>JBBDGP010001036.1:0-1337500 GCA_037952835.1 Lithobates septentrionalis
CTGTACTAACGTTGGATATTTATTACTGAGCTGTCAGGTTTTTTTTGTTCAGCCCTGCTGGGTTGAATGAAAAAAAACTACTGGTGTGTACTAGGCTTAAATGACTCTGATTGTACTATACACAGTTATGCCCTGTACACACGGTCGGATTTTCCGACGGAGAGAGTGCGATCGGATTGTGTTGTCGGAAATTCCAATAGTGTGTGGGCTCCATCACACTTTTTCCATCGGAATTTCCGACACACAAAGTTTGAGAGCAGGCTATAAAATTTTCCGACAACAAAATCCGATCCTTTAAATTCTGATCATGTGTAGACAAATCTGACGCACAAAGTGCCACGCATGCTCAGAATAAATTAAGAGACAAAATTCCTTTTTCCTTTTAGTTCTATACAGAGGAAAGGATACAGAACTGTATGGAAGAGCCCTGGGGGCGATCATAAAAAAAAAATACAGAATTATAAGTTTGAAAATTTTTTTTTTTTTTTTTTTTTTTTTTTACAGAATTCTGAGTTTGAAAGTCAGAATTCTGAGTTTGAAAGTCAGAATTCTGAGTTTGAAAGTCAGAATTCTGAGTTTGAAAGTCAGAATTCTGAGTTTGAAAGTCAGAATTCTGAGTTTGAAAGTCAGAATTCTGAGTTTATAAATATAGTAATCTCTATTAGGAAGATTTTAGGACCAATGAGCAATAATGTAGTAACACCCACAGACCATTCTGCAGACATACATGTCTTCTGCTCTGTATATGGATATGTAAATCTATCTTATTAACAGCACACAGTATAGGGAAGCAGGCAGTGCTGGGTTCTCTGGTTCCTCTACTGTATTAATAGTTCCTTGGTTTGCTGTCTTATCCTTCTTTTCTGTCATCTGCTCCAACATAAAGGGCCATGCTGAAAACGTGTGTATTGTGTGTGAGTGGAGGGGACACAGCTTCCATAGATAACAGAACACAATGGCCAGCACAGCACAGCTCTGCACCCCAACTTGTAGGAAACATTGCACTATTGCCCCTACATGAGGGAATTGTGAATAGCTAGAAGGCAGCAGGACAATGTATGTCTATGGTCATAACGGATTGATCATAGCAATTACTTGTCTGGACTAATAGTGTTGTTTCACAAACAATTAACCTCATATTAAACATAAAAGCAAATCCAAATAACTAATGAGAGATAGCATAGTGGTTAGAGCAGCAGGCTTATATTGGTGAAGTTGTGGGCTCTAATCCAGGTAAGAGAAATTTATATACCGTATATTAAAATATGAGATAGTGAGGGCTTACATTGTATTATATCAATATATCCAAATTGATTTCAAGATATATTAACAAAGACACACTGATATATTGAGAATACAAAGTTGTAGTATATGCTGGCTACTATAAATTAGAGAGTAGAGATTTCAAAGAAAAAACTGTGTATATATTATTAGGGTGATCAGATGGGATCATTAGGGTGTCATCTTCAGTTTCCCCGGGGGCAGTTCACAATTTCAAGAGACTGGTCATAGCGGATCGATCATAGCAATGTAGAGATTTCAAAGAAAAAACTGTGTACAAAATGACCCTGCATCGGTGGTGTCACTGGATGGAAAAAAATGACCTTGCATCGGTGGTGTCACTGGATGGAAAAAATGACCCTGCATCGGTGGTGTCACTGGATGGAAAAAAAAATAATCCTGCATCAGTGGTGTCACTGGATGGAAAATAATGACCCTGCATCGGTGGTGTCACTGGATGGGAAATTGACCCTGCATCGGTGGTGTCACTGGATGGGAAAAAAATGACCCTGCAACGGTGGTGTCACTGGATGGAAAAAAATGACCCTGCATCGGTGGTGTCACTGGATGGAAAATAATGACCCTGCATCGGTGGTGTCACTGGATGGGAAATTGACCCTGCATCGGTGGTGTCACTGGATGGGAAAAAAATGACCCTGCAACGGTGGTGTCACTGGATGGAAAAAAATGACCCTGCATCGGTGGTGTCACTGGATGGAAAAAAATGACACTGCATCTGTTGTGTCACTGGATGGAAAAAAAATGACACTGCAATGGTGGTGTCACTGGATGGAAAAGAGGACCCTGTATCGGTGGTGTCACTGGATGGAAAATTGACCCTGGTGTCACTGGATGGAAAAAAATTACCCTGCATCGGTGGTGTCATTGGAAGGAAACAGAATGACCCTGCATCGGTGGTGTCACTGGATGGAAAAAAAATGACCCTGCAACGGTGGTGTCACTGGATGGAAAAAATGACCCTGCATCGGTGGTGTCACTGGATGGAAAAAAGACCCTGTATCGGTGGTGTCACTGGATGGAAAATTGACCCTGCATTGGTGGTGTCACTGGATCGAAAAAAAGACCCTGTATCGGTGGTGTCACTGGATGGAAAATTGACCCTGCATCGGTGGTGTCATTGGTTGGAAAAAAATGACCCTGCGTCAGTGGTGTCACTGGATGGAAAAAAATTACCCTGCATCGGTGGTGTCATTGGATGGAAAAAAGTGACCCTGCATCGGTGGTGTCATTGGATGGAAACAAAATGACCCTGCATCGATGGTGTCACTGGATGGAAAAATGACCCTGCATCGCTGGTGTCACTGGATGGAAAAATGACCCTGCATCGGTGGTGTCACTGGATGGAAAAATGACCCTGCATCGGTGGTGTCACTGGATGGAATAATGACCCTGCATCGGGGGTGTCACTGGACGGAACAAAATGACCCTGCATCGGTGGTGTCACTGGATGGAAAAATGACCCTGCATCGGTGGTGTCACTGGATGGAAAAATGACCCTGCATCGGTGGTGTCACTGGATGGAATAATGACCCTGCATCGGTGGTGTCATTAGATGGAAACAAAATGACCCTGCATCGGTGGTGTCACTGGATGGAACAAAAATGACCCTGCATTGGTGGTGTCACCGGTGGTGTCACTGGATGGAAAAAAATGACCCTGCATCGGTTGTGTCATTAGCCAGAAAAAATTTCCCTGTGTCAACGGTGTAGCTAAGAGGAAAATGGCGCTGCATCAGTGTCAGTGGGGATAACCTGCAGCCAATCAGTGAAGGGGAGATATGGGCGTGTACATTGTAGTACACACAGATTATAGTGCAGAGCCCAGGGCTGAGTTGTGAGACATGATGGTTATCATGCAGCTTCCAGGGACAGTGTCCTGAAATTGAGAACTGGCCCCATGTCAACAATATCATCCCAATATATACACAGATTTGTAAAAAATCCCTACTCTCTAATTTATAGTAGTCAGCATATACAATTTTATCAATATGTCTTTGGTAATATACCTTGAAATCAATTTGGATATATCAATAAAATACAATTTAAGCCCTCACTAACTCATAGTTTAAAATATGTTTAATATAAAATCAATATATTGAAAATATACTGGTATATATAATTTAAAAATGTGCTCTGAACTGGATTAGAACACACAACTTTCAACACTATAAACCCATTACTCTAACCACTATACTATCATTTAAGGGTTCTCAACTCTTGCTTTTTATGTTTAATATGAGGTTAATTCTCTGTGAAATAACTATTAGTCCAGACAAGTAATTGTTATGATCGATCCATTATGACCAGTCTCCTGAAATTGTGAACTGCCCCCGGGGAAACTGAAGATGACACCCTAATGATCCCATCTGATCACCCTGATAATATATACACAGTTTTTTCTTTGAAATCTCTACTCTCTAATTTATAGTAGCCAGCATATACTACAACTTTGTGTGCTCAATATATCAGTGTGTCTTTGTTAATATACCCTTGAAATCAATTTGGATATATCGATAAAATACAATTTAAGCCCTCACTATCTATATTTTAAAATATATGTAAAAAATGCCCTCACCTGGATTAGAATCCACAACTTCACCAATATAAGCCTGCTGCTCTAACCACTATGCTATCTCTCATTAGTTATTTGGATTTGCTTTTATGTTTAATATGAGGTTAATTGTTTGTGAAACAACACTATTAGTCCAGACAAGTAATTACTATGATCAATCCGTTATGACCATAGACATACATTGTCCTGCTGCCTTCTAGCCATTCACAATTCCCTCATGTAGGGGCAATAGTGCAATGTTTCCTACAAGTTGGGGTGCAAAGCTGTGCTGTGCTGGCCATTGTGTTCTGTTATCTATGGAAGCTGTGTCCCCCCCACTCACACACAATACACACATTTTCAGCATGGCTCTTTATGTTGGAGCAGATGACAGAGAAGGATAAGACAGCAGAGGAACCAGAGAACCCAGCACTGCCTGCTTCCCTATACTGTGTGCTGTAACTAAGATAGATTTACATATCCATATACAGAGCAGAAGACATGTATGTCTGCACAATGATGGTCTGTGGGTGTTACTACATTATTGCTCATTGGTCCTAAAAACTTCCTAATAGAGACTACTATATTTATAAACTCAGAATTCTGACTTTTAGTCTCAGAATTCTGACTTTGAATTTCAGAATTCTGACTTTAAAACTCAGAATTCTGACTTTGAGCCTCAGAATTCTGACTTTTAATCTCAGAATTCTGTAGAAAATTATTATTTTTTTTAACTTACAATTCTGAATTTCAGTCTCAGAATTCTGAGTTTCAAAGTCAGAACTCTGTTTTTTTTTTTTTTTTGATGGCCCCAGGGCTCATCCATAGAACAAGGTCCTTTATGCTACTAGAATTAATACAAAATAATACATTGAGTGTCACAGATAAGCATGTCTTGAAAAGGGCAAATTGCTTTTTCACAGCTCTGTATGTTGGAATTTTTTTTTTATATATATTTACAATTTTTATTTTTTTTCTAGAGACAAAATCCAAAATAATTTTTCATTAAATTGTTTGTCTAATTCTTATCAGATTGCAAGCAGAGAGTTGAAGGTACCATTATCACATATATACATCTCTGGGACCAGCACAGAAGTTGTACCAAACTCAATTCCAACTGCTGGAACCATTGGGACGGATATTTATGGTCTAGCAGTTAAGGTAAGAGATTTACAGGATTGTTCTAAGTGGTATATTATGCAAACAAACAAAAATGAAACTCTGTTACTTCACTGTTACTGGAAATGTTCATTTTTCTCGCATGGGTTGGAGAAAGCAAACACTTGAAACACTTGAAAATGTCCTTATAAGAAGCAAACATTTCAAATGTTATTATTTCATAATGTGTGAGGTGGGATGTAACAACCATTGTAATAAATACTGTCCTTTTTAACCATAATGGAAAAGCCTAAGCTTGTGACTTTTCTTGATCCACATTGCTGCTATGTGGAGCTGAAGTTGGTGCCACAGACACATTGCGTTGTCTTCACAGTCTGTCACCAAGTTATTGGTTGATGGTCTTATTGTTGTGAATAAAAAAATGTATATAATAATTTAATAAGTTGTGCTACTCTTTCTGTAAAAAAAAAAATCACAAATCAAACAAATCAAAACATTATTTCAACATGGAAACATAAATATTTTTAAAAAATGCCTGAGCAATCTAATCTTTAAACATAATCTTTGCTTTGCAAAAAATACTGATGTAGAAAACCTTGTACTTATCTGGAAGAAACCACAGCCACCCGTTCAGTAATTCCACCACCTCTGAGAGTACAGAGAAGTCACCTGAACCGCTATATGTTCTCCGATCTGTTCCTCCAATCATTAGGCCTCCTTGATAAGTAATTATCAACCACTATAATTAAGGAATGACCTCAACAGTGCATAATAATCCAACTCTATACCATGTCTTCTCCACATTTTCTCATCCATGTGTCATAAAGAATACAATTTGACTCGACAGTGTAACATTATGACAAATTTCTTAAAAGCTTAAAATCAAAATCCACTCACATAAATAGTGCTTCCAATTGCACTGATTAGTATTGCCATTGTGGAACTGCACTGAAAATGATCTGCTGTCATCAATTATAACGTGTGTGTATTTATGTGCATATGTATTTGTGCGTATATATACAGTGTGTATACAAGCAGGAGGGATTCCCCATCCTCCCACTCCTTATGTTATACATTCTCACGTTAGACTTTAAAAATTCGCTAGAGACTCTCCATACAATTATCTTAAAGCAGATGCATAGACCTAAAAATTGGTAATTGGTATCCTCGAGTTTGTATGGGAAATGACTTAAAGGATTTACATGAGGACATTCATAACATTATTAAATTGACAAATCTGATGGAGAAGATTAGTCTGATTTGTCTGGAACAGTTGTAAGAATGATAAAGATGATGCTGCTTATGTAAGACCTCTATCCAGTATATCTCATTTAGAAAGAAATTCGGTGATCACTTGACCACAGCTGCTTACACAAGCCTGCGGCATATGATTTATTTATTTATTACACGTTCTTGTATAGCGCCATCAATTTACACAGCTCTTTACAGATATGTATTGTGCATTCACATCAGTCACTGCCCTCAAGGAGCTTACAATCTAAGGTCCGTAACTCACATTTATACATACACATACTAGGGCCAATTTAGACAGGAGCCAATAACCTACCAGCATGTCTTTGGAGTGTGTGCGAGGAAACCAACACAGGCACAGGGAGAACATGCAAACTCCAGGCAGGTAGTGCTGTGGTTGGGATTCAAATTGACAAACCTAGTGCTGCTAGGCAGAAGTGCTAACCACTTAGCCACTGTGCTGCCCATATATGATATGGTACTGTTTTATTTATAGTTATACTTATCGAATAGCAAATCATCTGTAAAATAGTAAATCTTCCATAAAAGATCTTGTAACAAAAACTGCTTCGGTCCGGCAAAACTCTCTTGCACTCTCTCCCCTATACTATACAATAATCTACTATCTTGAGAAACACAGTTCATTATTCTTAGCCTCAATTTTTACTGCATTTAGAAATGTACAATTCAATCATTTTAATTGGCTATGAAATTATTACTGCATAAAAAAATGCTCAGTGTAACAATTACCATCGTAAGTGAAAACTGGCAAGTGTGGTAGCAGAGGAGGTGGACCATAAAGAGAATGTTACTTTGACCTGAATAGGCAAAGAGATTATAATTATTTAAATCTTGAATATAGAAGCTTTAGATCCTTTGTTGAGTTGTTGCTGTTTATTTTGTTTGTGTGTAAATGATAAAATGGTGCAGCATTATTCCTTAACCACTTGCTGCTGCCCATTGTCAAATGACAGAGGGATGGTGCGGCTCTCGTTCTGGGTAGACGGGATATGACGTTGCACCCCGAACAGCCGATCCCTACTCCCGCGGGGGCACACAATGCGGCGATCGCGGCCCCGCCATGTTGCTAGGACATGGCGCGACCTCGATCTCTGTAAAGAGCCACTTAAGCGTTTTTTTAACCATGTGATCGGCTGTGTCCAATCACAGCCGGTCACATGTAAATACACGAAGTGACGGTAATTGACTTTCATCGCCTCACACTGATAGTGTGTGGCGAGGAGAGCCGATCAGCGGTATCTCCTCCCAGGGGACATCAAGACATCTAATCAGGGCACTAATCATCAGTGCCCTGATTACAAAAAAGTGCAATCCGTGCCCACCAGTGCCAGCAATCAGTGCCATTAGTAATGCCAGTCAATGCTGGCTTTTAATGCCGCCCATCAGTGATACCCATCAGTGCCGCCCATCAATGCCAATCAGTGCCGCCTATCCATGCTGCCTATCAGTGCCCATCTGTGCCGTCTAATAGTGCCACCTATCAATGCTCACCAGTGCCACCTATCAGTGCCCACCAGTGCCACCGATCAGTGGCCATAGGTGCGGCATATTAGTGCCTCATCACTGCTGCCTCATCAGTGCCTATAAGTGCCACCTCATCAGTGCCCATGAGTGCAGCCTCATCAGTGCCCATGAGTGCAGCCTCATCAGCGCACATCAGTGAAGGAGTAAAACTACTTATTTACAAAATTTACTGACAGAAACTAAGAAAATATGTTGGGTTTTTTTTCGGTCTTTTTTTTTTTTTTTTAAATAAAACCCCAGCGGTGATCAAATACCACCAAAAGAAAGCTGAAAAATAGCCTGGGCAGGAAGGAGTGAAAGTGCTTTGTATTGAGGTGGTTAAAGTGATTGCAAAGGTTGTTTTTAAAAAAAAAAAAAAAAACATCATATACTTGCCTCCTCCGTGCAAGGGTTTTGGCGTGGTGTCTCCTCCTCTTCTCCAGTGCCCCCACAGAGAGCTGCACTCGTGCAGGTGCGCTCCCGAGTCCTGCTGCTGCGTCTATTTACACAGACAGCAGGACTTGCCCCCCCCGGGTCCCGTGCCATTGGATTTGATTGACAGCAGTGGGATCCAATGGCTCCCGCTGCTATCAATCTATCCAATGAGGGCCCGAGACAGCGGCTGGAGCTGCTGTGCTTGTCCCCGTCACTGGAACGATTGGGTTCAGATAAGAAAAAAGGGGGGGAGGTCTGAGGGGGTGCTGCAGTACAAAAGGTTTTTCACCCTAATGCATAGAATGCATTAAGATGAAAAACCTGAGGGTTTACAACCCCTTTAACTGCTCATTTAGATATATACTGCATTAACACTGCTAGTGATACATTTGGAGGTGTCTAGCCTGGATAACGCAGTCCTAAGCTTGAAAATAAATATAAAGCACTTTTGACATTGTTGCTCAAATGAGGTCCAACAAAGAGGGTAACCATATGTCCAAATAAGGTTGAAAGGGAGCTCTAAGACCCCGTTCACACTGGGGCGGTTTGCAGGCGCTATTGCGCTAAAAATAGCGCCTGCAAACCGACCCGAAACAGCCGCTGCTTTGTCTCCAATGTGAGAGCCCCGAGGGCTTTCACAATGGAGCGGTGCACTAGCAGGACGGGAAAAAAAGTCCTGCTAGCAGCATCTTTGGAGTGGTGAAGGAGCGGTGTGTATACCGCTCCTTCACCGCTCCTGCCCATTGAAATCAATGGGGCAGCGCAGCTATACCGCCGGCAAAGCGCCTCTGCAGGTGGTTTTTAACCCTTTCTCAGCCGCTAGCGGGGGGGTCAAACCGTCCCACTATCGGCCGCATACCGCCACTAAAACAACGGTAAAGCGCCGCTAATAATAGAGACGCTTTACCGCTGACACACCTCCCGCCTGTCAGGTCACCTGTATCCAGGTGACAGATGCACCCTGTTGGGGTCAGGAGTGCACCGCTATGATAGTGGACCCTAAGGCTGACTGCTGCAGATGGAACTCGGGGTGGTTCAGGAAGGCAGGTCCCCTGGAGCACCAACACGGATCCCACAGTGAGTTAGAACATAGATTTCCCAGGGCGCGGAGTCTAAGAGCCAGTTGGTGTTCACCAGAGCCACTAGTGGTGAGGATGGACTGGGCTGCAACTGGCTCCAGATCGCGGCCCCCAGGGTCTCCCAGCTCACGCTCACGGTAGGCTACAAGAGGATGGAGAGGAAACAGCAGCCCAGGACAGCAAGGAATAGTAAGGAGGTAGCCAAATGTTGGGGCGACAAGCAGACAAGGATAACAGAGTCACGCCAAAAGTCAGGGTCACAAGCAGACAGTAATAGTCGGGAACACGCCAAGATCGCTGACAGAGACAAACTTAGAGCACACGTCAAACAAGAAGCCAAACACACAATATTGCACGGCAAGGCAGGCTTGGAGAATACGGTGTTAAATAGCGGTTCCTGTTGAGGCTAGGGTGGAGCCACACAGAGAGAAGATTACTTAAGCATGCAGGTGTGAGAGTACAAGCCTCAAGGGTGATACACAGACCAGGTAAGAGACAGACAGGTCATGAATGTATTACTGCAAGGTCATGACACCGCCCCAGTGTGAAAGGGGCCTTAGCGCTCACCCCCAGAGGGGCCGCTGGAAATACACGGGTTCTCCCTAGTAGTACAGAGGCTGTCAGTCACACAAGCACAGTCCCACCCACATCGACAATTCAGGCTCAGTCTAGGGGATGATTTTTAGTATTTATTGCTGAACAATTTTAACAGGAGAAGGGTTTAGGGTCACAGGATACTCCAAAATCACCAGCAACAACAATAGGAGGACAACTTCTCTCTAATCTTTCAATTGAAGTTTTCTGGAGGTACCAGGGAATGGCCAGTATATCTAGGACCCTACACCAGCAGTCCATATAACCAGTTCTGGCACTTAGTTCCCTTCTGTCATTTGCACAACTATTAGTTCCCAGCAAAGTCCTGGCAGGACAGAAAAGAAGGGAGGGACGAACGAGCCCACCCCTCCGAACCATACCAGGCCACATGCCCTCAACATGAAGGGTGCTTTAGGACAGGGGGAGCTCTGCCACCTCACCCCTATGCACTTGTCCACATGTTTATGGGGACAAGGGCCTCTTCCCAACAACCCTGGGTGGTGGTTGTGGGGGTCTGTGGGCAGGAGGCTTATTGGAATCTGGAAGCCCTCTTTAACAATGGAGCCCTTAGATCCCCCTTTGTGAATGAGTATGGGATACAATGTACCCCTACCCATTCACCAAAAAAGTGTAAAAAAATAAAGACAGGAGGCAGTTTTTGACAACTCCTTTATTTAAAAAAATGAAAAACAATGTCCCCGATGTAGATCCATTGTCAATCACGACGCCGCTGCACTGCCGGACCGGAAAAATAAAACAAATGCTCTGCCCATGACAAAGGCTAACTGCTGAATGCCTGCTCTGATGTTTGACATTTCTTAAATAGGTAAGAGGTGGGGCCACCTGGTGACATCACTTGGTGGCATCACCCCCCTTGTGACTCTGCGGACCCAGCATACACTGGTCTGTGAAGGGGGTGGCCCCGTTCCTTACCTATTTAAAAACAGTCAAACGGCGGAGCAGGCATTCAGCGGTTAGCCTTTGTCACAGGCAGAGCATTTTTTTTTTTTCCCCGGGTCTGGCAGACATCATGATTGACTATGGATCTACATCAGGGGACATGTTTTTTTATTTATTTTTTAATTGTCAGAAACTGCCTCCTGTCTTTATTTTTGACACTTTTTTTTGGTAAATAGGTACCCCATACTCATTCACATAGGGAGGGGGCTGGGATCTGGGGGCCACTTTGTTAAAGGGGGCTTCCAGATTTTGATAAGCCCCCAACCCACAGACTCCCCACAACCACCGCCCAGAGTTGTTGGGAAGAGGCCCTTGTCCCCATCAATATGAGGACAATGTGCTTTGAGGTGGGGGGGTAGAGCCCCCCATGTTGAGGGCAAGCAGCCTAGTTTGGTTCAGGAGGGGGGGCACTCGCCTTTTTTTTTTTTCTTCTGATGTGGAGTTCCCTTAAAATCCACACCAGACCCAAAGGCAATTCAAATGTCATTTTGTTTTCTTTACAAATGGCAGTTTTGCTGCAGATATGCCACTTTACAGCCAGACTAAGGGGACCATCCAGGCACTATATTTAAAGGATTTTTTTATTTTTATTGTGCCACTTTAAGCATCATTAAAATCACTGCTCCTGTAAAAAGGATTTTTTATTTTATTTGTATTGATACATGTCCCCCAGGGCAGTGCCCAGGCCTCCATACCCTTTTTATGGCCAAAAACCTGCATATAAGCCCTCAAAATGAGGACTTTTGATTTCTCAAGTTCAGGTCCTATAGACTTTAATAGGGTTTGGGTCCGAACTTTTGTGATGTTCAAGATTCCTGGCGCAAACCAAACTGGGGGGGGGGGTGGGGCTGGGTGGGGGGTGGGGGGTTGGGTCGTCCCAACTCTATAAGTGACATTTGTTTGTTCTGCACAAAATGTACTCCGTATAAGCCAGAGCTGTTAACAAATAGCGCTGCACAAATTGTCTGATTTACACATTGGTGGGCAATTTGTTAAAGGGGCTGGCAGTTTAGTCTTCAGTTAGAGCACAGAGGAGTTTATTTAAATTGTATTTGTTATTTATTTTATTGCTGTCGCTATCCTCACTGGGGTTAGGGATGATTTTTTTCCTGGTGACCATTGTAACTGAGAGACAAAGAGGGGAAACTTTAGATTTAGCGCTTTAGCACTAACGGCCGGTGCTTTCAGTGTGAAAGCGGTCTAATGCCCCGTACACACAGTCGGATTTTCCGATGGAAAATGTCCGATCGGAGCGTGTTGTCGGAAATTCCGACCGTGTGTGGGCTCCATCGGACATTTTCCATCGGATTTTCCGACACACAAAGTTGGAGAGCAGGAGATAACATTTTCCGACAACAAAATCCGTTGTCAGAAATTCCGATCGTGTGTACACAAATCCGACGGACAAAGTGCCACGCATGCTCAGAATAAATAAAGAGATGAAAGCTATTGGCCACTGCCCCGTTTATAGTCCCGACGTACGTGTTTTACGTCACTGCGTTCAGAACGATCGGATTTTCCGACAACTTTGTGTGACCGTGTGTATGCAAGACAAGTTTGAGCCAACATCCGTCGGAAAAAATCCTAGGATTTTGTTGTCGGAATGTCCGAACAAAGTCCGACCGTGTGTACGGGGCATAAGTGTATATTTTGAAAGTTATAGCGTTTCTGAACTATGGTATATACTGGGATTTACGCAGCTCTGATTTTGTGACATCACATTTCTTAAGGGACTAAAATGCCATGATAGTATAAACACCCCCCAAATGACCCCTTTTTGGATTGTAGACACCCCAAGGTATTTGCTGAGAGGCATGTTGAGTCCATGGAAGATTTTGTTTGCCACAATGTTTTTGGATAATGAAAAAATATATATATATTTTTTTTTACACAAAGGGTCCTTTCACACGAGCGTTCCGTATGTCTGTTTTTCCTCCATCTGTTGCCGGATAAAAAACAGACATACATATATGTCAATGATAAGCAAAAAAGAAACCGTGCTATAAAAAAATAAAAAGCAGCAGCATACAGTGCGACAACACAAAAAATCAAAGTAATTAGGAAAGTTGCGCTGAAGTAGTTAATTATGTCCTATAAAGTGCCATTGAAATATAAAACGTATAAATAAATTAATAAATACTAGGTCCACATGTGTAGGTTAGACCCTGTTATCACCGATATGTGCACACACGCCAAACAAAAGTGGCCGACCACCGTGGCTGTAAATTCTGCTTACCAGATGGCCAGCATAAGGGGCGGTTGGCTAAAACCCAGCCTAGGCCTTTAGCTTGCTGATGTCTGCTAGGAACGGGGGATTAGATGTTGCAGACCCCTTCCTCTATATTCATGTGGATACTCGGGGAAAAAGAAGACTGACCATAGTGTGATACTGTCTAAAAGTATTAGTTTATTAAAACAAGTATTGCACTTACATTTGGGAAGAACTATAATAGCTTAAAAAGATTGCCGGCTGGCACAAACAAGCGGAGCCCATCCTCCTCCTCCGATCACGTGGTGCCTTTCTACAGACGCGTTTCGTCATCAACAGACGTTATCAATGGGGAACGGGCAGCGCAGTGACTCACCACCTTAAATACAGAAACCAATATATGTCAATGGGCTAGCGGATGTTAGCAGATGATCATCCACTAACATCCGCCTCCGTTAAGTTCAGTTTTTTGAGACAGAAGAAAACCCTATTTTTCTTTCGTTTAACCTCCCTGGCGGTCTTATTATGTCTGATTTTTGAATGTCAAAGCGGTACATTGATTTGCATGGAAATTTGGCATTTTATATTGTAGGCCTGTAATTCTTAGGAATAACTCACTTAAATCTGTCCAAACAAAAGTCTAGTAAACAACCCGGGTATGATCAAGTTTGAAACATGAAATCATAAATTATAATATAATAAAAAACTATAAATAATTATAAAAAATAATAAATTGTATTCAATAATGTATTCAAATAAAAAAACACTGAAATTTGTCCAAACAAGGGTGCAATATTACTAGTCACTGTAATACTAGACACTGCATATTGGTTTAGTAAACATCCTGGGTATGAAAAATTTTGAAACCTGGGAGTGCACAAAGTCCGACGTCACAATCGGGACAATGGAAATCGTCCCTCTACATCAAAAGCAGTTTTAGACCAGCTAGAAAACAGCAACAGTGAATTAGAATCACTTGCAGAATTGAGTGATAGTGATTTGTGGGAAAATTTGTCATAAGACACTGAAAGTGACGACAATTCTGCCACTGAGCTCAGTGCTGTGTGATCCATATCACAGTCAATAGAGCACCAAGTACGCACATGACTGAGCTCAGTTGCAGAATTGTCGCTGTTGTCACTTTCAGTGTCTGATGACGAATTTCCTCACGAATCATTATCACTCAATTCTGCAAGTGATTCCAATTTACTGTCGCTGTTTTCTAGCTGTTCTAAAATCGCTTTTGACGTAAAGAGACACTTTTTGGATGCCATGGAAGTTTCCAGGCTTGAGGAGGATGCGGCGGAGGATACAGCAGGATGACATCACAGGATCCTAGGGACAAGGTAAGTAACTGTACCTGGATACTGCGATGCAATCCCGAGTGTGGCTACCGCTATTGGTACTGAAAATTAACCCCAAGCCACACTCTGGATTACCTCTAGGGAGGTTAAAAAACTAAACTGACAAAAAACAGATGTTAGCGGATGACATCCCCTTACATGCGATCCGCTGACACCCAAAAACACAGGCGTTCAGTTTTTTAGGTCGGTTCAGTCACAAAATGGATGAAAAATAGATGTCAGCGGACATGAAAACGGATGTAAAAATTGACATCCGTATCCATTTTTGATCCGTTTTGTTACAAAAAAAAAGTGACTGAACTGAGCAAAAAAAACTGAACGCCTGTGTGAAAGGACCCAAAGTTGTCACTTTGAGATATTGCTCACACATACCATGGGTATATGTGGAATTACACCCCAAAACACATTCTGCTACTTCTCCCAAGTATGGGCATACCACATGTGAGAGATTTTTTGGGACTACCAATCACATTTTCAGAGGCCGTAAAATGCCAGAACAGTATAAATACTTCCCAAATGATCCCTTTTTTTGAAAGTATACACTCCAGGGTATTTTAAAAGAAGCATGGTGGGTGGTTCAAGGTTTTGAAAAATGGATACATTTTCGTTTCATTCTTCTTTTTCCAAAACCTTGTGGCAACAAATGAGATGTGCAAAATACTCGGCATGCCTCTTGGCAAATACCTTGGAGTGTCTACTTTCCAAAAAGGGGATATTTGGGGGTGTTTGTATTATCCTGGCATTTTAGGGCCTTCAAATTTGTGTTTGATAGTCAAGAAATAAAATGCGCAAGTTATGCCCTTTGAAATCTTGAGGGTGGTTCTTGGATTTTGGGCCCCCATAAAAAAAAAATGTCGTTTTCCAAAAACCTGCAAAAAATAAAATCTTCCATGGACTCCACATGCCTCTCAGCAGGTGTCTTCTTTCCCAAAAGGGATCATTTGGGGGGTGTTTGAACTGCCCTGGCATTTTAGAGCCTCTAAAAAAAAAATAACAAGTGTGCTGGGCATACATGTAATGTTCTGGGCAGCTGAGCTGTGAAAGTAGCCTTTGGGAGGCTACTATGGGTTCTACGGTCCTGTGCTCGACTTCTTGGTGGCTGCAGTTGCATTATGCTACTAGAGCCAGCAACCTCACCGCCATAGGCGTGCGCACAGGGTGTGCCAGGTGTGCCTGGGCACACCCTAATCGCCTTGTGTGGTGCATATTCCCCCCTCTTTAGAGCACTGATATTTCATCCCCCCAAAAAATGTTACAAAATAAAAATAATTTAAAAAGAATCAAAATAAAACTACTGACACTGTCCACTGCCCTACTGACACCATCAGTACATATACACATGCATATGTATTTGAGCTTTGGGGTGCACACCCTAATGCAAGAGGCTGCGCACACCTATGCTTACCGCCTTGTACTGCACTGTTGGTGCTTGCCAGGCCCGGACTGGGACAAAAAATAGGCCCGGGCATTTTGGATTGAGCAGCCCATGACATTTTAACCGGCCCCTTCCCCACTCTCCACCCTGACAGATTCCCTGAGAGAGGGGAGAGGGGAACCCAGCAGAGGTGTGGGGGGGGGAGGTGAGGTGGGACCAGGAAAGAGCATGGTGGGATGAAGAGCATAGGGATGAACCTTGAGAACATGGGGTGCGGTGGGGCGAGAGCACAGGGAGGAAGAGAAGAGCACAAGGGGCAGCGGAGAGCATGGGGGGAGGTTGAGAGCATGGGGGGAGGTGGAGAGCACAGGAAGAGCGGTGGAGAGCAAGGGGGGAAGGTAGAGAGCACAGGAGGGCTGGTGGAGAGCATGGGGGGATGTGAAGAGCACATGGGGGGAGGCGGAGAGCACAGTGAGGGCAGCAGAGAGCATGGGGGGAGGTGGGGAGCACAGAGAGGGCGGCGGAGAGAATGGGGGGAGATGGAGAGCACAGGGGGCTGGTGGAGAGCATGGGGGGGTGTGAAGAGCACAGGGAGGGCTGCAGAGAGCATGGGGGGAGATGGAGAACACAGGGAGGGCAGCAGAGAGCATGGGGGGAGATGGAGAGCACAGGGAGGGCGGCGGAGAGCATGGGGGGAGGTGGAGAGCACAGGGAGGGTGGTGGAGAGCATGGGGAGAGGTGGAGAGCACAGGGGGGCTGGTGGAGAGCATGGGGGAGAGGTGGAGAGCACAGTGAGGGCTGCAGAGAGCATGGGGGGAGGTGGAGAACACAGGGAGGGTGGCGGAGAGCATGGGAGGAGATGGAGAGCACAGGGAGGGCGGCAGAGAGCATGGGGGAGGTGGAGAGCACAGGGGGGAGGTGGAGAGCATGGGGGGGGCTGGTGGAGAGCACGGGGAGGGCAGTGGAGAGCACAGGGGGGGTGGAGAGCATGGGGGGGGCTGGTGGAGAGCACAGGGAGGGCGGCAGAGAGCATGGGGGGATGTGAAGAGCACATGGGGGAGGTGGAGAGCACGGGGAGGGCAGCAGAGAGCATGGGGGGAGGTGGAGAGCACAGGGAGGGCGGCAGAGAGCATGGGGGGAGATGGAGAGCACAGGGAAGACGACGGAGAACATGGGGGGAGATGGAGAGCACAGGGAGGGCGGTGGAGAGCATGGGGGGAGGTGGAGAGCACAGGGGGGAGGTGGAGAGCACAGGGGGGAGGTGGAGAGCACAGGGGGAGGTGGAGAGCACAGGGGGGCTGGTGGAGAGCACGGGGGCTGGTGGAGAGCATGGGGGGATGTGAAGAGCGCATGGGGGGTGGCAAGCACAGGGAGGGCGGCGGAGAGCATGGGGAGAGGTGGGGAGCACAGGGGGGGCAACGGAGAGCATGAGGGGGCAGCGGAGAGCATGGGGGGATGTGGAGAGAACAGGGGGGAAGCAGAGTGCGTGGGGGGATATGAACAGCGCAGGGGGGTGGCAGAGAGCACGGGCAGTGGCAGAGAGCACGGGGGTTGGCAGAGAGCATGGGGGGTGGCAGAGAGCACAGGGAGGGTGGCAGAGAGCATGGGGGGAGGTGGAGAGCAAAGGGAGGGCGGCAGAGAGCATGAGGGAGGTGGAGAGCACGGGGGGGTGGCAGAGAGCATGGGGGAGGTGGAGAGCACTGGGGGGGCAGAGAGCATAGGGGAGGTGGAGAACACTGGGGGGCGACAGAGAGCATGGGGGAGGTGGAGAGCACTGGGGGGGGGGCAGAGAGCATAGGGGAGGTGGAGAACACTGGGGGGCAACAGAGAGCATGGGGGAGGTGGAGAGCACTGGGGGGGGGGCAGAGAGCATAGGGGAGGTGGAGAACACTGGGGGGCGACAGAAAGCATGGGGGAGGTGGGGAGCACTGGGGGGTGGCAAATAGCATGGGGGAGGTGGAGAGCACTGGGGGGCTGTAGAGAGCATGGGGAGGTGCAGAGCACTGGGGGGCGGCAGAGAGCATGGGGGAGGTGGAGAGCACTGGGGGGGGCAGAGAGCATGGGGGAGGTGGAGAGCACTGGGGGGGCGACAGAGAGCATGGGGGAGGTGGAGAGCACTGGGGGGGGGGGGCAGAGAGCATAGGGGAGGTGGAGAACACTGGGGGGCGACAGAGAGCATGGGGGAGGTGGAGAGCACTGGGGGGGGGGCAGAGAGCATAGGGGAGGTGGAGAACACTGGGGGGCGACAGAGAGCATGGGGAGGTGGAGAACACTGGGGGGCGGCAGAGAGCATGGGGAGGTGGAGAACACTGGGGGGCGACAGAGAGCATGGGGGAGGTGGAGAGCACTTGGGGGCGACAGAGAGCATGGGGGAGGTGGAGAGCACTGGGGGGGGCAGAGAGCATAGGGGAGGTGGAGAACACTGGGGGGCGACAGAGAGCATGGGGGAGGTGGAGAGCACTGGAGGGGTGGCAAATAGCATGGGGGAGGTGGAGAGCACTGGGGGGCGGCAGAGAGCATGGGGAGGTGGAGAGCACTGGGGGGCGGCAGAGAGCATGGGGGAGGTGGAGAGCACTGGGGGGCGACAGAGAGCATGGGGGAGGTGGAGAGCACTGGGGGGGGTGGCAAATAGCATGGGGGAGGTGGAGAGCACTGGGGGGGTGACAGAGAGCATGGGGGAGGTGGGGAGCACTGGGGGGGTGGCAGAGAGCATGGGGGAGGTGGAGAGCACTGGGGGGGTGACAGAGAGCATGGGGGAGGTGGAGAGCACTGGGGGGGTGACAGAGAGCATGGGGGAGGTGGGGAGCACTGGGGGGGTAGCAAAGAGCATGAGGAGGCAAAGAGTATGGGTGGTGTGGAGAGCCTAGGGGGGGCAGCAGAAATAAGCAGGATAGGAGGAGCGGTGGGGGCGGCTGCATATAGAACAATCATTCTCTCCATCTTCCTCCTGCAGTCTCCTGCTTCTCCTCTACCTCTCGCAGGCATTCCGATACTACAGGAGGAAGATGGAGAGAATGATTGTTCTATATGCAGCCGCCCCCACCGCTCCTCCTATCCAGGTTATAGGTGGGTGGCGGAGAGCACGGGGCTGCACTCACGTTTTCTGTTATCGGCTTCAAGATGTTAGCAGCAGCAGGTGTCTGCTCTGGCTCCTCCCCCTTCGCAGTCACGCCCCCTGGCACCGACGGCTGATGGCTGACCTATACGGGCGGCCGCAGAAGACTCTAGCTCCACCCCCCTCTATGTTTACTCCCCCCAGCGCCGATGGAGTTTAACCGGGCGGCCGCGGAGAGGCTGCATGAGCGGCGTGGGCTCAAAGAGCCTTGTGACCCGCAAGGACTTGCAGCCTGGTGGCCCAGGCGGCCGCGGCCCACCGGGCAAATGCCCGGTTTGCCCTATGGCCAATCCGGGCCTGGTGCTTGCCACTTCACCATGAAATAGTGCAGTGCTGGTGTCTAAATGGCCAGCATTGACTGGGCCCTCGGTGCTTGCCAGATCACCAAATGGTAGTATAGCGTTAGTACTTGCACCCTGCTGCAAATGAGCATAATTATGTGTTTCTAGCACTTCAGCAACATGTTTTCGGGTTTGTCTGATTTTAGCATGGACCTCTTCTCCATCGTCTGAGCTAGGTATCAGGGTGCCACTGCTTTCTATAGGTTCATATTCTGAGCTTTATTCCGACTGTGTGGTTTCGCCTTCACTCTCATCCGTCATGCTCAAAATCCTGTAGGCCATTTTGGCTTACAAGTATCAAGTGGCGACTATGGGAAAAAGAGCTCCAGGCTAGCAATCAGGGACTGTTTATGTGCTAGAAATAAAATGAATTGCTAGTGCTAGCAGAGATCAGGCCTGATCTTGTTAACACTGTGGTTTTGTCAACAATGCATCAGAAGTGGCAGTGATCAGAAAAATTACACTGACACTGATTTTGTTGGGAGGGGCAGGGGGGCACAAGTGATCGGGGCTTATCCTGCTAAAGCTGTTTTTTTTGGGGGACACTATATACTAATGGGGACACTAGTATAGTTCTGGTCATGATCAAGATATTGACCCCTATAGACACTATACTAGCAATGGTGGTGAATAGCGACTTATAGTGTGATTGTGATGGTGTAGCGGGCAATCTAGTGCTAACTGGCACTGGCTGGGAGGGATGTTAACTGACTGATGCTATCTGACGTCGCTTGTGACACTAATAGTGATCAGTGATAAATATTGTACACCAACACTGTACAGTACTAAAGGCACTGGTTTGGTGATGGGGGAATCAAAGGGTTAAATGTGCCAACAGGTGTATGCAAGTGTAAATGTGCTGTTTCTACTCACATAAGTCTAGCTTTCTTCTTTATGCAGCCTCACCTGTGCCCATCTATGCAGCCTCACCAGTGCCCATCTATGCAGCCTCACCAGTGCCCATCTATGTAGCTTCACCAGTGCCCATCTATGCAGCCTGACCAGTGCCCATCTATGCAGCCTGACCAGTGCCCAGGAATGCAGCCTGACCTTTGCCGAGGAACGCAGCCTCATCTGTGCCCAGGATTGCAGCCTCATCTTTGTCCAGGAATGCAGCCTCATGTGTGCAGGGGATCAGAGAGGAGAAAAGAGCCAGTGTTCTGCCGAAAATGGCCAGATCATAACACACATCGTGGGCCGGTGCTGAGGCAGTCTGCCCCAGGTGCCACACACTGGGGGGGGGGGGGTCAGGCTGGCGTCTCCTGCTGTGCCAACTTTAATTTGATTTGCCAGACAATCAAACAAGTCCCGCCTCCTGGATGGCTCCTACCTATGATAGACAGCACACATGCCCTGGCATTGGACAAGTGTGCTGTCTGTCAAAGGAGAAAACCAGGAGGCGGGACTTGTGTGATGGCAGGCACCCGGCGAATCAAATTAAAGTTAACACAGTGGAATCCGTTTGCTCAGTTGAGGATCTCTCCCTTGATTATCGCTGAGCAAACGGATGACATGTCTGTGTCCAGTCTACTGATGTAGAGCGGACATGGACACAGCATGCTGCTCTCTATGGGGCTTTGGATGGAAACGGACTGTCCAATCCGATCCGCTAGACGGATGGGGAATGGATCTCCCATCTGTCTGTTTTTAATCCACCAGTGTGAAAGAGCCTAACACATCTGTGCTCTGTACCCACTCCACTCCCAACCCCCAGCACATCTCTGTACCCCCCCCCAGGCTTTCACCCCATGGTCACTCCCCAATCAATGTTGATGACAGTCTGTGGTCAGCATCTCCCCCTGCACCTCAGATCACTTCTTATGCAGTTCACTATGCAGTGGAGGGAGGTGGGAGGGGGCAATCAGCAGCTCTGTGGTGGCCGCGGGTGGCCAATTTCCAGGGACGGATTGAGCCCACTTTCCCTGGAGACCATCTGTCCCCTCCGGATTGGAGGGGCAGCGGGGGGCCCAAGACCTGGCATCTCCCCCTGCACCTCTGCCTGTCAGTTCACTATGCAGTGGGGAATGTGGGAGGTGGCGATCGGCAGCTCTGTGGTGGCGGCGGGATCTCCCTGGGGCTTGTAGTTCTCTTCCTGAGTCTATACAGTGGAGAGGGGAGGGGCCTCTGACCAGGGCACCTATCAGCAAGAGTGTACAAGCAGAGAGACTCACTTGTATACTGAAGAGTGAAACTGATACATTACCGTGTCAGAGGCCCCTCCCCCTCTCCACTGTACAGACTCAGGAAGAGAACTACAAGCCCCAGGGAGATCCCACGGCCACCACAGAGCTGCCGATCGCCACCTCTGCCCCACTGCATAGTGAACTGACAGGCAGAGATGAACGGGGAGATGCCGGGTCTTGGGCCCCCCCCGCCGCCCCTCCAAACCGGGGACAAATCCAGACGGTCTCTGGGGAAAGTGGGCTCAATCTGGGGACTGTCCCCGGAAATCGGGGTCAGTCTAGCTGACTAGCTGTAGCCAATGACAGCACAGTTTAGCAGTGGGTGCGCACGCAAACCCGGAAACAGGCAACAACGTACTAGTTTGTTGCCTAGCCTGACTGTGCCTTCCGTCTGCAGTAAATATAATGTGGGTGGGCAGAATTCAGTTAAAGGCCTCATCATGGTCATCTTGATGGCAACACCACCCTTCCTATAAAATGTCTTCCACTTTTTTTCTACTGTTTTTTTTTTATTATTTATATAGCATTGACAGTTTATGAAGCAGTTTACATATATTTATATATATATATATATATATATATATATATATATATATATATATATATATATATATATAAAATATTGTACGTTCACCTCAGTCCCTGCCCTCAATAATGAGCTTACAGTCTACGGTTTCTAGCTCATATTCATACATACAGATATTAGGGCCAATTTAGGCAGGTTCCAATTAACCTACCAGCATGTCTTTGGAATGTGGGAGGATACAAGAAGGAAATCCACACAAGCACAAGAAGGAGAACTTGCAAACTGTAGGTAGTCATGGTTGGGATCGGAAAAGGTGTTGTATCTCTTGATTTTATTTTTGAGCAAGCAATGCTTAACTTCTGTCATTTTTTTGAGGGAATGAGGGGCTTTCCACCCCCATACAGTGCACGCTCTCCACCCCATACAGTGCACGCTTTCCACACCCATACAGTGCACGCTCTACACCCCCTCACAGTGCATGCTCTCCACTCCCATACAGTGCCCACTCTTCATCCCCATACAGTGCCCACTCTCCACTCCCATACAATGCACACACAGCAGTGAGAGGGCTTTCTGTGTATGTATGTGCAGAAGCCAAACTGGATTGCATAGGCAGTACACAAAGTAGCTTTAGATCCTTGCTGGCTAAGTCTGAGGGTGTAAGAGACTCTGTTATGACAGGACTCTTTTGTGATATGTTTTGGCAAAGGCTCCAATGGGAAGGGGGGATTCTGATAAGATGGGGGTGAATCCGATTTTGAAGGAGGCAATGTAGTGGAAGGATGTGATGTAAAGGTGGCTGACTGAAGTGATGGGTGGAATCTGATATGAAAGGTTAACCTCTCCAATGTAGCATCAAGGAATGGGTGACATCATCATCCAGTACAGATGTTATTGTTCTCAAGCCCATTATATACAGTTCAGGACTGGGGTGTCTTGGGATTTTGCATACTTTTAAAGGGTGCCATGACTAAAAAAAGGTTGAGACATGCTGACCTAATACATGTGCTTTTCATTGTAGTCACATGGAGATGTAGGGAACTAAGAGAGGAGATGATCAATAATGGTGTATTGTCATTATGCCCGCCTGACTTTCTTTTATTGCACCCCTAGTTTAGACAGGCTAAAACCACCCTGCTTTTAAGACTGGGTTTACATTGTTGCACTGCAGTATGTGGATTATCCAAATGCATACAATATTGCAATGCATGTTGGTGTGCTGTTGTGTCATTCATTCCTAATGGCACCTCAACACACCTGCATTGCAGTGCATCATAAAGTGCATTATGCTGCAGTCTTTTTAGTGCATTGGGCAGGCCATTCAAATGAATGAATGAAAACAAATGAATCCCAGTGCTAATACATCTGTCAGATGGAACCAGTCAATAATACATCTGGTAGATGGAACCAGCCGATAATGCACCTGGTAGATGGAACCAGCCGATAATACACCTGGTAGATGGAACCAGCCGATAATACACCTGGCTGATGGAACCAGCCGATAATAAACCTGGTAGATGGAACCAGCCGATAAGACACCTGGTAGATGGAACCAGCCGATAAGACACCTGGTAGATGGAACCAGCCGATAAGACACCTGGTAGATGGAACCAGCCGATAATAGAATCTTGTGCCACCAAAAATGAATAATTATCGCCCTCTAGCAAAATGCAGTCTCAAGAGTGGACAATACGCAGTCCCAGCAAACAATTGTCACTGGTGTGCAGTAATGTCATATACAGTGCCTTGCAAAAGTATTCGGCCCCCTTGAACTTTTCAACCTTTTGCCACATTTCAGGCTTCAAACATAAAGATATCAAATTTTTATTTTTTGTGAAGAATCACCAACAAGTGGGACACAATTGTGAAGTGGAACGAAATCTATTGGATTGTTGAAACTTTTTTAACTAATAAAAAAATGAAAAGTGGGGCGTGCAAAATTATTCGGCCCCCTTGCGTTAATACTTTGTAGAGCCACCTTTTGCTGCGATTACAGCTGCAAGTCGCTTGGGGTATGTCTCTATCAGTTTTGCACATTGAGAGACTGAAATTCTTGCCCATTCTTCCTTGCAAAACAGCTCGAGCTCAGTGAGGTTGGATGGAGAGCGTTTGTGAACAGCAGTTTTCAGCTCTTTCCACAGATTCTCGATTGGATTCAGGTCTGGACTTTGACTTGGCCATTCTAACACCTGGATACGTTTATTTGTGAACCATTCCTTTGTAGATTTTGCTGTATGTTTGGGATCATTGTCTTGTTGGAAGATAAATCTCCGTCCCAGTTTCAGGTCTTTTGCAGACTCCAACAGGTTTTCATCCAGAATGGTCCTGTATTTGGCTGCATCCATCTTCCCCTCAATTTTAACGATCTTCCCTGTCCCTGCTGAAGAAAAGCAGGCCCAAACCATGATGCTGCCACCACCATGTTTCACGGTGGGGATGGTGTGTTGAGTGTGATGAGCTGTGTTGCTTTTACGCCAAACATATCGTTTTGCATTGTGGCCAAAAAGTTAGATTTTGGTTTCATCGGACCAGAGCACCTTCTTCCACATGTTTGGTGTGTCTCCCAGGTGGCTTGTGGCAAACTTTAGACGAGACTTTTTATGGATATCTTTGAGAAATGGCTTTCTTCTTGCCACTCTTCCATAATGGCCAGATTTGTGCAGTGTACGACTGATTATTGTCCTATGGACAGACTCTCCCACCTCAGCTGTAGTTCTCTGCAGTTCATCCAGAGTGATCATGGGCCTCTTGGCTGCATCTCTGATCAGTCTTCTCCTTGTCTGAGCTGAAAGTTTAGAGGGACAGCCAGGTCTTGGTAGATTTGCAGTGGTCTGATACTCCTTCCATTTCAAAATGATCGCTTGCACAGTGCTCCTTGGGATGTTTAAAGCTTGGCAAATATTTTTGTATCCAAATCCGGCTTTAAACTTCTCCACAACAGTATTACGGACCTGCCTGGTGTGTTCCTTGGTCTTCATTATGCTCTCTGCGCTTTCAACAGAACCCTGAGGCTATCACAGAGCAGGTGCATTTATACAGAGACTTGATTACACACAGGTGGATTCTATTTATCACCATCAGTCATTTAGGACAACATTGGATCATTCAGAGATCCTCGCTGAACTTTTGGAGTGAGTTTTCTGCACTGAAAGTAAAGGGGCCGAATAATTTTGCACGCACCACTTTTCAGTTTTTTATTTGCTAAAAAAGTTTAAAATATCCAATAGATTTCGTTCCACTTCACAATTGTGTCCCACTTGTTGGTGATTCTTCACAAAAAATTAAAATTTTATATCTTTATGTTTGAAGCCTGAAATGTGGCAAAAGGTTGAAAAGTTCAAGGGGGCCGAATACTTTTGCAAGGCACTGTAGACCGCTCCGAAGCCAAGTCCAGATGAGGCAATGAACAAAATAGTCACCAAGGAGCTCAATAGGAAATTGACTCTCAGAAAAAGTCCCAAGTAAAAAGCAATCTTTTTTATTGTGAAAAAGCAAGCTACCACTTATATGAAGGAATGGCAGCCAGCTGCTGAGACATCAGTGTGCTATACCCACTGGTGCCATCATCATCACGTTTTTATTCTTTCAAATGAATGGCCAGCCTTATAACTCATGGTACCTACCACGCATGCATTAATGCACTGCAACAGTGTGAATCCAGTCTTGGGGCCCATTCTCACCACACAGCATGTGCTTAAATCCACATGTTTAATTGCATTAAGAAGCCCGGTCATATGGACCTGGTATTCTTCCCGGTATCTACTAGATAAAATACATTAAGAACAGTGGAGCATAATCTAACCTTTCATCATTCTTTCTCTTACCTAGTATGCCTGTGAGACACTTTGGAAAAGACTGGAACCTTTTGTCAAAAACAATCCTAATGGCAAGTGGGAGGACTGGGTAAGTGCAATGTAATTTTATCAAACTGCAAATCAAGTACCAACTACATTGTACAAACCTGAATGTTTGTGTCAAATGGAAATGCTATTCCTTTTCAGTAAGCCTTACCTGTACCCAGTGAAGTGACTGGCCTCAGGCGATACACAGAGATGAAACAAAGCCTCCTACAGAATTTGTACCTGTTTATCTGCAGTCTTTTCTTCTATACACCCATTCAAAGTGCAGCATTTATAAAGCTTGCCTGAGCGGTCAGAAAAGAGGGGGCAGAGAACTGAAATTACACTCTGCCAAGCTCAGTGAGGAGACCTCTGATCTGAGGGAAGGAACACACACCACCTTCACACAGCACACAAGAACAGAGCTGAGGCTGTCAATCAGCTGGAGCTCCTGTCACCTGTTTTAGTTTGGTGTCAGGAAAAGTTGCCAGAACTGACTCATGCTGATAGCAGAGGAATGAGGCAACAGACAGAAAATTACACCTAGTGCTCTGGATTGAGACAAATACACACTATAGAGGGATATGCTTTGTTCATATTTCATGTCTGGAGGAAGTGAAAATGTATGGAGGAAGGTGCTCTGGTCTGATGAGACTAAAATTTAACTTTTTGGCCATCAATGAAAATGCCATGTCTGGCGCAAACCCAACACATCACCCAAAGAACACCTTCCCCACAGTGAAACATGGTGGTGGCAGCATCATGCTGTGGGGATGTTTTTCAGCAGTCGGGACTTGGAAACTGGTCAGAGTTGAGGGAAAGATGGATGGTGCTAAATACAGGGATACTCTTGAGCAAAACCTGTACCACTCTGTGTGCGATTTGAGGCTAGGACGGAGGTTTACCTTCCAGCAGGACAATGACCCCAAACACGCTGCTAAAGCAATACTTGAATAGTTTAAGGGGAAATGTGTCAATGTGTTGGAATGGTCTAGTCAAAGCCTAGACCTCAATCCAATAGAAAATCTGTGGTCAGACTTAAAGATTGCTGTTCACAAGTGCAAACCATCCAACTTGAAGGAGCTGGAGCAGTTTTTCAAGGAGAAATGGGCAAAAATCCCAGTGGTAAGATGTGGCAAGGTCATAGAGACTTATCCAAAGCTACTTGGAGCTGTGATAGCCGCAAAATCCTCAAACAATCCATGTTTATTCCAGTTTGTGAGGCAACAAAATACGAAAAATGCCAAGTGGGTGAATACTTTTGCAAGGCACTGTATGTTTTGAAACAACAGTGCAATAAATCAGTGCCATCAGTGTAAATAATCAGACGCATGCGATAGGTATAGACATACAATACACCCACAATAAAAAATGTAAAAGTAATTGCAGCGCTCAGTAACTATAATATGTGAATTATTCACAGAAAAAACAGTGCAAAATTTGTTCTGTCTATAAATAGAAATATACATGGATGAAAATGGTTCAACTGATGTAACCACATCACATCTACAACGTCCGGCGAACTTATAAATAATCCAAGTGTTGCTTGTTCATACCTTCACCATATAGGAAAATTGCAAACTCACCACAATTTTATGCAGCCTATGGAAAGAACGCTTGTTAATCACGATCTTTCTCTCGCCCAAAGATGCGTTTTTCTCTTCTATCAAGGGTTAAAACCAGCACTCACTTTTACTTGCCATACTACCATGTCGCATTACCGTGCATTGCACAGCAATCATTAAATCGGGTGGTGGAGAGGAAACATATTGTCTCCTCCCCACCTGTCAAACACATTTGGATCGCTTTTTAAAGGAGCAGCAGTGCCTGCTGCATTTGTGAATGAGCCCTAAGTTGCATTCAACAGTAGCACCCTTCGAGCTCATTCACACATAACGCTGGGGGGTGGTACGGTTTATTTGCAATTTTACTGCCCCATTTTACTGCTGAGGCAGCAGCCAAGATGTACACATGCTGCAGCAGGAATTAATCCTGCTATTGCTTTTGATGGGTGTAAACTTTCACACTGATGTGCTGCGGTTTGCCTGCACTTCTGGTGCAGAGCAGTGCATCTGTGACTTTCCTGGATTAGCGGAGCTTTGCTATAGACTTCTATTATATCCTGCAGGTGTGGTGCACTTTCTGAAAGTGCACCAAAACCCCTGCATTCAGAAGAAGTCTATGGCTAAGCTCAGCAAACCTGCAGGAAAGCTGCAGGAAAGCTGCAGGTATTCTGCACTGTACCCGCCGTGTGAGTAAACCGCAGCACATCAGTGTGAAAGCAACACTATACTATTATGACCCGTGTATTGCTTCACACTGATCTGAAGATCTCCTCTTTCCTGCTGCTGGCACCACTCTGGACACCTCTAGCCAGGATAAAAGGTAGAGTTATCACTCCGCATGGGACAGGAGCCAGCACTACAGAGAAGGCATTGACCTATGCAGCTCTTGCTCCATACTACAGCTTCAACTTTACAAGTAGTCACTCTGCATGGCATTGTTTGGTGCTCTGGGATGGCGGGTCAGCAAGCCCAAACCGCAATCTACCATTCACCTGGACGCGATCTACTGGTAGATCCTGATCTACAAGTTGCTGACCCCCGCTCTAAATTGATGACCTGTAGGGGCTTTTAAAGCACTGCATATCGAAAATGGGGGGTACTGAAGTTTGTCACCATTTCAAAGGAGTCCACAATTTTAAGGTTTGACATGTGGGTATCTAATTACCTCATCTTTTATATTTTACCAAAAATTTTAGGGCACACAAACACAATAAATTACCCAATTTAACTATAGTGTATTTTTTAAAGAAATTTTGCATTTTATAGACCTTTGCTCTGATATTGTGTAACATAAAAAAATTGGAACTACCACTATTTTATTTTCTAGGGTATCTGCTTTCAGAAAATATGCTTTGGGATTTTTATGCAATCTTCAAGGCTAAAATGATTTTATAAATGTGTGCAAAAAAAACAGCTATGCCTGGTCAAGGAAACACAAAACAGAACATGCTTCGGGAGGTGGCAGAAGCACCTCTTGAATGGCTGTGGGCCACTGCTATACCATCCTCTGTATATACTGTATATGAGTATAAACAGAACAATCTAGTGCTCTCCATTTAATTGCAAATTTATTTAAAATGGTTAAAAGAACTTACAAGAAAAGCACTTGTACCAAGTGCATGTATCGAGTGCTCAGGTTACAAACAGTCAACCATAAAGATGGCCCGGGTGACGTCATACATAGCTCCTCCCCCGTGCACTTTAAGTCCGTAGGCGGGACTTTGTCAGCGGGAACGGAGCCTCATATGGAAACCCTTTAAATGCACTCAGTAACGAGCGCCATGGCAACCAAATGCTGCCTAATTCATCACAGCCGCACTTCGCACTAAAAGGGATCGTTCCACCCCATACTCAAAATAATAATTAAAAATATGAGGCTTTATCAAAACCTCTCATACTCGCAATAGCATATAAAAACTGCCTAATTATGTAAAGTGGAGTTACATCAGTCACACCGAAGCCTTGCTACTCCCCTTTCATAGCCAGCTTCAATTAAGTATAAAGGGGTACTCCAACCTCAAAAATACAAATAAAATCTGCAAAAAATTAGCAAAGAAAATTTGGCAAAAAATGCTAAGTCACATCGCAGTCATCTCTTCACAAAACAATAAAGGCATTAAGCAATATAATACAAACTCCTCTATCAGATATAAAACAATTGAGGTCAAATTCGACATTCAAGCCAGCAGGAGTCAGGACCTTTGTTTCATAAATCCAAAATGACTCCTTGCGGCTCAAATGTCAGACAAAATTCTCACCTCTCCAGTGTCTCAAGACCTTCTCGATGCCCCAAAACTTGAGGCCCCTAGGGTCTCTATTATGATAGGTCCTAAAGTGTCTCAACATACTGTTGGTTTTAAAACCTTTTTTAATATTATTTGCATGTTCTCCTATCCTTACTGTTATGAAATCTGCCATAATGTTTAATGCTCTGACTATCTGCTTACCTCTCAGGTCTGTGTCTCAGCTTTAGAGAGCGTGCCCCCAACCTGGGCATTTAAGTATGAGCTCTCAGCATGGCTCCACCCCAGCCTCTCAACAGGAAACATTATTAACCCCACACACTGCAAGCCAGGCTTTACCGAACAAAATTGTGATTAGGCTTCTGGTGTGGCGTCCTGCTATATTTTTATCGCTGACTTCCATGTACCGACCTTGGTGTGTCCTTCTGAGCATTCCTGTCTGTTAGTGACCCTGACCTTGGCATGCCTTTCTGACTATCCCTGTCTGCTAGTTGCCCCGACCTTGGCTTGTCCTTCTGACTATCCTGTATTTAAAAATGAAAAACAATGAATAGCGCTTTTTGGCTTGCTGTTTGTATTTGCATTTTTGATTCACTGGACATCACTAACGGCTCATCTTTTAATATAATTTTCCCGTATTCTGTATTTAACCCAGAACTGCTGTTCCCGCTATGTCCACCAGAGCCAGTCTGTGAGCATGAGCTGAGAGACCCCAGGGCAGCGACCTGGAGTCAGCTGCAGCCAAATCCATCCTCACCATCAGGGGCTCTGGTGAAAGGGGCTCTTAGATTCCGCACCCTGGGGAATCTTACGCCCTAGCTTCCTGTTTGGTTCGTGTCGGTGTTCAAGTGGAGCTGCTTTCCTGAACCACCCAGAGCTTCATCCACAGCAGTCAGCTGAAGGGCCCACAACCTTAGCGGTGCACTCCTAACCCCAGTGGTATGCATCTGTCACCTGGCCTCAGGTGACCTGACAGTTTGCTGGGCCATGGACCCGGCTGATGTGCCGGGTCCATGGCTCCAGCCTTAAAACGCTCCCTCTGATCGGGCAAACGTAGGCTATATTTTTTTCCTCCTGACCAGCAAGGCTTTAGCCCGGGCTGCTCCTTTGTGGGAGAAGAATGACCCGGTGGGTTCCAGCTTGTCTAACTTCCTGACACTCTTTTGGAATATTTTCAAGGAACCGGGTCGTGTCTCTTCAGTGGCCAGTGCCCTTTTATGTTTCCGCCAAGAGTTTTCTTCGGTAGGACAGTATGGCCTTTTTGCATTTTAACTGCTGAGCTGAGCTGGAATAATGAGGACTTAGTTGCAACCTTTTTACAAGGCCTCTTTGACAGAGTGAAGAATGAGTTGGTGGGAAGAACCTTTCCCTCTGGTGTGGATGATGTCATCTCCCTGTGCAATCAGATCGATATTCTCTTCCAGGAGAGGACCCTAGAAAAAAAGGCGCCAGTACTCCATGGTCCTTAGCCAGCCCGAGCTCCCCTCTCCTTGATGCGTGGAGCATCCCCTGCCAGCTGTGGAACCTATGCAGCTGGACCGGACTACGTTATCCCCTGAAGAACGTGCTAGGTGCAGAACTCTGAACTTGTGTCTCTACTGTGGGGGCAAAGGTAATTTTTGGGACACCTGCTCTCTCTGTCTGGGTAACGTTTGGGTCTAATACATCTTTAAGGTGGCGTATTGGGCCCAGGAAAATCACCTTCATCATCCCGTCTCCTTCTTTCTGTGCTCCTCCATGTCAACGTTTCCTCTCATGCAGTCTCGGCCTACCTGGATTCCGGAGCCACTGGCAATTTCATGGTCTGGGGAACTGCGTCTTCCATGAAAATTCCTCTTTCGCCTCTCACCACTCCGCTGGTGGTCTCGGCGATTGATGGCACTGTTCTTCCTGGGGGGGGGGCCTCTCCACTTTCAGACCCTGACTGTCAAGATGTCTGTAGAGGTACTCCACCAGGAGTGGATATCCTTTCTCGTTCTACCTAAGGCCTTAATCCCCATTGGATTGGGCCTTCCTTGGTTACAGTTCCATTCTCCACACATTGACTAGACTATTGGGCAGATCCTGGCTTGGGGTCCCTCTTGTTTCTCATCCTGCCTACTCAAGGGTTACCCCAAAGGAGAGACTTCCTGTGGCCACCACATCAGTATCTTCTGCTCTTCCTGCTCTTCCTGCTCTTCCTTCCATGTAGCGAGTTCCGGGATGTGTTCTGCAAATATTGGTACTTCCTCCTCACAGGCGTGCCATTGATCTTGTTCCTGAAGGAACCCTGCCCAGGGGCCAGACCTATCCCTTGTCCATTTTGGAGACCCAGGCCAGGTCTAAGTATGTTGCAGAAAATCTAAAGAAAGGATTCATTCGAAAATCCTCTTTGCCTGCGGGAGTAGGGTTCTTTTTTGTAGCCAAGAAGGATGGGACCTTAAGACCCTGCATTGACTATCGAGGCGTAAACGCTTTGACAATCAAAAACCGATACTCCTTACCCTTAATATCAGAACTGTTGAAACAGATTGAAAGGTGCCTCCATTTTCTTTTTTTTTTTAGTTTAAATATTCTTTATTAAATTTTTCTTATTACAAAAAAAACAAAAAAAAAAAACAAGCAAAAATAGAAAACATTATACTTTTCACAACAGCTTATGGAGATTATCCAGTCCAATCAAGTAATATAAAAATATTTTACATTCTAAACCTCCTATATCCCTCCCCCCCCCCCCCCCCATCCCATTTACACCCACCCTCCCCTATCCCTACACAATATAAAAAGGTTGCATGAACGTCCTCATGTACTAACATCACATCCACTCCTTAACCTTAATTTGCTGGTTCTCCTTTGTCTCTGTGCTATACTGACGGTCAATCCGATTCCTTAGGCACATTTCAGGTTAAGTCCAAATCAGAGGACTATACCTGACCACTGTAACCAAGAACTCCAAATTTTTGTAAATTTATCATAACTACATCTCCTGATATATACTGTTTTTTCTGTCCATACTAGTTTATCCACTGTCCTGAGCCAGTCTTCTGTGGTTGGGGGCATACTGGATAGCCAGGATTGTGCTATTAGTTTCCTAGCTTGGTAAAGGCACCTTCCTATAGCGATTTTCTTATTATTGCACTCCCCGCTTTCCCCGAGCAGGCCAAGGATACATACCCTGGCCTCCTGTTTCAACTTGGTTTTAAACCTAGTTTCTATAATCCTAATTATCTCTGACTAGTACCTCGCCAGCCTTGGACACCTCCATACCATGTGTATTAGGTCACCAGTATCCATCTAGGACATTTGTCATCCAATCTACGGCCAAACCTATATAATCTCTTAGGGGTATAATAGGCCCTATGTATCAGAAAAAGGTGTGACACCTGTTGCGATGGGGAGACCGACGGCCTTCAAAATTCCCTTCCACTGACTGTCGGTTATCTCCCCCACCTCTCCTGTCCACCTTTCCCTGATATCCAGAGTCGTTTGCAGATCAAGCAACCTTACAGAAATTTGTCCGCTTACACTTGCTATTAGACCCTTAGTGGAGTTTGCTCTAATAATTTTGTTTAGGAGAGGTACATTGCACCATTCCAATGGGCAGTTACTAAATTGACTGTTAAGTGCATGCCTGATCTGCAAATAAGTGTAGAAAGTATTATTTGGAATCCCATATTCACGCCTTAGCTCAATAAAAGGTTTCAGATCATTACCTTCAAATAACTGCACCAATCTTCGTATTCCATGGCGAACTCATATCCAGTTTTTATCCAATGTTAACAACTCCCTCAAACCCCTATTGTCCCATATGGGCGAGAATTCAGTGTAACCTCCATACCCCATAATCCTCTTAGTGGCCTGCCAGACTTTAATTATAAATTTATATGTTGGATATCCCTCCTGGAGTATCCCAGCCTCTAGTGTTTCTGCCAGGGACCCGTATGGGGTATCCTGTATCATAAATTTCGCGTTGGGATTCGACCAGCCCTGATTTTCGCAGCCACCTAGATGTTGTAGTTGTGCCGCCAAGAAATAGCTATAGGGATGTGGTACTGCCAGTCCCCCTTCCCCGACAGGGCGCTGGAGAGTTTGTAGTTTTATCCTTGCCTGCCCTTTCTTCCAGATCTTCCCGATCCAGACTGGGGAGTTGTGGAGTACGTATAATAATTGTGGCATCCAAACCATCTTGATCAAATTAACTCTACCTGCCAGGGATAGCGGGAGTTGGCACCAAATAGCACTTTTCCTTCTAAATTTTTCCAATAAAGGGACTAGATTGTCTCCTATATATTGTGCCGGGTCAGTTGAAATAACTATCCCCAAATAGCTCATTTTCTCCACTACCCTCAGTGTCGGCATACCTCCCCTTTGACTATTACGTGTTGAGTCTAGTGGGAGCAATGTTGATTTATCGGAATTCACCACCAGGCCTGATGACCTACCAAATCTTTCCACTAATTGTATTGCCTTTTCCAAGGAAGGTCCCGTGTCCCCAAGAAAAATCAGCACGTCATCAGCATAGAGTGCCACTTTTTCCAACTCATTCCTCTCTCCAAATCCTTGTATTCCAGGCGAGTGTCTTATTACCTCTGCTAATGGCTCCATTGCTAGCGCGAATAACAAGGGCGAAAGTGGACACCCCTGCCTCGTCCCTCTCTCAAGGGATAGCCACTCCGTATATTCACTATTGATCTTTAACCTAGCTTTTGGATGGAAATACAAGGTCTTCACCCACTTGATAAATTTCAGGGGCCAAACCCAAACTTCTCCAGTACCCACCAGAGATACTCCCACTCCAGGCTATCCAACGCCTTGGCAATATCCAAAGCGAGGACTGCTCTCGAGCTCCTAGTCCCTGCCGGCGACTGGAGGCTCAGGTATGCCCTTCTGATGTTAATGCTAGTGGATCTATTTGGGATAAACCCTGACTGGTCCGGGTGCACTAGCTCTGATACATACTTCTTTAGCCTAGTGGCCATTATTTTTGCCAATATTTTTATATCGGAGCATAGTAGCGAAATGGGTCTATATGATGCTGCTTCAAGGTGGTCTTTCCCCTCTTTCTTTATCAGGACTATGTTGGTTTCAGTCATTGAGGAGGGCAGGGTACCGTCCGTAATTGCCCAATTCAATGTCTTCATCAGTTCTGGAATTAATGCCTCCCCATAATAATTATAGATTTCAACAGGCAGGCCATCAGGACCTGGGGCTTTCTGATTAGGCATATCTAACACTGCTTGCTGTACTTCCCCAAAAGTTATGGGGGAGTCCAGACTGGCCCTTTCACTTTCAGAGAGGTGTGGCAGGCCTCTATCTCTCTTACTTCTAATTGTCGTTGTGATTTATATAGATTACTATAATATTCAAAGAATACCTTTTTAACCATCAAGGGGTCTGACGTAGCTGCCCCGCTAGAGGTTCGAATCACAGCGATCGTTGAGGAGGGTGAGTTAGTATCAGCTAATAATGCCAGCATGCGACCCACTTTTTCCCCCTCCCCAAAGTATCTCTGCCTCTGGAATAGTCTCTTGTTTTCAGCATTTTTAAGCATATCCATCTTATACTCCTGCTGCTTTTCTACCCAAAGCTGCTGTTTTCCTGGACTTGGGTCCGCCACGTATTGTTTTTCTAGTTCTAGCACCTCTTTCCTAATCTGATCCCCTTTTTCTCTTGATTGTCTCTTAACCCGTGTTATATTCTGTAGGAGGATACCCCTCAGGAACGCTTTGAGGGAGTCCCAGACCATCCCCTGCGACGCCGAACCTGAGTTAATTACCAGAAATTAATTTATTTTTTCCAATATATCTTCTTTTTTTCCTATAATCTCCAACCATATAGGATTTAATGCCCATACTCTCTCGTTACATCCATTATGGATGTTTATTGCAAGCGTCAAAGGAGAATGGTCCGATACTACCCCTCTCGGCCTATACTCTATTTTCCCTATAAGGGGAAGCACCCCCTTGTTTCCCACTGCCATATCTATGCGAGAGAGAGTGCAATGCGACTCCGAGTAGCAAGAGTACTGCCGCTCCTCCGGGTTGCGGATTCTCCAGAGGTCGCCCCACCCAATCTCTTCGAACAGCTGAGTAAGCCGTCTTTCAGCTGCTCTGTTCTCCCTTACTCTTGGGGGGAACCTGTCTATTTTCCCATTAAGAACCATGTTGAAGTCACCCACCACTATAAGTGGAATATCACCCTTATCCTCAACATATTCTAAGAGGCAATATAGAATCTCCATCTTAAAGGGAGGGGGAATATACACATTAGCTATGACAAAAGATTTACCCTCTATTGTACAGAATAAGAAGACATAGCAGCCCAGCGGATCTGTCCTAACATCCCTATAGGAGAACGCTATCCCCTTTTTAACCAGTATACATACTCCTCTCGAGTAGGAGGTGTGTACTGAGTGGTTTTGTGCTTGAAACTTTTTATTCCAAATTAAAGATTTGGAGTCATTGGTGAGGTGCGTCTCCTGTAAGCACACCAGGCCCGCACCCTGTGATTCCAGCTCTGAACATACGATGGCTCTTTTAATGGGGTCTCCCGTACCCCAGGTATTACATGAGGTTATTCCTACCATTCTAACCCTCCTTTAAATTGTAAACATACATACAAATAAATAAATATACGTCTCCCAAACAAAAAAAGGAGAAGAGGAAAAAGAAAAGACCACCAGAGACTTGGGCCTCTTATGATAGTAAGCCCTAAACCCCCCCTTAGTTAAACCCTCCAGTGCCAAATATATGTTTACAAACTCATATACAAAATTTCCCGTCCCTTTTAATCCTACCAGGTTTTCCTTTGCCATTTTAATATGTGAATAAATATTACAAAAAAGCTTAGTGATGATTTTATCTTTACCCTCTGTGTATTTAATACTAGTGCATAGCAACCCATTGATTTTGAATACATTTTACCTAATTCTGTACCCTTATGCCCCTCCGCCCCCCTCCCCCCTGCCTTTCTTGGCCTACCCTAGGAGCATTCCTTGTGACCCATTTAGCCCTCCCAACCAACTCATCCCCCACTCTTTTCCCCTCTTCCTCAGCCAACCAGGGGCAGAGGAAAAAAACTTTCCCCTGTTTGACTTTTCCACCCCCCTCCCAGTACTCTCCCTCCCCCCCTCCCCAATCACCAGTAGCACTATAACCCACAAAACAGCCATCCTCCACCTATTGTGAACTCTCGTAAACATTTTTCTCCAACACATCAATCACCCTCCCCCCTCCTCCAGTTCCTGCTGCAGAAAAAAAAAAAAAAAAAACACCCAACAATCAACTGATATTACTCCGACCCTACAAGTTCTTTTTACTTTCTTTCAGCCATTTTGTGGCCCTTTCAACAGAGTCAAAGAATTGTGTCCCTGTGCCTCCATTTTCACTAAGTTGGATATCAGGGGTGCATACAATCTCTGATCCGGATACAGGAGGGTGATGGATGGAAAACTGAGTTTAACACTAGAGATGGGCATTATGAATACTTTGTTATGCCCTCTGGTCTGTCTAATGCCCTATTTGTGTTCCAAAACTTTGTCAACGCAATCTTCAGGGATCTGCTTTATCAATTTGTTGTCATCTATCTGGATGACATTCTCATCTATTCAGAAAATCTGCTTGTTCACAGAAACCATGTCCGAGTTGTACTTCAGTGCCTTAGAGAAAATAATCTGTATGCCAAGCTGGAGAAATGTTTATCAGAATGTTCTGAGGTTCTGTTTTTGGGATGCTTTGTCTCTAGTTTGGGTCTTCGTATGGATCCTGGAAAGATCTCGACCATTACCGATTGGCCTCTTCCTGCCAGCCTCAAGGCCACACAGCGCTTTCTTGGGTTCACTAATTATTACAGGCAGTTCATTAGGAATTACTCTTCCATTGCTGCACCCTTCTTGGTCCATTGCACCCTTCTTGCCTTGTTCAAGAAGGGTGCAAATGCCAAGGAGTGGACTCCTGAAGCTGTCTTTGCGTTTCGAGACTTGAAACAGGCCTTTGTTTCTGGACCTTTGTTGAGGCAACCTAACCCTGGGGATCCATTTGTTATTGAAGTGGACGCTTCCTCAACTGGGGTGGGAGCTGTGTTTCTTCAATCCTTTGAGGAAAAACATCAACCATGTGCTTTTTTCTCCCAAAAAAATTCTCAGGCAGAGAAAAATTACACTATTGGTGATCGGGAACTTCTTGCGATGAAATTGGCATTGTAGGAGTGGGGTCATCTCTTGGAGGGTTCCCCGCACTCCATAACAATTTTCACTGACCATAAAAATCTGCAGTACTTACAGAATGCCAAACGACTGAATCCCAGACAGGCCAAATGGAGTCTTTTCCTTTCCCGTTTGAATTTTACCATTACGTACAAACCTGGTTCCTACAACAGTCGGGCTGATGCAGTCTCCAGGTCATTTGACATTCAGGATGAGGAGCCCACCTCTGAAATTGAGTCGATAATTCCTACCTCATATATTTTTGCCCATTCTACCCTGAACTAAAAAATTCCTCTTGGCAAGACCTTCATTCCAACCAAGTTAAGAACTAAGATCCTTCGTTGGAGTCATGATTCCAAGGTGGCAGGTCGTGCTGGGGCTCTTCGATCTTTCGTTCTCATCAGCCACCACTACTGGTTGCCTACTCATTGTTCTGATGTTAAAGACTACATTAAGGCTTGTCATGTCTGTGCCCAGTCTAAATCCTCCATGCAAGCTCATGGTGATCTTCTCATGCCTTTGCCCATTCCTAAGGACCCCTGGTCTCACATTGCCATGGACTTTATCACCAATCTTCCACCTTCTAAGAATAATACAGTCATTTGGGTGGTAATTGATCGATTCTCCAAGATGGCTCATTTTGTTCCTCTTCCTGGTCTCCCTTCTGCTCCTGCCTTGGTTCCCATTTTGTTCTCCATGGAGTTCCTTCCCATATTGTTTCTGACAGGGGTGTTCAATTTACTTCTCGCTTTTGGAGAGCCTTTTTGCAAATCCCTCAACATTACCTTGAATTTTACCTCTTCTTACCATCCTCAATCCAATGGACAGACTGAGAGGGTTAATCAGGAGTTAGAGGTCTCTCTTCGCACCTTAGTCTCTGCTCATCATGATGATTGGTCATCACTACTCCCGTGGGTAGCGTTCTCTCACAATAATCATGTTCACGTCAGTTCTCAAAAGACACCCTTTGTTACAGTTTATAGAAGATATCATCCCCCTTCCTATGACCTATTCTCCTTACATGCCAGCTTTTGGCTACAGTTCAGGAATCATTCGATTCCATTTGGATTGACGTTCATGATTCCCTCCAGACAGCTGCTAACAAATTCAAGGGTTTTGCTGACCGTCGCAGGCGTAAGCCACCTCCACTACAGCCAGGAGACAAAGTCTCGCTTTCCACCAGAAACGTCAGACTTTGGGTTCCTTCTCTGAAATTTGCCCCATGATTCATTGGTTCTTACACTATGATTTCTAAGCTGAATCCTGTTTGTTTTAAACTCCAGATCACTAAAAGCCTCCTAAAAGCCTAAAAAACTCCTTTCATGTATCCCTTCTGAAACCTTTAGGTCTCAATAAGTTCTCTCATCCTCTCCCTACCTTGGCTCTGGTCTCTGAGGATGATCAAGAGTACAAGGTTAGTTACATTTTGGATATCTTGTCGATTGGCAAGGTTTTGGTCCTGAGGAGAGGTCTTGGATTCCTGTATCAGATGTCTTCGCACCTCGTTTTCTGAGAAAGTTTCATTTGAAGTTCCCTTCCAAGTCTGGTCCCAAGCGGGGGGAGGGGAAGGCCTCGTAAGAGGGGGGGGGGGGTACTGTCATGAATCTGCAGTAATGTTTTATGCTCTGACTATCTGCTTACCTCTCAGGTCTGGTCTCAGCTTTATAGAGTGTGCCCCGACACCTGGGGAATCTTACACTCTGGCGTCCTGTTTGGTCCGTGTCGGTGTTCAGGTGGAGCTGCTTTCCTGAACCACCCAGAGCTCCATCCGCAGCAGTAAGCCGAAGGGTCCACAACCGTAGCGGTGCACTCCTAACCCCAGCAGTGTGCATCTGTCACCTGGCCTCAGGTGACCTAACACTTACATATAAAGCCCTTGATGTCCTTCAAGTATATTGAAGCCCACACTCGCACTAAAGCATATAAACAACGCCCTGAGTGGTGTAAGTAATAAAATCTTTAATTTTATACTGTCTGTTAGAAACTGAAGAACAAAACTCATTTTGCTTTTTTATATTCACCTTCAAATTTTTACACGCTGCACACCTCCCACATTCATAAAAACCCGATAAGAGAGAAAAGTCGATCATCAGGATTACTCCAAGTTATCTCGAAGAGAGGGTGCTTTTCTATAAATGAACTGTGGGAATACAGGAAGCAGTGGGCCGAGTACCCGATCTTGTTTGTGTATTGCCCAAAGCTTGGTCACAATACTCTCAAACTTTTTATGCTGAATACTATAATCCATAATCATACGGTACTCACCATTATTAAGAAATGGGGGAACTAATGCGCAAAACCAAACTGTATAGAATAGGATATAAAAGGATGGGAGAAGCTGCCAACATATAAAAGTGTTCCCACACAGATAAAATATACGAATAAGTGAAGTATGTGGCGCTAACTAAAGTGCAGAAATTAATCAATATATATATATATAAATACTAAATAGAACCGCTCACACATCTAACAAGTAAGCGTGTAGAACAGAATAGGCAAGTGTAAGTGAAAATAAAAATAACAAATCTTCTCTACTCTTCTCTAGATCACTGGTAAAGTGCACCAATGCCACAGATTTCAAACAGAAATCTAAAAAAACATCCAGTATGTATATAAGGTGCATCACGTGAAAAAATATATGACAATCCTAGTCTAATATTATAATGACATACATAAAAAAAGAAATGTGAAAAATAAAAATTTCTGAATAAATCCACTGTTCTCCTGGAGTGTAAAAGGTGAAATTCAAAAAACAAAGTCCAGCAAGTGATAAATATTGGGAAATCGACACCATTGTAATCTTTTTGGCTCTATACACCACCACAATGGATTTGAAATTAAACAAACAAGATGTGCTTTAACTGCAGACTTTCAGATTTAATTTGAGGGTATTTACATCCAAATCAGGTGAACGGTGTAGGAATTACAACACTTTGTATATGTGCCTCCCACTTTTTAAGGGACCAAAAGTAATGGGACAATGGGCTGCTCAGCTGTTCCATTGCCAGGTGTGTGTTATTCCCTCATTATCCTATTTACAAGGAGCAGATAAAAGGTCCAGAGTTCATTTCAAGTGTGCTTTTTGCATTTGGAATCTGTTGCTGTCAACTCTTAATATGAGATCCAAAGAGCTGTCACTATCAGTGAAGGAAGCCATCATTAGGCTGAAAAAATCAAAACAAACCCATCAGAGAGATAGCAAAAACATTAGGTGTGGCCAAATCAACTGTTTGGAACATCCTTAAAAAGAAAGAATGCACCGGTGAACTCAGCAACACCAAAAGACTCGGAAGACCCTGGAAAACAAATGTGGTGGATGACCGAAGAATTCTTTCCCTGGTGAAGAAAACAGTTGGCCAGATCAAGAACACTCTCCAGGAAGTAGGTCAAAGTCAACAATCAAGAGAAGACTTCACCAGAGTGAATACAGAGGGTTCACCACAAGATGTAAACCATTGGTGAGCCTCAAAAACAGGAATCCCAGATTAGAGTTTGCCAAACAACATCTAAAAAGCCTTCACAGTTCTGGAACAACATCCTATGGACAGATGAGACCAAGATCAACTTGTACCAGAGTGATGGGAAGAGAAGAGTATGGAGAAGGAAAGGAACTGCTCATGATCCAAAGCATACCACCTCATCAGTGAAGCATGGTGGTGGTAGTGTCATGGCATGGGCATGTACGGCTGCCAATGGAACTGGTTCTCTTGTATTTATTGATGATGTGACTGCTTACAAAAGTAGCAGGATGAATTCTGAAATGTTTCGGGTAATATTATCTGCTCATATTCAGCAAAATGCTTCAGAACTCATTGGACGGCGCTTCACAGTGCAGATGGACAAAGACCCGAAGCATACTGCGAAAGAAACCAAATAGTTTTTTAAAGGAAAGAAGTGGAATGTTATGCAATGGCCAAGTCAATCACCTGACCTGAATCCGAGCATGCATTTCACTTGCTGAAGGCAAAACTGAAGGGAAAATGCCCCAAGAACAAGCAGGAACTGAAGACAGTTGCAGTAGAGACCTGGCAGAGTATCACCAGGGATGAAACCCAGCGTCTGGTGATGTCTATGCATTCCAGACTTCAGGCTGTAATTGACTGCAAAGGATTTGCAACCAAGTATTAAAAAGTGAAAGTTTGATGGATGATTGTTAATCTGTCCCATTACTTTTGGTCCCTTAAAAAGTGGGAGGCACATATACAAACTGTTGTCATTCCTGCACCATTCACCTGATTTGAATGTAAATACCCTCAAATTAAAGCTGAAAATCTGCAGTTAAAGCACATCTTGTTCCTTTCATTTCAAATCCATTGTGGTGGTGTATAGAGCCAAAAAGATTAGAATTGTCTCGATGTCCCAATATTTATGGACCTGACTGTAGCACTCTTTACTTACTTCCACAACCATAACAGTTGAACTGACCCACTTAGAGGACTGTCCACATCTTAAACCTACCCAATACCAACAAAGTTTACCTTACACATACACTACAACACTTGCAAAAAAATAGAACCCAAAAACCCTTCCCCACTTTACCAAAAATATGTTTTTACCACTTGCCGCCCGCCATATAGCAAAATGACGGCGACAAAGTGGTTTTAATATCTTGACCGGATGTCATATGACGTGATTAGGATATTAAGCCGCTGCGCGCCCCCCGGGGGTGTGCATTGCGGCGATCGTTGTTGCGGTGTGTCAGTCTGACACGTCGCAACTCCGATCTAGGTAAAGAGTCTCTGACGGAGACTCTTTACCACATGATCATCCATGTCCAATCACGGCTGATCACGATGTAAATAGGAAGAGCCGGTGATCGTCTTTTCCTCACTCGTGTCTGACAGACGCGAGTAGAGGAGAGCCGATTGGCTGCTCTCCTGACAGGGGGTCTATGCTGATTGTTTATCAGCACAGCCCCCCTTGGATCCCACCCAGGACCACCAGGGAAGCCGCCCAGGACCACCAGGATGGCCATCCCCACTGCACCACCAGGTATGCCCCCTAGACCCCCAGGGAAATACTAATCTGTGCCCAGGCAGCTGCCAATCAATGCCCAGGCAGCTGCCAATCAGTGCCCACTCACAATGCCTACCACTGCCAGTGCCACCAGGGATGCCTACCAGTGCCGCGTATCAGTGCCCATCAGTGCCACGTATTAGTGCCCAGCAGTGCCGCCTATCAGTACCCATCAGTGCCCAGCAGTGCCGCCTATCAGTGCCCATCAGTGTCGCCTATCGGTGCCATCCATAAGAACCCATCTTTGCAGCCTTTCCGTGCCCATCAGTGCCACCCATGAGTGCCCATTAGTGCCGCCTATCAATGCCCATCAGTGCTGCATATCAGTGCCACCCATCAGTGCCGCCTACCAGTGCCCATCAGTGCCGCATATCAGTACCCATCGTCAGTGCCCGTCAGTACCCGCTCATTGGTGCCACCTCATCGGTGCAGCCTATCAGTGCCCATCAGTGCTGCCTATCAGTGCCATCCATAAAAACCCATCTTTGCAGCCTTTCAGTGCCTATCAGTGTCTCCTATCAGTGCCCACCAGTGCCACCCATGAGTGCCCATCAGTGCTGCCTATCAATGCTCATCAGTGCTGCATATCAGTGCCACCCATCAGTGCCACCTACCAGTGCCCATCAGTGCCACATATCAGTACCCATCTTCAGTGCCGCTCATTGGTGCCACCTCATTGGTGCCACCTCATTGGTGCCGCCTTATCAGTGCCGCCTTATCAGTGCCCATCAGTGAAAGAGAAAACTTAATTATTTACAAAAAATTTTAACAGAAACAAAAGCAAATCTTTTATTTTTTTCAAAAATTTCGGTCTTCTTTTATTTGTTTAGCAAAAAAAAAAAACCTTAGAGTTGATCAAATACCACCAAAAAAAAACTCTATTTGTGGGAACAAAATGATAAAAATTTAGTTTGGGTACAGTATAGCATGACCGCGCAATTGTCATTCAAATTGCGACAGCGCTGAAAGCTGAAAATTGGTCTGGGCAGGAAGGTGTATAAGTGCCCTGTATTGAAGTGGTTAATTATTCTCTGACCAGAAGGGAGAAGAGACCTTACAACTATGCACATAGCAGTATAAACCTAATGGTGCCTCTAGCCCTCCCTGTGCTATCCAAAACAAGGAAAATGACTGGAGTTGGGCTTAATTACACATAGCAATTACGCTTTACATCTGCAAGTTCTATTGGTCCCAGACCTTTCCAAACCTGGAAAAATTGGCTTTCATTTTTGTTTTTTCAGGTTCAGCAAGCATTCGCTGAGAGAATAAGTCTATCAGCTACTGGATTTTACAGGTAGGTAACACATTAAAAGGCGTTACATTTTACCGCCTTCGGGCACAGCAAGCTTAAATTCAACTGAAGGCCAAACTGAAGAGGATAACTTGGTAAAGAGCTTGGTTTGCGTTTTATTGTTACTGCAGATTATAGGCTTTCTAAGCTTAGGTTCACATGGGTGTGGGAGTGCATGTAAATTCCACGTGTTCCCTCAGGCGCACTAAAAACACACTGCTTTAAGAAACAGCATAGGGGTGCAAGTACAAGCACTACTATTTGTAACAGCGCATTACAATGCATAATGGTGTGCTATCACAGGGCAAAGGTCTGAACCCTGTCTTAAGAGTTTTCTCTAAACAGGTCAAAAAATATATAAATGCTTGAACTTGATAGCAATTTAGGATGGTCACAAAATATAAACTATGTATTTCTGTAAACTTCGAATTTTGGAAAGCCAGATCATTTAGTAGTGTTATAAAGAAAAGCAAACTGGGGGGGCGCATGCGCGGAACCCTGAGAGGAAAGTAATGCCGGCTTAGAGCTCCGCTCCAGTGACGTCTGCGCCGGAGGACTACAGGTTCCAGAGGCCCTTAAACTTCAAAAAAACAGAAGCCATACATACCACAAAGCCTCAGGTATAATTAAATGTGGTTTTGAGGGGCACAAAAACAAAATTTAAAACCGGCATTAATAAAGAAACGTCACCTCACCCGTCTTCCAAGATGGCTGCGGCAGTCTTCTCACAGCCTAGCACCTCACAAAAGGTTAAACCTCTGAAAATCAGACTAAATGCTGTGGATATTAGAGAGGAGTCTGATTCTGACTCTGGAAATTCACAAACAGAACTTCAATCTGCCTTATTTAAAAAATTTGAACGTATTTTACAGAAGGCTTTAAAACAAACATCAGACCACATCGAGGATAAACTGACTAGAGAAATCAGAGAACTAGGTCTGAGAACAGCTGAATTGGAGATTTGTGTAGATGATATTGAAAGCCAAACTCAGCACTATATTTCTGAATTAAAAAATCTAAAAGAAGAGAATGTTAGTTTACAGTCCCGTTTAGAGGACCAGGAGAATAGAGACAGACGGGCTAATTTACGGATCAGGGGTATTCCTTAGGGATGAGCCGAACACCCCCCGGTTCGGTTCGCACCAGAACCCGCGAACGGATCGAAAGTTCGCACGAACGTTAGAACCCCATTGACGTCTATGGGACTCGAACGTTCGAAATCAAAAGTGCTCATTTTAAAGGCTAATTTGCATGGTATTGTCCTAAAAAGGGTTTGGGGACCCGGGTCCTACCCCAGGGGACATGTATCAATGCAAAAAAAACTTTTAAAAACGGCCGTTTTTTCGGGAGCAGTGATTTTAATGATGCTTAAAGTAAAAAAAAAAAAGTGAAATATTCCTTTAAATATCGTACCTGGGGGGTGTCTATAGTATGCCTGTAAAGTGACGCGTGTTTCCCATGTTTAGAACAGTCCCTGCACCAAATGTCATTTTTAAAGGAAAAAATCTCATTTAAAACTGCTTGCGGGTTTAATGTCATGTCGGGTCATGGCAATATGGATGAAAATCAGTGAGACAAACGGCATGGGTACCCCCCAGTCCATTACCAGGCCCTTTGGGTCTTGTATGGATATTAAGGGGAACCCCACACCCAAATTAAAATAAGGAAAGGTGTGGGGCCACCAGGCCCTATATACTCTGAACAGCAGTATACAGGCGGTGCAAACAAGACAGGGACTGTAGGTTTGTTGTTAAGTAGAATCTGTTTGTAATTTTGAACATTTTTAATGTGTTTAGCTCCAGCCAAAAAATCTTTTCTAAGCTTTTTGGAAAACATAGGGAAGGGTTATCACCCCTGTGACATTTGTTTTGCGTCTTTCCTCCTCTTCAGAAGATTTCACCTCACTTTTTTGTCCCAATGAAAAATGTTTTTTGAAAATTTGGGTTTTTTTGTGGAACAAGGATTGGAAAGCATCAGTGGAAAGGAGAAATTGTTTTCCCATATTAACTCTTACAGGAGAGAATTTCCCTTCCTTAGGGGTAGATTTCATCTCACTTCCTGTTGTCTCCTACCGTTTGCAAGTAGGAGTCGTTTGTAAGTTAGATGTTTGAAGGTAGGGTCCTGCCCTATATACTCAGCAGAAATTTGGGCCTTAGGTGTTGCTGTGGCCAAAACACTGTAAGCCCTCACAGGGCCCTGCTGTGAAATATTAGATCAAGAATTGTAATTACATGCCCCTGTTGAACAGGAGCTGAAAAATTAGGCCTTAGGCACTGGTGCTGGTGCCACAACACTGCAACCCCTCACAGACACTCTAGTTGGAACGCAGGAACGAGCCCTGCTGCAAAGTATTGCATCAAAAATTGTAATTACACGCCCCTGTTAGACAGGGGCAGAAAAATTGGGTCTTAGGCACTGGTGCTGGTGCCACAACACTGCAACCCCTCACAGACACTCTAGTTGAAACGCAGGAACAAGCCCTGCTGCAAAGTATTGCATCAAAAATTGTAATTACACGCCCCTGTTAAACAGGGGCTGAAAAATTGTGCCTTAGGCACTGGTGGTGGCGCCCAGAACCAAAAATGTTCTTACAAGCTATCAGCGTGATGATTGAGGAGGAAGAGGATAATTACTCAGGGATAGTCACTCAGCATCAGCATAGGCAGTCTTTGAAGGGATCTGAGATTTCAAAAAAAATTATTCGGTTACATCTGCATCAGGTGCTTGGTAGCTGGTGGTGATCCAAGACTGATTCATTTTTATGAAGGTCAGCCGATCGACCGAGTCGGTGGACAGACGCACCCTGTGATCGGTTACCACGCCTCCAGCAGCACTGAATGTGCGTTCCGAAAGAACGCTGGATGCAGGACAGGCCAGTAGCTCAATTGCATACTGTGCAAGCTCTGGCCAGTGATCCATCCTCAAGACCCAGTAACCCAGAGGATTTTCGGTGGGAAAGGTGTCCAAGTCTGATCTTGCCCCTAGGTATTCCTGCACCATGTAAAACAGACGCTGGCGATGGTTGCTGGAACCGATCATACCTTGGGGCTGCGGACCAAAAAATTGTCTGAACGCATCGGTCAGACGGCCACCTTCTCCACCGCTCCTTCTTTGACTGACCGAAGCCTCAGCAACACGTTGTCCAGAAACAGGAGTTTGTAACCTCCCAGTCTCTGGGAACGCGTTGCACAGACCTTTCTGCAAGGCCTCCCGAAGATGTTTCATCCTCTGCTCCCTCTGCGATGGCAAGATAAGGTCCGCAACCTTACCCTTGTAACGTGGATCAAGGAGGGTTGCCAGCCAGTATTGGTCCTTCTCCTTGATACCACGAATACGAGGATCCTTACGCAGGCTTTGCAGGATCAGGGAGGCCATGCAGCGTAGGTTTGCTGAGGCATTCGGTCCGGAGTCCTCTGGGTCACTAAGGACAACAACGTCCGCAGCCACCTCCTCCCAGCCACGTACAAGTCCATGTGTTCCTTGGGACTGATCCCTTAAAGACTGCTGATGCTGAGTGCCAGGCTCCACCTCCATACTGACACAATCTTCCTCCTCCTCCTCCTCCTCCTCCTCGTCCTCTTCCTGTGTGATCGGCGGGCACGCAGGAACACTGTCTGGATAAAGGGGGCCTTGAGAGCTAAGGAAGTCCTCCTCTTCCTGCCTCTGTTCTGCCTCAAGTGCCCTGTCCATTATTCCACGCAGCGTGTGCTCCAACAGGTGGACAAGGGGGACAGTGTCACTGATGCATGCACTGTCAGTGCTCACCATCCTCGTGGCCTCCTCGAATGGTGACAGGACAGTGCATGCATCCCTGATCATGGCCCACTGGCGTGGGGAAAAAAAAACAAGGTCCCCTGACCCTGTCCTGGTGCCATAGTCGCACAGGTACTCATTGATGGCCCTCTGCTGCGTGTGCAGCCGCTGCAGCATGGCCAACGTCGAGTTCCACCTGGTGGGCATGTCACAGATTAGGCGGTTCTTGGGCAGGTTAAACTCCTTTTGGAGGTCCGTCAGCCGAGCACTGGCATTATATGACCGGCGGAAATGCACAGAGACTTTCCTGGCCTGCCTCAGGACATCCTGTAAGCCCGGGTACCTGCCCAAGAACCGCTGCACCACCAAGTTAAGGACGTGAGCCAAACAGGGCACATGGGTCAGTTGTCCCTGTCGGAGGGCAGAGAGGAGGTTGGTGCCATTGTCGCAAACCACCATTCCTGCCTTAAGTTGGCGTGGCGTCAACCACCTCTGAACCTGCCCCTGCAGAGCTGACAGAACCTCTGCCCCAGTGTGGCTCCTGTCCCCCAAGCACACCAGCTCAAGCACCGCATGGCATCTTTTGGCCTGCGTACTTGCGTAGCCCCTTGAACGCCTACGGAGCACCGCTGGTTCCGAGGAAGAGGCCATGGAGGAAGAAGAAGAGGAGGGGGTGGAGGAGAGAGGTGTGTCACAATCAGCATTTTGGAGGCGTGGTGGCGGAACAACCTCCAACACTACTGCACCTTGTCCTGCATCCTTCCCAGCTGCCAGCAGAGTCACCCAATGCGCCGTGAAACTTAAGTAACGTCCCTGTCCATGCCTGCTGGACCATGAGTCAGCGGTAATATGCACCTTACCGCTGACCGCCCTGTCCAGCGAGGCATGGACATTGCCTTCCACATGCCGGTAGAGAGCCGGAATCGCCTTCCGTGAGAAAAAGTGGCGTTTGGGTACCTGCCACTGAGGAACCGCACATTCCACAAACTCACGGAAGGGGGCAGAGTCTACCAACTGAAAAGGCAGCAGTTGAAGTGCTAGCAATTTTGCCAAGCTAGCATTCAACCGCTGGGCATGTGGATGGCTGGGAGCAAACTTCTTTCGGCGGTGCAGCAGCTGGGGCAGGGAAATTTGCCTGGTACAATCTGACGTCGGTGTACCAAAAGCAGATTGCCCACAAGTACTTGGCTGTGACACACCTAATTCTACACCTTCATTCCTCTCACTGCAGGTCTCAGAGAGGACTGAAGGTCTAGTGGGGTTGGAAATCTCAGCTGATGAGGAGCAAGGAGAGATCGTCTTTGTTCTTTGGTGTGGGTCTTTCAGATACGCTTGCCAACGAACTGCATGGCAGGTCAACATATGTCTGGTCAAGCATGTGGTACCCAAGCGGGAGATGTTTTGGCCACGCGAGATACGCTTGAGACATATGTTGCAAATAGCAGCGGTGCGATCTGATGCACTCGTCTCAAAAAAGGCCCACACCAAAGAACTTTTTGAATAACGCGCAGAGACTGCAGCGCCCTGCACATGTGGAGCTTTGGGGTGTGATGCAGTCAATGTGCTGCCCTTAGGCTGGCCCCTGGAGGGCATCCTGCCTAGTTGGTGATGTGCCACCTCCTCCTCCTCCTCCTCCTCCTCCTCTCTCCTATCAGGCACCCACGTTGAGTCAGTGACCTCATCATCCCCTCCCTTCTCATCACTGGAGCAAACCTGGCAGTATGCTGCAGCAGGGGGAGCATGACTGCCAGATTGCTGTCCTTCTTGGGCACCCCCTCTGTCCGTGCTCATGTTACTGCCTTCATTGAGCTCAGTATCATCATCAGAGCCTTCCAAACGCTGGGCATCCTCCTGGAGCATGTACCCAACACTGTGGTCAAACAGTTCGAGGGAATCCTCATGAGGACATGGTGGAGCTAGGGAAGGAGTCACTGATGACATTGAGCTGAGGGAAGAGGCCGCTGCTTTGCCAGACAAAGCACCCTGGGCATGGGTGAGAGAGGATGAGGAGGATGAGGACGGCTTGGTCATCCACTCGACCAAGTCTTCCGCATGTTGCGGCTCAACACGGCCAGCTGCCGAAAAAAAGGCCAAGCGTGTCCCATGGCCACGTGCTGATGAGGATGCACCGTCTCCACGACCAGCACTAGACACAGAGCCTGCTTGCCCTCTCTTATTGGCTTGTGACTGTCTGCCTCTCCTTCTTGGCCTTCCAGACATACTAATGGCCTGTAGCTGCACTAAGCTGGGATAGAACACCTGTAATTTTCTTCAGGTAGCTTTATATACTGTAACCAGACAAGCCTGCCTGTCAGTAGGAAGATAACAGGAACGGATCTAGCTGAACACTGTGAGCAGGACACACTGTACTAAATGTAAATAGTCTAGCTGCCTGACCGTGGTACTAATAGGATCAAAAAGAACACCTGTAATTTTCTTAAGGTAGCTTTATATACTGTAACCAGACAAGCCTGCCTGTCAGTAGGAAGATAACAGGAACGGATCTAGCTGAACACTGTGAGCAGGACACACTGTACTAAATGTAAATAGTCTAGCTGCCTGACCGTGGTACTAATAGGATCAAAAAGAACACCTGTAATTTTCTTAAGGTAGCTTTATATACTGTAACCAGACAAGCCTGCCTGTCAGTAGGAAGATAACAGGAACGGATCTAGCTGAACACTGTGAGCAGGACACACTGTACTAAATGTAAATAGTCTAGCTGCCTGACCGTGGTACTAATAGGATCAAAAAGAACACCTGTAATTTTCTTCAGGTAGCTTTATATACTGTAACCAGACAAGCCTGCCTGTCAGTAGGAAGATAACAGGAACGGATCTAGCTGAACACTGTGAGCAGGACACACTGTACTAAATGTAAATAGTCTAGCTGCCTGACCGTGGTACTAATAGGATCAAAAAGAACACCTGTAATTTTCTTCAGGTAGCTTTATATACTGTAACCAGACAAGCCTGCCTGTCAGTAGGAAGATAACAGGAACGGATCTAGCTGAACACTGTGAGCAGGACGCACTGTACTAAATGTAAATAGTCTAGCTGCCTGACCGTGGTACTAATAGGATCAAAAAGAACACCTGTAATTTTCTTAAGGTAGCTTTATATACTGTAACCAGACAAGCCTGCCTGTCAGTAGGAAGATAACAGGAACGGATCTAGCTGAACACTGTGAGCAGGACACACTGTACTAAATGTAAATAGTCTAGCTGCCTGACCGTGGTACTAATAGGATCAAAAAGAACACCTGTAATTTTCTTCAGGTAGCTTTATATACTGTAACCAGACAAGCCTGCCTGTCAGTAGGAAGATAACAGGAACGGATCTAGCTGAACACTGTGAGCAGGACGTACTGCACTAAATGTATATAGCAGGAACGGATCTAGCTGAACACTGTGAGCAGGACGCACTACACTGAATGTAAATAGCAGGAACGGATCTAGCTGAACACTGTGAGCAGGACGCACTGCACTAAATGTAAATACCAGGAACGGATCTAGCTGAACACTGTGAGCAGGACGCACTGCACTGAATGTAAATAGCAGGAACGGATCTAGCTGAACACTGTGAGCAGGACGCACTGCACTGAATGTAAATAGCAGGAACGGATCTAGCTGAACACTGTGAGCAGGACGCACTGCACTGAATGTAAATAGCAGGAACGGATGTAGCTGAACACTGTGAGCAGGACGCACTGCACTAAATGTAAATACCAGGAACGGATCTAGCTGAACACTGTGAGCAGGACGCACTGCACTGAATGTAAATAGCAGGAACGGATCTAGCTGAACACTGTGAGCAGGACGCACTGCACTGAATGTAAATAGCAGGAACGGATCTAGCTGAACACTGTGAGCAGGACGCACTGCACTGAATGTAAATAGCAGGAACGGATCTAGCTGAACACTGTGAGCAGGACGTACTGCACTAAATGTATATAGCAGGAACGGATCTAGCTGAACACTGTGAGCAGGACGCACTGCACTGAATGTAAATAGCAGGAACGGATCTAGCTGAACACTGTGAGCAGGACGCACTGCACTAAATGTAAATACCAGGAACGGATCTAGCTGAACACTGTGAGCAGGACGCACTGCACTGAATGTAAATAGCAGGAACGGATCTAGCTGAACACTGTGAGCAGGACGCACTGCACTGAATGTAAATAGCAGGAACGGATCTAGCTGAACACTGTGAGCAGGACGCACTGCACTGAATGTAAATAGTCTAGATAGAAGATAACAGGAACGGATCTAGCTAAACTGAATACAGTGTATATATATATATGCAACACCTGGGATGCATATATATACACAATACACTGTAAGTGCAGCTAACTGACTGACTGTTCTGCCTAATCTATCTAACTCAAATCAAATGACACTGTCTCTCTCTCTCTCTATCTCTCAGCACACCGGAACACACACTACACAGGGCCGCCGTGCAGGCGGCCTTATATAGTGTGGGGTGTGTACTAAATCCCCTGAGCCATAATTGGCCAAAGCCACCCTGGCTTTGGCCAATTACAGCTCTCTCTACTGACGGCGCTGTGATTGGCCAAGCATGCGGGTCATAGTGCATGCTTGGCCAATCATCAGCCAGCAATGCACTGCGATGCCGCAGTGAATTATGGGCCGTGACGCGCCACACGAATTTGGCGCGAACGGCCCATATCGTTCGCAATTCGGCGAACGACCGAACAGCCGATGTTCGAGTCGAACATGGGTTCGACTCGAACACGAAGCTCATCCCTAGTATTCCTGAGTCTGTCATTGATGTGCAAGCCACTATCACCGCGGGACTCTTATAGGATTTCACCGCTCCATGCCATTTACTCTATCGACACAACTTAAAGATCCAGAGGGAAGATATATACTTCTCACTGGTTATGTATCGGATATTCCCATTACAATAGTATCATACTATGCTCCGAATAAAAAAACAGAAGCTTTCTTATCCCATCTTTTTCAAGTGGTTGAAACACACAAAATGGGTACTGTAATCCTATGGGGAGATTCGAATACAACGATATTCCCTTTTTTAGATAAGTCTCCCTCATCTCCTATCACCAGCGCCAACAAGTTAAACCTTCAATATTTACTTACCAAGCACTGTTTGGTGGACACGTGGCGTGAAATTAATCCTACTAGCAGGCGTTTTACACATTACTTTTATCCGCATAAATCTTTTTCTCGTATTGACCATATTCTAGTCCCTTCAAGTATGATTCCCGAGATTATATCATCCAACATTCTCCCGTTTACATGGTCAGACCATTGTGCAATATACACCTCTATTGCTTCCACTGTACCCAGGTCACACGATATCACTTGGTATATAAATGACTCTATATTAGCTAACCCTGTCCATCGTCTTGAGATCGAAGGAGCACTAAACGATTACCTCTTCTCTAATGATACAGGTGATGTTTCGGACCTTACATTATGGGAAGCTCATAAAGCTGTTGTGACAGACCTAGCCGGGAAAGAGACTTTTGGAGGGGACTGTATGCTAGCTTCTTGCCGATCGATCGGGGGCCCTTGCATTTGGGGGAACGGTGCTCTTTGTGAGCTGTATGTCTGGGGACCCTGGATTTGCCATATTGGAATAGTGGCTGATTCATAATGCTGGGACAGATACTGTTAGGAGATGCTGATGTAAATTCCATCACCTGTCTGTCTATTGTCTGCTAAAATGTGTATTGTAAATAAGTCTACTATGGGATCTAAGAGTCATTAGATCCCCATTGTTATTTGTGTTAATTAACTCTGTTATTGTGTAAAGAAGAGTCTATGTTGATTGTGATAATGTTGATTGGACTTTCTGAACTACAAGACGGCCAGTCTGGCCTAACGGTCATGTCTGAGTCATCTAGGCTGTCTAAAGGGATTAGTTAATTAGCTCATATTAATTAGGTTAATTAGGTTACAGCTGTATTGTTAGAGTAATATGAGCAGGAGGTCTGCACCTCCACTTTGAGTGTATAAAAGCCTGTATTTTGTCAATAAAGAAAGATTCCTGTTTGAACTTACATACAGCCTGCCTGGTGTTTGTTCTGAGCTATCACAACTGGGTTAGAACGGCACATAGCTGAAGTTCTAATCCTGGAGCATTGGATGACCGAACCATCAGACGTTGCAATCTGATTCTATAGCTGCAGAGGAGTGTCGGGAGAGTGGAACCGAGCGAGCAAGGGGCTCCTTACATTGGTGGCAGCAGTGGGATTTGCTCTCCAGTTACTGGGACACTCCAAACTAGCCTGCAGGAGAGCCACGCTGAAAGACTTAATTGAGAGCCGTGGAGGGAATGGTGGGATCGTACTTCCTTGCCGTGAACACATCCAAACCATCACCCGGATCCAAGGTAGCAGGATAGCAGGAGAGGAGAAATACCAGCCACCATGGATGAGGAATTCAGAAGGAGGTTGCGAGAGGAGATACAGCACAGAGGACCAGTATCAGAGCAGGTCCTGCTAGGATGGTTTGATTCTGTCCGCTGTGAGCTCTGGAAGGAAGCGCTAGCCCGTGAGCAGTGACACCAGGGAAAAGTTCTCCCCTCCATCCATGCAAGGTACTGGTCGCAGTATGAAGTGCGAATGCTGTTTTTGGGGGAACAGCCGAACCAGGAGTGGACAGCCGAGTTAAGCAGGCTGATCCGGGCAGAAATGCGGTTGGACGAGAGCTACAGAGCCCTCCAGTGGTATGTAGCCCAAGTGTGCCCATGGACAGCGGATGACAGCCCCACGGAAGGCTTTGACTACGATGGCCTGGGATTGTTATACTGGAGGCTGTCCAGGGACCTTGACTTTGGAAGTGATCGGGAGTGGCGTTTGAAGGAAATAATGGAGCACAGAGAGCATAGACTGAATGTCTCAGAAGTGCACTGGAAGATTTGGAGTTTCTGGCCGTTCAGGAATAGGAGTTGGAGATCGCCTACAAACAGCTGTTAGACTCTGCTCAGCAGCAGGGTGGTGCTCCCTTTGCCTGGGACTATCAGGAAATACCAGTTGACAACTCTGAAATCCTGGCTGAAGAGTTGACAATGTGGCAGAGTAACGGTGTGCTTTGCCAACCTGCACCCCCCGCTATGGAGGCGGAGGTCTTATGGCGGATGCAGCAAGTGCTGACTGACCTTGATGAACCTGTTTCTGCCTTGGATGATCTTGGATGGAGGAATGTGCCTGTCCAGCAGAATGCCAGAGAATCAGCAGTGGAAAATCTGAAGATTGCTGTTCCCAAACCTGAAGTGCTGACAACAGGGCAGAGCTCTGCTAACCTCTGCCCAGCACTGATAGCATCTTCTGGGTTCCACGGAGAGGAGATGGTGAACCTTTATCCCCAGACACCAGTTGCAGAGACAGGGGATTTGATAGACTTTTCTGCTGAGGAAGAACAACCTGGTGAGCCTCCAGCAGAAGAAGAGCTGTTATTAGGGCCAAACTTCACTATGCTCTGCCCAGCACCAACAGAAGTATCTGTGAAGTCACAAGGAACGTCCCCAGCTGAAGCGCTGGCAACTGGACAGAGGGTCCAAGATCTCTGCCCTTCACCTGCAGCGGTTGCGGAGGCTCAGGGTGAGAAGGAGGTGGTCACGTCCCAGGAGGAGATCAGGATACAGGGGGAGAAGGGAGAGGAGGTGTTCGTCATCCCTCCCCAGCAGTTAGCCGGAGCAGATGGTGTGGGGTTTCCAGCAGAATGGCTGGCAACAGGGCCGAGCACTGCTGGACTCTGCCCTCAACTAACAGAGGATGGATGTCCTGTGAAGGTGGATGGGACTTCAGTCTCCACCTGTATACCCCAGGGATGCTGGGCAGTCGGCCCAGATCCACAACAGCATGACGGAGTGAGCCCAGACACCCTGTCTTCTCTCCAGCGGCAGAAAGGACTCCAGGGAGAAGGGCCAGTCCAGGCCTCTCCCCAGCGGCAGATATGTTCTCTGAGAGAGGCAGAGGTTGTCTGGGTGAGTAATACTTTGTTTGGAACAATTTGTTTGGGGTACTGTGTGGGTACAGGCATTAGAGGACTGGAACTACTGACTAACTTCGGAGTCAACCCGTCTGGGGTCTCCTCCTGTGTTAGTCTCCTGCCGAAAGGGGAGAAATGTGACAGACCTAGCCGGGAAAGAGATTTTTGGAGGGGACTGTATGCTAGCTTCTTGCCGATTGATCGGGGGCCCTTGCATTTGGGGGAACGGTGCTCTTTGTGAGCTGTATGTCTGGGGACCCTGGATTTGCCATATTGGAATAGTGGCTGATTCATAATGCTGGGACAGATACTGTTAGGAGATGCTGATGTAAATTCCAACACCTGTCTGTCTATTGTCTGCTAAAATGTGTATTGTAAATAAGTCTACTATGGGATCTAAGAGTCATTAGATCCCCATTGTTATTTGTGTTAATTAACTCTGCTATTGTGTAAATAAGAGTCTATGTTGATTGTGATAATGTTGATTGGACTTTCTGAACTACAAGATGGCCAGTCTGGCCTAACGGTCATGTCTGAGTCATCTAGGCTGTCTAAAGGGATTAGTTAATTCGCTCATGTTAATTAGGTTAATTAGGTTACAGCTGTACTGTTAGAGTAATATGAGCAGGAGGTCTGCACCTCCACTTTGAGTGTATAAAAGCCTGTATTTTGTCAATAAAGAGAGATTCCTGTTTGAACTTACATACAGCCTGCCTGGTGTTTGTTCTGAGCTATCACAACTGGGTTAGAACGGCACATAGCTGAAGTTCTAATCCCGGAGCATTGGATGACCGAACCATCAGACGTTGCAATCTGATTCTATAGCTGCAGAGGAGTGTCGGGAGAGTGGAACCGAGCGAGCAAGGGGCTCGTTACAGCTGTCATTCGGGGCAAATTGATACAGCAAGCAACAAAACTTAAAAGAGAACGTAAACTTATGTTTACAAAGTTGGAAGCTAATTTTAACTCTTGTCATAATGTATTTCAATCATCCCCGAATTCCACTACTAATGCTAAACTATATAAAGCCCGCCTAGATTTAGATTTATTTTGAACAGATTCAGCAGACAAACTTTTACGTAAACGACAACATATGCAATACCTCAAAGCAAATAAACCTGACTCCCTTATGGCCAGGAGTTTAAAATCAATGAATCACATAAGGTCCTCCATAAGGTTGAAAACATCTTGTGACACCTATACTAATAATCCGATTAAAATATTAGAGGTGTTTCGTTCCAATCTAGCAAAAATATACTCCCCCCGCGACTGATTTGAATCAGACTAACGCTAATAAACTACTTTCTAATATTAAACTCCCCACTCTTAATAATGAACAGTGAGAGAGACTTTAGCTCCCTATCACAACTAATGAAATTCAGATTGCTATTAAAGAATTGAAATTGCATAAAAGGCCAGGCCCCGATGGGTTTTCGCCATCATACTACAAAAATTTTGAGCACATTTTAACTCCAGTCTTAACCAGAGCACTTAATTCTCTCTTGGCAGGCCACTTGTTTCATCCTGAATCATTAACATCTATCATAGTTATGCTACCCAAACCACACTCTGACAATACTTCTTGGTCTAACTATCGCCCCATTCCCTCCTCAATTTAGATATTAAATTACTAGCCAGGATTCTTGCTTCACGTTTGAACAATTTCATAGGTCACCTAATACACCCAGTGTCATGAGAAGGTCTACCCGTTGGTGGCGCTATCGGTCTCTTGGATCGCAGTACCAGTGTCCATCAGCAGGTGTCTTCCAACACCTAGGACCTGCAGTAAGAGGTCTTTCCTGCTGGTGGCACTGTTGCATCCTCGGGCCGTAGTACCGGCGTCAACCAGCGGGTGCACTCTGGCAGTGTGGAGCAAACAGGTCACACTGCGCTCAGCTGTAACGTGAGGTCAATTACCACAGCCTTACAAATACCCGGCAAGCCCTCATAGGCTTGCCTTGGTATCTCTCTCTCTCTCTCTCCCTGCGTTCTGACCTTGCTGCCTGTTTGACCTTGACCTTGAGCCTGCTATCTGCCTTGTCCTGATCTGATCCCATCCCTATCCTGAGGCCTTCCTAGTCCTGTCCCTTCTGTTCCTGGCTTCCCTGTGTATGACCCTGGCCTGGCTTACGTGTTTGATTGTGGTACTTCCCTTTGGCTGTATATATTATCTGTTGTCTGTGGGTTTCTGTTGGTTGGTTGAGCACTATTTGTATTTGGGGTGTTTGTTTATTTATATCACTTATCTTAAATAAACATTATTCTTATTTCACTTTACATGCGTTTTGGTTTCCTCTTTGCAGTCCACACAATCTGGTCACACCTGTTCATGACAGTATACCAAGGCCATCTCTGACCAGAAGTGGCTGCACAAGGGAACCATCTCGGTTCTGTTGCACATTACTGGGATGAATTCAGACATAATTGCTTATTATGCTCTGCTGGCAACAGAGAGTTCTGAATATCTCCGCCAGACATTGGAAGGGTGGTCCAGTGATCAGCTGCTGGAGATTATCCGTTTAGCTCACTCTGTGGTCGATCAGGGCAGTATACGGTTTGAGGATGTTCAGCCTTTGATTGGAATGTGTACAGAGCTGGCTCTGCCTTGTATTCCAGAGGGCCATGATGACTTTTCTCCCCCCTTCAGCATTAACCAGATTGCGTCCTTAGTATGGCTGTTGGAGGATGACTCTGCATCCTTTTTTGAGCATTTTTCGGTTTGTCCCAAACAGTTGTTGAAGGATTGTATAGATGAAGTGCAGTCGCTGGTCAGACAGGGGAAATGTGAGGCCACTTTTGTGCTACCTGTACTTCAGGCATGGTCAGACCTGTTATGCCCAGCTTCTGTCAGCTCTCCACAAACCAGACCTGCTACTAAATACCTGCCTGCTCAGACGTCCTTTCTCCCATCACCCCTGGCAACCTCAGCTGCAGTCCAATATACCCTGCTCCCCACCAAGTATCAAAGCCCTGTTTCTACTTCCTGCACCTATCCTGCCTTCAATCCACCTGTCTCTTCTCCTCCACCTGTAACAGTCCCACAAAACCCTTCTCTAGCTACAGTTCCTTGGTCTTCCTTCGATCCAGCTACTTTCTTTGCTTACAGCCCTGCACCTACATACAAAACTGCACGGGCTAAACCAAAGAAGAAGCAAAAATTCTTCCCGACCCATACCATCCTGCCAGTAACCCAACCTGTTCCAGCTTTGCAGTCTGACGTTCCGGCTCGCCAGTCTGATGTTCCAGCCTTCCAGTCTGAAGTCCCAGCTTTGCAGTCTGAAGTCCCAGCTTTGCAGTCTGAAGTCCCGGCTTTGCAGTCTGAAGTCCCGGCTTTGCAGTCTGAAGTCCCGGCTTTGCAGTCTGAAGTCCCGGCTTTGCAGTCTGAAGTCCCGGCTTTGCAGTCTGAAGTCCCAGCTTTGCAGTCTGAAGTCCCAGCTTTGCAGTCTGAAGTCCCAGCTTTGCAGTCTGAAGTCCCAGCTTTGCAGTCTGAAGTCCCAGCTTTGCAGTCTGAAGTCCCAGCTTTGCAGTCTGAAGTCCCAGCTTTGCAGTCTGAAGTCCCAGCTTTGCAGTCTGAAGTCCCAGCTTTGCAGTCTGAAGTCCCAGCTTTGCAGTCTGAAGTCCCAGCTTTGCAGTCTGAAGTCCCAGCTTTGCAGTCTGAAGTCCCAGCTTTGCAGTCTGAAGTCCCAGCTTTGCAGTCTGAAGTCCCAGCTTTGCAGTCTGAAGTCCCAGCTTTGCAGTCTGAAGTCCCAGCTTTGCAGTCTGAAGTCCCAGCTTTGCAGTCTGAAGTCCCAGCTTTGCAGTCTGAAGTCCCAGCTTTGCAGTCTGAAGTCCCAGCTTTGCAGTCTGAAGTCCCAGCTTTGCAGTCTGAAGTCCCAGCTTTGCAGTCTGAAGTCCCAGCTTTGCAGTCTGAAGTCCCAGCTTTGCAGTCTGAAGTCCCAGCTTTGCAGTCTGAAGTCCCAGCTTTGCAGTCTGAGGTTCCAGCTTTGCAGTCTGATGTTCCAGTCTTCCAGTCTGCTGTTCCAGCCTTGCAGTCTGCTGTTCCAGCCTTGCAGTCTGATGTTCCAGCCTTGCAGTCTGATGTTCCAGCCTTCCAGTCTGATGCTCCAGCTTTGCAGTCTGAAGTTCAAGCTTTGCAGTCTGATGTCCCAGCCTTCCAGTCTGATGTTCCAGCCTTGCAGCCTGCTGTTCCAGCCTTCCAGTCTGATGCTCCAGCTTTGCAGTCTGAAGTTCAAGCTTTGCAGTCTGATGTCCCAGCCTTCCAGTCTGATGTTCCAGCCTTGCAGTCTGCTGTTCCAGCCTTCCAGTCTGCTGTTCCAGCCTTCCAGTCTGCTGTTCCAGCTTTGCAGTCTGACGTTCCAGCTTTGCAGTCTGATGTCCCAGCCTTCCAGTCTGATGTTCCAGCTTTGCAGTCTGACGTTCCAGCTTTACAGTCTGATGTGCCGGCCTCCCAGTCTGTCGTCCCGATGCCTGCCTTCCAGCTCGATGTCCCTGCCTCCCAGCCTGATGCCTTGCAGCTTGCCTTCCAGCCTGATGTCTTGATGCCTACCTACCAGTCTGATGTGCCAGCTTTCCAGATTGGTGTGCCAGCCTCCCAGATTGATGTGCCAGCTTCCCAGTCTGATGTGCCAGCTTCCCAGATTGATGTGCCAGCTTCCCAGATTGATGTGCCAGCTTCCCAGCCTGATGCCTTGCAGCTTGTCTTCCAGCCTGATGTCTTGATGCCTACCTGCCAGTCTGATGTGCCAGCTTCCCAGTCTGATGTGCCAGCTTCCCAGTCTGATGTGCCAGCTTCCCAGTCTGATGTGCCAGCTTCCCAGATTGATGTGCCAGCTTCCCAGATTGATGTGCCAGCTTCCCAGATTGATGTGCCAGCTTCCCAGATTGATGTGCCAGCTTCCCAGCCTGATGCCTTGCAGCTTGTCTTCCAGCCTGATGTCTTGATGCCTACCTGCCAGTCTGATGTGCCAGCTTCCCAGTCTGATGTGCCAGCTTCCCAGTCTGATGTGCCAGCTTCCCAGTCTGATGTGCCAGCTTCCCAGTCTGATGTGCCAGCTTCCCAGTCTGATGTGCCAGCTTCCCAGATTGATGTGCCAGCTTCCCAGATTGATGTGCCAGCTTCCCAGATTGATGTGCCAGCTTCCCAGTTTGCTGTCCCAGCTTCCCAGCCTGATGTCTTGCAGCTTGCCTTTCAGCCTGATGCCTCGAAGATAGCTTCTCAGTCTGATGTGCCAGCTTCCAAGTCGGATGTTCCAGCTTTCCAGTCTGATGTTCCAGCCCTCCAGCCTGATGTTCGGGTGTCTGCCCTCCAGCTCAAGTGGTTCCTGTCGTCTGCTGCCCAGCTCAAGTGTTTCCTGTCGTCTGCTGCCCAGCTCAAGTGTTTCCTGTCGTCTGCTGCCCAGCTCAAGTGTTTCCTGTCGTCTGCTGCCCAGCTCAAGTGTTTCCTGTCGTCTGCTGCCCAGCTCAAGTGTTTCCTGTCGTCTGCTGCCCAGCTCAAGTGGTTCCTGTCGTCTGCTGCCCAGCTCAAGTGGTTCCTGTCGTTTGCTGCCCAGCTCAAGTGGTTCCTGTCGTTTGCTGCCCAGCTCAAGTGGTTCCTGTCGTTTGCTGCCCAGCTCAAGTGGTTCCTGTCGTTTGCTGCCCAGCTCAAGTGGTTCCTGTCGTTTGCTGCCCAGCTCAAGTGGTTCCTGTCGTCTGCTGCCCAGCTCAAGTGGTTCCTGTCGTCTGCTGCCCAGCTTAATGACTCTGACATGCCAGCAGTACCCACTGTCCAGGTTGATGTACCCGATGCCCGGCCTGATGTGCCCTCACCTGTCCAGTTGAAGGCCATGAACTTTGAACAGATACACCTTGTTGGAGCGTCCGGAGGCCGCTCCTTTAGGGGGGGGTACTGTCATGAGAAGGTCTACCCGTTGGTGGCGCTATCGGTCTCTTGGATCGCAGTACCAGTGTCCATCAGCAGGTGTCTTCCAACACCTAGGACCTGCAGTAAGAGGTCTTTCCTGCTGGTGGCACTGTTGCATCCTCGGGCCGTAGTACCGGCGTCAACCAGCGGGTGCACTCTGGCAGTGTGGAGCAAACAGGTCACACTGCGCTCAGCTGTAACGTGAGGTCAATTACCACAGCCTTACAAATACCCGGCAAGCCCTCATAGGCTTGCCTTGGTATCTCTCTCTCTCTCTCCCTGCGTTCTGACCTTGCTGCCTGTTTGACCTTGACCTTGAGCCTGCTATCTGCCTTGTCCTGATCTGATCCCATCCCTATCCTGAGGCCTTCCTAGTCCTGTCCCTTCTGTTCCTGGCTTCCCTGTGTATGACCCTGGCCTGGCTTACGTGTTTGATTGTGGTACTTCCCTTTGGCTGTATATATTATCTGTTGTCTGTGGGTTTCTGTTGGTTGGTTGAGCACTATTTGTATTTGGGGTGTTTGTTTATTTATATCACTTATCTTAAATAAACATTATTCTTATTTCACTTTACATGCGTTTTGGTTTCCTCTTTGCAGTCCACACAATCTGGTCACACCTGTTCATGACACCCAGATCAAACAGGTTTCATACCCAAGAGACAAGCAGGAGATAATATTAGACAAGCTCTTTTACTCATTCAAGCTGCTAAATCTAGACGTATCCCAACTTGCCTTCTATCATTGGATATCCGAAAGGCATTTGACTCAGTCACATGGCCTTATATGCAATATACGCTCCAACAATGGGGTTTTGGTAAACATTTCTTGACTTGGGTTTCCTCTCACTATAACAACCCCAAGGCATATATCAAATACGCTGGTTACAAATCAGCAATGCTGGATATTAGAGGAGGCGCAAGGCAAGGCTGTCCCTTATCCCCGTTGCTTTCTGCCCTACTGGTAGAACCCTTGGCACAATTAATCAGATCCAACCCAGATATCAAAGGTATCGAATTAGGTGGCCACCATCACAAACTTTGTCTTTTCGTGGATGATATACTTATTTTCTTATCTCATCCCCACATTTCTGCTCCAAATCGCCTCAATATATTAGATACATTTTCACATATATCCGGACTCATCGTAAACCACAGCAAATCAAATGCACTGAATGTTTCTATAAAACAATCTGACCTGCGTCAGGCCCAATCCTCTTTACCATTCAATTGGGTTATTCGTCAATTACCATATTTAGGTGTACACCTCACTTCCTCACTATCTGATCTTTTTGCAGCCAATTACCTACCTTTGTTAAAACAAACTACAGCCTTAATGAAACAATGGTCCACGTTACCATTATCGTGGTTGGGACGGATAAATGCTGTAAAAATGTCAAAACTGCCGAAGTTCTTGTATTTGTATAGGGTACTTTCTGTTTCTTTACCATCATACTTCTCACGTCTCACACAACGTAGGGTTATGTCTTTTATTTGGGATAAGATTAAACCACGTATTCCAAAATCCACTTTATATCTTAGTAAATCTTGTGGGGGGTTAGGGCTACCAAACTTTTCCTCTTATTACTATGCAGCCCAATTATCAATATTAACTAAATATCATTCAACTGAGGACATACCCTTATGGGTAGCTATTGAATCCATTGACTGAGATCCCATCTCAATTGCCAATTGCCAATCTACTATGGATTCTACCGAAAGATAGATCTCATCTTACCAACCCCATCACGAAACATTCATTGGATATTTGGGATAGGTTTAATGACTCACATGGTCTAAGATCAAAACATAATCCCCTCCTCTCTTTTCTTGGGAATCCAGCCTTTTACCCCGCGTGGAAATTTCCAAAATCTTTTTCTGCATGGTCTTCTAGAAACTTGACGAGACTTTATAAGCTATTATCTACCGATACTCTTCAAACATTTCCTATGTTATGTAAGAATCAGGAACTCTCAAACAATGAGATATTCCGTTATTTACAAATTAAGAATTTCTATACACCTCTACTTAGTTTAAGTACATCAATTAATCAAATGTCCCAGTTCGAACATGTTTGTATAAGTGACCCACATGCTAGAGGGTTGATTTCATGTGTGTACCAGATTCTCATTACTAATTCTAACGAGAAACTTCTTTCTTATACTGTTAAATGGGCACAGGATATGGGACGAATATTTAACAACAATGACTGGTCTAATATTTGGTTAGCTACCAAATCATCATCTTCTAATTGTTTTGCTTTGGAAACCAACTTCAAAGTTCTTGCAAGGTGGTACTTAGTACCAGCTAGAATAGCAAAATTTACTCCTTCTTATCCCAATAATTGTTTCAGTGGTTGCTCTTCACCAGGTACACATTTCCATATATGGTGGGATCGTGGGCGATTTCAGGAGACATCTGTGTGGGTTTGCACAGATGTCAATGGAAATCGCACCTCGAAATCGCCAAAAGTAGTACAGAAACTACTTTTGGAAATCGGTGCAGCATCGCAAATGCAGGGTCACGCCAATTTGGACGATGCCATTGCCGGCAATTGCTGCCGATTTGGCATGCGATTTCACATGTCAAATCGCATGAATTTGAACCAGGGCAAAAGTTTGAGTAAAAGCAGTAATGAAAAGATAGTATACAAAACCTTTAAAGTTAGCATATGTAAAGGCAAAGTTTCCATTTGTTTTGGATATAGTGGGACAGGGTTAGGCCCACTGTCAAATGTGTGGCTTTTTTTGCAGTCTATGTTCCCACTGAAGAGAAGACCCAAAATTATTTGAGTAGTCACCAGTATGGAAAATTCTACAACGTGGATAAATGTTATGGTGATAATTATCTAAGATGGGACTTTTCCTCACTTTGCATCTTCAGGGCAGGAAGTGAAGGAAAAGTTCCCCAGCAAAACAGACCGCAAAAATAACCTGTTTGAGGTGTTAACCCTCTCCTACTCTAGTTAGTACATAAAAAGTTTTCAAAGTCTAAAAAATGCGGCGCTAAAAATGACAACTCATGGTAAGTCCAAAGGAGAAGAGAGGAATATTTCAGTCACCAGCTATAGTGCATGTGTATGAAAGCACACGGCACCACGTGGTAAAGTGATCTGCTTACCAGAAGGCTGGAAGGGATAGGCATATAATAAGGACCCCAGGCACATCCTGCATATCCGGCTATACAATTCTCGCTCATAGGCTGAGATAGCGATGTCCAGATAATATTCAACCTCAATAAGCTTCTCTGGGAACTCACATCAGACACAAGGCTTTCAATATATCGATCATCAAAGCTTTTTGTTGCTGAACAAACTTTTTCATTATGTGAAATTGAGCGAGAATTGTATAGTGTATGGTGTCGAGTGCTTTCATACACATGCACTATAGCTGGTGACTGGAATATTCCTCTCTTCTCCTTTGGACTTACCATGAGTTGTCATTTTTAGCGCCATATTTTTTAGACTTTGGACTCTTGTGTTTGGTTATCAACAAACTGTGCCGGCTGCTTTTACTTATTGATTTGTACAGAATAGCGCAGATATTGATATTATTTTATACATAAAAAGTTTTGCCTATACAAATACACTAGAATTGGACTGAATGTAACAAAGATTTAAAATATGATGCAAAAATACAAGCAGATGAGAAAAGGATTCATGTTTAGTGATGGAAAGTCTTAGAGGGAATCTATAGATCAGTATAGGAGCATAGACTTAAAATGAAGAAACTGCGCACCTGTATATGAAGAACCACATAGAAATGAAAAGGACACAAAAAGGGAAAAGAGTGGGGAGAAGTGGTAAGAAAATGTATAAAGACAAACCAGAAGGCTTGAGTTATAGTTATAGTTGGCCAAGGAAAAGAGATGTAAATAATGCAGAAAAAGACTTGCAATAGGGTTGATTTGTTAAGGCAGATACAGTAATGCCCCGTAAACACGGTCGGACTTTGTTCGTACATTCCGACAACAAAATCCTAGGATTTTTTCCGACGGATGTTGGCTCAAACTTGTCTTGCATACACACGGTCACACAAAGTTGTCAGAAAATCCGATCGTTCTAAACGCGGTGACGTAAAACACGTACATCGGGACTCTAAACGGGGCAGTGGCCAATAGCTTTCATCTCTTTATTTATTCTGAGCATGCGTGGCACTTTGTCCGTCGGATTTGTGTACACACGATCGGAATTTCCGACAACGGATTTTGTTGTCGGAAAATTTTATCTCCTGCTCTCAAACTTTGTGTGTCAGAAAATCCGATGGAAAATGTCCGATGGAGCCCACACACGGTCGGAATTTCCGACAACATGCTCCGATCTGACATTTTCCATCGGAAAATCCGAACGTGTGTACCGGGCATAAGACTGTTCACATTGCATGGGAATTGTTCCTAGAGCTTAATGAATGAGGTGAAGATCTGCTGATATCTGTTATCCAATCATGTGCTAGCAAAATGCAGTTTTTTTTATTTTCCTTGCACATGATTTGGTATTCTTTGCAAAATAAAATTTGAGCCACATTCGCTAAGCTCAGGGGGAATATTTGCCTGCAGGTGCAACTCACGATGAAAAGAGAAAAGCAGATTTGATTTTAATGAATAAAGCCCCATGTCTGCAAATCCCAGATTCAGGAGCAAAGAATGAGAACAGGTTTTCATCCTAAATAAGGCCAAGGCCTGCGTAGGGGTGCCATAGAGTAAGCAATACCAAACCAAGTCCTGGTATTGCTGTTATTAATTATCTCCATTCAGTGTCCGGATCCGTTATGTCTCAAGCAAATGATCTATGTAATTCTATAGATTCAGAAATATGAACAGAAGGCTTCAAAACCTGACATTTCATTGATTATTGCATGGTTGTGCCACCATGAAACCACAACATGAAAACAATTTCAATAACCCTTTCATTATGTTCTGTAATTCCATCACCAGTTTTCATTTAAGTAGTTGTTGGGACCTTATATTGGGTAGGCTCTACTATATCCCTGAATCTTTAGTTGAGCTTGATTTTTCAATAGTTCTCTTGTCTATTATATAGATAGTAATTGCTGACTTTTTTCCCCCTTTTTAGAGGATATGACACTGAGATGGACTGGGAAAAAGGAGAGGGTCACGTTGCTCCTTATTATATCTACGGAGCTGCTTGTACTGAGATTGAACTGGACTGTCTAACTGGAGCCCACAAGGTAATGGGGAAATTGTGTAATTTTATTTGGGTGAGGCAAACAATGTACATGATTGTAATCGATTCAACAAGACTCACATGACACATAGTTGTATAACTGCCTTATGTTTCTAAGTAGTTAATTGAATTCAATTCAAATTACTTCTGTAGCTACAATGAGTTCTTGTGGAAAACTAACAGTATAGGATGTTTAATTTGGCAAATTGATGGAAAAGAATATCTGTCAGCAAGCTGACATGTTGAAAAATAGGCCATATGTTTAAAAACTATAGACTTAGGCTAAAATTTAAAAATGTAAATAATAAAAACACTTCAAATGTGGGAGTAATACTGTAGAGAAATTCTGTCCCATACAAACCCAGTCATTTCTACTCACTCTGGTGACCACAACTACCTGAAACTTGGCACTGTGTCTGACAATGGAAACAGGTTTGTAAAGAATTTAATAACTTTCTTTTTGAACATATAAAGCCAAGTTCTGCCAAACGCTCCAGTGCCACTTCAGAGGCATCAATAAACAGAAGAGTAGGGTTATGCTGGGACCCCAAACCCCCTTAGTGCTCAGAAGGTAAATGCCAGTAAATTATGTGGTGATCCCACAGGATTTTTTTCCACAGCTTGTTTTAGACCCCTTTCATTTTTTTCGCTAAAAATAGCGCCTGTAAAGCGCCTCTCCGGTCTCTCCAGTGTGAAAGCCCGAGGGTTTACACCGCTCCTTCACTGCTCCTGCCCATTGAACTGAATGGGCACTGCTGTCAAAGCTCCGCCCACTTTGCGGGTCGTCTTGACCCTTTTTTGGTCACTAGCGGGGATTAAAACCACCCCTCTAGTGGGCGAAAACCCCCGCAAAAACTACGGTAAAGCACCGCTAAAAATAGCAACGCTTTACCGCCGACGCCCCAGTGTGAAAGGGGTCTTAAAATAATTATTGTTCAGAATTGTATGCATTTTTTCAAGTCTTACCAATTAAAAAAAATAAATAAATAAAAAGTGATCTCTTAGTTGCTTAACCACTTCAGCCCCGGAAGATTTGGCTGCTGAATGACCGGGCCATTTTTTGCGATTCGGCACTGCGTCGCTTTAACTGACCATTGCGCAGTTGTGAGACGCTGCACCCAAACAAAATTGACGTCCTTTTTTTCCCACAAATAGAGCTTTCTTTTGGTGGTATTTAATCGCCTCTGCGGTTTTTACTTTTTTGCGCTATAAACAAAAAAGCAGCAACAATTTTGAAAAAAAATGCAATATTTTGTACTTTTTGCTATAATAAATATCCCCATTTTTCTTTAAAAAAGCAATTTTTTTCTCAGTTTAGGCCGATATGTATTCTTCTACATATTTTTGGTAAAAAAAAATCGCAATAAGCGTATATTGATTGGTTTGCGCAAAAGTTATAGCGTCTACAAAATAGGGGATAGATTTATAGTATTTTTTTTATTTATTTTTTACTAGTAATGGCGGTGATCTGCGATTTTTATCGGGGCTGCAACATTATGGCGGACACATCGGACATTTTTGACACATTTTTGGGACCATTGGCATTTATACAGCAATCAGTGCTATAAAAATACACTGATTACTGTATAAATGTCACTGGCAGGGAAGGGGTTAACACTAGGGGGCGATCGAGGGGTTAACTGTGTTCACTAGTGTGTGTTTCTAACTGAAGGAGGAGGGGACTGACTAGAGGAAGTGACGGATCATGGTTCCTAGCTAATAGGAACACATGATCTGTCACTCCTCTCAGAACAGAACAGGGAAGTGTGTGTTTACACACACTTGTCCCTGTTCTCTCTCTCCTGCTCGCGATCGCTCGTGATCTCATCATCGCGACCGTCAGCCACGAGCATCGCCACCCCCGCTGTGCAGCGGGCGCGTGAGCGCGCCTGCTATCCCGATCTTGCGAGCCGACGTATAGCTATGATGGTTCGCGGTATCGTGCCGATCTGCCGCAGTAACATGACGGCAGCTGGTTGGCAAGCGGTTAAGCAAAAGACTTTATTAAGTGTTCTTGCATTGCAAGACCACTTACTGTTATCTCACATATATATTATTCTTATTATAGCCAATTTTACCACCCTAACTCCTCCCACAGCTTTTACACGACAGTAATATACCGAAACGTATGGATTGTTCCCGATTGGTGTGCTATTACTTTGTGGAACGTTTCGACGAATGGTTCATGAAATATTGTCGTCTTTGTGGCGAAATTGGTCCCATAGGAATGAATGGGGAAATGTTCAAAACTAGAGTGGGAGGTGACAAAAGCTGACAACCCCATGGTCAGCCAAAACATTATGACCCCCCCCCCCATAATCAGCCAAAACATTATGACCCCCCCATGATCAGCCAAAACATTATGACCCCCCCATGATCAGCCAAAACATTATGACCACAACATGATCAGCCAAAACATTATGACCACCCCATGATTAGCCAAAACATTATGACCCCCCACCATGATCAGCCAAAACATTATGACCCCCCCCCCCCCCCCCCCATGATCAGCCAAAACATTATGACCACCCCATGATCAGCCATAACATTATGACCACCCCATGATCAGCCAAAACATTATGACCAGCCAAAACATTATGACCACCCCATGATCAGCCAAATAATTTATGACCACCCCATTATCAGCCAAAACATTATGACCACAACATGATCAGCCAAAATATTATGACCACCCCAAAAAAATTCAAATAATTAAAAAAAAATCATTTTTGAAAAAAAAAAAAAAAAAAAATCATGTTTGAAAAAAAAATCGTTTTTGAAAATAAAATCATTTTTGAAAAAAAAAAAATCATTTTTGAAAAAAATGTTCAGCTCTTTCAGCTAATGATCTGACTTCTTCAACTTTTTTACTGCTATTTATACTTTTTAAAGCATTAAGCTTTTTAACACTTTTCACAGTTACTCCAGCCACTCCAATCACACAACAGTTACTCAAGCCACTCCACCCAGTTACTCCGCCCACCCCAGTTGTAGACTACTGTGGGTGGAGGCAAGAACACGTCACAGAATTTCCCCAGAAATTGTAGCTTTTCTAGTTATTCTAGATAGTCCTTCAGCCATAGGGAACCAGAATGTATCCCTGCAGTCTTATAAGGGTAAATGATTTTAATTGAAAAAGAATCCTTGATGAGTACTGTAAAGCAATTACAAGTGTGTAGTGAATGGAAAGGGGACAACAGCTGATAAAGCAGATGTTTCTTGCCATGTTTTTTTTTGTTATGTGTTTGTGTTTTTTTTCCCAACAATTATCCAAAAAAAGGCATCTAAACACATTAGAGCCATTTCAAAAACTGAACCTCCTTGCACAGATTGAACTTGACAGACAGAGCTCTTTATCCAAACGATGGCGTCCGTTTATAAAACAGAGATCAGCCGTGATCCTCAGGATCACGGCTGATCTCTGGGGTGTACCTGTTTATGTAGCTGATATAAGGAGCAGAGAACATGTTCTCTGCCTCACATCACAGTACATGACCATTCTGTCACAAACGGCCAGTTTATAAAAGTTAGATCTGAAGATCTCAAGGCCGCTACACTGAAATATCTCCCTTCCAGATTCACCAGCTCAGAGGTGGTGAATCTAGGAGAGAAGCTGGTGTGATTAGAGGAAGAAGGCTGCTTTCTTTCTAATATTAGAACCAGTAGGTTAAAAATGAATATTGACAACATATAAATATATACTATATACAAGTGTATATATATATATATATATATATATATATATATATATATATACACACACATACAGTATATACATAAATGCACACACACACACACACACATATATATATATATATATATATATATATATATATATATATATACATACAGTGGGGACGGAAAGTATTCAGACCCCCTTCAATTTTTCACTCTTTGTTATATTGCAGCCATTTGCTAAAATCATTTAAGTTCATTTTTTTCCTCATTAATGTACACACAGCACCCCACATTGACAGAAAAACACAGAATTGTTGACATTTTTGCAGATTTATTAAAAAAGAAAAACTGAAATATCACATGGTCCAAGTATTCGCTAGCTAGCCGAGAAAGTTCGGATAGCTCCGCTCGGGACTACGAGTGGAGCCGAAAGTGAACGAGAGCCGCCGGAAAGAGCCGAGGACCGGCTCTGTGTATTTCGGCGCCGGCGGCGCCATTTTCAATTCGCGGTCGGCGATTTTGAAGTTGCGCAGCTCGGGATCGCATGGGATCGGCGTATAACACGCACCTGCGACTTTCCCCTGATTTTAAGGGAAAAAAGTGCGTGTTATACGCCGATAAATACGGTATATATATATATATATATATATATATACACACACATACAGTATATACATAAATGCACACACAGCTCACTTACAGCTTACAGCTCACAGTGCATGTCAGAGCAAATGAGAATCATGAGGTCAAAGGAACTGCCCTATATATATATATATATATATATATATATATATACACACACACACATATATTTACTTAGTTATCACGTGTATGTAATTACATGCTCTTTTAAGCTTTAGTTTCACTTTTTAAACTCAACTGCACCGTAATCTCACAATATCTCACGAGATTACAGGCAGCCCACCCACTTTTACACTGATCTCGGCCATTTTCAGAGGAAACACTTCTCCTCTGTTCTCCCTCTGAGAACTGAAGTTCTCAGCTTCATAAACCGGCTGCAGAGGAGATAATTTTCTTATGAGAACTGCCGAGAAATGAACTGAGAAAAAACGTCTCCTTAACTACTTTCTAGTACAACTCCTGCATTTTTTTAAAGAGGTAAAGCAGAATTCCATGGGCAACTGTGTCCACGTCCTTTTTATGCATGGATAGGCAATAATTACCCCTGCCCAGGGCAATCAGATTAATTCCCTGGATCAAAATGATTCTGCGTTATTGCTGAATAAGGTATACAAGAAAAGATAACAATGGGCCTCGTAGAGTTTTACACCATATCAAGTTCAACTAAAAGACAAAAATACATTTCAAAATGCATCCTTGGAGCCCTAAACCTGCAGTATATCCAGAGAAAGAAACAAAAACCCTTATTAAAGCATTGCCTGATTTGCTCAAGCACTGGAAACATTCCTTCCTGATCCCTTAATCCCTGGATCTACAATGGTTTTAACTCATGTAGTGATGTGATAATTTTTTTGGCTTATCTATGTAGTGCATCTACTGACCTGTGATGCTGTTTGTTTTGCACTGCACTCTGTAATGAGGTCACAAAGTGTGACCTGCCTATTGCATGGCATTATTGGGTAAGCCCTCTAGCAGAGCACAAGGACCAAGAGATAGAGCAAAATGGACCTCTATTCACAGAGCACAGACCAAAGCATCTAAAATTTACCACAGTAAAAGGAGTGAACCTATCTGTGAAGTAATGCAGCATTCCTTCACTGAGATACAGTATGAACTGAGGACTGTAAAATGCATTAATATTCCTGTTTTGAGATTGTGTAAAGTTGATGGTTCACTGGATGTTACGTGTTCTTACTATTCAGTATTGTGCTGACTATTGTCTATTGTAACTGACACATTTTCTCAGTTGGGACAGCATTGGTGCTTGCTAGATAGGCCATTATATTCTCATAGATATTACAGCTCAGTTCCCTAATACCACACAGGTGGAGCAGCAACACACCAGTAGCCTGGAGAGGGCGTGTTTAGAATTCAGCAGGCCAGCCGTTCAGTATGGGACCCTGAGTAGCAGTGTTTACTCCAAGGGATCCAGTTTCCAGGGGCATTGTCCAGTTATGGTATATGCATAGTTACATAGGTCCAAGCTGGGCTCATGTAAATATGTATAAAATACAGATACCTGGAATTCCTCTTTAATAAACCATTAAAATTAATTTAACAAGGAAACAATGACTGACTATAGTTAGTAATGTTGTTTTTTTTTTTTAATTTCTTCTCTCAGAATCTTCGTACAGATATAGTTGTGGATGTGGGAGAAAGCATAAATCCAGCATTGGACATTGGACAGGTTTGTGAACCTTTAAGCTACAAAAAAACATATTTTGGTTTGGTTTGTCTTAAGTTTTCATAATGGTGTATTTAGTATATATACATAACATACATTTATAGAAACAGTCTAATGTCTCATTCTGAGTTGCAGAAATCATTGCTCTATATAGATGGAGATAAATGTAGAGCACTTGAAATGGAGGCGTTACACTGGATGGAATGTGAGGTTGCTGTAGAGATGGAGAGGGCAGTCAATTCCAATAGAGACCACAAAAATCTAGTGTCCTTTAATACTATGTGTACAGTTTACACCTTTTTATATTTTATATATTGTGCATAGATGTACTTTTTATTTTTTTAAATCAGGTCATGTGTATTAACTCAATTTTTTTTCTCTAGATTGAAGGTGGATTTACTCAGGGACTTGGCCTGTACACATTAGAGGAACTATTTTATTCACCAAAAGGTGACATGTATACACTTGGACCTGACAAATATAAAATACCAGCAGTGTGTGATGTCCCAACAGAGTTTAATGTCTCGCTCCTTGCATCCTCTAAAAATCCCTATACCATTTACTCCTCAAAGGTGAGATTTGTTTTGCTTCATAATATATTTACTATGTGCATATATGTGTGTGTAGATATATATCTACATATATATATACCAGGCTCACTCTCTCTCTCCAACTGTAGCCCACACACACATTTTATTACTTTAGATGTGTTGCCTTTTAACCTCCCTGGCGGTTTTCCCGAGTGTGGCTCGGGGTTAAATTTCAGCACCATTAGCGGTAACCCCGAGCCACACTCGGGATAGCATTGCAGGATCCTGGTGCGGTATACTTACCTTGTCCCCAGGATCCTGCGATGTCCCCCTGCGGTGTCTGCAGGCTCTGTCCTCTGCCCAATGCCTCTCTGTGCCGGGCTCCGTTCCCTCCGAGCTTTGCAACGCACGGGGCGGAGCCCGGCGGCAAATTCAAAAAAGTGAAAAATCATAATACATACAGTAAACAGTAATCTTACAGATTACATTACTGTATGAAATTATTTCACATCCCTTTTGTCCCCAGTGCTTTGTGCAATGCTCTGCATGCAGTTTTATATTGTATATACTGTTCTTTCTGCTTGGAAACTGGAGATTGTCCATAGCAACCAAAAAGTGTCCCTTTACGTCAAAAGTGGTTTTAGATCAACTAGAAAACAGTGATAGTAAATTAGAACACTTGCAGAATTGAGCGATAGTGAATCGTGGGGAAATTAATTTTATTATTATTATATTATTATTTTTTATATTTATTCATTATATTATAATTTATGATTTTGTGTTTTAAACTTCATCGTACCCGGGATATCTACTAGACACTTGTTTGGACAGATTTAAGTGTGTTATTGCTAAGAATATATACAATATAAAATTTCTATGCAAAATAATTGTACCACTTTGAGACGCAAAAATTTGACATAATCATACCGCCAAGGAGGCTACGAGTATAAAGCATACTAACAGCATTTAGATGAACTGGTGGAATTTCTTTTTTGGGACATTTATTTGGCTGTGTAAATAAGTAGTAAATGCTTTTACCTTAAAAATATATTTAATTAAAAAAATGCATTGCCATTGTTGTCCTTAGACTTAATATATAGCTATTGATTTACCTTCTTTATTGGGAGTTGGGGAGCAAGTTTTATTTTCATAACAAGATGATGTGAATTTTCTTACAGGGAGTCGGGGAGACAGCTGTGTTTTTAGGATGTTCTGCCCTTTTTGCCATAAAGGATGCAGTGGATTCAGTTCGTGCAGAACGTAACTTGCCTAAGATTTTTACTCTTAATAGCCCTGCAACGCCAGAGAAAGTCAGAATGGCTTGTGAAGACCAGTTGACTAAAATGGTGCGTTCTATAGGAACAAATTTTGTGTGTATTTATTTTGTTGTGTGCAGAGTTTTTGGGGTGGGGTACCTTTTTTTTTTATTTTAAAGTGTGTAGAATTTTAAATGTATGTGTGTATGTTTGTTTTTTTTAGCTAACTTCTTTACTATTCATAGAAAAGAAACATTTAGCACATGTTGCAATGGCATGACATTGGTATCCTAGAGCATAGGGGCTTGGGACCGCAGGCCACACTCGCCCATTATCTTAATTCCCCGGATACAATCATATAGTAAAGTAATACACACACACCATTTGGCAAAAAATTGGCCATGGCATGTTATTGGTTTACAATAATTCATAAAGACAAAACATATTATTCCAATATTCAGATGAAATCAAACATATAGCAAACTTTTGCCCAGTTGTCATAACTCGGGCATCTTAACTTTATTAAACAAAGAAATATGTCCCCCCCCCCGGATTCCGGGGTGACCCGACCACACAAAATGCTTGTAACGGGGAGGGAGGGAGCTTTTTCTCCTGTAGTCCCGGCACTGCAAGAGGAAGGAGAGACCCTCTGCAGCCCTTTTATAACATCCCAGGGACATCCAGAACCTTCCCGGAATTCCCATTGGACCACCTTGCATGCTTCATTTAAATATTTAAATATTTAAAGTGACAGTACTCCACCATCCTATATCTTATGCAACTTAATGGCTAACATGCACATTGCAACCAAACAGGGCTGGGTGGCCGCCGTCCCAAGAAAGTGGGCTCAGATGATGCGCCCCCCTTTGTACATACAGAAGACACAGTTTCTGAAAAGAAACTGCTTCTGATGTGCTCTAACTGAAATGTCTTCTTCACTTTACTAGGCATGGGGAAGGAAGGGAGATGAATTGCTGTACTGACCTGTACTGACTCATTTAGGTGTGTGTGTGTGTGTAGGAACTGTAGCTTGAGCTATTTAGTTCTGTAAGCTCTGAAAAAAAAACTTCACCTTTTTTACTAAAGAAAAAAACTATTAAAAGGTTAAAAGGTTTCATATTTTAAAACACAAAACTTAGAAACATTTTTCTTTCTCTGACCTGATCATTACAAAAAATATGTATACCCAAACCGTTATACATGTTCTTTAAAGCATATAAGAGTATATGCTTTTTTAAATGAGGTGCTCTGCTCATTGGAGAGTGATGTCTACCTAACAGACATTAACCATGTGGAGAAAGTATGCTACGTTTCAGATTCATTTAAGTACATTGGGTCTCCTCTAATGTTAATATATCAAATTGTGCCGCACTAAATGATCACAAGCAATAACTATATCCAGCGACTTTGTGCTGTGTATAATCAGCAAAGCAATACTCAAATAAATGTGAAAAATATTTAAAGTTTATAAGTTGAGCTGTACTAATTTGTTATTAATGGAATAGCACTTTTTGTGTTGAACAGAGATCATAATTCAAAAATATCTCCTCTAATGTTGCTCTTCTGTCATTGACGCCTTAAAGCAGGTACCTAACTCTGCAGATTAAATTGATTGTTATTAAAATAAAAATGTTAAAAACATTTGCCCTCTTAAAAAACAAAAAAGTGCCCTTTAAAAAGAAGATAATTAGTAGCCTTTTCTTCTGCTACCAGCACTACTGATTGCCACTGTATTGTAGAGAAACTGCTACTTGAAAAAATGTAGCGTATACAATTGTGACACAAATCATATTGTAACTGAATGTTATTAAAAATTACCTTCCATTTTCAATCTGCAGCCGCTGTAATTTTCTGAAAGTGCAGTGCAATATGGCTACCTGGATGTGTTCTGCACACAGAATGCATACAGAACTCCCTCCAGAAACATCATTTCTTGCTTTGTGTGATTGGTTTGCCAATTTTCCCAGAAGTCTGCACTAAGATACAAGTCAGATTGCAGGCATCCCCTGCAACAAATATGTCATTTTTGGTGAGATAATCCCAATAGAAAATCACGTCTAAAGGGATGCAGGCCCAGCAGCTATCCTCATTAGTGCCCTGCAGGTGCACAGCTGATTAATAATTATGAAACCACTCCCATTAGATTCATTTTTTCCACATGAGCACAGAGAAACACAGAGGGATTTATTCATAATAACAATAGGTAGGAATCTGTAACAAAGTTTGTTAAAATCCTTGCAATGTACATAGATCACACAGGGGGGGATATTTTTTTCTCAACAAAAGTGGAGTTACTCTTTAATAATCTTTCAGGGTTGCACACTATTGGGCATTTTTATTTTAGCGACGGTCACTTTAAGTATATATTCTACTGTATATCTCATTTAATCAACTATTCACATTTGAAGGGGTTGTAAAGTCTCAAGGCTTTTCCTCTTAATGCATTCTATGCATTAAAGTGAAAAACCTTCTGTGCTGCAGCAGCCCCCCAGAGCCCCACTTTTATTTACCTGAACCCGTTCGTTCCAGTGTCGAAGATGAGCCCAGCAGCTCCAGCCGCTGTCTCTGTCCTCATTGGATAGATTGATAGCAGCAGGAGCCATTGGCTCCCGCTGCTGTCAATCAAATCCAGTGACACGGGAGACGGGGGTGGGGCCGAGTCCTGCTGTCTGTGTCAATGGACGCAGCAGTAGGACTCGTGAGCACGCATGCACGAGTGCCCCCATGGAATGCGGCTCTCCGTGGGGGCACTCGATCAGGAGGAGGAGCCAGGAGTGCCGCCCGGGCACCCCAGAAGAGGGGCATCGGGGCCATTCTGTGCAAAACCCTTGCACAGAGAAGGTAACTTTAACATGTTTGTTGTGTACTTTTTTTTTTTTTTTTAAACTAACCTTTACAATCACTTTAATGTTGTCAGGAGACTTAGTAGACCAGACTGTGTGGACCTCACAGAGATAACCCAAAACGCATGTAAAGTGAATAATGATATTTATTAAAATAGATGATAAATCAGAAAATACAAACAGTGCACAACCAACCCAACAAACCCACCAACAACAACAATATATACAGCAAGGGGGGCAGTACCAGAATCACAGATGTCAGCCGGGCCAGGGTCATACATGGCAGGTCAGCAGGACAAGGGATATTCCAGAAGCGTAAACGTTAGCCAAGCCAAGGTCATACACAGGAAGATCAGTAAATGAGGGACAGGGAACCAACGGGACAAAGAGGGGATGGATCGGTCTGAAGGGCACAGGAACACAGAAGGGACTGGGTCAGGATAAGCTCGGGAACAAGGTCGGATGCAGGCTCAGGATCGGTAAACAGGCAAACAAGGTCAGGGCTCAAGGAGATAGATACCAAGGCCAGCATGTGAGGGCTTGCCGGGTATTTATGGGACTGACAATAATTGTCTTCATGTAACACCTGAGCGCAGTGAGTGTTGTCTGCTCCATACTAGTGGACGTCAGTACTGCGGCCAAAAGATGAAATAACAACAGCAGGGAAAGATTCCCCTGACAGTTCCAAACTGCCAGGAGACACCTGCTGGTGGACCCCAGTACTGCATGCCAAATGATATATCTTACTAGCGGACGGACCCTTTCCTGACAAATGTGTAATATTTAATACCTCACACAGAATTGATAAAATTGCTCATTGTGACCTTTTGTGAATTTGAGATTTTTCAACTCCTCATGGTATGCTGCTCATTTTATTTACATCAATTGTATGTCATTACAAAATCCACACACTGCCTAAATAAATGTTACCTGCCAGCTTTGGAAGTAGTAATATATTGCTGTTCCCCAGCTGATGGCCCAGGCAGCCAGGATAACCTGCAGTGATGATCAAAAATTGGCAAATTTGTAAATTTTTGAGTCTTCTCATTTGTCAAGTTTTCAGAGGTTGACACCAATTTTGAATCATGGTTTCTGGGTTCATACTTGCAATGATCTATGCATATCAGACAGATCTACTTGCAATTTTTCAGGTGAATGAAAAAAAGCATGAATCGGTGATTCTGGTGATTCAGATGGTTAAAAATATTGCTAATCACATGGGTTTTAACTACTGGTACCAAACATTACTGCCTGGGAGTCTACTGTTCATATTTCAGACTAATAAGAGTTTTTAGAAGGCATCAGCTTTCTATCCTGCCCAGTTCATGCTCCCTATTGAGAAAGATCTTCCAACTGGTATCTGCCTTACCCTATAGATACAAGAGTGGCATCCAGTCAAATTAGAGATGGATTTGGCAACTTTATATGTACAAACTGCGTATATCAGGCAAGACCTTTGGCGCCCTTTTCAGATTTGTGTACTTTTTAAAAATTATACTAATTAATGCAATTAGTGATGTGGACAAAGATTGTACAAAAAATTGTCACTCCCAAAGCCACTATGGGAAGCATAAGATGTAGACCTCACCTTGGGTAATTATTAGCAAATACCACATTCTGTCCAGCCACAAAAAGGATGCAATACAATGTCACTTTTCTGGAACACTTATCTAGAATCCAGAAACTGCTACCGGTTGGAGTGTAATTAATTTTTGTTGTATTTCAGATCCCGAGAAACAAGGATGGCACCTTCACCCCCTGGTCTGTGGACATTACAAAATGAATATGAAATACTGTAATATTGATCAACAAGCACACTTAACCAACTTGGCTATAGTACAGTTATACTATATGTAATACATGTAATCAAAATGTTTGTCTTATATCTGCTTAATGATTTTGCTGGATCATTTGGGAACATGGAGAAAGATAATTAGTGATTAAAAACATTTTGTTATACTCTCTCACATTTTGTATATCCACATTGTTGGTGTTTGTATGTATTCTAAATTGAGTAACATTTAAAAATAAATCTATTCCACGTATATGTCTGTTACCTCTGTATGGCTCAAAGTTTGTATGTATATATAGCAACAAAAAAAACAAGATAAACATACCTCTAAGGATTCCTACTGACATCAAAGAAGGTTTACCCCACTGGCCTTTTAGGATTGTATTAGGTATCATTAAAGGGAAAAATTAACCTTTGTAAAAAAAAAAAAAAAATTATAATTGCAAATCTTTTTGCCGGTAAAATAATGTGCATTTATTTTTTATTTTTTTTACTGTGAGCCTGCAATGCATTGCACCCACGATCAGCAGAGGTTTGGGATTCATTTATTTGGGGTGTTGTATGGTGATGTTATATTGATAGGGCCTTTACTTTAATCTAGACTGCTTTTTGCATTTAAGATTCCTATAAAAAGTGAGTTTTGTTTCAGGGGTATTATTGAGTTTTAATTTGGCAGTATATTGGTGCTATATTGATTTTTATTAAGTTTTTTTTTTTTTTTTTTACTGCATAGCTTCCCCTAATAAAGTGAGCTTTTGTTTCAAGTGTGGCATTTTGAATTTTTATTTTTTTCTTAATTTTTATGTTGACAGGGCCTTTTTTTAAGCTTGCTGAAAGCGCATCACACACTTCTTGCTATTTGTTCTTGAAGTTGCCTTTTGTTTACAGCACACCACTACTAATTCACACAAATAGAGCTTTCTTTGGTGGTATTTGGTCACCACTGGGTTTTTTTTTTTTGTGATCTAAACTAAAAAGACTGATTCTTTTTTTAAAGAAAAACAATATTTTCTTACACTCTGCTATAAACCTATACAATAAAAAATAAATAAAAAATGTCTCCATAAAATTGTGGCCAAAATGTATTCTGTTGGATGTCTTTGATAAAAAAAATCCTAATTTATGTATATTGATTGGTTTGCGTGAAAGTTATAGCATCTACAAATATACATAAATATATATAATGGGACTGCGATAGTGCGACAGGCAATCTGACACTGGGTGGGAACTAACTGCCACTGACATCACCAGTGACACTAATACAGTGATCAGTGATAATGCTATACACTGCCACTGTACTAATGACACTGGCTGGGAAGGGGTTAACATCTCGGGTAATCAAGGAGTTAATTGTGTGCCTAACAATGTGTAATGTGTGCTAATTCATACTAAAGATCTCTTTGTTTCTTCTCCCTGCTTTGATTGTTCCCTCTGTACAGAGAGTTGACAATCAACACAGGGCTCTGGGCTGTGATTGGACACAACTGATCAGCAGGTCCTGGACAACTGATCAGCAGGTCTTGGCCATGAATCATTGGCCAGGACCTGCTGACAGACTCCTGCTGTGTACAATCACAGGGGGGGCATGAAGCCAGAAATGGGCAGCGACGTATCAGTATGTCGACGTGCCTGTATGGGCCACCTGTCTGCAGTACATTGCGGGCAGTCCAGAAGTAGATAACGGATGAAGAAGAAAAAAGGTGCAATCGCAGTGGGCACCTAAGCCACCTGACATGTCCCCCCCATATCCCCATAGTTTTAAACACAACTTATGCCTGCTATCCCTGATTAAACAGCTGGCCTATTTAAAACTGCTGTATTCTCTGGTATATCTTAATTCTTGTGGTAGAGCCTGTGCCCTTTGTCCTAAGTAATGTAGGGCCTCACCTTGCTATTAAAATGATCCTGGTGCTGGCTAATTTTACACTGCGGTCACCTGCAGTCTCCTAGTTCTTTTTGTAAGACACCTGCCCCTATGCTTCCTCTAGTACATTTCAGTCAATTCTCCCTCATCAAAAATATACTGCTGTTGGCCAGTGGGATTTACTGCTATGTTTGGGTTTGCTGAATTTATTTTTTTACCCATATTTTTATATGTCCTGTCCCATCTATCGTCCATCCATTACTTTTGCAGTGGATTGTATTATAAATGTATCAATCTCTTGGTGCTGATATCTAGTGGCTTTTCAGTTTTACTACAACTTGTTTAATACTGCATTTCTCAGTTTAACCACTTGCTTATTGGGCACCTAAACCCCCCTCCTGCCCAGACCAATTTTCAGCTTTTACAGTAGCGCTGTCACTCTTTGAATGACAATTGCTCGGTCATACAACACTGTACCCAAATGAACCCATTTTTTTCCCACAAATAGAGCTTTCTTTTGGTGGTATTTGATCACCTCTGGGTTTTTTATTTTTTGGTAAAAAAATTAAAGACCGAAATTTTAAAACAAAAATACAAAACCGTTTTATATTTTGTTAATAAATTTTGCAAACAGGTAATTTTTCTCCTTCATTGATGTACGCTGATGAGGCTGCACTGATGGACACTGATAGGCTGCACTGATGGACAGCGATAGGCAGCATTGATAAGCACTGATAAGGCGGCACTGATGGGCACTAATAGGTGACACTGGTGGGCACTGATGAGGCGGCACTGGTGGGCAGCGCTGAAGAGCATTGATAGGTGGCACTGAAGGGAACTGATAGGTGGCACTGATAGCAGGCACTGATGGGCACTGATGGGTGGCAGTGCTGGGCACTGATGGGTGGCAGTGATGGGCACTGGTAGGTGACACTGATAGGCAGCACTGCTAGGTGGCACTGATTAGGCACTGGTTGGCACCACTGGTGGGCATTGATAGGTGGCACTCGTGGGCTTTGATAGGTGGCACTGATTGCTGGCACTTTTATGTACTGGTGGGCACGGATATGTGGCGCTGTGGGCACTGATTGGTGGCACTGACAGGCAGTACTGGTGGGCACAGATGAGGCAGCCTCACCTCTTCCCCTTCGGGAAAGATGTCCCTTCAACAGAAGCCAGTGGTCGGCTTTTTTTTCTCCTCACGCTGTCAGCATGAGAAGAAAAAAACGATTACCGATCTTCTGTTTACATCACGTGATCAGCTGTCATTGGCTGACAGCTGATCACGTGGTAAGGGGCCGGGATTGACCCCTTACTTCGATCTGTGATCAGCCGAGTCTCATTGACTCAGTGATAACAGAGGGGAGCGTGCAAAGGGGAGGACGTCTATTGACAGCCTTCCGGCAAAGTAGGTCCGCGCTGTGGCCGTCATTCGGCTATAGTGCAGATCTGAAGGGGTTAATACTGCATTGTTCCCCTCTCTGTTGAGGCTAGTTAGTTCTTTGGATAGACCTTCCCTCTCGATGTTCCCTCAGTAAGCTTGCTAGCCTCATAGCAGACATTCAGTAAGGTTGAGAAAATTGTCTCTTTAAATGACCAATGAATGTCCCATGTTCTGCACTTTACTTCCCCACTGGACCATTTCTGACATTTCTCTCCTACACGTAAAAATACATTTTTGGCTAGTAAATGCTTAGAACCCCCAAACGTTATATATATTTTTTTAGCAGAGGCCCTAGAGAATAAAATGGGGGGTTTTGCAATTTTTTTACACTACACAGGGTATTTGCGTAGCATTTTTTTCAAACGCAAATTTTTTAGAAAAATACATTTTAATGAATTTTAGTGCTTACAAACACAATATAATAGAAAAAAAAAAGAAGAAAACAAACAGCAGGGCGCTGAGATCAGTATCAAAAAACACTTTATCAAAATAAGCAGCACACTTACATTGAAGTTAGCATGAAACAACATGGATGACAAGGAGCCAGCCAGCTCAAAGTATGGATATTAGTGGCAGTGTTCTAGGCTGCACACAAGGATGACAGCTGTCAAAATGCCTGGTGGATGTAGGGGAGAGGGGGTGTGCATATAATACCTATTTTTTGTAAAATACGATAGATGTTACGCAGAGTAAATGGATACCTAACATGTCACACTTTAAAATTGCGTATGCCTGTAAAGCGGATACGTCACATATGTGGTGTGAACACCGTTTACATATGCGTGTGCAACCTATGTATGCGCTCACCATTGAGCGCGAGCATGGCGGGGGGGGTTAATTTTTTTTTTATTACAATTTTCTTTAGCACTCTTATTGCTATCAAAGAATGTAAACATCCCCTATGATAGCAATAAGCAGTAAGCACTCTTTACTGACTCTTTTCTGACTCCTTACTGATAGATATGGGTTCTATTAGACCCCAGATCTCTCCTCTGTCAGAAAAAACCGTAAGTGACAAAATACTCGTTGCTCCAGATTTTTATACCACTGAGATGATCAGGGACATTTCGGTCCCTGATCAGCTCTATGGTAAGCCAGCGGAAGCAAGATCAACATGGGGACAGGGTGCTTTGGGGGGCATCCCAAATAACCCTCCCCATGTTGAGGGCAAGTGGCCTGGTATGGTTCACGAGGGGGGGTGCTCGGATAATGGTCTGGTATGGATTTTGGGGGGCCCACACCATTTTTTTTTTACATTTTGGCGCGTAGTTCCCATTAAAATCTATACCAGACCCAAAGGGCCTGGTATGGATCTTGGAGGGGACCCCACGCTGTATTTTTTAGTTTTTTAGTTTTATTTTTAATTTTGCCGTGGAGTTCCCCTAAAAATCGATACCAGACCCAGACCTTCTTAACTCTGTCATAGGGTTACCCTTAACCACTTCAATACACTTTCACCCTCTTCCTGCCCAGACCAATTTTCAGCTTTCAGTGCTCTCACACTTTGAATGACAATTACTCAGTCATGCGACACTGTATCCAAACAACATTTTTACCATTTTTTTCACACAAATAGAGCTTTCTTTTGGTGATATTTAATCACCACTGTTTTTATTTTATTTTTTATGCGATATAAGTAAAAAAAGAGGAACTTTTTATTTAAATTTTTTTTTTTTGTTTTTATTGTAGCACCCTGGTGTTTAGGCAGGGTTGCTCCTAAATTTACCTGCCAGGTACAGCTACCTTGGCTACTTGCGAGGATCAATTCATTTCACTCTAAGGCTGGCCATACACTATACAATTATCTTATTCAATTTCCTTTAGATTTGCCTTCAACTATGTAGTGCAAGGGCCTGCCTGATTGCATACAAATTGAAAGGGTTTAGATTTGACCTTATATTTTATAGTTTTGGTAAATCTAAAGAAAAGTTGAACAAGAAAATTGTATAGTGTATGGCCAGCTTCAAGCCCCATACACACTATTAGATTTTCTGCAGATTTTTGTCTTCAGATTTACCAAAACCATATAATATGAGGTCAAACCTTAAGAGTTTCAATTTGTATGCAATCAGGCAGGCCCTTGCACTACATGGTTTTGGTAAACCTGAAGACAAAAATCTAATAGTGTGTATGGGGTACAGCAAAACAAATACTCTTGTGCACAAATGTGTTAGCAAGACAGTTCAAAGTTTGGGGGGGACAGTAACTTTCGACCTTGCTGCCCTCCAGGATAGGGGTATCCTAGCAATCAGACGAAAAAACAGAAAAAAGAGGGCACACCAGCCTAGTGCATTATCCTTTGATACATTTATTAAGAAGAAAACATGGCTAGTAGTGGTCCGTACGTCCTCTCCCCAGGATCTGGAGACTGCCATCAGTACACGGATTGTCACAAGCTGAAGACTGTTACAAGTGTGATTTTCTCTCTACCTTTGTGAGTAGTTTTAAATTATGTTTTCTTCGTAATAAATGTATCAAAGGATAATGCACTAGGCTAGTGTGTATGGGGTCTGTAATTTGCTGCATTTCTCTCTTTTGTCACTAGGTGGCCGGGTACCTGGTGGCATTAGATATGAGAAGGGCAATGCAAGGTTATGTACTCACCATGGTGTTTTGAAGACCCTTTGTGCCTCTAGATGCCCATAGATAAAGTCTTTTTGGACATTTACTTCCTTTTTTAGCGCAGTTTCTGTATTTTATATTGGACTTTTTGTGTTGTCGCACTATATGCTGCTGCTTTTTTAATCCAAAGATATATTCTGTAGCGCGTTTTTTTTCTATATATGATGCAAGGTTAGATTATGGGTATAAGGGGTATCCCAGCCAATGGGCAGGGGTTTTCTTAAATCCCTTGGCCTGCTGGGAGAACCTATATATTTGGATGGGGTCAGGTGATCTGTGTTCTGTGCCACCTGGATGGCTGTCTGGGTGGACGTGTGTTGTATTGCTCGAGCTGCAAGGCCAGAGTTTGGGCCTATCCTGGGCACATCTGGCTGCTAGGCTGTCTGAGGGCCTATCCAAGAGCAGAGCAGGGTTGGGATTGCGGCTTGCAGTCCAACCAAAAGTGATGGTTCTGCCGGCTGGAGAACCTGTAGTGGTTGGAGGTAGAAGGGAAGCTGTCGCCACTAAGGGACCAACCAACAGTGAGTAACTGAAGCAAGTACCGGAACAGTATTCTCACCAACCGGGGACGGGGATGAAGAATTGGGAAACTTCAGTGGGTATCAAGCCAGGGACCCAGCCAGCGGAGATGACACTTGCAGAGCACTCTTGTGTGTCAAGTCAGGGACCAAGCAGGCCAGTGGGGTGAAGCTTGAGAAGTATCTTGAGTGCCAAGCTAGGGACCCAGCAGAGAGGTGGGGGTGACACTTGAGGAAGATACTACCATGAAGATTGGAAGAGCTCAAGGGATTCAGTGGCAGTGAATCATCTAGTTTAGTGAAAGAGACTGGGAGCTCAGTAATCTGAAGAACTGCAAGGAGTGATTGTAGTGGAAGTGAAGGAACTGTTACAACTTGAATTAGGAACTGTTAAAGACTGTTGCCATAGAAGACAGCGTCCCTACACCTGCAGATGTAGCGGCTTGCTGGATGCCTTTCCCTGCATGGCTGTCCTCCTATTGAAGTCTCGGAGTCCGCCAATTAATCTTGCAACTACCTAACCCTCTCTTCCAAAGTTCTGTTAAGAGAAATAAAAATCTCTTTTGCATTCAAGAAGTGTCTGGTGCCCAATGATTCTAACTACTTTACACTCACTATGCCGCACAACCCACCATATACAGAAGGATAGCTATCTCTGGCTCTAGAGGTTCTCATTAGACTGAAGGAGGCCTGGGACCTGGCTACACTATTATAAAATTTTGCAACTCCCTAATTTTTGTTCGTAAATTTGGGCCAAAATTTATACTGCTACATATCTTTGGTAAAAATAACCCAAATTAGTGGATATTATTTCATCTGTGTGAAAGTTAGAGTCTATAAGCTATGGTGCAAATCATAAAAAATTGATCACACCTGATGTACTGACGGCCTCATTTCTTGAGACCTGAAATGTCAGCAAAGTACAAATATGAAGCGTGTGCTCCAGCAGGAAGACTAGAGGGATAGTGTCACTGAAGCATGCATTGTCGCGGCTTACCATTCTTGTGGCCTCCTCAAATGGTGACAGGACAGTACATGCATCCTTTATCAGCAGCCACTGGCGTGGCGAAAAGAAGCCAAGCTCCCCTGAGTCTGTCCTTGTGCCATACTCAAACAGGTGCTGGGTACCTGTTCACGAAACGCTGCACCACCAAATTCAGGACATGTGCCAAGCATGGAACATGTGTCAAGTGTCCTGTCGGAGGGCGGATACAACCATTCCTGGCTAAAGCTGCCGTGGCGTCAACCACCTTTAATTCTGCCCCTGCAGAGCTGACAGAATCTCTGCCCTGGTGTGGCTCCTGTCCCCTAGACAGACCAACTGAAGCACTGCATGGCATCTTTTAGCCTGACTGCTTGCGTAGCCCCTTGAGCACTTAGGGAGCACTACTGGTTCAGGGGACAATTCAGCAGAAGAGACCATAGAGGAAGAAGAAGAGGAGGGGTGGAGCAGACAGATGGGGCAGAATCACCACCAGTTTTTTGGAGTCTTGGTGGTGGAACAAGCTGCAGCACTGAACCCTGTCCTGCATCCTTCCCAGCTGCCAGCAGAGTTACCCAGTGTGCCGTGAAGGAAATATAACGTCCCTGACCATGCCTGCTGGGCCACGAGTCAGCAGTAATGTGAACCTTGTTACTGACCGCCCTGTCCAATGAGGCCAAAACATTGCCTTCCACATGATGGCACAGACCTGGAATAGCCTTACGTGAAAAGAAATGTCTTTTTGGAACCTGCCGCTGTGGTACGGCACACTCCGCAAATTCACCAGCATCCATCACAGTGGAGGTTTTTGAGAAGACTTGAGGTACAGTAGGGGTAGAGATCAAAGATTAGGAGCAAGGAAAAGTCTGCATTTTTCTATGATGTGGGTCTTTCAGGTGCTGTTGCCAACAGACTGCAAGGCAGAACATCATATGTCTTGTCAAGCATGTGGTGCCTAAGCTTGGAGACAGCAGTGCCCTGCACCTGTGAAGCTCTGTGGTGTGATGCAATACTGTGGCTGCCTTTAAGCCGGCCCCTGGAGGACATCCTGCCCCATTGGAATTGTGCCTCCTCCTCCTCACTCTCCCCTTATGTTCTCTCAGGCATCCATGTACAGTCAGTGTCCTCATCATCCCCCCGCCCCCTCCTCATCACTGGAGCAAACTTGGCAGTATGCTGCAGATGGGGGGAACATGACTGCTAGTTTCTTGTCCGTCATTGGCACCCCCTCTCTCTAGGCCCACTTTACTCCTTTCCTCAACCTAGGAACCAACATTGGAGCATGTAACTGGCACTATGATCTAATAATTCAGATGACTCCTCCTTGCATAATGGTGGGGCTATGGAAGGAGTAGCTGTTTACAAGGAGCCAGTGGAATAGGTCGCTTTGGCAGCTTAATGGAGTGAGGGGAACCCTCCAAGAGATGACACCACGCTTCCAACACCAATTTAATTGCGAGAAGTTCCCTATAACCAATGCCATAATTTCTCTCTGCCTGAGACATTTTTTTGGAGAAGAACGCACATGGTTGACGTCTCTTCTCAAAGAACTGAAGAAGCACAGCTCCCACCCCGATCGAAGAAGCGTCTACTTCAATAAAAAATGGGTCCTCAGGATTTGGTCTCCTCAAGAGAGGTCCAGAAACAAAGGCCTGTTTCAGATCGTGAAATGCAGAGACAGCCTCGGGAGTCCAGTCTTTGGCATTCGCACCCTTCTTGGTTAAAACGATAATAGGTGCGGCAATGGAAGAGTAATTCCTTATGAACTGCCTATAATAATTTGTGAAGCCAAGAAAGCGCTGTGTGGCCTTGAGGCTAGCATGAAGGGGCCAGTTGGTAATGGCCGAGACCTTTCCGGGATCTATGCGAAGACCTAAACTAGAAACAAAACATCCCAGAAACAGGACCTCAGGACATTCAAAAACACTTCTCCAGCTTGGCATAGAGATTATTCTCTCCAAGGCGCTGAAGTACGGTGCGGACATGGTTTCTGTGAGCAAGCAGGTTTTCAGAAAAGATGAGAATGTCATCCAGATAGATGACAACAAACTGGTATAGTAGATCCCTGAAGATTTCATTGACAAAGTTCTGGAACACAGCTGGAGCATTACACAAACCAAAAGGCATAACCAGGTATTCGTAATGCCCGTCCCTATTGTTAAACGCAGTCTTCCATTCGTCACCTTCCCGTATTCTAATGAGATTGTATGCACCTCTGAGATCCAACTTGGTGAAAATGGAAGCCCCCTTCAACCTGTCAAATAGTTCAGATATTAGAGGTAAGGGGTATCGGTTTTTGATAGTCACTGCATTTAACCCTCGAAAGTCGATGCAGGGTCTGAGGGTACCATCCTTTTTAGCAACGAAAAAGAACCCTTCTCCTGCAGGCGACGAGGATTTCTGGATGAAACCTCTCTCCAGATTCTCGGTGACATACTCAGACATGGCCTGGGTCTCTGGAATGGACAGAGGGTAGGTATGACCCCTGGGTAGATTTGCTCCAGGGACAAGGTCAATGGCACAGTCAAAAGATCTGTGGGGAGGAAGCACCTCAGCAGACTTCTTACAGAACACATCCCGGTAATCGCTGTATGCCGTGGGAAGATCAGAAGATACGGATGTGGTAGCAATGGGAAGTCTCTCCTTGGGGACCACCTTGAGAAGACAGGATGAGAAACACGAAGGACCCCAAGCCAGGATCTGCCCAGAGACCCAGTCCACATGTGGAGAGTGGAGCTGTAGCCAAGGAAGGCCCAATACAATGGGGGTAGAGGCCTTGGGTAGAATGAGGAAGGAAATCCACTCCTGGTGGAGTTTCCCTACCGACATCCTAATAGGTAGCGTCTGGAAACAGATAGGGCCCCCTGGGAGAACAGTGCCATCAATTGCCGAGACTACCAGTGGTGTAGCGAGGGGAGAAAGGGATAAGCTTCATAGAAGAAGCAGTTCTCCAGTCCATAAAATTGCCAGCAGCCCCGGAGTCCAGATATGCTAGGACCGATTGGGGAGAAGGGCCTACATGGAGGAACACCGGAAGAAGAAGACGAGAAGGTGATGTTTCTGGGTCCAATACTCCACCTTCTAAATGTATTAGACCCGAGCGTTTCCTGGACGAAGCGAGCAGGAGTCACGAAAATGACCCTTGCCCCCACAATAAAGACACAAGCCCAGAGTTCTGCATCTAGCACGTTCTTCGGGGGTTAGTCTGGTCCGGCTCCCAGCTGCATAGGTTCCTCAGCAGGCAGAGGATGCTCCACAGGGTGACGGGAGAAGAGTTCTGGCTGACTAGGACCTAGGGGGTGCTGATGTCTTTTTTCTAGGGACCTCTCCTGGAAATGAATGTCAATCTGATTGCACAAGGAAATTACATCGTCCAGACCAGCGGGGATGGCTCTTCCTGCTAATTCGTCCTTCACTCGGTCAGAGAGGCCATGTAAAAAGGTTGCGACCAGGGCCTCATTGTTCCAGCTCAATTCAGCTGTGAGGATACGGAACTGAAGCGCATATTGTCCCACTGAACAAGATTCTTGGCGAAGGCATAAAAGGGCACTAACCGCTGAAGAAACCCGAGCTGGCTCCTCGAAGATATTACGAAAAAGCTTCAAGAAGTCGGACAGGCTGGAAACCACCGGGTCATTCTTCTCCCACAGAGGGGCAGCCCAAGCTAAAGCTTCACCAGAGAGGAGGGAAATGATATAGGCTACCTTAGCCCGATCAGACAGAAAGTTTTGAGGCTTGAGCTCAAAATGAACGGTGCATTGGCTGAGGAAGCCCCTGCAGGCCTTGGAGTCCCCAGAGAAACGGGACGGAGCTGGCAGTAAATATGAATGTGTGGCTGCAACTGGTGCGATAGGTGCAGCTGCTGATTGTACTTGAGGCTGCAGGTTCGGGTTTCCCAAGGAGGCTTGGAGCTGCTCGAAGCGGGAAGCCAGATCCTTAAGGAATCGCATCACCTGAGTCTGATTAGATTCCTGGGCCTCGAGTCTGCGAACTATGCCCTGCAATGGATCGGCTGCAGGAAGCGGCACGTCAGTCGGGCTGATCAAACTGTCAGATCACCTTGAGGCTAGGTGACAAATGCACACCGTTGGGATCAGGAGTGCACCGCAAGGCAGTGGACCCTATAGCTGACTGCTGCAGATGGGAGTCCGGGTGGTAAGGAAGGCAGGGCCACTGGAACACCAACATGGATCCCACCGGGGTTAGAGATTAGGATTCCCTGGGGCGCAGAGTCTAAGAGCCAGCGGGTGTTCACCAGAGCCTCTAGTGGTGAGGATGGACTGGGCTGCAACTGGCTCCAGGTCGCGACCCCCAGGGTCCCCCAGCTCACACCCACAGTAGGCAACAGGAGGATAGGGATAGTAAAGGAATAAGCCAAGGTCAGGGCCACAAGCAGACAAGGACAACAGAGTTCACGCCAAGGTTCAGGGTCACAGGCAAGCAGGGATAGTCGGGGACACGCCAAAGGTCAGGGTCACGAGCAGACAGGAATAATAGAGAACACGCCAAGGTCGGTAACAGAAACAAACGTAGAGAACACGGCAGGCAGGAACAGGAAGCCAAAACACACAAAGGTTGATCAGCAGGGCTGGCCTGCAGTGCAGAGGCTAATATAGAGTTCTCTGATAGGAGCTGGGGTGGAGCCATGCTAGAGGAGAGTTAATAAAAGCAGTCAGGTGAGAGTCAGCTGGTCTTTAGAGATGAACACATGGAGACAGGTAAGCTGATAGACAAAACTCTATTGCATAACCATGACAAAGAGGATTTGGAAGAGATACCAGCTACCATTGTCCCCAGTGTCCCTCTGAAACCTGCCTTTGTATTGGTGAATGCATCCAACTTTATCGCACATCCCTAAAATATTAGCCCAGATTTTTAAGTATTTCCCCATTTTCATCATCTGTGCTGACCATTTTCCATGCTTCCTCAAATAACCATGCCACTGCCTTCCACGTTAACTGACCCTGGCCTGTTTTTGACTATGCCTCTGCCTACTGCTTGGACTGCTTGCATGTAAACTGACCCTGGCCTGTTTTATGGACTATGCTTTTGCCTGCCGCTTGGACTGATCTGTTGCCCTGCTACTGTAGTACACAGTGGTCTCACATATGTGAGGGGCTCCAGAATTGTTTTTCCGGTTGGAGAAGAATTTTTTTTTGTTTTCTCTGGGGTTTGGTAATTTCCATATTAGAGTCTGGAGCAGTGGGTCCATTAAAGGAACACTAAAGGTAAATTTTTTTTTTTTAAATAACAAACATGTTATACTTACCTCCACTGTGCAGCTCGTTTTGCACAGAGTGGCCCCGAACCTGGTCTTCTGGGGTCCCTCGGCGGCTGTTTCAGCTTCTCCCCGCAAGAACTAATCACCACCATGCGAGCTCCCTCGCATGGTGGTGAGTTCCTGCGGGCACGCTGCCGTGATACAGCCGGCAAGCCAATGGCTGCGCTGCTTTCAATCTATCCACTCTAGCCAATCAGCGGTCAGGCTGATCAACGAAGAGGATGTCGGGGGCGAGCGCTGGACTTTCGAGGGCTCAGGTAAGTAAAATGGGGGGGCTGGGGGCGGCGGTATTGTCAGATGTTTTTTCACCTTAATGCATAGAATGAAAATTTTTTTTACCTTTACAACCCCTTTAAGGGCGCACGGGAGCTGCCCCCTCTCTCCAGCCACCCCCCTCTGTGTATAATGGATAGATTCATGCATTGCATGAATTTATCCATGGCTGCTGTAGCCAACCCCTATTCAGGCCTCTTTTCGGATGCCGGGCGCCTGAATTCCAGCGGCAGGGGGTGTTTTTGAAGCACCTGATTGGAGCCATAGGCTCTAATAGGCTTCAAAAAAGGTAAACTGTGAGCGCAAAGCATTGCGCTTGCAGTTCACCCAGGTGTGTTAGAAAAGCAAATGAATATTCACTTTCCTAACACTGAACTGCCTCTCAGCCAATCAGGTGCATGGGTCTGTTACCCGTCACCTTATTGGCTGAAACAATAGGTGCTACAATTGGACGCCTATGAGGACATAGTGTCTGCCTTTGATGGGCACAGTGGCTGCGTTTGATGGGCACAGTGCCTGCAATTGATGGGCACAATTGCTACAATTGATGGGCACAGTGGCTGCGTTTGATGGGCACAGTGGCAGCGTTTGATGGCACAGTGGCTACGTTTGATGGGCACAGTGAGGCTGCAATTGATGGGTTTTTTTTTCAGAATTTTTCAGTTTGTTTGCAACACTGGTCTGGAGTCCGGAGGCTTCATAGAGATTTGGGTGGGCAAAGCCTCTACCCCTGTGCCCCTTACCTGATTGGGGCCCTCAGCCTGCTGCTGACTTACTGCCATCATGCCTCTGCCTGCCGCATGAATTAACCACACCTCTGCCTGCTACCTGGACTATGGAATAATAGCAAGAGTCAGTATGTTTATGAAGGGCTGGAGAGCGGTACAATAATGAGTGTCTGCAGGTAGCAGTGTACCAAGACCAATATTATGGCTGTGCTGGCTGTCTCTGCCTGGACAACTTCTATGGACAAATGCCTTGGCTGTGCTGACAATATCCTTGTTCTGACTATATACAATATTCCTGCCTGATGCCTGGATAATTACTATTGCTGTCACTAAGCACATCCCTGCCTGCAGCCTGGACCAGTGATCTCCTCTGTGGACACTACTAAAAGCACAGGTAATACTTTTATTTTTTACCCTTTCCGCAATTGAATTTATTTTGGATTGTAATTCTTGATATGTACATGCTATGTGCTAGAAATATGAAGGGCCTTCAAAAATGATAGGTTGCCAGGAAATGATATATGTAATTTATGCTCCTAAAACGCCTGACGGTGTTACTTGGATGTTGGGCCTCTGTATGTGGCCAGGCTGTGTAAACGTCTCACACATATGGTATCGCCATACTCAGGAGGAGTAGCTGAATGAATTTTGGGGTGTCATTTTGCTATGTATTTGTTATGTGTTGAAAATATATCTTATAAATGGACAACTTTGTGTAAAAAAAATGCATTTTCATTTTTTTTTCCACATTTTCCGAAAACTTCTGGAAAAAAATGAACCTTTCAAAAGACTCATTATGCCTCATAGATTATACGTTGGGGTGTTTGCTTTCCAAAATGGGGTCATTTTGGGGGCAATTCCATTGCCCAGGGCCTTCAAAAATGCAATAGGTGGTTGAGAAATGAGATGTGTAATTTATGCTCAAAGAGCTGTGTAAAAATCTCACACATGTGATATCGCCATACTCGGGAAGAGTAGCAGAATGCATTTTGGGGTGTAATTTGTTGTGTGAATATGTTCTGTGAGATAAATAACCTATTAATATGACAGTTTTGTAAAAAAAAAAAATCTTCATTTTGCAAAGAATTGTGGGAAAAAAATTACAACTTCAAAAAACTCACCATGCTACTTACTTAATACCTTGGGATGTTTACTTTCCAAAAAGGGGTCATTTTGGGGGGGGGGGGGGGGGGGGTATTTGTACTTTCCTGACTTATTAGTGTCTCAAGAAATGAGATAGGCCTTCAGTACATCAGGTGTGAGCAATTTTCAGAGATTGGCATCATAGCTTGTAGACTTTATAACTTTCACAAAGACCAAATAATATACACTAATTTAGGTTATTGTTACCAAAGATGTGTAGCAGTATAAATTTTGGCCAAGATTTATGAAGAAAAATTACTAATTAGCAAAATTTTATAACAGAAACAAAGAAAAAGGCATTTTTTCACAAAATTTTTGGTCTTTTTTTATTTATAGCACAAAAAATAAAAAACCCACTAGTGATTAAATACCACCAAAAGAAAGCTCTATTTGTGTGAAAAAAAGGATGCAAATTTCATATGGGTACAGTGTTGCATGACTGAGTAATTGTTATTCAAAGTGTGAGAACACTTAAGCTGAAAATTGGTTTGGGCAGGAAGGGGGTATAAGTACCCTGTATTGAAGTGGTTTAAATAAAGAAAATAAGGGTGCAGCAACTGTGGAGAATGTTTTTACTGCTGTTGCAAAAAAAAATAAATAAATAAATAAATTTATGCCATGTACACACGACCATACTTTCCGTTAGAAAAGGTCAGACGGAACAAATCCGTCAAACATTCCGATCGTGTGTGGGTTTCATCTGACCTTTTCTGTCGAAAAATCTGACGGACCTTAGAAATAGAACATGTTTCAAATCTTTCCGACGGACTCGATTCCTACAGAAAAAAACGTTTGTCTGTATGCTAGTCCGATAGACCGAAAACGACAAAAGGGCAGCTATTGGCTACTGGCTATTGAACTTCCTTTTCTAGTCCGGTCGTACGTCATCACATTAGAAACGATCAGACTTTGGTGGGATTGTGTGTAGGCAAGTTCATTTCGTCGGAACTCCATCGGAACTCCATTGAAAAGTCCTTCGGAGTTCAGTCCGACGAGAAGTCCGCTCGTGTGTACGTGGCATAAGTGTAAAAAAAAGCCAAAAGGAAGAAAAAAAACCATTGGTGACACAGAAGGAAGACCACCTGCGACACAAAAAAAGGAACAGCCCCCCCCCCCCCCCAAAAAAAGGGAAACACTGCTGACGCAGAGGAGGAACAGCAATTATGCCCTAAATATTTTTAGTGCTGTTGCAGCAAAAAAAGAAAAAAATATATAATAATAATAAAAAAAAAAAAAGGAAAGCAAAAGAAAAAGGAAACCACTGATGAAGAAAGAGGAACAACTGTGACGCAGAAAGGGGACAGCAATTATGCCCTAAATATTATTAGTGCTGCTGCGCAAAAAAAAAAAAAAAAAAAATATTGATGAAAACAAAAAATGGGATCAGTGAGGTGACACAGACGTGTACACACCAACACTTCAGTGGCACCACTACACTGCACTGTGTTATTCACACAACACTACCCTGACTGCACTAAACTGACTGAACACACTATCCACTAACTACCTGCCTAGTCTCCACTAACACACTACACACGGCTGCCATGTAAACAGCCTTATTCAGCGTGGGGGCGTGGACTTAGCCCCTGAGCCATGATTAGCCAAAGACACCCTGCCTTTGGCCAATCATGGCTCTCACAGTACATTGTGCTATGATTGGCCAAAGCATACAGGTCAGGTGCATGCTTTGGCCAATCAGCAGCAATCAATGCCCTGCAAGATCCCAGTGCATTATGGGGCGCTCGGCGGCGGTTGAACTTTATACTGAGCACCTCGTTTGTTCGTTTGCTCAGTGAACTTACTGATGTTAAAGCCAAACATCTAGCCCATCCCTAGTCCTGGGTTTAGTAACACTTTAATACAAATGAGTCTCTACAACAGGTAAATAACTTCACTGCTCGTAATAAAGATTACATAATAAAACATTACATTTACAAGATATTACAGTTGCATGAGGCCACATCACATTTAACAACGTCTTCAAAACACAGTAAAAAATCATCCTGTTCAAGATATTCCTCACTTGGTGAATAACTTATAAAGGCTCATAGAGAGATAGAGGCTACCAAGGTGCAAACTGTCTTTGCAAAAAAGAAGCAGGATGGAGGCATATTTTTCACAAAGGAAGGCAGTAATGGAGAGATAGAAGCCCTGCAAAGGGAATGTGAACTAGCTACAGCAGAGGTAAAGTTAACTCTTGGAGAAAGCTGTTTATTTAGGCAATAGTAGTGGGGCTATGACTTCGGCCAGAACAGCAGGTTCTCAGTTACCTCTGATGGTTCCTGATGAGTGACCCCCTCTCTGAAACCACTGTGCCTCCTCATGAATGTGACAAACCTGCTATTTTCAACCTATCAATCAGAAATTTAAGGCTATACCGGACCATCCGAGCCACAATTTACAGAGCAACAAGTAACTCCAGTTCCATCAATCAAGCCAAACTTCTGCCACCTCACCAGGTTAGTGATGTCCCGCCTGACATCAACATTGCTCCAGAGTCTCATCCTGCTAAAACAATGCACTGCACATCTGTTCTTGGTTTAAAGCCTTAGCAATGCCACACTACCCTAAACTACCAGGCTCTGATATGTTTGAATTTGCCAGGTGCATAGTCAACTTACAAGTACTGGGCTTACAAAGTTTGATGGGTCTGACAACTACAGAGGCTCAGAGATAACCTTTGAGACAGCCATCAATGACCTGGGTGAAGAATTTGTCATGTTATTACTGTGGTTAGGCCCACAATCTTGAAAGCATGTCAGCGACCCAGCTGTAGGTCTCTATACAGCCTGGGAAAAGCTAGATCAGAGCTACTGAAGTCAACAATTTTATTAACTAAACGAATGAGGGGGAGATTTACTAAAGACCAGGCATGTACTGGCCATCGGGACTACCGGGAGTTTCCCGGTGGGCCGATGGCTCAGTGGGCCGGTTTCAGGGACAGCTTGTCAAAGTAATGGCTGCGCGGCTCACGCAACCATTAATTTGAGCACTGCTGTACTGGCTATAATTCACTAAATGGCGGACTGCGGTCTGGTTCCGGCCCCAGTGGCCATTCTTCCCGGACCACAGCCTTGCCAAGGAGTTTCCGGTGTGTCCTCTAGAGCTGATTGATTAATCGTTAAAAATCGTGATCTCGATTCAACCCCCCTCACGATCTCTATGCAGAATTTCCTGATTCATTCATGTAAGAAGTGTAGAGAGTTCTCTGCTCACTCAGCTGTCAAAAGAAAAAACTGGGCAGCCTGCCAAGTTTTTCACAACATTGTCAGCACTGGTAGATAACTATAAACATTGTAACTTTTCGTTCTTAGATCAAAGGGACAAACTTCGGTCTGTAAATTAGGGAAGTTTAACCACTTTAAAGACTAAACCTTTTTCTGACATTTGTTTCTTAGAAAGTTAAAATCAGTATTTTTTGCTAGAAAATTACTTGGAACCCCCAAACATATATATATTTTTAGCAGAGACCATAGAGAATAAAATGGCGATTGTTGGAATATTTTATGTCACCCTGTATTTGCGCAGCGGTCTTTCAAACGCAATTTTTTTGGGAAAAATACACTTCAATGAATTAAAAAAACTAAACAGTAAAGTTAGCCCAATTTTTTTGTATAATGTGAAAGATGATGTTACGCCACGAGAATCGTGATCTTTATTCTAAGCAAAAAAATTTGGGATTCTCATTTTAGACAGAATCGCGCAGCTCTAGTGTCCTCTCAAGGTCGCCGGCTCGCCCGCCTGCCTGCTGCTGCCACTATGTTCACAGCATGGCAGGTGCGGCAGGTCCGTGAATGTGATGTGAAGGGAGGGACTGAGGACACTGATGTAAAAGGGGGTCTGTGATTTTTGCACTAGCAAAACAGGTCTCTGCAAGGGCAATAGAAAAAAATTGTTTTCTTTGTGTCCTGTTCACACTGCAACAGCTCCCCTGAGTGCTGAGCAATGCGATGCAAAATGTACACTGTTTCTATGTACAGCAACTGAGCTGCAGTGCATTAAAATGAATGAAATGTATTTTGACATTTCAATAAAGTTGAAAGAAAAAAAAAAGCACAAAGTGTGATGTGTGTGGGCCCTAAAGGTGTGTGCGTGTGTGTGGGGGGGTGCTGTGATGTGCACGGGAGGCTGCGATGTGAAGGATATCATGTGGAGTCATAGCACCAATATGACACTTGGACCTCCGCTGGCAGAAAATTTTTCCGACCGAACCCCCCGTGAATTTTAATTCAGTACCCCAGCTATAAGGCTACTTTCACACTGGGACGGGGGGGGCATTAGCGGTAAAGCGCTGCTAGTTTTAGCAGCGCTTTACTGCTGTTATAGCGGTGTTTTTTGGCCGCTAGCGGGGCGCTTTTAGCCCTCCGTTAGCGGCCAAGGAAAGGGTAAAAAACTACCGTGTTGTGGCGCTGTCGAATCGCTTTGCATGCGCTTCAGCAGCGCTGTCCATTGATTTCAATGGCAGGGACAGTTTAGGAGCAGTGTATACAATGCTCCCACACCGCCCCAAAGATGCTGCTTGCAGGACTTTTTTCTCCTGTCCTCCAAATGCACCGCCCAAGTGTGAAAGCACTCGCGCTATAATGGTGTAAACCTCCCAACTTAAAAGTTGTTGCACTTGAAGTTAATTTGTATTAAAATTATCTGTAGAGGGGTTTCCACCATCCCTGCTAAGTGTGAAAAAATGTATATGTCTTATCATTTTGATGTGTATTTACACGTGAAATCACATATCACTGGAATTATTGCACTTGAAGTTAATCTGTATGGCAAATATCTATAGGAGGGGTTTCCACCATCCCTGCTAAGTTTCATTTTATACAGTATGTCTCATTTTCAGTTTGATTTGTATTATATGTGATGTTACATATCAGAGACTAGTACTGTGGTAATATTGAAGTTTATTGAGATTTCCATACATTGGAGGGTTCCACCATTATTAATTTATTGATCAGTAAGTTAGCGCTGAACCTTTTTTTTTTTTTTTTTTCGTGGTGTGGGAAAACATAACCGTGCTAAGAGTGGCATTAATAAACATCAACAGATTTCAGTTGTGCCCCATCAGGTTGCCCCCCATGGACAATGTGCCTGGCTGCTGAGTTCATCTACCCATCCCTGCACTCAGTGCACTGATGGGCACTGATTGGCAGCACTGATGGGCACTGATTGGCAGCACTGATGGGCACTGATAGGCAGCACTGGCACTGATTGGCATTACCGATTGGCATTACTGATTGGCATCAGTGATTGGCAGCATTGATAGGCGGAACTGATTGGCAGTGCTGATGGCTACTGATGGGCACTGATGGACAGCGCTGATGGCTAGTGATTGGCACTGATAGACAGCACTGATTGGCACTTACAGGTGGCACTGATTGGAAGCACTGATAGGTGGCACTGGGCACTAGTAGGTGGCACTGATATGCAGCAGTGATTGGCACTGGCAGGTGGTGCTTATTGGCACTGATTTGCACTGGTAGGTGGCACTGACTGGGGGAGAGGGGGAGTTTCACATTGAGCAGATCATGAGGCTTGTAAGAGCGGCTCAGAGTGTGAAACTGTCATGTAATGTAACTGCATGCAGGGAGAGAGAGGAGCTGTCACAACTAAGCGGTGATGTTGGGGATGGGCGGGACTGAACAGCTATCTAAACACCAGCCAATGATTGGGCTGCTTAAAGGGGGAGGAGCCATATACACATAGCGGCCCGCCCAGACCCCATCCTATTGGCTGGTGTTAGATGGGGATGGGTGGGACCGAGCAGCTATCTAAACACCAGCCATTGATTGGGCTGCTTAAGAAAGGGGGCGAAGCCAAATACACGTAGTGGCCCGCCCAGACCCCACCCCATTGACCGGTGTTAAATAGTTGTTCGGTCCTGCCTATCCCCAACATCACGGCTGAATTTTGACAGCTCCTTTTTCTCCCTGCATGCAGTTACGCAGTTACATTACATGATAATTTCACACTCTGAGCGGATCTTACAAGCCTTACGATCTGCTCAATATAATACTGTCTCAGAGGCAGCGGGGGCTACTCACTGCTTGGATGCAGCATTTCCCAGCCACCCAGGAAGATCTCGGGACACTAAAACACAGGGTGACTAGGGTGTGCTACAACAAGTAAAGAGGCGCCTCTGGGTGCAGACGTTTTTATAGATTTAAAATGCTTTAATAAGATATATAGAGATAAACTCACATTGTGGTGATAAAAACAAGCATGATAGTAAGAGTCATGGATGGCGCTCCCAGTCCTGTGCCTGTGAACAGTCTCTGTGGTGGATGTAGTGACAGCTCTTCCTGGTTGTAATGAGCCAGCTTCAGACAATGGAGGAGCAGCCTCAGAACGAGGCTTGAGACACACGAGACAGCTGGCTGCAGGGGGATGACGTCATCAGTAGTGGACGCGTTTCCTGGGCAAGCGCGCTTGGGTGGTAAGCAAGCCGCACCCCTTTCTCGAAAGGGTGTGCCCAGGCCTATGGTCTCGGCAGACGCCAAGACGTGCAGATACCTATGGTCTGCATAAATTTAGCAAGAACTAGAATTTTGGTCATCACCAGTGTGCCTTTTTCGGGGAATGCTTCTCAGCCCAGGAGATGGGAATAATTCTGACATTGGATGCCAGTCTCTCCAGTCTGAGACAGGTGCAAGGCCATTGGAGCCCGGTAGACTGCAGACACAACTACTGTCAAAAAGGGAAGGCAGTTTTTCTAGCAATGCAAGCTTTTCGGTATCTAATCCAAGGAGGCCCCAGAGAAGTTGGCCATTTGCTTACACAGCTGTAGTTTACATTGCCCGCCAAGGAGGCATCAAGAGTCTTTGCCTGTTACATCTCACAACAGAAACTTTTCGTTGGGCGGGGAGACGCTTATAGGCAGTTAACGACGGTCTACTTGCCGGAAAAATTAATCCTCTAATGGATCGGTTAGGCAGATTATTTTCCAACAATGAGTACCTCAACCAGTATTGGCTATAGGGGGCTTTCTAACAGTAGTTCTCAGACTCCACTGAACGTGCAGCTTCTGGTATTATTAACAAGGGACAAAGGCAAAATGATAGAAGATGGATTCACAGAGCCATGGGATTTTCTGTTGGTCTTTGTCTTCCTCTGGTGTCCTTGATTATGAAGGTGCTTCTGAAAAATTGGACAGAACATTCATGCCATACAGGTGCTTTCCATCTGCCAAAGAGGTGTCGTCAGCCCTGCCAATCCCATTTCCGGTCAAATAAAATCTTTTATGCCAACGTCAGTGGCAGCACTCCAATCCAGTGAGACCACTTTTAACTAGCCTGGCTATTTAATCAGGCAGACTAGAGCAGCAGGGATTCTGAGGTGGTTCAGACCTTGGTGAAGGCCACAAACTCATCCATGAACGCTACATACAGTATCTCACAAAAGTGAGTACACCCCTCACATTTTTGTAAGTATTTTATTATATCTTTTCATGTGACAACACTGAAGAAATGACACTTTGCTACAATGTAAAGTAGTAAGTGTACAGCTTGTATAACAGTGTAAATTTGCTGTCCCCTCAAAATGACTCAATACACAGCCATTAATGTCTAAACTGCTGGCAACAAAAGTGAGTACACCCCTAAGTGGAAATCTCCAAATTGGGCCCAAAGTGTCAATATTTTGGGTGGCCACCATTATTTTCCAGCACTGCCTTAACCCTCTTGGGCATGGAGTTCACCAGAGCTTCACAGGTTGCCACTGGAGTCCTCTTCCACTCCTCCATGACGACATCACGGAGCTGGTGGATGTTAGAGACCTTGCGCTCCTCCACCTTCTGTTTGACTATACCCCACAGATGCTCAATAGTGTTTAGGTCTGGAGACATGCATGGCCAGTCCATCACCTTTACCCTCAGCTTCTTTAGCAAGGCAGTGGTCATCTTGGAGGTGTGTTTTGGGTTGTAATCATGTTGGAATACTGCCCTGTGGCCTAGTCTCTGAAGGGAGGGGATCATGCTCTGCTTCAGTATGTCACAGTACATGTTGGCATTCATGGTTCCCTCAATGAACTGTAACTCTCCAGTACCAGCAGCACTCATGCAGCCCCAGACCATGACACTCCCACCACCATGCTTGACTGTAGGGAAAATTATCTTGGTCTCATCAGACCACAGGACATGGTTCCAGTAATCTATGTCCTTAGTCTGCTTGTCTTCAGCAAACTGTTTGTGGGCTTTCTTGTGCATCATCTTTAGAAGAGGCTTCCTTCTGGGACGACAGCCATGCAGACCAATTTGATGCAGTGTGCGGAGTATGGTCTGAGCACTGAGAGGCTGACCCCCCCACTCCTTCAACCTCTGCAGTAGGGATGAGCCGAACACCCCCCGGTTCGGTTCGCACCAGAACCTGCGAACGGACCGAAAATTCGCACGAACATTAGAACCCCATTGACGTCTATGGGACTCGAACGTTCGAAATCAAAAGTGCTCATTTTAAAGGCTAATTTGCATGGTATTGTCCTAAAAAGGGTTTGGGGACCCGGGTCCTACCCCAGGGGACATGTATCAATGCAAAAAAAACTTTTAAAAACGGCCGTTTTTTCGGGAGCAGTGATTTTAATGACGCTTAAAGTAAAAAAAAAAGTGAAATATTCCTTTAAATATCGTACCTGGGGGGTGTCTATAGTATGCCTGTAAAGTGGCGCGTGTTTCCCGTGTTTAGAACAGTCCCTGCACAAAATTTCATTTTTAAAGGAAAAAATCTCATTTAAAACTGCTTGCGGGTTTAATGTAATGTCGGGTCCTGGCAATATGGATGAAAATCAGTGAGACAAACGGCATGGGTACCCCCCAGTCCATTACCAGGCCCATTGGGTCTTGTATGGATATTAAGGGGAACCCCGCACCCAAATTAAAATAAGGAAAGGTGTGGGGCCACCAGGCCCTATATACTCTGAACAGCAGTATACAGGCGGTGCAAACAAGACAGGGACTGTAGGTTTGTTGTTAACCACTTGAGCCCCAGACCATTATGCTGCCTAAGGACCAGAGGTCTTTTTCCAATTTGGCACTGCGTCGCTTTAACTGCTAATTGCGCGGTCATGCAATGCTGTACCCAAACGAAATTTGCGTCCTTTTCTTCCCACAAATAGAGCTTTCTTTTGATGGTATTTGATCACCTCTGCGGTTTTTATTTTTTGCGCTATAAACGGAAAAAGACCAAAAATTTTGAAAAAAAATGATATTTTCTACTTTTTGTTATAAAAAAAATCCAATAAACTCAATTTTAGTCATACATTTAGGCCAAAATGTATTCGGCCACATGTCTTTGGTAAAAAAAATGTCAATAAGCGTATATTTATTGGTTTGTGCAAAAGTTATAGCGTCTACAAACTAGGGTACATTTTCTGTAATTTACACAGCTTTTAGTTTATGACTGCCTATGTCATTTCTTGAGGTGCTAAAATGGCAGGGCAGTACAAAACCCCCCCAAATGACCCCATTTTGGAAAGTAGACACCCCAAGGAAATTGCTGAGAGGCATGTTGAACCCATTGAATATTTATTTTTTTTGTCCCAAGTGATTGAATAATGAAGAAAAAAAAAATTTTAACAAAAAGTTGTCACTAAATGATATATTGCTCACACAGGCCATGGGCCTATGTGGAATTGCACCCCAAAATACATTCTGCTGCTTCTCCTGAGTATGGGGATACCACATGTGTGGGACTTTTTGGGAGCCTAGCCGTGTACGGGGCCCCGAAAACCAATCACCGCCTTCAGGATTTCTAAGGGTGTAAATTTATGATTTCACTCTTCACTGCCTATCACAGTTTCGGAGGCCATGGAATGCCCAGGTGGCACAAAACCCCCCCAAATTACCCCATTTTGGAAAGTAGACACCCCAAGCTATTTGCTGAGAGGCATATTGAGTCCATGGAATATTTTATATTTTGACACAAGTTGCGGGAAAGTGACACTTTTTTTTTTTTTTTTTGCACAAAGTTGTCACTAAATGATATATTGCTCACACAGGCCATGGGCATATGTGGAATTGCACCCCAAAATACATTTAGCTACTTCTCCTGAGTACGGGGATACCACATGTGTGGGACTTTTTGGGAGCCTAGCCGTGCACGGGACCCCGAAAACCAATCACCGCCTTCAGGATTTCTAAGGGTGAAAATTTTTGATTTCACTCTTCACTGCCTATCACAGTTTCGGAGGCCATGGAATGCCCAGGTGGCACAAAACCACCCCAAATGACCCCATTTTGGAAAGTAGACACCCCAAGCTATTTGCTGAGAGGCATGGTGAGTATTTTGCAGCTCTCATTTGTTTTTGAAAATGAAGAAAGACAAGAAAAAACTTTTTTTTTTTTCTTTTTTCAATTTTCAAAACTTTGTGACAAAAAGTGAGGTCTGCAAAATACTCACTATACCTCTCAGCAAATAGCTTTGGGTGTCTACTTTCCAAAATGGGGTCATTTGGGGGGGTTTTGTGCCACCTTGGCATTCCATGGCCTCCGAAACTTTACAGGTTACCACTTTAGATTTACAGAGGAGGTCTACTGCAAAAATTACTGCCCTCGAACTAACCTTCGCGGTGATACCTCACATGCATGGCGCAATTGCTGTTTACGTTTGACGACAGACCGCCGCTTGCGTTCGCCTTAGCGCGAGAGCAGGGGGCGACAGGGGTGCTTTTTTTTTTTTTTTTTTTTTTTTTATTATTTTTTTGCTTTTTTATCTTATTTTTAAACTGTTCCTTTCATTTTTATTTTTTTTTAATCAATTTTATTGTTATCTCGGGGAATGTAAATATCCCCTATGATAGCAATAGGTAGTGACAGGTACTCTTTTTTGAAAAAATTGGGGTCTATTAGACCCTAGATCTCTCCTCTGCCCTCAAAGCATCTGACCACACCAAGATCGGTGTGATAAAATGCTTCCCCAATTTCCCAATGGCGCTATTTACATCCGGCGAAATCTAAGTCATAAAATGCTCGTAGCTTCCGGTTTCTTAGGCCATAGAGATGTTTGGAGCCACTCTGGTCTCTGATCAGCTCTATGGTCAGCTGGCTGAATCACCGGCTGCATTTTCAGGTTCCCTGTTGAGACAGGAGAGCCAGAGAAAAACACGGAAGACGGTGGGTGGGGGGAATTCCCTCCCACGGCTTGTAAAAGCAGTCTAGAGGCTAATTAGCTGCTAGGATTGCTTTTACATGAAAGCCGACCGCTGGCTGAAAAGAATGATACCAAGATGATACCTAAACCTGCAGGCATCATTCTGGTATAACCACTCAAAGTTGTGAATGGCGTACCTGAAGACAAAAAAATGGTTAACAATAAAGCACAGTAAACGGTAAAGTATAAAAAATTGCATACCTGAAAAGCAAACATGATAAAACATAATAACAATAAAACATTGCAGAATAGAATACAGTAAAAAAGAGCAGAACAATAGAGAGAATAGAGAGAGAGAGAACAATAAAACGACAACTATTTTTTTTTTATTTTATATATATATATATTTTTTTTTTTTACACTTTTTTTGTAACTAACTTTTATAACTGTAACCGGTTCCAGGTTCGGGTCTCTCAAAATGCGATGGCATCTTGGGAGACCCTGTGAAAGTGTGCCTAGTCTGTGGAATGCTGTATCCTACGCTAATACTCAACTAGTGCATAGTAGCGTTCAAAACATTCACCAATGCAAAGACCAGGATTGTCAGGACAGGAGGGACAATAATAGCGGGTGTCATGCCTATATCCGCGCTTGCTGCAGACACAACATCTTTTTTGGGGGGGGTTCGCTGGGTAGGGGTACTCGGGAGGACATAAAGAAAATGCCTCTCATGCAGCCGACTGCATTTGGTTGGGGATGTGAATGGGGGAAGTACGGGCGCTGCAGAAGCGGTGGGTTCCCAATTCGGATTGGCGAATGCAGCAGCAAGGGCATTATGGGCACGACGGGCCTGTGTTTGTCTTTTTGGTGGCAGCGGGACACTACTTGTGCTTGCCACCTCACCAGCTTGAACTGCACGTCACCAAGTGTTACTGCAGTGCTGGTTTGACTATGACCGGGGTGTACTAGGCCGCTGGCGCTTGCCAGTTCACCAAAACGCTACCAAAAAAACTGTTAGCGATCGCAGGGATCAGGCCTGACTCTGCGAACGCTGCAGTTATGCGTTTAGTCTTTTGTAAGTGACAGTGATCGATCGATACTGCACTTGGGTGGGCTGGGCTGGGCCGGGCGGAGGGGCAAAACGCAGGTGCTAGCAGGTATCTGTGCTGATCCCGCTAACACTGCGATTTTGGGAACCCTAAACTGCTGGGGATGCTAGTATAGATCTGATCGGATCAGATATTGATCCGTTCAGATACTATACCACTAAGGGTGGTGTACGGTGCGTGCGTGGGTGTTAGCGGTACTGGCGCTAACCTGACGCTGCCTGGGGCTGGTGCTTGCCAGTTCACCAAAATACTACCAAAAAAACTGTTAGCGATCGCAGGGATCAGGCCTGACTCTGCGAACGCTGCAGTTATGCATTTAGTGTTTTGTAAGTGTCAGTGATCGATCGATACTGCACTTGGGTGGGCTGGGCTGGGCCGGGCAGAGGGGCAAAACGCAGGTGCTAGCAGGTATCTGGGCTGATTCCGCTAACACTGCGTTTTTGGGAACCCTAAACTGCTGGGGACGCTAGTATAGATCTGATCAGATCAGATATTGATCCGTTCAGATACTATACCACTAAGGGAGGCGTATGCTGCGTGCGTGGGTGTTAGCGCTACTGGCGCTAACCTGACGCTGCCTGGGGCTGGTGCTTGCCAGTTCACCAAAATACTACCAAAAAAACTGTTAGCGATCGCAGGGATCAGTCCTGACTCTGCGAACGCTGCAGTTATGCGTTTAGTGTTTTGTAAGTGACAGTGATCGATCGATACTGCACTTGGGTGGGCTGGGCGGAGGGGCAAAACGCAGGTGCTAGCAGGTATCTGGGCTGATCCCACTAACACTGCGTTTTTGGGAACCCTAAACTGCTGGGGACGCTAGTATAGATCTGATCGGATCAGATATTGATCCGTACAGATACTATACTACTAAGGGAGGTGTATGCTGCGTGCGTGGGTGTTAGCGGTACTGGCGCTAATCTGACGCTGCCTGGGGCGACGCATATCACCGCCGGGCGATCAGGGGGCTAAACCTTTATTCGGTAATAAACGGCGGGTGCCCTGACACTATAAAAAATAAACGAACTAACCAGCGTCACCCGTAACACTTATACGGTGATCAGTGGTGAAAGGGTTAACTAGGGGGCCATCAAGGGGTTAAAACATTTATTCGGTAGTATATGGGGGTCCCTGACGCTATAAAACGCTGACGGCGAACCTAAATATTTACCTCCCTAACTAGCGTCACCAGCGACACGAATACAGCGATCAGAAAAATGATCGCTTAGCGACACTGGTGACAGGGGGTGATCAAGGGGTTAAAACTTTATTAGGGGGGGTTAGGGGGTACCCTAGACCTAAAGGGGGGTAACAGTAACTGTCCCAACACTGTAACTGTCACAAACTGACACTATGCAGTAATCAGAAAAAAAAAAAACTGCTTGGTGTCAGTTTGTGACAGGGGGGGGTGATCGGGGGGGGATCGGGAGGGGGGATCGGGAGGGGGGATCGGGGTGTTTTGTGTGCCTGGCATGTTCTACTGTGTGTGTGTAGTGTTGTGCACTCACTCACATGTCTTCTCTCCTCGGGCCGGAACGGAAATTACCGAGCCGAGGAGAGATGACATAATTTCCTTTGCTGCTGTTTAGCATACAGCAGCAAAGGAATGATTCGATTGGCCGGCGGCAATCGCGAGGGGGGGGCCACGAACGGATGGTCTCCCCCTCACCTCTGATCGCCGCTGGACAAAAGACGACCGCCTTGGGCACCGGGGGGGGTCCGATCGGACCCCCCACCCGCGGAAGGCAAATCACGTACATGTACGTGATTTTGCCTGTCCGTGCCACCTTGCCGACGTACATCGGCGTGAGGCGGTCGTCAAGTGGTTAAGTAGAATCTGTTTGTAATTTTGAACGGGTACATTTTTAACGTATTTAGCTCCAGCCAAAAAATCTTTTTTAAGCTTTTTGGAAAACATAGGGAAGGGTTATCACCCCTGTGACATTTGTTTTGCTGTCTTTCCTTCTCTTCAGAAGATTTTACCTCACTTTTTGTCCCAATGACAAATGTTTTTTGAAAATTTGGGTTTTTTTGTGGAACAAGTATTGGAAAGCATCAGTGGAAAGGAGAAATGTTTTTCCCATATTAACTCTTACAGGAGAGAATTTCCCTTTCTAGGGGTAGATTTCATCTCACTTCCTGTTGTCTCCTTCCGTTTGCAAGTAGGAGTCGTTTGTAAGTTAGATGTTTGAAAGTAAGGGCCTGCCCTATATACTCAGCAGAAATTTGGGCCTTAGGTGTTGTTGTGGCCACAACACTGTAAGCCCTCAGAGGGCCCTGCTGTGAAAAATTAGATCAAGAATTGTAATTACATGCCCCTGTTAAACAGGGGCAGAAAAATTGGGCCTTAGGCACTGGTGCTGGTGCCACAACACTACAACCCCTCACAGACACTCTAGTTGGAACGCAGGAACGAGCTCTGCTGCAAAGTATTGCATGAAAAATTGTAATTACACGCCCCTGTTAAACAGGGGCTGAAAACTGGTGGTGGCGCCCAGAACCAAAAATGTTCTTACAAGCTATCAGTGTGATCATTGAGGAGGAAGAGGATAATTACTCAGGGATAGTCACTCAGCATCAGCATAGGCAGTCTTTGAAGGGATCTGAGATTTCAAAAAAAATTATTCGGTTACATCAGCATCAGGTGCTTGGTAGCTGGTGGTGATCCAAGACTGATTCATTTTTATGAAGGTCAGTCAATCGACCGAGTCGTTGGACAGACGCACCTTGTGATCGGTTACCACGCGTCCAGCAGCACTGAATGTGCGTTCTGAAAGAACGCTGGATGCAGGACAGGCCAGTAGCTCAATTGCATACTGTGCAAGCTCTGGCCAGTGATCCATCCTCAAGACCCAGTAACCCAGAGGATTTTCGGTGGGAAAGGTGTCCAAATCTGATCTTGCCCCTAGGTATTCCTGCACCATGTAAAACAGACGCTGGCGATGGTTGCTGGAACCGATCATACCTTGGGGATGCGGACCAAAAAATTGTCTGAACGCATCGGTCAGACGGCCACCTTCTCCACCGCTCCTTCTTTGACTGACCGAAGCCTCAGCAACACGTTGTCCAGAAACAGGAGTTTGTAACCTCCCAGTCTCTGGGAACGCGTTGCACAGACCTTTCTGCAAGGCCTCCCGAAGATGTTTCATCCTCTGCTCCCTCTGCGATGGCAAGATAAGGTCCGCAACCTTACCCTTGTAACGTGGATCAAGGAGGGTTGCCAGCCAGTATTGGTCCTTCTCCTTGATACCACGAATACGAGAATCCTTACACAGGCTTTGCAGGATCAGGGAGGCCATGCAGCGTAAGTTTGCTGAGGCATTCGGTCCGGAGTCCTCTGGGTCACTAAGGACGACATGGTCCGCAGCCACCTCCTCCCAGCCACGTGCAAGTCCATGTGTTTCTTGGGACTGATCCCTTAAAGACTGCTGCTGATGCTGAGTGCCAGGCTCCACCTCCATGCTGACACAATCCTCTTCCTCCTCCTCCTCCTCCTCTTCCTGTGTGATCGGCGGGCACGCAGGAACACTGTTTGGATAAAAGGGGGCCTTGAGAGCTAAGGAAGTCCTCCTCTTCCTGCCTCTGTTCTGCCTCAAGTGCCCTGTCCATTATTCCACGCAGCCTGTGCTCCAACAGGTGGACAAGGGGGACAGTGTCACTGATGCATGCACTGTCACTGCTCACCATCCTTGTGGCCTCCTCAAATGGTGACAGGACAGTGCATGCATCCCTGATCATGGCCCACTGGCATGGGGGAAAAAAACCAAGCTCCCCTGACCCTGTCCTGGTGCCATAGTCGCACAGGTACTCATTGATGGCCCTCTGCTGCGTGTGCAGCCGCTGCAGCATGGCCAATGTTGAGTTCCACCTGGTGGGCATGTCACAGATTAGGCGGTTCTTGGGCAGGTTAAACTCCTTTTGGAGGTCCGTCAGCCGAGCACTGGCATTATATGACCGGCGGAAATGCACACAGACTTTCCTGGCCTGCCTCAGGACATCCTGTAAGCCCGGGTACCTGCCCAAGAACCGCTGCACCACCAAGTTAAGGACGTGAGCCAAACAGGGCACATGGGTCATTTGTCCCTGTCGGAGGGCAGAGAGGAGGTTGGTGCCATTGTCGCAAACCACCATTCCTGCCTTAAGTTGGCGTGGCGTCAACCACCTCTGAACCTGCCCCTGCAGAGCTGACAGAACCTCTGCCCCAGTGTGGCTCCTGTCCCCCAAGCACACCAGCTCAAGCACCGCATGGCATCTTTTGGCCTGCGTACTTGCGTAGCCCCTTGAACGGCTACGGAGCACCGCTGGTTCCAAGGACAAAGCACAGGAAGAGGCCATGGAGGAAGAAGAAGGGGAGGGGGTGGAGGAGAGAGGTGTGTCACAATCATTAGCATTTTGGAGGCGTGGTGGCGGAACAACCTCCAATACTACTGCACCTTGTCCTGCATCCTTCCCAGCTGCCAGGAGAGTCACCCAATGCGCCGTGAAACTTAGGTAACGTCCCTGTCCATGCCTGCTGGACCATGAGTCAGCGGTAATATGCACCTTACCGCTGACCGCCCTGTCCAGCGAGGCATGGACATTGCCTTCCACATGCCGGTAGAGAGCCGGAATCGCCTTCCGTGAGAAAAAGTGGCGTCTGGGTACCTGCCACTGAGGAACCGCACATTCCACAAACTCACGGAAGGGGGCAGAGTCTACCAACTGTAAAGGCAGCAGTTGAAGTGCTAGCAATTTTGCCAAGCTAGCATTCAACCGCTGGGCATGTGGATGGCTGGGAGCAAACTTCTTTTCTGCGGTGCAGCAGCTGGGGCAGGGAAATTTGCCTGGTACAATCTGACGTCGGTGTACCAAAAGCAGATTACCCACAAGTACTTGGCTGTGACACACCTAATTCTACACCTTCATTCCTCTCAGTGCAGGTCTCAGAGTGGACTGAAGATATAGTGGGGTTGGAAATCTCAGCTGATGAGGAGCAAGGAGAGGTCCTCTTTGTTCTTTGGTGTGGGTCTTTTAGATACGCTTGCCAACGAACTGCATGGCAGGTCAACATATGTCTGGTCAAGCATGTGGTACCCAAGCGGGAGATGTTTTGGCCACGTGAGATACGCTTGAGACATATGTTGCAAATAGCAGCGGTGCGATCTGATGCACTCGTTTCAAAAAAGGCCCACACCAAAGAACTTTTTGAATAACGCGCAGAGACTGCAGCGCCCTGCACATGTGGAGCTTTGGGGTGTGATGCAGTCAATGTGCTGCCCTTAAGCTGGCCCCTGGAGGGCATCCTGCCTCGTTGGTGATGTGCCGTCTCCTCCTCCTCCTCCTCCTCTCTCCTATCAGGCACCCACGTTGAGTCAGTGACCTCATCATCCCCTCCCTCCTCATCACTGGAGCAAACTTGGCAGTATGCTGCAGCAGGGGGAGCATGACTGCCAGATTGCTGTCCTTCTTGGGCACCCCCTCTGTCCGTGCTCATGTTACTGCCTTCATCGAGCTCAGTATCATCATCAGAGCCTTCCAAACGCTGGGCATCCTCCTGGAGCATGTACCCAACACTGTGGTCAAACAGTTCGAGGGACTCCTCAGGAGGACATGGTGGGGCTAGGGAAGGAGTCACTGATGACATTGAGCCGAGGGAAGAGGCCGCTGCTTTGCCAGACAAAGTACCCTGGGCATGGGTGAGAGAGGATGAGGTGGATGAGGACGGCTTGGTCATCCACTCGACCAAGTCTTCCGCATGTTGCGGCTCAACGGGGCCAGCTGCCGAAAAAAAGGCCAAGCGTGTCCCACGGCCACATGCTGATGAGGATGCACCGTCTCCACGACCAGCACTAGACACAGAGCCTGCTTGCCCTCTCTTATTGGCTTGTGACTGTCTGCCTCTCCTTCTTGGCCTTCCAGACATACTAATGGCCTGTAGCTGCACTAAGCTGGGATATATATATGTACTGATACTGCAGCTAGCAAAATCAACTGCCTGCCTGTAGTATGAGAACACCACCAACCTTCTACAGGTAGCTTTAGCTGAACACTGTGAGGTGGACGCACCCCACTAACTTGTAGGTTTAGCTGAACACTGTGAGCAGGACGCACTGCACTAACTGTAAATAGTCTAGCTGCCTGACTGTGGTACTAATAGGATCAAAAGAACACTAGCAATTTTCTTCAGGTAGCTGTATATACTGTAACAAGACAAGCCTGCCTATCAGTAAGAAGATAACAGGAACGGATCTAGCTGAACACTGTGAGCAGGACGCACCCCACTAACTTGTAGGTTTAGCTGAACACTGTGAGCAGGACGCACCCCACTAACTTGTAGGTTTAGCTGAACACTGTGAGCAGGACGCACCCCACTAACTTGTAGGTTTAGCTGAACACTGTGAGCAGGACGCACCCCACTAACTTGTAGGTTTAGCTGAACACTGTGAGCAGGACGCACTGCACTAACTGTAAATAGTCTAGCTGCCTGACTGTGGTACTAATAGGATCAAAAGAACACCAGTAATTTTCTTCAGGTAGCTGTATATACTGTAACAAGACAAGCCTGCCTGTCAGTAAGAAGATAACAGGAACGGATCTAGCTGAACACTGTGAGCAGGACGCACTGCACTAACTGTAAATAGTCTAGCTGCCTGACTGTGGTACTAATAGGATCAAAAGAACACCAGCAATTTTCTTAAGGTAGCTGTATATACTGTAACAAGACAAGCCTGCCTGTCAGTAAGAAGATAACAGGAACGGATCTAGCTGAACACTGTGAGAAGGACGCACTGCACTAACTGTAAATAGTCTAGCTGCCTGACTGTGGTACTAATAGGATCAAAAGAACACCAGTAATTTTCTTCAGGTAGCTGTAAATACTGTAACAAGACAAGCCTGCCTGTCAGTAGGAAGATAACAGGAACGTATCTAGCTAAACTGAATACAGTGTATATATATATATATGCAACACCTGGGATGCATATATATACACAATACACTGTAAGTGCAGCTAACTGACTGACTGTTCTGCCTAATCTATCTAACTCAAATCAAATGTCACTGTCTGTCTCTCTCTCTCTCAATGAACGCCGAAACACACACTACACAGGGCCGCCGTGCAGGCGGCCTTATATAGTGTGGGGCGTGTACTAAATCCCCTGAGCCATAGTTGGCCAAAGCCTCCTTGGCTTTGGCCAATTCCGGCTCTCTGTTCAGGCGGCGCTGTGATTGGCCAAGCATGCGGGTCATAGTGCATGCTTGGCCAATCATCAGCCAGCAATGCACTGTGATGCCGCAGTGAATTATGGGCCGTGACGCGCCACACGAATTTGGCGCGAACGGCCCATATCGTTCGCAATTCGGAGAACGACCAAACAGCCGATGTTCGAGTCGAACATGGGTTCGACTCGAACACGAAGCTCATCCCTACTCTGCAGCAGTGCTGGCAACACTCATACGTCTATTTCCCAAAGACAACCTCTGTATATGATGCTGAGCAGTGCACTCAACTTCTTCGGTCGACCATAGTGAGACCCATCCTGAGTGGAACCTGTCCTGTTAAACTGCTGTATGGTCTTGGCTACCATGCTGAAGCTCAGTTTTAGGGTCTTGACAATCTTCCTCTTATAGCCTAGGCCATCTTTATGTAGAGCAACAATTATTTTTTTCAGATCCTCAGAGAGTTCTCTGCCCTGGGTTGCCATGTTGAACTTCCAGTGACCAGTATGAGAAAGTGAGAGCGATAACACCAAATTTAACACACCTGCTCCCCATTCACACCTGAGACCCTGTAATGCCGTGTACACACGAGCGGACTTTTCGACAGCAAAGGTCCGACGGAACGAATCCGCCGGACAATTCGATCGTGTGTGGGCTTCATCGGACCTTTGCTGTTGAAAAATCAGACGGACTTTAGAAATAGAACATGTTTCAAATCTTTCCGATGGACTCAAGTCCTTTTTGAAAAATCCGTTCGTCTGTATGCTAGTCCAACGGACAAAAAGGGATGCAAGGGCAGCTATTGGCTACTGGGTATGAACTTCCTTATTCTAGTCCGGTCGTACGTCATCACGTTCGAATCAGTCAGACTTTGGTGTGATCGTGTATAGGCAAGTCCGTTGCGTCGGAACTCCGTGGAAAGTCCGTCAAAAAGTCCTTCGGAGTTCAGTCTGTCGAAAGTCAGCTCGTGTGTACACAGCATAACACTAACGTGACAAAGGGGGGGAAAATGGCTAATTAGACCCAGTTTGGACATTTTCACCTAGGGGTGTACTTACTTTTGTGTTCATTCGACTTTACGAGCTAGACGTGCGGTCAGCAAGTTCTGCAAATTTTGTGATAAGAGACCTAAATTATTTTTGTCTTAAGCAGCTTTTCTTTCATTGTCAGGGTTTTCTCTTTGTGTGTTCTCTCCCGCCCATTTATTTGGCTAGTTATATTCCATTGTTTGCCGACGTGAGGTAGGGCCAGGAAAACTGAAAATTGTTATCAGATAGTTACTGTAAATTTTCCTTTCCTGGCCTATCCTCCATGTCAGCACAGGACTCCCTCCCCAGAGGCCTGTCACAGGCTAGGTTATCGAACACTTCAGTTGGGGAGGGGCTGTCTTTTATTTAGCTAGGTAGAGGTGGTCCTGTGGGTTCCAGAGGAGGCATTAACCCATTGTGTGATGACGTGAGGATAGGCTAGGAAAGGAAAATTGCGGTAAGTATCTGATAACCATTTTCTGTTTTCTTGATGGTGCTTTACTCCAGCTAGAATAGCGAAATTATTATTTATTATTATTATTTTTATTATACAGGATTTATATAGCGCCAACAGTATGCGCAGCACTTAACAAAAAAAAGACATTTACATTACAATTTGGTACAAGAGGAATCAGAGGGCTCTGATCATTAGAGCTTACAATCTAAAAAGGGAAGGTCAATTGATACAAAAGGTAATAGCTGTGGGGGATGAGCTGATGAAGTAAAACAGTGTATTAGTTAGAAGCGGGATAGGCTTCTTTAAAGAGAAGGGTTTTTAGGGATTGTCTAAAGATGGATAGATTGGGGGACAGTCGGACAGATTGGGGTAGGGAATTCCAAAGGATGGTAGAAGGTCTGGAGATAGCCTGCAGGCGAGCATGAGAGGAGGTGACAAGGGAGCTAGAGAGCAGGAGGTCTAGGGAGGACCGAAGAGAGTGGTTGGTATTTTGGGACTAGGTTAGTGATGTAGCTGGGGGCAGAGTTATGGATGGAATTGCTTCCTGACCTTCTCTGCTCTTTGCTTTAGAGGGTCTTAAGAAAAGGGCAGTATGTTTCATATATGGTTAACTTGCCCAAAGGTGCTCATAGCTACCAAACAAATGCTCATGCGTGGAATCATCTCTTAGTTTTGAAGATGTCAAATCAAGGATCCTTGAAAAATTGACTGTTATCTTGGAGGATACCCATGACAAATTTCATTAAATTTTGGCAAAAAAATACAGTAGATAGTGGTGCAGGCTGTAGTATATAACATGCAACATGAGTCCGTACAAGAGTCCTTTGAGCTCTCTATCTCTGTGTGAGAAGACTGTAGTGTCAGTGCAGCCTTGCAGGGGGAGTTGAAGCCCACTTCAAACATGTGAAGAGAAAACAGGAAATAGGCGACTGTTGTATTTAATAAACAAAACGTATTAACCACTTCAGCCCCGGACCATTTGGCTGCCAAATGACCAGGCCACTTTTTGCGATTCGGCACTGCATCGCTTTAACTGACAATTGCGCGGTCGTCGACGTGGCTCCCAAACAAAATTGACGTCCTTTTTCCCACAAACAGAGCTTTCTTTTCGTGGTATTTGATCACCTCTGCGGTTTTTATTTTTTAGCACTATAAACAAAAATAGAGCAACAATTTTGAAAAAAAAGCAATATTTTTTACTTTTTGCTATAATAAATATCCCCAAAAAGTATATAAAAAAAATGTTTTCATCAGTTTAGGCCGATACGTATTCTTCTACATATTTTTGGTAAAAAAAAAATTGCAATAAGCATTTATTGATTGGGTTGCGTCTACAAAATAGGGGATAGTTTTATGGCATTTTTATTAATCTTTTTTTTTTACTAGTAATGGCGGCGATCAGCGATTTTTATCATGACTGCGGCGTTATGGCCGACACATCGCACAATTTTGACACATTTTTGGGACCATTGGAATTACACAGCGATCAATGCTATAAAATTGCATTGATTACTGTAAAAATGTCACTGGCAGTGAAGGGGTTAACCACTATGGGGCGGGGAAGGAGTTAAGTGTGTCCTAGGGAGTGATTCTAACTGTCTGGGGGATGGGCCAGCAGTGACACGACACTGATCGATGCTCCCGATTAGAGGGAGAAGACGAACAGTGTCCTGTCTCTAGGCAGAACGGGGAGATGCTGTGTTTACACTGGCATCTCCCCATTCTTCAGCTCCGTGACACGATCGCGGGCACCCGGCGGACATCGAGTCCACGGGTCCCGCGGGCACGGTCATGGAACTCGTGGCAGGCGCGCACGCACGGCGGGAAATTCAAAGTGTCGTACAGGTACATTACTTTGCCCAGCCATGCCATTCTGCTGACGTATATCGGCGTGAGCCGGCCTTTAAGTGGTTAAACTCACATTGTGGTATCTTTAAACAGGCACAGTAGAGTCCAGTGAAACCGCATGATCTCCGTTTCAGCTGTCAGCAGTGATCTCTTTCTGTTGATCTGTGTGGGGCCGGCGTACTGGCCAGCAGGAGTCTCTTGGCGCTCAGACGGGATCCAGAATGAGGTCTGGAACGCAGCTGGTGGATCACAGGAGAGGGCTGGAGCACAGCGGATGGCGTCACGGACGTTATCGCGATGTGTTTCAGAGTGTGCGCACTGGGGAGATGTTAGCATTGCGCGCTCCTTTGTAAAGCTAACAAGAATAGGCTGTGAACATGTGCCTTGGTGGTGCTGCCAGTGGGGAAAAAATTTCCAGTCTGAGACTCTTGCTAGTAGTAGTAGTACAACGCTGCAGGACATGAGTGACCTAATGCAGATAACTGAGGATCATGGTCCCTCCACTTTAACTGTAGAACTCTGTAATGATTCTCCCTCACATATGTCTTCCATGCCATTTGCCAGACAAAAATGACAGACCTAGCTATTTCAGTGGAAACATCATCCACTGCTCCCATTACCATGAGACCGGAAATAATTTCTGAGTCACAAATCATTATAGCCCAGCACAATAATGGCACATTGACTGCAACTTTTTCAGGAGTCACTAATAGCGAACCCATCACTTTTGGATCCAATAGCTCCCTAGATGGTCCTTTTTTATTGTCACACCCCTCTCCAGCCACCCCAACAAAAAGAGAGTTAACCGGAGAGGCTGCAGAGGGGGGAGAAATAGACACAGACGTCAATCAGTCCAAAAACTGCAAACTGTTAAAATCTTTAATCTGTCCTAACACACCCTATCCTCCGCAGAGACATCCTTGTTGAGCCGTGGCCTTAATATTGCCCCATCCAACAAACCTGATCGATTCATATTATTCAAGGATTTGAATAGATACGTTAGAAATCTCACCTTAAAAAGGTTCTTTCAGATAAAAAGTACAAAAAATGCTCCCAACACAGACAGTGTGGAAAATCCAACTACACTTGAGCCCTCATTGGAGTCACATGAATTTGATTTTGACACTGACATGATTGAGATGCTTGAGCAACTCTATCATGATGATCTATATAAAAACATCAACATTAGGGGTCTCAAACTGGCAGCCCTCCAGCTGTTGCAGAACTACAAGTCCTATCATTCCTGTGGGAGTCATGCTTGTAACTGTCAGCCGTGCAATGCCTCATGGGACTTATAGTTCTGCAACAGCTGGAGGGCTGTCAGTTTGAGACTCCTGATCTACATACTTCTCCACCAGTGATACATTCCACACTAAAACCCAATTCCATATTTTACCCATACCAATCAAAAGGCCCACATCTCACCACTTTCTATAAAATGGTGTTTTTAGATATCAAAAAAATGTGCTCTCACACAACACTACAGACCACAGATCTTGGTCGCCTCAACCCCCAAGAAAATGTAGCCTTACAATCTTTAATCAAAAACGACAAATTAATTATCAAAACTGCCTATAAATGCAGTGGAATTGTTGTCCAAAATCAAGCCAATTACATCAAGGAAGCCGACCGCCTACTCACGGATAGCCTGACTTATTGTAAATTAAAGTGGGGGTCCACCTACATCAACCTAAAAAAAAAAATATTAAAAGCCAGCAGCTACAAATACTGCAGCTGCTGACTTTTAATACATGGCCACTTACCTGTCCCAGGGTCCAGCGATGTCGGCAGGCGACGCCGAGAACCCGCTCGGTTCTCGGCAGCTGCCGCCGCCATCCTAGGTGAGGGAATCAGGAAGTGAAGCGTTGCGGCTTCACTTCCCAGTTCCCTATTGCGCATGCGCGAGTCGTGCTGCGCATCTTAACTGGTCCCCGCTATCTCCTGGGAGCTGTGTGTTTCCCAGGAGACCGTGCGGAGGGACAGGAAGAGGCATAGACTCCCATGGGAGTCTATGCGGGAAGTGGGTGCAAATACCTGTCTTAGACAGGTATCTGCACCCCCCTCCTCCCTGAAAGGTGCCAAATGTGACACCGGAGGGGGGGAGGGTTCCGAAAAGCGGAAGTTCCATTTTTGTGTGGAACTCCGCTTTAAGTACTAACCCATTGCCTGAATATAAAATAGAAATCAACAAACTAATCAATCGTGCTATCCAACAAAAAATTATTAACAAAGGTGAGGCCTCCTTTTTACGTAGAGATTACTATCACACACCTTATTTCTACCACATTCCAAAAATACATAAAAGCCAGACCAGATCCTCCAGGTAGACCTATTATTGCTGCAATGGAGAGTATCACTTCCGGTTTATCCAAATATGTTGATCATCATTTACAACTTTTGGCCCAGGGCCTACAGTCCTATATCTGTGATGGAACTCACCTGTTGGATCTATTAAAGCCATACAGGTGGGAAAGTGAGTGCATTTGGATGTCATTGGATGTTAACTCACTATATACATCCATTCCTCATGGTTTTGGACTGGCAGCCCTGGATCACTTTCTTTCTGAAAATCCTTACATGAGTCATGGGCAAGCTGAGTTTATCTATAGACTGCACCAAATTCTGTTTGAATCATAATTACTTTTGTTTTGACAACCAGCCAATTTTACACTGTCTTATGCAAACCTGGCAATGGGCCTATGGGAGTATAAACACATCTTGCAAAATAATCCTTATTTAAAACATCTCATATTTTACGGGAGGTACATCGATGACATCATCATCTGGGATTGTGCTGGTGGTGTCATCAATGATTTTGTCTCCCATTGTAATAACCCGTATGGCCTTTCCTTTACTTATGTTGCGGACAAAGAGAAACTTGCGTTTCTTGATCTAGATCTGTACCATATAAATGAAGAGATACATGCAAAAAATTATTTCAAACCCACGGCTGGCAACTCTTTGCTTCATTACAAGAGTTGCCACTATCACAAATGGACTAATAATATTCCCAAAGGTCAATTTTGTAGATTGTAACGCAATTGTACAAAAATATCAGATTACACAGAACAAAGCCTCATACTCAAAAACAAACAAAGATAAAGGCTACCCGGAGTCTTTAGTCGACCAAACATTACTTACAACATGACCCCCCCACAACCAAAAAAGAAAGTTTTGACCAGTCTGCTCGTTTTATTGGCAAATTTCCTACTGACTTCAAAAAAATGGAGACGATTTTTAAAAAACATTGGCAAATACTACTGGAGGACCCTCACCTCAAACCCCTTTTACCAGATATTCCCAGGGTAACCGATAGAAAGGCACCTAACCTAAAGAACAAAATCACACCTAGTAAATTACTACTAAACTTTTTCTTCACATACCTGTTTAATTCCTTTAAAAGATATGTTCCAATGTAGAAAGCTTTTATGTAAGACATGTTCTTTTATTAAAAAAACATGGTAAAAAACAATTCACCACAAAAGGAAAGACCTATACTTTAGGAGATTTCTACAATTGTGGTTCAGATTTTGTAGTTTATGGCCTTGTTTGTCCTCTACTGTATGTGGGACGCACCATACGACCACTCTGCCAGAAATTTAGCGAACACCGAAGGAAAATAGAGGTGGGCAAGGACAAACACAGTGTCCCCCGCCATTTTGCTGAATACCATAACAAGTCCACAGAGGGCTTGGAAATCTGGATCATAGAACAAATCCCTAAAAATCTATCTGAGGCTGAGATTCCACAGATTATGTGAGTGTGAGATATATTGGATATATTTGTTAGACATGCCAAATCCTGGAGGAATTAATGAGGAATTAGAAATATCCACTATATTATAAAATTATGTCTAATTATACATCCCATTTTCCTTCCTTTCCTTAGGTGATGTTCTATATGTTGATTACATACAAAATACACATAAAACAACAGGGGTGGTGGGCTGCTCCATCCCATAGTAAGTAATCCTTAATGCATAAAATTGCCAACCTGTCTTTGATATGACCCATATTCCTTACTTTTCCTTTTTCTTTTTTCTCTCCCCCCTCCCTCTTTTCCTCTTTCTCTTCTTCTCTTTCCCCCCTTTTATTCTCCTCTCCCACATGCCTTATTCCCCCAGTTTTTTTATCAGTGAAAAATTTAAGGGGGTCTGAATACTTTCCGTCCCCACTATATATAAGCAGATGCTCAGGGGCCACTAAAAGAGGGCAAGCAGGCTCTGTGTCTACAGTCAACAGTGCTGGTCGTGGACCGGGTTCATCCTCAGCATGTGGCCGTGGGGCACGCTTGTCCTTTTTTTCTGCAGCTGGCCCTGTTATTGAGCCACAACATGCAGAAGAGTTGGTGGAATGGATAACAAAGCCTCACCCTCCTCATCCTCTATCACCCAGGCTCAGAGTAGTTTGCCTGCCAATGCAGCTTCCAAAGTGGCCTATTCCATTGGCTCCATGTCAAAAGTCACTCCTTCCCTAGCCTCACCATCATGCACGGAGGAGTCCCCCGAACTATTCGACCACAGTGTCGGGTACATGCTGCAGGAGGATGCACAGTGATTTGAAGGCTCCCATGATGGTACCCAGGTTGAGGAAGGGAGTAACGTGAGCCTAGAGAGAGGGGGTGCCCAAGAAGGACAAGAAACTGGCAGTCATGTTCCCCCAGCTGCAGCATACTGCCAAGTTTGCTCCAGTGACGAGGAAGGAGGGGATGATGAGGTCACTGACTGTACTTGGGTGCCTGATAAAAGAGAGGAGGAGGAGAAGAAGGAGGAGGCACATCTTCAAGAGGCAGGATGCCCTCCAGGGGGCAGCTTAAGGGCAGCCGCCCTATTGCATCACACTGCAGAGCTAAGCAGGTGTAAGGCCCTGCTGACTACTCCCACATATTTGAAAAGTTTTTTGGTGTGGGCCTTTTTTGACACGTGTGCAGCAGATCGCATCGTTGCTGTTTACAACATATGTCTGAAGCGTATCAAGCGTGGCCAGAATAGCAGCCGCTTGGGCACCACATGCTTGACCAGACATATGATGACCTCCCATGCAGTCTGTTGGCAACAGCACTTAAAAGACCCACATCAAAGAACAAGACCTTTCCTTGCTCCTCATCAGCTGGGATCTCCAACCCCACTATAGCTCCAGTCCTCTCAGAAACCTGCACTGAGAGGAATGAAGGTATAGAAATAGGTGTCCCAAGTACTTGCAGCCAATCTGCTAGTGGTACACCAACATCGTATTTTAGCAGTCAAATTTCCCTACCCCAGTTGCTAAACCGTTGAAAGAAATTCGGTCCCAGCCATCCACATGCTCAGCATCTGAATGCTAGCTTGGCCAAATTGCTAGCACTGCAACTGTTGCCTTTTCAGCTGGTAGACTCTGCCCCCTTTTGTGAATTTGTGGAATGTGCGGTACCTCAGTGGCAGGTTCCCAAACGCCATTTCTTTTCATGGAAGGCCATTCCGGCTCTCTACCAGCATGTGAAAGGCAATGTCTTGGCCTCGTTGGACAGGGCGGTCAGCAGTAAGGTGCATATTACAGCTGACTCGTGGTCCAGCAGGCATGGACAGGGACGTTACCTTTCTTTCACTGCACACTGGGTAACTCTGCTAACAGCTGGGAAGGATGCAGGACAGGGTTCAGTATTGTTGGTGCTTGTTCCACCACCACGCCTCCAAAATGCTAGTGGTGATTCTGCCACAGCTCTCTTCTCCACCCCCTCCTCTTCTTCTTCCTCTGCAGATTTGTCCTCTGAACCAGCGGTGCTCCGTAGGCATTCAAGGGGCTACGCAAGCCATCAGGCAAAAGGATGCCATGCGGTGCTTGAGTTGGTCTGCTTAGGGGACAGGAGCCACACTGGGGCAGAGATTCTGTCAGCTCTGCAGGGGCAGGCTCAGAGGTGGTTGACCCCACGCCAGCTTCAGCCAGGAATGGTTGTATGCGACAATGACACCAACCTCTTCTCCGTCCTCCGACAGGGACACTTGACCCATGTTCTCTGTTTGGCTCATGTCCTGAAATTGTAGAATACATATCGGCCTAAACTGAGGAAAAATATCGTTTTTTTTATATATTTTTGGGGAATATTTATTATAGAAAAAGGTAAAAAAATGTAATTTTTTCAAAATTGTCGCTCTTTTTTTGTTTATAGCGCAAAAAATAAAAACTGCAGTGGTGATCAAATACCACCAAATGAAAGCTCTATTTGTGGGAAAAAAAAGGACATCAATTTTGTTTAGGAACAACGTTGCACGACCCCGCAATTGTCAGTTAAAGCGACGCAGTGCCGAGGCCCAAAAAGTGCTCTGGTCAGGAAGGGGGTAAAATCTTCCGGGGCTGAAGTGGTTAAAGATACCACAATGGGTGTTTTCTATTCAATTTTGGCAACTGTGGCTAGATTAGTTTCTCCCAAAGTACTGGACTTTATGCCTTTAACCCACTAACTCTTTATGTGTACAACATGTACCTATATTTGTTGGATACTAATGTTAATGTTCTTTTTGAAACTTTGCTACTATAAAAGCATATGGCCTCTGTATGATGCCCTCTTTATTTCATTCTGCTGTATACATTGACCATCTATGTATGTTATAATATACATCTTACTATATTAAAACCATTTGATACCTGAAAACAGGGGAATATAGGCTGTATAAATCACCTAGATATCAGTTAGTACTCTTCAAGCAGCGAGACCGGAAAATATAAAGCAAAGTTGAAGGGAAGAAATGCATTTACACTAGATGTGAAAGTTTGTTAATTTTCAAACTTGATAACCAGGTATGTAATGATTTTGCTTCACCATGAATTTTTGGTCCAAGGCTCAACAGGCAGGAAAAACAAGTAAGCTTCTATCTTCTGCCTGGCTTTGTAGACTGCATGCTGACTGTTTTCCTGTGATCTCTGTCCCCTCCCAAAATTTCACCATAACTAGAAAATTATACATCAGCAGTGTGCTGCTTCCAGATACTTGCTTGGATCTAGAGCTGCAACTACAGCTGGATGTCTACAGCTAAGAGGAAAGGCATGGAATCCGATGAACTTATCTTCTTTGTGAATGGCAAGAAAGTAAGTATAAATGGTTACTATTGTTTTTGTTAAATTATTGTCTTATATAAAAAAAATAAGAGACCTTTTGATAAGATAACCTTTTTTTCTGGCAGTTGATTTTTGCTGGGCATGAATACTATTTAATGTTTATTTGGTTATCCAAATACACTTTATTTCTTTATTTTCTTCAGATTTTGCTACATACTATATTACATGTCTTTGCTGACAGTTAACAGGCACAGTTGCTCAAACAAAAATTCCTGTATATGAAAAACAATAACTTTTGCCTATTTTGTGTTTATTTGAATGTATTAACATTACAATATATTTTATCCAAATAAACATATCTTAATAGGTGCACTGTAATTACTAGTTTTTCTCCAGTTAAAACTGTATTGATGAATTCTTTAGTAGTAGTTTGGGACCGCTGGGATGAGTCCTTTTAAGGCTGGATTCACACCTATGCATTTTTAGTGCTTTTTGCATTTTGCAGATTTGCACTACAGTCCATTTAACATGGTTTCCTATGGAACACGTTCTGTAGTGCAAATCTGCAAAATGCAAAAAGCACTTAAACTGCATGGGATTGTAGGTCGCACTATATAACAATAAATAAGCACACTACAACAGGTTGGAATAAAAATGGCCGCGGCACCTTTATTGGTATTAGAATTAAACAAATAACTTTATTTAAATAATCCATGAAATATAAATAAATATTCTTTCAAATTAAAACCAATTCTAACTTGCTCAGTCATAGGACTCGAGCTATAAAATTAAATTCATAAAAAACAAGTCCCCCCTTGATTCAAGGGTGACATAACCACATAATGGTGCCAGCGACAAGGCTGGGAGGGAAGGGGAGCTCAAACTTAAGCCGCCTCAGGGCAAGTGTGAGCGGGTCTGTCACACAGAGGCTTATATAGCCTCCTAGTCTGAGGAAAAAACGTTTTTCCCGCTCCTTGCCTCATGACCTCTCTTTCTTCTTTTTTTTTTTTTTTGAATTATGAAAACTTTATAAATTATTTCTTTTTGGCAACCACAATCCCATGATACGGGCGATTTATTGTGCCCACTGTTCATGGGATTGTAGGTCGCACTATATAACAATAAATAAGCACACTACAACAGGTTGGAATAAAAATGGCCGCGGCACCTTTATTGGTATTAGAATTAAACAAATAACTTTATTCAAATAATCCATGAAATATAAATAAATATTCTTTCAAATTAAAACCAATTCTAACTTGCTCAGTCATAGGATTTGAGCTATAAAATTAAATTCATAAAAAACAAGTCCCCACCAGCCGGGTTTTGAAAGCAAAACCAGGCTACCCCAGCACCGCGGCCTGTTCAATGCAATTTTGAAGACCTAAATTGAAAATGTCAAGACCAACATCTGAAAGATGTACACCATCTTGTCTGTAAAGACCGGGAAAACCTCCTTCCAAAATCTACGTGACGGAAGGAGATCCCCCCGATTGATGGTAAAAAATTTTCAATTAAATGATTAATTCTCCGCTTTATCTTTTCCAATGGTCTGCTGTCTTTAGAATATAACCAATGCAGGCGAGACACCATTTCAGAGAAAACAACACACGTATTAGGAAACATTAATCTTAAACGATGCAAATCTTGCTTCATTAAAAACATTAAATCCAAAGTTTTTAACCACTTCAGCCCCGGAAGGTTTTACCCCCTTCCTGACCAGAGCACTTTTTACAATTCGGCACTGCGTCGCTTTAACTGCTAATTGCGCGGTCATGCAATGCTGTACCCAAACGAAATTTGCGTCCTTTTCTTCCCACAAATAGAGCTTTCTTTTGATGGTATTTGATCACCTCTGCCGTTTTTATTTTTTGCGCTATACACGGAAAAAGACCGAAAATTTTGAAAAAAAATGATATTTTCTACTTTTTGTTCTAAAAAAAATCCAATAAACTCAAGTTGGCTAGTACCCTGAACAATACCACAGAGAAATTTGAAGCTATCTGGGAACCATGGGCTAATTTCTTGGGCTTCTCCTTGATCCCAGGGGTTCAACCTTGAAGCATCAGGCTGTTTCTGGGTCTGGAGGGTCCCCTCCCGTGGTTTGGCTTTTGTCTACTTTCTCTCTCTCTCTCTCTCCCCCCACTCTCACCTCTCCCTCTTCTCTTCATTTCCTATCTTTTGTTTTTTAGCAGGTTGATCTAACAAGATGATGCTTTCCTGCCTTAATTTAGACCATTGCAGAGACCCCAGGGAGCCCAGCTCCCAAGGGCAGCATATGAAGTAGGTCATTACTTCCTGTTTTGTTGCCCAGAGACTTTTAGCAATAACTAAGGGGGTGTCAGGGGCAAGTTGGAGTGTTCCGCTCAGGCACAGTGTGTTCCCAGTAGGGGTGCAGACGGTCTCTCCTTCTTCCCCCTCCCCAAACTATTTCTTGTCTCTGGGTCTTTTGATTTAAGCGAACTAATTTTGACATTTGTAGGTTTTAATGCAAGGTCGCAGATCGTTTTATAGTTGTATCTACTGTCATAAGGTTTACATGTAGCCCCTAAGGGGTTTGAATTATTCTCCTTTGTACGCCTGCATTTAACGCTAATGTTATGTATGTTTTTCTTGATCTCATGAAAACTCAATAAAATATTTTGAAAGAAAAAAAATCCAATAAACTCAATTTTAGTCATACATTTAGGCCAAAATGTATTCGGCCACATGTCTTTGGTAAAAAAAATGTCAATAAGTGTATATTTATTGGTTTGCGCAAAAGTTATAGCACCTACAAACTAGGGTACATTTTCTAGAATTTACACAGTCTTTAATTTATGACTGCCTATGTCGTTTCTTGAGGTGCTAAAATGGCAGGGCAGTACAAAACCCCCACAAATGACCCCATTTTGGAAAGTAGACACCCCAAGGAATTTGCTGAGAGGCATGTTGAGCCCATTGAATATTCATTTTTTTTGTCCCAAGTGATTGAATAATGACAAAAAAAAAAAAAATTACAAAAAGTTGTCACTAAATGATATATTGCTCACACAGGCCATGGGCATATGTGGAATTGCACCCCAAAATACATTTAGCTGCTTCTCCTGAGTATGGAGATACCACATGTGTGGGACTTTTTGGGAGCCTAGCCGCGTACGGGGCCCCGAAAACCAATCACTGCCTTCAGGATTTCTAAGGGCGTACATTTTTGATTTTACTCCTCACTACCTATCACAGTTTTGAAGGCCATAAAATGCCCAGATGGCATAAAACCCCCCCAAATGACCCCATTTTGGAAAGTAGACACCCCAAGCTATTTGCTGAGAGGCATGGTGAGTATTTTGCAGCTCTCATTTGTTTTTGGAAATAAAGAAAGACGAGAAAAAAAAAATTTTTTTTTCTTTTTTCAATTTTCAAAACTTTGTGACAAAAAGTGAGGTCTGCAAAATACTCACTATACCTCTCATCAAATAGCTTGGGGTGTCTACTTTCCAAAATGGGGTCATTTGGGGGGGGGTTTTTGCCACCTGGGCATTCCATGGCCTCCGAAACTGTGATAGGCAGTGAAGAGTGAAATCAAAAATTTACGCCCTTAGAAAGCCTGAAGGCGGTGCTTGGTTTTCGGGGTCCCGTACGCGGCTAGGCTCCCAAAAAGTCTCACACATGTGGTATCCCCGTACTCAGGAGAAGCAACAGAATGTATTTTGGGGTGTAATTTCACATATTCCCATGGCATTTTTGAGCAATATATCATTTAGTGACAACTTTGCGCAAAAAAAATAAAAAAAATAAAAAATTGTCTCTTTCCCGCAACTTGTGTCACAATATAAAATATTCCATGGACTCAACATGACTCTCAGCAAATAGCTTGGGGTGTCTACTTTCCAAAATGGGGTCATTTGGGGGGTTTTGAACTGTCCTGGCATTTTATGCACAACATCTAGAAGCTTATGTCACACATCACCCACTCTTCTAACCACTTGAAGACAAAGCCCTTTCTGACACTTATTGTTTACATAAAAAAATAATTTTTTTTTGCAAGAAAATTACTTTGAACCCCCAAACATTATATTTTTTTTAAAGCAAATGCCCTACAGATTAAAATGGTGGGTGTTTAATTTTTTTTTTTCACACATTATTTGCGCAGCGATTTTTCAAACGCATTTTTTGGGGAAAAAACACACTTTTTTACATTTTAATGCACTAAAACACACTATATTGCCCAAATGTTTGATGAAATAAAAAAGATGATCTTAGGCCGAGTACATGGATACCAAACATGACATGCTTTAAAATTGCGCACAAACGTGCAGTGGCGACAAACTAAATACATTTTTAAAAGCCTTTAAAAGCCTTTACAGGTTACCACTTTAGATTTACAGAGGAGGTCTACTGCTAAAATTACTGCCCTCAATCTGACATTCGCGGTGATACCTCACATGCATGGTGCAATTGCTGTTTACATTTGACGCCAGACCGACGCTTGCGTTCGCCTTAGCGCGAGAGCAGGGGGGACAGGGGTGCTTTTTTTTTTTTTTTTTTTTTTTTTCTTTATTATTATTATTTTTTATCTTATTTTTAAACTGTTCCTTTCATTTTTTTTTTTTTAAATCATTTTTATTGTTATCTCAGGGAATGTAAATATCCCCTATCATAGCAATAGGTAGTGACAGGTACTCTTTTTTGCAAAAATTGGGGTCTATTAGACCCTAGATTTCTCCTCTGCCCTCAAAGCATCTGACCACACCAAGATCGGTGTGATAAAATGCTTTCCCAATTTCCCAATGGCGCTGTTTACATCCGGCGAAATCTAAGTCATAAAATGCTCGTAGCTTCCGGTTTCTTAGGCCATAGAGATGTTTGGAGCCACTCTGGTCTCTGATCAGCTCTATGGTCAGCTGGCTGAATCCCCGGCTGCATTTTCAGGTTCCCTGTTGAGACAGGAGAGCCAGAGAAAAACACGGAAGACGTTGGGGGGGGGGCATTCCCTCCCACTGCTTGTAAAAGCAGTCTAGAGGCTAATTAGCCGCTAGGATTGCTTTTACATGAAAGCCGACCGCTGGCTGAAAAGAATGATACCAAGATGATACCTAAACCTGCAGGCATCATTCTGGTATAACCACTCAAAGTCGTGAATGGCGTACCTGAAGACAAAAAAATGGTTAACAATAAAGCACAGTAAACGGTAAGGTATAAAAAATTGCATACCTGAAAAGCAAACATGATAAAACATAATAACAATAAAACATTGCAGAATAGAATACAGTAAAAAAGAGCAGAACAATAGAGAGAGAATAGAGAGCGAGAGAACAATAAAACGACAACTATTTTTTTTTATTTTATATTTTTGTATGTGTTTTTTTTTTTTTTTTACACTTTTTTTTGTAACTAACTTTTATAACTGTAACCGGTTCCAGGTTCGGGTCTCTCAAAATGCGATGGCATCTTGGGAGACCCTGTGAAAGTGCGCCTAGTCTGTGGAATGCTGTACCCTACGCTAATACTCAACTAGTGAATGGTAGCGTTCAAAACATTCACCAATGCAAAGACCAGGATTGTCAGGACAGGAGGGACAATAATAGCGGGTGTCACGCCTATATCCGCGCTTGCTGCAGACACGACATCTTTTTTGGGGGGGTTCGCTGGGTAGGGGTACTCGGGAGGACATAAAGAAAATGCCTCTCATGCAGCCGACTGCATTTGGTTGGGGATGTGAATGGGGGAAGTACGGGCGCTGCAGAAGCGGTGGGTTCCCAATTAGGATTGGCGAATGCAGCAGGAAGGGCACTATGGGCACGACGGGCCTGTGTTTGTCTTTTTGGTGGCAGCGGGACACTACTTGTGCTTGCCACCTCACCAGCTTGAACTGCACTTATGGGACTCGCAACGTCACCACGTGTTACTGCAGTGCTGGTTTGACTACGACCGGGGTGTACTAGGCCGCTGGTGCTTGCCAGTTCACCAAAACACTACAAAAAAAACTGTTAGCGATCGCAGGGATCAGGCCTGACTCTGCGAACGCTGCAGTTATGCGTTTAGTGTTTTGTAAGTGTCAGTGATCGATCGATACTGCACTTGGGTGGGCTAGGCTGGGCCAGGCCAGGCGGAGGGGCAAAACGCAGGTGCTAGCAGGTATCTGGGCTGATCCCGCTAACACTGCGTGTTTGGGAACCCTAAACTGCTGGGGACGCTAGTATAGATCTGATCGGATCAGATATTGATCCGTTCAGATACTATACCACTAAGGGAGGTGTACGGTGCGTGCGTCGGTGTTAGCGGTACTGGCGCTAACCTGACGCTGCCTGGGGCTGGTGCTTGCCAGTTCACCAAAACGCTACCAAGAAAACTGTTAGCGATCTCAGGGATCAGGCCTGACTCTGCGAACGCTGCAGTTATGCGTTTAGTGTTTTGTAAGTGACAGTGATCGATCGATACTGCACCTGGGTGGGCTGGGCCGGGCCGGGCGGAGGGGCAAAACGCAGGTGCTAGCGGGTATCTGGGCTGATCCCGCTAACACTGCGTTTTCGGGAACCCTAAACTGCTGGGGACGCTAGTATAGATCTGATCGGATCAGATATTGATCCGTACAGATACTATACCACTAAGGGAGGCGTATGCTGCGTGCGTGGGTGTTAACGGTACTGGCGCTAATCTGACGCTGCCTGGGGCGACGCATATCACCGCCGGGCGATCAGGGGGCTAAACCTTTATTCGGTAATAAACGGCGGGTGCCCTGACACTATAAAAAATAAACAAACTAACCAGCGTCACCCGTAACGGTTATACGGTGATCAGTGGTGAAAGGGTTAACTAGGGGGCAAGCAAGGGGTTAAAACATTTATTAGATAGTATATGGGTCCCTGTCGCTATAAAACTCTGACGGCGAACCTAAATATTTACGTCCCTAACTAGCGTCACCAGCGACACTAATACAGCGATCAGAAAAATGATCGCTTAGTGACACTGGTGACAGGGGGTGATCAAGGGGTTAAAACTTTATTAGGGGGGGTTGGGGGGTACCCTAGACCTAAAGGGGGGTAATACTCACTGCCCTAACACTGTAACTGTCACAAACTGACACCATGCAGTAATCAGAAAAAAAAAATACTGCTGGTGTCAGTTTGTGACAGGGGGGGTGATTGGGGGGGATCGGGGGGGCGATCGGGGGGGGATCGGGGGTGTAAAGTATGCCTGGCATGTTCTACTGTGTGTGTTTGTGTTGTGTGCACTTACTTGTCTTCTCTCCTCGGCGCTGGGACGGAAACTGCCAGACCGAGGAGAGATGACATCACATCCTCTGCCTGTGTGAAACTACACACAGGCAGAGGAGGATTCCCATTGGCTGGGAGCGATCGCGAGGGGGGGGCCACGATCGGATGGTCTCCCCCTCGCCTCCCGACGCTCCCTGTCAAATGCCGACCGCCGCTGGCACGGGGGGGGGTCCGATCGGGAGGGAACGTGATTCTGCCTGCCCGTGCCATTCTGCCGCAGTATATCTGCGTTAGGCGGTCGGCAAGTGGTTAATCTACCAACATCGTTATCTCCAATGTGTAAAATTATCATAGATGGATAAGGCCAAGAATGAAATAATTCAGAAATGTAAAGGAAAAGATTAGTCCATTGTAGACCACGAATACCTTTCCAAAGTATAAGACAACTATCAGAAGGCAAGGATAGATTGGAACCATAGCAACGCTGAGAAGCTCTCTTATGAGCCCAGTAAATGTATGAATGGCCAAATATCCATATGCAAGATTTGTCACCTATAATCAAAGAGAAAAGTTAGGACGGATGTAAATGTTAAATCTACTAGACTCCTATCTACCTAATCTCATAATGACCTCATCATTCAAACCCAATCTAGCAGCTTCTGTAGCGGTTCCAATTCTGAAAGAATGAGTGGAAAATTTGAAAAGGGAAAGGCCTAAATGAGAAAAACAACGTCTTAAGACTGCTGAAAACTGGAATTTTGTCATCGGAGAGGAATCTATGTGAACAAAAAAATGCTGACCTGAAGCTGGTCTGGCTGAAAGGTATTTAAAGGACAGAGAATGGAGTCACCAAAAGCGAATAGATTGAGCCACTGGCCTTTACCTGATCTATCCATTTTTGATTTTCTAACAAAAACAAAAGACCTTATCATCTGAAAAAGATACTTCTGATAAAAACAAACCTTCTAAACTGTGTTTGTTATTTGGTAACATCTCAGATATACGAAAGGCCGCAAAAAACATCAAAACAAATGCAGCATGAAATAAAATAGCTTCATACTCCGAGATGCAAACAAAAGGAGTGGCCAAACACAGCTTTGATAAAATGTCCAAAGTAATTGGCCTTTGCTTATCTGGAGCCAATTTAACCTTCCGTAAACCCTTTAAAGCTTGTTTAACAAAAAAGAAACTGTTACAGGCTGGGAAATTATTCAGCTTCAAGAAAAAAGAAACTCCTGCTAATATTTTATTAATGTGATTAAAGGAAAATTCCAATTGAATTAATGAACAAAGAAATGCTAAGATCGAACTCTCAGAAGGTGGTAAAGCAGGAGAACCCACTTCTTTATTGAAATTCAACCATCTTACCCATACAGCAATAATCGGTCCATGTTTTTGGAGCGATCGAATTCTTAACCACTTCAGCCCCGGAAGGATTTACCCCCTTCCTGACCAGAGCACTTTTTACAATTCGGCACTGCGTCGCTTTAACTGCTAATTGCGCGGTCATGCAATGGTGTACCCAAACGGAATTTGCGTCCTTTTCTTCCCACAAATAGAGCTTTCTTTTGATGGTATTTGATCACCTCTGCCGTTTTTATTTTTTGCGCTATACACGGAAAAAGACCGAAAATTTTGAAAAAAAATGATATTTTCTACTTTTTGTTCTAAAAAAAATCCAATAAACTCAATTTTAGTCATACATTTAGGCCAAAATGTATTCGGCCACATGTCTTTGGTAAAAAAAATGTCAATAAGCGTATATTTATTGGTTTGCGCAAAAGTTATAGCGTCTACAAACTAGGGTACATTTTCTGGAATTTACACAGCCTTTAATTTATGACTGCCTATGTCGTTTCTTGAGGTGCTAAAATGGCAGGGCAGTACAAAACCCCCACAAATGACCCCATTTTGGAAAGTAGACACCCCAAGGAATTTGCTGAGAGGCATGTTGAGCCCATTGAATATTCATTTTTTTTGTCCCAAGTGATTGAATAATGACAAAAAAAAAAAAAAAAAAAAAAAAATTACAAAAAGTTGTCACTAAATGATATATTTCTCACACAGGCCATGGGCATATGTGGAATTGCACCCCAAAATACATTTAGCTGCTTCTCCTGAGTACGGGGATACCACATGTGTGGGACTTTTTGGGAGCCTAGCCGCGTACGGGGCCCCGAAAACCAATCACTGCCTTCAGGATTTCTAAGGGCGTACATTTTTGATTTTACTCCTCACTACCTATCACAGTTTTGAAGGCCATAAAATGCCCAGATGACATAAAACCCCCCCAAATTACCCCATTTTGGAAAGTAGACACCCCAAGCTATTTGCTTTGAGGCATGTTGAGTCCATGGAATGTTTTATATTTTGACACAAGTTGCGGGAAAGTGAGAATTTTTTTTTTTTTTTTTTTTTTTTTGCACAAAGTTGTCACTAAATGATATATTGCTCACACAGGCCATGGGCATATGTGGAATTGCACCCCAAAATACATTTAGCTGCTTCTCCTGAGTATGGGGATACCACATGTGTGGGACTTTTTGGGAGCCTAGCCGCGTACGGGACCCCGAAAACCAATCACTGCCTTCAGGAATTCTAAGGGCGTACATTTTTGATTTTACTCCTCACTGCCTATCACAGTTTCGGAGGCCATGGAATGCCCAGGTGGCACAAACCCCCCCCCAAATGACCCCATTTTGGAAAGTAGACACCCCAAGCTATTTGCTGAGAGGCATGGTGAGTATTTTGCAGCTCTCATTTGTTTTTGAAAATAAAGAAAGACGAGAAAAAAAAATTTTTTTTTTCTTTTTTCAATTTTCAAAACTTTGTGACAAAAAGTGAGGTCTGCAAAATACTCACTATACCTCTCATCAAATAGCTTGGGGTGTCTACTTTCCAAAATGGGGTCATTTGGGGGTTTTTTTTGCCACCTGGGCATTCCATGGCCTCCGAAACTGTGATAGGCAGTGAAGAGTGAAATCAAAAATTTACGGCCTTAGAAAGCCTGAAGGCGGTGCTTGGTTTTCGGGGTCCCGTACGCGGCTAGGCTCCCAAAAAGTCTCACACATGTGGTATCCCCGTACTCAGGAGAAGCAACAGAATGTATTTTGGGGTGTAATTTCACATATTCCCATGGCATGTTTGAGCAATATATCATTTAGTGACAACTTTGCGCAAAAAAAAATAAAAAAAATAAAAAATTGTCTCTTTCCCGCAACTTGTGTCACAATATAAATTATTCCATGGACTCAACATGACTCTCAGCAAATAGCTTGGGGTGTCTACTTTCCAAAATGGGGTCATTTGGGGGGGTTTTGAACTGTCCTGGCATTTTATGCACAACATCTAGAAGCTTATGTCACACATCACCCACTCTTCTAACCACTTGAAGACAAAGCCCTTTCTGACACTTATTGTTTACATAAAAAAATAATTTTTTTTTGCAAGAAAATTACTTTGAACCCCCAAACATTATATATTTTTTTTAAAGCAAATGCCCTACAGATTAAAATGGTGGGTGTTTCATTTTTTTTTTTCACACAGTATTTGCGCCGCAATTTTTCAAACGCATTTTTTGGGGAAAAAACACACTTTTTTACATTTTAATGCACTAAAACACACTATATTGCCCAAATGTTTGATGAAATAAAAAAGATGATCTTAGGCCGAGTACATGGATACCAAACATGACATGCTTTAAAATTGCGCACAAACGTGCAGTGGCGACAAACTAAATACATTTTTAAAAGCCTTTAAAAGCCTTTACAGGTTACCACTTTAGATTTACAGAGGAGGTCTACTGCTAAACTTACTGCCCTCGATCTGACCTTCGCGGCGATACCTCACATGCATGGTGCAATTGCTGTTTACATTTGACGCCAGACCGACACTTGCGTTCGCCTTAGCGCGAGAGCAGGGGGGACAGGGGTGCTTTTTTTTTTTTTTTTTTTTTTTTTTTTTCTTTATTATTATTATTTTTTTATCTTATTTTTAAACTGTTCCTTTCATTTTTTTTTTAAATCATTTTTATTGTTATCTCAGGGAATGTAAATATCCCCTATCATAGCAATAGGTAGTGACAGGTACTCTTTTTTGCAAAAATTGGGGTCTATTAGACCCTAGATTTCTCCTCTGCCCTCAAAGCATCTGACCACACCAAGATCGGTGTGATAAAATGCTTTCCCAATTTCCCAATGGCGCTATTTACATCCGGCGAAATCTAAGTCATAAAATGCTCGTAGCTTCCGGTTTCTTAGGCCATAGAGATGTTTGGAGCCACTCTGGTCTCTGATCAGCTCTATGGTCAGCTGGCTGAATCACCGGCTGCATTTTCAGGTTCCCTGTTGAGACAGGAGAGCCAGAGAAAAACACAGAAGACGGTGGGGGGGGGGGCATTCCCTCCCACTGCTTGTAAAAGCAGTCTAGAGGCTAATTAGCCGCTAGGATTGCTTTTACATGAAAGCCGACCGCTGGCTGAAAAGAATGATACCAAGATGATACCTAAACCTGCAGGCATCATTCTGGTATAACCATTCAAAGTCGTGAATGGCGTACCTGAAGACAAAAAAATGGTTAACAATAAAGCACAGTAAACGGTAAAGTATAAAAAATTGCATACCTGAAAAACAAACATGATAAAACATAATAACAATAAAACATTGCAGAATAGAATACAGTAAAAAAGAGCAGAACAATAGAGAGAGAGAATAGAGAGAGAAAGAACAATAAAACGACAACTATTTTTTTTTTATTTTATATTTTTGTATGTGTTTTTTTTTTTTTCTTTTTTTGTAACTAACTTTTATAACTGTACCCGGTTCCAGGTTCGGGTCTCTCAAAATGCGATGGCATCTTGGGAGACCCTGTGAAAGTGTGCCTAGTCTGTGGAATGCTGTACCCTACGCTAATAGTCAACTAGTGAATGGTAGCGTTCAAAACATTCACCAATGCAAAGACCAGGATTGTCAGGACAGGAGGGACAATAATAGCGGGTGTCACGCCTATATCCGCGCTTGCTGCAGACACAACATCTTTTTTGGGGGGGTTCGTTGGGTAGGGGTACTCGGGAGGACATAAAGAAAATGCCTCTCATGCAGCCGACTGCATTTGGTTGGGGATGTGAATGGGGGAAGTACGGGCGCTGCAGAAGCGGTGGGTTCCCAATTAGGATTGGCGAATGCAGCAGGAAGGGCACTATGGGCACGACGGGCCTGTGTTTGTCTTTTTGGTGGCAGCGGGACACTACTTGTGCTTGCCACCTCACCAGCTTGAACTGCACTTATGGGACTCGCCACGTCACCAAGTGTTACTGCAGTGCTGGTTTGACTACGACCGGGGTGTACTAGGCCGCTGGCGCTTGCCAGTTCACCAAAACGCTACCAAAAAATCTGTTAGCGATCGCAGGGATCAGGCCTGACTCTGCGAACGCTGCAGTTATGCGTTTAGTGTTCTGTAAGTGACAGTGATCGATCGATACTGCACTTGGGTGGGCTGGGCTGGGCTGGGCCGGGCGGAGGGGCAAAACGCAGGTGCTAGCAGGTATCTGGGCTGATCCCGCTAACACTGCGTTTGTGGGAACCCTAAACTGCTGGGGACGCTAGTATAGATCTGATCGGATCAGATATTGATCCGTTCAGATACTATACCACTAAGGGAGGCGTATGCTGCGTGCGTGGGTGTTAGCGGTACTGGCGCTAATCTGACGCTGCCTGGGGCTGGTGCTTGCCAGTTCACCAAAACGCTACCAAAAAAACTGTTAGTGATCGCAGGGATCAGGCGTGACTCTGCGAACGCTGCAGTTATGCGTTTAGTGTTTTGTAAGTGACAGTGATCGATTGATACTGCACTTGGGTGGGCTGGGCCGGGCGGACGGGAAAAACGCAGGTGCTAGCAGGTATCTGGGCTGATCCCGCTAACACTGCGTGTTTGGGAACCCTAAACTGCTGGGGACACTAGTATAGATCTGATCGGATCAGATATTGATCCGTTCAGATACTATACCACTAAGGGAGGTGTACGGTGCGTGCGTAGGTGTTAGCGCTACTGGCGCTAACCTGACGCTGCCTGGGGCTGGTGCTTGCCAGTTCACCAAAACGCTACCAAAAAAACTGTTAGCGATCGCAGGGATCAGGCCTGACTCTGCGTACGCTGCAGTTATGCGCTTAGTGTTTTGTAAGTGACAGTGATCGATCGATACTGCACTTGGGTGGGCTGGGCTGGGCTGGGCCGGGCGGAGGGGCAAAACGCAGGTGCTAGCAGGTATCTGGGCTGATCCCGCTAACACTGCGTTTTCGGGAACCCTAAACTGCTGGGGACGCTAGTATAGATCTGATTGGATCAGATATTGATGCGTTCAGATACTATACCACTAAGGGAGGTGTATGCTGCGTGCGTGGGTGTTAGCGGTACTGGCGCTAATCTGACGCTGCCTGGGGCGACGCATATCACCGCCGGGCGATCAGGGGGCTAAACCTTTATTCGGTAATAAACGGCGGGTGCCCTGACACTATAAAAAATAATAGAAATAACCAGCGTCACCCGTAACAGTTATACGGTGATCAGTGGTGAAAGGGTTAACTAGGGGGCAATCAAGGGGTTAAAACATTTATTAGATAGTATATGGGGGTCCCTGTCGCTATAAAACGCTGACGGCGAACCTAAATATTTATGTCCCTAACTAGCGTCACCAGCGACACTAATACAGCGATCAGAAAAATGATCGCTTAGTGACACTGGTGACGGAGGGTGATCAAGGGGTTAAAACTTTATTAGGGGGGGTTAGGAGGGTACCCTAGACCTAAAGGGGGCCTAACATTCACTGCCCTACCACACTAACTGTCACAAACTGACACCAATACAGTAATCAGAAAAAAAAAAAAAAAAAAAAAAAAACCTGCTTTGTGTCAGTTTGTGACAGGGGGGGGGGTGATTGGGGGGGGATCGGGGGGCGATCGGGGGGGGGATCGGGGTGTTTTGTGTGCCTGGCATGTTCTACTGTGTGTGTGTGTGTTGTGCACTCACATTCCAGTCTTCTCTCCTCGGCCCGGAACGGAAAATACCGAGCCGAGGAGAGATGACATCATTTCCTCTGCCTCTGTGTACAATACAGAGGCAGGGAAATGATCCCATTGGCTGGGAGCGATCGCGAGGGGGGGGCCACGAATGGATGGCCTCCCCCTCACCACCGATCGCCGGGGGACATTTGCCGACCGTCGCAGGCACCGGGGGGGGGTCCGATCGGACCCCCCACCCGCGGGCAGGCAGGGACGTACAGGTAAGCCCTTTTGCCTGCCCGTGCCGCCCTGTCGACGTACATCTGTGTGCGGCGGTCGGCAAGTGGTTAATAACCTGAATTACTGGGTTTAAATTAGATCCCAAAGATGACTCGGGCAGCGGTACCCAACCAGATCTGCATGAGGCAACAGCTGTCTGAAGCGAGCCATCTGGAATCGAGACAAGGCATCAGCGATGACATTAAGATTGCCAGGTATATGTTTTGCCTTAATCCAAATGTTTAATTTTAAGCATAAGAGAACTAAATAACGCAAGAGCTTTATAACCAATAACGATTTTGAAGAAAGACAGTTTAAAGCGAATAATACACCTCTATTATCTGTATTGATGATGATTCTTTTGTTAGCGAGCTGATCACCCCAAATTTCCAAAGCAACTAGAACCGGAAAGAGTTCCAGCAAAACTATGTTTTTTGTGAATTTGTTAACAATCCAAAGTGGGGGCCATGTGCCAGAACACCAATGTGAACGAAAAATAGCAGCAAAACCTTGAGAACCAGCAGCATCTGTGAATAATTCTAAATCTGCTGCGAAAACAAAGTCTTCCTGGAAAAAGGATCTGCCATTAAAATCCTGCAAAAATTGGGACCATACCAGCAGATCGTCTTTTAGATCACAAGTCAACCTAATGTGGGAAAATGGTGATTTAGACCCGAAATAGCCAAGGATAATCTTCTAGAAAATATTTTTCCCATAGGCATAATGCGTGTAGCAAAAGCCAGAAGACCCAGAAATGATTGAAGCTCTTTTAATAAAATCTTTTTTCTGCGCAGGAAGAAGGAAATAAAGGATTGTAGCCTGTAAATTTTTAGAGCAGGAAGTTCAAACTGGAATAATTGCGTATTAATTTTAATGCCTAAGAATTCAATAATTGGAGCTGGAAAAGTAGTTTTTTCAAATGCTAGGGGAATTCCGAAGTATTTAGATAAAAGGAAAAATAACCTGAGAATTAAAGCGCAAACTATAGAATTTGGCGGACCAATGAACAGGAAGTCATCTAGATAATGAATTATCCCAGTATGACCCGATTCAAATTGTAGCACCCACTGAAGAAAAGAGGCAAAAACTTCGAAATAATAACAGGACAATGAACAGCCCATTGGAAGGCATTTATCATAAAAGAAATAGCCTTCAAAACAAAAACCAAGGGAATTTTAAGATTCTGGAGCAATGGGCAATAATCTAAAGGCTGATTGGATGTCTGCTTTTTGCTAATAAAGCACCCCGACCAAACTTTTTAATAATATGAATAGCATCATCAAACGTGGCATACTTGACTGAAGCAGATAATGGGTCAATTTCATCATTAAGGGATTGGCCTGCAGGAAAAGAGAGATGATGAATGAGCCGATAAGAATTAGGCTCTTTTTTAGGTACTAAACCCAACGGGGAAACTCGAAAATTAATAAATGGTGGGGAGATAAAAGGGCCAGCAATCCTATTGGCTGAAATTTCTTTTATTAATTTTTCCCTAACTATTTCACTATGGAGGGAAACTGATTTCAAATTTTTCGATACTTGACAGCCTGGACCCGTGAAAATAGGGAGTTTAAAACCTGTAGAAAAACCTTCAATTAATAATTGTGCTTTCTCCTTGTCGGGGTACAACATTAACCATGGATGCATTTCGATTAGCCTCACAGGCGTGCAGGCCTTTGATCCCTGATGACTTGATTGCTAGATGTTCTTTTAAAGCATCTGGAGACTGGGTGGCTACCAAAACAAAAAGAACATTCATGGCGGTAACGACATGAATTCAACCACTTGCATTGATTTTCATTAAATGCGTAACATGTTCCTTTTTTATAAACTGATGCTGACGCATTTGAGGTCGGATTTCACTGGGGCTGAGGTCTTGCATATACTGGTTTCTGAGGAATAATTACGTTTAACCACAGCCCAACATCTTTGTTACTCCATTTTAAATTAGGGTATATTGCAATTTTTTGACGACAAGATTCGTGATAGTTAAACCATCCCATGCCACCGAAACTTTTCTATGCCTCCAGAATATGCTCCAAATGCTGAAAAAGTCCAGGACATTTCTCTGGATGCTTCTCACCCATTATCGCAGAGAATATACAAAACGCCTGCAACCAATTAAAAAAGGATCTAGCAACAGGTCGGCGTCTATCTTCAGCACTATCCTCAGATCTTTTATCCATTTTTATAATGAAATCTTTTGCAATAGGTAATAAAGATAATATATCCAAGAATTCGCCTTTCCATATTTTTTCTTTACTGATAAAGGCAAATGGAAACCTAACGGAGATATTTCACAAGGGAGTACTTCTTTAAAACATGTCTCAGAAATAGAATTAGGAATGCTTACAGGAATGCTTGTATTTATCAGAATAGGATTGATATTAGCCACAGAGTTACCAGACCAAACATTAACTGGAGAAGGAGATACGTTTGTGGACACAGACGTGGAATTATTAATGGCTATATTCTCATTAAATTTATTTAATGACACTAATAATTGGTTAATTCATTCATTTTGAGCAAACTCACCAGCATGACTGTATTCAGACTGACTGCATCTGACAGGAATTTGTATACCTGGTGCTGTTACTTGACTAATATCTGGACCTGTAAGGGAGGAAAGAGACATAGGGGTTCTGACAGCATCCAGCCTGGATGGCCTGGATGCGAGTGATGCCGCACCTGTTAACTGAGGTATCTGCCTGGAATGACTACCAGCATAATTTGGCGACTTTTGTATTGTGGGTAAAGCCAAATTTGCCAGGGGAGAGTCTGGAGAAGCATCTTCTAAGCTAGGCATCGCTGATTCGTTCCTAATCTGAGATTCCCTGTGTGGAATGGATGAGCGCTGTGTTCTGCCTCTGCCACGGCTATTGCGGCTGGGAGATGGGGATAAAACTCTTCTATTTCTTTTCCCCCGCCGGTTGCCTCTGTTCACCCCTTGAACTGATTTCTCTTGCTCAGCAATGGGAACAATTCTCTCTTCACTCACCACTGCTGTATCTAGTGCATAACGCTCTGCTGGTAAGCTCCGCTGAATGCTGCGAGCCGGTGAGAGCTGGGCTGAGGCAGAGGCGGCTGGCTGAGTCTCATAAAGCGGCTCCATAGCTTGCTGTTCCGCCGCTACAGTCACCACAGGAGTGTCTATTTCAGAGAGAGCTAAACACCGCTGGAGCCATTCATTACCTCCTTCAGCTTCAGCCCTTTCAAGGACTCTTCTTACTAGCGACTTCATGCCCAGATACAGCCTAAGCCAGCCAAGGAAGTGCAGCTCAAACTTAAGCCGCCTCAGGGCAAGTGTGAGCGGGTCTGTTACACAGAGGCTTATATAGCCTCCTAGTCTGAGGAAAAAAGTTTTTCCCGCTCCTTGCCTCGTGACCTCTTTCTTCTTTTTTTTTTTGAATTATGAAAACTTTATAAATTATTTCTTTTTGGCAACCACAATCCCATGATGCGGGCGCTTTATTGCACCCACTATTCATAGGTGTGAATCCAGCCATTAGGCCAGTTTTACCCAGAAATGATCTTCAGTTATTAGCTGAGCGTCAATGTGTAATATGCTGGCTTCTTGTATCTCTCAGAGACTTTAAAGGTGAAATATTCCTCCAGTTTAAGGCAAAAAAGATAATAAAGACTTCTGCACTACGATGTATGATTCTAGAAGAAAGGGGTTAATCAAATTAACAGACTTGCTTGAGGTTCCTTAACACCAGCTGTGTTCCCACATATAGTAATCAAAAGTGCTATAATAAGGGCCGGTTCACACTGCTGCACTGCACTGCTCTATGCGAACCGCTGCGGGTGTCAATAGAAAGTTAATGACACCCCCCAGATCGGTTTGCATATATCGCAATGCAAACTGTCAATCTGGACAGGAATCGCACCCATGTACTGTGTTCTGCTTCTGGTGCAGACCAAAAAAGTCCTGTAGGATTTTGGTCCGAATGTGATACGAATTCAGCCATACAATCTGTATAACTGAATTTGCATCGCACAGACCTCGCATGTGATTTGCACAGCAGTGTGGTGTGTATCGCATGCGATGTCTGACATCGCACTGGTGTGAAGCACTAACTCTCCAAATATCTAACGTGATGCCAAATGATAATGATACCAACGTTATCTAGATTCCAATACACAGAAAAATGAATGAGAATCGTAATGACTCCTAAGGGCTAGAGTTTCCACCTCATCCCTTTAAACCCGAACACCTTTGAATTACACAGGTTCTGAGGCTAATTAAATGCAGATAAGGCACCAAGTGAGTTTAATTACCACTTTAATCAGACACAGAACCTGTGTAATTAATATGTGTTCGGGTTTAAAGGGATGAGGTGGCAACCATACTAAGGGCTCATGTACATGGGGCAGTTGAAAACCTCTTCTGAACGCTGAAAACTGACAGCTGGAAACCCACGGTGAAAAACTTTTCTTTTTTTGTACAATATCATTCAGCTGCAAATAAAGAGATGCAGGGTTTTTGCTGCACCTGCAAATTTCGCACCTAAAGTTTAATTTGATAAGACCTGAAAATGAAATGGTTACACACCAAAAATTGTATCACACACTGAAATATGATACTAATTTAACATTATTCTGAACCAGTTCCCCAACTTTAAAGCGGTATTAAACCCAAAACCAAAAATAGAACATATTGCAGCTTACCAATCATTTAGATGTGGTGGCTCTATTAGTTTTCACATGGAGATCCAGCCAGTAACACACCTTCTATGTCAGAGTGCCTATACTTTGGATGAAAGGGCAACAAAGACAACTTTTGGACAGCAGCATTGTCAGTTTGGTGGGAGGATAGTGTTGGATGCACTAACAAATTGAAGCTGATCCCCAGCTAACACTGTATAAGCAGTTACAGCAACAGTTTATTCTTTTTTATATATATATATATATATATATATATATATATATATATATATATGAATAAAGCTTTTGCATACTGTAAAGAAAATGGTAAAAAAGCAGGAGTAGTATGGCGCTGCCCTTATGGAGACGAAAAAAATAAAATTCTTCTTTGTAGTGAATGTATTGCCTAGTGTCCTTATAGAATTGCTTCTAAAACCTGTATGTGTTCAAAAGTTGAATAAAACTGTGACTGGTGGTGAATATTTCTATTAAAAATGAAAATACAACAACTGGTGCTCCAATTGTTTAACAAAGATGCAAGGTGCCCTTTAAATTAGGTAATAAAGTAGTTGTGGATATGGATACAATATCATCTAGGTGGAAAGTGTTAAAAACAATACAATACCACCTAAGTGGAAAGTATTAGAAAATGGTAAAAAAGCAGGAGTAGTATGGCGCTGCCCTTATGGAGACAAAAAGATATTTTCTTCTTTGTAGTGAATGTATTGCCTAGTGTCCTTATAGAATTGCTTCTAAAACCTGTATGTGTTCAAAAATTGAATAAAACTGTGACTGGTGGCGAATATTCGCCACCAGTCACAGTTTTATTCAATTTTTGAACACATACAGGTTTTAGAAGCAATTCTATAAGGACACTAGGTAATACATTCACTACAAAGAAGAATTTTTTTTTCTACTCCTGCTTTTTTACCATTTTCTAAAACTTTCCACTTAGGTGGTATTGTATGTGTAGAGGCAGCAGCCATATCCATAACTAAAACATTCAATTCATTGCGCGGATTTACCCCATACACCTACTATACTGTAAAGAAAAGCTGACCATTGTACGCACCCCTGTCGGTGATAAATGCTGTGTCTCCACCCTCTAACTGCTACATCTGCAGGATCGGTTGTTCTGTTGAAACACTACAGAATTTCTGTCTGGATCACTAGGCAAAAATAAAACAGCCATCACATCTAGGACCTGGTAGGGTTCAATATACAGTGCCTTGAAGAAAAAAAGTATTCATACCCCTTGCATTTTTCCACATTTTGTCATGTTACAAACAAAAACGTAAATGGATTTTATATGATAGACCAACACAAAGTGGCACATAATTGTGAAGTGGAAGGAAAATTATAAATGGTTCAACATTTTTTTCCAAATATGTGAAAAGTGTGGCATACATTTGTATTCAGCCCCCCTGAGTCAATACTTTGTAGAACCACCTTTCTCTGCAATTACAGCTGCAAGTCTTTTTGGGGATGTCTTTACCAGCTTTGCACATCTAGAGAGTGACATTTTTGCCCATTCTTCTTTGCAAAATAGCTCAAGCTCTGTCAGATTGGATAGAGAGCGTCTGAACAGCAATTTTCAAGTCTTGGCACAGGTTCTCTATTGGATTTAGGTCTGGACTTTGACTGGGCCATTCTAACGCATGAATATGCTTCGATTTAAACCAGTGTTTCTCAACTCCAGTCCTCAAGACGCCCCAACAGGTTATATTTTCAGGCTTTCCATTATTTTTCACAGGTGATTTGATCAGTTTAACTGCCTAAGTAATTACCACAGCTGTTTCATCTGAGGGAAATCCTGAAAAAATTACTTATTGGGGCGGTTTGAGGACTAAGGTTGAGAAACACTGATCTAAACCATTCCATTGTAGCTCTGGCTGTAAGTTTAGAGTCATTGTCCTGCTGGAAGGTGAACCTCCACCCCCGTATCAAGTCTTTTGCAGACTATAACCGGTTTTCTTCTAAGATTGCCTTGTATTTGGCTCCATTCATCTTCCTATCAACTCTAACCAGCTTCCCTGTCCCTGCTGAAGAAAAGCATCCCCACAACATGATGCTGCCACCACCATGTTTCACAGTGGGGATGGTGTGTTCAGGGTTATGCGCTTCCACATGTTTGCTGTGTCCCCCACATGGCTTCTCACAAATTGCAAATGGGACTTCTTATGGCTTTCTTTCAACAATGGCTTGCTTCTTGCCACTCGTCCATAAAGACCAGATTTGTGGAGTGCACGACTAATAGTTGTCCTGTGGATAGATTCTCCCCCCTGAGCTGTGGATCTCTGCAGCTCCTTCAGAGTTACCATGGGTCTCTTGGCTGGCTCTCTAATTAATGCTCTCCTTGCCCAGTCTGTCAGTTTAGGTGGACGGCCATGTCTTAGAAGGTTTGCAGTTGTGCCATACTCTTTCCATTTTCGGATGATGGATTGAACAGTGCTCCGTGAGATGTTCAAAGCTTGGGATATTTTTTTTTATAACCGAACCCTGCTTTTAAACTTCTCCATAACTTTATCCCTGACCTGTCTGGTGTGATCGTTGACCTTCATGATGCTGTTTGTTCACTAAGAGATTTGTTCTCTAACACAACTCTGAGGGCTTCACAGAATAGCTGTATTTGTACAGAGATTAAATTACACACAGGTGGACTCTATTTACTAGCTAGGTGACTTCTGAAGGCAATTGGTTCCACTAGATTTTAGTTAGGGGTATCAGAGTAAAGGGGGCCGAATACAAATGCATTCTACTTTTCAGATATTTATTTCTAAAAAAAATTGAAAACCATTTATCATTTTCTTTCTACTTCACAATTATGTGCCACTTTGTGTTGGTTTATCAGATAAAATCACAATAAAATAAATTTATGTTTTTGGTTGTAACATGACAATGTGGAAAATTTCAAGGGGTATGAATACTTTTTCAAGGCACTGTAATTTTTTGCTTATGGGATTCATACCATGGCCGGATCTAGCTTGTCTTATCTCGGGGTCCCCTAAATCTCTATGTGGCTGCAATGAAATGCACATGTATTAGGTGAAGCATACAACATCAGGAGACACCCCAGGCCTGAACTCTATTTTTTGGGCTGAAGTACACTGACATCTGCACTGGATGATGCCACCCACTCCTTGATGCCACATGGGGAGTTTCCCATTTACACCAGCTTCCCCCTGTTCACATCAGATTCCAGCCAGCACTTTAGAGTCAGCTCCCTTTACATCACGGTCCCCAAGTACATTGCCTCCTTCAAATTGGAGTCACCCCCATCCCTTTAGAGTCCCCTCTGAACAGCATGCAGTCCAAGGCCCCTTTCACACTGGGGCGGTTTGCTGGCGTTATTGCGCTAAAAATAGCGCCTGCAAACCGACCTAAAACTGCCGCTACTGTTTCTCCAGTGTGAAAGCCCGAGGGCTTTCATACTGGAGCGGTGCGCTGGCAGGAGAGAAAAAAAACTCCTGCAAACAGCATCTTTGGAGCGGTGAAGGAGCGGTGTATTCACGGCTCCTAAACCGCTCCTGCCCATTGAAATCAATGGGGCAGCGCGGCTATACCGTGGGCATAGTGGCGCTATGCGAGCGGTTTTAACCCTTTTTCGGCCACCAGCGGGGGTTAAAACTGCACCGCTAGCGGCCGAATACCGCCGCTAAAACGACGGTAAAGCGGCGCTAAAAATAGCGCAGTTTTACCGCCGACGCCCACACGGCCCCAGTGTGAAAGGGGCCTTAGGCTCAATTCATATCTATGCATGTTGCTTTTGAGCGTTTCTGCAGTATTTTTTGTGGTGCTTGCCGCGTTTTTGAGCAGCGTTTTTACAGCGTTTTTGCGGCGTTTTGCGTTTTTTTTTTTTTTTTTTACAGTTTTTTTTTAGACTGTATACAGTCTAAAAAAAAAACCCGCCAAAAACGCCACAAAAACGATGTAAAAACGCTGTAAAAACCCTGTACTTGTGTTTTTGATGCTGGTCCGTTGAATTCTATTACATGAAAAACGCTGCATTTTGCATGAAAAAAAGTCCCTGACCCTTTCCAAAAACGCAGAGGTACAAAAATGCATTGATGTGAACATGTTCCATAGGAACCCATGTTAAAAAATTCCCATGCATTTCTGCAAAATGCATCAAAAAACGCGTTAGTGTTAATGGAGCCTTAATATGGCCAATGATTGAATGACTAAAGCTGGCCATCATTTTATCTTTCAGGCAGTGGGATGAATGAAAAAAAAGCTTAGATTCCTCCATCCACACAACAAAGGCAGATAGAATTCCCCCTCAGCTGGGCTCCTGCTACTGTCAGAATACACTGATCAGCAACTGCAGCCAATTCCTTTATGAAACATACATTCTTTTATAATGTCAATCTAGTTGTGATTCATTGTTTTTCTGTGACCTGTTTAAAACTCTGCTAGAGATTCCCTTAATTTGCACAGATTTCCTCTCAATTCCTGTTTTGGATATGGGACAGGAAGTGACTGTAAATCTCCCCAACGGGACACAGATCCCTCCCTTATACTATCCAAAATGAGAAAAAATTGAAAATTGTATCAAATACTTACCTTATTTTTCCTTTCTTGACGCCAATACATGGCAGCATACATATTATATAGCTCTGCCCCTATATCTACCCACAGGACCTGTTTAGCTCTATAAAAGTCTGACTGAGAGCTACCTCCCCATTCTCCCTATAAAGCACAAAGATCAGAGGGAGGGTTTATATGCTGCCATGTATTGGTACCAGGAAAGGAAAAATACGGTATTTGATACAATTTTCCTGATGCCAACATGGCAGCATACATATGATAAAAATGAGCTTTTGAGAGGGAGGGTTTAATGCTACAAACTTAGTTTTTATTTGACAATAGACATAAAAGCTTGGATGGTTTTCCTCCCAAACTCTACTGTAGTAAGAGCTGCTGGATCCACCCTGTAGTGTTTTAAGAACGTATGATGTGATGACCAGCTAGCCTCTTTGCAGACTGTCTCCAGAGACAATCCTGTTCGTGCCGCCCAAGAAGACATCGCCCTGGTTGAGTGAGCTCTAACCACCTCTGGAGGATCCTTCCCGGCTGCTTTATACGCAGTGAATAGTTTTTACTATCCAGGCCGAGATGGTTCTGGCCGAGGCCTCTTTCCCTTTAAATTTTCATGATGATCAAAGTCTGTCAGAGCGTCTGAATGTAGAAGTAGCCTGGAGATAGGCTTTGAGGACGTTTGGAATGTCCAACTCATGCAGATCAGCATCTGATTCAACTGGGAAGGATGGAAGCACCCATTCACTGGAGAGATGAAATATCAATGCCACTTTTGGGACAAAATGATCCTATGGTCTCAGCACAACTCTGTCTGGGAAGAACATGGAATAAGGTTCTGCTGCCCCCAATTCTTGGAGTCCTGACACCTTTCCCCCTGGATTTATGGCTAATAGGAAAGACGTTTTTAAGGTGATATCCCATAATATACAGTCTTCTGTCAGAGTACGAGGAGGGTTTGCTAGAACATTGAGGACTACTACCAGGTCCCAGTGAGGGAACCTATTACTCTTGGGAGGGCGTAGTCTAAGTATTGCCCATTTCTTTTGGGTAAAAGCCGAGATGGCTGAAATTTGCACCTTAAGCGAATTTAGACTGAGCCCCAAATCCAATCCGGATTGCAGGAAAGACAGGATTTAAGAGACATTTGGGTCGCTAGGGTCAAACTGATGTCCAGCTGCAAAGCTCCTGAACCTATTCCATATTCTGGAGTAGATGGCATTGGTTGACCCCTTTCTGGAACTCTGTAAAGTTCTAATAACCTCTGGAGAACATCCTAACTCTTGTAACCCCTGCCTTACAATCTCCAGGCCGCTAAGGCCAGTCGTGATGGTTGCGGATGTAGGGTATCTCTTTCAGACAGGAGATGAGGAGTCACCGGCAGAGTGATCGGTGGGCACACGCTGAGATCCATTGCCAGAGAGACCCATGGTCTGTGAGGCCAGTAAGGAAATACTGTGATGACTGTCAAATTCTCTGTCAACAATCTCCTCAGGAATTTCAGGATTAAAGAAGTTGGAGGGAAGGCATAGGCCAGTTGCCCAACCCAAGGATGGGTCAAGGAATCCGTCCCCTCCGCTAATAGATGAGGGTAGTGTGAGAGAAACCGGCTCACCTTACAGATGGTTGATGAGGCAAAAATATCCATCTTGCAGATACCTCCACTCGTGGATGATCTGTTTGAACACTTCGGGGTGAAGGGATCATTCGCTGGGGTCCATGAATTGTCTGGATAGGCGATCTGCTTCCGAGTTCTGTCAGCCTGGAGGATATATGGCCCTCAAATCTGGGAGATATTGTTGTGCCAATGTCATGATTAGTTCCACCTCTCTCAAGAGGGATTGGCTGTGCATCCCACCTTGTCGCTGTATGTAGGACACTGCTGTCGTGTTGTCCAGATGGAGCAGGACTGGGTGACCCTGTATGTGAGGCAGCAAGGTGGCCAATGCCATGAATGCTGCTTTAAGTTACAGGATATTGGAAACTAGCCCCTGAGTGGGAAAACCCCCTCTGCCCGAGGTCTTGAGTTGTTCGCAGGTGGCGCCCCTCCCTGCTGCGCTGGCATCTGTGGTAACAATGATCCATGGCTGCGGCCCTAATGGACGATGCCATTTAGCGTTTGTTTTGTCTAGCACCAGAGACTCTGGCACCTCCGGCTGGTGATCCTGATTTGGCTGGGCTAGATGAACTCTTCCACTGCATCAGGAAGCCTTGTTGGAAAACTCTGAGTTTCCAGTGAGCCCAGGGGATGATCGGAATACATGAAGCCATCGTCCGAGAGGACTCATGCACTGGGATGCTGACATCACTGGTGCAGCCAATGCCTGTTGGAGCTTCTTCCTTATTTTGGGGAGTTTCTGAGGTGGCAAAGAAACTGTGGCCACCTAAGTATTGAATTGGGCCCCTAGGTAGATCATATTCTGTGTAGACTCCAGCTGGCTCTGGTAATGCCTGTCCCTCAACGCAAATCTAAGGAACTTATTTGCATTTTTCAAGTCCACTGAAAATCCTCCAGTCTCCTGGTTGAATAACCTGGATTATGGTATGGAGAGACTCCATCTTGAGTCTATTCGGATAAATTGATTCAGCCTCTTGAGGTAGTTCTGGAGGCTGGAGGCTGCCGATTTAACAGCCAATAATGGCCTTGCACCACTGTGGACTGAATCCGCCATTTTTTGGCAGTGTTCTTGCCAGAGCCTATGTCCTCTAAACTTGAGGAAGGAGCGCGCCTGTTTAACACACTGCGCATGCGCCGAAACGTCGTCACACCGCTAGTGACGTCACCGCGCCAGGGGCCTGCATCCCACAGCTTATCCAAGCTAAGCCTCGGTTCCAACCCCTAGGATAGAGCCAGGACATCCTGCTGGACGGGACTGCTTTTTCATTCCTGTGGATGGATGCTCACACACAGGCTGTTAACGCTGGGACATCACTACCTGAGGATTACTTGTGCTCTGCTTGCTTTTTATCATATGTAAGTGGACATGTTCACTTTGTATATTAAATATATCTAACTGATCCTGATCTGGAGGCGCTTTTTTCTGTTTACTCTTTTTCTTGCCAGAACTGTGTCACTTTGAGCCACCTGGCTCCAACTTCCTCCTGGGCGGGCCTGGCATTAAAAGGGCTTCTGGGTATCTGAGGGAGCCGCAGGGGTCTTGGCTCTCTGCGATCTTACGAAGGTTGCCTGTGTACCCCTCCAACGCCTTCTGAAGTCCTTGGATGGGCAGAAGCCTCCGAAATCCCAGTCCCTCTTTGGCGCTCCTCTGGATGGTTGCCCCCTCTGGCTGGACTTTTGATCTTGGGGCAGAAGACCTGATTTTCCTCCTGTAACCCTGGAGATGGCAGTCTCCAGTTTCTTTTGGCCAAACAGCGCCTTCCCATCAAAAGGCAGTTTACAGAAATTCTGCTTTGAGGATGGGTCAGCCGCCCAGGGTCTTAGCCACGGAGCTCTTTTGGCTGTGACTGAACTGAGCATGGCTCTGGAGGACCATCAAATGATTTCTATAGCTGCCTCTACTGCGAAGTCCGCCAAGAGTTTTATCTCATCAAGAGCCTTGATTATTTTCTTCTTTTGGCAGCTGGTTTTTGTCCTTTTGTTCTGCGCCCACACTCGCATAGCACTTGCCAGGGATGTTAAATCAACAGCAGGTTTACAAGCACCACCCGCCGCGAGGTAAAACTTTCTTAAGTCCATGTCAATGCGTCAATCAAGGATATCGTGAAAGGAAGAAGAGTCTTCCATCGGAAGTGTCACATTCTTAGCCAGTCTGGTGACTGCCGCATCCACTGTTGGTGGGTTAGATAAAGGAGTCACATCCTCCTCCGTTAGTGGATACAAATTCTGCATTTTCTCTCCCCTTTTTCCATTCCTCCTGAAACAGGCCTCTTATTTCTAATGAAATGAAGCTACCTGTTTCTTTGGGTTCCTCCTATGGACCCCAAAGGCTTGTGCACACTTGCAGCAGGCTCTGCTATTGCACTGAAAAGCGATCTGTGCTTAGGTCACCTTTCAGAGGCATTTGATATTATCACATAGAGGGGACAAGTGTTCCTGCTATGTGATTTTCAAAGAGCAATTTGTACGCAATGTTGCAACTCACATGGGGCGGCCCATTCACTTGGCTGCCCTACGTGTGCAAAAAGAAGCCCCTGCACCTATTTAGGGGCGACCAACTTCACACAATGTTTTTAAAGGCACATTCTCCCACGTGACTATCACAGCAGAATCGCATGGCATCTGGGGTGCCCTGAAAGGATAAAGGCACCTAATGCGTGTTGTGCAGCGATTGCCACACAATTTAAAAACAAATTGTATGGTGTGTGATAATAGGTTTTCTCCTGAACCTCCTCCTATTCCAGTGCAGCTTTTACTGCCTTAATGAATGGTGGTATTAGTGCAAAATCAAAGCCTGAACCTTCAAGATCCTCTGCCGAGGAGGAGGCAAAACAGAGAGAAATAAGGGAAGAGAGAAAAAAATACACATAAATATATATACCCCCCCCCCCTCTTCTTTTTGCTAAAAAAAAAAAGAGTAACAAATTTAAAAAGAAATCTGGGCAACCCCCATCCCCCTAGTGCTCCTTGCTCCTCCCCCCTTCTATCCCCATTACTAGGATAGCAAGACATCCATCCATTCCATAGAAGAAACATCCATTACCTGGCCATTTGTGCTCTGCAAATAGAGCACCTGAGAGAGAGATAGAGACTCAGCCCTCTCTCACCTCTGTTATAATCAAAAAAGGCTAGTACAATTGGAGAGAAGCCAATGCCCATCCACACAAAAGGAGACTTTTAAGCTGGCTACACATCATACAATCCCCTGCAGATTTACCAAAACCACACAATATGAGGTCAAATTTTAAGAGCCTCAATTTGTATGCAATCAGGCAGGCCCCTGCACCACATGGTCCTGGCAAATCTAAAGGAAATCAGACAACAAAAGCTGCACAGTGTGCATGGAGTCTTTAGAGATATGGGGGCAAGAAAAAGAGAAAAAGTTTTATAGAAATTGACAGACCTGGAAAGAGAAAACATCATGCACTCCCAGCTGCTGGATCCGGACTCCAAAGCAGGCATGCCACAAGAGGATTGTCATCTCTGATTAGAGAACACCTCAACCCTAAAAGACCACCAGAAGGGGTTCCCCACCTTGTTGGTGCGTTTAGCATCCTAAGGTGTGGGACTGCGTACTGGGAGAGGCTGAACCCAGATGGACTCCGACGTAGGTAAGAGCTTTATCCTGAGAACGGGCTGTAGGTGTTGATCTTTTGAGGACAAAAAGGAGAATGGGGGAGGTAGCTCTCAGTCAGACTTTTATAGAGCTAAATAGGTCCTGTGGGTGGATATAGGGGCAGAGCTATATCATATGTATGCTGCCATGTTGGCGCCAGGAAAAAGTTTTGCCAATAGTTTTTGTTTCTGGTGTCCTTCGACAGCTCTTTGGTCTTCACCATAGTGGAGTTTGCAGTGTGACTGTTTGAGGTTGTGGACAGATGTCTTTTATACTGATAACAAGTTCAAACAGGCGCCATTAATACAGGTAATGAGTGGAGGACAGAGGAGCATCTTAAAGAAGAAGATACAGGTCTGTGAGAGCCAGAAATCTTGCTTGTTTGTAGGTGACCAAATACTTATTTTCCACCATAATTTGCAAATAAATTCTTTACAAATCAGACAATGTGATTGTCTGGATTTGTTTCCACATTTTGTCTCTCATAGTTGAGGTATACCTATGATGACAATTACAGGCCTCTCTCATCTTTTTAAGTGGGAGAACTTGTACAATTGGCGGCTGACTAAATACTTTTTTGCCCCACTATACATTACAAGTAGGGATGGGCCCGATGTCCATCGGGTGTTTGCCCGTTTGCTGAATAGCGAACATTATGGGGCGTTCGTGGCAAATTCGAGCTCCGTGGAATGCCCCATAATGCATCGCGAGATCTCAGTGCATTGACATCTGATTGGCCAAAGCATGCACCTGAGCTGCATGCTTTGGCCAATCACAGTGCGCTCGGGTGTGAGAGCCATGATTGGCCAAAGGCAGGGTGCCTTTAGCCAATCATGGCTCAGGGGGCGAAGTCCACGCCCCACACTATTTAAGGCTGCTTAAACGGCGGCCGTATATAGTGTTATAATTGAGAGAACGTTAGCTAGTTAGGAAGTTAGTTAGTCCCATGCAGGCAGTTTAGTGTGTGTATGTATGTGTGTGTGTATATATATATATATATGTGTGTGTGTGTGTGTGTGTGTGTATATATATATATGTGTGTATACAGTGCCTTGCAAAAGTATTCAGCCCTTGGCATTTTTCGTGTTTTGTTGCCTCACAACCTGGAATTCACATTGATTGTTTGAGGATTTGCATCATTTAATTTACAGGACCATGCCCACAACTTTGAAGATGTTTTTTTTTTTATTGTGAAGCAAACAACAAATAGGAAAAAATAACAGAAAAAGTCAATGTGCATAACTATTCACCCCCCTAAAGTCAATACTTTGTAGAGCCACCTTTTGCGGCTATCACAGCTCCAGGTCGCTTTGGATGTCTATGAGCTTGCCACATCTTACCACTGGGATGTTTGCCCATTCCGCCTTGCAAAACTGCTCCAGCTCCTTCAAGTTGGATGGTTTGCACTTGTGAACAGCAATCTTTAAGTCTGACCACAGATTTTCTATTGGATTGAGGTCTGGGCTTTGACTAGGCCATTCCAACACATTTACATGTTAACCCTTAAACCACTCAAGTGTTGCTTTAGCAGTGTGTTTGGGGTCATTGTCCTGCTGGAAGGTGAAACTCCGTCCTAGCCTCAAATCACACACAGAGTGATACAGGTTTTGCTCAAGAATATCCCTGTATTTAGCACCATCCATCTTTCCCTCAACTCTGACCAGTTTCCCAGTCTCAACTGCTGAAAAACATCCCCATAGCATGATGCTGCCACCAACATGTTTCACTGGGGGGATGGTGTTCTTTGGGTGATTTGATGTGTTGGGTTTGCGCCAGACACAGTGTTTTCATTGATGGCCAAAAAGTTCAATTTTAGTCTCATCAGACCAGAGCACCTTCCTCCATACATTTTGGGAGTCTCCCGTGTGCCTTTTCGCAAACTCAAAATGTGTAATTTTGTGTTTTTTGCTGAAAGGATCATAAAGGATAACTTCATTTGGTTATGATAGATTTGATGGTGCTCCTAGGGATCATCAAAGATTTGGATATTTTTTTTATAACCTAACCCTGACTTGTACTTCTCAACAACATTGTCCCTTACTTGTTTGGATAGTTCCTTGGTCTTCATGGCAGTGTTTGGCTAGTGGTTTCTCTTGCTTAGATGTTGCAGCCTCTGGGGCCTTTCAAAAAGGTGTGTGTATATGTAATGACAGATCATGTGACACTTAGATTGCACACAGATGGACATCATTTGACTAATTATGTGACTTCTGAAGGTAATTGGTTGCACCAGAGCTTTTTATGGGCTTCATAACAAAGGGAGTGAATACATACGCACATGCCAATTATCATTTTTTTATTTCTGAAAAATAGTTTTATGTATATATTTTTCTAATTTTACTTCACCAACTTAGACTATTGTGTTCTGATCCATCACATATAATTCAGATAAAAAAACCCATTGAACTAAAGGCTGTAATGTAACAAAATAGGTAAAAAGCCAAGGGGGTGAATACTTTTGCAAGGCAGTTGTGCTCAAAAGTTTACATACATACCCTGGCAGAATGATCTCTTGTCTATTTTTAGAAAATATGAATGAGAACACAACTTTTCTTTCACTCGTGGTTAGTGTTTGGCTGAAGCCATTTATTTTTAATAAACTGTGTTACCTCTTTTTAAAATCATAATCACAACAGAAAATACCCAAATGACCCTGATCAAAAGTTTACATACCCTGGTGATTTTGGCCTGATAACATGCACATAATTTGACACAAAGGGGTTTGAATGGCTATTAACCACTTCAGCCCGGAAGGTTTTACCCCCTTCCTGACCTGACCAGAGCACTTTTTACAATTTGGCACTGCGTCGCTTAAACTGATAATTGCGCAGTCATACAATACTATACCCTAACAAAATTTGCTTCCTTTTTTCCTACAAATAGAGCTTTCTTTTGGTGCTATTTGATCACCTCTGTGGTTTTTATTTTTTGCGCTATAAACAGAAAAAGAGTGACAATTTTGGGGAAAAAACAATATTTTTTTACCTTTTTGCTATGATTAATATCCCAAAAAGTGTTTTTAAAAAACAAATGTCTTTATCAGTTTAGGCCAATATATATTCTTCTACATATTTTTGGTAAAAAAAAAAAAATTGCATATTGGTTTGTGCAAAAGTTATAGCTCGACATACTATGGGAAAGATTTATGGTATTTTTATTATTTTATTTTTTTACTAGTAATGGTGGTGATCTGCGATTTTTAGCGGTATTGAGACGGATAGATCGGACACTTTTGACACATTTTTGGGACCATTGACATTTATACAGTGATCAGTGCTATAAAAAATGCACTGATTACTGTGTAAATGTCACTGGCAGGGAAGGGGTTAACACTAGGGAGCGATGAAGGGGTTAAATGTGTGTTCTAACTGTATGGGGATAGGACTGAGTAGGAGTGGAGACATATCGCTGTTCCTACTTACTAGGAACAAACGATATGTCTCCTCTCCTCTGATAGCACAGGGATTTGTGTGTTTACACACACAAATCCCCATGCTGGTGCTCGTGAACGCGATCGCGACCGCCGGCCATGCCCTTCGGGTCCCCTGCCGCGCAGCGCAAGCCCTCTGGCAGCTTTTAAAGGAAACCCTGTACGGGTTTTTGCGCAGGGGTGCCATTCTGCCCCCATAAATAGACGGTCGGGAACCGGTTAAAGGTAACCATCCTCACTTGTGGTCTGTTTGCTTGTAGTGTGTGTGTGTGTGTGTGTAAAAGGTCAATGAGTTTGTCAAAGGATCTGTGGGAAAAGGTAGTTGAACTGTATAAAACAGGAAGGGGATATAAAGATATCCAAAGAATTGAGAACGCCACTGCCAATCAGCACTGTTCAAACTCTAATCAAGGAGTGGAAAATGAGGGGTTCTGTTGAAACCAAATCACTGTCAGGTAGACCAGATAAAATTTTAGCCATGACTGCCAAGAAAATTGTTCAGGATTCAAAGAAAAACCCACAAATAACTTCAGGTGAAATACAGGACTCTCTGAAAACATGTGGTATGGCTGTTTCAAGATGCCCAATAAGGAGGCACTTGAAGAAAGATGGGCTGCATGGTTGAGTCGCCAGAAGAAAGCCATTACTACGCAAATGTCACAAAGTATCCCACTTACAATACGCCTAACAGCACAGAGAAAAGCCTCAAAACTTCTGGCGCAAAGTCATTTGGAGTGATGAGACCAAAATTGAGCTTCTTGGCCACAACCAAAAACACTACATTTGGAGAGGAGTCAACAAGGCCTATGATGAAAGGTACACCATTCCTACTGTGAAACACAGAGGTGAATTGCTGATGTTTTGGGGATGTGTGAGCTACAAAGGCACAGGAAATTTGGTCAAAATGGATGGCAAGATGAATGCAGTATGTTATCAAAAAATACTGGAGGAACATTTGCATTCATCAGCCAGGAAGCTGCGCATGGGACATACTTGGACATTCCAACATGACAATGATCCAAAACACAAGGCCAAGTCGACCTGTCATTGGCTAAAGCAGAATAAATTGAAGGTTCTTGACTGGCCATCTCAGTCTCCTGACCTCAATATCATTGAGCCACTCTGGGGAGATCTCAAAACGTGCAGTTCATGCAAGATGGCCCAAGAATTTACAGGAACCGGAGGCTTTTTGCCAAGAGGAATGGGCAGCTTTACCATCTGAGAAGATAAAGAGCCTCATCCACAAATACCACAAATGACTTCAAGCTGTCATTGATGTTAAAGGGGGCAGTACACGGTATTAAGAACTGGGGTGTGTAAACTTTTGATCAGGGTCATTTGGGTAGTTTCTGTTGCCATTATAATTTAAAAAGAGTAAACACCATTGATTTATAATAAATGGCATCAGCCAAACACTAACCATGAGTGAAAGAAAAGTTTTTGTGTTTATCATTCATATTCTCTGAAAATTGGCCAGGAAATAATAAATTCTGCCAGGGTATGTAAGCACCTTATCCCCATGTTGATGGAGACGAGGGCCTCATCCCCACAACCCTGGCCCGGTGGTTGTGGGGGTCTGCGGGTGGGGGCCTTATAGTAATCTAGAAGCCCCCTTTAACAAGGAGGGCACAGATCCTCTATGTGAATGGGCATGGGGTACATTGTACCCCTACTCATTAACAAAAAAAGTGTCAAAAAGTAAAAACCACAAAAGACAGTTTGACAATACCTTTATTAAAAAAAGTGTCCCGCGATGTCCATCCATCTTCAATCATGCCACCCGACAGACCCAAAAAATAGAAAAGAAATAGAAAAAAAAGCTCAGCCTTGATGGAAGGCATCCCGCTAACTGCTGTCTTTTCGCTGTGACCGCTGTTATATAGGCAAGGGCGGGGCCACCCACTGACATAACTGGATGACCCCGCCCCCTCTGACAGCACATGGCAGGGGCGGGGTCTCTCGGTTACGTCACTGGGTGGCTCCGCACTTGACTTTATAACAGCGGTTGCAGGCAAGAGACAGCAGTCGGCGGGACGCCTTCCATCGAGGCTGAGCTTTTTTTTTTATTTCTTTTCTATTTTTTGGGTCTGTTGGGTAGCATGATTGAAGATGGATGGACATCGCGGGACACTTTTTTTTAATAAAGGAATTGTCAAACTGTCTTTTGTGGTTTTTACTTTTTGACACTTTTTTTGTTAATGAGTAGGGGTACAACGTGCCCCATGCCCATTCACATAGAGGATCCGTCCATCATCAATACAGCTGTTATATAGGCAAGTGCGGGGCCACCCGCTGATGTAACCGGATGACCCCACCCCCTCTGACAGCACATGATGTCAGAAGGGGCGGGGTCACTTGGTTACATCACCAGGGGGGCCCCGTCCTTGCCTATATAACAGCTGTCACATCCAAGAGACAGCAGTTGGCAGGACGCTTCACATAGAGGCGGAGCTTTTTTTTTTCTTTTCCAATTTTCGGGTCCATCGGGCATCATGATTGAAGATGGCTGGACATCGCGGAAAATCTTTTTTCTTTTTTAATAAAGGAATTGTCAAACCTGTCTTTTCTGGTTTTTACTTTTTGACACTTTTTTTATTGGTGAATGGGTAGGGGTACAATATACCCGATACCCATTTACATGGGGGGGCCAGGAACTGGGGGTCCCCTTGTTAAAGGGTGCTTCCAGATTCCAATAAGCCATCCCACCCGCAGACCTCCACAACCAATGGCCAGGGTTGTGGGGACGAGGCCCTTGTCCCCATCGACATGGGGACAAGGTGCTTTGGGGGGGCCCCCCACGCCAATTTATTTTTTTACATTTTGATTTTCATCTATATTGCCAAGAGCAGGCAATACATTACAGACGCTTTCAATTTTAAGTGACATTTTTTTCCTTTTAGGCCACGTACACAGGGGCAGACTTTTCGACCGGACTTGTCCGACAGACTTTCCAGCGGACTTTCGACAGATTTTTGACAGACTTCCGACTGACTTTTTAACAAACAGACTTGCCTACACACGATCACACCAAAGTCCGATGGATTCGTACGTGATGACGTACACCGAACTAAAATAAGGAAGTTGATAGCCAGTAGCCAATAGCTGCCCTAGCGTCGGTTTTTGTCCGTCGGACTAGCATACAGACGAGCGGATTTCTGGGTCCGGCGGAGTTACGACGTAAAGATTTGAATCATGCTCCAAATCTAAACTCCGTCAGATTTGCGACTGGAAAAGTCCGCTGAATGTCCGGTAAAGCCCACACACGATCGGATTGTTCGCCAGATTTGGTCCATCAGCGTTCGTCGGACAAGTCCGGTCGAAAAGTCCGACCGTGTGTACGCTGCATTAGAAATGTCATTTTGCTGCGGCACTGTAAAACACATCACACAGATTCGCCACTTTAGAGGCAGACTAAAGGGATCCCCCAGGCACGATATTTGACCACTTAAGGACCGGAAGGATTTGCACTCTTAATGACCAGGCCATTTTTTGAGATACGGCACTGCGTCGCTTTAACTGACAATTGCGTGGTCGTGCGACGTTGTACCCAAACAAAATGTCTTTTTTTTCCCCACAAATAGAGCTTTCTTTTGGTGGTATTTGATCACCTCTGCATTTGTTTATAGAGCAAAAAAAAAAATTTGAAAAAAATAATTTTTTTTTACTTTTTGCTGTAATAAATATCCCAAAAATTTAAAAAAAAAACGAATTTCTTTATCAGTTTAGGCCGATATGTATTCTTCTACATATTTTTGGTAAAAAAAAAAAATTTGCAATAAGCGTATATTGATTGGTTTGCAGAAAAGTTATATCGTCTACAAAATAGGGGATAGGTTTATGGCATTTTTATTATTATTATTTTTTTTTTACCGGTAATGGCGGTGATCTGCAATTTTTAGCAGGACTGCGACATTGCGGTGGACAGATCGGACACTTTTGACACTTTTTTGGGACCATTGACATTTATACAGCGATCGGAGCTAAAATTAGCCACTTATTACTGTATAAATGTCACTGGCAGGGAAGAGGTTAACACTAGGGCGCGATCAAGGGGTTAAGTGTTCCCTAGGGAGGTGTTTCTAACTGTGGGGACAGTGTAGTGACTGGAGGAGGAGACAGATCGCTATTCCTAATCACTAGGAACAGCAGATCTGTCTCCTTCCCTGACAGAACGGGGATCTGTCTGTTTACATTGACAGATCCGTTCTGCCTCTCTGGAGCGATCGCGGGTGGCCGGTGGACATCGCAGGCACCGGCCACACGCATCGGCTCCAGCGTCGCAGGCGCTGGCCACATGCATCGCTCCAGCGCCGCAGGCACGTGCGCGACCCCTAGTGGCCTTTAAGCGGGCAATGTACAATCACGGCAATTTGCCCAGGAGAGCTGGTCCTTAACTGGTTAAAGGAATATTTCATTTTTATTGTTTCACTTTTGTTTCTCTTTTTTTATTGTTGCAGTATTAAAATCACTGCTCCTGAAAAAACTGTAGTTTTTGAAAACTTTTTTTTGCATTGATACGTGTCCCCTGGGGCAGTACTCGGGTCCCCATACACTTTTTATGGCAATAACTTGCATATAAGCCTTTAAAATTGTCACTTTTGATTTTTCATGTTCGAGTCCCATAGACTTTTGATAAGGTTCGTATGTTCGCACAAATTTTTTGCCTGCTCGCATGTTCTGGTGCGAACCGAACCGGGGGGGTGTTCGGCCCATCTCTAATTACAAAGAAGCAGCACGGTATGATGGAGCTACAACATGAGCACACAACACACAGTAATGCCCCGTACACACGGTCGGATTTTCCGATGGAAAATGTCCGATCGGAGCGTGTTGTCGGAAATTCCGACCATGTGTGGGCTCCATCGGACATTTTCCATCGGATTTTCCGACACACAAAGTTTGAGAGCAGGATATAAAATTTTCCGACAACAAAATCCGTTGTCGGAAATTCCGATCGTATGTACACAAATCCGACGGACAAACTGCCACGCATGCTCAGAATAAATAAAGAGATGAAAGCTATTGGCCACTGCCCCGTTTATAGTCCCGACGTATGTGTTTTACGTCACCGTGTTCAGAATGATTGGATTTTCCGACAACTTTGTGTGACCGTGTGTATGCAAGACAAGTTTGAGCCAACCTCCGTCGGAAAAAATCCTAGGATTTTGTTGTCGGAATGTTCGAACAAAGTCCGACTGTGTGTACGGGGCATAAGCGTTTGCATATGGCTAATGTGTTAGTGGAACAGTAGTTCAGTTGATTTTAAGACCATGACATGGATGATATGGATGAAGCATTGTGAACAGACCATGAAAAAAGAAAGGAGTAGTAAAGGGACAGACTGTCAGGGAACAGGTAAAAGGTGAGTAGAACGAACAGGGAAGATGAGTTCCTGAGAATTAAGTGAGTCACTTTAAGATCAGAGATGAGCTTATTAGTACTATAGGTCCATTAGACAGCGTTTGAAAATCTACTGGCAGAAAGTGAGGTTCATGGATCTCAAGTCTTTATAAATTTGGCAGTGGCGGAAGTATAGGTCGCTGAGGTGGCCCATGCTGCAGGGGGCCCCCCTGTATACCTAGATAGGAGGAGCGACAAGGGCGGCTTAGACCGATCCTCAGCTGAACTGAAATTGGCACTGCAGAGAGCTTGTCACACTGATTTGACCTAAAGTGAAAGCACAGTGTGTGCTGTGCTTTTTGTCCCCCCCTACAATGCAGTACCCGGCAGGAAGAGGTAAGGTAAAGCACTGCCATTTTTTAAAAGGTTATCTGTATGTTTGTGTATGTATATGTGTATATGTGTGTGTGTATGTGTGTGTTTTATATATGTGTGTGTATTTATGTGTGTGTGTGTGTATACAGTATGTGTGTGTTTAAATATGTGTATGTGTGTGTTTACATGTATGTATGCACATTTTATTTTATTTACGTGTTTAACCGGTTCCGGACCAGCCGCCGCAGTTATAATGCGGCAGGTTGGCCCGGCTGCGCAAAGTGTTGTAGCTATTCGTCGCATGCGCGCCCGGCTGGGGGGCGTGCGCACACCCCCCGCCGGCCGCGATGATCGGATTCGATCCAGAACCGATCAGTCAATTAAATCTGGCCTGGACCTGGTGATCAGTCCTGGCAAATGAGATCCTTCCTCTGTCGTGTAACTGTAAACACTGACAGGGGAAGTGATGTCATCTCTCCTCATGTCTTTTCCGTTCCAGACCGAGGAGAGATAACATCTAATAGTAAGTGCACCAACACTACACTGACACCAGGCCACGTAGGCACATATTTCACCCCCCAAACACCCCCCTAGTTAACCCCTTCACCACCTGTCACTGTGTCACCCAGTACAGCAGATTTTTTTTTGATTGCTGTACTGGTGTCATTAGTGACAAAAATCAGCATTAGGGTAATTAGCCTTAGGCCCAGATAGGTCTAGGGACCCCCCCAATAAAGGTTTAACCCCTTGTTTACCTCCTGTCAACAGTGATCACTGTATAAGTGTCACGGGTGACACAGTTTAGCTAGTTTATTTTTTTTTGGGTCAGGGCACCCGCCGTAATTTACCCAATAGAAGTTTAACCCCCTGATCACCCGGCGGGTGATCAAAGTTAGATTTTAGCGTCAGGTAGGGTGTGAGTTGCCCCAGGCAGCGTCAGATTAGTGCCAGTAGCGCTATCACTCACGCACGCACCATACACCTCCCTTAGTAGTATAGTGTCTGAACGGATCAATATCTGATCTGATCAGATCTATACTAGTGTCCCCAGCAGTTTAGGGTTCCCAAAATCGCAGTGTTAGCGGGATCAGCCCAGATACCTTCTAGCACCTGCGTTTAGCCCTTTCACCCAGCCCAGCCCAGCCCACCCAAGTGCAGTATCAATTGATCACTGTCACTTACAGAATCATAAAACACATAACTGCAGCGTTCGCAGAGTCAGGCCTGATCCCTGTGAACGCTAACAGTTTTTTTTTGCAGCATTTGAAGCAGTCGCTGACAGTCAGGTGCTTTTTTTCTTGTGAGTCTCACTAGTGTACCAGTAAATTTAGAGACCAAAATGTCAAATCGAAGGTACACTAGTGAAGAGGCCTACACGTTTCTGAGCATGACAGATAGTAAAGAGGAAGTCACTCATCTGTCAGATTCAGGCTCAGAATACGAACCTGTAGACAGCAGTGGCACCCTGACAGATAGCCCTGACGATGAAGTTGTGGTCCCTGCCAAGGTCAGGCGTACCAGACCCCGTTCTTCTTCTGCTGTCGTTGAGGTGCAAGGACCACAGGTCCCTCGTATGGAGCAGAGAGCCAGTACTAGTCCCGCTCATCTTTCTGGTGAACTGGCAAGCACCAGCGGCCTAGTACATCCTGGTCGTACATCCAGAACTGCAGTAACACTTGGTGACGTGGCGAGTCCCATAAGTGAAGTTCAAGCTGGCGAGGTGGCAAGCACGAGTAGTTTCCCGCTGCCACCAAGAAGAAGACAAACACAGGCCCGCCGAGCCCATAGTGCCCTTCCTGCTGCATTCGCCAATCCTAATTGGGATCCCACCAATTCTGCAGCAGCCGCACTTCCCCCATTCACTGGCCAACCCAGAATTCAGGTGGAAACAGTTGATTTTATGCCACTTGACGGTGAAAAACATGCTGTTTTTCACCGAAGATCTCTATAGATCTATTGTGGACCAAAGCAATTTGTATGCTGGTCAATTCATCGCTGCTAATCCCCAGCTGACCCTTGCCAGAGTTTGGAAACCAATTACGGTTTCCGAATTTAAGACATTTCTGGGCCTATCCCTCTTCAAGGGCATAACTAAAAAGAGTGAGTTGCGGTCATATTGGTCCACTGACCCAATTCACCATATGCCCATGTTCTCTGCTTCCATGACCAGGACACGATATGAGCAGATCTTGCGGTTCATGCACTTCAGCGACAATGAACTCTGTTGTCCTCGGGGTGACCCTGGATTTGATCGGCTCTACAAAATTTGGCCCCTGGTAAACCACTTCAACCAACGCTTTGCAGCCTTGTTTACTCCCGATCAAGTTGTCTGCGTTGATGAGTCCCTGATCAAGTTTTCTGGCCGCTTGTCTATCAAACAGTATCTTCCCAGCAAGCGTGCCAAATATGGGGTCAAGATGTATAAGCTCTGTGACAGGGCAACAGGCTATACATTTATTTTTATGGTTTACGAGGGAAAAGATAGTCACGTAGAGCCGGAGAACTGCCCAGACTACATAGGGAGCGCTGGTAAAATAGTGTGGGACTTGGTGTCACCCTTATTCGGAAAGGGGTACCACTTGTACGTGGACAATTATTACACAAGCGTGCCACTTTTTAGTCACCTTTTTGATTACGGAATTGGTGCATGTGGCACCGTGCAATCTAATCGCCGGGGCTTCCCCCAACGGCTTGTAGAATCCCGACTTAGACAGGGGGAGAGAGCCTGCTTGAGGTGTAATAATTTGTTAGTGGCAGGGCTTTTTTAAGGGGGAACTTGGTGGAACTCAGTTCCACCACCTCTGGCTCAGACCCTTGGGGGGGGCTGCTCACCACAATTACTTGTAAACAAAGAAGGCAGGTTTCTGTGTTTAAAAGTGACAGCTCTGCACTCTGTGTGTAACCCCCCTGAACTCTGCACTTTGTATGAAATGCAATCCTGGTATTTAATGCCCCTTTAGGACCCTCCTACTGTTCGTGAAATTTGACTGACCCCACCCACTATTTGATGTGATTTGGAGGGTGTGTGTAGGGGTTCTGGGGGGTCATGGTTGAGTTCCAGCACCTATTGTTTGAGAAAAAAAACCCTGGTTAGCGGTGAAGTGGAGGGATTCTCGGCAGTCCAAATTCCTACGGCGACTGTTGTTGTGAAGAAACCCCTCTGTGTCCATGAATACAACCTTAACATGGGAGGGGTGGACCTCCAAGACCAGTTGTTGGCGCCGTACCTAATTGCACATAAGGCCAGCAGACGCTGTTACAAAAAAGTGTCTGTTTATTTATTTAAATTGGCTCTGCTGAATGCTTTTGTGCTATACAAAGTTTCAGGACGGACAGGATCCTTCCTTAAATTCCAGGAAGAGATCGTCACAGCCCTTCTGTTTCCAGACGGTGCTTTGGCCCACCTTCCCAACGCAAATGCTGTGAGCCAGCTGCATGAGAGGCATTTTCCTTATGTCCTTCCTTGTACCCCTACCCAAAGAATACCCCAAAGAAGATGTTGTGTCTGCAGTAAACGCGGATTTAGGCGTGACACCCGCTTTTATTGTTCCTCCTGTCCTGACCAACCTGGTCTCTGCATCGGTGACAGTTTCAAACGCTACCACACACTAGTTGAGTATTAGCGTAGGATACAGCCCCACACAGTCCTAGGCACACGTACACAGGGTCTCGAAAGATGTGATGGCCATCACATTTTGAAAGACCCTAATCTGCAACGTTCAGTTTACAGTTTTTTTTACAGTTTTTATAAAAGTGAACAAAGTGAAAAAAAAACCACACACAAAAAATATATATAAAATAAAAAATCCAAAAATAGTTGTGGTTGTATTTTTCTTCTCTCTCTCTCTCTCTCTCTCTGTCTATTGTTCTCTCTCTTATGTTAGCTTTCTACTGTCCGATCTACTGTTCGCTCACTATTGTTCTATATCTATTGTTCTCTTTCTGTTTTATTTTTACTATGTTTTATTGCATTTGCTTTGCAGGTATGGTATGTTATACTGTAATGTTTGTTTTATTGTTAACCATCATTTGCTAAGCAGGTATGCCATTCAGCTGCAGCATGGGTTTATTTATCTTGACAGCAACAGCGTTTGCTTCCACGATACATAAAGCCGTGACTCCAGCGCTGTCAGAAGTAATTTCACCACCACAGTTAAAAAAAAAGAGCATATATGCCGAAGCATGGGGGCAGGTGTGGAGGAGTGATTTGCTCCTAACATTAGGGGCGGATTAGCGCGATGCTTCGGAATATATTTTTTTAGGCACAGATTGCAATGTTTTATTTTTACTATGTTTTATTGTATTTGCTTTGCAGGTATGGTAAGTCTTACTGTTATACTGTAATGTTATTTTGTTTTATTGTTAACCATCATTTGCTTAGCAGGTACGCATTCAGCGGTAGAACGGATTTATTTATCTTGACAGCAACAGCGTTTGCTCCCACGATACATAAAGCCGTGACTCCAGTGCTGTCGGAGGTGATTTCACCACCACAGTTAAAAAAAAAAAGCATATATGCCGAAGCATGGGGGCAGGGGTGGAGGAGCGATTTGCTCCTAACATTAAGGGCGGATTGCCCCCATGCTTCGGCATATATTTTGTTAGGCACAGATTGCAATGTTTTATTTTTACTGTTTTATTGTATTTGCTTTGCAGGTATAGTAAGTCTTACTGTTATACTGTAATGTTACTTTGTTTTATTGTTGACCATCATTTGCTTAGCAGGTACACCATTCAGCTGCAGCACAGGTTTATTTATCTTGACAGCAACAGTGTTTGCTCTCACGATACGTAAAGCCGTGACTCCAGCACTGTCGGAGGTGATTTCACCACCACAGTTAAAAAAAAAAATGGTGCATGTATGGGTGGATAAAGGGCGGTATTCTAATGGTGGGCATACCCACCGATCAATCTCTTTTTTTCATTCAGCACACAGGCTGCCTGGAAAAAAAGAACATTACAATGTATGCTCAACAAGGACCAGCAACGTACTGGTATGTTGCTGGACTTTGAGTGGTTATACCAGAATGATGCCTGCAGGTTTAGGTATCATCTTGGTATCATTCTTTTCAGCCAGCATTCAGCCTTCATGTAAAAGCAATCCTAGCAGCTAATTAGCCTCTAGACTGCTTTTGCAAGCAGTGGGAGGGAATGTCCCCCCCTCCCACCATCTTCCATGGTTTTCTCTGGCTCTCCTGTCCCAACAGGGAACCCGAGAATGCAGCCGGTGATTCGGCCAGCTGACCATAGAGCTGATCAGAGACCAGAATGGCTCCAATCATCTCTATGGCCTAAGAAACCGGAAGCTATGAGCATTTCATGACTTAGATTTCGCCGGATGTAAACAGCGCCATTGGGAAATTAGGAAAGCATTTTATCACACCGATCTTGTTATGGTCAGATGCTTTGAGGGCAAAGGAGAGATCTAGGGTCTAATAGACCCCAATTTTTTCAAAAGAGAGTACCTGTCACTACCTATTGCTATCATAGAGGATATTTACATTCCCTGAGATAACAATAAAAATGATTAAAAAAAATGAAAGGAACAGTTTAATAATATCATAAAAAAGCAAAATAAATAATTTAAAAAAAAAAGCAACCCTGTCCCCCCGTGCTCACGCACAAAGGCACTAATTTGGGGTACTTTGTCGCAGTAAGTGGGCTTAGCACTATATGACCATATAGTGTGACCAAACCCCAGTATTTTTGAATATTTTCAGGTATTTTTAACTAGCCTTGCAGGATAAATGTAATTTTTGTATGTGTGTGCTTTAATCTGTTTTGTATGTGTAAAGGCAAATGCAAGCGTCGGTCTGGTGTAATATGTAAACAGCAATTGCACCATGCATGTGAGGTATCACCGTGAAGGTCAGATCGAGGGCAGTAATTTTAGCAGTAGACCGCCTCTGTAAATCTAAAATGGTAACCTGTAAAGGCGTTTAAAGGCTTTTAAAAATGTATGTAGTTTGTCGGCGCTGCGCATTTGTGCGCAATTTTAAAGCATGTCATGTTTGGTATCAATTATGTACTCAGCATAAGATCATCTTTTTTATTTCATCAAAAATTTGGGCAATATAGTGTGTTTTAGTGCATTCAAATTAAAAAAAAGGTTTTTTCCCAAAAAATTGAGTTTGAAAAAATCACTGCGCAAATACTGTGTGAAAAAAAAAATTGCAACACCGACCATTTTAATCTATAGGGCCCTTGCTTTGAAAAAAATATATAATGTTCGCGGGTTCAAAGTACTTTTCTTGCAAAAAATAAAAATATTTTTTCATGTAAACCAAAAAGTGTCAGAAAGGGCATTGTCTTCAAGTAGATAGAAGAGTGGGTGATGTGTGACATAAGCTTCTAAATGTGCATAAAATGGCAGGACAGTTCAACCCCCCCCCCAAATGACCCCTTTTTGGAAAGTAGACACCCCAAGCTATTTTCTGATAGGCATGTTGAGTCCATGGAATATTTTATATTTTGCCACAAGTTTTGGGAAAATAACACTTTTTTTTGCACAAAGTTGTCACTAAATGATATATTGTTCAAACATGGCATGGTTATATGTGGAATTACACCCCAAAATGCATTCTGCTGCTTCTCCTGAGTATGGGGATACCTCATGTGTGAGACTTTTTGGGAGCCTAATCGCGTACAGGACCCCGAAAACCAATCCTTCAGGATTTCTAAGGGTGTAAATTTTTGATTTCACTCTTCACTACCTATCACAGTTTCGAAGGCCATAAAATGCCAAGATGGCACAAAACCCCCCTAAATGACCCCATTTTGGAAAGTAGACACCCCAAGCTATTTGATGAGAGGCATGTTAAGTCCATGGAATATTTTATATTTTGCCACAAGTTGCAGGAAAATTATTATTTATTTTTTTTGCACAAAGTTGTCACTAAATGATCTATTGCTCAAACATGCCATGGGCATATGTGAAATTACACCCCAAAATACATTCTGCTGCTTCTCCTGAGTATGGGGATACCACATGTATGAGACTTTTTTGGAGCCTAGCCGTGTACAGGACCCTGAAAACCAAGCACCGCCTTCAGGCTTTCTAAGGGCGTAAAATGGTGATTTCACTTCCTCACTACCTATCACAGTTTTGGAGGCCCTAAAAAGTCAAGATAGCACAAACCCCCCCAAATGACCCAATTTTGGAAAGAAGACACTTCAAGCTTTTTACTGAGAGGCATGTTGTGTCCATGGAATATTTGATATTTTGCCACAAGTTTCGGGAAAATTAAAATTTTTTTTTTGTTTACACAAAGTTGTCACTAAATGATATGATATGGCATGGTTAAGTGTGGAATTACACCCCAAAATACATTCTGCTGCTTCTCCTGTGTACAGGGATACCTCATGTGTGAGACTTTTTGGAAGCCTAGCCATGTACAGGACCCCAAAAACCAAGCACCGCCTTCAGGCTTTCTAAAGAGGTAAAATTGTGATTTTACTCCTCACTACCTATCACAGTTACAGAGGCCCTGAAATGTCCAGATAGCATAACCCCCCCCCAAATGAACCAATTTTGGAAAGTAGACACCCCAAGGTATTTGCTAAGAGGCATGGTGAGTATTTGGCAGATCTCATTTATTTTTGAAAATGAAGAAAGAAAAGAATTTTTTTTTTTTTTTCAATTTTCAAAACTTGTGAGATCTGCAAAATACACAACGTGCCTCAGCAGATAGCTTGGGGTGTCTACTTTCCAAAATGGGGTCATTTGGGGGGCTTTTGTGCTATCTGGGCATTTCATGGCCTCTGAAACTGTGATAGGCAGTGAGGAGTGAAATCAAAAATGTACGCCCTTAGAAAGCCTGAAGGCAGTGATTGGTTTTCGGGGTCCTGTACGTGGTTAGACTGCCAAAAATTTTCACACATGTGGTATCCCCATACTCAGGAGAAGCAGCAGAATGTATTTTGGGGTGTAATTCCACATATAACCATGCTATGTTTGAACAATATATAATTTAGTGACAACTTTGTGTAAAAAAAAAAATTGTAATTTTCCCGAAACTTGTGGCAAAATATAAAATATTCCATGGACTCAACATGCCTCTCAGCAAATAGCTTAAAGTGTCTTCTTTCCAAAATGGGGTAATTTGGGGGGGGGGGGGTTGTGCTATCTTGTCATTTCATGGCCTCCGAAACTGTGATAGGTAGTGAGGAAGGGAAATCACCATTTTCGGTCTTTTTCCGTTTATATCACCATATCACCAAAGAAAAAAAAAATAGCAGAGGCAATCAAATACCATCAAAATAAAGCTCTATTTGTGGGAAAAAAGGATGCAAATTTAGTTTGGGTACAACATTGCATGACTGCGCAATTACCAGTTAAAGCGGCGCAGTGCCAAATTGTAAAAAGTCCTCCAGTCATTGAGCTGCCAAATCCTCTGGGGGTGGAGTGGTTAATCCTGTCCCCCTATATGTGTACAATCAGAACTGATTTTTTTTGTTCTTACTTGTTCATAGTACCAGCAAAAAAATGCTGTTCCTCTGAAAAGTGATCCATGCTCAGATCGCTTTTTAGAGGCATTTGACAGCCGGTAAAGAGGCAATATGTTATCTCCTGACCGCCTGTTTGAACCCCTTAAATGCATCATCACTATGCTGCAACTGCATGCAATGCACACAGTTGCAGGATGGTTGCAGTGCAGCCCCATTCACCTAGGGGTATACTTCAAGGGTGCCCTAACTGGAAAAAGATTGAGAAACACTAACATAGAGGAACCGATCTCTCCATTTTCCTCCTGCACCCGCTGAATACCTGTGGGAGGGAGAGGTGGAGGAACAGGGGGAAATGGAGAAATCGGTTCCTTTATATGCAGCCACCCACTTGCGACCCGGCCCTGTTGTTCTGCCACCAGGCCCGGAGGAAAGGCCCTTCATGGTTTCTTGCATCGGCCCTGAAGGTTCTAGTTACGCCACTGAAATTTGGACATGTGTCAGTAAGTTTCTCTATCAGTTTCTCATTAGAGAAGGTACAATAAAGCTTATTTTTCATTTCAGCCAGTGGCAGTAAATCTGACAGCCAAGCTTTTGCTATTTTTTGTCTGGTGGCTGTTAAGATGTGTCATTAATTTGAACTGATACTTTGTTAGTCATATCCGGATTGAGGCTGAGTGATGCCTGTCAAGTAACATGGGAACAGCAGTAACAAATACTGTAATTAGTATATTATATACTTGGCTCCAGAGTATTTGGACAACTGGACAGGACCACCACATATTTTCATAAGTTCTTGGGACTGAACAGGCACGAAAGCAGTGTCTTGAATAACCCAAAAGCAAAATGTGCCAAGTTGGTACCAGTATTTTGAACTTTATAGTTGGTCTCTGAGGCTAGAGCATTCTAAGCTCAATTTGGTGGAGTCCTAGATTTGGGTTCATTGTTCAGGGTCAGTTGTAATATCGAGGTCTAATGACCACTTGGCACGTCATCATGACTGAGTGGATTAGCTCCTGTTGAGAGCAATTTGTACAGCAAGGAGATCAAGCCTCTGGAATATGGGTAATCTCGGCATCTGTGTTCAAAAGGAGTTAAGTTGCCCCAATTGGTGAAGGGGGGGGGAGACCATGGAAGTGATAAAAAGGATACACAGACAAGCAGAGGATTACACACCGCACCGCACGCCATACGTTTGTTCCTGTATCCCTGTATACTATACTATGGATAGGATGGTGCACTGACGCACCCACACTTTGTGAGTACCCTCCTGGAGGGAACTGGTATTTAATACTGTTCAATAAATCCCTGACGTTATTACACTATGGAGTCCTTCTTTCCTATACATGTTGCCATTGATGGTTATCTGAGCGAGGTGCAGATCATTTCCAACAGATCCTATATGAGCCCAGGAGTGGCTCTATTGCGTGTATAGACACTGTTTAATCACTGTGTCACACGCGCAGAGGTGAGCGCATGAGCAATTGGGGGTCACTGGAGGGCACTGAAGCATGCCGTTATTTGCACACCATATAGGAAGAACATGAGGAATGCCTAATTTTTTTGGACACTAATTTTTTGCACTTTATATTTCTTATTTTACTAATTGATTTTAATTGAATTGTTGGACACTGCAATATTTTTTAATCAACACCTGGATTTTCCACGTTTTGCATGTTGCATGTTGATATATATATATATATTTATTTATTCACTTGTTCTCACAAATGAATGGCACTGATTATTGCTCACAACATTTAAAATTGAATATTTTTTTACTGTGATTTATAGATTTTACGCTATTGCATATATTTATTTATTTTGATTTTATTATATATTTTTTTATATCACGTTATTCATCTATTTCTCTAGCGCATACACAATTATTTATTTGATTTTGTCACATACACGATATGAAACGTGGTTAGTGTGTGCAGCTGATTTAAGTATTGGAACTCACTTTACAGGTATCAATCCAGTTGTGGCTCACAAGATCTTTGTGCAATTATAAGTGAAAAAATGTTGTACCTGTTGGCAGGGTTGGACTGGGACAAAAATTTGGCTCTGGACTTCACCCAGACAGTCCCACTTTAATTTTGCAAACGCACACAAAGACAAGTGAACAAGTGAAGTGGGAGGGCTAATGTCTTGCAGGAACATTGCTACAGCCTCATTGGCTGTAATTTTAGAAACTGGTATTGCTGCACAGCCATTGGCTGCCTTTCATCAAAGCAGCGGCGCTGAGGCTGAGCCAAGTTGCGTACTATGAAGAGAGGTGATGGGCAGTGCAGATGACAGGTTTCTCCTATGCCGGACGGCCAACCCCGATGGCCACCCAAGCCCCCCCCCCTTCACTAGCCATTAGCCATTCTACTTTATTTCTCTTAGACCCCTTTCACGCTGGGGTGCTTTTCAGGTGTTTTAGCGCTAAAATTAGCACCTGAAAAGCGCCTCTCAAACCACCCCAGCGGTGCGTTTGCAGGACGGGAAAAGTCCTGCAAGCAGCATCTTTGGGGCGGTGCAGGATCTGTGTATAATCTGGTCTTGCACCGCCCCTGCCATTGAAATCCACGGGCAGTGCTGCCGAAGCACCTGCAAAGCGCCTGCAAAGCGTTTCGGCAACGTCGCAACACGGGCACTTTTAACCCTTTCCTCGGCCGCTAGCGGGATTTAAAAGTGCCCCGCTAGTGGCCAAAAAGCACCGCTATAACAGCAGTAAATCGCAGCTAAAGTAGAAAGCATCCTTTTAGGCAGTACAGCCGTGCTCAAATTATTGGTTGCATGAGCCACGCAGCCATTACTTTGACAGGCTGTTACTGAAACCGGCCCACTGAGCCATCGGCCCACCGGGAAACTTCCGGTAGTCCCGATGGCCAGTACATACCTGCCTGTTGGTAATGGAACAATTCCATCTGATGTAGTTTAAATTTGTTTTGTAGGACTTGAAACGACTTTACACCCTTTTGCTGCTAATAACCAATAGAAACGAGTGAGGTTCAATTTGGTCTAATGTTTAAAGGTATTTGGTTCATTAAGACTAGTAGAAAAGAAGGGATTCCTAAGAAAAGGACAATTGAGGGGGATGGAGTAATAGTGTCCCCCTGAACATTAGAGCTTGTCCCATAATTTAGTGAATGCGCTGTGACAGAATTTTGTATGAAAGACCAATGTTTTGGAAGGAGCCATAGTAAGTTATCTACAGTCAGGTCCATAAATTTTGGGACATTGACACAATTTTAATCTTTTTGGCTCTATACACTACCACAATGGATTTGAAATGAAACGAACAAGATGTGCTTTAACTGCAGACTTTCAGCTTTAATTTGAGGGTATTTACATCCAAATCAGGTGAACGGTGTAGGAATTACAACCGTTTGTATATGTGCCTCCCACTTTTTAAGGGACCAAAAGTAATGGGACAATTGGCTGCTCAGCTCTTCCATGGCCAGATGTGTTTTATTCCCTCATTATCCCATTTACAAGGACCAGATAAAAGGTCCAGAGTTCATTGCAAGTGTGCTATTTGCATTTGGAATCTGTTGCTGTCAACTCTCAATATGAAAAAAGGTGGTAAAAAACACTGCGCTAACTATAAAGGCAAAAAAAAGGGAAGAAAGGAAGGAAAGCAGCTACATACAGTATGACATATACAGTGAAGTGAATAACCCAGGTTGGATCTAAACCAAACATGTGTCTCTGATACCAAAAAAAATCAATCAAAAGGCATAAATCAAGTCCTGTTTATGTCTAAACAGAACAAACAGTCACTAGATGGTATGAATCCTGGAGTGTTATGAATGGGTATGCAGATCCATCCGTAGCAAGGAGGTTATGGAAGGATAAACATCTACAACTTGACAGAAGGTAAATGCTCTTACCAGATCCGGTGGACTCTAGTGTCAGCGACATAGAGTCATCAGAGCCTTGTGCCACACATGGCAAATGTGTAGGTGTCCTAATGAATGAGACCTCGTGGTGGATTTCAGGGATGCTCCTAAGGGCTTCTGAGTCCAATCGTGTAAAAAGGATGTAAATAATTGCGCCAGCTCTCAGGTGGGGATGAAGCAGCCAACACAGCAATATGACCGTTGCAAGTGAAACTTAAAATAGAAAAGTGTGGCGCTAATAGATAATGAGACTCCTGTTGTTTGACAGGTAGATACAGTGGATTGAGGGAAAATCAAAATACCTTTAGTGTGATAAAATAAAGATATATAAAAATATATGTACTAAATGGTATACATACTACAGGTGGGAACACAGTGTGTGTTTAACCAACAAGGACACAGTGAAAAAAATAAAATGAAGAAAAAAGAGGGAGACAATCAAACATGCAGGGTAAAGCCAATAACGGTGCAAAATATCTAAAGAAGCTGAATATGTTAATCCACAGAACCAGACTTCAATGGAGGTGGCCGACAAATACAAGGACGTCAATATCTCTAGGGGAAAAAAAGGGGGCAAACATGGGGGTACGAAAAGTCTCTAGATGACAAAATCGGACAGTCCCATTTAGTCCTACAGGTAGCTGGATGTAAGCTGTCTTCTCAGGAAATGATCTGAGGATTATTAGGAAAGGTCACGACCAATGGGCTAAATCTCGGCTCAAATGGACAATTCCCACCAGGAGAGAGAGGAAAGCAAAAGAATGCCCTTACCAGATCCGGTGGACTCACAGGCCGTGGCGGTGAGTCAAACGAGCCTATACCGTTAAACGGTGTGGGATAGAGGTTGGTGGGAGAACTTGTAAACCATCTTGTCAGCAGTCCTCATGGGAAGCACCGATTTAGAGTCTGGGGTCCCCAGGATATGATTCCGGTCACAGGATCACCATTTCCTCAGAGCAACATCATATGTGTAAATAAAAAGAAGGGGAAAAAAAACTCCACATAGTGTAAATCCTTTGATTTGCAGGGAGCATAAAAGCACTTTATTTGAGGAGTATACTCCGAAAAAAGTATTTTTACAAGCGGGGGGCGGTAAAAACTCGGCCCAAAATAAATAAAAACCGGCATAAAAATTATAAAAAACAGGCGCAGTAGATAGTGGTGGGGTGTAGTCATGGATCCCGACGCGTTTCGCCTCCTAAGGCTTCTGCTGGGGTATGAATAAGCCCCCCACACAACTGCGCTTTATATACAGGAAGAATTGTAATGTAACAGCTAATCAGCGCTGTTGTACGAGACCACTTCCGGGTTCGGCGGCGTCATCTGTGACAAATCGGTCACATGACATTTTGTGGCCAATCAGAACGTGAGGGTGATGGTTAGAAGCCAAGCCTCACTCCTGACCACCTATAGGCAGAGTAGCAATCCCATTCGTTATATGTGATTAATCACATGATGAGGAAATAACGAAGGGACGCTCTGAGGTGCGTGTCAGGGAGAGGAGGAAGCCAGAGCCTGCCAGATAGAGGCGTGGAACGCACAGCACAGCGGCGATCCACGCTAATAGAATTTATTTATGTTGTGCTGATGTAGTCCCGATCCCGGAAGTGTTCCCAACATAAAGACATGTGGGAATAAAGATGTGTGCAAACAAATCATGATAGTTACATATATATGAATGCACAAAAAATAAACATGTCATTTTCAGAAAAGAAAAAAGTAACTATATAAAAAATAAGACCTAAAAAGGATATAGGTAAGTATACAACAGAGACTCATGAGGGGAAAGTGTATGTGCTTAGTATCCAGTGTACATATAATGCGTTGGATTGAAGAACTCCTAAGTGTAGTGAGAACTTAGGGAATTCACAGAACGCCATCTCTTATATATAAAAAAATATATAATAATTAATGGGGTGAAGGAAATAAAAGTATTTCTTTAATTAAATAATAAAATAATAAAAAATGAGAGTTCATTTGAAGCCCTATAGAAAAAATGGGCACATGATAAAAAAGGAGAAAGTCAGTAGCTCAAAAAATGAAATTATAACAATCTTGTGGCATTTGTGAACTGCATAATTTAAGGAAATTTTATGTCATTCATAAGTAAAGGATTGGTGAAGGTGGGGAAAGGGGGGTGAAAGGGGGGGAAAAGTGGGTGTATCAACGTTTAGGACTGGTTTATGAAGGCGTTGATATCCCATTCCACGTTCAATCCGTGTGGCACATAACATTTCATGAGATGTATCCAAAAGGTTTCAAGCTTGGAAACACCCCTAGTGTTTGGTTCCCCCCTCCAATGTGGAACGAATTTGTCAATAATTTGGAACTTAGTCCCAGACGGATTTTGGTTGTGGTGAACTAAATAGTGTTTGGGAACGCTATGATTAGTGCGTCCTTTTAATATAGCTGTGACGTGTTCATTCACTCGTGTGGAGAAGTTACGTATGGTTCTTCCTATGTATTGCTTGCCACAAGGGCAGGTAATAAGGTAAACGATAAATTTTGTGGTGCATGTTGTGAATTGTTTCATCTTAAATTCCTTCCCAGTAGCGGATGATGTGAAGGTCTCAATTTTACGGGATTTGCAAACGTTGAGTTTGCATACTGCACATTTCCTGCAGGGGTAAAAACCCTTGAGGTCATGAAAGAAAGATGGCATCTTCGGAGGGTCAACCACTCCTGGTGCAATCTTGCTACCTATTGATGGTGCTCCTTTATATATCACTCCAGCTTGGTCGGGAAGTAATGGGCCCAGTATTCGGTCGTTTTTCAGAACCTTCCAATGTCTGGAAATGATGCTCTTTATCTGCTTGTGTTGGATAGAATAGTTGGTAAGGAAGGCCCATCTATGTTTGGCATCCAGAGGTTTTTTTGGTTGTTCCACTAGTAGTGAAGAGCGGTCAATGCGTGCTATTTTCTGTATCTCCTGGTCGATTGATTCTCCATCGTAGCCCTTTTCTTGGAATCTACATTTAATAGTTTCTGCCTGCCTGAAGTAGTCCGGCAAAAGAGAACAGTTACGTCTGATTCTCATCAGTTGACTTCGAGGTACCGATTTTAGCCATGCTGTATGGTGACAGCTGTCGGTCGGGATGTACCCGTTGCGGTCGGTGGCCTTGAAAAAGGTTTTCGTCTCCAATTGGCCATTGACAGCTGTGATTTCCAAATCTAGGAAATGTATTGTAGACGGGCTAGCTTCATATGACAAGTGTATGCCTACCTCATTCGCATTTAGGGTTAGCATAAAGCGACTGAGGGAGTCCATTGAGCCTCTCCATAGGAGGAGGATGTCGTCGATATATCTGGCCCAAAAGACGAGCTGTAGTGGTCTCTGGGTTCCGACGACATCCTCCTCCCACTTGGCCATAAAAATGTTAGCCAGACTGGGGGCAAATTTTGCCCCCATGGCTACTCCCTTCGTCTGTAGGTAATAATGGTTGTCATACCAAAAGTAATTTGACTTGGTAGCAAAGTGTAACAGATCTACAATGAACCTCTTTTGAGTCATAGAGATGTTCTTTTCTCTTGATAGAAAGAGTTCAACTGCTTCTATACCCAATTCGTGGGGAATGATCGTGTATAGAGAAGTAACGTCTGCAGTTACTAGTATGAGATCGTTAGTGTACGTGACTTGTTGTAATTTATTAATAGTGTCCCGAGTATCTTTCAGAAAAGATGGTATTGATTTTACTATTGGCTGTAAATAATAGTCTATGTATTTCCCTATGCGGGAGGTCACGGAGTTGATTCCACTTATGATTGGGCGACCAGGAGGTTGAGTGATGTTCTTGTGTACTTTAGGCAGATAGTACATTATAGGGATGCGCGGAGCTACTGGGACCAGGAAATTTTTTTCTTTTTTGTCTAGTATGCCAAGCTGAAAGCCAGTATCAATCAAGTCTACTAGTCTTTTTTTGAAGCTTGTAGTGGGGTTGGATCCGAGAGGCAGGTACGTTTCTGTGTCACCAAGGATTCTCATCATCTCAGCATGATAGTCCTTACTGTCAAGAACGACTATCCCTCCGCCCTTATCCGCCGGGCGGATGACAAGGTCTTTGCGTTCACAAAGGGACTTTAAGCCAATTTTAATATTGGGGTCAGAGTGATATTTCTTCTTTGGGAGTCCTTCTAGGTCTTCCAGAACTAGATCACGGAACACCTTAATAGATGGAGCTATAGGGACTGGGGGGTTAAATAGAGACGGGTTCGCTAATCCCGAGTGAACTGTGTGGGAATTAGTGAGAAGACATGAGGGCCTGCTTGGATTGGACGCAATATATCTTTGTACATTAAGTTTACGTATAAACTTATGTACATCTATAAAAGTGGAGAATTTACTCAGTGTTTTAGGGGGGGCAAATTTCAAACCTTTGTGAAGAACATTAAGTTCCGCTGGGGAGAAATCAGCTTTGCTTAGATTGAAGATGCCATTATCCTTTAGACCCTTTTTCTCTTTATTGGAACGCCTCCCCCCTCGGGTGCCGCGTTTTGTTCTGGGTTTCGTGTGGGGTATTCTTGTTCTCTGTGAAAACCCCCCGGATATAGAGGTTGTGGTTTGACCTGGTTGTAGTTAAAAGGTGACCTGTCAGGGTAATCTCTGTCTCTGTACTCATAACGGTATTGTGAATTGTGATAATCATTAGGTCGCTCATCTCTAAGAGGTGAAAATCTGTTTCTTGTGTTAATCGGGGTTCTTTGTGGGTATGGTGGGTAGTATTGGTATTCATTTCGACTTGTATCACGTCTTCGGGGGGAGTAGTCCTGTCTATAGTCCTCATAGTGGACAGAACGATCTTTGTTACCCCTACCCTTTCCCCTGTTGTTACGTCCTCTGTTCCCCGAATGGGGAGGAGGATCCCTGGTAAGGGTCACAGGGGCAGGGGGGGGGAAAGACGGGCGTCTAACATTACTCATGAGGGGGGGGGGAAGTACTGGGGGGGTATGTGACGCCCTGGAGTCATCCAGATATTCCGTCTCCATAGAGTGGCTGGTATTGACAGGTAGGTCTTTGGCTTGGCTATTGGATTGCCAGCTAAAGACATTCTTATTTTTATAATCACTAAGGTCTCTGTTGTATTTCTTCTGTTTTTTGGTTTTTTGTTCTCTTTCTTCCTTTTCGAGATGATTTTTCAGATTAGTAGAAAGACTGATGTACTCTGTGGTGGATTTATGTGGGAGAAGTTTATCCCTAATTTCTTTAATTTCCTTGTCTATAAAGGTTCTTCTCGTGCGTTTTCTATCTATAAGGAACCCCAATAGGGAAATTCCTGCTTCATTAAAATAGTGGTACCAAGACTCTATATCAATATCGCCTTGTTGTGGGTGTATTGTCCACCTTAGGCCTCTTGGGACCATGCGTTCCTTGGTGTACTGCTCAAGGAAGGCAATGTCCCATTCTAAGTGTAGCTCAGAGACCATCAGGTTTTTAAGCCTGAGAAACAGACCGCCTATCTCAGAGTCAGTGTTAAAAACTGTAAAGACTCCTTCAGTGTTGAAGGTGCGGCTGGTTCGGTAATCAAACACATCCATAATTGGTGGGTTAACAAAGGTGTGTGGAGAGGCTGCAAATAGTATTGTCAATAAAAAACGTGTAAAAAGGATGTAAATAATTGCGCAATTCACAATACCGTTATGAGTACAGAGACAGAGATTACCCTGACAGGTCACCTTTTAACTACAACCAGGTCAAACCACAACCTCTATATCCGGGGGGTTTTCACAGAGAACAAGAATACCCCACACGAAACCCAGAACAAAACGCGGCACCCGAGGGGGGAGGCGTTCCAATAAAGAGAAAAAGGGTCTAAAGGATAATGGCATCTTCAATCTAAGCAAAGCTGATTTCTCCCCAGCGGAACTTAATGTTCTTCACAAAGGTTTGAAATTTGCCCCCCCTAAAACACTGAGTAAATTCTCCACTTTTATAGATGTACATAAGTTTATACGTAAACTTAATGTACAAAGATATATTGCGTCCAATCCAAGCAGGCCCTCATGTCTTCTCACTAATTCCCACACAGTTCACTCGGGATTAGCGAACCCGTCTCTATTTAACCCCCCAGTCCCTATAGCTCCATCTATTAAGGTGTTCCGTGATCTAGTTCTGGAAGACCTAGAAGGACTCCCAAAGAAGAAATATCACTCTGACCCCAATATTAAAATTGGCTTAAAGTCCCTTTGTGAACGCAAAGACCTTGTCATCCGCCCGGCGGATAAGGGCGGAGGGATAGTCGTTCTTGACAGTAAGGACTATCATGCTGAGATGATGAGAATCCTTGGTGACACAGAAACGTACCTGCCTCTCGGATCCAACCCCACTACAAGCTTCAAAAAAAGACTAGTAGACTTGATTGATACTGGCTTTCAGCTTGGCATACTAGACAAAAAAGAAAAAAATTTCCTGGTCCCAGTAGCTCCGCGCATCCCTATAATGTACTATCTGCCTAAAGTACACAAGAACATCACTCAACCTCCTGGTCGCCCAATCATAAGTGGAATCAACTCCGTGACCTCCCGCATAGGGAAATACATAGACTATTATTTACAGCCAATAGTAAAATCAATACCATCTTTTCTGAAAGATACTCGGGACACTATTAATAAATTACAACAAGTCACGTACACTAACGATCTCATACTAGTAACTGCAGACGTTACTTCTCTATACACGATCATTCCCCACGAATTGGGTATAGAAGCAGTTGAACTCTTTCTATCAAGAGAAAAGAACATCTCTATGACTCAAAAGAGGTTCATTGTAGATCTGTTACACTTTGCTACCAAGTCAAATTACTTTTGGTATGACAACCATTATTACCTACAGACGAAGGGAGTAGCCATGGGGGCAAAATTTGCCCCCAGTCTGGCTAACATTTTTATGGCCAAGTGGGAGGAGGATGTCGTCGGAACCCAGAGACCACTACAGCTCGTCTTTTGGGCCAGATATATCGACGACATCCTCCTCCTATGGAGAGGCTCAATGGACTCCCTCAGTCGCTTTATGCTAACCCTAAATGCGAATGAGGTAGGCATACACTTGTCATATGAAGCTAGCCCGTCTACAATACATTTCCTAGATTTGGAAATCACAGCTGTCAATGGCCAATTGGAGACGAAAACCTTTTTCAAGGCCACCGACCGCAACGGGTACATCCCGACCGACAGCTGTCACCATACAGCATGGCTAAAATCGGTACCTCGAAGTCAACTGATGAGAATCAGACGTAACTGTTCTCTTTTGCCGGACTACTTCAGGCAGGCAGAAACTATTAAATGTAGATTCCAAGAAAAGGGCTACGATGGAGAATCAATCGACCAGGAGATACAGAAAATAGCACGCATTGACCGCTCTTCACTACTAGTGGAACAACCAAAAAAACCTCTGGATGCCAAACATAGATGGGCCTTCCTTACCAACTATTCTATCCAACACAAGCAGATAAAGAGCATCATTTCCAGACATTGGAAGGTTCTGAAAAACGACCGAATACTGGGCCCATTACTTCCCGACCAAGCTGGAGTGATATATAAAGGAGCACCATCAATAGGTAGCAAGATTGCACCAGGAGTGGTTGACCCTCCGAAGATGCCATCTTTCTTTCATGACCTCAAGGGTTTTTACCCCTGCAGGAAATGTGCAGTATGCAAACTCAACGTTTGCAAATCCCGTAAAATTGAGACCTTCACATCATCCGCTACTGGGAAGGAATTTAAGATGAAACAATTCGCAACATGCACCACAAAATTTATCGTTTACCTTATTACCTGCCCTTGTGGCAAGCAATACATAGGAAGAACCATACGTAACTTCTCCACACGAGTGAATGAACACGTCACAGCTATATTAAAAGGACGCACTAATCATAGCGTTCCCAAACACTATTTAGTTCACCACAACCAAAATCCGTCTGGGACTAAGTTCCAAATTATTGACAAATTCGTTCCACATTGGAGGGGGGAACCAAACACTAGGGGTGTTTCCAAGCTTGAAACCTTTTGGATACATCTCATGAAATGTTATGTGCCACACGGATTGAACGTGGAATGGGATATCAACGCCTTCATAAACCAGTCCTAAACGTTGATACACCCACTTTTCCCCCCCTTTCACCCCCCTTTCCCCACCTTCACCAATCCTTTACTTATGAATGACATAAAATTTCCTTAAATTATGCAGTTCACAAATGCCACAAGATTGTTATAATTTCATTTTTTGAGCTACTGACTTTCTCCTTTTTTATCATGTGCCCATTTTTTCTATAGGGCTTCAAATGAACTCTCATTTTTTATTATTTTATTATTTAATTAAAGAAATACTTTTATTTCCTTCACCCCATTAATTATTATATATTTTTTTATATATAAGAGATGGCGTTCTGTGAATTCCCTAAGTTCTCACTACACTTAGGAGTTCTTCAATCCAACGCATTATATGTACACTGGATACTAAGCACATACACTTTCCCCTCATGAGTCTCTGTTGTATACTTACCTATATCCTTTTTAGGTCTTATTTTTTATATAGTTACTTTTTTCTTTTCTGAAAATGACATGTTTATTTTTTGTGCATTCATATATATGTAACTATCATGATTTGTTTGCACACATCTTTATTCCCACATGTCTTTATGTTGGGAACACTTCCGGGATCGGGACTACATCAGCACAACATAAATAAATTCTATTAGCGTGGATCGCCGCTGTGCTGTGCGTTCCACGCCTCTATCTGGCAGGCTCTGGCTTCCTCCTCTCCCTGACACGCACCTCAGAGCGTCCCTTCGTTATTTCCTCATCATGTGATTAATCACATATAACGAATGGGATTGCTACTCTGCCTATAGGTGGTCAGGAGTGAGGCTTGGCTTCTAACCATCACCCTCACGTTCTGATTGGCCACAAAATGTCATGTGACCGATTTGTCACAGATGACGCCGCCGAACCCGGAAGTGGTCTCGTACAACAGCGCTGATTAGCTGTTACATTACAATTCTTCCTGTATATAAAGCGCAGTTGTGTGGGGGGCTTATTCATACCCCAGCAGAAGCCTTAGGAGGCGAAACGCGTCGGGATCCATGACTACACCCCACCACTATCTACTGCGCCTGTTTTTTATAATTTTTATGCCGGTTTTTATTTATTTTGGGCCGAGTTTTTACCGCCCCCCGCTTGTAAAAATACTTTTTTCGGAGTATACTCCTCAAATAAAGTGCTTTTATGCTCCCTGCAAATCAAAGGATTTACACTATGTGGAGTTTTTTTTCCCCTTCTTTTTATTTACACATATGATGTTGCTCTGAGGAAATGGTGATCCTGTGACCGGAATCATATCCTGGGGACCCCAGACTCTAAATCGGTGCTTCCCATGAGGACTGCTGACAAGATGGTTTACAAGTTCTCCCACCAACCTCTATCCCACACCGTTTAACGGTATAGGCTCGTTTGACTCACCGCCACGGCCTGTGAGTCCACCGGATCTGGTAAGGGCATTCTTTTGCTTTCCTCTCTCTCCTGGTGGGAATTGTCCATTTGAGCCGAGATTTAGCCCATTGGTCGTGACCTTTCCTAATAATCCTCAGATCATTTCCTGAGAAGACAGCTTACATCCAGCTACCTGTAGGACTAAATGGGACTGTCCGATTTTGTCATCTAGAGACTTTTCGTACCCCCATGTTTGCCCCCTTTTTTTCCCCTAGAGATATTGACGTCCTTGTATTTGTCGGCCACCTCCATTGAAGTCTGGTTCTGTGGATTAACATATTCAGCTTCTTTAGATATTTTGCACCGTTATTGGCTTTACCCTGCATGTTTGATTGTCTCCCTCTTTTTTCTTCATTTTATTTTTTTCACTGTGTCCTTGTTGGTTAAACACACACTGTGTTCCCACCTGTAGTATGTATACCATTTAGTACATATATTTTTATATTTCTGAGTCCAATCGCCAGTTCAGGACAGGGACTTCCAGATCAAACACCACTTTAGGAACTCCAAAATGGGAATCTTGATGGATAGATGTAGCCAGGTGAGGTGCCCACTCATTCCAAGAGGTTATGTGGAGAAAAATATTGCTTCCACATAGTTCAGATAAAAACGAGTGGTATTTTATTTATAAAAAACCAATACATTAAAATGTGATCACAAAAGCGAGAACAGGTAATATGGAGAGTGATAGAGCCGCCCTACGTGTTTTGACCGAAGGGTCTTCTACTGGGGCATAAATCTCCGCTACACATTGCCAATATATATAAAAGTAATCCACAATAATGACCAATCAGCAGGGAAAACAAAATACTTCATCTAATTGGAGAAAATGATCATCTGACTAGCTGACCTCACAGTCTAGTCACATGGACCAATAATATGTAAAGAATATGGCAAATGTGTAGGTGTCCTGTGTAGGTATGGCTACGAGCCCATCGAGGTCGGATCCTTTCTGGTTGGCTATGAGTCTCACATGTTGTGTATTCTTGGTGAGACAAATGGTGGTGTTTGGTGGATGCATTAAGAACAGTGTAGAAGGTGTGGAGTCACCTTCTATCTTGTGGAGATATACACCCCTCTTATTTCTCTGCATCCAATGCTGGGAAAAATCTCCCCTTCTTGTTTACAAGAGCATGTCATTTTGACCCAGGCAAGCTAAGATTAATGTTTTTGTGACCTTTACACTACCTTTTCTTGATATCTGGGAAGTCTAAGTTTAGTTTCTAGGATCACACGTCTCTCTATGAATAAAACAGGATGGGCTCTAGAGTAACAATGCCCAGTTCTCTTTCAAAGTCAGTAACAGTCTGATCCATCATTAAGCGTGAATCCTGAAGAAGCTATTAACAGCGAAATGCGTTGATTCCATATGCTTAAAATATCTAAGACTGACTGTCTAACGCTGTATTGGTTTTATATTTTACTTTTGATGGCACTTCATCTTTTTAATGTGATATAATAAAATGATGCTTATACCATTTTGAAGGTTCAATTCCTCCTCATTTGTTGGCACAATTAAAGTCCCTTACCCTGTGGTTGTTGAGGTCTCCTCCTATTTAGAATGTGGCCCTCCCTCTAACAGGTTTGTACTCTAAATAGTATGTTGTGTTTGCATGCCGCTTTGATCAAAATACTGGCCATGTGCTTGACGAGGCATGAACCCTACTTGACCTGTGTGAATCAATTGTCCAATACCTGCATTCAGTCTGGTGGTCCAAATTTTTCTTAACAAGTTAACATTTTACATTAAGTAGCGAAATAGGATATTTTGTCCAATTGTTTGTCATCTCTGTTCAGTTTCAGAATCATACACACCTTTGCCAAGATGAATTCCTGGTAAAAGCAGTGGTTCTCTCTGAAATAAATAAAGGCTTCCGTCCACATAAGGACAAGGAGTTCATATGTTACATATTACAGATTTTTTGTAATAGGAGACTGTAAAGCCATCGGAGACAGGACATTTATTGGCTGTCGACTTTTGTCAATTCTATCAGCAGCTCCCATGGCTTCCTGAAAAGTATCCTAAATTTGTGAGAGTGGCACACAGGGGAGCATATCATTGCCTAGGGATGAAGAAAGAAAGTTGATGGGGTCATAAAGATCTGAGAGGTTTCGTGTAAATTCGGAAACTATCTTTGATAGATTACTAGTCAATTTTTTTGGGTGGGATCAAGTTTTCAAATTTGAACCAGAAGAGTATCTTTATTGCCTTTCAGATAAAACGTATGCCTAAGTTACTTATTGACTTTATCAACATGTACAAGGTTAAGATTAGGCTTAGCTCGCTCCAGTTCCATTTTATTGTGTGTAATGGGGTTGCTCCTAAAGATGCTCACTTAGACAATTTTTCTGTGTGTTTGTGTCACAAGTTTTTTCCATAGCAAGAAATTTCCACTAAGACCTTTTTGTGCACAAGTCAACAATACTCCTGTCTAACATTTAACCTCCATTTCTGTACCATAGATAACTGAACAGAATGCAGACACGGAGGAAATGTTGCTGCCCTACCTGAGAAGAAAACGTATCCTTGTGTCCTTACAGTGGTAATTCAAAAACCACAATAAACAACATCCCGGTGTCGATCAAATATCAATTTGACCTATATGTCAATATGATTGTGCTGACTTTCTCGTGCTGTTGCTTCATTTTGAGATGAGCACAAATCACAGGGTTTGTAAATGCTGGCCTGGCACTACATGTTGAATCCTGTGATGAAAGTGCTACGTGGTATATATGAGCTTCTGGAATTAGAGCTTAATGGAAGACTATAAAATATCATCTCTTCCTTAAAGCGGAGTTCCAAGCTAAAATGCATAAAGGTCTTAAACAGAGCACCCCACATCCCCTCGTTTTTGGATATATTCAGGGAAGTCATTTCCGCAATTGCATCGACAAGCACCCCCCAGCCCCCGCCCGCCTTCTGGGACCTGTGTGTGTCCCAGAAGATGATGGGACCATTCAGAAAGCACAACTTGCACATGCGCAGTAGAAAACAGGCTGTGAAGCCTGAAGGCTTCACTGCCGGTTGCCCTTACTTGCAATGCCTGCACCCAAAGCCGATGGACAAATTGGCCTGGGGTGCCGACATCGTGGGATCCCTGGACAGGTAAGTGTCCTTATATTAAAAGTTAGCAGCTACAGTATTTGTAGACTTTTCATTCATATTCTCTAAAAAATGGCCGAGAAATTATAAATTATGCCAGGGTATGTAAACTTGTGTGTGTATGTATGTATATATATATGTGTGTGTGTATGTATATGTATACGTGTGTGTGTGTGTGTATATATATATATATATATATATATATATATATATATATATATATATATAATGTGTGTGTGTATATGTAATATATATATATATTTATTACTGTCATGAACAGGTGTGACCAGAACCGTGTGATCTGCGGCATAGGACACCAAAACGTATATAAGTTAAAATATATGATTTATTAAAGTAAGTGAATAATATAGTACAAACACCTCCAATATGACACAGTGCAATAACCAACCACAGACAGAGACTAGGGATGATCTTCAAGTTCGATTCGAACCCATGTTCGACTCGAACATCGGCTGTTCACAAGTTCGCCGAACAGCGAACAATTTGGGGTGCCGCGGAACACCCTTTAAAAGTATATGGGAGAAATCAAAAGTGCTAATTGTAAAGCCTTATATGCAAGTTATTGTCATAGAAAGTGTTTGGGGACCCGGGTCCTGCCCCAGGGGACATGGATCAATGCAAAAAAAAGTTTTAAAAACGGCTGTTTTTTCAGGAGCAGTGATTTTAATAATGCTTAAAGTCAAACAATAAAAGTGTAATATCCCTTTAAATTTCGTAGCTGGGGGGTGTCTATAGTATGCCTGTAAAGGGGCGCATGTTTCCTGTGTTTAGAACAGTCTGACAGCAAAATGACATTTCAAAGGAAAAAAAGTCTTTTAAAACTACTTGCGGCTATTGCATTGCCGGTCCGACAATACACATAGAAGTTCATTGATAAAAACGGCATGGGAATTTCCCACAGGGGAACCCCGAACCAAAATTTTTTGAAAAAATGACGTGGGGGTCCCCCTAAATTCCATACCAGGCCCTTCAGGTCTGGTATAGATATTAAGGGGAACCCCGCGCCAAAATAAAAAAAAAATGGCGTGGGGTCCCCCGAAAATCCATACCAGACCCTTATCCGAGCACGCAACCTGGCAGGCCGCAGGAAAAGAGGGGGGACGAGAGAGCGCCCCCCCCTCCTGAACCGGCCACATGCCCTCAACATTGGGAGGGTGCTTTGGGGTAGCCCCCCAAAACACCTTGTCCCCATGTTGATGAGGACAAGGGCCTAATTCCCACAACCCTGGCCGGTGGTTGTGGGGGTCTGCGGGCGGGGGGCTTATCGGAATCTGGAAGCCCTCTTTAACAAGGGGACCCCCAGATCCCAGCCCCCCCTCTGTGTGAAATGGTAAGGGGGTACAAAAGTACCCCTACCATTTCACTAAAAAACTGTCAAAAATGTTAAAAATGACAAGAGACAGTTTTTGACAATTCCTTTATTTAAATGCTTCTTCTTTCATCTATCTTCCTTCATCTTCTTCTTCTGGCACTTCTGGTTCTTCCTCCGGTGTTCTCGTCCAGCATCTCCTCTGCGGCATCTTCTATCTTCTTCTCCTCGGACCGCTCCGCACCCATGGCATGGGGTGAGGCTCCCGGTCTTCTCTTCATCTTCTTCTCTTCTTCATCTTCTTCTTCATCTTCTTCTCCGGGCCGCTCCGCCATGCTGGCATGGTGGGATGCTCCCGCTGTGTGACGCGTCTCCTCTTCTGACAGTTCTTAAATAACGGGGGCGGGGCCACCCGGTGACCCCGCCCCCTCTGACGCACGGGACATGACGGGACTTCCCTGTGGCATTCCCCATGACGTCACAGGGAAGTCCCGTCAAGTCACCGTGCATCCCCCATTATTTAAGAACCATCAAAAGAGGAGACGCGTCACACAGCGGGAGCCTCCCACCATGCCAGCAGCCCGGAGAAGAAAATGAAGAAGAGAAGAAGAGAAGAAGATGAAGAAGAGAAGAAGATGAAGAGAAGAGCGGGAGCCTCCCCCCATGCCATGGGTGCGGAGCGGCCCGAGGAGAAGAAGATAGAAGATGCCGCAGAGGAGATGCTGGACGAGAACACCGGAGGAAGAACCAGAAGAGCCAGAAGAAGAAGATGAAGGAAGATAGAAGAAAGAAGAAGCATTTAAATAAAGGAATTGTCAAAAACTGTCTCTTGTCATTTTTAAAATTTTTGACAGTTTTTTAGTGAAATGGTAGGGGCTTACCATTTCACACAGGGAGGGGCCGGGATCTGGGGGTCCCCTTGTTAAAGGGGGCTTCTAGATTCCGATAAGCCCCCCGCCCGCAGACCCCCACAACCACTGGCCAGGGTTGCGGGGATGAGGCCCTTGTCCTCATCAACATGAGGACAAGGTGTTTTGGGGGGCTACCCCAAAGCACCCTCCCAATGTTGAGGGCATGTGGCCTGGTATAGTTCAGGAGGGGGGTGCTCTCTCATCCCCCCCTCTTTTCCTGCGGCCTGCCAGGTTGCGTACTCGGATAAGGGTCTGGTATGGATTTTTGGGGGGACCCCACGCCGTTTTTTTTTTTAATTTTGGCGCGGGGTTCCCCTTAAAATCCATACCAGACCTGAAGGGTCTGGTATGGAATTTAGGGGGACCCCCACGTCATTTTTTTTTTAAATTTTGGCCGGGGTTCCCCTAATATCCATACCAGACCTGAAGGGCCTGGTATGGAATTTAGGGGGACCCCAAGTCATTTTTTTTTTTTAATTTTTGGTTCGGGGTTCCCCTGTGGGGAATTCCCATGCCGTTTTTATCAATGAACTTCTATGTGTATTGTCGGACCGGCAATTCATTATAGCCGCGAGTAGTTTTAAATGACTTTTTTTCTTTGAAATGTCATTTTGCTGTCAGACTGTTCTAAACACGGGAAACATGAGCCCCTTTACAGGCATACTATAGATACCCCCCAGCTACGACATTTAAAGGGAAATTACACTTTTATTGTTTGACTTTAAGCATTATTAAAATCACTGCTACTGAAAAAACAGCCGTTTTTAAAACTTTTTTTTGCATTGATCCATGTCCCCTGGGGCAGGACCCGGGTCCCCAAACACTTTTTATGACAATAACTTGCATATAAGCCTTTAAAATTAGCACTTTTGATTATTCATGTTCGTGTCCCATAGACTGTTCGCGTGTTCGAACAAACTTTTTTCCTGTTCGCATGTTCTGGTGCGAACCGAACAGGGGGGTGTTCGGCTCATCCCTAACAGAGACCCACAAATAACAACAGACAGAGAAGTACAATAAATGGGAAATACCAGGATCATAAACAATAGCCAGGCCAAGGTCATACACAGCAGATCAGCAGATGGACAGGGGATGTTCCAGAGACATAAACATAAGCCAGGCCAAGGTCATACACAGGGAGATTAGCAGATGGGGTATGGAACACAGGACAGGGAGAGGATGGATGGATCAGACTGCAGGCAGGGATGCAAGGTAACAGGTGGGACAGGATAGGGATCGGGACAGGGAGACAGGATCAGAAACACGGGTCACAGGTTCAGGGCACAGGAACAGGTTCAGAATCAGGATCAGATCACAAGCTAGCAGGTCAGGCTGCAATGAAGAAACCAAGGCAAACATGTGAGTGCTTGCCGGGTATTTATATTCCTGTGATTGGCCTCAAGTGACACCTGATTGTAGGAGGTACTGTCTGCTCCACACTGCCAGAATCCATCCGCTGGTGAACGCCAGTACTGCGGCCCAAAGATGACATGACATCAGCAGGGAAAAGCTCTCCTGACAGTTCCAAACTGCCAGGAGACACCTGCTGGTGGGCCTCAGTACGGCATGCCAAATGACAGATATTACCAGCGGATTGAACATTTCCTGACAATTACAGTATCTCACAAGTGAGTACACCCCTCACATTTTTCTAAATGTTTTATTATCTTTTCATGTGACAGCACTGAAGAAATGACACTTTGCTACAATGTAAAGTATTCAGTGTACAGCTTGTATAACAGTGTAAATTTGCTGTCCCCTGAAAAAAACTCAACACACAGCCATTATTGTCTAAACCGCTGACAACAAAAGTGAGTACACCCCTAAGTGAAAATGTCCAAATTGGGCCCAATTAGCCATTTTCCCTCCCTGGTGCCATGTGACTCGTTAGTGTTACAAGGTCTCAGGTGTGAATTGGGAGCAGGTGTATTAAATTTGGTGTTATCGCTCTCACTCTCTCATACTGGTCACTGGAAGTTCAACATGGCACCTCATGACAAAGAACTCTCCGAGGATCTGAAAAAAAGAATTGTTGCCCTACATAAAGATGGCCTAGGCCAGTGATGGCGAACCTTGGCACTCCAGATGTTTTGGAACGATGTTTCCCATGATGCTCATGCACTCTGCAGTGTAGTGGAGCATCGTGGGAAATGTAGTTTCAAAACATCTGGAGTGCCAAGGTTTGTCATCACTGGCCTAGGCTATAAGACGATTGCCAAGACCCTGAAACTGAGCTGCAGCACGGTTGCCAAGACCATACAGTGGTTTAACAGGACAGGTTCCACTCAGAATAGGCCTTGCCAGGGTCGACCAAATAAGTTGAGTGAACGTGCTCAGCATCATATGCCGAGGTTGTCTTTGGGGAAAAAGACGTATGAGTGCTGCCAGCATTGCTGCAGTCGTTGAAGGGGTGGGGGCTCAGCCTGTCAGTGCTCAGACCATACGCCGCTTACTGCATCAAATTGGTCTGCATGGCTGTCATCCCAGAAGGAAGCCTCTTCTAAAGATAATACACAAGAAAGCCCGCAAACAGTTTGCTGAAGACAAGCAGACTAAGGACATGGATTACTGGAACCATGTCCTGTGGTGTGATGAGACCAAGATAAACTTATTTGGTCCAGATGGTGTCAAGCGTGTGTGGTGGCAACCAGGTGAGGTGTACAAAGATAAGTGTGTCTTGCCTACAGTCAAGCATGGTGGTGGGAGTGTCATGGTCTGGGGCTGCATGAGTGCTGCCGGAACTGGGGAGCTACAGTTCATTGAGGGAACCATGAATGCCAACATGTACTGTGAGATACTGAAGCAGAGCATGATCCCCTCCCCTCAGAGACTGGGGCGCAGGGCAGTATTGCAACATAACGACCCCAAACACACCTCCAAGACGACCACTGCCTTGCTAAAGAAGTTGGGGTGAAGGTGATGGACTGGCCAAGCATGTCTCCAGACCTAAACCCTATTGAGCATCTGTGGGACATCCTCAAATGGAAGGTGGAGGAGAGCAAGGTCTCTAACATCCACCAGGTCTGTGATGTCGTCATGGAGGAGTGGAAGAGGACTCAAGTGGCAACCTGTGAAGCTCTGGTGAACTACATGCCCAAGAGGGTTCTAAGCTGTATAGGTGCTTGTTTCTGAATGCTCAACTACGTACTTCTATATAAGCAAAAAAGCACAGGTTGCCTGATTGTAGTTCATTATAGGTGTGTTTGGTGGTGTTGGATGTAGTGGATACAATTACTGATATCAAATAAAAGGCCCAAAGTGTTTTAAGGTTACTAGGCATCCCTTTCTAAGGGCTCTTAACCTAAGAATGGTTTAAAAGCTGGTAAAATTGGATGAATAAAGGCTTGAATGTTTTTGGCTACAAAGTGCCTGTTCAGACCACTGGTTTGGTATCAATATCAGGTATCGTCATCACTGTATATCATGCTACTAAAATGTTTAATGTTGTTTTTAGACACAGTTTTTGTATATTTAACGCAGCTTGCCAAGTGGCAGGAGGTGCTTTAATATATGGGGGGGGGCAGCAAACTAACACCAAACCCCCCCAGAGACGGCAGTGGGAATGCACCGATTGACCCACCCACGGGAGATGCATGGGACTGCGGAGATCAGGGCAGTACCATTGGAGTCAGGGGGAATGAAGAGCTGGCACGTTGATTTTCCTCCTGGGCAATCAGGAAGTGTTTCCTGAGACACGATTGGTCAGGGAGTCCTAAGACTCCCTGGCCAATCGGGTCACAGGAGCTGCTTCCTGATTGGCAGGGAGGAGAATCAGGAAGACAATATTGAATATTCGCTATTGTCACACACAGCCCCGAGCCCACCCTTTTTTTTAAGCCAATTAGTGCCTCAGGCTCTAATCACGTGCTTCAAAAAAAAAACGCATTTGGAATACATGCGTCCGACGCCCTGTAGATTGGGGCCCGGTGCATGAATTAATTAACCCTATGCCCCTTATGGACAGGCCTCCACTGGCTGTTACATTTAATTGTGTCTCACAGTGAACATTAAAAAAATGTATGCACAGAACCCCATTGAGAGAAATGCACAAGCGAGGGAAGGTATACACACCACATTAGGAAATGGATCCACATTTAACCCTAAGATTGCTGATAACAAGTGTGTGGATATGTTTAGGAAACTGGAAATAGAACAATTACCGATGAAAAGGGTACTGTATGAGTCGCAGGATATCAGAAAAGGCATCAAATTGTTAGAAGCCAGGAAAGATGTTGTGATCTGCCCCGGTGGATAAAGGAGTGGGGGGGGGGGGTATTGTATTATTGTAATTTTGTTAAAAGCGCAGTATAGACAAGAAATGGCTAGGATATTGGGGAACAGGGACATGTACAGTTACTAAGTTATTAGTTACTAATCCCACAAAGTCCTATAAAGACTTCGAAAAATTACATTTAGAGCTAAAAATTAAAATGAATTCTAAACAAAAGGGAAGAGCAGTATTTAGTACCTTCAGCATGTAGGATATCCCATAATATACCATGTACCAAAAGTTCATAAAGAAAAAATAAATGCCCCAGGTAGACTCATTATAAACAGGATCAATTCATTAACAGCCCAATTGGGAGAGTATATAAATTTCTATGTGCAACTCTTGGTGCGAGACGCACAAGCTTTTCTTAAAGACAAAACACATTTTGCTGCTACTACAGGAGTTTGAGGCTGGAGAGGATACAGTGATGGTGATGGCAGATGTTGAATCCCTGTATACAAAAATAAATTAAAAGTGCGATGAAGGCTGTAAAATGAGCATTAAATAAAAAAGTAATCTCCGCACCAAACAGAAAATGTATACTCAAATGTTTGGAGTTTTGCTTAAGCCACAGCTATTTTTTGTATGAAAATTTTTATTTACAGGCAGCAGCTGTGGCGATGGGTGCTAAATTCACACTAAGTGAGGCTAACCTAAACATGGCAAAAATGGGAGGGAGGAGGAGAGTGTACTGTGCCATCCCCAACCACAATTAAAATGATATAGAAGATGTATTGACAATCTTATTATATTGTGGAATGGTGATGCAGAAGCATTGGAGACACTCCTATTAAACATGAACATTATGATAAAATATTAAACGTACATGGGAAATAAGTAAGCAACATATACACCTTTTTAGATCTGGAAATAGTTAACACCCAAGGAATACAAACTAGAACATACATATCCTGTAATACGAAAGGGTTTATTTATGCCATCGAATGTCACTGTAACCTTATTTACATAGGCAGAACAGAAAGATTCTTATAGGAAAGATTAAAAGAACATATCCTAAACTGATATTGTATACATGATAAACATTGTTTATCTGTACATTTTCGGCATGTGCATAATAAAGACTGTAGAGGATTAAAATTTGGGGGGATTGAGGCTCCTAAAAATCACTGGAGAGAACCATTTTGTATTGTATTGATACTTTATTTACTCATTATGTACTTTTTTTTTTAGTATTTGTAATCCTTTTTGTTATAATTATTTTTCACATCGTAACATCACAACGTCAAAGAGGAGGTTAAATACAATTTGAGTAAAAATCAGATCCACGGCTCTGATAATATGGGGAGATAAACAAGGGGTGGTAATATAGTGGCCCATAGTAATAGTTCAAGGTCGGAGTGGTTTTACACTTTTTATATAATATAGGGATCAGTAATTTCATTAAGTCAGCTAATAGTAGAATGAACAGGAGAGTCTCAATGGGTGATACAGTAGCAACAATGTTATTGAATATGCTAATATTGAATGCTTCATCGCATTATAATGGGTGGAAATAACTGATTAAAATATATTTTTTGATACTCAGTGGTTATCAGGAGAACCTTATGGAGCTAATCACCACATTAATGAACTCCAACGAAATGGGGATGGATAGATCTAGATATAGCGAGTGCAATGACATCCAATAGAATCCCCCTGAGGAAGCCATGTGACCCTGTTGCGTAACACGTAGGGGGAGGGGCAACCAGATGTCACAGCATTCCAATCCCCAAGGAGTACTTATGTCTTGTACAGCTGTCTATAGCGATGTCACAATTTTTAAACGTGTACTACTATGCAGCAAGAGTGGTATGCTCTAAGCACCTTTTTAAATGTGAATGGGTTGTGGAGTGTGAATAAAGGCGATGTGTTTTAAGTTATAAGCACTACTTGTGTTTTTCCTTTGCATGAATACTATATGGAAAAGCAAGGAGCTATATTAGGAAGAGAGCATGTGGGAATAAAGATTTCCATTGCTGAGTCCTGGTGGTACAAAAAGCGCTGTTTGACCTCACTTAATTGAGGGGTTACTGTATATCAGTTGAGAGCACATCTAATGGGTGAGCACGGGTGACGAAGAGTGAAAGCACTTGTATATTTATTACACACAAAGAGCACGAGGAAGAGCTGTGTGCATGAAGATTGGGCCTTTTTTGTGGACTTATTGTTATCTTGATGAACACTATTAATTTCAAGTGTTATCGCACTTTAAACGTGTATCAGTGCAAGGCACAGGATATGGACTTAATTTCACTGTAACGCAGAGTGCATTTTATGATTGTATTTTGCTCATATATTGAGTACAAGGTTTATTTTTTATTTTATACTTTTTTTTAATGAAATGTTTTTGAATGATCTAAGCGCAGCACAATATTTGAACATAATTATATTTAACCTTATTACAGAAAATCTGGGTAAATGCAACTTTTAGATAGCAGCACTGCAATACGCAATCTAATATATTAAAGCCACTGTTTATTAATCTTTTCAATATACAGTAGAACCTTGTATTACAAGCATAATCCGTTCCAGGAGAATGCTTGTAATCCAAAGCACTCGCATATCAAAGTGAGTTTCCCCATAGAAGTCAATGGAAACGAAGATAATTCATTCCACATTGACTTCTATTGCATGCAATACCGCATGTGGCCAGAGGTGGGGGGTGCCGGAGAGACTCAGAAATACTCAGAGACGGCTTGGATGCACTCGGAAAGGTTCGGAAACACTCGGGAACGGAGTATTTCCGAGTGTTTCCAAGTATTTCTGAACAGCTGCGAGTGTCACCGGCGCCCCCACACCTCTGGCCAAATGCGGTACTGCACACCGCAGAGGCTTAAATCCTGCTCGTTTTGCGAGACAACACTCAGGAGTCAGGATTTTTTTTAAATAATTTTGCATTGGTTCTGAACAGTGCACATTCAAACTGATCTCAAATGTCCAGGTACACTATTAACTTCTAAACTGACTATAGCATTTAGAGGAAAGTCTTTTTTGTATAAGAATAGTGTGTAATAGTTGCTCTTATACATTCTATTACTATCTTTATCTCCAAGAGATGAATGGTTGCACTCTCCAGGTCTAAGGCCTCATGCTTTATTTGGGTTTTTGCGTCCCTCTGCATCAACTGTGGGTATAGGATTGTGTGTATGTGTGTGTGTATAGGATTCCACCCCCCCCCCCTTCTATTGGTTGAACTTGATGGGCTTGTGTCCAGACTAGCTTTGTAACTATAACTATAATCTGCAAGATATCATTTGCATTAAGTCACTATCTGCGCTTTTGTGCCTTTTCAGATTAATGTTCTTTACAAAAGAAAATTATGTACATACAATTGTAGGGAAAATACAAGACATACAAAGTATTAAAAAATATGCATACAGTATACACATGCACAAGCTATCTATCCGTCCTAACAAATGGTCATGGACAATATATGCAATAGGGATACACTAAACAGTTACTTAACCTGGGTTGTAGATTTAGGGTCATCCCCAGGTGAAGTTCCTGTTTTCAGTCTTATATGATGGAGTCTTCCAGACTGCTCCTTGCTTCTCCAAGTCCTTTTTTCCCTCCTCCTACTTCCTGCTAACATCGCTTTCTGTTCCATGAGCTCAATTAAACCAGATAGTTTAAATAGCATATGAATATAGGAAGTCCAGCTTATGAAAACAATACATTGTAGCTAAAACATGTTTCATACACTATATTTGTTATAAAAAAATCAATAAAATGGCCTTCAAAACACTGTCTACCAACTCTGAGATTTGTAAGTTATAGCTATCTCACCACAAATAGGTCAGTTATGGGGATCACACTTGCAATGTTTAGATTGGGAGACTGAAAAACATCTGTGTGGGTACAGTTGCGTGTCCCCCAAACTCATACTGTCTGTATTGGGGGACACTCACCTGAAGTCACACGGATGTTAAAGAATATGTAAACCCAACATTTCATATTTCTGATAGGTGCCTGCTGTACCATACACATACCTCCCAACATTTTGAGATGGCAATGAGGGACACCTACTAGCAAATGTATGTAGGCATAGGACACGCCCCCTACCACACCCTCTTGAAGGAGAATTAACCAAAAAAATGTTAAGTCCACAAGGGACTTTTTTTACCACTACTGTTCCCTAAGATTGGCTTTTAAAATTTACAAATGCAGCAATTTATAATCTGGATGAAAGGTTTAGCACTGGGAAACCCTTTTTGAAAGATAAAAAGTGCATTTTATATACAACTATTAGGGATGAGCTTCAAGTTCGAGTCGAACTCATGTTCGACTCGAACATTGGCTGTTCGCAAGTTTGCCGAACAGCGAACAATTTGGGGTGTTCGCAGCAAATTCGAATGCCGCGGAACACCCTTTAAAAGTCTATGGGAGAAATCAAAAGTGCTAATTTTAAAGGCTTATATGCAAGTTATTGTCATAAAAAGTGTTTGGGGACCTGGGTCCTGCCCCAGGGGACATGGATCAATGCAAAAAAAAGTTTTAAAAACGGACGTTTTTTCAGGAGCAGTGATTTTAATAATGCTTAAAGTCAAACAATAAAAGTGTAATATCCCTTTAAATTTCGTACCTGGGGGGTGTCTATAGTATGCCTGTAAAGGGGCGCATTTTTCCCGTGTTTAGAACAGTCTGACAGCAAAATGACATTTCAAAGGAAAAAAAGTCATTTAAACTACTCGCGGCTATTGCATTGCCGGTCCGACAGTACACATAGAAGTTCATTGATAAAAACGGCATGGGAATTCCCCACAGGGGAACCCCGAACCAAAATTAAAAAAAAAAAATTACATGGGGGTCCCCCTAAATTCCATACCAGGCCCTTCAGGTCTGGTATGGATATTAAGGAGAACCCCGCGCCAAAAAAAAAAAACTACATGGGGTCCCCCCAAAAATCCATACCAGACACTTATCCGAGCACGCAACCTGGCAGGCCGCAGGAAAAGAGGGGGGGGATGAGAGAGCGCCCCCCCCTCCTGAACCGTACCAGGCCACATGCCCTCAACATTGGGAGGGTGCTTTGGGGTAGCCCCCCAAAACACCTTGTCCCCATGTTGATGAGGACAAGGGCCTCATCTCCACAACCCTGACCGGTGGTTGGGGGGTCTGCGGGCGGGGGGCTTATCGGAATCTGGAAGCCCCCTTTAACAAGGGAACCCCCAGATCCCGGCCCCCCCGTGTGAAATGGTAAGGAAGTACCCCTACCATTTCACTAAAAAACTGTCAAAAATGTTAAAAATGACAAGAGACAGTTTTTGACAATTTCTTTATTTAAATGCTTCTTCTTTCTTCTTTCTTCTATCTTCCTTCATCTTCTTCTTCTGGTTCTTCTGGCTCTTCTGGTTCTTCCTCCGGCGTTCTCGTCCAGCATCTCCTCCGCGGCGTCTTCTATCTTCTTCTCCTCGGGCCGCTCCGCACCCATAGCATGGGGGGAGGCTCCCGCTCTTCTCTTCATCTTCTTCTCTTCTTCATCTTCTTCTCTTCTTCTCTTCTTCATCTTCTTCTCCGGGCTGCTGGCATGGTGGGAGGCTCCCGCTGTGTGACGCGTCTCCTCTTTTGATGGTTCTTAAATAATGGGGGATGCACGGTGACTTGACGGGACTTCCCTGTGACGTCATGGGGAATGCCACAGGGAAGTCTCGTCATGTCCCGTGCGTCAGAGGGGGGCGGGGTCACCGGGTGGCCCCGCCCCCGTTATTTATTTCTTCATTTTCTTCTCCGGGCCGCTCCGCATCCATGCTGGCATGGAGGGAGGCTCCCGCTGTGTGATGGCATCTCCTCGTCTGACGGTTCTTAAATAATGGGGGGCGGGGCCACCCGGTGACCCCGCCCCCTCTGACGCACGGGACATGACGGGACTTCCCTGTGGCATTCCCTGTGACGTCACAGGAAAGTCCCGTCATGTCACCGTGCGTCAGAGGAGGCGGGGTCACTGGGTGGCCCCGCCCCCGTTATTTAAGAACCGTCAGACGAGGAGACGCCGTCACACAGCGGGAGCCTCCCTCCATGTCAGCATGGATGCGGAGTGGCCCGGAGAAGAAAATGAAGAAGAGAAGAAAAGAAGAAGATGAAGAAGAAGATTAAGAAGAGAAGAAGATGAAGAGAAGAGCGGGAGCCTCTCCCCATGCCATGGGTGCAGAGCGGCCCGAGGAGAAGAAGATAGAAGACGCCGCGGAGGAGATGTTGGACGAGAACGCCGGAGGAAGAAACAGAAGAGCCAGAAGAACCAGAAGAAGAAGATGAAGGAAGATAGAAGAAGCATTTAAATAAAGGAATTGTCAAAAACTGTCTCTTGTCATTTTTAACATTATTGACAGTTTTTTAGTAAAATGGTAGGGGTACTTTTGTACCCCCTTACCATTTCACACAGGGGGGGGCCAGGATCTGGGTGTCCCCTTGTTAAAGGGGGCTTCCAGATTCCGATAAGCCCCCCACCCGCAGACCCCCACAACCACCGGCCAGGGTTGTGGGGATGAGGCCCTTGTCCTCATCAACATGAGGACAAGGTGTTTTGGGGGGCTACCCCAAAGCACCCTCCCAATGTTGAGGGCATGTGGCCTGGTACGGTTCAGGAGGGGGGGCGCTCTCTCGTCCCCCCTCTTTTCCTGCGGCCTGCCAGGTTGCGTGCTCGGATAAGGGTCTGGTATGGATTTTTGGGGGGACCCCACGCCGTTTTTTTTTTTTGGCGTGGGGTTCCCCTTAAAATCCATACCAGACCTAAAGGGTCTGGTATGGAATTTAGGGGGACCCCCACGTCATTTTTTAAAAAAATTTTGGCCGGGGTTCCCCTTAATATCCATACCAGACCTGAAGGGCCTGGTATGGAATTTAGGGGGACCCCCACGTCATTTTTTTTAAAAAAAATTCGGTTCGGGGTTCCCCTGTGGGGAATTCCCATGCCGTTTTTATCAATGAACTTCTATGTGTATTGTTGGACCGGCAATGCAATAGCCACGAGTAGTTTTAAATGTTTTTTTTTCCTTTGAAATGTCATTTTGCTGTCAGACTGTTCTAAACACGGGAAACATGCGCCCCTTTACAGGCATACTATAGACACCCCCCAGGTACGAAATTTAAAGGGATATTACACTTTTATTGTTTGACTTTAAGCATTATTAAAATCACTGCTCCTGAAAAAACGGCCGTTTTTAAAACTTTTTTTTGCATTGATCCCTGTCCCCTGGGGCAGGACCCAGGTCCCCAAACACTTTTTATGACAATAACTTGCATATAAGCCTTTAAAATTAGCACTTTTGATTATTCATGTTCGTGTCCCATAGACTTTAATGGTGTTCGCGTGTTCGAACAAACTTTTTTCCTGTTCGCATGTTCTGGTGCGAACCGAACAGGGGGGTGTTCGGCTCATCCCTAACAACTATATGGATCAGACCAAAATGAGGGACAAATGAGGGGGAAAGAGGGACAGAGGGACATTGCTCCAAATCAGGGACAGTCCCAAAAAATCAGGGACAGTTGGGAGCTATGCATACACAGTACTTGTATGAAGAAGTATCCTGTTCTCTTTGTATTGCTTCCTTTGTGTAAAATACCTGGTGTTCCTGCCAGTCTCTCTGGTTTCCAAAAACTTACCACACAAGGCAAGAGAGCACAGTGTGGTCAGTTCTCTAGCTGTGCCGAGAACTCAGCCTGCTCTCCAATAATGATCAGACATGCCTTGACATGCCCCCCCCCCCCCTTTGCACAACCAATCACTGGGAGGAAGTTTAGCATGCTGCTGCTACTTCTCCTCCCCCAGCTCTCTGAACTCTTTATGCAGCTTAGAGCAGAAATGGTGATCACCTATAAAAAAAGGGGGGGTGGCAGGGAGAAAAAAGGTGTGGTATATAATATTACTGGTTTTGCATTCCATATCTAATTTAAACTGAATGGGTTGTTTTACAAGGTGAGTTGATCCACAAGCAAAGTGTACTCTGGATGGATCACTCCACTCCTGTTACTAATTTAGAAATTTTCAACCCATTGTGTACCCACTGACAAACTTGTTTTTCTTTAATTTAGGTAAATCATTCACTTTATTTTTTGGACATTTAACTCCAATGCTTGTTTCCAAGGTTTGTTTTTGAGACCAATACACTGACTGGCAAGAAAGCACTGGATGATGTAACATGTTGATATAAAATTCCTTGACAATTCTTTCCAGTACATTTGACAGGTACTAAATATGGCTGTGGAGGAGGTGGCTGTGGATCCTGCACTGTGATGATATCCTATATACATCCTGTTTCCAAGAAGATCATGTATCCATCCCACTAGAGAATGAAAGTGTATGTCTGTATTATATCATTCAAATCATGTGTAGATCAGCTGACTTGGTATTTGTATGATGCATTTATAATAAGAAGCTACAGAAATATTGTCTAGAAGTTTTCTTCCCACTCTATCGTGGTTATACTTTAACTATGTATTTTTAAAAATCCCAGACATGTGTTGACTGATTCCTTCTTAGGAGCTTGAGATCAATTACACTGAAAAAATACTGTATATTGCGCACTGTTGCAGTTTTGCTTTTAACTCACACTGTTGTTTGTTATGCTTCTAAATGTGCATAAAACTGCATACGGTATACTTTTTTTTAACAAGTTTCCAAAATCCAATTTTTTTTATTATTTTTGGATAGCGTAGCGTTTTTTTTGGGTTTTTTTTCCCCCATCTGTATCTCAATAGGGAGATTTCCCTTCACTTCCTGTCCTGACTCAACACTAAGTGAGACAATATCCAATGTGAGAGATATCTCTTAGACCAGAAGTCTCCAACCCCCGGACTGCCGTAGCGTCTCTGCAGCCGGGTCGTGGATGCGGTGGGCGGGTGAGAGAGCAGGGTCGCATCACAGAGGCAGACGGGCGGGTGAGAGAACCCGGCGCATCACAGAGGTGGGCGGGTGAGAGAACCCGGCGCATCACAGAGGTGGGCGGGTAAGAGAGCCGGTGGATCATAGAGGCAGGCAGATGAGAGAAGCTGGCAAGCAGAGATGACATCATCTCTCGCATCACAGCTCTTCCGCCCTCACAGCGCTGGTGTCGGAGGTGCAGCAGGGAGCAGAGAGCTGACATCATCCCTCTATGCCGGCCCGCATCACCGCTCTCCTGCCCTCACTCAAGAACGACCACTGCACAGAGGCCTGCCTCTGTGCTAAGTGAACCAGTGCCACCAATGCAGTGACAATCCACATCTGGTGGCACTGGTGTGGCATTCATCTGGTGGCAGGCAGTGTGGCAAGTGGCATTCATCTGGTAGCAGACAGCGTGGCAAGTGGCATTCATCTGGTGGCAGGCAGCATGGCAAGAGACATTCCACATCTGGTGGCATGCAGCGTGGCAAGTGACATTCCTCATCTGGTGGCAGGCAGCGTGGCAAGTGGCATTTATCTGGTGGCAGGCAGCGTGGCAAGCGGCATATATCTGGTGGCAGGCAGCGTGGCAAGCAGCATTCCTTATCTGGTGGCAGGGAATGTGGCAAGTGACATTCCTCATCTGGTGGCAGGGGACATGGCAAGTGACATTCCTCATCTGGTGGCAGGCAGCATGGCAAGTGACAAGCTGCACCTACCATTATGATCAATATCCACACGGGGTGCTGGACAATCACAATTAAATATTTGTATAAAGCATTAATAAGCTGCACTGCTTTTAGATATATAACCACAACTGTGTTGGATGGACTTTTTTTTTTTTCAACCAGATTAACTATGTAACTGTTCAGTTATATAAACTGTATTATAGAAATGTAAACATATACCCAAATTAAGAGAAAATAAACAAACACAAAATAAGAGAAACCCCCCCCCCCCCCTAAAAAAAAAAAAAAAAAAAAGCAAAAAATTATATAAAAACCTAATAAACCGCTATAAAAAGGGAAAACTTTTATTTATGTTCCTCCAATATTACCAATATAGGTGACTATTACATCCAAAAAAAATGTTTAAAGGACGATCTTTCCAAACATTCCAAGTATGGGAGTTTCAGATTTGCAGTCCTAGAGATCCCAAATGTTCTTATCTCCTGGAAATATACCTTTTATATCTGCCAAAGAAATTTACACAAAACCAATAACATAAACTTTCATATACTGTATTCAATAAACAACATACAGCATAGCCCAACATAAAGTTTATCTCAATGGCTATTCTCCCCATAAACATAGGGTTGGATTTACTAAATGCAAATAGACTGCGCACTTTGCAAGGGCAGTTGCACTCTGCAACAGCATTTGCTCCAGGGCTTACTAAATGAGATAAGGCTTCACTTTGCAAAGAATACCCAATCATATGCAAGGAAAATTAAGCTTTGAAGCAACTGCCCTTGCAGAGTGCAATTGCACTTCCAAAGTGCACAGTCTATTTGCCTTTAAAAAAATCCACCCCTATGTGTGCAAAACAGCTTGCCATATATGTCATAAGTAACATTTCCTGATGTAAAAAAGGCCAAATGTAACCAGTGAGCTACAGTATTTATCATCATCATCCACACAGATCAATATTCCTGATAATTCATACAATGAATTGTCATACTTCCACTAATTATCATGGCGATCCATAAAGGTTCCCATAGTAGATTGATGTTAGCACCATTATGTAAACATATATAGCAGTTCTTACAGAGTTTGAAAGTTCAACAATCTCCTAGGGCTCATTCACACCAAGTGATTTGAGTTGATATACACATGTTCAATGGAAAGTGACACAGAAAAACAGAAAATTGTTATTAATACTCCATTAATTTTCCTTTCCTGGTGCGTTCTCACGCCAGCACACTATAGGTTAACTGTTCCTCATTAACCCTTAGGACCACCTTCTTCCAGCGTAATAAATCCCTATCTTCTCCTCCCCCTTGTGTTCTCTTTTGTAGCGGCGACAGGCCACAGAGGTGGCCGTTTATGAAGCAGTGGACAGCTTTGATCCCCAGGATCGCGCTGATCACACTCTATAAACAGTTTGTGAAACAGAGATAATCGGGGGAGGAATTGTTCTCCTGCCAATGATCTCCGCACACAGAGAATCCGCATTGAATGACACAGTACGGCCAGTTTATGAAGCTGCGATCTCAGCACTTCACTGGCAATCTGTGTCAGAATTCACACTCCTCGATTCACTAGCTCAGAGGTGGTGAATCGGGGATTGAAGAGAGATTTTTAACTTCCCTCTACCTCGTTCAGACCCCCCAACACTGGAACCATGTCCCCCTGTCATATTTATGTGTATACATACATACATATATATATATATATATATATATATATATATATATATATATATATATATAAAATATACACACATATATATATAAATAAATATTATATATATATATATATATATATATATATATATATATATATATATATATATATATATATATATAAAATGTGTGTGTGTGTGTGTATATACGTGGTGTATATATAATGTGTGTGTGCGTATGTGTATGTGTATATATATATATATATATATATATATATATATATATATATATATATATATATATATATATAAAATGCAGGGGGACTCGTTATTTTATTAACATAACCACGCCGTCTGTCCATGTATTGAGCAGTGATAATCTATCATTGCTTAATAAATGGACATCTCTGTGTTTCGGTGAATTTCTGGTACTGTAATCTCCTAAAGTCTCACGAGATTCCAGTATCAGGGGCCGTTCTCCACTGTTGGAAGCGTTTGTAGATCGCTTCACTCCTCCAAAGGTGAAGCGATCTACTCTGCTTCATAAACAGGCACACAGGGGAAAAAGATCTCCTCTGTGAATGCCAGAGAATGAAGCAGTGAATAGATTTCACTGCTTCATAAACAGGCACCTTAGGGAGTGAAGTAAAGTTGTGCTGACGTGAGGACAGACCAGGAAAGGAAAATTACGGTGAGTATTAATAACAATTTACCGTTTTCCTGGTCGTCCTCCCATTAGTACACTATGGGATATACCCAAGCCAATATAGGGTGGGAAAGAAATGACAAAACTCGCCAAATTCTATGCTTTACCACACTTTAACCCCTTTCCCGCCGAGCGTACGCAGATGTGCGTACTCGGCTTTCCAGAGTGTGTACAACATGGTACCGGGATGATGCCTGCAGCTGCGGGCATCATCCCGGTACCATGTTGTAGAGCCGGTGATCGGCTATCCATGTATGACAACCGATGCGGCTAAAAGCCGCTCGGCTATTATACCGGAGGAGCGGGAGGGGATGTCCTCCCCTCCCGCCGCCTCCCGCCGCTTTTACCGGGCCTCCCGATCCACCGGGAGGCCCGATTCATGATCCGCCGCCTCCGGCGGCTGCTGACAGTTTGGAACGAAGCCGTGCACGGCTTCGTTCCAGCCTTTTAATTGTAAACGCGGAAGCGACGTCATGACGTCACTTCCCATTTACTCGGCTGCCAATGGCACCGGTTTTAAAAAAATACACAGTATTCAGAATCGCCGTTTTCGGCGATCTGAATACTGTGAAGTGCAAAGGAGGGATACTTGTCACCACCTATTACTGTCACAAGGGATGTTTACATTCCATCGGGTCTACATTGGGTGTCCCCCATCTGGCTAAAATTGGTTGAATATAGTGACTGCTGATTGCCCATTCTCCACTGCTGGGAAATCTCCGGCTCAGTCGGTCTGCATCTAGTTTTGCCTGCCTGGAATGTACACCGCTGTTAAATCCTCCACGAATCTTGGCCCAGTGGAGAATCTTGATTGCGAATTGAAGTAACGCCAGACTCTTGGTTCCTCCCTGTCGGGTGATATGACACCGCTGTCTGGTTGTCTAGTCTAGTCAGAGTTTGACTTGAGCTCCCTGAATCATCCCCTTGAATGCTATTAGGGCCATGTATGCTGCCTGTAGCTCCAGTAGATTGAAGTGTATGGTCTCCGTCACTCTCCACCTGCCTTGAATCTGCCTGCCAAGGCAGTGAGCCCCCTCAGCCCTGGAGGCTGGCGTCCGAGGTAATTATAATCCAGACTAACGTGCTGAGAGGCCTGCCCCACACCAGAGTCTTCGGCAAGGTCCCCCAGCTTAGACTCTGACGGATCCATCCTGGTATCCAGATCTTCTGGTCCAAGAACTGGCCATGCCATTGTCCCAGGAAGGACATCTGGAAGGCCCTCATATGGAACCTTGCCCACTGTACCACTGGGATAGCTGCAGTGAACATCCCCAACATTGTCATGCAGTCTGTTGCTGATAGCTTCGGTGCCTCCATCACCCTATAGACACAGGCTTTCAGCTCGGCCACCTTGCGATATGGCAGAAGAATCCGACCTGACTTGGTGTCGAACACCATGCCTAAATACGCCATCTGTTGGGCAGGAATTTGATTGCTCTTTTGACGGTTTATCAGCCATCCGAAGTTGGACAGGTTCGCTATCACCTTGTTGCGCTGTAGCGCCAGCTGCTTGCTTGAATGTGCCATGACAAGAATGTCATAAGAATGTCGGATAAATGCTATGGTCGCCAACAGGATCTTGGAGAAAACCCTGGGAGCTGTGTTGATGCCGAAGGGAAGACATTTAAACTGATAATGTTTTTCTTCTATTGTGAATCTGAGGTACTTTTGATGGTGTTTGTAGATTGGGACATGTAAATAAGCATCTGCCAAATTGATTGAGATTACCCAATCTCATAGTGGAATCACTGATGTTATATATTGACTCCATCCTGAATCTTTTGGGAATGATGCAATTGTCCAACACCGGTCTGAGCTCTCCAGATGCTTTGGGTACCAGGAAAATTGGAAAATATACTCCCTTCCCCCTGCACTCCTGTGGCACTGATGTAATTGCTTGTTTCTGCGATAATTTGGCAATGTAATCCTGCAAACACTTGCTTTCTTCTGATCCTGTGAGTAATGTGTTCGGACAAAGAAATTCGGAGGTTTCTTTTGAAATCTTATTTTGTATCCATGCTTTACGATTTGTCGGATCCAGCGGTCCTTCACATTTGTTGTTCACTCACTCCTGTATCTTGCCAACCTGGCTCCAACTTGGAGGGTTTGTACGGATTGACCATCAAACAGATTTCTCGGTCTTTTTTGCCACTTGCCCTGGGGTCGAATTCACATTGCGCAGATAGGAGATCTCTGTCCCCCTCTATTGAGGCCTGGTGTATTCCCGGCCTGGCCTATATGATCTGGCCTTGCGGCCCCTTCTGGAATCAAACTGGCCTGACCAGAAGGGTTGCTGTCTCTTCCTAGAGGTCTGAGGTAATCGGCCCGATTTTCCACTTGTGACCCGCTTGATTGCCTCTTCCAGGGTGATTCCGAACAGCATCTTACCATTATATGGAATGATGCATAATGCTTGTTTAGATGCCGCATCTGCGGTCCAATGTCAGAGCCATAGCACCCTTTTTGCGGTCACTGCATGTGCCATCAGCCTAGCCAGTAATCTTTCCAAATCAATCTAAGACTCGGATAGAAAAGCTGCTGTCAGCTTGAATTCCTCCAGAGCATTGATGACTTTAGCTGTCTCCACTCCAGCCCACAGTGCCATCTCCACATTCGTAACTCAGACCTTTTAAGGCCCTTGAGATCGATGTTGGGGTTATGGATGGGCGACAGGCTGCTCCGGTAATAGCATAGATCTTTTTAAGATCCCATCTATCGGATTCCTAAATTTGGTGGAATCCTCCAGCGGGAGGGAGACATGCCTTGAAAGGTGCTGTAGGGCTGCATCTACCCCTGGCGTCGCCTCCCAAAAAGCATCATCAGAGGGATTGAATGGATAGAGTTTATTAAATGCTTCAAATGCTCGGGTACGTCCTCTCTCTGACGAAGAGCCCGATAAGATCTCACAGATTCTTGGCAATTTTCGGCCTTGATCTGTGGAGGTGCCTGGTTTAGGTTCTTCTCTAGAACGGGCCGTGCTGGAGGCTAGCTGTATGCTTTCGGCGACTGCCTCATTGATCTAGTCCTTAACCTTCCGTGCTTTTGCTTCCTTATCCTTGGCCACATCCTTCATGCATTCGGCACATAGAAGCTTCCCAACAACAGCTGGTGCCGTGCAAGCCCAGCATTGGCCATCTGCCAGACTCCTGGACTGTCTTGGTTCTACTGCTGTAGTTTTACTGTAACTTGGACCACTGGGAAATCGGTCCATTTGTTTTGGGATGGGACCCTGGTTGCAGGGACTTTAAATGGTGGCAGCACTTTTCATTCCGGGAATGTCATTGTTTTTGTTTTTTTGGGTTTTTTAGGGCTTTTGCTCCTAAAAAGATTAAACAACACATTACTCATGTGTGCGGCACTCTTTTAAACTTCAAGTCCCCTGTAGACCCCTCCTACCTATCTGCAGATCTTCGTGCCTGCTGTGACGGAAGCAAAAAGAGCCTTTTACTTATTCCCCTTTAAAACTTTGGCCATCTTACCTGCAGCAAATGGGCTGGAGTCTGCAGGATTGCAGAGAGACTGGGTGCAGCAGCTGCTGAGGTTTTTAGCCAAACCGGGCTGGGAGATAATAGGAGAGAGGGTAAGTCAGACACAGCAGAGAAGGGAAGGTGGGGGAGGAGGGTCGCATTCAGTCTTACCGGATCCCCACACAATGTGACAGCTACATTGTTTGTCAATGCCGCCGCCGTGGCTTCCAGTCTAAATAGCGTGCTGGTTACCCCAGCAATGCGAGGACGCTCCCGCTAAGGTCCGCCCCCGTGACGTCATCTGACAACGATCTAAGGTCCGGAGAAGCGGACTGCGCAGTCCTAATGCCGGGGAGCCCATGCAGGCTGTTAATAAATGATCCTCTTCTGCTCGCCACAGCCTCCGTGAGTGCCATTTAGACACCCAATCCCGGCACCCAGGGCATCCAGTGTATTAAGAGGATTTACCTCTATCCTGGACCCTCGAACCCCAGGAGAGGCTAACCTGGGGGGGAAAGGTTAGGTAGGGGGTGAAGCTGGAATACTCTCAGTCTGGTGGCCTAGCAACCAATGAAAAAAGAACACGAGGGGGAGGGGAGGACAGGGATTTATTACGCTGGAGGAAGTTGGTCCTGAGGGTTAATGAGGAACAGTTAACCCATAGTGTACTGACGGGTGGACAACCAGAAAACAATTATTCTCTATGTGCCCTTTTTATACCATACAGTTGTGCTCATAAGTTCACATACCCTGGCAGAATTTATGATTTCTTGGCCATTTTTCAGAGAATATGAATGATAACACGAAAACTTTTCTTTCACTCATGGTTAGTGTTTGGCTGAAGCCATTTATTATCAATCAACTGTGTTTACTCTTTTTAAAGAAAAATGACAACAGAAGCTGCCCAAATTACCCTGATCAAAAGTTTACATACCCCAGTTCTTAATGCCATGTATTGCCCCCTTTAACATCAATGACAGCTTGAGGTCTTTTGTGGTATTTGTGGATGAGGCTCTTTATCTTCTCAGATGGTAAAGCTGCCCATTCCTCTTAGTAAAAAGCCTCCAGTTCCTGTAAATTCCTGGGCTGTCTTGCATGAACTGCAGGTTTGAGGTCTCTCCAGAGTGGCTCAAAGATATTGAGGTCAGGAGACTGAGATGGCCATTCCAGAACCTTCACTTTATTCTGCTTTAGCCAATGACAGGTCGACTTGGCCTTGTGTTTTGGATCATGTTGGAATGTCCAAGTACGTCCCATGCGCAGCTTCCTGGCTGATGAATGCAAATGTTCCTCCAGTATTTTTTGATAACATACTGCATTCATCTTGCCATCAATTTTGACCAAATTTCCTGTGCCTTTTGTAGCTCACACATCCCCAAAACATCAGCGTTTCACATTAGGAATGGTGTACCTTTCATCATAGGCCTTGTTGACTCCTCTCCAAATGTAGCGTCTATGGTTGTGGCCAAAAAGCTCAATTTTGGTCTCATCACTCCAAGTAACTTTGTGCCAGAAGGTTTGAGGCTTGTCTCTGTGCTGTTTGGCGTATTGTAAGCGGGATACTTTTTGGCATTTGCGTAGTAATGGCTTTCTTCTGGTGACTCGACTATGCAGCCCATCTTTCTTTAAGTGCCTCCTTATTGTGCATCTTGAAACCACACCACATGGTTTCTGAGAGTCTTGTATTCCACCTGAAGTTGTTTGTGGGTTTTTCTTTGCATCCCAAACAATTTTCTTGGCAGTTGTGGCTGAAATCTTAGTTGGTCTACCTGACCGTGGTTTGGTTTGAACAGAACCCTTCATTTTCCACTTCTTGATTAGAGCTTGAACACTGCTGATTGACATTCTCAATTCCTTTGGATATCTTGTTATATCCCTTTCCTGTTTTATACAGTTCAGCTACCTTTTCCCGCAGATCCTTTGGAAATTCTTTTGCTTTTTCCCATGACTCCGAATCCAGAAACGTCAGTGCAGCACTGGATGAAAGATGCAAGAGTCTGTCAGGAGTCCAGAAACTCATTGACCTTTTATACACACACACTAATTATAAGCAAACAGATCACAGGTGAGGATGGTTATCTTTAATAGCCATTCAAACCCTTTTGTGTCAACTTGTGTGTAAACTTTTGATCAGGGTCATTTGGGTCATTTCTGTTGTCATTATGATTTAAAAATAGTAAACACAGTTTATTGTTAATAAATGGCTTCAGCCAAACACTAACCATAAGTGAAAAATGTTTCTGTTATCATTCATATTCTCTGAAAAATGGCCAAGAAATCATAAATTCTGCCATGGCATGTAACCTTATGAGCACAACTGTAGATGTGCATTATGTAAAAATGAATCGGGCCTGCATTTTTACACAGTACAATGCAAAGAAGTCATGCTTCAATGCACCACAACGCATCACAATGTGCTGTTGTGCATAGAGCTGAATGAGGTTCAATTTCAATACAGTTAAAGTGGAAAAAATGGTAAACACTGCACTGCATTTGTTTTTATTTATTTTTTATTCCCACTGATGACCTGCCCGTTTTTCCCCCACTAACCAAGAAAATCAGACATTTTTCCCATTGAAATTTTTTCCTGGGCCTTTTTTCCCCCACTAATAATGATGTAGAAAGTTTTTTTTTCTTCCACTGACCAATAACGTAGAGCATTTTTTCCCCACTGAAACCAGATGTTTATCTCTTCCAGGCCCCCACTGACCACCAACAGTGGAAATTTAATTTCCTGACGCCACCATGGCAGCATACTAGTGATAGGCTCCGCCTTTCTCCCCTCCCTCAGGACCAATGAAATAGCATAAATTAAAGGCCAGTTAGGCCCCGCCCATTCTTCTTTTTGTCCTCATACCTCCACTCACCAGTGAAGAGTAAGCAGTATTATGTTCCCCCCTCTGCCTCCAGGCAGCTGCCGGCTGGGTTAAGCCTCTCCCAGTACGAAGTCCCAGTAGCAGGCTGCCTAAAGCGCCAGAGTAGCTTGGGAGCTCCTTCTGTGGGAATCGATGGAGCTGAGCAGTTTTTCCTATTTAGGAATTAAATCTGCCTTTAAGGTTGGTGTCTGCAATGCTCGTTGGGTTTGGGGAGGCCAGCTTTGCATTCTTCTTACCTTTGCCTTTGTTTGTCTCCTGTCATTTTCTAATTTTCTGCACCTCCTGTTCTTTTCCTCCTGCAGTGGCACTGGTCTGGGTACATTACTCCTACTAGACAGGTTCTCTGTCCTTTGCTGTCCTAGGCCGGCTGTAGGTATAGCTTATGTTAGCTTATGTTTGTAGGTTGTGTATGTATAGGTTTGGGGCAGGGGGTATGTGTGTGTGTGTGTATATATATATATATATATATATATATATATGTATATATGTGTATTGTGGGGGACCAGAGGGGTGGACAGCTGGCTCAGAGACAGTCGACTAAAACAAAAGTGGCTTTATTCAGCAAAATAAACATAAGATAAGACAGACTTGTGTTGTCACACGGTTGTGCACACAGGTATAGCTCACAGTTCAGCAGCACATAGGCTTATAGGTAATAGTTTATGGCTCCAATCAGAGCTACAGTCTTTATGTGGTTACGCTCAGCACACCATCCAGCAATGGACATTTTAACACAGTGTGCTGCTGTCTGTCTCCTACTCAAATGGCTCCTCTCTGAGACTTTCAGCCCAGCTGACAATTAGCAGGTCTGAAGGGGAAATACCTGCCCTCTTCGATTAACCCCCTGCCCCAGGCTGACCCTCTACAGTGTGTATATATGTTCATGTATATGTTTGTGTGTATATATGTGTGTGTTCTTATGTTGGTTGGTATGTATGTATGTGGGGGGGTGTTATATGGAGCGGTATGTGCATGTATTTATATATGCATGCATATTGTTTTTTTAAAAGAAAGGGGAAAGGAGAGAGTGTGTAGATGTATATATGTGTATGTATATATTTAGATGTCGCTGTTACCTTATCTATTTTTCCTCTTCTCGGTCTTTCTGCGGCTGTCCGTCTCTCAGCTGGTCATCCCATTTCTCCACGGTTCGAGTATCAGTCACCACCCATACAAAAGACCCTCAACACTTAGGTGGGGACCACCGTGTCGGTAAGTTTTCAGGAAAAGAGTGCCCTCTCATGCAGATTGCTTTGATTTGCTTCAGGTCTGCGCGCCCACGCTCTCAAAGGCCAGAGCCAGAGGCATAGAAAGGCGACAATCTTCAGAGAAACATAGCTCGGATGCTGCTCCCACTCAGGTGAGAGGTTCCAAGGAAAACGTCTTAGCTCTTCTTTCCCAGACCCAGCACCCCAACAAGAGTGCTGCAGGACCTGTGGCACAGTGCCTATGCCCAGGAGGCTGGTGAGCGAAGTTGGCCTGGTTGAAGTTTGCAGCTGACAGGTAATACCGAACTTCTGTTTTAAACTCCCTGTAATTACTCTAGCTAGCCAGCCCCTTTGTTAGCCACTAGCAGAACAACCTGCCTCATGGATCACTCATCCTCTCAGTACTCCTGAGGAGGGGGCGCAGCCTGTAAATGATTTTATCTCCTTTGCACCAGAGGAAGATCTGGAGCTACTTGGTGTCAGTTTTTCTTTGGAGAACTGTGTATCCAGGCAGTCATGCAGACCATTACATGGGTTAAAAGACAAAGTCATATTTACCCTTTCAATGAGCAATCACTTTTCCATTAGGAAACTGGTTTAATTCAAGGCGGATATAGCATCGCTGAAATCCATGTCTACAGTGGAACCGGCTGTTGTCCAATAGGGTGGCGGCTGGTAAGGGCCTGCCACTCAACAGAGGCCCTTACCTTGGTGACGGGTACTTTGGGTTTCTGCTCCCAGGATATGGTTGGGGAGGAAATCCTTAGGGCTGATATCTTGGGACCCGGCCAAGATGTATCGGCAAATTTCACTGCAGAAGCAGTAATAGTCTCAACCTGGTGCCTGGCCAAGGCAATGCTATACTCAGTTACGGCTATGGGTACCCTATGGTTGAGACCCGGGGCTGTGTTTGGCTTCCTAGAAACAAATTGGAATAGTCACTTTATAGTGCAAGATCTCTGTTTGATATGAAACCAGAGACAGCCATGTCGGAAGTGACAGGAAGAGAGTCCATTTTTCTCCCATAACAGAAAGCAGGAAAGTAAAAAAAATATATATATAACTAAAAATAAATGATAATAAATAAAGGGAGAAATGTGTTTCTCCCGCTAGGCTCCGCTCCTCTAGGGGCAACCTTTCATAAGGTCCATGAATGAAAATCTTTGGGTGTACCGCAGCTACCCACAAAACCCTTTTTACCGGGCGCATGCCCAGACTTTTAAGTTAAGTCCCAGTGGGCACGCATCATGGGTTGCTGGACAGTGCATTGTGCAGATCCTTGGAGAATAGGCATTCATGGTCACTCCTCAATATTCCTTCTCCGGACCTTTTTCTCCCCCTCGGAGCTGCCAGATCCACCGCAACTACGGAGGTTACAATATTTACAGACACTTCAGACTCAGAGGGTAGCTGTCCTGGTCCAATCTCACAGGAGAGATTGTAGGTTTCCTACCCACCCCTGTTTGTAGGTCGCAGGGGTTGGAGAGAAGCATTCGCTTGCAGCAGATGGCTGGAGGCTTTTGCTAGATCACCAGGATTCTTAGCCTTACATCCCAAAATGTTTTCTTTTTTCCCAAAGTAAGTAAATTTGGCGATTGGTTGGACACATCTCCGCTTTATTAGCCTACCTTTTAGCCTATGAATATCTCTAAGAATATTCACAGAAGTTTCAGTGCCGTGTCAGTTCCTCTTGGAGAACAGGGTCTCCAGATTCGCCACTACCTGGGCGTCATTCCTTTCTACATTAAAAAAAAAGGCCAACTTTTGCTTTCCAACGGTTAAAGTGCCTGTGGGACTCTACTGGTTCCTCTATTTTGCTTCCAACAGAAAAGGATGGTGACGGTCATAAGGAGAATTCTGAGATCAGATGCCTCTACTTCCTGGACGACTTCTAAGTGTCTCAGCCTCCTGGCCGTAATGTTGTCATTCATACCGATGATTCCTTGGGTGCATGGGCACCGGTGCTAGTTTCAACTACAATGGAGGAAACAGGATCCGGTGCAGCTATGGTCAGTGTCACACAGTATGTATAGCTGTCCGCGGTGATGGAAAGACCTTGAGGATGTCACAAACCATCTGACTGGATCAATGTGATGAATCATATCAGCAAGACAGCCTGGAAGGCGCACTGCGAGGGTCTGTTGGTGAAGGCAAGCGGAGATTGCTAGCCAAGGAAGGTAGTCTCGAAAGCGATGGAAGGTCAGGCAGCCTTTTTTATCACTTTGACCTTGCTACACAGAATCAAGGGTGACCAGTCATCTTTCGGTTGAGCAACAGGACAGCAATTGCGTATTTTCAGCTCCAGGGAGGATCTCACGGCAATATGCTATTGAGAGATGTAGAACCCAGAATGTCTGGGTAGGAAGATGACCAGCAAATTCTGGAAGCAATTTACCACCTAGGGGACTGGAATACACGGACATACTGTCCATCATGCAAGCTTGCCAGAGCATGAGGGGGAGGCTTGTCCACAGATGGCCTACCACAGATAGGCTTCTTTGCTTCTCACAGCAAATGCCAATTTAAGAAGAGGTCTGACTCGGTTTCTGCTCCCCAAAGCAGAGAACAGAAGCTGAGTTTCTCCATGAAACTGCAATCAAGCCTACTGTATATGTTTTTCCCCAACTTCTCTCGTAATGAAATTCCTCTGGAAGCTGTCAAGAATGATCATGGTAGTCACAACCACCCCTCCAGTCTGACCATAGGAGTCTTGGTACTTCCTGGCTATCTACTTCAGAATACAGAAATCAATTCCCCTTCACACATGCACAGACTAGAGATGCAAGTATAATGGCGGCAAGGGGAAGCCGCAGAACCTAGATTGCTCCAGAGTTGCTCCAAGAGTAAGCTCTACTTTGGGGGGTGCGAAAGGCTCTCTACTAACAGCCTCTATGCCAAGATCTGGAACAAACTTGTGTTTTTTTTCTATTTTGCATGGCAAGATATTATTCTTACTGCACCTCTGGTGGCAGCTGTTCTGGTCTTCTTGTAGGTCAGATTGGACATGAACCTTACCCTATACTCTTTTGAGGTTGCAGGTGTCAGCAGGAACAAGGTTTAATTTGGCCAAAGGCCTTTTAATTTGCAAAATTTTGTAGACAGTCAGGAGGTTTCATCAACCGCGAGAGAGAATCTTTCACAATTAAAATCTTTCGATGCTGTTGAGGTTTATTTCAACTGTCCACTCCAACAGGGCAGTGTTCGGTTTAAGACATCGCTTACTAACCAGTATTTAGCGCAAATCGTCAAACAGAAGTCGGTTTGAGTTTCAAGCCCTTAGAGCTTCAGAAAAGCATATTTCTTTTGTTACAGGAGTAGAGCTGCATCCTGTAGTTCAGCTTATATCAGAGGTAGGGACAGCCCTCCATCTATCAATCATCTGTCCATTGCCTAACTTTCCAGACGTTCAAGCAAGAAAACCACACAAATTGGTCATTCCCAGAGCTTGAAAGAAGTTTCTGTCCACAATTGCTCTTCAGTTCATATGATAAGTCTTTCACTGTTCCAGATGGAATTCATCAGGCAAGAGAGGTTGCCTCCTGGACTTTAGCAAGAGTGGTTGTGCAGATGGGAAATGAGTCGTGAGCCTCCTTCAGTGGCAGAATGCATCTTCTTCCAGAGGGGTTGAGGCCTCATAGGCGGCCCAGTTGAAAGCATCTATGGATTCATTCTACAGGAAAGTGGCATGCTTTACCCAGCATACCTTTTCAACCTTTACAGAATAGATCTGGGTGCCTTGTCATCAGTGGGCTTCGAAGGAATGACTGTTCAGTCTTCTGTCCCATTTAAAAAAATATATATATATAATATTTTTACAAAAATATTTATTTTGGCTTGTTAAGTAGAACCCACCCTGTCAGCTAGGATATGTATCACTAGTATGCTGCCATGGTGGCATCAGGAAAACGGAAAATTGTGTCATACTTACCACAATTTTCCTTTCCTGACGCCAATCCATGGCAGCATACGGACCCACCCTTGTGCGTTTCGGTATCTAGCTAATTACGAAAAATGGGACGGGGCCTAACTGGCCTTTAATTTACGCTATTTCATTGGTCCTGAGGGAGGGGAGAAAGGCGGAGCCTATCACTAGTATGCTGCCATGGATTGGCGTCAGGAAAGGAAAATTACGGTAAGTATGATACAATTTTCAGTTTTTTCTCCTACTGACCAATGATGCTGGGCATTTCCTCTTCTATTGACTAGCAATATAAGAGGCAGATTTGTGGAGTGTACGACTATTAGTTGTCCTGTGGACAGATTCTTCCACCTGAGCTATGGATCTCTGCAGCTGCTCCAGTGTTACCATGGGCATCTTGGCTGCTTCTCTGATTAATGTTCTCCTTGCCTCAGTTTAGGTGGACGGCCATGTCTTGGTAGGTTTGCAGTTGTGCCATACTCTTTCCATTTTCGGATGATAGATTGAACAGGGCTCTGTGAGATGTTTAAAGCTTGAGATATTTTTTTTATAACCTAACCCTGCTTTAAAATTTTCTACAGCTTTATCCCTGACCTGTCTGGTGTGTTCCTTGGCATTCATGATGCTGTTTGTTCACTAAGGATGTCTAACAGAATTCTGAGGGCTTCACAGAACAGCTGTATTTATACTGAGATTAAATTACACATAGGTGGACTCTATTTACTAGTTAGGTGACTTCTGAAGGCAATTGGTTCCACTAGATTTTAGTTAGGGGTCTCAGAGTAAAGGGGGCTGAATACAAATGCACACCACACTTTTCAGATATTTATTTGTAAAAAAAAATGTGAAACCCATCATTTTACTTCCACTTCACAATTTTATGTGCCACTTTGTTTTGGTCTATCGCATAAAATTCCAATAAAATACATCTACGTTTTTGATTGTAACACGACAAAATGTGGAAAATTTCAAGGGGTGTGAATACTTTTTCAGGGCACTGTAGCTACAAGTCTAATGGGGCGTACACACGGTCGGACTTTTCGGCTACAAAAGTCCGACAGCCTGTCTGACAAACTTTCGACAGACTTTTGGCGGACTTGCGGCGGACTTTCTAATGAACGGACTTGCCTACATACGATCACACAAAAGTCCGATGGATTCGTACGTGATGATGTACGACCGGACTAAAATAAGGAAGTTGATAGCCAGTAGCCAATAGCTGCTCTAGCGTGGGTTTTTGTCCGTCGGACTAGCATACAGACGAGCGGATTTCTGGGTCCGGCGGAGTTACGACGTAAAGATTTGAAGCAAGTTCCAAATCTAAAGTCCGTCAGATCTGAGACTGGAAAAGTCAGCTGAAAGTTCGGGGAAGCCCACACACGATCGGATTGTCCGCCGGATTTGGTCCGTGGGCGTCCATCGGACTTTTGTAGCCGAAAAGTCAGACCGTGTGTACGCCCCATAAGGCTCCATTTACACCTGATAAAAACATGAAGTGATCTTGTGCAAAATAAAAATCACCTAAAACCATGAAAGTGATCATCTGATAAATAACAGAAATGAAATAAATAAATGATTTCTTCTAGTGCAATGATAAAGGGAACAGTGTATTAATATCTAGTGGAATAATAAGGAAATAAAGTGTCAAAGTGCAGGTAATAGATGAATTACCAATAAATAAAGTGACAATGCAAACAATAATATAACCAGCAACCACCACTTCCAGCAATGTCACCATTGCAGGAGGAGCAGATGATGATACACACATATATAGTGTGGATACCAACAGCGATCCAGGATACATATGTGGAGGATTCTGAAGGGGAGAAATATCCATGGTTATACCCACATTACATATTAACCCAATAGGACCGGGATAGAAGAATGTGGTTAATACCAATTATCTGTTGATGCGAGATACTACACAGCTGTAAGGTGAGAGTTTTGTGAGACCATAGTTGATGAGAGAATTCATGGAATTCAACATGGGCCTCATCTTTCACCAATTTCAAATTAACAACACCAAGCCACGTATTTGAAATCTCCTTCAAATATACCATTTTAATTTGGAGGACCTTATATTTATACCTTGTGTAGAAACTTATTCTCCATACTCACACGTTTGGACTATTTGAGCACTTGCCCCCATTTTTCTTCATCATTAATTTTTTTGTTGAAGAGTCCTTCACTGTTTCATTTTATATTATTGCTTGCATTGTCACTTTATTGGTAATTCATCTATTAGCTGCACTTTGACACTTTATTTCCTTATTATTCCACTAGATATTAATACACCATTCCCTTTATCATTGCACTAGAAGAAATCATTTATTTAATTCATTTCTGTTATTTATCAGATGATCACTTTCATGGTTTTAAGTGATTTTTATTTTGCGCGAGATCATTTCATGCTTTTATTATTTGTTTTGTGTTTTTGTGAACACTATTAGATTTTGCAGCAAATATTTGCATTTATCACTTTTTGATAGTTTGGAACTAGGCACCCTAACTAATTACTCCCAGCAGCATGAAGGACGCACACATTATATTCCATTTACACCTGAGCGTGTTTTTTTTTTTTTTTTTTTTAGTGGAGCGTTTTCGGAGTGGCACCATTCACTTAAATGGGCTTCCCTCTATTCCAAAATCGCTACAAAGAAGCTCATGTACCAAATCTTGGCACAGAGCCAGGAGCGGTTGCAATTTATGATGCAATAGTAGCACGTTTTGTCGTTCAACAATCGTTGCAAAATCGCATTGCAAACAAGTTCTGCATTTTGCTGCAATTCCGCCTGCGATCCAAATCCTTCAGGTGTGAACGGAACCTAAAGTTGTGAGTTATGTTCGTGCTTTGGACAGGGTCAAAGTTGGTTTATGAATTGTATACTACAGCCACTTTCTCAGTGTGCATTATCAGAATTTTGCCAAATGAATAAACCGAACAATGACTGCATTATATTTTTTCATTCTATTTTTGGAACATTATGAAACCTTAACATTGTCTAGACATCACTCAGCCAATGCTTGCCTACTGCCTATTTGTTCTCTATATGGTGCAGCTGTTACTACAGTGGAAGGAATTGGAAGTACAACCACTAGACTACATCCAGTACAGGTAATGAGTTTGTAAAATAAAGGACCAATATAGTTTGCATGTGTTATCTGAAAGAGCTACAAATACACAGCAATACATGCAAGTGTGCCAACACTTTTTTACAAAGCATTAAATATTTTCATTTTTGAAATAAATGCAGCTCTGCTTTGCTGTCTGTTGTACTACAGTGTTTAAGCTACCACTGGAGGCAAAATGATTGTAAATTTATTTCTATAGGCTTAATGGTCAGAAAAGAATCCTTTAGCTCCATATACACTATCAGATTTTCTGCTGAGTTTTTCCATCAGATTTACCAAAACCATATAATATGAGGGCAAACCTTAGGATGTGTATGCAATCAGGCAGGCCCTTGCACTACATGGTTTTGGTAAATCTGAAGGAAAAACTCAGCAGAAAATCTGATAGTGTGTATGGGGCTATAGATGGAGGCATACCGCTACATACTATGCCTCCTTAGCTTTAAATGTCTTTTTGCATTTATTAAGTGTTCTTGCATAGGAAGACCACTTACTGTTATCTCACATATATATTATTCTTATTGTAGCCAAATTTACCACCCTAACTCCTCCCACAGCTTTTACACTACATAGACAGTAATATACCGAAATGTGCAGAGAAATGGACAAACATTCCAAGGGCCACAGTCAACAACCTGATCAACTCTATGCGAAGGAGATGTGCTGCACTGAGTGAGGCAAATGGTGGTCACACCAGATACTGACTGGTTTTCGAACCCCCTGACCCCCCAATACAGTAAAACTGCACATTTTAGAGTGCCCTTTTTTGTGGCCAGCCTAAGGCACACCTGTAGAAGCAAGAAAATCCTGGACTGCCGCACACTGAAGACAGATATCTTTATTGCATAATCGATTAAAATCCAACGATTACATTACATGGGAACAGAGTGTAGCAAAAGCTAACGCGTTTCACATCTAGAGACGCTTACTCATAGCTAATGTGTTCAAAGGCAAAGATACAAATAAGTAGAAAACAAGATAAAAGGCTACCAATGAAAAATTGGCAGAAAAACAATTAAACAATCAATTATCTTTTAAAAAGACAAACTTAGAACATCAATTAGACCCGACAACCCAGAAGTGGAAACACATGTGAAAATAAATATGGAAGATAGACATCAAAAGGAAACATCCCAAATTGGCAGCACAGTGGTGTAGTGGATAGCACTCTCGCCTAGCAGTAAGAAGGGCCGCTGGTTCGAATCCCAACCACGACACTACCTGCCTCGAGTTTGCATGTTCTCCCTGTGCCTGCGTGGGTTTCCTCCGGGTACTCCGGTTTACTCCCACACTCCAAAGACATGCTGGTAGGTTAATTGGCTTCTGTCCAAAATTGGCCCTAATATATGAATGTGAGTTTGGGAACCTTGGATTGTGGGCTCCTTGAGGGTAGGGATAGTGAGTGTGTGATGTATATGTGGAGCGATGTGTAAAATTGACGGCGCTATATGGGTACCTTAAATAAATAGGGATAATTGTAGACACACACACTCACTCAGGTTGAACTGGATGGACTGGTGTCTTTATTCAACCTTACTAACTATGTATGTAACTATGTAAATTGAAAGGGAAAAGAAAATGGGAAGTGGGTTTATATTTGTCTTAATAGATTATAGAGTAATTTGTAAGCTATAACATTGTTTCCCCTTGATGTTAGTATCCCAATGGGATGACTGGTATAATAGTAACACAACAAGGTGTATTGGGAAACAGAAAACATGTATAGTGTGTTTTCTCAACAGTACATATGGGATATATGGACAGAAGTGTCCTTTCTAAAATGCTATTGTATATTACGGCTGTGAAACCGTGTTGCCGGGAGTATGAAAATAACTCCATATGTTAACACAATTCAAACTATCCCAAACTGCTGTCACACATTACATGAATCAACCGCAGGGACACTCTTGTCAGAAAAAACATGAATCCACAATAATGGATAGATGAAATTACTGAAAAATAAGTAACCTATCAGGAAATGTGTATGATTGGACAGACTAAATGAACGAATCATTAGTGTAATAAAGTTGTAACTCCAAATTTAGTGTGATGACAGTTTAAAGGAGGGGGGGGGGCTATATCTATATCTCCTTATAGTAGATGATTGGAAAAAACAGAAAAATTGTATATATATTTTTTAGTGTACTCTGAAACCGTTGCTTATTCACGTATGGGAAAAGGAAATGTCATGGAATTAGTTCTCTTTGTGTTAATACCAAAATGGGGTGACTAGTGTACTGGTAACAAATGCAAAATATAGTAAGAGACGGTGTGTGGGTGTAATAATATAGAGTATCTTCTCAGCAATCCATATACGATGTACAAAGCCTAAAACATCTTAGAAGTCTGAAAAATAACTCTATATATCAGCATACATAATACCATAGTAAAAGGGAATATGGGGGTGGAGATGTGACGGCAGTTGCTGCTACAGTCTCTTCATGTGTGCACCCACAAAATTGGAAGTTGGGACTATCACGGTACTCGATAATAATATACAGTTACAGAAATCTAAAAAAATGTATAAATTTTAATAATTGAAAAAAGTCATAAAATCAAGAAAATATACCACACTGAATACAGCGAGTGGAACACGCAAATTTTTACGGGGGATGTATGTAAAGCTTTTATCTCGACCGGTTTTGCGGTTGGAACCGCTTCTTCAGGAGAAACAAATCTATAAGGTAATTTAGGATAACTTTAATATATACATACATATATTAGACAAATGCAGCAAACATTATCACAAAGGTAGTCACAAATCACAATACATAAAAGATAAAATTGAGGACAAGCTCACCCGCTCAAGCGGAATCAGTGGGACAGCAGGACCCAACACAACATAAATAATACCATCTTAAAAACTACTGCCGAAAAGAACATAAATCCACTCCTCCATTCCTTCATTAGCGGAAGCCTAGCAAAAGCAGGCTCTAAAAGAGATAGGAGTCTCCTTCCTCTTGCTGCAGTCAAAAAATAGGACTATATGTCTTACTTTAACTTTCAGTGCAAAAAACACGATTTAGGGTTAGACCTGTTTGAGAACTGTCTAGAAATTAAGGCTAGCAAGCTGAAAATTGAAGGGGAACCAAAGAAACCAATATTTAGTATTGAGTGTGTATACATCCAAAACATATATCGCTAGCGGTGTCATATATACATGGCACCCTTATGTTAGTATGAGCATGTACACATATATCACTATTGGTAGCACACACACAACACCAATGTAGTACACCTAGGAGAAGGATATTTATATGACCAATCAAATGAAATCTGTATATAAGTACTATATGCTAATGTCCTAAGACAAATAGTAGGAAATGTACATATATAAATAAATCAGCATTCTACCTAAAGGAATGCTGGGAAAACTAACAGGTGCATTTCATATGACATAGATCTTCTATAGTCTATTGGTAGAAATGGGATACATCCCATTCAAAGTTAAGCCCGAACGGTAGCCTAGTGTTCAAAATGAAGATCCACCGGACGTCGCGCTTGCATAATAGATTCAATTTATCTCCACCTCTGGGTGGTCTCAAAATCTCGTCGATACCCTGGATAACTAGACTAGAAGCATCCTTGTTGTGGAATTCATTCCAGTGTCATGCAACATTCGTATTATGGTTAAGGCACACCTGTGCAATAATCATGCTGTCTAATCAGCATCTTGATTTGCCACACCTGTAAGGTGGATGGATTATCTCAGCAAAGGAGAAGTGCTCACTAACACAGATTTAGGCCCCTTTTACACTTATACGACTTGTTCCATGATTTTGTACTGCAAAATCATATGACAAGTCATTCTCCATGATATTCAAAGACTACCATTCATATTGGCACGACTTTAAGTCGTGCCGACTTCAGAGTAGTCCCTGCACTACTTTGGTCCAACTTCCATGCGAGTTGATGTCCATAGACCTCAATGTTAAACCCTCAAGTAGCATGCAAATCGTACCTGAATAATATAGACACGATTTCAGCACTACTTTGTAAGCACAAGCTGAGAATGGTTAATGCCAAAGTTGTGGCAAAGTTGTACAAAGTAGTACTGCTCCTAAATTGAGGCAAAATCGCGGCAAAATCTCGGTAAAATCGTGGCAAAATAGCAGCCACGAAATTGCGGTAAAATCGATTTGTGAACATCTTTGAGTTCAGCTCATGATAAATAGGGGCAAACACAAGTGTTGCATTTATAATAATTTAGCTCAGTATGTGTGTGTGTATGTGTATGCAATATGTATGTGTGTATATATATATACACACATATACACATTATATCCATTAATTTATTGCTGTCACGAGTCTTTAATGTATATTATAGGAAAGAATCGCAAAAGCCCATGGCTCTCAGTGTGGCTTCTGTAGCCCAGGAATGGTGATGTCCATGTATTCTCTATTGAGGAACCACCCAGAGCCCACCTTAGAACAAATATATGAAGCCTTAGGAGGTATGATCATCTCATAGCTACTGTTACAAATAGAAGAACTATTTTGTCAGCTATTTATATATTTAACATGGTACCTTGTTTCCCATACAGGAAACCTTTGTCGCTGTACAGGATATAGACCAATAGTTGATGGCTGCAAGACCTTTTGTAAGGTGAGCTGTGGACTCTGGAATGATGACAAAGTTGGGGTTACTAATTTGTCTACATTTATAACCTAGCTGGATAAGCCTGACACTGTGGGGTTTATTTACTAAAGCTGGAGAATGCAAAATCAGGCTCACTTCTGCACAGAAACCAATCCTCTTCTAACCTCAGCTTGTTCAGTTAAACTTTGGCAATAAAACCTGGAATCTGATTGGTTTCTATGCAGAAGTGAGCCTGATTTTGCAGACTTGTTGTATGTAGTATGCAGTTACTGTAAAGAATGCGAAAAATATGATAAAGCATATGTATACAATGTGAAATATTTTTTCTCCCATTGTACCTATAGTTCTACAACAGTTCTAGCAGAGCATTGACATTATTTAAACTGATAATATTTATTGTATTGTACACTGACATTATATAGCACAGTTAAAATCATAAACGTTAAAAAAAACTGTATTTTAGGGCTGTCAAAGATAGTGCCTAGTGGTCCTTATTCCACAAAAATATTTTGATCTACGTAATTCTGATTCAATACATTTAGTAAGTGAAGCCGTGACAAAATTGATGGCCTTTTTGAGGTCATTGGGAAGTGCATTTTGGACAGTTCTGTTAAATATTAGCATGTATCCATGTCTCTTGTATAGACTCGATGTTGAAAAGTAACTTTTTGGTTTACAAAGGTGAATGTTACACCACTCTAAGCACTATTGTGTGAATTGAGTGCTTCGGCCCCAATAGGGAGATGCCATAATCTTTATGAACTAAAAAAAAAGCAAAAGACTTTAGTCCACTAAATGTTGTTGGATCTGTTTAAAAATCAGTTTTAATACAACAAACGTTGAAAGTTTAAGGACATGTTGGTCAGTTTTGGAAGCAATTCTAGGTTTCATTACATTTTTATTTTTTTTATGAATTATCTCCTAAGACTACATCATACCTTTTTCTCTAAGGGCCAGTTCACACCACATGCAGTCCAGTGCATTTTTTTCTGCATCAAAAACGCATGGAATGTAGGTTATATGGTTTTCAATGGCATAGTTCACACCAGTGCTTTCAGTTCCAGTGTGTTCCAGTTCCAGAAAAAAAAAATAGAACATGCTGCATTTTTCCTGCATTGGACTGTACTGGGACGCTGTAAAATGCATCAAAAATGCACTGGAGCACAAATGTCCTTGTTTAAAGTTAAGAAAAAAGAGGGGGAAAAATGCACTGGACTGCATCAAAAATGCATCAAAAACGCACATGCAGAAAAGCTGGAATGCATCCGGACTGCCTTTCTATGGTGTGAACTGGTCCTTAGCTGTTTTCTTTTAGTATGTTGCCAACTTAAATCTTGGTCCTTGCCTCACTGCAAGTATCGAGTATACAAACATCAGTGGTAGTCGCCAAGGACATTACAACATATAGATTCAAGTAAAATACTGTGTGTATAAAAACCATACATTTTATTCTATCATTCAATAAAAGCCAGAACACAACCCAGACAATAAAATATTGAATATAGAGTTCAAATATTTGTTTAGATACAGTACATTCCACATGTAGACTCAATGCATTTAGATAGATCTTCTTCAGGAGCAGCAGTGGCTTGTTCATTAGGGGAACACAGGCACCGCCCCCCTATCTATGCGTCCGGCCCCCTGATCTACATACAGGGCACCAGATCAGGGATTTCAATAGGGGGAGGGTTTTTTTTTTTTTTTTGAAGCACATGATTAGAGCCAGAGGCTCTAATAGGCTTCAAAAAATGGTGGGCTCAGGGCACAAAGCACTGCGCTCTAATCCCACCCAGCTGTGTGACAATAGTGAATGAATATTCGCTTTTGCTACACTGATCCTACTCCCGGCCAATCAGGAAGCGAGACCCATCACCCAATTGGCTGAAAGGACAGGTGATCCTATTGGACCCCTAGGAGGAGGGAGGAGACGCACGGCAGAAGCCGCCGTGATGCAAAAGAGGACACAGGAGCTGCTGCCCGCAACCTATGGGGTAAGTGCCAACCGACCAAGTGCGCCCCCACTCATAAAAAAAAAACAAAACACCGGCTGCCACTGTTCACGAGTATATGTGAACGATCAGCACAATGAAACCCATAATGCTCATTGTATTAAAAACACATATTCACTGGAATACTGTAGGTGTGTGTCGTCACGTGACTGACCACCAGAACTTTGAAGGAAAGGATATTTTGTAATTGATTTCCCACCCCATCTGACCTCTGCTAATCTTTGGTTGCCCATCCCTTATACACATAGAATGGTTTGACATTAAGATGTGGATAAGCCCCTAGCCCTCTTTGCTCTGCTTGAAACATAGATGACGGTGTGCCTTTATCTGCTAAATTGACATGTCCCTCCAATTTGATTATGGATGACCATTGAGGTCTTTCTAGCACCTTTTGTATATACCTCACCCTATGAGACCCCCCCCCCCTTACACAGGGGAGAGAGACGACACACACCTACAGTATCTCACAAAAGTGAGTACATCCCTCACATTTTTGTAAATATTTTATTCTATCTTTTCATGTGACAACACTGAAGAAATGACACTTTTCTACAATGTAAAGTAGTGAGTGTACAGCTTGTATAACAGTGTAAATTTGCAGTCCCCTCAAAATAACTCTCACAGCACATATAATAAAATATTTACAAAAATGTGAGGGGTGTATTCACTTTTGTGAGATACTGTATATTGATTCCAGTGAATCGATGGATTGGTGTTAATACAATGAGAATTATGGGTTTCATCATTCTGAATATTCACATGTACTCCTGAAGATCTATTGAAACACATTGAGTCTACCTGTGAAATGTATTGTATTTAAACACATATTTTAATCATATATTCAATGTTTTTTTATTATCAGGTTTGTGTCCTGGCTTTTATTGAATGTTATAATAAAATGTATGGTTTTTATACACGCAGTGTTTTCCTCCTTGTACCCACAGTATATGTTCCTCATAAAGTCCTTGGCTACCACCACTGATGTTCGTATAAGCTATAGTTAAGGACGAGGATATATAGCCCACAGTATATTGAATAATCCACTTGCATGTATCAAGTTGCTCTTTCTAGTTATTATTATTATTACTATACAGGATTTATATAGCGCCAACAGTTTACGCAGCGCTTTACAACATTAGGGCAGACAGTACAATTACAATACAATTCAATACAGGAGGAATCAGAGGGCCCTGCTCATTAGAGCTTACAATCTAGGAGGGAGGGTCAAGTTATACAAAAGGGTAATAGCTGTGGGGGATGAGCTAATGGAGAAAATAGTGCAGTTGTTAGATGGAGGCAGGATAGGCTTCTCTGAAGAGGAAAGCCTAAAAGTGTATAAATTTGGAGACAGTCTGACAGATTGGGGTAGGGAATTCCAGAGGATGGGCGAGGCTCGGGAGAAGTCCTGGAAGCGGATATGGGAGGAGGTGATGACTATAACATGGCTTTAATGGCTATAACAATACAATGTTTGTTTGTCCAGGAGTTGAACTGCTGTAAACATGAACAAAACCTGCAAAATGGTCAAGTGCAGAACGACTGTGAGGATGATGTGAGTACACAGCAACACTGTATAAGCCTTACTAAACATAATGGTATATTGTATTAATGCCTGTGAAATGTGCTTTCAGATTTAAATGTCTCCCTGATTGACCAAAATACTTGTGATCACAAAGAGGTTATATAAGCATGTAGGGACACTGTTGTGCTTTAAGTATTTAATTTAGTGGTTAATTTAATATGATAAACTGCATCTTCTCGTAACAATCAAAATTCTTTTTTCTTTTTTTTTACTGTACCTAAGCTAAGTGAATTCTGACAGGTAGCTATATATAACTGCTCTTCATAACTCATCATTCCTATTTGCACTGCCTTATTAGTCTTTTGTGACATTCCACCTAAAGATGCTTTTACAAAGAATTGTTCATATAATCGCAAAAGTTTACAAAAATGTACAGAATGATCAACAACTCAAGATTTTGGATTTTACCTCGCTTTCAGTCCATTTGACAATGAGACACAAACAGCAACATAAATCTAAAAAAAAATGTAACCCCTCCCTACACTATCCCAAATTAAAACAAAATGTGAAATTAGATACACTTTAGCAGCTGTATCATGTGAAACAAATTACTTCCGAACACGTGCATATCGTGCAGTAAATACAAATGTAATATTAGAACAGTTTTAGCACAAAGTTGATAATCTCAGGAAACACTCATAGTGAACTGTCCATTAAGAGGACCTTCCATCTACCTATCTAAAACTAAAATCATTGCTCAAAATACTGCCCACGTAGGATAATCATAATAAAAAACATGCTTCTAGTCCATGTAGTCAAGCACCGTCTTCTCTATATCAGTGTTTTGTTTTTAGACTACCATCTTGGATTCAGGAGCTGGCTGTCACTTCACTGTCGGCCCCCTGCTACAGGGGCAGGCAGATCCAGACAATTTTTGAGGGGGGGGCTGTGCTGGTGCTGGAAGTACAAGAGTGGGTGCTGCCTACCACGTGTTTTCAGACATGGTCAAAAAACTGGGCATGGCTAGCAAGTGGGTGTTTTTTCATGGGTTATCAATCCAGGCACACCCAAGCACCCCCCTTGTGCCTCTGTTGCCCTGCTGGGTGCCGCTGTGCATGTATGAGATTCATACACTGTTCTGAAGACTCGTGGGATATAGATGTCCCACATCCTAGGGGGCTTCAGAATAGTCTACAAATCTTGTAATTGTACAGCACTGGTCAAGGGACATACCTCACATGAGCAGGAAATAAGGAAGTGAATAGGTGCATCCGCAAATAAGGTATAAAGTAAATGTGTGCAGTTATAAAAGGGGGGCAAACAAAGAGTGCATAAATTGGTGACAGGTCCGCTTTAAAGAGAAACTTTGTCTTTAGTATATTGTAGTTTACTTCTTTCACTCGGATGGAGAATTTAAAACGTTTTACCAAGACATTTTCCATTTCCTTTTTAGATGGTGACATTGCATTTGGACAAAGAATGTCTGCCATTGGACCCATCACAAGAATTAATTTTTCCTCCCGAACTAATTGTGAGTTTTTCAGTTACTCCAAGAAATAAGTCTTAAATTGTGCAATTTGTATTGGGCTATTGTGTATAAATATATAAAACTATAAGCTGAACTACAGTATATAGTTTTTTTCACCTAATACATTTTTTTTGAGAAAATATGCACATTTTAGATAGAAAAATAATATACAGGATTTAGAGTTCTAGTGATCACAACTACTTCCAAATGAAGTCATAGACTAGGGTATTATCATAAGTTACATAAGTGTGTGTAGAAAACTATAAACGATAGATCAAAAGAAAACTAGTGAACAGCATAAATACTTTAACAAAAGAGCTGTTTTTTTCCCAATTTAGCATCAAAAATAATTGTTACATTGTGGCTGAAGCGAGATATGGTTTGTGGCGCCCTTTTCTTGGTATTTATAGGTCTCGCAATATGTATAAACAATTTTTACCAGTGTTTATCACATGTATATCCATTATCTAAAAGCCAGTGATTCCATTGCTTCTAAAATTCCTACCCTTTGCCATTTTTATTTGCGAACTTGAGTTCAAACTGGACCTGTTTATTAAAGATACTTAGGAAGTTTTGCATATTTGGGGATAAGTTTTTGTATCCAAAGTCTGCCAATAATGTTTCTTGCTGCTATGATAGTGTGAGCAATAAATGTCCAGTGTTCGTAAAGCCAGTGCTAACTACCAATATGGAAGAGTGTCAACGCTGGATCTGGGAGAGTTTTAATTTGAGTGACTGCAAAAGACAAAGTCCCAAAGCAATATCATCTCATTGAATCTCCCTCATATGTGAAAGAGTTCCACAGGAGCCACAATCTCTCCCCAACAGTGGGGAATTATTGAGGAATATTTGTGATATCCTTTGAGGTGTTTAGTACAATCTATGGAGACGTTTTAAAGAAGACTCCCAATGTGTTGCATATCTGGAGGTGCAAAGGGGGCAATGAGAGGCCTGCTGACACTGTCTATAGAAAAATATTTGGGCCAAGTCTTTTTTCCTAGAGATTCAAGGTGGGAAGTTTTCTAAGTTTTGTATCTGGAGAGAAGGTGTCATACAGGAGCACAATTTCTTTCCAATGTTTAAGTGCATCATTGTAATGAGAGATGATATTCATAGGTATGAGGGATTTTCCTGGAGTTAGAGAGGAAAAATGGTTTCTGATACAAAGGTATTTGTAGAAGTCCTTATTGGCTAGTTTCTGGATGGCTGTAATTTCTGGTTTAGTTGACAATCTTTTTGTAAGTATGTTTCGCATTAAAAAAACTTTAATTGGTGCCTGGATCTAATCTATCCAGTTTTGAAGATGTAGGACTGTTGTGAATAGTTCAAGAATTGACAAAGGGAAAGTTTTAACTGTAGCCATTTTGGAATATTCGATGATATTAGGAAAAAAACCTCTACATTCTAATAGTGCCATTGACTGTATCAAGTTGGTCAGGTTTAGGTTTGTAGCTCAGAAGAATAATGCTCATGAAAGCATGGGGATTTAGTTAGTTGGTCCAATATAGTGAATCCGTAGTATTGGTAAATATTGGGATCACTAGTGCTAGGCTAGGGTGTAAACAATGTCGTTTTCTGATAAAACTTGTGAGGCCAAATTTAGGAAGAACTTCTTGCAGGTATCCCTTGTGTACCATCATTGAATGCCTTCTTTGCCTCCAAAGAAAGGAACCGAGAAGGCATCTGACTCGTCTCCATCCACTGCAGCAAGTTCAGAAATCTGCTTGTTCCTTCTGGAGCTTAACATCCTTTCACAAAACCTACCTGATTGATGATTGTTAAAGTGGTATTAAACCCAAAAACAAAAATGTATTCAAGTGCAGCGTATTAGTGCCTAAATGGGGTGGCTGTATTCGTTTTCTTTTTTAGGCTTGTTTCCCTTTAAATTTTCACCTGATGATCCTGCCAATAAGTCTGTTATTTTTCTATTTACTTTAACAGACTAAGCTGTCCAGACAAAATAGCAATTAGAGGTTTGAGACATACTATTTAACATGGTCAGGGGTGCTTACAATGGTCAGCTTTTATCCTAGAAGGGAAAACAACTGTTTACTGGCTCTGCTTATAAGGTGTTAGAAGGATATAAGCTTCAATTTGTTAGGCAGGCCATACATGTATTGAAATTCGGCTGGTTCAGCAGGGACTGGCCGAATTTCAGTCTGTATTTACCGCTGTCTGTTCAACAGAAACCAGTCTAACAATGGCTTCTGTTGAACGGTCCTGCTGAAAAACCAGCATTCCATCAGAATTTGCAGCCAGTGGCTGCAGTGCTGATCAGTTTATTCTGACGGGGGGGGGGGGGGTGCACCCACTGTTACAATACAAAGACACAGCAGGATAGATCCCTCCATCCACACTGTTTGTATTGGTGAGAGGATTTGAGATGGGTTTTTTTCGTTCAACCCTCTGCTTGAATGAAAAAAAAAACTCAATGTATATACCCTGCTTAAAGCGGTGTTCCACCCACAAATTTATTTATTTTTTTAAAGTCAGCAGCTACAAACAATGTAGCTGCTGACTTTTAATAAGAGCACTTACCTGTCCAGTGAGCCCGCGATGTTGGCCCCCGGAGGCCGATCCGTCCATTGGATCGGGTACAGGCGCTTCCATTCTAACTAAGGGAAACTGGCAGTGGAGCCTTGCGGGCGAGCCACACAACGCTTTGTGAATGGCCAGCTGTCTTCTGGGACACACACAGGTCCAAGAAGACAGCTGGGGGGGGGCTCCCCGCACAAAAAGGATATGACGTCCTGCGCAGAAGTACAGGCTGTACTTCAATAAAAGGTATGTTAGAAGAAGAAAAAAAAAATGTAATATCCAAAAACGAGGGGTGGAGAGGTAGTCTTATGTTTAAGACCACCTCTCAAAAGTGGTTGTTAACCCACTGCAACTAAATCATCTTATCCCCTCTGTACCATAATAACAAGTGCCTGTGTTATGTAAAAAATGTTCCGATCTGTGCCTATATGAGCTCCGCTCCCGGCGCTCAGCTGATTTGGCTCTCTTCACTCTCATGCTCACAGCTCCAGTGGGCAGGGCTGAGTACTCCCGCTGACGTCAGCCGGGAAGGAGGGGAGTAGAGGAGAGAGAGAGCCGACAGTCAGCTGAGCCCCGGGAGCCAAGCTCATATAGGTACAGATCGGAAGATTTTTTACATGGCACAGGTATACTTGTTATTATGGTACAGAGGGAATAAGATGATTTAGTTGCAGTTATGAGAGCAGCAGGAGCTGGGGGCAAGGGGGGTGGCAAGCGCTGGTATGAGCAGACAGGCAGGGAGGGGAGGGGGGAGGAGGACAGAGGAGGCACAGGAGACAGATAGCAGGGCTGCAGATGACGGAGGCACGTAAACTAACCACAGTTATCAGGGCTCAGCAGCCATGATACACCGTGGTCAGTTTGCAGAGGGGACACTGGAAGTTCTACATGGCACCTCATGGCAAAAAACTATCTGAGGATCTGAAAAAAAGAATTGTTGCTCTACATAAAGATGGCCTAGGCTGTAAGATGATTGCCAAGACCCTGAAACTGAGCTGCAGCACGGTGGCCAAGACCATACAGCGGTTTAACAGGACATGTTCCACTCACAACAGGCCTCGCCATGGTCGACCAAAGAAGTTGAATGCACATGATCAGCATCATATCCAGAGGTTTTCTTTGGGAAATAGACATATGATTGCTGCCAGCATTGCTGCAGAGGTTGAATGGTGGGGGTCGGTCTGTCAGTGCTCAGACCATATGCTGCACACTGCATCAAATTGATCTGCATGGCTGTCATCCCAGAAGGAAGCCCCTTCTAAAGATTATGCACAAGAAAGCCTGCAAACAGTTTGCTAAAAACAAGCAGACTAAGGACATGGATTACTGGAACCTTGTTAAACTTATTTGGTTCGGATGCTGTCAAGCGTGTGTGGCGGCAACCAGATGAGGAGTAAGAAAGACAAGTATGTCTTGCCTACAGTCCAGCATGGTGGTGGGAGTCTCATGGTCTGGGGCTGCATGAGTGCTGTCGGCACTGGGGAGCTACGGTTCATTTAGGGAACCATGAATGCCAACATGTACTGTGACATACTCAAGCAGAGCATGATCTCCTCCCTTTGGAGACTGGGCCGCAGGTCAGTATTCCAACATAACGACCCCAAACACACCTCCAAGATGACCACTACCTTGCTAAAGAAGCTGAGGGTAAAGGTGATCGACTGGCCAAGCATGTCATGTCCAGACCTAAATCCTATTGAGCTCCTGTGGGGCATCCTCAAACAGAAGGTGGAGGAGTGCAAGGTCTCTAACATTCACCAGCTCCGTGATGTCGTCATGGAGGAGAGGAAGAGGTCTCCAGTGGCAACTTGTGAAGCTTTGGTGAACTCCATGCCCAAGAGGGTTAAGGCAGTGCTGGAAAATAATGGTGGCCATACAAAATATTGACACTTTGGGCCCAATTTGGACATTTTCACTTAGGGGTGTACTCACTTTTGTTGCCAGCGGTTTAGACATTAATGGCTGTGTGTTGAGTTATTTTGAGGGGACAGCAAATTTACACTGTTATAAAAGCTGTGCACTTACTGCTTTACATTGAAGAAATTACACTTTGCTACAATGTTGTCACATGAAAAGATATAACAAAATATTTACAAAAATGTGAGGGGTGTACTCACTTTTGTGAGATACTGTATGGTGTTTAACCTGAAGAACAGCAGAAATCGCTCCTACGCTCAGGTGTCCAGTGACTTGATATGTGGTGTGACCAACTTTATGAAGTAATGCCTACCGTCTTGCAGCCCTCCTCAGAACAATGGGTGTTCATGGACTAAAGGGAAACAAGAAAAGAAGGAGGGCGCACCAACCTAGTGCATTACCACTAAAAGCATAAAAACAGCAAGATGTATACTCACAAGCGAGCATTCATAAAAAGGCTTTGACAAAGAAGCAGGTGTACTCAAATTTTGCTCGCTTAGGCTCTGAGGAAAGGGGTTCTCCCCCGAAACGCGTCAGCCATTAGCCAATTCTATCGGTTTTATCCTCTCGACATTAGGTCCTGGCGTGTCGATCTTCAGAACAGTACACCTGCTTCTTTGTCAAAGCCTTTTTATGAATGCTTGCTTGTGAGTATACATCTTGCTGTTTTTATGCTTTAATAAAGCTTTACCAGTGGTAATGCACTAGGTCAGTGCGCCCTCCTTCTTTTCTTGTTTAACCTGAAGAGGATTTACATAAGGCCCCTTTCACACTGGGGCAGGGGCGGCATCGGAAGTAAAGCGCCGCTATTTTTAGCGGCGCTTTACCATTGTATTTGCGGGGGTATTCGGCCGCTAGCGGGGCACTTTTAACCCCCGCTAGCGGCCGAAAAAGAGTTAAAACCACCCGCTGCAGCAGCGCTTTGCCGGCGGTATAGCCGCACTGCCCCAATGATTTCAATGGGCAGGAGCGGTGGAAGAGTGGTATACACACTGCTCCTTCACCACTCCAAAGATGCTGCTAGCAGTACTTTTTTTTACTGTCCTGCCAGCGCACTGCTTCAGTGTGAAAGCCCTCGGGCTTTCACACTGAAGAGACAGGAGCGGCTCTTTCAGGGCGCTTTGCAGGCGCTATTTTTAGCGCTGTGGTGCCTGAAAAGCACCCCAGTGTGAAAGGGGTCTTACTAGATAGAAAAGAATCCTGCGAGCTACCACTAACCAGATGCAAAAATAGATGAATAAATTACACAGAAGCTGCTAGCGTTAAACACGTCAGATAAATCGTGCAAAGATAGATAAATAAAATATATAAGCTGCGCTACCTATATATAGTGTGATACACACTCTATCAGTGTAGATATCAAATGCATGTATTATTATCAAAATATATAATTGTGTTTAAATTATTAATGAATAGTCAAATAATTAAAAAAAAATTAAAAATATATTGGAATTAATTAAAAATACTGGGTAACTTTAAATGAATAAAAGATATAAATGAAGTACATATAAAATACACAACTTAATCCAAAATTCTCCTATGCAAGGTAGTGATCATAATACATATATAAAAAATATGTGAGTGATCCTGAAAAAAGTGCTTATGTGCTTTAGTGATAAACAATTGTGTCACTGGCGATCCTGCCAGAAAAGTCCATATATCTCAAAATAAAGAGAATTATTCATATATCCCAGTGCTCAAACATATACACGTGATATCCAAATGCGTCTCTGCTGACCACGATGTGGAAAGTTCATATATCTCAAAACAATTCAAAAGGTGATTCAAAACATGCTATGGTGTCATCACTCAGGTGCTCCCCTTAGGTAGTGAACGCTCACCTTAGAGCATGCGACTTGGCGGTTAAGCTTAGTCAATGCACGCATGTGAACCCAGGGCCGGTGCAAGGATTTTTGACACCCTAGGCGAAACCTCATTTTGCCGCCCCTCTGGCTCCGCCCCTGACTCCTCCCCCTTTGCCAGTGTTAAATGGTTTGATTCAACCCTCTAACTGCTACATCTGCAAGACAGCTCGTTCTTTTGAAAAACAACAGACTTAAGAGCAGGATCACCCAGTGAATATAAAAGAGAAAACCTAAAAACAAAAAACTAAACTAATGCAGCCACCCATCTAAGAATTGGTAAGCTGCGGTATAATATTTTGCTTTGCTTTAATACCACTTTAAGTGGATAAAGTTAACCAAGTAATTCTGTTATACATTAATGTATAGGTAGATGATGGGAAGGAAGGAGTTAAAACAGGAGATAAACAGACTGCAGTAAAGCTACTTCCAGTGCTGAGAGAGAGAGAGAGAGAGAGAGGGAGGCAGAGAGAGGGAGGCAGAGAGAGGGAGAGAGAGAGAGAGAGAGAGAGGCAGAGAGAGGGAGAGAGGGAGGCAGAGAGAGGGAGAGAGAGAGAGAGAGAGAGAGAGAGAGAGAGAGAGAGAGAGAGAGGCAGAGAGAGAGAGGCAGAGAGAGGGAGAGTGAGGATCAGGTTCTGGTCAGTGAAAGAGCACACTCACTTGGAATGGTCTCCAGGGGCTCACCGGTAAATTCAGCAGTTTTTCAGTGTGGCTGTTCGCTGCTTGTATTTAATCTTCCCGCCCACCTCCCCTTCACAGATGGAGCGCACAGGAGGGACGGGACTCGGGAGAAGTGTGAAGCTGCTCTGGGCAGACATGCTGGAGGCGATTGGACAGAGCACACTGGAGGGGCGGGACTCGGGAGAAATGTGTAGCTGATGTGTCATCATGATTTCAGAGCGGAGAGGGGGGTTTGCTGGACACACATCAGATCGGAGAGCTCCCTGCTGGGGGGGGGGCGGGGAGGCTGGGTGGTTGCTGGACACATGATGTCAGAGCGGAGAGCTGCACGGGGGGGGGGGCGGGGCAGTGCTGCACACATGTCAGAGCGGCTGCCTGGTGGATACTTGCAACTTGCAAGCTCTTTGGACAGTGCGGGAGTAGAAAAAACAGCGGCCAGGCGTCCTAGGCGGCAGTGCGCCCTAGGCGGTTGCCTAGTCCGCCTAGTGGAAGCACCGGCCCTGTGTGAACCACCTCTGGGCTCTTTAATGGTACCGGAATCCTGGACTCCTCAGTGTGACCCTCCGCAGTATATGGAAATGAAAATACTTGATAGTGCAATAAAGTTTTTAAAACGTTTATTTAAACAAAACAAATCCCATTCAGGGGTACTCACACAGAACAGGTGCGCCAGTGCACCACTCTATGATAAGCGCAAGTGGGTATATACCGGACTGATAACGGGATGGTATGAGCCTCCTCCTCAGCAGACAAAGCTGCCTATCGCGCTGTCCTGTCCCCTCCCCAAGGTGTCTTCAATGCAGGGATTACGTATCTTCTTCAGGGAAGAATTTGAGATATATGAACTTTCCACATCGTGGTCAGCAGAGACGCATTTGGATATCACGTGTATATGTCTGAGCACTGGGATATATGAATAATTCTCTTTATTTTGAGATATATGGACTTTTCTGGCAGGATCGCCAGTGACACAATTGTTTATCACTGAAGCACATGAGCACGTTTTCAGGATCACTCACATATTTTTTATATATGTATTATGATCACTACCTTGCATAGGAGCACTTTGGATTAAGTTGTGTATTTTATATGTACTTCATTTATATCTTTTATTCATTTAAAGTTACCCAGTATTTTTAATTAATTCCAATTTTTTTTTAATTATTTGACTATTCCATTATTTAAATACAATTATATATTTTGATATTAATACATGCATTTGATATCTACACTGATAGAGTGTGTTTCACACAAAAACAACTGAGTACAGTGCTGAGTGAATATGTCAACATCATGTGCATAGCAATGTGAGAAGCACTCTTATGCTGTGGAGTGTAGATGATGGCATAAATTCCATAGTCTTGATCTGCTTCCTTTTACAAATGCTAATCTGATCTTTAGCATGACTACGCCCATAATATAATTAACCACTTTTATCATTTTTATTGTGATCTCAGGGAATGTAAGTATCCCCTATGATAGCAATAGGTAGTGACAGGTACTCTTTTTTGAAAAAATTGGGGTCTATTAGACCCTAGATCTCTCCTCTGCCCTCAAAGCATCTGACCACACCAAGATCGGTGTGATAAAATGCTTTCCTAATTTCCCAATGGCGCTGTTTACATCCAGCGAAATCTAAGTCATAAAATGCTCGTAGCTTCCGGTTTCTTAGGCCATAGAGATGACTGGAGCCATTCTGGTCTCTGATCAGCTCTATGGTCAGCTGGCCGAATCACCGGCTGCATTCTCGGGTTCCCTGTTGGGACAGGGGAGCCAGAGAAAACCATGGAAGACGGTGGGAGGGGGGACATTCCCTCCCACTGCTTGTAAAAGCAGTCTAGAGGCTAATTAGCCACTAGGATTGCTTTTACATGAAAGCCAATTGCTGGCTGAAAAGAATGATACCAAGATGATACCTAAACCTGCAGGCATTTTTCTGGTATAACCACTCAAAGTCCAGCAACATACCAGTAATCTTTTTTTTTTTTTTCCTTGTCTAAATATTTTATTATATATTTCAGTATGGAAATAACATTGTACAAGTGACATATAATAGTTATAATACAGTCTTATAGAAGATGGTTAATTATAATTACATAAGTAATCAAATATTACATCCATAGAAACAATATATTAATATCAAGAGCAAATTAAAATGTTATTGATAATACATAAGCCTTGTTCAAGATATTATATACTATTATATTAGTAATAGACATTTATTACAATCTTAACAATTTCAAAGAGACTGTCGATTGGAAAATATGAAAATAAAAAATATATAAATTAGACAATATGGGTACGGCAACAGTACTTGATTATCAAAGGTTTGTGGTATAATATAGTTTATCCAGGGTTGCCACGTTCTTTCAAACTTAGGGATCGTGTCCATGTCAATAGCTATCATTTTAGCATGGGTCATAGTATTATTCATTTTAACTAATGCTTCTTTTACAATTAGATTAGAAGTTTTCCATGCTCTTGCTAGTGTTTGTTTCGCCGCTGTAAATAGTTGCATTAGCAATTTGAATTGAGCATGTGTTATATTTTCCGGTTTCAGATTAAGTAGTGCTATTGCTGGATCAAAGGGAATGATCTTATCAAATAATTTAGATGCTATATTAAAAATTTCCTTCCAATATATTTGAGCTTTTGGACACAACCAACAAATGTGAAACAACGTTCCCAATTCAGCGCATCCCCTAAAACACTGTGCTGAATAGTTTGGTACATATTTTTCTACCCTGGCTGGTACTAAGTACCATCTTGTTAACACTTTATAGCTTGCTTCAAGCGCCAATATATTAGGTGATGCTGCTTTAGTTGAAGACCATATTTGATTCCATTCAGATTTATCCAGTTTTCTATTCAAGTCTTTTTCCCATTTCTGTATATATTGTGGTTCATTATGATTGGTATGAGCCAGTGCATGTGAATATAGTACAGAAATAGTACCTCTAGAATGTGGGTTATTCTTACAAATAGCTTCAAAAGTGGACAAGTGGGTTAGAGAAGTTACAGTATTTAATAATGGTGTGAAAAAGTTTTTGATTTGGAGGTATCTGAACAACTCAGATTTTGGTATATTATACATTTCACATAAATTCGGAAAAGAAATAAATGATGAAGAATTTACAAATTTGTGCATATGAATTACATCTCTAGATGTCCATTCTTTGAAGGATTTGGGGTATACCCATGCAGGGTAAAAAGCAGGATTTTTGAAAAAAGAGAGTAAAGGATTATGTAAAGATTGTAATTGATTTTTATATTTAAATCTATCCCAGAGGGAAATAAAATGCTTGCTAACCGGGTTTCGTCGTTTTTTGCGATGTTTTGAAGACAACCAGAGTAAGTTGGAAATAGAAATAGGATCACATTCAGCAGCTTCAATAGATACCCAAAGTGGAACCTCATGCTGAGCATGATATTTTGCAATACTTGCTAAATGAGCTGCCCTATAATAGTATGCAAAATTAGGACACCCTAAGCCCCCATTTGCTTTAGTTAAATAAAGTGTATTTTGCTGAATTCGTGGTTTGGAAGATCCCCAGATGAATGACATTGTTTTCCTTTGTATAATTCTCAGATAATGTGTTGGGATTGGAATTGGTAAAACTCTAAACAAATAAAGTAATTTAGGTAACAATGTCATTTTGATGGCATTTATTCTACCAAACCATGAAATTGGAAGGTGGGACCAAGAATCAATCGTATTTGATAAATTTTTCAATGCCTGAGGATAGTTGGTTGAAAATAAATCAGATAACAATGAAGTAAGTTGCACACCAAGGTATGGGATTGATTTGTCATTCCATGTAAATGGGAGTCCAATTTTTGCAGAAGATAGTTCCAGATTCGAAAGGGATATATTTAGAGCTAGACATGTTTTTGGGTTAATGTAAAGACCTGAAATTGCAGCAAAATTATTGAGAGTTGGCACAAGATTAGGGCCAGACACTTGTGGTGAGGAAAGAAATAAAAGAATGTCATCAGCGAATAAACAAAGTTTGTGATGATAACCTGCTATTTCGATTCCAGTAATTGTAGGTTCATTTCTAATTTTTTGTGCTAGTGGTTCTATAAGAAGGGCAAAAAGTAAAGGAGAGAGTGGACATCCCTGTCTAGTACCTCGTTCAATATTAAGAGTCAGATTTATAGCCGGCATATTTGACTTATGCTTTTGGTTTGTTATACAGTGCAAAAATCCAATTTGTGTAGTTTGGACCAAATCCCCATTTCTGTAATGTATATTGCATGTATTTCCAGGAAATAGAGTCAAAGGCTCTTTTGATATCAAGTGAGAGAAAACAAGCAGGAATATTGCGTGTTTTTGCAATGTGTGCCAACAGGACTGCTCTGCGTATGTTGTCACCAGCCTGACGTGAAGGCATAAAGCCTACCTGGTCTCTATGAATAAGAGTGCCAATAATCTTTTTTAGCCGAGCTGCTAAAATTTTCGCTAATATCTTAATATCAATGTTTATCATAGATATAGGGTGATAGTTAATGCTAAGGGTGTCATCTGATTGTGGCTTCAGGATCATACAGATAGTAGCCATTAAGGACTCTTGACGGAATGATTTGTTATTTAAGAGGTCATTAAACACTTCTGCGACTATAGGAGAAATAATATCACTATAACTTCTATAATACAATGCTGAATATCCGTCAGCACCCGGTCTTTTATTTATTTTTAAGTCCTTAATGGCTTCTGTAACATCTTTAACTGTAATATTGTTTTCTAATTGTGCTTTTTGTGCTTCAGTCAATTGAGGGATATTTATTTGGGAGAAAAAAGAATCTGCCTCATTAGTGTTGAATGTATTTGTTTCCGTATATAGATCTTTTAGATGTGATTTGAATTTCTGTACTATTTTTTGTGTATTACTAGTATATACATTATTAGCCATTTTAAGTTTTATAGGTTTAAAGATTTATTAATGGTTTTTAATGCCTTAGCTAGTAATGTACCATGTTTGTTTGATTTCACATAGAAAGTGTGTTTAGTTCTACGAATTGATTTATCTGCGGAGTTTGTGAGAAAGAGGTCATATTCTAGGTGTGTTTTTTCTAATCGAGTTCTAGCAGAAGAAGTGGGATTATTTTGAAAGGACATAAACGCTGAATCAAATTCAGTTTCTAATCGTTTTGCCAAATTTCTACCCTCTCGTTTAAGAATTCCTGATTGTTGTTGAAAAATACCTCTAAGGACTGGCTTATGAGCTTCCCATAGTGTAAGAGAGGATATGTCTATACTGGTATTGATCGGTAAATAATCCTTTAATGCTAATTCAATGGTTTTGCGGTGAGTCGAATGTTTAAGTAATGTGTCAGGGAGGTACCAAGTTGGGTCCTGTGCTCTAGGTATAATTGAAGCAATAGTGGTACATACCGCATTATGATCCAACCAAGGAATGGGAATGATGTTGGACATAATTATTTCTTGTACCATACCTATTGTTATAAATATATGATCTATACGGCTAAATGTTTTATGTGGATTTGAGAAATATGTGTAATTTCTTTTTGTTGGATTAGATTCTCTCCAAGAATCAATCAATTTGTGTCTGGAAAGAAGCTGAGAAAGAGACCATTTCGTTTTGTATTTTGGTGTGGTATATGGGGTTTTATCTAGAAATGGGAGTAGTACATGATTGGAATCACCACACACAAAAATGGAACCCATTTTGTGCGTATTTATAACTTGAAAAAGATGTGATAAAAATGATAGAGGTTGGCGGTTGGGGGCGTAATAAGAAACCACTGTTATAGGGGTGTCCATCACATATCCTGTTAGTATTAGATAACGTCCTTCTGGATCTTTGATTTCTGAGTGTAACGTGAATGGTGTAGTACGATGGAATGCTATGAGAGTACCTCGCTTTTTGATGTTAGCTGAAGCTGTAAATACAGGGTAGGATTTACTAAAAAAGGTGGGAGTTGTAGTTTGTGTAAAGTGTGTTTCTTGGAGACATACAATATGCGCCTTTTTAGCTTGAAAGGACCTAAATGCTTTCGTTCGCTTGTGCGGAACATTGAAACCTTGGACATTTAGTGAAAATATATTTAAAGGAGCAATGTCAAATGATTCCGCCTGCTAAATATAGCTTATGAGATAAACTTAGTGTATTGATAATTGGACTTACCTTCGCGGACAGGAAAGAGAAAAAAAGATAAGAAAGTTCAGTATAATCTAACTTAAAAAAGAAAACAGAAAAATAAATTGTTGTATAGCATGCTAGTACAGTAAAAACACATAGGGATACAAAAATTGCCCGTGATGAGGAGTAAAATTCTTCATCAGGGGATAAAGGACCTTCTTCGAGTCCCCACATAATAATGTGGGGATCCGAGGAAAGCAGGCTGAGGCACATGAAGCTTCCGTGCACTGGGGAATCGCCTAAGAAGTATAATGTACATCTCAGGCATGTAATACTTCTAGCCCTATCTATATATTTCAGAGTCATATATATATTAAGGTCTAAGATAATAGAATAATAAATTAAATGGGAGGAGAAATCCCTCAGAAATATATCTTATAAAGCTAAAGTTATGAAAACAAGATTATCCTCAGTATTGATGTAACCAAAGTTTGTTCAGGACATTGAAAATGAGTTACCCACAAACTTTGTTATTTAGTTTCAAAACTGAAGATTTCTATATAATTACAAAGTATGTCTCAAAACTTTTACTAGGTAACAATAACAAATGGAAGACCTATAATTACTTAGTCCATAAGCAATAGTGGATCTTAGGCTGAGAAATGAAAAGGAAAATTTCCAATATTTCAAATAGGAATTTTTAAAAAAAATATTTTATTTGAGCAGCAGAGTCAATATGTATTAATATTGAATCTGAAGATAAAAGAAAAATAAAAATAAAAATAAAAGGGATCAAATAGAATAATAAATTATTACTAAAAAAACTTTAGAAATAATTCATAGAGATATATAAATTCATTTAGCATTTTTAATGCATCTCAATTAATGAGATATATATCCTGTTGCTTATGTGGGATAATAAGCAGAATTAAAGCATCACTTAAATTTTTCTTAGCCCTAAAAATGTATTATTTTAACAAAAACTGAAGAATTTTATGTTATGCATGAATTTCTTCAGTCCATAGAGTCATCTTGTCCTTGGGGTGAAGTTGCAAATCTTCCTCTTTTATGCGAATGATAATTTCCATTTCTTGCCTCAGAATGTGTTGCATTGTGGAAGGGCGGAGGCTGAAGCTGACCTTCTTCTTGAAGCAGTGTTAGATGAATTCCCATCGATTAAATTGAGGTCTTGGAGTGCTTGTTGGAGTTCATCAGCTGTTCTGCAGGAGACTCTAGTGCCTTGGTGGGTGAATCGTACAGAAAAAGGGAAGCCCCATTGGTATTTTATATTATGGCGTTGTAATTCCATTAATTGTGGTTTCATTAATCTCCTTTTAGTTATTGTTAATTGGGAGAGATCAGCAAAGAGTTGGTAATTATATCCTTGAAACATGAGACTGTTCTTTTCTCTAGCTGCATTTAAGAGCTGTTCCTTTGTCCGGTAAAAATGGAATTTTGCTATTACATCACGGAGGGGGGCCATCCACTTTTTTGGGCATGAGAGCCCTATGCACTCTGTCCATTTCCATCCTTTCTAATGGTATTCCTGGCTGTAGTTCTTGGCATATTGCTGTTATAGTTGTTTGTAGATCTATAACCGATTCTGGTATCCCTCTGAATCGCAGGTTTGATCTTCTGGCACGATTCTCATAATCTTCAAGTCTGTTCTGCAATGTTACATTTTCTTCCTTCAGGAGTTCAATTTCAGTTATAAATTCTTGGGTAGTGCTTTCAATTTCCTCCATTTTAAGCTCCAGTGAAGCTGTGCGTTGTCCTAATTCTCTTATTTCTTTGGTTAAATTAGTAGTTATTTGCTCTGAGGTTTTCTTTAAAGCTTTATTAAGCATTTTTTCAAATTGTTTCATTATGCTAGTGGGAACTGCAGACTCTTGAATTGTTGTATGTGACACAGTTAAATCAGTCTCTGATTCAGAGTCCCCAGGGGAGATAAGTTGTGACATCTTAGGCTTATTACTCTTCTCTGAGGTAAATTTGCCTGAGGTGACTGGTGCTTTTTTTGTGGTATTCCGCGCTTGTGTGCCGCTATTAGGGGTCTGTTTTATCTTATTTCTGGCACCCCCCCCCCAGCACCATTTTAGCTTTAAAATATTCCCCTCACCTCTCAGGAGTAAATGGCTTGAAGTATTATAGTTTTTTTGACGGCGGGCTGTCTGTTAGATTCGGCTTTCTTCCCCTCACGGAGCGGAGCTCTAGCCTGACATGTCCGTCCCGCTAGCCTCCGCGCATGCGCCTCCTTTTCTTTTTTTTCATGCAGCCTGTGGGCTGAACGAAAAAAAGAGATTGATCGGTGGGTATGCCCACCATTAGAATACCTCCCTTCATCCACCCACTTCTAATGATGGGCATACATGCACCATTTATATATGCCGAAGCATAGGGGGCATCCGCCCCAAAAGTTAGGAGCAAATCGCTTCTCCGCCCTTGCTGCCCCCATGCTTCGGCATATTTGCTCTTTTTTTTTAACTGTGGTGGTGAAATCACCTCCGACAGCGCAGGAGTCACGGATTTATGTATCGTGGGAGCAAACATGTTGCTGTCAAGATAAATAAATCCGCGCTGCAACTGAATGGCGTACCTGCTAAGCAAATGATGGTTAACAATAAAAAAAATTAACATTACAGTATAACAGTAAGACATACCATACCTGCAAAGCAAATACAAAAAAAAATAGTAAAAAATAAAACATTTTTTAACGCAACCTGTGCCTAAAATATATATATGCCGAAGCATGGGGGCATCCACCCGCAAAAGTTAGGAGCAAATCGCTCCTCCGCCAACTGCTGCCCCCATGCTTCGGCATATATGCTCTTTTTTTTTAACTGTGGTGGTGAAATCACCTCCGACAGCGCTGAAGTCACGGCTTTATGTATCGTGGGAGCAAACGCTGTTGCTGTCAAGATAAATAAATCCGCGCTGCAGCTGAATGGTGTACCTGAAAACAAAAAAATGGTTAACAATAAAACACAGTAAAAGTATAAAAAAATTACATACCTGAAAAGCAAACATGATAAAACATAATAACAATAAAACATTGCAGAATAGAATACAGTAAAAAAAAGAGCAGAACAATAGAGAGAGAATAGAGAGAGAGAGAACAATAAAACAACAACTATTTTTGTTTTTTGTTTTTTATATTTTTTTGTGTATTTTTTTTTTACTTTTTTTTTTATAACTGTAACTTTTGTAACTGTAACTGGTTCCAGGTTCGGGTCTCTCAAAATGCGATGGCATCTTGGGAGACCCTGTGAAAATGTGCAATGCTGTACCCTACGCTAAAACTCAACTAGTGTATGGTAGCGCTCAAAACATTCACCAATGCAAAGACCAGGATTGTCAGGACAGGAAGGACAATAATAGTTGGTGTCACGCCTATATCTGCACTTTCTACAGACACAACATTTTCTTTGGGGGGCTCGTTGGGTAGGGGTACTCGGGAGGACATAAGGAAAATGCCTCTCATGCAGCCGGCTTACTGCATTTGGTTGGGGAAGGTGAGGTGGAGCACCGTCTGGAAACAGAAGGGCTCTGACGATTTCTGCCTGGTATTTAAGGAAGGATCCAGTCCGTCCTGAAGCTCTGTATAGCACATGAGCATTCAGCAAAGCCAATTGAAATAAGTATACAGACACTTTTTTATACCGGCGTCTGGCCTTACGGCAACTAGGTACGGCGCCAACAACTGGTCATTGAGGTCCACCCCTCCCATATTTTGGTTATATTTGTGGACACAGAGGGGTTTCTCCACAACACCAGTCGCCGTAGTAATTTGGACAGTCGTGTCTGCATGAAGGGAGGTAAGAACGAAAACATTCTTATTATCCCTCCACTTCATAGCGAGCAAGTTATTACACTTCAAGCAGGCTCTCTCCCCCAGCCTAAGATGGGAATCTACAAGCCGCTGGGAAAATCCCCGGCGATTAGATCGCACGGTGCCACGTGCTCCAATCTGATGATCAAAAAGATGACTAAAAAGTGGCACGCTCGTGTAATAATTGTCCACATACAAATGGTACCCCTTTCCGAATAAGGGTGACACCAAGTCCCACACAATCTTGCCAGTGCTTCCTATGTAGTCAGGGCAGTTTGTCGGCTCTACGTGACTATCTCTTCCCTCGTAAACCATAAAACTACATGTATAGCCTGTGGCCCTGTCACAGAGCTTATACATCTTGACCCCATATCTGGCACGCTTGCTGGGAAGGTACTATTTGAAAGACAAGCGGCCAGAAATTTTAATCGGGGACTCATCAACGCAGACAACTTGATGGGGAGTAAACAAGTCTGCAAAACGTTGGTTGAAGTGGTTTACGAGGGGCCGAATTTTGTAGAGCTGATCGTATCCAGGGTCTTCACGAGGATGACAGAGTTCATTGTTGTTGAATTGCATGAACCGCAAAATCTGCTCGTATCGTGCCCTGGCCATGGAAGCAGAGAACACGGGCATATGGTAAATTGGGTCAGTGGACCAATATGACCACAACTCGCTCTTTTTGGTTATGCCCATGAGGAGGGAAAAGGCCCAGAAAGATCTTAAATTCGAAAACCGTAATTGGTTTCCAATCTCTGGCAAGGGAGGACTGGGGAATAGTGGCGATGTGTTGACCAGCGTACAAATTGCTTTGGTCCACAATAGATCTATAGAGATCTTCGGTGAAAAACAGCGAAAAAAATCAAGTGACGTAAACTCAACTGTTTCCACAGAAATGCCGGGTTGGCCAGTGAATGGAAGTACGGGTGCTGCAGAAGTGGTGGGTTCCCAATTAGGATTGGCGAATGCAGCAGGAAGGACACTATGGGCATGACGGGCCTGTGTTCGTCTTCTTGGTGGCAGCGGGACACTACTTGTGCTTGCCACCTCGCCAGCTTGAACTGCACTTATGGGACTCGCCACATCACCAAGTGTTACTGCAGTGCTGGATGTACGACCAGAGTGTACTAGGCCGCTGGTGCTTGCCAGTTCACCAGAAGGAATAGCGGCGCTAGTACTTCTCTGCTCCATACGAAAGCCCTGCAGTTCTTGCACCTCAACAGCAGAAGAAGAAGATTGGGGTCTGGTACGCCTGACCTTGGCAGGGACCACAACTCCGTCGTCAGAGCTATCTGTCATGGAGCCGCTGCTGTCTACAGGTTCGTATTCTGAGCCTGAATCTGACAGATGAGTGTCTTCCTCTTCACTATCTGTCATGAACAGAAACGTGTAGGCCTCTTCACTTGACTGTTAGCGACTGTATCAAAACGCTACCAAAAAACTGTTAGCGATCACATGGATCAGGCCTGACTCTGCAAACGCTGCAGTTATGTGTGTTTAGTGTTTTGTAAGTGACAGTGATCAATCGATACTGCACTTGGGTAAGCTGGGCTGGGCTGGTCTGGGCGGAGGGGCAAAACGCAGGTGCTAGCAGGTATCTGGGCTGATCCCGCTAATACTGCGTCTTTGGGAACCCTAAACTGCTGGGGATGCTAGTATAGATCTGATCGGATCAGATATTGATCCGTTCAGATACTATACCACTAAGGGAGGTGTATGCTGGGCGCGTGGGTGTTAGCGGTACTGGCACTAACCTGACGCTGCCTGGGGCAACACAGACCCTATCTGACCCTAAAACCTAACTTATATCACCCACCAGGCGATTAGGGGGTTAAACCTTTATTAGGTAATAAACGGCGGGTGCCCTGACACTATAAAAAATTAACTAACTAGCGTCACCTGTAACAGTTATACGGTGATCACTGGTGAAAGGGTTAACTAGGGGGCAATCAGGGGGTTAAAACCTTTACTAGGTAGTATATGAGGGTCCCTGACGCTATAAAATGCTGACGGCGAACCTAAATGCTTACCTCCCTAACTAGCGTCACCTGTGACACTAATACAGCGATCAGAAAAACGATTGCTTAGTGACAATGGTGACGGTGGGTGATCAAGGGGTTAAAACTTTATTAGGGGGGGTTAGGGGGGTACCCTAGACCTAAAGGGGCCTAACACTAACTGCCCTACCACTTATAACTGTCACAAAATGACACCAATACAATAATCAGAAAAAAAACAAAAAACTGCTATTGGTGTCACTGTGACAGGGGGTACAGGAGGATGATCGGGGGGCTATTGGGGGGTGAAAAGTGTGCCTGTGTGTTCTCCTGTACATGTAGTGTTGGTGCAAACTTACTTGATGTCTTCTCTCCTCGGAAGCCGGAATGAAAAGGCTTCACGAGGAGAGATTACATCACTTCCTCTGCCGTTCTTTACATTACAGCAGCAGAGGAAGCATTCCATTCTCCAGGAGCGATCGTGAGGGGGTGGCCATGAATCAGTGGCCTCCCCCTCACCTTGGATCACTCCTGATGATAATCCGACTGCGGCAGGCAGGGACGTATAGGTAAGCCCTTATGCCTGCCCGTGCCATTGTGCCAACGTACATTGGCGTGCGGCAGTCGGCAACTGGTTAAGGCAAATCAAGTATCAGGTATTACTGTAATCCAGTCCTCAGATGCATGTGAGAGAGGCTCTACATCTGAGGTTCCTGAAAGAAGGTACCACTATCTCATTGGCTGACCACCACAACCACTACAGCATCTGGCCTCTAGCCGCGAAGGATACAGCTCAGCGAAAAATGCTTGACACCTTCTTTCACCTTCAGCTCGATGACTGATAGTCCATTTTACCATATAGGGAAGGTCCCCATACCAAGACAGGTCCCAACCCTTACCACACCATATATTACATATATATATATAGCTATATATATATATATATATATATATATATATATATATATATATATATATATATATATATATATATATATATATATATATATAGCTATATATATATATATATACCACCACCATTCCGGCCCTTCAGAGCCGCCCACCAGTGACCCCCGCCACAGCCATAAGGCCTGTTGTAAATCGTCCTGGAGCCCCAGGACCCACATATCTATTCCTACTGCGGAAAGATGCACCCCATCCCCCCTTAGATAAAGACCAACATCTTTTTCCAACTCACAATGGCACACCACCAGCTCCCCATTGCGAACTACAAACTTCGCCTCCGCTTTATTAGCTTTTATCCTGGCTTTGTTTCCACTGACCGGGCCCCCCGCCAAGCCACCCATGCAACCATGTCTGACCAGACAATTACCGTGTCCGGAAATAACACCCAGAGATGTAGGAAGTCCCATTTTATATCTCTGATGAGCTCCTTGGAGGCCTTTAGGCACAGGTCATTGCCCCCCACATGTAGCAGGAGCACATCCGGAGGCCTGTCCAGACGAGCATAATGCTGGTCCAACACCCTGGACCACAGCATCCCTGGGATCCCTATCCACCGAATCATAGCCTCCGCCCGGGAAAAACCCAACTGCCTACCTTCCGGCCTAAACAGTGCCCTTTTAGCCCCCCAATGCACATAAGAATGGCCTAGGATCCACATCAGACACACCGGGCCTGTAAAAGAAAGAAAGGAGACATATACCCAGGGAACATACACCACATAGCCTTCATGCACATACCCCGGAAAGACATCCCACATAAAACAACATAAAACACAACAACAAAGGGACAAGCTCCCCCCCCCCACAGGAGGTGAGGGCGAACATACAACTTACACCGACTAGACTCCCCAAACCCCATATGCTGCAAGATTTGATCGCTCAAACCCCAGCACGATGCTTCTTTCGTCGCCCCAATGCAAAATGAATGATACTAATAATCCTTCACCGTGAAACACCCCAACTCCAACATTTTTTGAACACCTGGTATATAGAAAAAGGGTAAAAGCTGCGCTCGGAAAACCAGAAACGAAATACTAAAAATATAAATGAGAAAAGCTGCCAGCACTCCAAAAGTCCAGTGTCTAACTCCAAAACATATAATAAAACAGTGTAAAAGTGCAGCGCTAAATATATATAAAGTTTATAGGATCTTTACAAGAATAGTATCCTACAATGTGACCTTAACATAAATTTGTAGTGAGCACAATAAAATAAGAAATCAAATATCAAACAGGCAGCATATATTGCAAATGCATGTGAAAAAAGGAAACTGAAAAAAACAAAACAAAAGTCCATGCAGGAATTCCTTATCAGCGGGGACCCCGCCAATGCCTCCGGCCACTGCTCCGCACACCACCTCTTCTTAAAAAATGCTGCGAATCCCAGAAACCCTGCAGCATCCGTGAACAACTCCAGTTCTTGTGCCTGTACCGCCGGTCCAAGCCAAAACGACCTACCATTGTACTGCTCCAAAAAACAATTCCAAACCTCCAGATCCTCCCTGTGGTCCCGACCCAAATGAACAAAATGATGCTTTAACCCCAGCCATAGCAGCTGCCCGCTGCCGGCAGAACACCCGTCCCATTGGCATAATGCGGCATGCAAAATTAAGTTTTCCCTGTAGGCACTGTAACTCCCGCAATTGTACCTTTGAGCAGCGAGCTACCGCTGCCAGTGACGCCTTAAGATCATCCAGCTTATCTCCCGGAAGTCGGTACTCCATACGCTCGGTATCGATCACGATACACAGAAACTTCAACACTGGCACCGGACCTTCCGTCTTGTCCTGCACCAATGGTACCCCGAAAACCTGAAAAACGTGCTGGATGGTGGCCAGCAATGTCAAATAGGAACGATTGTCTGGAGGGCCAATCACTAAAAAATCATCCAAATAGTGTATAATTGAATGAAGGCCCAACAGATCCCTGACCACCCATTCTAGAAAAGAACTAAACACTTCAAAGTAAGAACAGGAAATGGCGCAACCCATAGGGAGGCATCTATCCACAAAAAATTCTCCCTCCCAACAACAACCCAGTAACCGGACGCTATCCGGATGAACCGTCAACAGGCGAAAGGCTGACTCAATGTCCGCCTTTGCCATAAGCGCTCCCCTACCAAACCTCTGTACCCACTGTACCGCCTCATCAAAGGAGGCATAAGACACTGAGCACAGTGCTGGATCGATTGCATCATTCACCGACCCTCCTTTCGGGTATGAGAAGTGATGAATGAGCCGAAACTGATTCGGTTCACGCTTGGGTACCACCCCCAATGGTGATACCACTAAGTCCCCCAATGGCGGTACCCCGAGTGGGCCTGCCATCCTGTCCAATGCTACTTCCTTCCGCAGTTTACAAGAAACCACATCCGGATGATCGTACGCCGGTCAGGTTGGCCGCGACAGGGCGGACTTCCGCTAATTCACTGGGAATCGGGAAACCCTCCTTAAAGCCCAACCACAACATCCTCGCCGCTTCCCTATTAGGATACCTACTTAGGTACGGGGCCATTGTTTCCACTTTCACCGGCGTCTTCCAGCATCGCCTTGTTTTTTTCCTTTTTTGAAGCATTTTGACAGGGGATGTGCACCCCCACACCCTGAACATTCGTGTTTAAAACAACACGATGCTCCAAACTTGCAAGTGCCCTCGTTGAACTGCTAACAAAACCCCTTGCGCTTACTGGCCGATGGTGACGAGGCTTGGGCACCCCCGGCCCCCCCATGAAAGGGCTGCGGCCCGACTCTGGCTTGCATCATGAGCTTCATCCACAAACCAATGACCTTGTGATTCCAACGCAATGTTGGTCTCACTGCCTTCCTTTGTCGGAATTGCTCATCTTAGAGCAGCCACGCCACCCCCCCCCCATACACCCTTTGTGCCTCACTAATAGAATCCAGATAACAAAACAGGGGCGAACAATGTTCTGGTGCCTTCTCTCCAATAATGCTAGCTAGGATATTGGACGCTTGCATCCAGTTTACAAACGTCCGTGGAATAAGACGATACTGTCTCTTTTCCTCTTCCTCCTTCTTGCTCTCGTCCGGCTTTACTTTGTCCAAATTAAACTTCTCCAGTGGCAGCAGCAAAAAGATCTCCACGTAGTCACCCTTCCAGATCCTTTCCCTTACCTCCGCTTTTAAGTGAGCGGCCAGCGGGCCCTTGTAACAAACATACACCTCGCAGCGGGCCGTGTCCACCAACCGAATCCCGTCAGCATGCACCGACCCCACCGTGGCGCCCCCCCCCCCCCCCCGAACTCACCTTGGAAGTACCAGCCACTTCTGTGGGAGCAGAACCCACCCCCACACTTGCGTTCGAGACCGCTGTACAGGAAGTGGGCCCGGACACCACTGGGGGAGCCCCCCACCACCCCCGTGTTTACTGGGGGGGCTGATTAGCCCCCGTGTCTGTTGGAGGGGCCACCGGCTGGTGGGGGGTAACCGGACACCCATCCCCCCGACTACCCTTGCCGCTGCCGGCGAAATCGCGGCAGCGACCGGCGCCGAAGCACTGCCCCTACTTACCAGATCTCTGTAACCCACCAACAAAGTCACCATTAATTGTTGCAGCAACACCTCGCCACCTACCCCCAGCATCCCTACCCCAGCACCCGATGCCAAAACTGGCGACAAAACTAACCCGTTCCCATCTGCAACCCCTGGGGGGGCCACTGCTGTGTGTGGGGGAGGGGGAGACACAGACAACAGAGCAACAGGTGTAGATAAAGGAGAAGAAAAACAAGAGGACTTACCAGGCCGCATAGGGGAAACCGACCGACCAGCTGCCACTCCTGATCCCTGTAGAGGCCCCGCCAGGCCCGCCACCATTCCTGGCGCGTCCGAGTCAGAATCGGTCCGTTCTCCTTCAGATCGATGGTCCTCCTGTTCAGCAGGGGATGGTGTAGAAGCCACCTGGGCGGGCGCTCCCGAACTGGATACACCTCAGAGGCCCTCCTCTTGCCCCGGCTGTCTGCCGACGACATCCCCCACAGGGCCCCCTGCTTGCCAGCAGCTACCGCTCTGTTGCAGCCGTCCTCCTCCACTGGACCTCCGCTTCCCCCAGCGATGGCTGCAGCCGCCCTTGGGTGGTGGCCTGCGCCTGCTTCGGCATTTCTCCCCCTGTGGGCTGCCCCAGCAGGGCGGAAGGCCCCGCACGTGCCGCTGCTTGTCCTTGCTCCCCTGTCCCTGCTTGCCTGGATGGGGATGGAGACTCCTCTCTCCTGGCCAGATAATGTCTGTGGTGGGGATTCCTCCCACCCTCCGCGATCGGGGCTGGGGCATGGCGCTTGGCCTGGGGTGGTGGAGGGTCCGGGATCGGGCTCCCTGCTCGCCGGTTCAGCCTAGACGCTGTGTCTGGGCTGAAGCGCACCGGAGGCTGCTACCTCCACACGCGTGGTGTGGAAGGGGGAGGAGGGCGAGGGGATGGTGGACCCGACCTACCTCTCCAGACTCCGACAGTAATTTGGCCAGCTGAGCAGCAAACCACTCGGGCCCGTGGACCACGGCCACTGAGCGGAGCTATGCTAAAATCCTATCCAGATTCTCCATGGAGAGGTAACAGAAAAACTGTCCTGTGTGTTATCTCTCGTCTGCTGACTGAACAAGCCCCACTCCCACCTCGTGTTAAATGAACTCTAATACCTCCCCTAAGTCCCTCAGCTCACAACTCCCCTTCCTACACCCTGCTTCCTGTTGCACTAACAACAGCAGCCCCCCAGTCATGCGGCTAGGCTCCAGGGCTTTTCTTTAATGCAAGGTTTTTACTGCCTCACCTGGAGATTGCACCTTGGTGAGTAACCAGCATATTCCTGGGACCTGGGTAGCCCCGTTTGTATGACATTTTCTTATCTCTGAGGGTTTTAGTAATTTTAGAGAATTTTCTCCTATGTGCTGTAGCAGCTGAGATATTAGCATGTAGAGGTAAATGTACATCTGATTCAGGAGGCTTCCTCACAATGTCTGCTGCTGCATGATGAAAAAAGTGGATCCTAGCAAGTACATCACAGGTCAGAAATTCTGGAAGGTGCTTAGGTTTGAATATTCTGTAAGCCTGGTCCATGATAAAGACTGCTCATGAGGCAGCAGGGTGAATTTTCAGTACCAAAAACGGTAACCCCGAGCCACACTCGGGATCGCATCGCAGGATCCAGGCAAAGTTACTTACCTTTACCCCAGGATCTTGCGATGTCTCCCTGCTGTGTGTGCGAGCCGTGTCCTCCGCCGTATCTATCACAGTGTCGAGCTCCGTTCCCTGCGAGCGTTGCGACACACAGGGACGGAGCATGGCGCCAAATTCAAAAAGTAAAAGATGCATAACAGATACAGTACACTGTAATCTTACAGATTACATTACTGTATCAAATTATTTCACATCCCTTTTGTCCCTAGTGGTTTGTCCAGTGCCTTGCATGCAATTTTATATTATTAATACTGTTCTTTCTGCCTTTAAACAGGAGATTGTCCATAGCAACCAAAAAGTGTCCCTTTACGTCACAAGTGGTTTTAGACCATCTAGAAAACAGCGATCGTAAATTAGAATCAGAATTGAGCGATAGTGATTTGTGGGGAAATCTGTCCTCAAACACTAAAAGTAATGACAGTGACAATTCTGCAACTGAGCAAATTTCAGTGTTTTTGATTTGATTACATTATTGAATAATTTTCATTATTATTATATTATTATTTGTTATAATTATTTATAGTTATTTATTATATTATAATTTATGATTTCGTGTTTCAAACTTTATCATACCGGGGATGTCTACTAGACTCTTGTTTGGACAGATTTAAGTGTGTTATTCCTAAGAATTAAAGGCCTAATATAAAATGCCAAATTTCCATGCAAAACATTGTATTGCTTTGAGCATCAAAAATCTGAAATGATCATACCGCCAGGGAGGTTAAGTAGCAAACTCCTGAATTTCAAGATGTTTCTCTAAGATCTTTAGGTCTTTATGTGCTGATGCATAAAGGTTTTTTATGTGCTTGTGCCACCATTTTCATTTCATTATGATCTCTCATCTTCCTCTCTTCTTCCTGTTTAACTGCTTGCCAATCAGCCGCCGCAGTTGTACTGCGGCAGAACGGCACAGGCAGGCGAATCGCCAATATGTTACGTTGGCTCCTAAGGCGGCCACTAGGGGCGCGCGCGTCTGTTCATACAGAGTATGAACAGCGATCTGTCATCTCCCCTAGTCAGCCCCCTTCAGTTAGAACACACATTAGGGAACACAATTAACCCCTTGATCGCCACCTAGTGTTAACCCCTTCACTTCCAGTGACATTTTTACAGTAATCAATGCATTTTTATAGCACTGATCGCTGTATTAAAGCCAATGGTCCCAAAAATGTGTCAAAATTGTCCGATGTGTCTGCCATAATGTCACAGTCACGATAAAATTCGCAGATCGCCGCCATTACTAGTAAAAAAAAAAATAATAATGAAAATGTTATAAAAATATCCCCTATTTTGTAGACGCTATAACTTTTGCACAAACCAATCAATATACTCCTATTGCAATTTTTTTTACCAAAAATATGTAGAAGAATACATATCGGCCTAAACTGAGAAAAAAATTGCTTTTTTTAAAAAAAAATGGGGATATTTATTATAGCAAAAGGTACAAAATATTATGTTTTTTTTTTTAAATTGTGGCAAAAAATAAAAACCGCAGAGGCGATCAAATACCACAAAAAGAAAGCTCTATTTGTGGGGAAAAAAAGGACATCAATTTTGTTTGGGTACAACGTCACACGACCGCGCAATTATCAGTTAAAGCGACGCCGTGCCAAATCTCAAAAAGTACTCTGGTCAGGAAGGGGGTAAAATCTTCTGGGGCTGAAGAGGTTAACTGGCTGTGCAATTTATAAATGTTATGTAAGTCTAGCTACAGGTTTTTTTTCTGTGTGTGGGGTGTGTTTTTTTTTGATCGTGTAGCATCTTTTTTTAAGCATATGTTCAGAGGCTAAGTAGTAGATTGTAGGGAATGCTAAAAAATTATGTGCCCACATCTTCTATATGAATATCGGTAGATGGTGTGCACTTTATACTCGCCAATCCTTTAGATTGAGGAGCAAGAGAAGCAGTGGGCCATTTGCAATGCTGTTTATCTTTTTATATGCATGCTGGATAAGGTGTCTTTTGGTTCAGGCAGGTGAACGGAGTGTCTGGGAGACTGTGCTGGAGGAAGGTGATCCCCACCAGTACAATCTTGGAAACTGTCCTGGTCAGAGCATGGGAAGAAGTATGCAAGTCTTTTAGACTACGTTTTGTTATTTTGCCAGCAGGATATCATTCTCCAAATAACCAGAGCTATTGGTACTGGGAAAGAAAAATGGCTACATTTATTTTAGGTACCCATTTGGAGCAGATCTACAACACAGCTCTGGGATCAAGGGGCCATGCTCTTTTGTGGCCAAGCCACAATTTTTTATTTTAGATTTTGAATCCCTAGTCTACTTTTCAGTGTTGGCTATGTAGAAATTCAGCTCTGGTTATGTTTGGTTTTAGTAATTTATGAAAGCATATTAATATAACCATTTGGACTAAATGTGTCCAGTCCTACAGGCTGTAAGGCCATTATAGAGAGGCAATTGATTGGACCACGTATTGGACCCTCTGGGAATGTAAAGGTAGATATTTTGGAAATAGGAGATGAAAATGGGAAACTGCACAAAAAAAGTGAGTAAAGGATTTGCAACAATAGGTAGTAATGCTAAAGATTCTTTTCACGGTGGTTCTGGGCAGCACATTTGATAACTTTTAATAGTACAGTTGGAACTCAATTACAAAAGTTGCCGTGTTGGTATACAGCAATCCAGTTTAAGAAACTTTGAAATGAAATTGATTCTCTCTCTTCTTCTCTAAAGAAATTGAATGTCTACCCCTAAAATAAAGTCATAATATGTTTGTGTTTCTAATCTTAAACTATAGTGTGAGACCTACAAGCTATTTTGAAACTTTTATTATGCATGTACTGTATATGATACTATTGTTTTTTGTTTTGTTTTTAGCGGATGTCTGAAAAGCAAAATCCACAGACACTAGTCTTTCAGGGGGAAAAAGTAAAATGGATCACAGTGTTTAATCTGGCAGAACTTTTAGATCTGAAAGTTAAATATCCACAGGCACCACTTGTTGTAGGAAATACTAGCATTGGTAAGTAGAAAACCAAGCGCCTGTCATGTTTACGGGGATTATATAGCCCAAAAACATGCCATGTCTACATCTATGCTGTCAACATTTTTTCTTAAAGTACTGTTTTTCAGTGAAATTGGCTTGATGTAAAAAAAAACTGAGCTAATTTCCCCATCCACATTTTAGGTGGATGGAGAAATCATCCCTGCTGTGTCTTTGTATCCTGACAGCGGGACTCCCCTGCCATCAGAATACACCGATCAACGCTGCGGGCCAAATGTAGCATGCACTGTTCGAATTATGGTTTTCCAGCAGGACTGTTATGCCGCGTACACACGAGCGGACTTTACGGCGGACTTTGCCCGGCGGACTGGATTTCGTCGGACAATTTGATGTGTGTGGGCTCCAGCGGACTTTGTTTGCTCAAAAGTTGGACGGACTTAGATTTGAAACTTGTTTAAAATTTATCCGTTGAAATCGAGTCCGGTCGAAAAGTCCGCTGTCTGTATGCTAGTTCGACGGACAAAAAGCCACGCTAGGGCAGCTATTGGCTACTGGCTATGAACTTCCTTGTTTTAGTCCGGTCGTACGTCATCACGTATGAATTTGACGGACTTTGGTGGATTGTGTGTAGGCAAGTCCGTTCATTCAGAAAGTCCGTCGTAAAGTACGTCGAAAAATCCGCCGGGCAAAGTCCGCCGTAAAGTCCGCTCGTGTGTACGCGGCATTAGAGAACTGGCTTCTGTTGAACAGACAGGGCTACATACAGGAATGGCACGAATTTTGATCCACGCATGGCCAGCTTAAATTAACGTGGAACTAAACTGAAAAACGTAAAAACTACTAGAAAGTATGGTTTTACCAGAAAAGAAATCTCTTCTGCCACAAAAAACTGCTTGTTCTTGCTTCTAGCAGTTTATTCAGTGTAAGCTGCCTGTTGCATATGTGCAGTGCAGTACACCCTAGCTCATTCCCATGTGTTGGGGGCAAGGTGTACAGAGTTGCAGTTGCCCATCAGCAGAGGCTACCCAGCAGCTGACACAAAATATGCCAGAACTCAAAGAAGAAGGGTACAGGCCAGATGTGCCATCATTGGAAGAGGACACTCGGTATGTGTGGCATAATGTGTTGGTATGGTGTGTATACACATGGGCATCTGCAGCAAATAAATTTTTGTGATTATAAAAAAATCTTCGAATACAGGAATTAGTGATCATTTAATATATGCGTATTTATTAAATAAATACTGTATATACATAGCAAGGTCTTGGTGGTTCATTACATACAAAGGGGCTGTTTTAAGCTTTGCAGTGCTTCACCATTCTTCACAATGCAAGTCTCCTGGCCAAATAAAACATTGCACTTTCTATGGGGTAGATTTACTAAAGCTGGAGCACTCAGAATCTGGCGCAGCTATGCATGGTAGCCAATCAGCTTCTATCTTCAGCTTGTTAAATTAAGCTTTGGCAATAAAACCTGGAAGCTACAGGTATAGGAATACACTATACCTAAAGCTGAAGTTTAGTTAAAAATATTTTTGTGGAGGCGCATACGCAGCAGCACCTGATAGGAATGCCTAGTCTGGGAGCTCCGTCCCGCTCCAGGCGTTTGAAGCCCTCTAACTCTGTGAGCGCCCATGCTACCGAGCCAGTTTCAACCTCCACAGGCAGAGGAACCCCCACTGACCTCCTCGATGTCCACTGGGACCGCCAGGCGAGATCTCGGGAGCCAATTTGTAGCGAACGAGCTGCGAGTCTCTGATCCCAAGATGGCGGCTGCTCCACCGCTGCTAGCACCAGCCCACCTTCAACTTGCAGGCGGCTTCTCCGGTCCCTCCACAAGCCATAGGCACACAAGTGAGTACACCTCATCTGTTCCCCTGCATCCCCTGCTTCTACAGAATCCCTGATCGATCACACCTTGGAGGAGCTGAGACTTTCTCATATGGAGACAGGCCCTCCACAGACACAGCAGCCACTACAGCCCAAGGACTTGGGCCTATACATCCAGAGGCTGTAGCAGACTTATTTTCTAAATTTGCAGACCTATTGGACTGTGGTCTACACAACACAGCTAACAAGATAACCAGTGACATTAAAAGGGACCTCCAGACCTTAGGGTCCCACATAGAAGTCATGGAAAACAAACTGGACTCCACAATTTCTAGAACAAACCAAAATACAGATCGCATCCAAGACCCTTAAACCTCCACACTCAGACGGGCTCCCAAGGGACATGTGGTAAAATCACATTATTATGCCATTAAGGAGAAGGTTATGCGCAAGTCCTGCTCCGTATCCAAGCTATCATTCCATGGCCATGAGATCCAGGTTGTTTCGGATCTTTCCCCTTCTATGATACAGAAAAAGAGCCCTCAAACCACTGCTCACAATTTTAACAGAAAAAGATATCAAGTATTGGTGTTTTTTTTTCATTCCAGCTCAAGTTTCTCTTCAATGGTAAAGCCTACACATTTGCTTCGTTTTCGGAGAGAGAACGCCTTCTGTAGCTGGGCCTCATCCGGCAGGACCCGCATCAACCACCCCCTGGCTCTGCTTCCGCCCCCTCGAAATGACAACTCCTTCAAGCCCGCTGACAACGGTTTGGGAGAAATCCAAAAACTCAAAGGAAGCCCTACCCCCTTGAAGGGATCAGGATTTACTTCTCTCAACTCCTTTTCTGATTCCTGGGAAGTTTCTGCTCTTCCGTTGGAACTCATTGAACCAACTGTTTTACTCACTATCCTATATGCCTCAGTTGAGGCTTGATTAGGTGGTCTATAGACTAAGGAGCCCTCTCTGTTTGTTTTTTACCTATATAGGCTGTTTTACAATCTAATTACATTTGTAGGGACAGAGCAAAGGATGTGAAGTTTTTAACACTCGGGCTCCTCTATATCCCCCTGCTCGACTGTTGTTATGTTTATACTTAAAGTGGGGTTCCACCCAAAAAAAAAAAAACTACATGAAAAATCCTAAAAAATAATACAAAAAAACATTTGGATATTTTTTTTTTTTTACTTACCTCTAAATGCCTGTTGCTAGGGGGTCCCTCGTAGTCTGCCTCTTCCAGTGCCTGGGCTGGTGACATCACTTCCCCCTCGGCACAGGAAGGGCTTGGCTCTGCTCCCTCCCTCCTGTGAATCATCTGGGACCCATTACAGGTCCCAGGTGACTGAGCGGCCAATCACGGCGCGCATGCGCAGTGGGTGCCAGGTTGTGAAGCCATAGCCCGGCGCCCACGGTTGCAATGCCGGCGCCGCTGAACGGAGGGGGAGACGAGCGGGGCTTCGATCCCCCGCATCGCTGGACCCTGGGACAGGTAAGTGTCCAATTAAAAGTCAGCAGCTGCAGTATTTGTAGCTGCTGACTTTTAATTTTTTTTTTTTTTTGACTGGAACTCCTCTTTAAGACTAACAACTAATTTTTTGTTTTTTTTTCTTGTTTGATCTGTTCTCATTAGCACCAAGTCTGAAGACCCAAGCTTTAGCCTTGCTTACCTCCCCAGTCCATGATTTTCCTTACTCTCCCTAGTAATCCTTTTATCCCGCTACCGCCCAGATCCTTTCCCCACCCCTACAAACCCCTCCTCCTTCCTCCCTCCCTCCCTTCCTGCCTGTGTGCTCACCCTATAGATTCTCATGTGTGCTCTCAAAGGGGATGAATCCTCAGTATTATGTTTAAGAGGGGCGCCATGCACTAGAGATTGGCCCTAAGCCATGGTTAGGCATGTTTTTATTATGAGATTGTCAGGGCTGGGCCCAGCCCTTCCTTCTCAGAGCTGGCTGCTCACGTGTCGGCTAATTACCAGCTCCTATCTCTCCACAGTTATTCAGCTGTTGATGGTATCCTGATTATCAGTCCTGCCTACTTAAGCCGTCCAGCCCAAAGGATCTCTGCCTTCACCTTGGTCAACATCGCAGAGCCTCCTGCATTCCTGTTTAAAGACTTGCTTTGCTGACATCCCTTCTGGCTCCAGATCCTGCTTGCTGTTCCACTACATTGATCCCTGACTTCTGGCTTGGCTGACTATCTGTTCCGGTTACTGAACTTTGGCTATGTTTTGACTACGTTTGTTCTTTTTCCTTTATTATTAAACAAGTGTGATTTATCTGTACTTCTGTCTCAGTCTGATTTCATGGTTTCTGACAGAGATGCTTCATGGCTGGAGTGGTGCTCATGCCCCTCCTCCTGTCTTGAAGACCTGGTAAATTACCCTCCTCTTGACAGGATTGTCCCCCCTCTAGCAGAGGGGACAACTCTTGGTTTATACTTAAAGGTGGAGGGTCTTTCTCCCTCCAACCTGTGGGGGCTCCATTGTCTCCCACACTTCTTTTTTTTCTTCTCACTTTCCTTTCTCTATTCCCTTTCTAATTTTTCTTTTCCTTGCAGTGACCGACTCAGAGTCCCTCAAGGTGCCTCGCAGCAGTATCAGGGGAGTTGCTAATTCGTGGTTTTTATACTTCTGTCTTTGATTCTGCTCCATGGCTAACACCCCTCCCTTGCAACCCCCTTTGAGGGTGGTCTCACACAATGTCCAAGGTCTAAATTCACCGGTTAAAAGGCGGAAAGTTCTACAACATGTGCACACTCATAAAATCGATGTGGCCCTTTTGCAGTAAACATACTTTCCCAAGCGATATAGCCCCTCGTTTGTTCACTCCAAATTCCCTACCTTTTTTTTGCCAACATTAAAGACAAAACCAAGGGGGTTACCATTCTATTCTAGTGTAAATTCTCTCTCCGTCGGAACATAGAGATCAGGAGGGAAGGTACATATTAATCGCCATTGACGACCAGACTTATACTTTTGTTTCATATTACACCCCAAACAAAGGTCTATCCTCCTACTTTTTTCAATCAATGTTACGATCCCTTGCACCTTTGCTGGAGGGTACAGTGATCTTAGAGGGGGACTCTAATATTGCTTTCGACCAGGGGTCAATCCTCCTCCTTTTGTCAATCAATGTTACGATCCCTTGCACCTTTGCTGGAGGGTACAGTGATCTTAGAGGGGGACTCAAATATTGCTTTCGACCAGGGCCTAGATAAGTCCTGTCCGCCGGGTAAAAAGCCTCACTCGACCAACCAAACAGAGCCTTTGTTTCGCTAAAATCATTTTTCAATATGGCTTGGTAGACATCTGGAGAGAAATCAGCCCAACAATGCAAGATTATACACATTATTTGAGTCCACACAACTCTTTCACCAGGATAGATCACATATTCATTGCTACCGCTACGATTCCCCTGGTTTCTAAGTCTTTTATTCGGGACTCTACCTAGTCGGATCACTCTATTGTATTCCTTATTCTACAGCGTCCCTCAGGGCACATAGATGTAGCAGACGTTGGCGACTCAACGAGTCCATTAGTGACTTGATCAGTACTCAGGAAATCGAGGGTGCGATTAAAGACTATTTTTGAACTAAAGACACTCCGGAAACCACACCAACATGCCCCTGGGCAGCCCATAAAGCCACTATTAGAGGGAAACTAATTCAATTAGCATCCCAGATCAGCAGGGCTAGGCAGTGGCGTCTCCAGCTTTCATTATTAGGGGGGCACATGGGGGGACAGGGACGAAAGTAGGAGGGCCAAATATAAAACGCAATTTTATACACACACCAACTATAAAACGCAATTATATATACACACACACACAAATACAGTGTCTGAAAAAGTATTGGTGGTTTCAGCCAAATGGAGGCGAGGACAGGGTGGACGCAGCCAGATGGAGGGGAGGACAGGGTGGACGCAGCAGGTGGAGGGGAGGACAGGGTGGATGCAGCCAGGTGGAGGGAAGGACAGGGTGAATGCAGCCAGGTGGAAGGGAGGACAGGGTGGATGCAGCCAGGTGAAGGGGAGGACAGGGTAGATGCAGCCAGGTGGAGGGGAGGACAGGGTGGATGCAGCCAGTGATAAGGTCCTGTCCCTCTATGAAAGCCTTCATCCGTTACCCCACCTGGAGGTAAGTTCTTACCTTGGGGGATATATAAAAGAATGACTGTCACTTTCTCTCTGGCTCCCTCCACACGACAGCCTCGTGGTTACTCTTTTCCTCTCATGGTCCTCTCCCCTCCTCTTCCCCCTCCCGCTCGGCATGTTGGGGGTTGCAGTGCACTCTCAGGGAATTGTCCTGGGCCCGCTGGTATCCAGAACTACATGTCCCATAATCCTATAGCTGTTAGTTTCCCAGCTATTGGCCCTGAATGTACCAATAGGAGCGGGCATTGCCGGGCCGGGTGAATGAGAGCTGCTCGGCTCAAGAAGGAGAAGGAGGGGTGGAAATCTCCCACAGCTGTGGCTCTGTCTGTGTCCCTTACAGGCCGATCTCTCTTATAATGACCTGAAGATTTTGACTAAAATCCTTGCTGACCACATATCCTCTTTTATAAGCCTATATATTAACAAAGACCAAGTGGGATTTATACTTGGGAGACAGGGACCGGACCAAATTCGTGAAGTGATTGACATCATTTCCCTCTTAAACTCGAATTGGAACGGTGGTAAACCACGGGAAGGTTTCCTCTTCTCGCTGGATCTCTAGAAAGCTTTTGACTCTGTCTATTGGCTCTATATTTTCACCACCCTTAAACGATGGGATTTTGGAGACTCTGTCATCAATATCTTACAAGCCCTGTATTCTACTCCTGACGCTCAGGTACGCATGCAGGGATTTTACTCGTAATCTCTCCACATATTAAGAGGTACCAGGCAAGGGTGCCCACTCTCGCCACTTATTTTTGCAATAGCAATAGAAACTCTAGCGGTAGCAATTGGAGAACACCCAGACATACATGGCATTCAGTTCGGCCCTCGCTCTCACAAATGCGCTTTTTTTGCGGAAGATATCCTCCTGTTAATCTCTTCACCGTTGATTTCTCTCCCGAACATATGCCGGCTCCAGGATGATTTTGGGGAAATCTATGGTCTTCTAGTTAACTATGAAAAATCTCAGGCTCTGAAAGTAACTATCCCGCCATCTTTAATTACCAGACTTAAAGAGGACTTCCGATTCCCCTAGAATGAATCCTCAATCACATACCTAGGGGTTAATTTGACAGTCAAAATCAAACTCCTTTAACCGGCTAATTTTTAAAAAAAACTAGAGGCAGATCTTTCCAGGTGGTCTCAATATGCTCTTTCCTGGCTAGGTAGAATCTTTAGAATAAAAATGGTGCTACTCCCTTGCATCCTTTACTTCTTTAGGTCCCTTCCTTTTCCTTTAGTTAAGGCACACTTAAGAAGCTTTCAAGCCAAAGATATCAAATTTGTCTGGGGAAGGGGGGCTATCGCTTCTCTAAATCAGTTCTCTATCATTTTGAGCAAGAGACAAGGGCGGTCTGGGCCTCCCTGACATTTTCTGGTACTATCAAGTGGCACAATTAGCCCAGATCTCAGTAGTCTACTCACACAGGGAATTTCCTGATTGGTTCCACATTAAAAGACAGATGGTGCCTCTACACACCTTAGACTAGCTACTATGGTGTCAACAGAAAATTGAGACCCCCAGCACTTTCCCACTCTTTTGCCCTTTGAGATAAACTACAACATCACTCAGTTGACCTCCAACCTTAAGCCTCTAATGCATCTATTTCACAACCAAGCCTTTCCACCTGGGCTTGAAATTAAAGCTTTTAGCTTGTGGCTGAACAAGGGGCTATATAAAATTGGACATTTCCTCCGGCCCCTGGGCCCATTCACCAAAGCATATTGTGTTAGCAAATTAGATATGCCATCTTCTGAACTATTTCGTTTTACCCAAATTTCCATTTTCCTTCACAAACTTTGGAATTCTTTGAATTGAAGAGCCTAAAATCACAGCATATCAACAGTGGTGTGTTCAAACCATGGAGCAGAGAGAGTGAATCACAGTAATCTACAAGGCACTGTCCTCGACTCACTCAAAGACTACCTTTTATGCTGGCCTGGGAAACCGACATTTCTCAGCAATGGGAACTGGAGATATGGAATAGGAACTTCTTTAAGGCCTATAAGGGAGTGCTTATTACTGTTCTCATTGAAGCAAACATAAAGGTTATGTCAAGGTTGTACTTAGTCCCGTCTAAACTAGCTAAGCTCTACCCTGCGACATCTCTACTCTGTATCAGGCGTTGTAACCTCTGGGTTGACATGCTACATGTGTGGTGGGAATGTTTTTCTGGAACAAAATATTCTGATTCGAAAGATTTCAAATATCCCAGTAATGAAATCGCCACACATCGCCCTTCTCAACTCTCCAGTGGAGTCTACCACCAAGAGTATGCAGCGTCTTATCTTCTTCATCCTCCTAAACTAACTATAGCCAAGTCTTGGAAGAAATCTGCTGTTTCTGTCCTGATGGCAAAAAGGAAAATTTCATGGATTGTGGCACAAGAGAAGATAGCAAGCACGTTCTTAGACTCCACTCGGAAATTTGAAGCGATTTGGGAACCTTGGTCAACTTTTATGCCCGTTCCACTAGCCCCTTGACTGCTTGACTGCTGTACTCCCCCTCTCATTCGCAAGAGAACTCTCCCAGTCAGTCTCTCTCACCCTATTCTCCTTCTGTAATCTGATCTTTCCTATTTCTTCTCCTCTCCTCTCTCTCCTGTCGACTCCCAGTTTTATAACTACAGTTAGTACCGGTAAAAGGTCACTAAAATGAAGTTGGTAGTTTATCACCAATAATATATTACTTTATACTTGGAAAAACAGTATCTCCTGTGATTGGAAGCTCCTGACAGTCAGGAATGTCCTCTCCTGATGGCCGAGCCATCTGGGTTGAGTTATCCTGGCCACAGTATGATCCCATTGGGGTGGCGGGGCTATCTCCTCACGACTCCTTGTCCATAATCTAACTCCAGGTTACTTGTACAGTTTTCCAATCACTGTTTCAACTTGCCTTTATGATATGTATACTATCTCCTGCTGGCTGCTGATTCCTGTACAAATTCTTTCATCAGTGATGCCGGATCTTCCTGACAGTGGATCTTTTGGTGCTGTATGGGTTAAATGCCTCAGCTCTAACCGTTGCGTCACTCCCTCTACCCTTCCACCCCAGTTGTCCATTCACAAAACCCCTTATTATTATCACAAAATGCAATGCAATGGAGGAGGGGGATCCTGTAATTCATCTGCCTACCCTCCATTCAAAGAACACCTTGAATTATGGGAGGATTTTTACAGTAACCAGTAGCCAGCAGGATTTTTGGTACACTTAGAGGTAAGTTCTGTCCCTGGTGCTGTATTCCCAAAAACATTAAAACAACTTGTCTTGTTGTGTAACTCTGTAATGTCTCAGTGTAGCACCATGCTTTAGGAACTCTAAGAAATTTGTTCGCTTAGCATCATCCTTTTAAAAAAACTCTATCCATAGATACTCCACACATATATATATTGCTAAATATTGCAACGTTTTTTTCTCTAGGACCAGAGATTAAGTTTAAAGGTGTTTTTTATCCAGTAATTATTTCCATTGAAAAGATTGCTGATCTGCATGCTGTAAAATATACTATGGAAGGTATGTGTTATTCTGTGCAGGTTAATTTTTAATGTTAAAAAAAAAAAAATGTAATTATCTGCGCTATTCAGTAAAAATAAGAGCAGCCAGCATAGTTTGTTGATAACCAAACACAAAAGTCCAAAGTCTATGAAAGCGGCGCTAAAATAGATGATTTTAATTTTTAATGTAAAAAACATGTAGGTATTCACTTTCTTTATGAATAGTTCAATTGCATAACTACATATGTAGCACCCCGGAGGCATGAAGGTACCCCCAGAGACAGGGTGGGATGACATTTACCTCAAGGGTTTATCACTTAGGCATAGTGGGACATGTAGACAGATGGGTGTCAGTCACTTTAGGGTGAAATGCAAGATAGGATTTTATCTTACCAGTCCATGGGAGAGAGGGTGAGGGCTGCAGATGCTCAGGATTTCAGTAGAACTCAATCACTTCACTTGTCACAACATCGGAAAAGTGCCATTAGGTCAAGAGCAACACTCCTGTCTTAGAATGATTTAGCAATCAGCACCAGTAGCAACAGCCTACTTGTTTTTCCAGGAGAGTCAACCAACCTTCATTGTACTCTATCCTGTTCCTAATCTTCTGCAGGAGAACCAACCAACTACCATGGGACTCCATTTTGCCTCCAATAAAGATCAATAGAACTAGGCCTCCTCTCCAGGCCTAACTTCCAGACCCCTTCAGGCAGGCAGGCCTAAAGCAGCAGCTCCATCACATGCACCCACCCAGGCCAGAGCCTGGGGAAAAGAGAGCTTGCAACAGCCAGCCCTGAATATTTATACCCTTTCCCATAATACACCACTAGCACCGGAAACTCCTAGTGGTGGGCTGGGAAAGACATGTACATTCATAATCCAGACTTACTGTGTGATTTCACACTAATGCCAGAGGTAACTGTGACAAGTACAGAGGGGAGAACTGACTGCCAGGCTGAACCTAAAGGATGCTGTACAAACCACAGACTACAAGTTGGCATTGGCTGACTGTAGGCATGCAAAACTAAATTTAGACCCTGCTGTTTAAGGAAGGGTGGCTATACATATATCTGCACAGGTAGCTTGAATTCCGAAAAAGCTCCAATAGACATTTACTAGATACCTAGGATGACTGCCTACCCCTTCTCTCATTCTCACTTCTGGCCTATCACTATGATTGGCAGCCTTGCTGGCTAATAATGAGAAAAAAGGAGTGGGAGGTGATGAACTAGGCTGTTCAAAAGAAGAGATGGACAAATATTGCTTACCAAAGCAACTGGAATTTGAAAAAGGCTAGCACAAGAAGTCTCCAAATGCTCTGCTATTTAGCCTCCTTTACAAACATTAACATGTATAAATAGGGTAGGTGGTATACTGTATACATGCATGTTAATTGCAAAATCCTAAAAAAGAAAAAAAAAAGAAAAAGCTATTTACAGATAAGAGTACAGATGGAATTTTTTTTTTTTTACTTTTGGAAAAAGTAGGAAAGGGCTTTAATCTCTGCCAGGTAGATATTGCTGTTTCTGTACTATTGAAAAATGGGGTTCCCCTGAGTGGATTTTCCCGGCACTTGCACAAAAATTGTATACAGTAATAGAGTGTAAATTCATATAAAGAATAAAAAAGTATTTTTATTTAATGAGGAAATTCATTCTCTAAAAACATTGTGGACGTCATGAATAACAACACAGATTACATAATAAACATGATTGGTATCAATCCGTTGACAATGATATGGTGTACAGAGAAAAATCTCTTTTCAAACCCGATGCGTTTCGGGATACAAATATATCAGTCCTTCTTCAGGGGCATAATTCAAAGGAGGGATTCATCTGAATATGTTATCATTGGTTACTCTGAGAGGGATTTTTTTAAAAACCGCATGAAAAAGCGAGGCATATTGAGAGGGATGGTAGCCAAGTATATAAATGTAGATACAGGTGCTGTTCCTTAAATAAAGTAAGTGCACGCGTCCGGGAGGGACAGGGATAGGTAAAACCTTGTGCTTTCTTGTGGAGACTTATGGTCTATCAACATTCAATTGAACTTACTTTATTTAAGGAACAGCACCTGTATCTACATTTATATACTTGGCTACCATCCCTCTCAATATGCCTCGCTTTTTCATGTGGTTTTTAAAAAATGCCCTCTCAGAGTAACCAATGATAACATGTTCAGAAGAATCCCTCCTTTCAATTATGCCCCTGAAGAAGGACTGATATATTTGTATCCCGAAACGCGTCGGGTTTGAAAAGAGATTTTTCTCTGTACACCATATCATTGTCAACGGATTGATACCAATCATGTTTATTATGTAATCTGTGTTGTTATTCATGACGTCCACAATGTTTTTAGAGAATGAATTTCCTCATTAAATAAAAATACTTTTTTATTCTTTATATGAGTTTACACTCTATTACTGTATACAATTTTTGTGCAAGTGCCGCGAAAATCCACTCAGGGGAACCCCATTTTTCTGTTGTCTATGTTTATTGGATGTGGCACGGCCCCCCTTTTTCTCTTCCTAGGAGAGTTGGTCGCTTTTTTCCTATTTCTGTACTATTGAGGAGATTTCCGCTCACTTCTGTTTGTTCACCAATACAGGGAGTAAGCAAACTTTCTCAAATGGGGCACAAAGAGTAATAAAACATTTTTTTTAAGTAGATTGTGGAACGGTAAGATCCTCTGTTCGCTTTTATTGCTGTCTGTGTGTCCATTGGGAGATCTTATTACCTGTTTGGTCATCATCATGATAGCAAATGAGCAGAAATCTGATAACATACCCCACTCAGACCAAAACCAAAAAATATGTCTTGCCCGACGTTGGGCTTAAACAAAGCTTTGTTAAATGTAGACTTGATTAAATGTATAATATATGTATAAACAATCATAGATGTCTAATTGTATTCTGTGACACCTGCAGGGATTTCTGTAGGTGCTGCTTGTACTTTGTCCACTCTGAAAGATATATTGAATGATGCGGTGTCCCAGCTTCCAGAGGAGAAGACCAAGACTTTCTGTGCCCTACAGCAGCAGCTAAAAACCTTGGCTGGTCAACAGATCAGAAATGTGGCTGTATGTATAATTTGTTGAATTGTACATTTTTTAAATTTTTTTTTTTAGTATGTGTAAATAGAATGAATTAGGGCTGACCCGAAATGTTGGGATACCTTTTACAAACTTACACCTTTAGAGGCAATTACCTGGAATATCAAAACTCAGCCCATAAAAAGATCATTCAGATGTTACTTAAAGTGACACTAAACAATATCTTTATTCTCCAAAAATAATCCATACACACCCACTATCTAATGGTCCTGTAATCTATTTTTCATTAAATAGTTTCTGAACTTGTCCTTTTTCCCCCCTCACCTCCATTTGTTTGGAATAAGCAGTGCACATTAGTCGGGGTCATGTGCACTGCACAGTAGAAACTCCTATAGTGCATAGTACCTAGCCCATCTTGGGAGCAAGCAAGAGAGGGTGGTTGGGTTCCTCCATACAGTGGAACCATGGAGAATGACCATAGCCACCCTCTAACAGCAAGTCAGATCACAGCAGCAAAAAGGAATTTAATGATCAGGAGGAGGAGGCTAAGACCAATGGAAGGTACTTTCTGGAGTTATAAAAAGATATTTGATTTTTTTTTTCTTTTTTACGCCCAGGTTTATTGTCGCTGTAATGTATGTTCAAATCTGTTAAAGATCAAGTTGTCTATTTTTTTTTATTATTATTCTTTCTCCCTGAACAAAGTGCACCCACATTGGCCTTTGTAATATTAAGTTAAAAATGACTTCCCTTCTATGACTGGGACCATAACAGTTGTGGCATTCTTACATTCTACACTATTTGTATATCAGTTATCATATGTTTCAAGTTAGTATCCCAATAAAAGATCAGGTTCAGCAATATAATGCCTAGTACACACACTGAGATATATATAAATCACGTGGTTGCATTTACTCAGCAGTGACTGGAGATACGCTTTTAACCATGTGAAAAGCACATGTGGGAACTTCTAGTAAATGCAGCTCTTTAAAAAATTATAATAAAGCAGGTTTGATGTTTTGGTGCAGAGTAATATTTTTTTTGTTTCTAGCTATAAAAAGCACTTCCATACATGCATGAATTTACCCACCTGGTCATGGTGATCATTAAAAGTTGCGATTTTCTTCATTCTCCTTTTTAACAATTATTGCCATGATGGGTGTCCTCTGTGTCAAAATATTGCAAATGCAGTCCTAATGAAATAATGATTCAAGTTCCAGCTGCTGAATGACTGCTCTCCAGGAAACAATCAACCAAGTAGGTTAAAAAGTCACTGAGATCACTATTGTTCCCTTCTGTAATAAATGGAGCCATCGACATCTGCCTTTGCTCTCCTCTCCATTTATTTAAAGAGGAGCTGCTGACTTTTAATATTAGGACACTTACCTGTCCAGGGATTTTTCAATCGGCTCTCGAGTGCTGCCATCACCATTTCTTGTAAGCGAAATCGCCATCTCCCTACTGCACATGCGCAAAGTGGGCTGCGGTTTGTGAATGACGTAGCGGCAGGGGATGAAGAGGGGTCAAACTTCCGGGGGACTTCGCCGTGGCATAAGCAGACAGAAGTGGGAAAGGGTATGTGTCAAAACCAGGTACAGGCGGTCCCCTAGTTACAAACATCCAACTTAACCCTTCCCTATGCTATCCAAAAAGCTTAAAACATTTTTTTTGGCTGGAGCTACACTTAAAAAAAGTACCTGTTCCGACTTACAAATAGATTCACCTTAAGAACAAACCTACAAACCCTAACTGGTTTGTAACCCGGGGACTGCTGTACTTGCTGCCCCCCCCACCAAAAGGTGCCAAATGTGGCAGCGGAGGGGGGGCAAACAAGCAGAGCTTCCCCTTTCTGGTTGGAGCTCTGCTTTCAAGCTGAAGTCTACATATAGATATTTTTGCATAGTTATGTTTTTGTTTAGCTTGGATCAATGTGTATGTACAGTGCTGTGATTTCAGGTCTGGTATGGATTTTAAGGGGAACCCCACGCCAAAATTAAAAAAAAAATGGCGTGGGGTCCCCCCAAAAATCCATACCAGACCCTTATCCGAGCACGCAACCTGGCAGGCCATAGGAAAAGAGGGGGGCGAGAGAGCGCCCCCCCTTCTGAACCGTACCAGGCCACATGCCCTCAACATTGGGAGGGTGCTTTGGGGTAGCCCCCCAAAACACCTTGTCCCCATGTTGATGGGGACAAGGGCCTCATCCCCACAACCCTTGCCCGGTGGTTGTCGGGGTCTGCGAGCGGGGGGCTTATCGGAATCTGGAAGCCCCCTTTAACAAGGGGACCCCCAGATCCCGGCCCTCCCCCTGTGTGAAATGGTAACGGGGTACAAAAGTACCCCTACCATTTCACAAAAAAAACTGTCAAAAATGTTAAAAATGACAAGAGACAGTTTTTGACAATCCCTTTATTTGAATGCTTCTTCTTTCTTCTATCTTCTATCTTCCTTCGGTTTCTTCCTCCATCTTCTTCTGGTTCTTCTGGTTCTTCCTCCGGTGTTCTCGTCCGGCATCTTGCTCCGCGTCGTCTTCTTCCCTTCTTCTCCTCAGGCCGCTCCGCATCCATGATGGCCTGGAGGGAGGCTCCCGCTGTGTGACGCTTCTCCTCTTCTGACCATTCTTAAATAACGGAGGGCGGGGCCACCCGGTGACCCCGCACCCTCTGACGCACGGGGACTTGACGTGGACTTCCCTGTGGCATTCCCCGTGAGGTCAGATGGGGCGGGGTTACGTAACGGGTGACCCCGCCCCCCTCTGACATCACGGGGAATGCCACAGGGAAGTCCCCGTCAAGTCCCCGTGCATCAGAGGGGGGCGGGGTCACCGGGTGGCCCCGCCCCCGTTATTTAAGAACCGTCAGAAGGTTGGGAACGTTGCTTAAGAATGCAGAACCAATGCGACTTTTGCAAAAGAGAACATACTATTGCAAACGGTTTAATTATTTGCATTTCCTTACAAGAATCGAGCACTGTATGAGTAAAGCCAATAGCAGTATTAAGACGGCACAGATTTCTTAAACCACCTTCTACGTGTGTAAATATCTATCAACATATTGATATAGTGAGCAGTATAGACTGCTGGGGCAGTGGAAATAAGAAAAAGGAGAGACAGCTTTCTGTGCACCCTGGATATCTACTGCATATACAGCTAGGTGGTGCTGTAAATACTGGCTATCCCTGCAAGAGGAGAGATTTCTGTACTATGGATCCAGCTGCCGTACTGATGCCGCTATAGATTTATGGGAAACCTCATGATTCTCTGCGCTTGGTGAGACCACCTACGGTGGTCACTTACATCTGGTAAGGAGCCTCGATTCTCACATTGGGTGTGCTACTTTCCTGGAACTAGGATTTGGTTCTATACACCTACTTCTGGATTACTACCCTCACTTCTTTATGGACTTTTTTTTTATCTTTTTTCGTCTATTTCCTCACCGATTTTTTCCTAGACGGGATTTTACATATATATCCAACTTCTAATATGTTTTTTGTTTTTTTAATTAATTTTTTTATATGTGCTTTTGTTTTATTTAGCACATTAACCCATTTCACGTGGTCATTTTCAAATACACATTGCAAATTTTTGTTTGTGCGGTATCTGCTTTAGTCTTTCTGGATGAGGGTTTTTTCACCATTACCTTTTTTGTCATTTTGGTTTTTATATTTTTTTATTTTTTATATCTATTATAAATGGTAATTGCTTTAGTTTGGTTTGATGAGAATGTTTCAATATTCCTTTGTGATAATTTTAGCGCTGCATCTTTTTTTCACATGTGCCATGGCAAAAAGCCTAAAAAAGTGCCCATAAATTGTATACTGCCAGAAGGTAGATCAAGCCTGTCTTTTAAGCCTGCCATAGACACTGCGATTTTCTTTCCTGCAACCACGGTCGCACTGACTGTGTTGATGGGGGAATCCCTCCCTCTGAGGTAATGTCTTCTCCCGGTGGGGGGGGGGGGGGGGGGGACATGGGAAGCCATCCTGGCCTGGAGAACACAGTGATTATTGCTAGCGGCTATAGCCGATGGCAATAATCGCATGAAAACTCAGACATGCTGGTTGTGCGCAAGTTGTTTGATCAATCAACTTGGGTACAATTAGTCTGCCCATACAGTTGGTTCCATAAATATTTGGACACAGGCACAATTTTAGTTTTTTTCAGATATTTAAAACATATTCAAGCTATAGTTCTATAATGGTTATGGGCTGAAAGTTCACACTCTGAGGTTTAATTTGAGGATATGCACATCCAAAGCGAAGGAAGGGTTTAGGAATTACAGCTCTTAAAGTGGAAGTCCATGCTAAAACTAAAATCCCTGCATCTATAGTCACCAACATTCTAACACTAACCTATCTAGCCCTATAAAGAAAAAATCTGTATACATACCTTTTCCTCAGGCAATCTGACCCGATCTCCAGCGGCGGAAGCTCTGCAGAGTACACGTCCGCAAAAAGCCTAAAAAAGTGCCCATAAATTGTATACTGCCAGAAGGTAGATCAAGCCTGTCTTTTAAGCCTGCCATAGACACTGCGATTTTCTTTCCTGCAACCACGGTCGCACTGACTGTGTTGATGGGGGAATCCCTCCCTCTGAGGTAATGTCTTCTCCCGGTGGGGGGGGGGGGGACATGGGAAGCCATCCTGGCCTGGAGAACACAGTGATTATTGCTAGCGGCTATAGCCAATGGCAATAATCGCATGAAAACTCAGACATGCTGGTTGTGCGCAAGTTGTTTGATCAATCAACTTGGGTACAATTAGTCTGCCCATACAGTTGGTTCCATAAATATTTGGACACAGGCACAATTTTAGTTTTTTTCAGATATTTAAAACATATTCAAGCTATAGTTCTATAATGGTTATGGGCTGAAAGTTCACACTCTGAGGTTTAATTTGAGGATATGCACATCCAAAGCGAAGGAAGGGTTTAGGAATTACAGCTCTTAAAGTGGAAGTCCATGCTAAAACTAAAATCCCTGCATCTATAGTCACCAACATTCTAACACTAACCTATCTAGCCCTATAAAGAAAAAATCTGTATACATACCTTATCCTCAGGCAATCTGACCCGATCTACAGCGGCGGAAGCTCTGCAGAGTACACGTCCGACAACGGCTGTGAAATAAATGGGGAGTGACGTCACCCATAGACTTACTATGGGGCTTCCGTTGTCGGACGTGTCCTCTGCACCCGACCACACAGTGAAGCCACGGCTGACAGCTCAGCGTGGGATCAGAGCTTCCGCTGCTGGAGATTGGGTCAGATCGCCTGCAGAAAAAGGTATGTATACAGATTTTTTCTTTATAGGGCTAGATAGATTAGTGTTAGAATGTTGGTGGCTATAGATGCAGGGAGTTTTTTTTTTACATTACCTCTTTATTCGACATTTTCTTATTTACCAGTTTTACAATATCCATACATACAACATATTTAACACTGATTTTACAAAGTATATATTTTTAAGTTCTAATTTCTTATTTCAATCGATCCCCAGCAGTGACTATATACCACAAGTAGAAATACCAACCCAAAACCACTCATAACAAAACAAAAAACAAGAAGAAACAAATAAAAAAAAAAAAAGGGGAAAAAAAAAAGAAAAAACCAAGCCCCCTCCCTCTCCCTTCCCTCCTCCACCCTCTCCTCCCACACCGCTCAGCACTTCCCATACAGCCCATATTTTACCTATCCACTCTCTCTTCTTACATTCTTTACTATTATATTTGGAATCCAAGAGAATGAGGCCAGGCCTGGTGTTACTAACCAGGGACCCCACAGCTTAACTAATATATCCATTGTACGGGCTATAAATAATAGTCTACCAATTGAAATTGACATTTCCCTTGGATATAGCTCTTCATTAAGATAACCCAGTAAACATATTTTGGGGTTATAAACCCCATTAATTGTGGGGTTCTATCCAGTTTAGGACATTTCCAAAGCATATGGAGCAAATCTGTCTGGGATTGCTCACATCTTGGGCAATCTGAAATTTCCCTCCGCCTCCACTTATATAATTTTACTGGAGTCCTATATGTCCTATAGATAACAAACATGTGATAAGCATTGTGTAGATGATAAAGAAACCACCGGTGCCCTCTTCAGAATATTTTGCCATTCCTCCTCTGGTATAATCCCCAGATCCAGCTCCCAACCCTTTCTGCCTGGGCTATCCAAAATATCTTGATAATTTGCCATAAGTTGACTATATACTAGCGAGATTAAACCTTTTTTTCTCCCTGCCCCTGCTAATAAAGATATCAATGGCATTGGTCTTATATTCATCCCCTCTCCCTTTAAACTGGGAGTAGACTGCATGTCGTAGTTGTAGATATTTATAAAAGTTATTATGCGGCAATTTATATAATTCCTGTAGCTCCTGAAAAGACCATATAGCGCTTTGAGCATAAAGCTGAGGAATATATTGTATTCCTTTAGAACGCCAATATTCAAACCCCTCTAGTTTACAGAGTTCTCCGAAGTACCTATTCCCCCATATTTAAGAGAATTCTGACACCCCTTCATATTTCATTATACCCCTCATTTTCTGCCATACTTTATTCATTAGTACCAATGTTGGGCTAGAGTGAGTGCAGGCAAATGATCCTGATTCCAGTTGGGCCATAAGGTTATAGCTCGAACATAGACTTAGTAGCACGGCCTATATTGGATCTCTCCAATCCATCGTCCCCCACCCCGCAAAATGCTGCAATTGGGAAGCTATAAAATACACTCTTGGCTGCGGCATTGCTAGACCCCCCCCTTCTTTAGCTCTCTGAAGGGTAGACAGTCTAATCCTAGATTCTTACCTTTGCATAATAGCTTACGAAACAGAAAATCTATTTTTTTTAACCATTTTAACGGAATCCATATATGTGAATTATGTAAAACATATAATAATTGGGGGGGCCAAATCATTTTTATGAGGTTTGCTCGGCCCACGACTGATAGGGGTAATTTGGACCATGCTATACTCTTTTGTTTGAATTTCTCGAGGATGGGAGTTAAATTATACTGCAAATAATCTTTCAACCTTGGATATATCCATATTCCTAGATATTTAAAAAACTTCATAACCTTAATTTGTTGGGCCTCCTTCGGTATATTAAAACTGAATTCATCAAGTGGGAATAGGACCGATTTTTCCCAATTAATAGTAAAGCCTGAGAATGAGCCAAATTTTTTTTATAAGGGTCATTAAGGATGTTAAGGAATTGTCCATATCACCAAGGAACATCAGTGCATCGTCCGCATATAATGATATCTTTTCGTTCCTTGCCCCTCTAATAAACCCACAGATATCCTCCGATTGTCAAACCACTTCTGCTAGCGGCTCCACAGCCAGTGCAAACAATAATGGGGACAATGGGCACCCTTGTCTGGTGCCTCTTGATAATGAGAAGAACTCTGTCACTAACCCATTAATTTGCATACAAGCCCTTGAGGTCAGAGTATAGTAGCTTGACCCATTGTATAAATTTATGTTCCAGGCCAAACCTATCTAGTATCTCCCACCTGTCTAAACCTGGGGCTTTATTGTTTGGAGCTTCTAACACTGCTCGTCTTAACTCCTCCAGAGTCAAAGGAGCATTGAGTTCCTCTCTAGCCACACTAGAGAGAGAAGGCAATTTTAAAGGGTCCAAAAAAATCACTAAGAGGTGCCATAGAATATTCAACCTTGCTCTGATACAGATCACTATAGAAAGAGAAAAAAAGAGTCTTTAATTTCATTTTGATAGTTTGTAATCTCACCCCCTGTTTTATGAATGGCAGAGATAAAATTAATTAATTAGGAATCTATTGCTGTGAACCTACATCATGCGTTCAAAGGATCTGTCCGTGCAAGTGAAACAGGCCATTGTAAGGCTTTTAAAAACAAAACAAATCCATCAGAGAGATAGCAGCAACATTATGAGTGACCGAATCAACAGTTTGGTACATTCTGAGGAAAGAAAGATGCACTGGTGAGCTCAGCAACATAAAAAGCCCTGGACGTCCACAGAAGACAACAGTGGTGGATGATCGCAGGATCCTCTCTATGGTAAAGAAAAACCCATTGACAACTTCCAGACAAGTGAAGAACACTCTCCAGGAGGTGGGCGTATCATTGTCAGCCTACAATCAAGAGAAGACTTCACAAGATCAAATACAGAGGGATCACCACAAGGTGCAAACCATTCATTCATAAGCCTGAAGAATAGAAAATCCATTGTAGACTTTGCAAAAAAACATCTAAGAAAGCCAGAACAGTTCTGGAAAAGCATTCTTTGGATGGATAAAACTAAGATTAATCTGTACCAGAATGACGGGAAGAAAAAAGTGTGGAGGAGGCTTGGAACAGCTCATGATCCAAAGCACACAACGTTATCTGTAAACCATGGTGGAGGCAGTGTGATGAGGCATTGTGATGGCATGGACATGCATGGCTTCCAGTGGCACTGGGTCATCAGTGTTTATTGATGATGTGACAGAAGACAGAAGCAGCTGGAAGAATTTTGCAGTGTTTAGAGCTATACGGTCAGCCCAGATTCTACCAAATGACGCAAAGTTGATTGGACAGCGCTTCACAGTACAGATGGGTAATGATCCAAAACACACTGCAAAAGCAACCCAGGAGCTTTTGAAGGAAAATAAGTGGAATATTCTGCAATGGCTGGGTCAATTACCTGATCTCAACCCAATTGAACATGGATTTCTTGCTGAAGGCAAAAACTAAAGGCAGAAAGACCCACAAACAAAGAACTGAAGACAGCTGCAGTTAGAGCCTGGCAAAGCATCACAAAAGAGGAAACCCAGTCTTTGGTAATGTCCATGGGTTCCAGACTTCAGGCAGTAATTGCCAATAAAGGATTCTCAACAAATAATAAAAAAATGAACATTTTATTTGTCCAATTACATTTGAGCCCCTGAAAAGGGGGGGAGGGGGCTGTGTAAAAAAATTTGCATTTCATAACATTTGTACTTGATATTTATGTTGAACAGCTTGAATTAAAGTCTGCACTTCAAATTAATTTGGAATTTTTCGTTTTCATTTTATTCTGATGGCATACAGAGCCAAAAGTATGAAAATTGTGCCTGTGTTCAAATATATATGGACCTAACTGTACATGGTTCGAATCTTTGCCATTCCCTGCTATTAGTTTTGTTTTTTAAATTTTAGAATGAGGTGCCTTATGATTGTGCATAACTTTAAAGGACGTCTTGACTGAAAAAGGTTGAGAAACACTGCTCAATGGTGACCCCCAACCATTGCAGACTTACTCTGGCTGACTCTAGACAGTGAATTGGGTTACATTTTTTTTCTCAAGGCTTTCTGTGGGTTTCTATGTCTGCATGTTGGACTACATATGAAGAACTTCATCATACTGTATATATGTACTATTTTATAAAATTGTATGTATATATATATATGTAAATTTTCAGTTTCAGTAATTTTTAAACTTCTTTATTGCAGTCAATAGGTGGACACCTCATCCAACGTAACTCAACTTCTGATCTCAATCCCATACTAGCAGCTGGCAATGCTATACTTTATGTACTGGCAAAAGGTAAGATCAAGCAAAGGCATAACAGTAGTTTACTCATCTTTTGAAATTAGCTGTACTTTCTTGCAATGGCTGGCATGTATCAACATCAGTTTACAGCTGTAGCAGTTGTCGAGAACACTTGGTAGGGTCCTTCAAACTTTAGTCCCAAAGATACTTTCACATGTTCTTTTACTAGGACCCAATCACCTTGCTGTAAATCATGTCTTTCAGTTACTTGATCCGGATCTGAAATTGAATGAAAAACAAACTTGTGCATGGCAGTTAGTTGCTTGTATTAGACAATTACATAACAAAACATAATCATTATACATTACAGCAGTCTGATATGGAAAATACAACCCTGTCTTAGGTGGGCCCCAAAACAAAATCTCATAAGGGCTCAAGTTCTCTGTCCTATAAGTAGGGGTAATCCTGATGTTGTAAAGAAACAGAGGCAACAGTCCTGGCCACTGTTTCTTTACTGGCCCTTCCTCCCATTCCTGCATTAATTTAGCTAGCCTTTCTTTAATGATTCCACTATAATTTTCTACCTTCCCTGAACTCTGAGGATGATAGGGGCATGGAAGGCCTGCTCAATTGCCAAGTCCTTGCATATATGATCTGTCCAGTGAAATGTGTTCCTCTGTCACTCTCTATGGTTTCAGGGACTCCAAAGTGGTATATTACTTCGGAAAGGAGCTTCTTTTCTATTGTCTTGGCATTTGCTTTAGCCACCAGGCAGGCTTCCATCCAGCTTGAAAACATGTCTACGCACAACAAAACATATTGATATTGGCCTGATTAGGGCAATTGGATGTAATCAATCTGAAGTCTTTGAAAAGGGAATAGTGGCCTGACCAAATGTCTTTGCGTTACTCTGGTCGGTTTTCCTGGGTTGTTTTTAGCACAGATTATGCATCCCTCAACAAAGTCTTGACATGCATTTCTGGAGTATCGAATAAACCATCCAGCCTTGCTTATGTTTCTTTTCATTGCCTTAGGGCCAGGGCCTTCTTTAATATTGATTGGGCCCTGGGCAAAGATTTTATTGGGGCCCCCCCAGCTAGACTCAAAATTAGTTTACTGCAGCAGATCAGGCAACGATTGTGATTGGCTGCCAGAGATTACAACACATCATTACAGCTCACAGATTAGTTGCTAGAGGTTACAGAACATCATTACTGCTCACTAATTTGATTCTAGAGGTTACTGAAAATCATTATTGCTCACTGATTAGTTGCTAGAGGTTACTGCACATCATAACCTCTCAGTGCAAATTGGGGGTGTGGCCAAACTGCACTAGCATTGAGGGGTGCACTATGTAGAGAGTGCAGGGTTGGGGGTGCGCTTTGTGCAGAGTGCAGGGGTGAGGTGGGTGCAGAGTGCAGGGGGGAGGTGGGTGCAGGACTGAGGTGGGTGCAGAGTGCAGGGCTGAGGTGGGTGCAGAGTGCAGGGCTGAGGTGGGTGCAGAGTGAGGTGAGTGCAGAGTGCAGGGGTGAGTTGAGTGCAAAGTGCAGGGGTGAGGTGGGTGCAGATTGCAGGGGTGTGGTGGGTGCAGATTGCAGGGGTGTGGTGGGTGCAGAGTGCAGGGGTGAGGTGGGTGCAGAGTGCAGGGGTGAGGTGGGTGCAGAGTGCAGGGGTGAGGTGGGTGCAGAGTGCAGGGGTGAGGTGGGTGCAGAGTGCAGGGGTGTGGTGGGTGCAGAGTGCAGGGGTGAGGTGAGTGCAGGACTGAGGTGAGTGCAGGGCTGAGGTGGGTGCAGAGTGCAGGGCTGAGGTGGGTGCAGAGTGCAGGGCTGAGGTGGGTGCAGAGTGCAGGGCTGAGGTGGGTGCAGAGTGCAGGGGTGAGGTGGGTGCAGAGTGCAGGGGTGAGGTGGGTGCAGAGTGCAGGAGTGAGGTGGATGCAGAGTGCAGGGGTGAGGTGGGTGCAGAGTGCAGGGGTGAGGTGGGTGCAGAGTGCAGGGGGGAGGTGGGTGCAGGACTGAGGTGGGTGCAGAGTGCAGGGGTGAGGTGGGTGCAGAGTGCAGGGCTGAGGTGGGTGCAGAGTGAGGTGAGTGCAGAGTGCAGGGGTGAGTTGAGTGCAAAGTGCAGGGGTGAGGTGGGTGCAGATTGCAGGGGTGTGGTGGGTGCAGATTGCAGGGGTGTGGTGGGTGCAGAGTGCAGGGGTGAGGTGGGTGCAGAGTGCAGGGGTGAGGTGGGTGCAGAGTGCAGGGGTGAGGTGGGTGCAGAGTGCAGGGGTGAGGTGGGTGCAGAGTGCAGGGGTGTGGTGGGTGCAGAGTGCAGGGGTGAGGTGAGTGCAGGACTGAGGTGAGTGCAGGGCTGAGGTGGGTGCAGAGTGCAGGGCTGAGGTGGGTGCAGAGTGCAGGGCTGAGGTGGGTGCAGAGTGCAGGGCTGAGGTGGGTGCAGAGTGCAGGGCTGAGGTGGGTGCAGAGTGCAGGGCTGAGGTGGGTGCAGAGTGCAAGGCTGAGGTGGGTGCAGAGTGAGGTGAGTGCAGGGGTAAGGTGGGTGCAGCGTGCAGGGGTGTGGTGGGTGCAGAGTGCAGGGGTGTGGTGGGTGCAGAGTGCAGGGGTGTGGTGGGTGCAGAGTGCAGGGGTGTGGTGGGTGCAGAGTGCAGGGGTGAGGTGGGTGCAGAGTGCAGGGGTGAGGTGGGTGCAGAGTGCAGGGGTGAGGTGGGTGCAGAGTGCAGGGGTGAGGTGGGTGCAGAGTGCAGGGGTGAGGTGGGTGCAGAGTGCAGGGGTGAGGTTGGTGCAGAGTGCAGGAGTAAGGTGGGTGCAGGGTGCAGGACTGAGGTGGGTGCAGAATGCAGGACTGAGGTGGGTGCAAAGTGCAGGACTGAGGTGGGTGCAGAGTTCGGAGTGAGGTGGGATCAGAGTGGGGTGGGATCAGAGTGAGGTGGGATCAGAGTGAGGTGGGATCAGAGTGAGGTGGGTGCAGAGTGAGGTGGGTGCAGAGTGAAGAGTGAGGTGGGTGCAGAGTGAGGTGGGTGCAGAGTGCAGAGTGAAGAGTGAGGTGCAGAGTGAGGTGGGTGCAGAGTGCAGAGTGAGGTGAGTGCAGAGTGCAGAGTGAGGTGGGTGCAGAGTGCAGAGTGAGGTGGGTGCAGAGTGAGGTGGGTGCAGAGTGAGGTGGGTGCAGAGTGAGGTGGGTGCAGAGTTAGGTGGGTGCAGAGTGAGGTGGGTGCAGTGTGAGGTGGGTGCAGAGTGAGGTGGGTGCAGAGTGCAGAGTGAGGTGCAGAGTGCAGAGTGAGATGCAGAGTGCAGAGTGAGGTGCAGAGTGCAGAGTGAGGTGGGTGCAGAGTGAGGTGGGTGCAGAGTGAGGTGGGTGCAGAGTGAGGTGGGTGCAGAGTGCAGAGTGAGGTGGGTGCAGAGTGAGGTGGGTGCAGAGTGCAGAGTGAGGTGGGTGCAGAGTGAGGTGGGTGCAGAGTGAGGTGGGTGCAGAGTGAGGTGGGTGCAGAGAGCAGAGTGAGGTGGGTGCAGAGTGAGGTGGGTGCAGGGTGCAGAGTGCAGAGTGAGGTGGGTGCAGAGTAAGGTGGGTGCAGAGTGCAGAGTGAAGTGGGTGCAGAGTGCAGAGTGAGGTGGGTGCAGAGTGAGGTGGGTGCAGAGTGCAGAGTGAGGTGGGTGCAGAGTGAGGTGGGTGCAGAGTGAGGTGGGTGCAGAGTGCAGAGTGAGGTGCAGGGTGCAGAGTGAGGTGGGTGCAGAGTGCAGAGTGAGGTGGGTGCAGAGTGAGGTGGGTGCAGAGTGAGGTGGGTGCAGAGTGAGGTGGGTGCAGAGTGCAGAGTGAGGTGGGTGCAGAGTGCAGAGTGAGGTGGGTGCAGAGTGAGGTGGGTGCAGAGTGCAGAGTGAGGTGCAGGGTGCAGAGTGAGGTGGGTGCAGAGTGAGGTGGGTGCAGAGTGAGGTGGGTGCAGAGTGCAGAGGTGCACAGCTCTCCTCTCACCCAGATTCCAGTACAGAGCTCCACTCCCCCTAAGTACAAGGCTGTCCTCCCACAAAGCCCCCCATCCCCCCCCCCCCCCCCATTCCAGTACAGAGGAAAACTCTGTGTACTCACAGCATGATGTTGTCCTCCGATGTCCGTGTAGCCTGCCAGTCCCAGAAGCAGCTTCCCCTGTGCAGAGTCCCCGCCCCCTTCCTCCTCTGCTCTCATAGATCGTGTGTGTACCCGAGGGATGAGAACAGCCGCCAGAAAAGGAGCGCTGTCACTTGGAAATACACAAGCCGTGCTTGTGTATTTCCAAGTGACAGTAGCGAGCAGCCAGCATACGACCAGCACCGGAGGTGGCCGAACTCCGGCGGGCAGTGCAGGGCTCAAGGGACGGGCAGCGCAGGGCCCCCAACAATGACAGGGCCCTGGGCAGATGCCCCTTTTGCCCTGCGGTAAAGACGGCCCTGCTTAGGGCCTACATGACTCGGGTCATGGGCTATTTGCATGATCATCTTCTCCATTTGAGGTGGCACTTATTCCATTTTCCTTGCACAAGAGTCCTTCTTGGTTCTTTTTTGCTCTGTCCCTTTCCATGATTTCATTCCAATCATCAGGTACAGATTCTTGCAATTTCCTAATCAGTTCTTTTACTTTGAGTATTTGTTCTCTTCTTTTTCTTCAATCTTCTTATTCCTTTGCAAAATCAGTGATTAGGGTTATGATCGCTTCCATTGGTGTTTCAGCAGTCTTCCTGGCAGTATATGCCTTGACCTTCGGGAGGGGTGACTGCTTCAAAGAGTTCTTGAACATATTTCCAGTTTTTAATTGGTTCTCTTGCAGCAGTTATGAATCTTCTGTTCCTCCCTGATGGGTTCATAATCATGGACTACTTCGAGAGCATACTTGCTATCAGTCTAGATGTTGATTGTTTTATCCTTTGCGGCCTCACAGGCTCTTGTGAGTGCTACCACTTTGGCAACCTGCACTGAAAGTGATGAAGGGAGTAGTTGGGTCTCAATCACTTCCTCCAATGTTGTCACCGCATATGCCCTTCTTGGATACTCCATCTTTGTACAGGCGTGAACCCTCTGTAAACAGGATCAGATCAGAACTTTCAAGAGGAGTGTCCTTTACTGGGGAGATTTGCTGCATTTCTTCTTCCATAAGTCTTAAGCAGATGTGGTCACCCTCCTTTTCGAAGTCTTTTCTCTCTAGGAAAAAAAGCTGGCAAGCTTGATTGTAGTACATCTTTTTACTTCTATTTCTCCTAATTCAAGCAGTATTGATTCATACTTGCTCAGCCTTGCTGATGACAAATGTTTTTGTCCTTGCTCTTTTTAAGATTTCATTTGCATATTTCTTCATAACATCCCTTCTAAAACATCTTCCCTTTTGTACAGCACCACTGGCACAGGTTGCAGCTGCGGCTTGCCACAACACGGATCTTGGTGCATCCACCAACCGGATCTATTTCATACACGGTTTTAAAGGGTTCGCGGTCAACAGGGCAGGATGAGGAGGTTTCACACCATTTAAAAATGCAGAATATACAGAAAACGTGACAACATACTTCTGGAAAGCCAGCCTCCAGGAAAAGACTGTTCAGACAAATTGGACACCTCTCAGTTGAACCTAATGCTAAAGTACTGGCACCAGTCCCATCTTTGCCTTCGTCACCATCTTTTTCTTCATGTTACTGGTCTCTAGCATCAGATGAACATAAACTTTTGCCTCTTCAAACCAGAAAGCAAAGAGTTCTTGGCTCTCTTCATATAAGGCGACACTTAAGAAAACATTTGCCAGTGCTATTACGGTGTACACCCGTGTTCCTGTAGGTATATCATTGAGCAAAGTACTGGGATTTGGGACAGCAGGAGTGCTTTCCTCAATGATTTGATTGATGGCCCTTAAATCATGTACCATTCGATATACTGGCTTTTCTCCCTTTTTGACCTTTTTCTTTACAGGAAACAATGGCGTATGTGCTCTACTTTCTGTTTTATTTATGACACCTGCTTCAAGTAATTCTTTTATTTGCACTCGTACACCAGCGAGTTGATCTGGTGACAGTGGATACTGTGGTATGCGTGGGATTTGAGCTCCTGCTTTAATTTTGACTTTAACCGAAGGGACTTGTAGACACATACATCATATTTTCCATTGGCCCAGAGAATATCAGGTATTTGAGCAACAATTTCAGGTGGAATATTTCCTCCAATCTCTTGCTCTAATTCAATTGCTATCAATCCACATATAATTTCTTCATCTAATTCTCCAACATGTACTTCTATTCTGTTGGGTGTATACTGTACACAGGCTTGTAAGTAACTCAGTAGGTCTCTTCCCAATAGGTTGCATGGTACAGTGTCAGAGACAAGCAGCTTATGAAACATATTGTGGCTTCCAATTCCAATTTGTATGGGGGGGGCATTTCCTTGAGAGGGGTAGATTTCCTTCCCACTCCAACTGTTGGTGGCCCAGGTGTAAGGGAGATGTCTTTTGGTACGCAGACTTTTGAATTATAGTCCTGGCAGAGCCAGAATCCACTAAGCATGAAATTTCCTGTTCTGTTAGTTGTGGAAAGCATAATGTTACAAAAGCGTCTTTACCATCCGTCTCAGAGATGCACAAACCAACTTTTATGTGCTCAAAAAGTTAATGCTGCTTTAGCCACCATATTTATCATCATCTCCCTCTTTCTTCTGCTTACATCTGTCAGGCAATCTGCATTTTCTGGTTTCTGAGAAACAGCTCATTGCCCATCATTGTGGGCTATAAAAGCATTCAGTCTGTTGTATTCTCTTTTCTCACATCCATCAAGCCACTTGATAATAATTCTACATCATTCTGTCCACTTTCTTCTTGTGCAATTCACTTTCATGTTTCCTATCTACTTCTTTAAACCATCAATTAACCTTTTGATTTCTCTCTTCTGTATTGTTCAATTTTCTCATTTACAATTTTCTACTATACTTAGATTTTTTTTTTCTTCAGACGGGCACAATCTTTTTTAAGAAAATATCTGCAAACCGCCTGTTTCTCAGCTTGCATAATTCCTTTAATATTCTGGCAGGCTAAAATAATAAATCAACCAGGTCTTATCAGTGAGTGAAACCTTTTTAGGAATTTAAAAGGGTCTCAGCCATAATCAGCTATTTTCTTTCTTTGTTTAAAATAATCCTAGAGTTATATAGTAAACACTAACAATTTCAATTAGGATTATATTCCTACAACACCATAATTACTAATTTCTTAGATATTCAGAACTTTCTGGCTGCTTTACACAGGAATGTGAAGGGGAGGCGCACTTCACTCCTTTCTCTGAAACACAAAGGGGGTCGGTGAGGAATCTACAAAAAAACTAGCAGGCTTCTCATCTTCGTGTTTTTGAATCATCCATAGGTAGCATTTCTTAATTTAGATAACGCTTGCATTGTCTGGTCTAGTCCCTTTTTTTTTTTCTAGACCAATCTGCGATATGCATTATAAAAACTTTGACAGGCTCATAACTACTTAAAGTTTTATCACATTACATACTTTCAAAAATCCAAAATTGTACACATTTAATCACCTTATTCAACTCTGTCATAAAAATTAACATACACAGAAACCCAAATTGATCATAACTCCTTCTGGTATTAGATCAGCTCTGTTTTAGTCTTGGTGTCATTTCTTAACCACTGTCCATATCTTTCTGTCTGTCATGTCAGTCAGAAGACTTAATTTTTAATTGTGCCATGCAGAGGTCCACAGGAGAACCGTGCTCCCATTCTAGAGTCCTCACTCTCGAGTCTCTAACAATTTGTGGGTCGTCACCCAAAAAATGTATATATATTTCTCCGGGGCTACACACAGTAGCTGTCAAATGGCACTTATTACACTTGGCCACACAGGCCTGTACACTTGCCACATAGGCATTACTCGCCACACAGGCTCACTACTACAGTCCTCTGGTCAGACCTTCTCACAAGTCTCATAAATCTATAGACACCCCAAGCATAGAAACAAACCATCAACATTGATAAATATTATCGGCTCTATTATTTCTGCAACAGGTAAAGTAAAGGAGTTATTTGGGTCAAACTGTGTAACATCAACATTACTCTTGTTTGCACTCAATTTTTTTACCTTAATCTCACCATTTCATCAACAGCATAAGACTCCTTCAGCCAATGGACCCCAGACACCGACTAATTACTCGGCACAGAGAGCAGAATAAGTAAGAATAACAGTTTCTTACTGTGGCCACTTGTCTGCTCAACGTGAGTTTATTGTCTCTCTGGCCGGGAGCCCACTGGACTGTATCTGAGTCGAGGCACCAGCTGTTAAATCCGATTTAGGGGTTTCAAAACAAGACAGATGATGAGATAGTGAGTCCAGATCTTAAGATAAGATTATTAGGTGCTTTATTGTATACAAACACTGCAGTGGAGAGACACAACACAGACCGACTTCCATCTCTACCAGGTGGAACGAAGCAGGAAGTGTCTCTGACTTAAAAAAAAAACAAGTTTAACAATGTATATACTTTATGAATATGCATAAGCACTAGGCGTGTTATAGGTGTGATCGTATCGTTTAGTCCAATCAGCATTCATATCTTCTTAACAGCAAGGGAACAGTTAAATGGGTGGGTACATCATGTGACTGGCAAAGAAAGAGATTTCAACAGTATCTGGTCAGTTCAGACTGGTTTTGGTATGAAGGCCTATTTTGAGCAGATTTCTGGGTTTCTTATCAGTGTTTGTGTTGTCACATATCCAACAGTTTCGATTTCCAGGAATTGAAACAAAAATAGGAAAGAAACAAATCAAGCACAATATAAATTCTTAAAGCAACAGTCTCTATATACATATATATATATATATAGTATATATATATATATATATATATAAAACGCAACATTATCATCAGACCCCTATAATTCTACTCATAACACACGGCATAGCCCTGTCTGGCAGGGTAGGAGACCTGTTTTTTTTAAAGGCTTACAGGTCTTGTCCCTCCCCCAGGCTGGAATTAGACAATGAAGGAGTAGCAGTAAGCTACTAAGCTCATCAATCGGTTCATCTACTCTTTCCTCTTATCAGCATTTCCCTTGTTGGCCCATGAGCACTGCAGCACAGCTGACTGAACCCCTGTGCTTCTTATCCCTCTCCCAGCTCCACGAGGGCTGCAAGAGCCTGATATCAAGTTCAATGTAGTTACCTAAACTAGTATTTAAAAAATACATTTAATTATATAGTAATGAATACAGAGCTATATTAATTTGTGTCTTTTTTTGTTCATGTGCTTGGAGTTCAACTTTAATCTGATATGTATATAAAAAAAATCATAAGTATAAGTGCTCGAACAAGTTATCTGTTACTGTAATTCCATAGTATGTTGGTTAAAGTAATTTCCAAGCAGCTGGAAAGCCGCAGGTTGAGAGGCTACTAATGCAGAACCAGGGATGCCAGATCATCTTTTCATCCAGACATACAGTATCTCACAAAAGTGAGTACACTCCTCACATTTTTGTAAATCTTTTATTATATCTTTTCATGTGACAACACTGAAGAAATGACACTTTGTTACAATGTAAAGTAGTGAGTGTACAGCTTGTATAACAGTGTAAATGTTAGGTCACTTGAGTCCAGGTGACAGATGCACCCCGTTGGGGTCTGGAGTGCACCGCAAGGTAGTGGACCCTACGGCTGACTGAGGGAAATAATATAGGCTACCTTTGCCTGATCAGACAGGAAGTTTTGAGGCTGGAGCTCAAAATGGAATGGTGCATTGGCTGAGGAACCCCCTGCAGCCCTTGGAGACCCCAGATAAACGGGACAGAGCTGGCAGTTGTAGTGAATGTGTGGCTGAAACTGCGACCGGAATAGGTGCAGCTGCCGATTGTACTTGAGGTTGCTGACTCGGGGTTCCCAAGGAGGCCTGAAGCTGTTAGAAGTGGGAAGCCAGATCCTGGAGGAATCGCATCACCTGAGTCTGATTCGATTCCTGGGTCTCTAGTCTGCGGGCTATGCCCTGCTGTGGATCATCTACGGGTAGCGGCACGTCAGCCGGGTCCATAGCTGATCAAACTGTCCAGGTGACAGATGCACCCCGTTGGGGTCTGGAGTGCACTGCAAGGTAGTGGACCCTACGGCTGACTGCTGTGGATGGAGCTCTAGGTGATACAGGAGACCAGGACCTCTGTAACACGGATGACACTGGGAGCTAGAGCATGAGATTTCCCAGGGCGCGGAATCTAAGAGCCAGCGGGTGAGGCCCCTAGTAGTGGGGATGGATTTAGCTGCAGTCTGGCTTCAGGTTGCGACCCCTAGGGCCTCCCAGCTCATGCTCACAGTAGACTACAGGAAGGTAGAGAGGAAGCAGCAGACTACAACAACAAAGAATAGTCAGGAGATAGCCAAAAGTCAGGGCAACAAGCAGGTAAGGATTGTCAGGAGATAACCAAAAGTCGGGACAACAAGTAGGTAAGGACAGTCAAGAACAAGTCAAGATCGGTAACTGGAATCAAACGAAAAACACACAGCAAGTAGCACATGGAAGCCAAACACACAATATCGATCATCAGCAGGGCTGGCTTGCAGTGCACAGGTTATTATAGAGTTCCCTGATAGGGGCTGGGGTGGAGCCATGCTTAGAGGAGAGATTACTTAAGCAGCCAGGTGAAAGTGGCTGGCCTCTTAAGCTGAACACATGGAGAGGTAAGCTGACAGACAAACATTACTGCATATACATGACAGTACCCCCCCCCCTTACGAGGCCTCCCCCTCCCCCGCCTGGGCCCAGGCTTAGAGGGAAACGTCAGATGAAACCTCAACAGATGAGGAGCAAAGAGCTCAGAAGCAGTGATCCAAGACCTCTCCTCAGGACTAAACCTTTTCCAATGCAGGAGGTACTGAAGAATGCCTCTACAGAGCCAGGAATCCAGAATTTGACTAACCTCTTACTCGTGATTTATCCTCAGAGACAGGGGCCACGGTAGGGAGAGGACGAGAGAACTTATTGATGGACTAAAGGCTTCAGAAGGGCAACGTACAAGGAGTTCGAGGTTTTTAGGCTTTTAGGAATCTGGAGTTTGAAACAAACCGGATTCAGTTTAGAGGTTATAGTGTATGGACCAATGAATCTTGGGGCAAACTTCAGAGAAGGAACTCGGAGCTTGATGTTCCTGCTGGAGAGCCAGACTTTGTCCCCTGGCTGTAGAGAAGGCGGTTTACACCTGCGGCGGTCGGCAAAGCCTTCAAATTTGTCAGCAGCTGCCCGGAGGGAATCATGAACGTCACCCCAAATTGGATTAAAAGATTCCCAAGCCGTAGCCAAAGCTGGAATATCCGGAGAACAGGTCATGGGAATAGGGAGTTGAGGGTGTTTTCCATAAACTGTGAAAAAGGGTGTCTTCTGAGAACTGGTTTTTACATGATTGTTGTGAGAGAATTCTGCCCATGGGAGTAGAGAGGACCAATCATCATAATGAGCAGAGACTAAGGTGCTAGGAAAGACCTCTAACTCATGATTAACCCTCTCAGACTGTCCATTGGATTGAGGGTGGTAAGAAAAGGAAAAATCCAAGACAATATTAAGGGATTTGCAAAAGGCTCTCCAAAAATGAGATGTAAATGAACGCCCCTCTCATAAACAATATGAAAAGGAACCCCATGGAGGCGGAAAATTTCTCGAAAAAAAATGGGAACCAGGGCAGGAGCAGAAGGAAGACCAGAAAGAGGATCAAAATGAGCCATCTTGGATAACCGATCGATTACCACCCAAATGACCGTATTATTCTCTGACAGTGGGAGGTTGGTGATAAAATCCATGAGACCAGCGCTCCTTAGGAATGGGCAAGGGCATGAGAAGACCAGCAGGGGGCTTGTGTGGAGGATTTAGACTGACCACAGACATGACAAGCCTTAACGTAGTCTTTTCACATCTGAGCCAAGATTAGGCCACCAGTAGTGACGACTGATGAGCAAGAAGGATCGGAGGGACCCAACATGACCTGCCACCTTGGAATCATGTCCCCAATTATGGATCTTGGCTCTTAGCTCAGTGGGGACGAAAGTCTTGCCAGGAGGAATTTTTAACTCCAGGGTAGAATGGGCAACAATGCATGAGGTCGGAACGATCAGCTCAGGTTCAGAGGTGGACTCCTCGTCCAAAGTGTCAAATGACCTAGAGAGTGTATCAGCCCGACCATTGCTGGGACCAGGTTTGTACCTAATCGTGAAATTAAAACGGGAAAAGAAAAGACTCCACCTGGCCTGTCTGGGATTCAGACATTTAGCATTCTGTATGCACTGTAGATTCTTGTGATCCGTAAAAATCGTTAGGGAGTGAGGGGAACCCTGCAAGAGATGACGCCACTCCTCTAATGCTAATTTAATTGCAAGAAGTTCCCGATCACCGAAAGCATAATTTCTCTCTGCCTGGGATTTTTTTTTGAGAAGAATGCACATGGTTGACGTCTCTTCTCAAAGGATTAAAGAAGCACAGCTCCCACCCCCATTGAAGCGTCCACTTCAATAAAAAAATTGATCCTCAGTATTATGTCTCCTCAAGAGAGGTCTAGAAACAAAGGCCTGTTTCAGGTTGTGAAAGCGATGTGTGGCCTTGAGGCTAGCACGAAGAGGCCAGTTGGTAATGGCCAAGACCTTTCCAGGATCCAATACGAAGATCCAAACTCAAGACAAAGCATCCCAGAAATAGGACCTCAGAACATTCAAAAGAACATTTCTCCAGCTTGGCATACAGATTATTCTTTCTAAGGCGCTGAAGTACATAACCAGGTATTCGTAATGCTCGTCTCTAGTGCTTTTCCATTCATCACCTTCCCGTATCCGAATCGGATTGTATGCACCTCTGAGATCCAACTTAGTGAAAATGGAGGCACCCTTCAACCTGTCGAATAGCTCAGATATTAAGGGTAAGGGGTATCGATTTTTGATAGTCACAGCGTTTAAACCTCATTAGTTGATGCACTGTCTCAAGGTACCATCCTTTTTGGCAACGAAAAAGAACCCTGCTCCTGCAGGCGATAAAGATTTCCAGATGAAACCTCTCTCTAGATTCTCAGCGACATACTCTGACATGGCCTGGGTCTCTGGGATGGCCAGAGAGTAGGTCAAGGTCAATAGCGGACAAGGTCAATAGCGCAGTCAAAAGACCTGTGGGGAGGAAGCACCTCAGCTGATTTCTTACAGAACACATCTTGGGAATCACTGTATGCAGTGGGAAGATCAGAAGATACAGATGTGGTAGCAGCCGGAAGTCTCTCCTTGGGGGGCCACCTTGAAAAGGCAGGATGAGAAACATGAGGGACCCCAAGCCAGGATCTTCCCAGAGACCCAGTCCACGTGTCGAGAGTGGAGCTGTAGCCAAGGCAGGCCCAATACAATGGGGGTAGAGCCCTTGGGTAGAATGAGGAAGGATATCCACTCCCGGTGGAGTATCCCTACAGACATTCTAATAGGTAGAGTCTGGAAGCGGATAGGGCCCCCTGGGAGAACAGTGCTATCAATTGCCGAGGCTACATGAAGGAAAACCAGAAGAAGAAGACGAGGTGATGTTTCTGGGTCCAATACTCCACCTTCTAGATGTATTAGACCCGTGCGTTTTCCGGACGAAGCGAGCAGGAGTCACGAAAATGACCCTTGTCCCCACAATAGAGAAACAAGCCCAGAGTTCTGTGCCTAGGACGTTCTTCAAGGGTTAGCCTGGTCTGACCCAGCTGCATAGGTTGCTCAGCAGGCAGAATATGCTCCACGGGAAGAAGGGAGAGGAGCTCAGACTAACTAGGGCCCAGGGAATGCTGGCGTCTTTCTTTTTCTAGGGACCTCTCCTGAAAATGAATGTCCATCTGGTTACACAAGGAAATTACATCGTCCAGACCGGCGGGGATGGCTCCTCTCACTAATTAATCGGTCAGAGAGGCCATGTAAAAAGGTTGCAACCAGGGCCTCATTGCTCCAGCTCAACTCAGCTGTGAGGATACGAAACTGAAGAGCATATTGTCCCACTGAAGAAGATTCTTGACGAAGACATAAAAGGGCACTGGCCGCTGAAGAAACCCGAGGCGGCTCCTCGAAGATGTTTCAAAAGAGCTTCAAGAAGTCGGACAGGCTGGAAATCACAGGATCGTTCTTCTCCCACAGGGGGGTAGCTTCACTGGAGAGGAGGGAAATAATATAGGCTACCTTTGTCTGATCAGACAGGAAGTTTTGAGGCTGGAGCTCAAAATGGAATCATGCATTGGCTGAGGAACCCCCTGCAGGCCTTGGAGACCACAGATAAACGGGACACAGCTGGCAGTTGTAGTGAATGTGTGGCTGCGACCGGAATAGGTGCAGCTGCCGATTGTACTTGAGGTTGCTGACTCGGGGTTCCCAAGGAGGCCTGAAGCTGCTCGAAGTGGCAAGCCAGATCCTGGAGGAATTTCATCACCTTAGTCTCATTCGATTCCTGGGTCTCAAGTCTGTGGACTATGCCCTGCTGTGGATCATCTGCGGGTAGCGGCACGTCAGCCGGGTCCATGGCTGATCAAACTGTCCAGGTGACAGATGCACCCCGTTGGGGTCTGGAGTGCACCGCAAGGTAGTGGACACTACGGCTGACTGCTGTGGATGGAGCTCTAGGTGATACAGGAGAGCAGGTACTCTGTAATACCAACACAGATGACACTGGGAGCTAGAGCATGAGATTTTCCAGGGTGCGGAATCTAAGAGCCAACGTGTGTTCACCAGAGGCCCCTAGTGGTGGGGATGGATTTAGCTGCAGTCTGGCTTCAGGTCGCAACCCCTAGGGCCTCTGAGCTCACGCTCACTGTAGACTACAGGGAGGGAGAGAGGAAGCAGCAGACTGCGACAACAAAGAATAGTCAGGAGATAGCCAAAGGCCGGGGCAACAAGCAGGTAAGGATAGTCAAGAACAAGCCAAGATCGGTAACTGGAATCAGAAGTAGAACACACAGCAAGTAGCACACGAAAGCCAAACACACAATATTAATCAGTAGGACTGGCTTGCAGTGCACAGGTTAATATAGAGTTCCCTGATAGGGGCTGGGGTGGAGCCATGCTTTGAGGAGAGATTACTTAGGCAGCCAGGTGAGAGTGGCTGGCCTCTTAAGCTTAACACATGAAGAGGTAAGCTGACAGACAAACATTACTGCATATCCATGACAGTAAATTTGCTGTCCCCTCAAAATAACTCAAAACACAGCCATTAATGTCTAAACCGCTGGCAACAAAAGTTGAAAGTGAAGTGAAAATATCCAAATTGGGCCCTAAGTGTCAATATTTTGTGTGTCCACCATTATTTCCAAGCACTACCTTAACCCTCTTGGTCATGAAGTTCACCAGAGCTTCACAGGTTGCCACTGGAGTCCTCTTCCACTCCTCCATGATGACATCACAGATCTGGTGGATGTTAGAGACATTGCGCTCCTCCACCTTCCTTTTGAGGATGCCCCACAGATGCTGAATAGGGTTTAGGCCTGGAGACATGCTTGGCCAGTCCATCACCTTTACCCTTAGCTTTCTTAGCAAGGCAGTGGTCATCTTGGAGGTGTGTTTGGGGTCGTTATCGTGTTGGAATACTGCCCTGCAGCCCAGTCTCCGAAGGGAGGGGATCATGCTCTGCTTCAGTATGTCATAGTACATGTTTGCATTCATGGTTCCCTCAATGAACTGTAGCTCCCCAGTGTCGGCAGCATTCATGCAGCCCCAGACCATGACACTCCCACCACCATGCTTGACTGTAGGCAAGACATACTTGTCTTTGTCCTCCTCACCTGGTTGCCGCAACACACCCTTGACATCATCTGAACCAAATAAGTTTATCTTGGTCTCATCAGACCACAGGACATTGTTCCAGTAATCCATGCCCTTAGTCTGCCTGTCTTCAGCAAACTGTTTGCAAGCATTCTAGTGCATCATCTTTAGAAGAGGCTTCCTTCTGGGACGACAGCCATGCAGACCAATTTGATGCAGTGTGTGGTGTATGGCCTGAGCACTGACAGGCTGACCCCCCACCCCTTCAACCTCTGCAGCAATGCTGGCAGCACTCATAAGTCTATTTCCCAATGACAACATCTGGATATGTCGTTGAGCATGTGCACTCAACTTCTTTGGTCGATCATGGGGAGGCCTGTTTTGAGTGAAACCTGTCCTGTTAAACTGCTGTATGGTCTTGGCCACCGTGCTGCAGCTCAGTTTCAGGGTCTTGGCAATCTTCTTATAGCCTATGCAGAGCAACAATTATTTTTTTTCAGATCCTCAGAGTTCTTTGCCATGAGGTGCCATGTTGAATTTCCAGTGACCAGTATGAGAGTAAGAGCAATGACACCAAATTTAACAAGCCTTCTCCCCATTCACACCTGAGACCTTGTAACACTAACGAGTCACATGACACCGGGGAGGGAAAATGGCTAATTGAGCCCAATTTGGACATTTACACTTGGGGTGTACTCTCTTTTGTTGCCAGCGGTTTAGACATTAATGGCCATGTGTTGAGGTATTTTGAGGGGACAGCAAATTTACACTGTTATACAAGCTGTACACTCACTACTTTACATTGTAGCAAAGTGTAATTTCTTCAGTGTTGTCACATGAAAAGATATAATAAAATATTTACAAAAATGTGAGGGATGTACTTACTTTTGTGAGATACTGTATATAGCATGCACAATCTGGCTGGCAAGGAATTCTGGGGATTGTAGTTATACAGTAAATGGAGAACAGTATTTTATTTTTAGCTGAATATGTAACAATGATGAAATTTTAACTCTGTTCAAAAGTCTACAGAAATAAGGCTTTTTATTTAAGATACTATCTCAGAATTCTGTTTTAATGTCTCCTAATTCTGACATATCTTAAAACTGTCAGAACTTTTTTTTTTTATTTCACTTGACACTAGAGCTCTTTGAAAACTCTGATAAATGTATTATAGGAGGAAACACTCGGCAAATCCGGTGCAATGATGGCTTCTTAGAATGCAAGAATTCTTGTCCCCTTCCTGAAGAAGTTCTTTTGTCTGTGCTTATTCCATATTCACGAAAAGTGAGTGTTTGGGGGTTGTCAATAAATATATTTTCTACTTACAGGAACAGAAATGCATTTATAATTCAACACTATGGGAGAGATTTACTAAAACAGGAGAATGCAAAATCTGGTGCGGTTCTGCATAGAAACGAATCCGCTTCCATGTTTTATTGTCAAAGCGTAATTGAACGAGCTGAGGTTAGAAGCTAATTGGCTACCATACACAGCTGCACCAGATTCTGAGTTCTCCAACTTTAGTAAATCTCCCCCTATGTTTACAATAAATGTATGCGTGACAGATTTTGTTATACTTATACAGTTATAATAAGCAATACTATTATAAATCTTGTGTCTTTTTTGTGTCTCTACCCCACTGGTTAGGAGCATTCATACACACTATTCTCAATACCATGGGGCCCCTGATAAAGTTTAGATTAGATGAAAAGAAATTGAGCAGGGTTATGGTGACTTGTACAATACTTGAAGAGTTTTTTTTGTAAAGCATAGTTACATAAGTGAAATGTTTATAAAAAAAAGACCTTTATAATAAAAGTCCACTGTACTAGAGTCTTTCTGAGTACTTACCCTACACCTTTTATAAGATATCACAAGTACACCTTAGATATTGAGGATAGTGCACAGTGCTTCTTACCAATAGGTGGGAGACAGGGAAGGATGGGAGCTGCTATTCTAAGGAATTCTAAACCCAGCAGAAAGAATTCTTGAGTGCATATTAATCTTCTCACTACTTATAAAGTCAAGAATGGTGTTCTATTGTTTGGAGAGAAGATGATGTAAAAATGGTTTTATTACAAACCTGCCTATTCTAAATATATTCACTATTAAAAATCTGTTTAAACATACATGTATTTTATAATTTTATTTAATAAATGTGCTGGCAATGATTATGACTTTCAGTAATCAGCCACCTGAAGGATCCTCCTAATGGTTATAGCCAGCTTGTACCACCTTGTAAACTCAGAATGGTAGTCTAGCATTTTACATTTGTATTGTGTTAAACTCTCTTTTAAACTTGTAAATCTTATTTTACCCCTGACAGTGCTGCTGATACATAAATATTACTGATCTATTAGACTGGGCATACCCTGCTCAAATAGAAATGTAAGTTTAGTATGGCAAGAATTATGGCTCTTTTTTGGATTTGAGATGACACTAAATACATTTGCACCATCTACAGTACTGGGATTAGGTAACATATTCCTGGAATTGTCCATTCCTAGAGATGAGCATATTAATCAAAATTTACTTTACCTCCACTATTAGCAGATTAGACCAAATTTAAGTGTTTACCTGTAAATTGCAGATTTCTTCAAAATCGTGCACCACCATTTAGGCAGGGAGGCAACAAAATGGAATTTTTTTTGGGTTGTAGAGGGTGGTTTCAAGTGTAGACCCCTCCATTACCCTCCTCCTCTGTGTCGTCATCTCTCTTATGTACAGAGAAATTACGGAAAGAGAGGAAAATTCAATAGCACCACATCCCAGAAATTCACTTTAAATGTAAGAGAGGGACATTGAGGCCAATATATGGTCCTCAGGGACTTTTTACGGTGCTTGAGTCAGGTAATGTATCCAACATATCATAAAAACATATTTTATTAAACAATCTTATAAAAGGAAACAGACATAATCAAGGACAATATACAATATAAAAAAGGAAGGGGGGGTGGGGGAAAAAAAAAAAGGTAACCCTTTGATTTACAAATTAATACCACTTTCTCAACATGTTTCGCTTGCATAAGCTTCTTCAGGAGATATATTTGTGATATTAAGGTCAACTGTAGAGAGAAGTCTACAAATCACATGGACATTGTGTAATGGCAAAATGCTTCCTCCTTGATTCTCACCTCACTAGGGAGGCATGCAGAGAGAGATAAAAATCTTTGAATATAAGCTCTTCTCAATAGAATCAATTCAGGATAAAAAGAAAAATACATCCAAAAGATGGTAGATTGCAAATTTGCTAACCGATCTAGAGAGATGGTTCTAAAAATGCAGTAGAATAGCAGACGCAGAGGGGGCGGTATACGTCCATCCACAGCTGTTGGCTAAGCTGGACCTGGAGGTATTGCTGCAAACTGACCACAAAAGAACTGATTCTTATTGAACTAGAGTAGCCCGTCCGGGAGATATCTCTGCCCCATGTGTCAACAGTTCCTGTTTGACACATGGGGCAGAGATATCTCCCGGACGGGCTACTCTAGTTCAATAAGAATCAGTTCTTTTGTGGTCAGTTTGCAGCAATACCTCCAGGTCCAGCTTAGCCAACAGCTGTGGATGGACGTATACCGCCCCCTCTGCGTCTGCTATTCTACTGCATTTTTAGAACCATCTCTCTACATCGGTTATCAAATTTGCAATCTACCCTCTTTTGGATGTATTTTTCTTTTTATCCTGAATTGATTCTATTGAGAAGAGCTTATATTCAAAGATTTTTATCTCTCTCTGCATGCCTCCCTAGTGAGGTGAGAATCAAGGAGGAAGCATTTTGCCATTACACAATGTCCATGTGATTTGTAGACTTCTCTCTACAGTTGACCTTAATATCACAAATATATCTTCTGAAGAAGCTTATGCAAGCGAAACATGTTGAGAAAGTGGTATTAATTTGTAAATCAAAGGGTTACCTTTTTTTTTTCCCCACCCCCCCTTCCTTTTTTATATTGTATATTGTCCTTGATTATGTCTGTTTCCTTTTATAAGATTGTTTAATAAAATATGTTTTTATGATATGTTGGATACATTACCTGACTCAAGCACCGTAAAAAGTCCCTGAGGACCATATATTGGCCTCAATGTCCCTCTCTTACATCTCTCTTATGTAGTTTCCCCAACATCACTTGCCTCTCAATCATGAGATGTCTCAGCCAAAGCGGAATTTATTTGTGGCATCGATTTTCCCATTCTCATCTTCCATAGTTGAAGATCCAGTAGTAAGTAATACCTCAGCTCTCAAAACCCAGACACTGACTAGAGCAGTGTTTCTCAATTCCATTCCTCAAGGCGCACCAACAGGTCATGTTTTCAGGATTTCCCTCAGATGAAATGGCTGTGGTAATTACTAATCAAATCACCTGTGCAAAATAATGGAAAGCCTGAAAATATGACTTGTTGGTGCACCTTGAGGACTGGAATTGAGAAACACTGGACTAGAGGGTTGTCGGGGCGACTACGATTGGCTGTGTAGGCGACAAACTGTTCAAGTCACCATACCAGTTCTACTTGGATTGGAAAGCTATCCTCCTGCTGGTAGTTGTATCTCTTCGCCATATTGTGCCAAACTCCTGGCCACAATCTTACTCGTGACATCCCTGGTCATAGGCCTTAATATTTAAAAATAAAGGAATGTCCACACCAAAAATGTTGTTCGCACTTACTGTAGCTTTCAAAGATGGACGTGACTTTTAACCTCACATAATCATACTGATAGAGCTCGGTGCAGAAAGCCATACACAGGAACAGACATTCTATAGTTGTCATTTGGGCACAGAACGCCAACACACAACATCTAAGCCATCTTCCCTTTGCACTAACTCTTTCCTTAGGAGCACCATAGAGTTGGGACCACCTCTCCAAATATAAATCTACAGCATTTAGCCTCCGTCATTGAGTCTAATCAAGGTGCTTTTCTTTAGAATACCAGACTCTCTTTCTATATCCAACTCTATAACTCTGCCTGATGACACGCTTATACAAGGTGTACTAGTACTCTCTGCAGAAGAATCTTGGCCTTAAAGGCCTTTTGCGTGCCCCGCTCACAGTCCACGTCAGGCCAAAAAGAGGATGACTACAGCTGGTTCTTCTAAGTGTTGAACTACTTCACCTGGTGTTTCAGCCCAATGAAGGGCACTTTACAGTAGCTGACTGGGATGTTTGGCTCCCATTCCCCAACTCACTAGGCTCCTCACATCATGGCATTTATATAGGCACTAACTCCACTCATTACATCACTAGAGAAAGGTTTCCTCTAAATGGGGCCTAACAACCAATTACCACTTTTCCTATACCAGAATATATTGGGAATAGGAACACCTAATAGCAGAGTAGCTAACCTGCTAATGGGCTGGAGACTGACACTGTGGGATCTGTAGAAAAGTGCTGGCATGAGTAGAAAAGAACAGAGAGGTAAACTTGCCCCAAGTTGCTTCTGTGCATGGACTACAATGACAGGCAAGCCAAACATTCCACAATGTTCGATACCTACTCTGGGCTTATTGGTCTGCTGGCTGTTTGCAACAGCTTCTGGGAGCTTGACATACAGTTAACAAACTGAGATGATTAATTTCCAATAATGAACCTTGTATAAGTTTTTGAAAAAGTGGAACACCACCCATGGTTGTTGCCAATCTGCTCATTGTGCTTCTAGTATCAAGACCACATCATCCTTGCAAGCACAGGTTGCACACTAACTATTGAGACTACACCGATTAGTTCCAAATCATATGATAACCATGCCAGACAATCATAAATGTCTTTATCAAATGTAAATAATTTAGGTAAGCAAATGAATCTCAGATTTATTGATAAGTTAGCTCACACATACTGATGTTTTTAAATTGGCTCTGGGCATCTTTAGGTATAATTTGGGAATGGAAGATAGAAGCTTTGGGAAGGATGTGGGCCATGATTTAATTCTGTCACTGCCATTTTCGCTAGCAACAGGATTGCTATACAGGGTAGAGAAATACTTACCAGTTTCTATATGTCACTCAATCGTCAACTGGATGAGGGTGGTGTCACACCCTTGCTGGTAAAGGAGCCTGTCAGCAAGTGAGCAAACTTTGCTCATTTCAAGGGAATGATATCTTGGAAGTAGGCAAGTTGTTCTCTCCGCCCTTTGTAGCAATCCTGTCAGTGGTCAGTTGTATAAATGACAGGAATACAAGTGTGCCATTGCCCAGTGTAGCCACTCTGAAGTAAGCAGGAGTGTCTCTAAAATTAGTTCTGCATGGCTGCAGTCAGCCAATGCCAATTTATAGGCTGTCTTGTTCAGCTTCCCCTAAATTCAGCTGTCAGTTCTCTGTCAGCTGTCAGTTATCCCTTCTGTCAGTAGGTGGCACTAGGGCCGAAACTGGGGGGGGGGGGTAGGGGGCATCTGCCTCAGGTGCTGCATTGAGGGGGGCACTGACGCTGACAGGAGTAGTGACAGCGGTATCCCTTCTCCTGTCAGCACGAGGAGGAGAGAGCCAGAGGCGGTTCTTTCAGACTTGTTCCATGGAGCTCCAACACTGTGCTGTAGGTTGTGAGCAGCTAAAAGACACAAAAACAGATCAGGGGCAGCATCAGTTCAACTACTCTGCATGTCACAGTACGGAGCAGGAGAAGCCAGAAGCTCCGAGTGCGCCCCTCCCTCCCCTACTCCCTGCCGGGGCAGCGTTGCGCTCCTGTACCTGCAGAACAAGAAAACAATACTGACGCTTGGGGGACTTGGTGTACGACACAGGAGGAAGAAGCTCAGTTGAGGATTCCTTACTCCCAGCCAGGGTCAGGACAAAGGAGAGGTGACTCAGAGCTTCTGGCTTCTCCTGCTCCGTACTGTGACATGCAGAGGAGTTGTATTGATGCCGCCCCGATCAGTTTTTGTGTCTTTTAGCCGCTCACAACCTATAGCACAGAACTGAGGGGGTTTTGGAGCACTTCCTGAGCTCCATGGAACAAATCTGATAGGTGGGTGGGCGGAACAGTGGGTGGGAACAGAAGCCGTCAAAAAATGCCAGGACTTGACCCAGACAGATATCATAATGCTGAAGCACTCCAGATAAAGTGCAATGATATTCCACCATACTCCATTACAGCGGAGTTCCACCTTCACTTCCAAAAATTAAAAGTCAGCAGCTACACATACTGTAGCTGCTGACTTTTAATATTAGGACACTTACCTGTCCGGGAATCCAGCAAGGTCGGCACCCCAGCCAATGTTTCCATCGGCTGTCGGCTTCACAGCCAGCTCCCTCCCAGGCGGAGGAGGAGGAGGGGCCGAACCTCTGACGGACTGCACCGCAGAGGCAACTGCCGGAAGTTGGAAAGGGTACCTGTCAAAACAGGTACCCCCTCTCCCAAAAGGTGCCAAATGTGGCACCGGAGGGGGGGGGGAAGGAATCGGATAAGTGGAAATTACACTTTTGGGGGGAACTCCACTTTAAGGATTTGCTCACATGTGTTCAGTGCATTGTAAGAATTCCTAAAATGACTCTATGTGCTATTTGATAGATTATTCAGGAGGCACTGTTTTTGTTTTCACTTTTAGGGCTTCTTTACAATTCTGGCGGGGAAAGGGGAGTGTAAAAACATGTGGCTGAGCCATGTTTGTACCCCCCCCCCCCCAACACTCCTCCTAAAGTGATTGTAAAGGTAATTTTAAAAAAATTAAAAAAACATGTCTATACTTACCTGCTCTGTATAATAGAATTGCACAGAGTGGCTGCAAACCTCCTCTATTTAAGTCCCTGCCTGCGCTCCTGGCCCCTCCCCTCTGTCCAGTTCCCACATGAGAAGCCGCTTCCCATGGCGGCATTCATGCATGCTTGCACCCGAGCCCCACTGCTGCATCCATTGACACCGACAGCGGGACTCAGCCTTCGCTCCCTTTTCACTGGCTTTGATTGACAGCAGTGGGAGCCAATGGCATGCCCTACTGACACCGTCCTTTTCGGAGGGGTGGGGGGGCACCGAACTGAGTCTTTGCCCCCAGGTGAAAGAATGTCTAGCTTCGCCACTGGATGGCACTATCACCTCTGGCATTAGTGTGATATCACACAGTGGGTCTGAATATGCATATCTTTTTCCCAGCCCACCACTAGCAGTTTCCTGTGCCACTGGTGCATAAATGGAAAGTGTGTGTGTGTGTGTGTGTATTCAGACCCCCTTCACTTTTTCAACTTTATATTGCAGCCTGATACTACAGTTGTTTACATTTTTTTTTTCATTAATCTATACTCAGTACCCCATAACGATAAAGTGAAAACGGAATTTTAAAAATGTTTGCAAATGTATGAAAAATTAAAAACTGAAATATCATATAAGCATAAGTATTTAGACCTTTTGCAACAACACTTGAAATTTAGCTCAGATGACTCCTATTTCTCAATCCTTTAAGTGGGCATGGCAGGAAGTGTGTCCTATGCCTACATTCTTTTGCTAATCAGTGTCCCTCATTCCTATCGCAAAAAGTTGGGTGGTATGCATGCTGTATCAAAGTAAAAGCCATGAGGTCAAAGAAATTGCCTGCAGAGCTCAGAGACAGGATTATTGCAAGGCACAGACCTGGAGAAGGCTTCAAAAAATTTCCTCTTGCACTGAAGGTTCCCAAGAGCACAGTGGCCTCCATAATTCTCAAATGGAAGAAGTTTGGCACAACCAGGACTCTTCCAAGATCTAGCAGCCCAGCCAAACGGAGCAATCAGAGGAGAAGGGCCTTAATGAGAGAGGTGACCAAGACCGCTCTAACTGAGCTCCAGAGATCCTGTGTGGAGATGGGACAAAGTTCCAGAAAGACGATCATCGCTGCAGCCCTCCACCGATCTGGACTTCATGGCAGAGTGGCTAGACAGAAGCCTCTTCTCAGTGCAAAAAACCTGGTTGGAGTTTGCAAAAAGCACTCGAAAGACTCTTAAACTGTGAGGAACAGGAGAGAGAGCTCTGATTTCTCTCTCAATCTACAGGAGACAGATATTTAATTCAGGGGTCCAAATTCTTGTGAAATTTTAGAAATATTATTGTGGAGGGCGCAGGTGAGTTTATCATTCACCATAATCTAATTCAATTTGGATTTAACATAATTCAATTGTACAACTGCCTGTTTCTAGCATTGTGCTATTGCAAGTGCTGCTAAAAGAATATATAGAATTAACCGCCTAAGCCACTTAGAAATAGCGGAACCTAATTTGTGAAAGAGTCACTTCTGTAGATTTAGAAATATTACTATTGGATACTGAATGAATAAGATTAAACAAGCGTGTCCAAAATTGGGATACCTTATGGCATATCCACCACACATGGTACTTGGTTCCCGGTTGACGGCAATGTCAGAAACCTTTCGGGGCCGCTGAGGGATGCGTGTTTACTATTCTAGTCTCAACTAAGTACCAGCGCAAAAGGGTCCTATAGTTGGACTCAATCAGGACAGTGTTAATGGAGATTTTGGATAAATGTATTAGCAATGTCCTGCCAGTCCGAGAGGTCCAAAGAAACTTGTAGATCTCATTCCCACAGCTTCATGTAGGGGGGCTTACAATGGAGATCTGTTAACAGGTCTTAAACCGTAGAAATACATTCTTTAGACCAATCTCTCCATCAGCAGGACATCTCAAACCCCATAATCTGATTATATCGAATAATTCAGAGGAAGGCATGTGTAGGGTATCTTGAAAATACTTCAATGTGTAAGGTGTGTTGCCATTCAGGAAATCACCAATCTGTATGAGACCTTTTTATTCAGCCATCACAACTATTGGGAATGCAACCTCGGTTCAAATTCTGGGTTGCCAAACACTTGAGCCAGGGGGGTGTGAGGAGAGGACAGAGGTCTCTGAGCTCTCTGCCTATCCCAAACCACAGGCAAAAAGGACAAGGTTGGGCACAAGATGGGATGCATCCTGCTGGGAATCCATATCAGAGCTCCAACTGGGCAGTGGAGACACAATAGTGCTTCAGTTGCAACCCATTGAGGTCAAGGCCCCATTGCTGTGGTATTAGAAAGTTGAGTAAATTGCAACACCTGGTGGTATGCCAAAAGATTTTGAACTCCTAGTCTACCCTGAGATTTCGGTGTATACAGTGTCAGTTCACACAGTCTGGGATGCTTACCACCCCAACTAAAGTGAGAAATAATATCCTGCAACCATACTAATTCCGGTGTAGGAAAAGTAACGCAGAGGGTATGTAGCCCATCTGGTTAAATCTGTTCATATTTGTTTGAAAAGTGGAGGGTAATTTGCTTTATATAGAGTTTCAATAGACTGAGTTAAGTGAATACCCAAATAGTCCTTCTCTAAATTCTCATCAAGCTACTCCCTGAGTACCTTTTAATTCCGGTTCTGACAGATATAAAAGGCAACCAAAAGGTATTTCAGCCCCTGGGAGCAGCTCAATGGGACAATTATATGGGCGATGAGGAGGTAACTGATCAGCTATTATCACAGACATCCCGGAACTCATGATATTGTAGAGGCAGGTTGTCATATGACTGCGTAGTAACCACATCCACCTGTGATTCCTTGACTGGTGGAGAACTTGTTCGACAAGGTTATCTACAGTATTTCTCGCAATGGGGGGATGTACATTTTTATAATGAGCGCTTTCCAGCTGATGAAGGGATTATGGGTGGAAAACCAAGGAATACCTAGGATGACAGGAAATATGGGTGACATAATCAGCTGAAAACTGATGGTCTCACGTTAGTCAGCCTCAAATTGGAGTACCAGAGGAACGGTTTCATGGGTAAGGGGTCTTGAAGTTAAGGGTGAACCATCCACTGTCTCCATATCGATAGAGGCAGATTTATTTGTTGTTTGGATATTATTGCTGTGGGCAAATTCTATGCCCATAAAGTTCCCCCCAGCCCTAGAGTCAAGCATAGCAGAGCAAGGAATTTCAATGCTCTCGGAGATAAGTTTAACTACTTAAGGACTGCCCGCAGTTGTATATCGGCTGTTTGAAGTGGAATACCGTTATGGCAGCAGCTAGCTGCCATAACCCCCGGTATCCTCTTCAACAACGGCCAGTCCACTTTCAGATAAAAGTGGTCTTATCGGCGGATTCGCTACAAGATCCCTTTTATCGGGGGCGGGAGAGGGGCCCCTTCCAGCCACGCTCCGGTGGTCTCCACCGCTTACCGGAACCGTGGGTAGCGGCGGAGACAATCGGGTCCTCTCCGCTCACAGGTTGGATGCTGAGTGAGGGAAAGATGGCCCCCCCACGTGGCTCCACACCATTGGATGGCAGAAGTGACGTCAAATGGTCTTAAAGGGGAATTATATTTTTTTTTGCCAAAAAATACTTTTTTTTGTTATTGCCTTTTAGTGTAAATGTTAGATCTGAGGTCTTTTTGACCCCAGATCTCACATTTAAGAGGTCCGGTCATGCTTTTTTTTTTATTGCAAGGGATGTTCACATTCCTTGTAATAGGAATAAAAGTAACCCATTTTTTTTTTTAAAGGACAGTGTCAAAATAAAAAGTAAAATAAATAAGAAAAAATAAATAAAAATTTTAAAGCGCCCCGTCCCGCTGAGCTTGCGCGCAGAAGCGAACGTATACAAAAGTCGCACCCGCATATGAAAACGGTGTTCAAACCACATAGTGTGAGGTATCCCTGTGATCATTAGAGTGAGAGAAATAATTCTAGCCCTAGACCTCCTCTGTAACTCAAAAGTGGTAACCTGTAGAAATTTTTGAACGTTGCCTATGGAGATTTTTAAGGTTCAAAGTTTGTCACCATTCCACGAAAAGACGCAATTTTGAAGCGTGACATATTTGGTATCAATTTACGCGGCGTAACATTATATTTCACAATATACAAAAAAATTGGAAATAAAATTTCTACCAAAAAAAGTACCTAACATAAAGTGGGTATAATTGTTTGCAGGGCCTGATTTATATAAAAGAACGTTGTCAGCAAACATAGCACACTTGTATTCCTGGGGGATTCCCTTGATGTTAGAGTTTGTCATTATTGGGATAGCTATGGCTTCATAGCTAATGCAAAAAGAAGTGGAGATAACTGGCAGCCCTGGCAAGTACCTCCCTATATAGACAAAATGGAAAATTTGAAACCTTTGATCGAGACCTGAGCCATTGAGGTAAGAGCTTGCAGAATCGTCAAGCATAAGGAACCAAAACCCATGTTTTCGAAAAGACAAAACAAATAATCTCACAAGAGGTTAGTAAACACTTTATACAAATCCAGGGATAATAACAGTCTCCCTCCTTGGAGAAGGAGTTCCAATTAGTCAGAATCGCCAAAATTAATGCTAGGGTTCTACGAATTTGGTCCAAGATCTTGCACTCTCAAAGGCCAGACTGATGATTATAGATATATTGGTCCAAAAAGGAGATAAGACCAAGAGCAAGGGTTTTGGTAAGAATTTTCAAATCGCAGTTAATCAAAGAACTGGGTCAATAGTTATAAACATCAAAAGCATCTTTATTAGGCTTAGGAACAACACTAATATAGGCCAAATTTTCATCATAGGGAAGAGAAACCCCTTACCCCAACTAGTTAGCGTGATATACATTAAGGGGAAAAAAGTATTTGATCTCCTGCTGATTTTGTACGTTTGCCAACTGACAAAGAAATGGGCAGTCTATAATTTTAGTGATAGGTTTATTTTAACAGTGAAAGACAGAATAACAACAAAAAAAGCCAGAAAAACGCATTTCAAAAAATTTATAAATTGATTTGCATTTTAATGAGTAAAATAATTATTGGACCCCTTCGAAAAACATGACTTCGTATTTGGTGGCTAGGGATGAGCTTTGAGTTCGAGTCGAACTCATGTTCGACTCGAACATTGGCTGTTCGCAAGTTCACTGAACAGCGAACAATTTGGGGTGTTCGCGGCAAATTCAAATGCCGCGGAACACCCTTTAAAAGTCTATGGGAGAAATCAAAAGTGCTAATTTTAAAGGCTTATATGCAAGTTATTGTCATAAAAAGTGTTTGGGGACCTGGGTCCTGCCCCAGGGGACATGGATCAATGCAAAAAAAAGTTTTAAAAACGGCCGTTTTTTTCAGGAGCAGTGATTTTAATAATGCTTAAAGTCAAACAATAAAAGTGTAATATCCCTTTAAATTTCGTAGCTGGGGGGTGTCTATAGTATGCCTGTAAAGGGGCGCATGTTTCCCGTGTTTAGAACAGTCTGACAGCAAAATGACATTTGGAAGGAAAAAACCCATTTAAAACTACCCGCGGCTATTGCATTGCCGACAATACACATAGAAGTTCATTGATAAAAATGGCATGGGAATTCCCCACAGGGCAACCCCGAACCAAAATTTAAAAAAAAAATGACGTGGGAGTCCCCCTAAATTCCATACAAGGCCCTTCAGGTCTGGTATGGATATTAAGGGGAACCCCGGCCAAAATTAAAAAAAAATGACGTGGGGTTCCCCCTAAATTCCATACCAGACCCTTCAGGTCTGGTATGGATTTTAAGGGGAACCCCGCGCAAAAAAAAAAACGGCGTGGGGTCCCCCCAAAAATCCATACCAGACCCTTATCCGAGCACGCAACCTGGCAGGCCGCAGGAAAAGGGGGGGGCGAGAGTGCGCCCTCCTGAACTGTACCAGGCCACATACCCTCGAAATTGGGAGGGTGCTTTGGGGTAGCCCCCAAAACACCTTGTCCCCATGTTGATGAGGACAAGGGCCTCATCCCCACAACCCTGGCCGGTGGTTGTGGGGGTCTGCGTGCGGGGGGCTTATCGGAATCTGGAAGCCCCCTTTAACAAGGGGACCCCCAGATCCCGCCCCCCCTGTGTGAAATGGTAAGGGGGTACTTACCCCTACCATTTCACTAAAAAACTGTCAAAAATGTTAAAAATGACAAGAGACAGTTTTTGACAATTCCTTTATTTAAATGCTTCTTCTTTCTTCTATCTTCCTTCATCTTCTGGTTCTTCTGGTTCTTCCTCCGGCGTTCTCATCCAGCATCTCCTCCGCGGCGTCTTCTATCTTCTTCTCCTCGGGCCGCTCCGCACCCATGGCATGGGGGGAGGCTCCCGCCCTTCTCTTCATCTTCTTCTTCTTCTCTTCTTCCTTCTTCTCTTCTTCTCTTCTTCATTTTCTTCTCCGGGCCGCTCCGCACCCATGCTGGCATGGAGGGGGCTCCCGCTGTGTGACGGCTTCTCCTCGTCTGACGCCCCCCGTTATTTAAAATCCGTCAGACGATGAGACGCCGTTACACAGCGGGAGCCTCCCTCCATGCCAGCATGGGTGCGCAGCGGCCCGGAGAAGAAAATGAAGAAGAGAAGAAGAGAAGAAGGAAGAAGAGAAGAAGATGAAGAGAAGAGCGGGAGCCTCCCCCCATGCCATGGGTGTGGAGCGGCCCGAGGAGAAGAGGATAGAAGATGCCGCGGAGGAGATGCTGGACGAGAACGCCGGAGGAAGAACCAGAAGAGCCAGAAGAACCAGAAGAAGAAGATGAAGGAAGATAGAAGAAAGAAGCATTTAAATAAAGGAATTGTCAAAAACTGTCTCTTGTCATTTTTAATATTTTTGACAGTTTTTTAGTGAAATGGTAGGGGTAAGTACCCCCTTACCATTTCACACAGGGGGGGGCCGGATTCTGGGGGTCCCCTTGTTAAAGGGGGCTGCCAGATTCCGATAAGCCCCCCGCCCGCAGACCCCCACAACCACCGGCCAGGGTTGTGGGGATGAGGCCCTTGTCCTCATCAACATGGGGACAAGGTGTTTTGGGGGGATACCCCAAAGCACCCTCCCAATGTTGAGGGCATGTGGCCTGGTACGGTTCAGGAGGGGGGGTCGCACTCTCACCCCCCCTCTTTTCCTGCGGCCTGCCAGGTTGCGTGCTCGGATAAGGGTCTGGTATGTATTTTTGGGGGGACCCCGCGCCGTTTTTTTTTTTTGGCGCGGGGTTCCCCTTAAAATCCATACCAGACCTGAAGGGTCTGGTATGGAATTTATGGGGAACCCCACGTCATTTTTTTTTTAAATTTTGGCCGGGGTTCCCCTTAATATCCATACCAGACCTGAAGGGCCTTGTATGGAATTTAGGGGGACTCCCACGTCATTTTTTTTTTTAAATTTTGGTTCGGGGTTGCCCTGTGGGGAATTCCCATGCCGTTTTTATCAATGAACTTCTATGTGTATTGTCGGCAATGCAATAGCCGCGGGTAGTTTTAAATGGGTTTTTTCCTTCCAAATGTCATTTTGCTGTCAGACTGTTCTAAACACGGGAAACATGCGCCCCTTTACAGGCATACTATAGACACCCCCCAGCTACGAAATTTAAAGGGATATTACACTTTTATTGTTTGACTTTAAGCATTATTAAAATCACTGCTCCTGAAAAAACGGCCGTTTTTAAAACTTTTTTTTGCATTGATCCATGTCCCCTGGGGCAGGACCCAGGTCCCCAAATACTTTTTATGACAATAACTTGCTATAAGCCTTTGAAATTAGCACTTTTGATTATTCATGTTCGTGTCCCATAGACTTTACCGGTGTTCGCGTGTTCGAAGAACTTTTTTCCTGTTTGCATGTTCTGGTGCGAACCGAACAGGGGGGTGTTCGGCTCATCCCTATTGGTGGCAAAACCCTTGTTGGCAATCACAGAGGTGAGACGTTTCTTGTAGTTGGCCACCAGGTTTGCACACATCTCAGGAAGGATTTTGTCCTACTCCTCTTTGCAGATCCCCTTCAAGGCTGACGTTTGGTAACTCGAACCTTCAGCTCCTTCCACATATTTTCTATGGGATTAAGGTCTGGAGACTGGCTAGGCCACTCCAGGACCTTAATGTGCTTCTTCTTGAGCCACTCCTTTGTTGCCTTGGCCGTGTGTTTTGGGTCATTGTAATGCCAGTGTAACTTATACATTGGTCAGTGCTTATTGCGATATTTAAAAAAAAAAATGTAGAAGAATACATATTGGCCTAAACTGAAGAATAAATTTGTTTTTTTATATATTTTTTTTGGATATGGATTATAGCAGAAAGTAGAAAACATTCTTTTTTTTTCAAAATTGTCAGTCTTTTTTTGTTTATAGCGCAAAAAATAAAAACCGCAGAGGTGATCAAATGCCACCAAAAGAAAGCGCTATTTGTGGGAAAAAAGAACATAAATTTAGTTTGGGTACAGCGCCCCACGACCACACAGTTGTCAGTAAAAATGGATGCAGTGCCATATCGCAAAAAATGGCCTGGTCATTAAGGAGGTAAATCCTTCTGAGGCTGAAGTGGTTAAAGTGTTACTAAACCAAGGACACTGCATTCACTATATCTGGTCTCCCACAGTACACAGAACATGGAAATGCAATTGTTTTAGTAAATATAAACTGCTAAATACCTTTTCTCATTAGCAGTATATGTCTGGTTAAAGCTTGTAGGAGGAGTTTTCATTCTACTCTGACTGTCCTATGAGGCTGCAGGACCCCTAACCCTCTATCTGGACAGTGCTGATTGGCCCTGTGCTGATCACATACACCCTCCCAAGCAAAAAAAAACTCTCTAGCATAACACACCGAACTAAGCATGTGCAGAGTGCCTCCAAGGCTTTGTACTATCAGCAGTAGGGATGAGCCGAACACCCCCCCGGTTCGCGGCAGAAAATGCAAACAGAGCAGAAATTTGTGCGAACACGCGAACCCCGTTAAAGCCTATAGGACTCGAACGTGAAAAATCAAAAGTGCTAATTTTAAAGGCTAATATGCAAGTTATTCTCATAAAAAGTGTTTGGGGACCCAGTTCCTGCCCCAGGGGACATGTATCAATGCAAAAAAACTTTTTAAAAACGGGCTGTTTTTTCGGGAGCAGTGATTTTAATAATGCTTAAAGTGAAACAATAAAAGTGTAATATTCCTTTAAATATCGTGCCTGGGGGTGTCTATATTATGCCTATAAAATGGCGCATTTTTCCTGTGTTTAGAACAGTCCCTGCACAAAATGACATTTCTAAAGGAAAAAAAGTAATTTAAAACTGCCTGCGGCTGTAATGTAATTGTTCCCTCCCCCTCAGCCCATTACCAGGCCCTTTGGGTCTGGTATGAATATTAAGGTGAACCCCGCACCTAAATTAAAAGAAAAAAGGCGTGGGTCCCCCAGGCCCTATATACTCTGAACAGCAGCAGTATACAGGCCGTCCCCGGGTTACAAACAAGATAGGGACTGTAGGTTTGTTCTTAAGTTGAATCTGTTTGTAATTTGGAACAGGTACATTTTGTAAGTGTAGCTCCAGCCAAAAAATCTATTTTTAAGCTTTTTGGATAACATAGGGAAGGGTTATCATCACCCCTGTAACATTTGTTTTGCTGTCTGTGCCCCTGTTCAGAAGATTTCACCTCACTTTCTGTCCCAATGACAATTGGATTTTGAAAATTTTTGGTTATTAGGGAAATAAGGATTGGTGATAAAGCATCAGTGGGGAGACACCTTTTTCCCATATTAACTCTAATGCCCCGTACACACGATCGGACATTGATCGGACATTCCGACAACAAAATTCACAGATTTTTTCCGACGGATGTTGGCTCAAACTTGTTTTGCGTACACGCGGTCGCACAAAGTTGTGGGAATTTCCGATCGCCAAGAACGCGGTGACGTAGACCACGTACAACGAGACTAGAAAAGGCCAGTTCAGAACCAAGCGCGGCACCCTTTGGGCTCCTTTTGCTAATCTCGTGTTAGTAAAAGTTTTGTGAGAGACGATTCGCGCTTTTTCAGACTCGTGGTTTTCAGATCGTTTTCTGCCTTTCAGTTTGTGCTTGTGGGTTTGTATCTGCTCTTCAGTGCGTGCAGCAAGTGAGGCGTGACTCTTGTCATTCTGTTCTTGTTCGTTCGTTACTGTTTTTCAGGTCGCTCTTCACAGGCCTTGCTGTTCTTCAGTGCGTTCTGTTACTTCTTTCTGAGCAGCCGACCGTTTTCTAGCCATGTTGCGTATACGTACTCCTCGTAGAGTTCGTGCTGTGCGGGGGCTTGGTGTTGGGGTCCTGACCTTGACACAAGTCCAGTCCATGAACAGGGTGGGGAGGAGTTCATGGACCAAGAATTGGTTGCTTCAGCGTGACCAGTTCTGTCATATGCCTTTGCTCCGTGAGATCTGTGAGAATAATCCTGATGATTTCAGGAACTTTCTCCAGATGACGGATCCCGTATTTCACTGTTTGTTGGCTTTGCTGACCCCCTATATTAGCAGGCAGGATACCTGCATGAGGCAAGCCATCACTCCGGAGCAGATGCTCGTCGCCACCCTGCAGTACTTGGCCACGGGGAGAAGTCTGCAGAACTTGAAGTTCTCGACAGGCATCTCCCCCCAGGCTCTGGGGATCATAATCCCAGAGACCTGTTCTGCCATCATACAGGTCCTGCAGAAGGAGTATATGAAGGTAAGATTTTTATCCTTTAATATCACATTTTATTGTATTTAATGTTTGATAATGTATTGTATTTCTTTCCTCATTCTCTAATTACCATGATTGTAATATGCTGTGAATGTCCCCTTTGTTCTCATGCATGCTGGATTTTTATGTAATTATTTTTTGTTGTCCTTCATACATATTTGCCTTCACTTACCTCCCCAGCATGGTCTCCTGGCCCTATATTCACCTCATGTAGTCGCTTAACAATGTATTTTATCAGCTCCATAGTAGTGCTTTACCCCAAACACCCCCTAAAATGTTTTTAAATGTGATTGGTGCTTCAAATTCAGGCAGAGTGCCAGAGGCTTTTTTTGGGGGGTCCCCAAATCATTTTGAACCCTCCCTCCCCCCAACTGCTAAGTCAGCTGATACCAATTCTCTATCTATCCTCAATCATCTATCTGCTGACTTTGCCAAACCCATACACACTATACCCATCTCTTCTGTGCTCAGATTTATGGATGAATTCCCCAAAGCATGTAGTGCAAGGGCCTGCCTGTATACTTTAAAATTGTACTGTTTAAAGTTTGGGTATCCTATTATTATCTTGATAGGTAATAGCAGAAGGTCCAAATGTGCTAAAATGTGTACAGTGTGTATTTATATCTTTGTATTATGACACTTCTTACCTGTCCAGTGGGCTGCCAATAGTGTAACTAAGGAAGGTCTGTTCAAAGTAATACACATTATATAGGCATTCATCCCTCAATGAAGTGGAGAGGGTTACCTGTCCAAGAGTCCCCCCCCTATAATGTTAGAAATGGCCCATGAATGGGGGGGGGAATCTGATAGGTGTACCTTCTACTTTGGTCTTAAAAAAATCCCATAAATAAATCATAAATAAATGGTATCTTGATGTTGGCCAAGACTGTTTGTGTCTAATCTGCTTTCCATGTTTATGTGCAAAAAGACTAATTTTTTTTGTTTTACTCCACAGTTTCCTTCCACGCCACAGGAATGGCAGACTGTGGCCTTCCACTTTGCCCAGCGGTGGGACTTTCCTAACTGCGGAGGGGCAATTGATGGGAAACACGTCCACATCATCCCACCACCCAACTCGGGGTCTTACTATTATAATTATAAGGGGTTCAATAGTATTGTGATGTTGGCGGTGGTGTCGGCTACTTATGAATTTCTGTATGTGGACGTGGGGAGGAATGGCCGGATGTCCGATGGTGGAGTCATCACCCAGACGGAGTTCTACAGGTGTCTCCAGAATGGCAGCTTGGACTTGCCACCTCCAGAAGACAATGTCAATTCGTCTTTGTTGCGGATGAAGCTTTTGCGCTGGGGGACCATCTTATGCAGCCATTCCCGATGAGGACCCTCACCCCGGACCAGAGGGTTTTTAATTACCGACTGGCCAGAGCCAGAAGAGTTGTGGAGAACACGTTTGGAATCATGGCCAGCTGGTTCCGCCTATTACTTACACCCATACATATGGTGGAGTACAAACTGAATCACATTATCCTGGCGTGCTGTGTTCTACACAACTTTTTATGGCAACATTCTGCCAACTATGCTGGCTCAGTTGGGCCTGAGGCCGGAATTCAAAAATAAACCAACCCTGACGGCGCTGGAAATTGGCTATCCTGGCTTGCCCCCCCTGAGTGCCCGTGATGTCCGGCTAAGATACCTTGAATTCTTTGCGGGTAGGGGGGCTATCAATATGCCAGACAATGTGTAAAACCTTTTTTAAATTAAAAAAAAAAAAAAAAAAGCAAATCTTTGGTGACATTTACCGCTTGTGTTTGTTTTAGCTGACCCTGACAGAAATGTGGTGAGTCCTGAAAATGGCGTGATTGTGTAACCTTACAAAGCACTGTTGGGTGTTATTTACTAAAGGCAAAGACACTTTGCACTACAAGTGCACTTGAAACTGCACTTGTAGTGCAAAGTGGATTTGCCCATAGGAAATAACACCCATTGTCACATAAAACAGCAATTAGAGCACCACAAAAGTGTTGTAGCGTTGAGACAATAATCCACACATTCTTGATTAACAATCTTTTTAATACCTGCACAATCACATGTGCATTTTGAAAAGGTTTTTAAAACAAACCAACATGTTTGTTGTATAACAATTTTTGGGGTCACATTAGAAAAAGTAGAAATGTCCATTTAAGATAAAACAGGCATGTTTAAAACCAACAAAAAAGGCACAAATCTTAAAATTACAAAGTTCACATTTGGTAGAACTTGAAGGCAATATCAGACATGAGTATTTAGAAACTGTGTTTGATATTGCGTTCAGATGGGGCGAATTCACCCCTGGAAAGCCAAATTTTGAAGATGCACAAATAGCCGAATGTCAACATGTGCTACCTGCCATCACGGGGGATCAAGGGATGTGTTTTGGGGGTGCAACCCCTTTCTCTCAGCTACTTTATTATTGAGGAAGGGGTTGCACCCCCAAAACGCGTCCATTGATCTCCCATGATGGCAGATAGCACATGTTGACACACTGTGTGCCTCTTCAAAATTTGGCTTTTCTACAATTTGACAAAAAATGTTAAAAAATTGTAGCACAACAAAAAACAAAGGGATTTGGAGGGGTTTTAAACTCTCCCCAAAACATCAATGATGTTCTTATTTTTTTGAAGAACGTCATTGATGTTTTTCTTGATGTTTTCCAAGTCCCTATTACACCCCATGATCTCCCCGATCAGGATCTGTGCACTTTCCGAGGTGAAAGGATCTGGATCCACAACATCACGATCCCCTAAAAAGATAGAAACCAAAAAAAAAACATGTATTATAAATATGCCGGCATCCATCTCTTACCTGAGCCTGTGGTCGCAGACACTCACCTGTTGTGGTGCCAATTTCCACCACCTCTTCCTCCTCCTGCTCTGTTTGTCTGGGATGGATTTCTCCTTCTTCCAGAGGTGGGGGGTCTCTGGTCTCCTCGGATGAGGGGTGTCCTCCAAGTCTTTTCTCCCCTATGTAAAAAAAAAAGGTATACTTAGCACACAGATATTTGATGGCAGAACTATAAATATGAGACATTGTTTGGAAATGGGGTACAATTTTTTTGTGGCCAGAGTTCCAAGATGTAGCATTTTTCTTGTCCTTCGTCAAGCTTGAATACTTTACCTGTCTTGTACAAGCTTCACAGATGGAGACACCCCTATAGTATACACTGGAGCACCTGTGTGGGACCCCCTTAGAAAAAGGGTGATCTTGTGTCCCACACTAGTGCTCCAGATGTGAAAACTGCTGCTGAGTGTCCTCTCCTTACACAGAATCTAGTTTGCATTTCATTCTAGTTACAAACCCATCTACCCACCCAAATTAGTTTCAGTAGGCCCTAAAAAATGTGGCTAAATGCATATGGCCAAAACCATGGTGTTTTCTAGGCCGAACGAACAATGTTTGATACGAACGAATAATGTACCCATGAACATGAAAGTTGCCATTTTAAACTGGACAACAGTTAAGAAAAGCACATGGAGCAGCACGAACGTAATAAACATAAAAAGAATAGGAACACAGCACAACTACTTACTTTTTTGCAGCACTCTCCAGATCTTTCTGTACTGCTCGTGCTCTCTTAATTTCAGGTCCGACCACCGCTTCCTGAGCTGATCTTTCGATCGCCGTACCCCGAAATTCCGGTGCAGACTCTTGACCACTTTCGCCATGATCTTGGCCTTTTGGACATTGGGGTTGGTGTAAGGTTCATACTCTCCATCATAGTCGGCCCTCTTCATTATGTCGACCATCTCCAACATCTCCCCAAAGGACATATTTGATGCCTTAAATCGTCTCCTTCTTGATCGGGACGTTTCAGGCTCCGGGCTTTCCTCCTCCTCCTCCTCTTTGGTGTAATTATCAGACACCTGCTCTGACTCCGCCATGTGCTCTTCCCCACTGCGCCGAATGAGAAGGGGCGGGGAATAGACTAGAAAGAACTTCAGGGGCGGGCGGAGTTTCACGCATGCGCAGTGTCTATAAAGTGTAACACGCGTGCATAGTACGTACGATCTGTGAGCGGAGGAAGGAGTACCGGAAGCACCGATCGTGATTGCGAAGGTAAGATTTAACATTGGGCCTATACTGCTTCTAGATTGAGGTCTGTATTTGCACAAGTTTAGAAGACTTTAGGCTGACATTAGGGTTTGTCTTGTGTTGTGTATTGCAGTGAAAATGGATATCTTGGAAGATAAGGACTTTATGCTAATCTTCATTGATATGTTCAGGGAGCTGCCTTGTCTGTGACAGATAAACCACCCTGAATATAAGAACCAAACAAAGAGGAAGGCAGCGCTGGATAATTTGTTGGAATTTGTGAAGACGGTGATCCCCACGGCAGACATGACCTATTTGAAGATCCTAATTGGTGGCCTGAGGAGCACTTATCTAAGGGAGCACAAGAAGGTCCAGGATTCCCAGAGATCAGGAGCAGCAGATGACGTTTATGTCCCCAGACTGTGGTACTATGACAGGCTGCATTTTCTGGCAGGTCAGACTGAACCCAGGCCAGCACGCTCCAGTCTTCCTTCAACGCTTCCTTCCCCCCCAGCTGAGGCTTCTGACGCCCAACCTGGGCCTTCCAGGCAGCAACATGTGGAGGAGCCCAGCTTGAGCCAGGTATAGCATTCCTCTAAATATTTCTGGTTGTCCAATCAATGATGTTAACTAGATGTTAGTTTGGAGTACTAATTTCTGATTGTGATTGATGAAGCAAAAACTAAAACCATGTCCCTTTTTTATACACAGGGAAGTATCAGCCAGGAGGTGGCCGGGCCAAGCAGGCTGCCTAATATCCAGGTCCCTCCCCTCCACCTTCAAAGACAAAGTGCCAGGAAGAGGAGTAACTTGGAGAAGGCTGCCATAGGCCTCTTTTGGAAGGCTACTGAGGCCCTGAGAACCCCCCACACTGTGGAGGAGGACTTTGCTGGCATAACTGCCTGCAAAATGATGCAGATGGAGGAGGGCCAATGACTCCTATGTGAGTTCCTAATTTTGGAAGCTCTCAATAAGGGGTTGAGGGGCCAAATAACATGTGCTACCCACATTTGTGACCTCACCCATGGTCCTCCTCCTCCTCCAGGTCCTACTCCTCCTCCTCCAGGTCCTACTCCTCCCCCTGCCACATCTTCAACACCAGAGCCACAGCCGGGAAGGAAGCGTGGAAGGAAGACCAGAGAGTGATGACCTGGGTTCAGTCTGGTCTGGCAAAATGTGCAGCCTCTTGTAGTACCACAGCCTGGGAACATACATGTCATCTGCTGCTTTCCGGATCTCTGGGACTTCTGGACCAGACTGCACTCCCTTAGATAAGGACTCCTCAGGCCACCAATTTTGCTGGAAAAGAATTGATGTGTGCCCTGGGGGTCAAAGGTTTCGCCAATTTATGATGTTTATCCAGCGTTGCCTCCCTCTTTGTTTGGTTCTGAGCCCTTAATAAAGGAATTTTTGTTTCAATTATACTCGCCTATGTGTGTTTTCCTTCAAAAAGGACAGTTTGTTTGTGAGGAGGCAGGTACATTTCCAATAAACAATGTGAAATTAACAAGGGACACCAACACCAAACAATCTCCTTGAGATTAAATAATACAAGATATCAATGGTGTTGTGGTAACTTGACACACAAAACACACACAAAAATATTATGGAGTAAAACACAAAAAAAAACAATAAAACACAGCCTTGAAAAAATACAAGCCCAAAAAAAAGACAAAAACAGCCTTGGAAAAAAAATAATAATTTAAAAACAACCAAAAAGAAATTTGGTCAGATGTGACAAATCAAAATATATTCAGGGAATCCCGAAAAAGAATAAAGAAAGAAGTTTGTGAGAAGTCTGTGTGAATATGAGCAGCAAAAACGACTTTATTCTTCTCACATTAAAAAGATGAACAGAGTGCGCTGTATTAAACTATTTAAAACATTGCAGCATGACGAAAGTGCTGTATCCATTCCGAACGCTCATTTTACCAGACCGAGCTGTTCCGTCTCGGAATTTCTTCTGAGCATGCGTGGCACTTTGTGCATCGGAACTGGCCACACACAGTCGGAATTGACGCGATCGGATTTTGTTGTCGGAAAATTTTATAGCCTGCTCTCAAACTTTGTGTGTCCGAAAATCCGATGGAAAATGTCCGATGGAGCCCACACACGGTCGGAATGTCCGACAACACGCTCCGATCGCACATTTTCTGTCGGAAAATCCGGCCGTGTGTACGGGGCATTACAGGAGAGAATTTACCTTCCTAGGGGTAGATTTCCTCTCACTTCCTGTTGTCTCTCTCCGTTTGTAAGTAGGAGTCGTTTGTAAGTCGGATGTTTGAAAATAGGGGACCGCCTGTATATACTATACAGCCTGCCCTATACACTGCGGAAAATTGGGCCTTAGGTGTTGGTGGTACCAGAACACTGTAAGCCCTCACAGTTACTCTTGGTGGGAGCTGGAATGGGCCCTGCTGTGAAATATTATATCAAGAATTGTAATTACATGCTCCTGTTAAACAGGGGCAGAAAAATTGGGCCTTAGGTGGTGGTGATACAACACTGTAAAGCCTCACAGATACTTTTGTTGAGCACAGGAACAGACCCTGCTGTGAAATATTAGATCAAAAATTATAATTACACTCCCCTGTTAAACAGGGGCAGAAAAATTGGGCCTTAGGTGGTGGTGGTGACACAATACTGTAAAGCCTCACAGATACTTTTGTTGAGTGAAGGAACGAGTCCTGCTGCTAAATATTTGATCAAAAAATATAACTATACGCCCCTGTTGAACAGGGGCAGAAAAATTTGGCCTTAGGTAGTGATGGTGGTGGCCTGAACTGAAAAAATTCTTAGACGCTATCATCAGAATTGCCTGAAGGCATCAGTCAGCTAGGCACCGTCTCCACCGCTCTTTCTGTGACTGAACGAAGCCTCAGCAGCACGTTGTCCAGCACCAGGAAATTGTAACCTCCCAGGCTCTGGAAACACATTGCACAAACCTTTCTACAAGGCCTCCCAAAGATATTTCATCCTCTGCTCCCTCTGCGAAGGCTGGATAAGTTCTGCAACCTTACCCTTGTAACGTGGATCAAGAAGGTTGCCAGCCAATAGTGATCCCTATCCTTGATACCACGGTGGCCTAATCACCTAATCCTAGGGTCCTTTCGCAGGTTTGTAGGATCAGGGAGTCCATGCAGCGTAGGTTTGCAGAGGCATTCGATCCTCAGTCCTCTGGGTCACTAAGGATCACATGATCCTCAAACACCTCTTCCCAGCCACGTACAACTCCATGGGTTTCTGGGGACCTCAAATGATCCCTGCTGCTGAAGCTGAGTGTTATCCTCCACCTCCATGTTGACACAATCCTCCTTCTCCACCTCTTCTTCTTCCTGTTTGATCGGCGGGCCTGCAGGAATATTAGTATCTGGATAAAGGGGGCCTTGAGAGGTAAGGAAATCCTCCTCTTCCTCCCGCTGTTCTGCCCCAAGTGCCCCGTCCATTATTCCACAAAGCGTTTGCTCCAACAGGAAGACAAGAGGGACAGTATCACTGATGCATGCACTGTCACTGCTCACCATCCTCATGGCCTCCTCAAATGGTGACAGGACAGTGCATGCATCCTTTATCAGTAGCCACTGGCGTGGCGAAAAAAAGCCAAGCTCCCTTGACCCTGTCCTGGTGCCATACTCACACAGGTACTCATTGATGGCCCTCTGCTGCGTGTGCAGCCACTTCAGCATTGCCAACGTTGAGTTCCACCTGGTGGGCATGTCACAAATGAGGCGGTTCTTGGGCAGGTTCCATTCTCTTTGAATGTCAGCCAGCCGACTGGCATTATATGACCGGCAAAAATGACTTTCCTGGCCTGCCTCAGGAGATCCTGAAAGCCCGGGTACCTGCTCAAGAACCGCTGCACCACCAAATTCAGGACGTGAGCCAAACAGGCAATATGGGTCAAGTGTCCCTGTCGGAGGGCGGAGAGGAGGTTTGTGCCTTTGTCGCATACAACCATTCCTGGCTGAAGCTGATGTGGCGTCAACCACCTCTGAGCCTGCCCCTGCAGAGCTGACAGAATCTCTGCCCCAGTGTGGCTCCTGTCCCCTAAGCAGACCAACTCAAGCACCGCATGGCATCTTTTTGCCTGAGTGCTTGCGTAGCCCCTTGAGCACCGCTGGTTCAGAGGAGAAACCTGCAGAGGAAGAGGCCATAGAGGAAGAAGAACAGGAGGGGGTGGAGGAGAGAGCTGTTGCAGAATCACCACTAGCATTTTAGAGGCGTGGTGGTGGAACAAGCTCCAACAATACTGAACCCTGTCCATCTTCCTCCCCAGTTGCCAGCAGAGTTACCCGTGAAAGAAAGGTAACGTCCCTGTCTGTTGGACCATAAGTCAGCAGTAACATGCACCTTACTGCTGACCGCCCTTTCCAACGAGGCCAAGTCATTGCCTTCCACGTTTGGGAACCTGCCACTGAGGTACCGCACATTTCACAAATTCACGAAAGAGGGCAGAGTCTACCAGCTGAAAAGGCAGCAGCTGCAGTGCTAGCAATTTGGCCAAGCTAGCATTCAGACGCTGAGCATGTGGATGGCTGGGACCGAATTTCTTTTGACGGTTTAGCAACTGGGGTAGGGAAATTTGCCTGCTAAAATCCGATGTTGGTGTACCACTAGTAGATTGGCTGCAAGTACTTGGGACACCTATTTCTATACCTTCATTCCTCTCAGTGCAGGTTTCTGAAAGGACTGGAGGTATAGTGGGGTTGGAGATCCCAGCTGATGAGGAGCAAGGAGCGGTCCGCCTTGTTCTTTGATGTGGGTCTTCTAAGTGCTGTTGCCAACAGACTGCATGGGAGGACGTCATATGTCTGGTCAAGCATGTGGTGCCCAAGCAGCTGCTGTTGTGGCCATGCTTGATACGCTTCAGACATATGTTGCAAATAGCAACGGTGCGATCTGCTGTACATGTGTCAAAAAAGGCCCACACCAAAGAACTTTTCAAAATATGTGGGGAGTCAGCAGCGCCCTGCACCTACTTAACTCTGCGGTGTGATACAATAGAGTGGCTGCCCTTAAGCTGCCCCCTGGCCGGCATCCGAACTCATTGGAGATGTGCCTCCTCCTCCTCTTCCTCCTCTCTTCTATCAGGCACCCAAGTTGAGTCAATGACCTCATCATCCCCTTCCTCCTCATCACTGGATCAAACTTGGCAGTATGCTGCAGCTGGAGGAACATGACTGCCAGCTTCTTGACCTTCTTGGGCACCCCCTCCCTCTGGGCTGACGTTACTTCCTTCCTCAACCTGGGTACCATCATCGGAGCCTTCAAATTGTTGCGCATCCTCCTGCAGCATGTACCCGACACTGTGGTTGAATAGTTCCGGGGACTCCTCCGTGAATGATGGTGTGGCTAGGGAAGGAGTGACTGTTGACATGGAGCCGATGGAATAGGCCGCTTTGGCAGCTTCATTGGCAGGCAAACTACTCTGAGCATGGGTGACAGAGGATGAAGAGGATGAGAACGGCTTTGTTATCCATTCCACCAACTCTTCTGCATGTTGTGGCTCAATAACACGGCCAGCTGCAGGAAAATGGGACAAGCGTGCCCTGCGGCCATGTGCTGAGGATGCATTGTGACCACGACCAGCACTGTTGACTGTAGACACAGAGTCCTCTTGCCCTCTTTTAGTGGCCTGTGAGCATCTGCCTCTCCTTGGTGGCCTTCCGGACATGCTGTAAATTTTGTTTAGCCAAAAAACACTACACTGTATTGTGTACTGTGTACACCACCAGGAAAGTAGTAGCAACTGCACTAGGGGTGCACGGTACTGTGTACACCAACAGAAGTGTAATAATAACTATGGGTGCACTGTATGTATCGTGAACACCACCAGGAAAGTAGTAGCAACTGCACTAGGGGTGCACGGTACTGTGTACGCAAACAGAAGTTTAATAACAACTATGGGTGCACTGTATGTATTGTGTACACCACCAGGAAAGTAGTAGCAACTGCACTAAGGGTGCACGGTACTGTGTACACCAACAGATGTGTAATTACAACTATGGGTACACTGTATGTATTGTGTACACCACCAGGAAAGTAGTAGCAACTACACTATGGGTGCACGATACTGTGTATACCAACAGAAGTATAAGAACAGCTATGGGTACACTGTTTATATTGTGTACACCACCAGGAAAGTAGTAGCAACTGCACTATGGGTGCATGGTACTGTGTACACCAGCAGAAGTATAATAACAACTATGGGTGTACTGTATTGACCACCATTTATTTAAATGAAAAAGCAAGGAAGAATTGACTTTATAGGCACCAAATATAAAATTATATATAAATTTTATTAACATATAATACGAAAGACATATTAAAACATTGCATATAAAGTGCAAAAAGCTAGCTAAATCTCTCTCAAAAAGGTCATAGACCTCAGAGGCATATCCTTGAATACACGGACATGTCCTTACAGTAAAGATAAAAGACAACATACTTATAGCTCTACATGTTTCACAATTGAATGCTTCTTCAGGAGCTTGTTTATATAGTCTATAAAAGAGAGAAAGAAAAAACATACAAATACGAAAAATGCAATTAATATTCAAAGTTTTGGTAGAGAGTCTCAAAAGTTTGTGGGAAGTACCATAGAACAATCAATAGGTGGACCTCAAAACATGCAAAAGGTAAATAGGCTGACATGTGGGGACGTGCCTGGTACAGAAACTGTATAGGATGTAGGGAAGAAAAAATCCATCTATAAAGAAAGAGGTATATGAGTATACAAAGTGCATATGAACAGCCCAGCAGAAAAACTACACCAAGCCAAATATGAAAAGATAAGCCTTACCAGAGTGGATGTAGCGGGGGGGTTGTAAACAAATCCAATGGCGGAACGCCGTCTGGGAGAGAGAGCCTGTTAGAAGGCTGAATAATCAGCCTTAAATGCACGTCCCAATCAGGTGTGCGGCTTCCACATCACCGGGCAGAGCTGTGCGCGCATCTCCGTATCGGCCGCACATGCGCAGTACGCAATAGCGACTGCAATAGAAGCGGCCGCACGAGAGGGGCACAGTTCTGAAGGTTCCAGGGCTCAGAGCTCCCCCCCAGTGGGCACTCCAAGATAACAGCGTGGAAACGCTGTAAGGCAGATATAGGAAGCCTATAGAGAGGTGTTGGTATGACCAGAGGGAGAGAAGGCCATAGGGGGAGAGTAGCAGACCTGGACCTAGAGCCACATAAAACATCTCCAGAAAGAGCTGCACATGCAACCAACATCACCAGCACATAGGAGAAGTCCAGGGATTGATGCCATTGGGATCTCCACCACAGGCCTGAAACAAAAGCCATAGTCAAAAATAGATAAGTCATGTAGGACCTATGGAAAAGTAAAAAATTTATATATAGCGCCCACCTACTTAGGTGTGTGTTAGATTAGATAGTTAGGTTTAGAAATAGGCCGAATTCCCCCATGTTGTAGAAAGCTAGGACCAAATACACATATCATTACACAACATACTTTTAAAATTTGGGACTAGTTGCACACACTAAACAGGTGGGAGTATAATTCACCACTGATTTACTTAAAAAACAATGAGCTGTTTCCCCCGGGGATGGAGGAAGTTGGGGGTAACTGGATCTTAAGCAACAAAACACAATTAAAAGACATAGTGAAGAAAGGGAAAATAGGCACTTACGAGCACTTAGACACACATAGAGACTTAATGAGACTAAATGGATGGCGATATGCCCAACTCTCGCACTTTGTCAAAAGTCTTCCGGCGCCTTTAAGAGAGGAAAATAGCCTCTTACCAATAGAGAAAATATTTAACAGCAATAAGACCAAAGGGTATATGTCCGCCATATACAAAATGCTGTTAAACAGTGGAGAGATGGAAATGCCGCCATTCATTAAGAAATGGGAGAAGGATTTGGGGGCACCACTAGAAGAAAATGCAATGGGTAACATATTAAAGGCATTACACAGCACGGCAACTGACACAAAAATGATAGAGTCAAACTATAAGTGCCTATCCAGATGGTATGCAACGCCCATAAAAATCAATAAATACCAACCAGACAGGTCGCCAAACTGTTGGAGGGGGTGTAGGATGCCCGGGTCTATGGCTCACATATGGTGGAGCTGTCCGGTGGTTAAAAAGTTCTGGGAGGAGGTAATTCAAATAATTGAGACGATAACGGGCAAATCAATACTATATGACCCCTGGATATGTTTGTTTCATAGCTCGGAGGGAGGTAATCGGGAGTACAACACGTCCATAATTCCAGTATTACTAAATACAGCAAAAAGTGAAATTCCCAAGAATTGGCAGAATGCTGAAGGCCCTAAGATTAGGGATTGGTTTCAAAAAATACAGGAAACATATATTCTAGAGAAAAGGGAGAAAGACTGGTTATATAAAGAGGAAGCGATGGGGGGAGGAAGATGGGCAGTATGGGCGGCATTCAGGAAATCTCCCATATACGCTGAAATGATGCTGAGTTAATCCGACCCCCATGGGGGAAATAGGTGTTCTACCCTAGTGGAAAAACAGTATTGGGGTCTGCGGGGGGAAGTGGGGGGGGTATGGTTAGGGGAGGGCGGGAAGAGGGGAGGTTTTAGAGATAGGATGTGTGGGTTATTGTATGTTTTTTCTTTTCTTTGCCTTTTGTATGGATATTTAAAACTTAAATAAAGATTTAAAAAAAAAAAAGAAATAGGCCAAATTACCAGTGTTTTACCCTGTGGTGTAAGCTGGTGGGTTTGATTGGCATGGGAGGATGATTAGAGTAGAGGGGGGTGTGGCCACCTACACTCTGCCTGTGTAGTTTCCTTCATTTCTCATGACCTGATCTGGGAAATGGGAGGAATACAGGAATAGAGTGGCAGGTAGTCTTCTGGAGACCCCTCTGGACCAATCATTAATTTGCTTAGGCAGAGGCGGGACTGCTATAAAAGGCTTGGTCACATGCTTCCGGGGGTTCTTATGGGAGTATGGAGATCCAGAGAGAGAAGGATGTAGAGACTGGTACAGCTTTGGTGCTCTCCCCTGCGGGGAGAGAGGGAATATGCAGGTGGAGAAGAGACTGCAGGAGATTTACATGGAGGTCACTACTACTGACAGATACAAAGACTGGGAGAGGATCATCTGTGGAATTATGGGCGATCGCTCGGTAACACAAATGAGTGTAACCCAGGGGAACAGTGCTTTCAAGAGACTTTAAAGGAGTTAGAGTGCGGGTCCGGAGGAAAAGAAATAGGAGTGGGCCTTAGAGAACTAACACCCTGGAGGAATACAAAAAGTCTGGACTTTATTCAGAGTATCGTCCTTAGAGTTAAATTGGAAGTGCTGTGCAGTCAGGAAATAGTGACTAACAGAAGGAAGGAAAGATGCATTACACATTATGAAACCAGTGCAAGATGAAAGTTCTCCACCAATGCTTAACATTTTCTGGATTTGAGTCTTGTGATAGCAATGGAATGCCAGAAGTTGAATAAAGTTCATAAAGTTTAATGTTCATGGACTGTCTGTCGTGTCACATCTGTGAGGGATAGGGGGGTAACGGGAACACACTTCAGGGAAGAATGAACTACCCAGCAGCTCCTACGGGGATAGTGCGCTTCATATATAAAAACAATGGACATTAATTTGTAAGTATAACTGCAAAAACTTTTCATGTGTGACAACAATTAGGCAGGGGGTGGCAAATAGATATAAACAGAAAATATACTAAATATATTTAGTATATATATAATATATATAAAATAAATATATGAAGAGACAAAACCACATAATTGTATAGTAGAGTATATAAGAGTAGGCAGTAAGAAACACAGCAACATGAAAGAGGGAGGGAAAGGGACCCGGAGACATTACAGCAAGAGGCAGGAAGATATATTGAAATATATAACCAGTAATAAAATTTGTTCTAAGAGAAGGTAGTTTGACCAAAAACCGGTATATTAAAGGAAAGATTTGTAAGATTGTACTTCATTAATGCCTGGCCAACGTGTGGCATTAAGGCGGTCTCTCCATTTTGCCTCATGCTGGAGTATCTTCCTATCCCAATCCCCTCCCCTTGGGCCCTGTGAAATCACTGCCAAAGCAATAAAGTTGGCAACAGAGGTATCGAATCTATGACAAAGATCACAATGTCTACATATGGGACATTGCACAGGGCGCAATGTCCACAGGCATAGATTCCAAATTCCTTGGTAGTATGGCCGTGAGAAGGGACAAAGTGACTTTTGGTCAGTTTGTCACGCAGCGAGACCGCTCTTTTGAAAACGATCTCTGGGTGGTCACTGACATATTTATTCAAAATGGGGTCCTCATTTAAGATGTGCCAATGTTTGTTCAGCATATTTCTTAATTGATATTGTTGGTATGAATATTGTGTAATAAACTTAACCGTAGAGTGGTCTTCTGACTTGGCTTTATTTTTATACAGAAATGTATTTCTAGGTTGTTCATAGGCTTTATTGAAAGCTTTACGTAGGAGTGATTTTCAGTATCCCCGTTGGAGGAGTCGTTCCCTTAAGCGGCCGCATGGTATCTGAAATCACTGTCACAAGTACAATTCCTTCTGAGTCGAATATATTGTGCGTAGAAAATGCTACGCTCAAGTTTCGGGGGATGGGCACTGGACGCGTGCAAGATCTTGTTGCCAGCTGTTTCCTTGCAGTGCAGCGTGGTAGCCAAACAATTATCATGATCTTTGAAAATTACAAGGTCAAGGAATGAGATTTTTTGTGGATCACCCTTAACTGTAAATTTTAAATTGAAGGTGTTATTGTTCAAATGGTCAACAAAGGTATCCAAGGTATGCTGTGAACCTACCCAAATAGCAAATATATCGTCGATATATCCTAGCCACACCAGTACATGAGTTCTTCATTGGAGAAAATATCGCGCTCCCACCCCCACAGGTACAGGTTGGCATAGGCCGGGGCACAGCAGGAGATGCCTATCACACGGGTCTGATTGACCAGGACACCCATGCATACCTCAATACCAAATTCCCGCGCACTGCTACATTTTATGCACTCCCGAAGTTACACAAGAATATACATGCTCCCCCAGGTCGGCCCATAGTTTACTGGATAGGCTCACTGACTGAAAATGGCAGCAGACTTATCGATTTTTTCTTGACCCCCATGTCATACGATTGCCATCCTATGTCCGTGAAGCACTAGACCTTCTTAAACATATTGAGGGTGTTGCGGTCCCTCCCGACGCCCTGCTCGTGACTTTGGATGTGAAGGCTTTGTACTCCAGCATTCTGCACAAGCAGGGTGTCGGGATGGTACGCACCTTCCTCAGGGAGGAAGATCACCATCTGTGGCCCTTTAATGAGTTTCTGTTAATACTACTTTTTTTCATTTTGACACACAACTGGTTTACATTCAATGGCTCCCACTACCTCCAGGTGCAGGGCGTTTCCATGGGCACCTGCTGTGCCCCGGCCTATGCCAACCTGTACCTGGGGGGGTGGGAGCACAATATTTTCTCCAATAAGGAACTTATGTACTGCTGTGGCTAAGATATATCGACGATATATTTGCTATTTGGGTAGGTTCACAGCATACCTTGGATACCTTTGTTGACCATTTGAACAATAACACCTATATTTTTCAAATTTACAGTTAAGAGTGATCCACAAAAAATCTCATTCCTTGACCTTCTAACTTTCAAAGATCATGATAATTGTTTGGCTACCACGCTGTACCGCGATGAAACAGCTGGCAACATGATCTTGCATGCGTCCAGTGCCCATCCCCCTACACTTGTGCATAGCGTTCCCTACGCACAATATATTAGACTCAGAAGGAATTGTACTCGTGACAGTGATTTCAGATACCATGCGGACCGCTTAAGGGAATGACTCCTCCAACGGGGATACTCAAAATCGCTCCTACGTAAAGCTGTCAATAAAGCCTATGCACTATGTATCATACGGACCGCTCTTAGGTGTTCTTTTTCCCCTTTTTTCCTTCTTGCAATATTGCATTGGGAGTCCACCGGTCAATCTGCTGCATTGAAGAGATACCTGCTGGGAATTTTTGAGGACAACCAGAGAATCCGAGCTGTGTCTATCCAGTGTATATGGAATCTATGCCTTTATGACCTTCCATCTGGTAAGCATTCTATATGCATATGAGTGGAGAAGATTTTTTGGTGTCCTTATATTAAGAAGGAGTATCTTCACTACAGAAGATTTGTGTCCCTCCATATATGGACTTTCACCTATATCATTTGCGCTGCACTTAATTTGTTTTTTATCTTGATGTATGGGCTTGGTGTTAACCCTTAGTGTTCAGCTTGCATTAGTTTTTTATTTATTTTGTTTGCGCTGATTGTTTCCATTTTTGGTATAAAGCCTATGCACAACCTAGAAATACATTGCTGCATAAAAATAAAACCAAGTCAGAAGACCACTCTACGGTTAAGTTTATTACGCAATATTCATACCAACAATATCAATTAAGAAATGTGCTGGCACATCTTACATGAGGACCCCATTTTGAATAAATATGTCAATGACCACCCAGAGATCATTTTCAAAAGAGCGGTCTCGCTGCGTGACAAACTGACCAAAAGTCACTTTGTCCCTTCTCATGGCCATACTACGAAGGAATTTGGAATCTATACCCGTGGACATTGTGCCCTGTGTCCTTGAATTTCTACTGGCCGTAGATTTAGATTACCCAATGGGGAGCTCTTTTACCCACACTTTCGGGCTGATTGTAACACCCAGAGGGTGGTCTATCTAATGACGTGCAAATGTGGGGTCTTTTATATTGGCAAAACAATTCGCCAATTACGACAAAGAATCAATGACCATATTTACTCCTCTGCCAATGGCAGGATGCTTAGTCCCATAAGTAGACATCTTGATCTTTGTCATAGATTCGATACCTCTGTTGCCACCTTTATTGCTTTGGCAGTGGTTCCACAGGACCCAAGAGGAGGGGATTGAGACAGGAAGACACTCCAGCATGAGTCAAAATGGATAGAGCACCTTAATGCCAAACGTTGGCCAGGCATTAATGAAGTAAAATCTTACAAATGTTTCCTTTAATATACCGGTTTTTGGTGAAACTACCTTCTCTTAGAACAAATTTTATTACCGGTTATATATTTCAATATATCTTACTGCCTCTTGCTGTAGTGTCTCCGGGTCCCTTTCCCTCTCTCTTTCATGTTGCTGTGTTTCTTACTGCCTACTCTTATATACTCTACCATACAATGATGTGGTTTTGTCTCTTTATTATATTTTTTGTTTATATCTATTTGCCACCCCCTGCCTAATTGTTGTCACACATGAAAAGTTTTTGCAGTTATACTTACAAATTAATGTCCATTGTTTCTATATATATTTTTTACTTTTCTATAGGTCCTACATGACTTATCTATTTTTGACTATGGCTTTTGTTTCAGGCCTGTGGTGGAGATCCCACTGGCATCAATCCCTGGACTTCTCCTATGTGCTGGTGATGTTGGTTGCATGTGCGGCTGGGTAGCCGCATTGTGTCTCTTTCTGGAGACGTTTTATGGGGCTCTAGGTCCAGGTCTGCTACTCTCCCCCTATGGCCTGCTCTCCCTCTGGTCATACCAACACCTCTCTATAGGCTTCCGGTTATATATTTCCACGCTGTTATCTTGGAGTGCCCACTGGGGGGGAGCTCTGAGCCCTGGAACCTTCAGGACTGTGCCCCTCTCGTGCGGCTGCGTCTATTGCAGCCGCTATTGCGTACTGCGCATGTGCGGCCGCTACGGAGATGCACGCACAGCTCTGCCCGGCCGAGTCAGGTGATGCGGAAGCCACACACCTGATTGGGACAAGCATTTAAGGCTGATTATTCAGTCTTCTAACAGGCTATCTCTCCCAGATGGCGTTCCGCCATTGGATTTGTTTACAACCCCCCGCTACATCCACTCTGGTAAGGCTTATCTTTTCATATTTGGCTTGGTGTAGTTTTTCTGCTGGGCTGTTCATATGCACTTTGTATACTCAGACATATACCTCTTTCTTTATAGATGGCCCTAACCTGGTACATGCTCCACTCATTATGCCGCTACATACAAATCCTAACTAAGTCTTCCCCTCTTTTTGCTGTTGGTAGCCCTTTCAAGTGAGCATTGTATATGCTTGATATAAAGGCTTTATTGATAAATTCACTATTTTGAGGTGAGATTTTGTACTCTACTAATAATACTTGCTCTATTTGTGTGTTGTTTGGATTACTTTATCTTAAACTATGCCTCATTACTATACCTATAGTGACATATATGTATACATATATACATTTTAGAGGTGGCGATATACACTACCAGGCACAACTGTACCATCTAAAAGCTCGCCTTTTGACTGAGCAATTACCAGCCATCCAGAATTATTACCTAACTGTTTCATATAAGGTAGGCTTATATCTACATGTTTGTAGCTTATCACATCTACCTACCTTCTCACGCTTTGAGCCAATTTTTACAATTTACTTTAATTACCCTCTGTTGGGCTGTTATGCCTTTTCTTTGTTAGTGGATTTTTTCTTCCCTACATCCTATACAGTTTCTGTACCAGGCACGTCCCCACATGTCAGCCTATTTACTTTTTGCATGTTTTGTGGTCCACCTATTGATTGTTCTATGGTACTTCCCACAAACTTTTGAGACTCTCTACCAAAACTTTGAATATTAATTGTATTTTTCGTATTTGTATGTATTTTCTTTCTCTCTTTTATAGACTATATAAACAAGCTCCTGAAGAAGCATTCAATTGTGAAACATGTAGAGCTAAAGTTTGTTGTCTTTTATCTTTACTGAAAGGACATGTCCATGTATTCAAGGACATGCCTCTGAGGTCTATGACCTTTTTTAGAGAGATTTAGCTAGCTTTTTGCACTTTTTATGCAATGTTTTAATATGTCTTTCGTATTATATGTTAATAAAATTTATATATAATTTTATAATTGGTGCCTATAAAGTCCATTTTCCTTCCTTCCTTCATTTAAATAAATTGACCTATAGGACGTGGCACTGCACTACCTAATAAATTCCCACAGTTCCATCCTGTGGTGGAATTTGGCACTTTTTTGATCCTGTATGGACCACCAGAAAAGTATGAGCAACTGCACTATGGGTGCACAGCACTGTATACTGTGTACACTGCCTAAAGTATATTAGAAACAGTACACCAGGAACGGCCTGCAGTCAGATATAGCTAAACTGGATACAGTGGATATATATTAAATACACTGCAGCTAACTGAATCACCTGCCTGCCTTAAGAATATTAGAAACAGTACACCAGGAACAGACTGCAGTGAGATCGAGCTAAACTGGATACAGTGGATATATATATACGAGACTATCTGTATATATATATTAAATACACTGCAGCTAACTGAATCGCCTGACAGAAGTATATTAGAAACAGTACACCAAGAACAGCCTGCAGTGAGATATAGCTAAACTGTATGCAGTGGATATATATATATATATATATATATATATATGAGACTGACTGTATATATCTATATATATATATATATAGATATATATCTATATTTATATATATCTATATATATAGATATATATAGATCTATATATATATATATCTATATATATATATAGATCTATATATATCTATATATAGATCTATATATAGATATATATATATATATTAAATACACTGCAGCTAACTGAATCACCTGCCTGCCTGAAGTATATTAGAAACAGTACACCAGGAACAGACTGCAGTGAGATCGAGCTAAACTGGATACAGTGGATATATATATACGAGACTGACTGTGTATACAGTATATATATATTAAATACATTGCAGCTAACTGAATCACCTGCCTGCCTGATGTATATTAGAAACAGTACACCAGGAACGGACTGCAGTCAGATCTAGCTAAACTGGATACAGTGGATATATATATATATATATATATATATATACATACACAAGACTGACTGTATATATATATATATATATATATATATATATATATATATATATATATATATATATATATATATATATATATATATATATATATATATTAAATACACTGCAGCTAACAGAATAATCTGCCTGCCTGCCTGCTCAATCTAAATGACACGCTCTCTTTGTCCACACCAGCAACGACACACTACACGAGGCCGACGTGCAGGCGGCCTTATATAGTGTGGGGCATGGACTTAGTCCCCTTGAGCCATGATTAGCAAAAGGCACCCTGCCTTTGGCCAATTATGGCTCTCTTAGCTGAGGGCGCTGTGATTGGCCAAAGCATACAGGTCATGGTGCATGCTCTGGCCAATCATCATACAGCAGTGCACTGCGCTCCCACATTTGGTGCGAACTGCCCATAATGTTTGGTTTTCGACCCGAACAGAAAGCTCATCCCTAATCAGCAGATATATTGGGGACAGTAAAAGAAGGGGAGGAGCAGAGAAAACAGGATCAAAAAGCCTTTTTACACAATGTAGAGGATTAACCCCTTAGGTTCCACAGTGAGTATAACAGGCATGCTTTACTACATAAACAGACTGATTTGGGCCTTGCAAAGACCTGAGGGTGAGCATTTGATTTTAGACCTAGTCTATCCCTCCAAGTGAAGAGCAAACAAGGTTATGGGCTTGTTCCACCTGTGCTAGGATAGTTGGCATGGGAGACTTTGTGCTGGCTTACTAGGGCACTATAGTTCCTGGAAAAAAACTCTGCACCTGTGCTGAGAGTAAAAACTTTGCAGCAAGCATGCCAACAGATATAAATTAGTCAATAAGAGTAAAATACAAAAGTGCTGCACATACACTGTATAAAATATAGTGCAAATATAATCCACAAAGAATGCAAATGAATTAAATTTTTTATATAATATATATATATATATATGTGTGTGTGTGTCCAGGGAAAAAAGTCTATAACTATATACGTAGTAAAGTGCCAAGTGACTCTTGCTTACCAAAAAACTTTGACCCCCTATTACAGAGCAGTCAAAACCAGCTTGTTATATGGCAAGACTTCCACCACAAAGCTGGCCAGAAGCTCAAGCTCAACTTCAGGTCAGGATTTATGGATCACCCTCTGGTGTGCTATAATTAAAAGAAAACCAGGGCAACCGCATAGTGTAAAACTGATAGAAAAAACGCTTCTCATTGATTTAAACCAAGTGTCATAGTTAAATAGACAGTAAAAACACATTGCAGCTAGTCCCAATAGTGGGGCAGGCCGCTTCCGGATTCACAGAGCACATGCACGTAGCATAAGGGGTTGCAGGTGTCACAATCGCAACCCCGCCCCTAGCTCCAGGGGGCCCCTGCAGCCTCCCTGTCATATTATCATATCCTCCACAAAGTCCAAAGTGTTTGTGCTGTGTGCTGCAACATGGAATGGTAACCGAGCTCAACGAGTTAGGAGGAGAAGAGTGCCGTCCTGTAGCCACAATGGGACAGATGTTACTGGTGAGGTAAGACACCGCTCAGTATTCCCTAGTCACCAGCTGGGATTCTTTGTACCCCCCCCACCTGGAGATGTCTGCTTACCCCACTTTCCTGACAACTGGGGAAAAGACACACACCTCTGGGAGGTGACCTTCCTTCAACACCTGCCAACACTGACACAGAAATTGCTAAAACAAATCCCTTAGCACCTCCTGAGGGGCCCCTGAGGGGCTGCAGGCTCCAGATTTTGTGTCACATGGCTTTGCCCCCCCAGATCTAGGTTGCCCCCCCAAGCCCCCTGACCACCCCCTCCACCCTGGGTGCTATGCCCGCTGCTGAGATCCTTTCCCATTATGGCACTCTATATTGCTCCTCCTCCACAGGGCTGAAATCATATTCCTTTACAACACAGCCAGTCAGCCACGATCTTCACAGGGTGTATTTGCCTACTGCATCTACACTGCTGTTACGTTTAGAGAATTTCACAGGTCAGAACAGCAACATAAAAGCCAGATACACCCTATGAAAGCTGACAGACTATGCATAAAGGAATGTGATTCCAGCCCTGTGTAGTGTGGGGGGGAGGAGCTGTATACAGTGCTGGGATGGGAAAGGAGCTTTGCCAAGTGACCTGCCAGGGATCCCTGTCCTCTGATTCTCCAGCGGTGATCCCTGTCCTCTGATTCTTCAGCTGTGATCCTTGTCCTGTGATGTAAGGAGGAACTCTGGGAACTCAAAACTCTTAAGCCACTTTGAGTATCATGGCTTGTGGTAGGTGTATCCGCACGAACGGTGGAAGTGGTGGGTGGTAGTGGGGGGGGGGCCGGGTCAACTTCTGCATTGGGGAGTTAAACATACCTACATATCTGAAAATATATAGCATGAATTCGTATGTAAGCAAATGGTCCTATGCTAATTTTGGTCTTTTGTCTGCAGTGGGAGATTGTGTCCGCCTTCAGACAAGCACAAAGAAAAGTAAACTCCGCAGCCATAGTAGTGGCAGGAATGCAAGTTCTTTTTCAAGAGAAGTCAGATGTCATTGAAGATATAAATCTTTACTTTGGAAGTGTCAGTAAATGTACAATACAGGCAAAGAAGACTAGAGTGGCACTAATTGGAAGGTTTGTATTACTGAATACTGCTTGTTAAGCCTACGATGCTGCACAGAGGCCTTGATGAAGAAGGTCCACTGAAACAGTGCAGGGGGACACTCCACAGAGGAAGTGGACTGTAAAGACCAGAACCCACTAACTCTAGGGTTTCATGAGCAATTAAATATCTCTGCTACTGGCAGGTTTAACAATTTGTTGGCAGCCACCTCATGTACAACAAACTGAAGTCAATATGCTGCTAAAGGCACAATCCTAAAGTGGGCAATTGGTTGATGTTTTATAATACAGCTATATCCAAAAATCTAATTATTAAATAAGTTTAATTTCCACCAATGTTTAATATTGATTTAGACTGCATGCTGTCAGTAGCGCAGTGGATGGTTTCAGTAGAGCAGTAGACGGTGTCAGTAGGACAGAGAACGATGTCAGTAGAGCAATGAATGGCATCAGTAGGGCAGAGGATGATTTTAGTAGAGCAGTAGATGGTGCCAGTAGGGCAAAGGACAATGTCAGTAGAGCAGTGGATGGTGTCAGTTGGGCAGAGGGCAATGTCAGTAGAGCAGTAGATGGTATCAGTAGGGCAGAGGACAATATCAGTAGAGTATTGGACGGTGACGGTAGGGCAGTGGACAGTGTCGGTAGGGCAGTGGACGGTGTCGGTAGGGCAGTGGATGGTGTCGGTAGAGCAGTGGACGGTGTCAGTAGAGCAGTAGATGGCATCAGTAGGGCAGAGAACAATTTCAGTAGAGCAGTGGATGTGTCGGTAGGGCAGTGGATGTGTCAGTAGGGTAGTGGACCATTTCAGTAGAGCAGTGGATGGTGTCAGTAGGACAGTGCATGGTGTCAGTAGGGCAGTGGATGGTGTCGGTAGTTTTTATTTTTTATTCATTTTTACAATTTTTTTATTCTTTTAGGAATACCGTTGGGGACCTTTGGCCAAAGAGAGCACATGGGAAGGGGGGAGGGGGAGGGGAAAAGAGGAACAAGGACAGGAGAGGCAGCTGAGGAGGCATTTACTGGAACCAATCCTCTGGATTTTTCTCCTGCAGTAGATGAATGCCGGTGGAAGGGAGAGGAGGAGAAGCTGTTTTTCAGCTGCTTTAGGAGGAAAATACAGGGGATCAACAGAAGACCGGTATATAAAAAATCTGAATTCCCTGCAAATTACTGGGGTTTCAGATTTTACGCCCCCCCACCCTGGTGCCCTAAGCAGCCTTATGCTGACTGCCCATTAGTGTCCTCTGCCCCCTTCACATCACCCCCCCCCCCCCCCCCCCCACAGTAGTGTCCTCTGACCTTTTCCTTGATAAACATTTTACTTTTTTATTTTATGGTTTATTTTTCTGATACTTCTTTTTGATTATGGAATTCATATTGGCTGTACATGGTCATATTTTATGTGATATTGCACCATACAATTATACCTGGGACCTGCTTTTAATTACATGATCTCCAGCTTTAAAACAACAACCTTGTCCCTCACCCCCTTAAGCCATTTTAATATCAGTATCTCAAATATGTAACATTTGTAAGCGATGACACACTTTTAAATAATAAAATAACTAGCAAACACAATGGACCACAAATTACCTAACTCAATTGTGAGAGTGCAATATGACATGCACATAAACATAGCAATTCTTGGTGATTAATGATGGTGACACCAATTGTACCTACTGTTCTGTCCAGGCCGTGGAATGAGGAGACATTGGGTGAAGCTTGCAGGCTGGTTCTGGATGAGATTTCTCTTGATCCTGCAGCTCCTGGCGGAAAGGTGGAATTTAGGAGAACACTGACTGTTAGTTTTCTCTTCAAGTTTTATCTGGAGGTGCTATATACTCTAAGATCAGAGGTAAGTACTGTAGCTTAATGATACACATCTTATGTTATTTTCAATCTCATTCCAAGAAAAAGTACCCTTTTAACATGAATTATGGATTCCCGGTGTCTTCCCACTAAACCCTATTAAAACTACAGGATACAGTAGTGACATAGATGTCAGAGAGAGCAACTATTGAGCACAATAGGGGACACAGGAAACTGACTTGCAGAGGAAACTGTTCCAGGGTATTAAAAAGAGAAAGGGAGGGGTGCTGCGCTAACCAGAGGGTCTATACTCATTAATTGTGGGATCGAAGGCCTCAGTATAATAGAATACATACACATATAAAATCGCATGATTTGGAGTATATAAAACGCATAGGTGAAGGTGGTATCCAGAAATTGGGGGGAGGGGTGGTTAGTGATAGAAGTATAAACAATATATATAAAATGGTCCACACAAGTGATAAATATAAACAATAAAACATTGACTAAAATTCATTCAGTCCAGTGATGTCCAATATGTTAAAGTGCTGGTGCTATCGTGCCTTAAGTAAACTGAAATAATGCAATGTGCTATAGACCAATAAATAAATAGAACAATATTGCACGAGAAGAATATATCACATGAAAAATGAGAAAGGCATAATCGCCAGAATCTTCGTGTTGCTACAAGTGCAAAAATGAAAGTTCAGTGTGGATAATCCAGTGAGTAGACAAAAAACTTGCTAGTGTCCAAAAAAATTATATCAAGTGTCCAAAACAAAAACAAAGTGCAACTCAGGGCAAATCTTATCAATGGTGCACAAAAAGAAAGTGCTCAAACTCAGCAATATATAACAGTGAGGTGATGCTATGCAGACAAAACACTCTGTGTCCTCTTCATGCAGCATGCGCTAGTGTAGGTAATGGCCCCTTACCTAGCGGTGCTAGGTCAACCGCATGTATGTTGTATAATCGCAAGGTCCTGGGTCTCTACTGCGTCCCTGTGTTCCCGCTTGCCGACTCTACAGGATCCTAATTGCTGGCTGGATGTATCTAGTTATGGTCCTGGAATAGTGCGGTTCCTAGCTTCTCCACATCTCATCTCAAGTATATAAAACATAGGACAAGGTACCCAGATAGTGAAGTATGTATTGTAAGGGTCACTTTATTCATATACACATAGGAAAGAGTACTCACATTGAGCAGTTAGTATCACAGCGTTGTATCCAACGAGCGGCGAGCTCGTAATGCATTCAGCAGAGAAGAAAACGAAACAAGCCTATTCCGTCCCTACGCGTGACGTCACCGATCACGTGAAGAAGTCACGTGATCGGTGACGTCACGCGTAGGGACGGAATAGGCTTGTTTCGTTTTCTTCTCTGCTGAATGCATTACGAGCTCGCCGCTCGTTGGATACAACGCTGTGATACTAACTGCTCAATGTGAGTACTCTTTCCTATGTGTATATGAATAAAGTGACCCTTACAATACATACTTCACTATCTGGGTACCTTGTCCTATGTTTTATATACTTGAGATGAGATGTGGAGGAGCTAGGAACCGCACTATTCCAGGACCATAACTAGATACATCCAGCCAGCAATTAGGATCCTGTAGAGTCGGCAAGCGGGAACACAGGGACGCAGTAGAGACCCAGGACCTTGCGATTATACAACATACATGCGGTTGACCTAGCACCGCTAGGTAAGGGGCCATTACCTACACTAGCGCATGCTGCATGAAGAGGACACAGAGTGGTTTGTCTGCATAGCATCACCTCACTGTTATATATTGCTGAGTTTGAGCACTTTCTTTTTGTGCACCATTGATAAGATTTGCCCTGAGTTGCACTTTGTTTTTGTTTTGGACACTTGATATAATTTTTTTGGACACTAGCAAGTTTTTTGTCTACTCACTGGATTATCCACACTGAACTTTCATTTTTGCACTTGTAGCAACACGAAGATTCTGGCGATTATGCCTTTCTCATTTTTTATGTGATATATTCTTCTTGTGCAATATTGTTCTATTTATTTATTGGTCTATAGCACATTGCATTATTTCAGTTTACTTAAGGCACGAGAGCACCAGCACTTTAACATATTGGACATCACTGGACTGAATGAATTTTAGTCAATGTTTTATTGTTTATATTTATCACTTGTGTGGACCATTTTATATATATTGTTTATACTTCTATCACTAACCACCCCTCCCCCCAATTTCTGGATACCACCTTCACCTATGCGTTTTATATACTCCAACTCATGCGATTTTATATGTGTATGTATTCTATTATACTGAGGCCTTCGATCCCACAATTAATGAGTATAGACCCTCTGGTTAGCGCAGCACCCCTCCCTTTCTCTTTTTAATTTTCTTTCCGGGCTTATGTTTGGGCCCTGATTTTGGTGCATGCAGCTGTCCGGGTGTAGATGGTTTATATACCTCTTGAATTGCAGTTAGAAGTCTACACGATTACCACACTTTTTTCCAAATTGGTAGCGCAGGAATAGCTCCCGTTGTTCCAGGGTATTGTTCTGACTAGCAGCGGTGTTACCAACAGCTTCTTTGTAAGTACTTATTTAGGCAAATTTGTTTATATGACATAGTCGTAAAAAAAAAAACTCAAAAAACAGATATTTGTGGTATTCAGGATATTGTGTGGAAGTTATGGCACCAGTAGGATAGAGCAAGATTTCATTAGGGCAGAGGACAATGACAGTAGAGCAGTGGATGACGTCAGTAGGGCAGTGGACGGTGTCAGTAGGGCAGTGGATGGTGTCAGTACGGCAATGGATGGTGTCAGTAGGGCAGTGGATGGTGGCAGTAGGGCAGAGAATGGTGTCAGTAGAGCAATAGATGGTGTCAGCAGGGCAGAGGACGATTTCAGTAGAGGCAACTTTGTTTAAATGGCATAGTCTGTAAAAAAGCAAAAATAAAAAGATATTTGTGGTATTCAGGAAATTGTGTGGAAGTTATGGCGTCAGTAGGGCAGAGGAAGATTTCAGTAGAGCAGTGGATGGTGTCAGTAGGGCAGAGGGCGATGTCAGTAGGGCAGAAGACGATGTCAGTAGAGCAGTGGATGGTGTCAGTAGGTAAGAGGATGATGTCAGTAGAGCTGTGGATGGTGTTAGTAGGGAAGAGGACGATATCAGTAGAACAGTAGATGGCGTCAGTAGGGCAGAGGACAATTTCAGCAGAGGCAACTTTGTTTAAATGACATAGTCGGTAAAATAAAAACAGGTATTTGTGATATTCAGGATATTGTGTGGAAGTTACTGAAACTAAAAATCCTTCTTATTGTTAGTACAGGCAATAACATGCAAAAAAGAGCTGATTTTATACAAGAATTTAAACATTCACTTTTTATTAAAAATGTATGCAGGCCTGGCTGTGAAAGAAGTTTATTTGCCTACTGATTTAGGCTTAAATTCTTTAAGCCTGATATCTCAGATGTCATATGAAAGAGGTAAACTCTGATGTAAGGGGGTCAGGCCTGGGGGGGACCAGGCCTAAAGCTGTTTAAGGGGGCCCCAAAACTTCTGATGGCTATCCTGTTCCCCACACATTGCACCAACGTTCAGTATACCGCTGCAGGCTTGGATGATAAGCTGGAGATGAAGCTGTCTCCTGCAAACTTCAGCCAATCCGAGAAGAGGAGGTATCCAGCCAATGAGGTGCTATGTTGCATGCAACATCACCTCTTCCCAGCTCCCCAGTCAGTCTCCACATGGAGCTAAAGTTAGCAAGGCTTTTTTTTGGGGGGGGGGGGATAGTGCAAATAGCTTGTCTTGCCTAGGGGGCAAAAGCACTGGCCCTGCATATGGCACCTGAAGTAGTCTGACAGTTGACACCATGCATATTGCCTGATTTCACATTCAGGTTCCTAATTCCTGAAAGTGCTTAACATTGTCAAACACAACTTTTATTTAAAAGTTATATAAACTATTATTAGCAGTTCTAGAGTTGGATGAGTTGTGTAGAACCTTTGAACCCTGAGGCTCAAGCCAAAGTGTTAGGCTTAAAGTATGTAAAGCTGCAATACAAGTTCACATAAAAAAAAAAATAAAAAAATCACTCCAGTCCCCTCAATAGCTTCAGGTGTTTTCAGTTTTTGTTTGAAAGGGAGGGAATGATTTGGAAACCACATATACAGTACATGCTTGATGTGATGAGTATAAGAAATAAGTATACACACTTAGGAGTTACTTAAAACAGAACTCTACTCCAGAAATGGACTTTATGTACATGGACCCATCACCCGCCCCCCCCCCCCGGTATTTTTCTGTATTTTCCCTGCAGCTCTTCGCCAGCTGCCATTCTTACTTTGGCAAAAATTACGTATTCTGCTCCCAATGCCATCTGGGATATCCCCATCACGTAATCCAAGCGCCTGCGAGAGCTCATTCACAGAGTGCCGGTGGGGTGGAGTTGCATTGCTCCATCAGGGGCCGTGCTGCATAATTCCAGTAGAAGCAGCTGGCTGAAGAGACCAATATGGGGGCACGGAACATAGGCTTTGACGCCTGAACAGCAGATCATTGCAGGACAACTCTTGGTCCACTGGGCAGGTGAGTATGTTTTTAGAAGGAAACCCAGCATAACACGTAAAGATGGGGAGGTAGAAATAGGGGAGTGAAGTTCCTCTTTAAGAGCTACTATACAGTTACAATATTGCAATATTGTAAATGGCATTTCAATATTTGATGCATACAAAGTAAAATGCTTATGTACATATCTTAACTCCTTTTTCCACAGCTTAATGTGAATGGTTATAACCATCCTATGGAAATATCGCTGAACAACAGTGTTAAAAATTGCAATAACCAGGGTACAATACTGAAGACTATACAGAGATACCAAGTCAGTAAACTGCCAATCAGAGTTTTTTTTCGCTTTTTTATTTATTTTTTTGTCTGTTGCCACAACACAGCATGTGTAAAAAAAAAAAAAAAACAAACACAACTATTTTTATGTTATATCTAGGACAAAACAATTCATCAGCCTCCTCAGGATCCTGTTGGCCATCCCATCATGCACCGCACAGCCATGATGCAAATGTCCGGTGAAGCAATATACTGTGATGATATGCCCTTCATCGATGGAGAGCTTTTTATGGCTTTGGTGACTAGTTCTAGAGCTCATGCAAGAATCATGTCAGTAAACTGAATTTCACTCTATTATTTTCACAATATGATCGCATCGCATGGAATGGAATGATGTATATTTTTGCATTTGCTATGGCTTGTTTAAAATGGCAACTTCAATAGTAAATGTATGTTGGTTATAACAGTATATTAAATGGCAATTTAGCATATATACATAGGCTCTACTTCTGCTTTGACATGTTACACAATCGATGTGCCTCGCCGTTCCATCTAAAAATCTAAGGCTGGCCATACATGGTTCGAATCTCGACCGGTTCAACAGGAACCGGCCGAGATTCGATCCATTAATGAGCAGGCTGAATCTACCAAGCTGATTGACTGATCAACTTTGGTACAACCAGTGCCTGATTCTATTGCGATAATTACAAGCGGCTGTTATAGCCGTTAGCGATAATCACGATCTTACATATTTACATAGTAGGCGAGGTTGAAAAAAGACACAAGTCCATCAAGTCCAACCTATGTGTGATTATGTGTCAGTATTACATTGTATATCCCTGTATGTTGCGGTCATTCAGGTGCTTATCTAATAGTTTCTTGAAGCTATCGATGCTCCCCGCTGAGACCACCGCCTGTGGAAGGGAATTCCACATCCTTGCCGCTCTTACAGTAAAGAACCCTCTACGTAGTTTAAGGTTAAATCTCTTTTCTTCTAATTTTAATGAGTGGTCACGAGTCTTGTTAAACTCTCTTCTGCGAAAAAGTTTTTTTTCTATTGTAGGGTCACCAGTACGGTATTTGTATATTGAAATCATATCCCCTCTCTCTGCTTCCCCCGCCCGCTCCCGCCCCCTCCCGGGAGAAGACAATTGCTCAGCAGGAGGGATTCCACTGTCAACGCTGTCTGTGTTGATGGGGGAATCGTGCAAATTTTCTTTTTTGCAAGCCGTGGAAGTCTACAAGACGTCAGACTCATTGAGAACAATGTACTCTCTATTCGGATGATACCTTATCACAACAGCTATGAGGCGATTTTTAGAGTAATTGCACTGAGCACCTTTTAGTGGCCACTCTAAATATCTCTATATTTATTACATAGAAGAGCAAGATTGTAAAAAATGGGAAAGTCATTTTTTTAAATTACTTTAAGAGAAGTATTCTAAGGACAAATGAAATTATACTATAATTGTCCGTAAAGTGAGGACAAGGTGAAAGAAAACATTGCAGTAATACTTGAAAGTAGGGATGAGCCGAACACCCCCCGGTTCGGTTCGCACCAGAAACTGCGAACGGACCGAAAGTTCGCACGAACGTTAGAACCCCGTTGACGTCTATGGGACTCGAACGTTCGAAATCAAAAGTGCTCATTTTAAAGGCTAATTTTCATGGTATTGTCCTAAAAAGGGTTTGGGGACCCGGGTCCTACCCCAGGGGACAATGTATCAATGCAAAAAAAACTTTTAAAAACGGACGTTTTTTCGGGAGCAGTGATTTTAATGATGCTTAAAGTAAAAAAAAAAAAGTGAAATATTCCTTTAAATATCGTACCTGGGGGGTGTCTATAGTATGCCTGTAAAGTAACGCGTGTTTCCCGTGTTTAGAACAGTCCCTGCACCAAATGTCATTTTTAAAGGAAAAAATCTCATTTAAAACTGCTTGCGGGTTTAATGTAATGTCGGGTCATGGCAATATGGATGAAAATCGGTGAGACAAACGGCATGGGTACCCCCCAGTCCATTACCAGGCCCTTTGGGTCTTGTATGGATATTAAGGGGAACCCCGCACCCAAATTAAAATAAGGAAAGGTGTGGGGCCACCAGGCCCTATATACTCGGAACAGCAGTATACAGGCAGTGCAAACAAGACAGGGACTGTAGGTTTGTTGTTAAGTAGAATCTCTTTGTAATTTTGAACGGGTACATTTTTAACGTGTTTAGCTCCAGCCAAAAAATCTTTTTTAAGCTTTTTGGAAAACATAGGGAAGGGTTATCACCCCTGTGACATTTGTTTTGCTGTCTTTCCTCCTCTTCAGAAGATTTCACCTCACTTTTTGTCCCAATGAAAAATGTTTTTTGAAAATTTGGGTTTTTTTGTGGAACAAGGATTGGAAAGCATCAGTGGAAAGGAGAAATTTTTTTCCCATATTAACTCTTACAGGAGAGAATTTCCCTTCCTAGGGGTAGATTTCATCTCACTTCCTGTTGTCTCCTTCCGTTTGCAAGTAGGAGTCGTTTGTAAGTTAGATGTTTGAAAGTAGGGTCCTGCCTTATATACTCAGCAGAAATTTGGGCCTTAGGTGTTGCTGTGGCCACAACACCGTAAGCCCTCACAGGGCCCTGCTGTGAAATATTAGATCAAGAATTGTTTTCTTGTAAAAAAAAAGAATTGTAATTACATGCCCCTGTTGAACAGGAGCTGAAAAATTAGGCCTTAGGCACTGGTGCTGGTGCCACAACACTGCAACCCCTCACAGACACTCTAGTTGGAACGCAGGAACGAGCCCTGCTGCAAAGTATTGCATCAAAAATTGTAATTACACGCCCCTGTTAGACAGGGGCAGAAAAATTGGGCCTTAGGCACTGGTGCCACAACACTGCAACCCCTCACAGACACTCTAGTTGGAACGCAGGAACGAGCCCTGCTGCAAAGTATTGCATCAAAAATTGTAATTACACGCCCCTGTTAGACAGGGGCAGAAAAATTGGGCCTTAGGCACTGGTTCTGGTGCCACAACACTGCAACCCCTCACAGACACTCTAGTTGGAATGCAGGAACGAGCCCTGCTGCAAAGTATTACATCAAAAATTGTAATTACACGCCTCTGTTAAACAGGGGCTGAAAAATTGTGCCTTAGGCACTGGTGGTGGCGCCCAGAACCAAAAATGTTCTTACAAGCTATCAGCGTGATGATTGAGGAGGAAGAGGATAATTACTCAGGGATAGTCACTCAGCATCAGCATAGGAAGTCTTTGAAGGGATCTGAGATTTCAAAAAAAATTATTCGGTTACATCAGCATCAGGTGCTTGGTAGCTGGTGGTGATCCAAGACTGATTCATTTTTATGAAGGTCAGTCGATCGACCGAGTCGGTGGACAGACGCACCCTGTGATCGGTTACCACGCCTCCAGCAGCACTGAATGTGCGTTCCGAAAGAACGCTGGATGCAGGACAGGCCAGTAGCTCAATTGCATACTGTGCAAGCTCTGGCCAGTGATCCATCCTCAAGACCCAGTAACCCAGAGGATTTTCGGTGGGAAAGGTGTCCAAGTCTGATCTTGCCCCTAGGTATTCCTGCACCATGTAAAACAGACGCTGGCGATGGTTGCTGGAACCGATCATACCTTGGGGCTGCGGACCAAAAAATTGTCTGAACGCATCGGTCAGGCGGCCACCTTCTCCACCGCTTCTTCTTTGACTGACCGAAGCTTCAGCAACACGTTGTCCAGAAACAGGAGTTTGTAACCTCCCAGTCTCTGGGAACGCGTTGCACAGACCTTTCTGCAAGGCCTCCCGAAGATGTTTCATCCTCTGCTCACTCTGCAATAGCAAGATAAGGTCCGCAACCTTACCCTTGTAACGTGGATCAAGGAGGGTTGCCAGCCAGTATTGGTCCTTCTCGATGATACCACGAATACGAGGATCCTTACGCAGGCTTTGCAGGATCAGGGAGGCCATGCAGCGTAGGTTTGCTGAGGCATTCGGTCCGGAGTCCTCTGGGTCACTAAGGACGACAACGTCCGCAGCCACCTCCTCCCAGCCACGTACAAGTCCATGTGTTTCTTGGGACTTATCCCTTAAAGACTGCTGCTGATGCTGAGTGCCAGGCTCCACCTCCATACTGACACAATCTTCCTCCTCCTCCTCCTCCTCGTCCTCTTCCTGTGTGATCGGCGGGCACGCAGGAACACTGTCTGGATAAAGGGGGCCTTGAGAGCCAAGGAAGTCCTCCTCTTCCTGCCTCTGTTCTGCCTCAAGTGCCCTGTCCATTATTCCACGCAGTGTGTGCTCCAACAGGTCGACAAGGGGGACAGTGTCACTGATGCATGCACTGTCACTGCTCACCATCCTCGTGGCCTCCTCGAATGGTGACAGGACAGTGCATGCATCCCTGATCATAGCCCACTGGCGTGGGGAAAAAAAAACAAGCTCCCCTGACCCTGTCCTGGTGCCATAGTCGCACAGGTACTCATTGATGGCCCTCTGCTGCGTGTGCAGCCGCTGCAGCATGGCCAACGTTGAGTTCCACCTGGTGGGCATGTCACAGATTAGGCGGTTCTTGGGCAGGTTAAACTCCTTTTGGAGGTCCGTCAGCCGAGCACTGGCATTATATGACAGGCGGAAATGCACACAGACTTTCCTGGCCTGCCTCAGGACATCCTGTAAGCCCGGGTACCTGCCCAAGAACCGCTGCACCACCAAGTTAAGGACGTGAGCCAAACAGGGCACATGGGTCATTTGTCCCTGTCGGAGGGCAGAGAGGAGGTTGGTGCCATTGTCGCAAACCACCATTCCTGCCTTAAGTTGGCGTGGCGTCAACCACCTCTGAACCTGCCCCTGCAGAGCTGACAGAACCTCTGCCCCAGTGTGGCTCCTGTCCCCCAAGCACACCAGCTCAAGCACCGCATGGCATCTTTTGGCCTGCGTACTTGCGTAGCCCCTTGAACGACTACGGAGCACCGCTGATTCCGAGGAAGAGGCCATGGAGGAAGAAGAAGAGGAGGGGGTGGAGGAGAGAGGTGTGTCACAATCATTAGCATTTTGGAGGCGTGGTGGCGGAACAACCTCCAACACTACTGCACCTTGTCCTGCATCCTTCCCAGCTGCCAGCAGAGTCACCCAATGCACCGTGAAACTTAGGTAACGTCCCTGTCCATGCCTGCTGGACCATGAGTCAGCGGTAATATGCACCTTACCGCTGACCGCCCTGTCCAGCGAGGCATGGACATTGCCTTCCACATGCCGGTAGAGAGCCGGAATCGCCTTCCGTGAGAAAAAGTGGCGTTTGGGTACCTGCCACTGAGGAACCGCACATTCCACAAACTCACGGAAGGGGACAGAGTCTACCAACTGAAAAGGCAGCAGTTGAAGTGCTAGCAATTTTGCCAAGCTAGCATTCAACCGCTGGGCATGTGGATGGCTGGGAGCAAACTTCTTTCGGCGGTGCAGCAGCTGGGGCAGGGAAATTTGCCTGGTACAATCTGACGTCGGTGTACCAAAAGCAGATTGCCCACAAGTACTTGGCTGTGACACACCTAATTCTACACCTTCATTCCTCTCACTGCAGGTCTCAGAGAGGACTGGAGGTCTAGTGGGGTTGGAAATCTCAGCTGATGAGGAGCAAGGAGAGATCCTCTTTGTTCTTTGGTGTGGGTCTTTTAGATACGCTTGCCAACGAACTGCATGGCAGGTCAACATATGTCTGGTCAAGCATGTGGTACCCAAGCGGGAGATGTTTTGGCCACGTGAGATACGCTTGAGACATATGTTGCAAATAGCAGCGGTGCGATCTGATGCACTCGTCTCAAAAAAGGCCCACACCAAAGAACTTTTTGAATAACGCGCAGAGACTGCAGCGCCCTGCACATGTGGAGCTTTGGGGTGTGATGCAGTCAATGTGCTGCCCTTAGGCTGGCCCCTGGAGGGCATCCTGCCTCGTTGGTGATGTGCCGCCTCCTCCTCCTCCTCCTCCTCTCTCCTATCAGGCACCCACGTTGAGTCAGTGACCTCATCATCCCCTCCCTCCTCATCACTGGAGCAAACCTGGCAGTATGCTTCAGCAGGGGGAGCATGACTGCCAGATTGCTGTCCTTCTTGGGCACCCCCTCTGTCCGTGCTCATGTTACTGCCTTCATCGAGCTCAGTATCATCATCAGAGCCTTCCAAACGCTGGGCATCCTCCTGGAGCATGTACCCAACACTGTGGTCAAACAGTTCGAGGGACTCCTCAGGAGGACATGGTGGAGCTAGGGAAGGAGTCACTGATGACATTGAGCCGAGGGAAGAGGCCGCTGCTTTGCCAGACAAAGCACCCTGGGCATGGGTGAGAGAGGATGAGGAGGACGAGGACGGCTTGGTCATCCACTCGACCAAGTCTTCCGCATGTTGCGGCTCAACACGGCCAGCTGCCGAAAAAAAGGCCAAGCGTGTCCCATGGCCACGTGCTGATGAGGATGCACCGTCTCCACGACCAGCACTAGACACAGAGCCTGCTTGCCCTCTCTTATTGGCTTGTGACTGTCTGCCTCTCCTTCTTGGCCTTCCAGACATACTAATGGCCTGTAGCTGCACTAAGCTGGGATATATATATATATATATATATATATATATATATATATATATATATATATATGTACTGATACTGCAGCTAGCAAAATCAACTGCTTGCCTGTAGTATGAGAACACCACCAACCTTCTACAGGTAGCTTTAGCTGAACACTGTGAGGTGGACGCACCCCACTAACTTGTAGGTTTAGCTGAACACTGTGAGCAGGACGCACTGCACTAACTGTAAATAGTCTAGCTGCCTGACCGTGGTACTAATAGGATCAAAAGAACACCAGTAATTTTCTTCAGGTAGCTTTATATACTGTAACAAGACAAGCCTGCCTGTCAGTAGGAAGATAACAGGAACGGATCTAGCTGAACACTGTGAGCAGGACGCACTGTGCTAAATGTAAATAGTCTAGCTGCCTGACCGTGGTACTAATAGGATCAAAAGAACACCAGTAATTTTCTTTAGGTAGCTGTTAATACTGTAACAAGACAAGCCTGCCTGTCAGTAGGAAGATAACAGGAACGGATCTAGCTGAACACTGTGAGCAGGACGCACTGTACTAAATGTAAATAGTCTAGCTGCCTGACCGTGGTACTAATAGGATCAAAAGAACACCAGTAATTTTCTTTAGGTAGCTGTTAATACTGTAACAAGACAAGCCTGCCTGTCAGTAGGAAGATAACAGGAACGGATCTAGCTGAACACTGTGAGCAGGACGCACTGTACTAAATGTAAATAGTCTAGCTGCCTGACCGTGGTACTAATAGGATCAAAAGAACACCAGTAATTTTCTTTAGGTAGCTGTTAATACTGTAACAAGACAAGCCTGCCTGTCAGTAGGAAGATAACAGGAACGGATCTAGCTGAACACTGTGAGCAGGACGCACTGTACTAAATGTAAATAGTCTAGAAGATAACAGGAACGGATCTAGCTGAACACTGTGAGCAGGACGCACTGTACTAAATGTAAATAGTCTAGCTGCCTGACCGTGGTACTAATAGGATCAAAAGAACACCAGTAATTTTCTTTAGGTAGCTGTTAATACTGTAACAAGACAAGCCTGCCTGTCAGTATGAAGATAACAGGAACGGATCTAGCTGAACACTGTGAGCAGGACGCACTGCACTAAATGTAAATAGTCTAGAAGATAACAGGAACGGATCTAGCTGAACACTGTGAGCAGGACGCACTGTACTAAATGTAAATAGTCTAGCTGCCTGACCGTGGTACTAATAGGATCAAAAGAACACCAGTAATTTTCTTTAGGTAGCTGTTAATACTGTAACAAGACAAGCCTGCCTGTCAGTAGGAAGATAACAGGAACGGATCTAGCTGAACACTGTGAGCAGGACGCACTGCACTAAATGTAAATAGTCTAGAAGATAACAGGAACGGATCTAGCTAAACTGAATACAGTGTATATATATATATGCAACACCTGGGATGCATATATATACACAATACACTGTAAGTGCAGCTAACTGACTGACTGTTCTGCCTAATCTATCTAACTCAAATCAAATGACACTGTCTCTCTGTCTATCTCTTTCAACGCCGGAACACACACTACACAGGGCCGCCGTGCAGGCGGCCTTATATAGTGTGGGGCGTGTACTAAATCCCCTGAGCCATAATTGGCCAAAGCCTCCTTGGCTTTTGCCAATTACGGCTCTCTGTTCAGGCGGCGCTGTGATTGGCCAAGCATGCGGGTCATAGTGCATGCTTGGCCAATCATCAGCAAGCAATGCACTGCGATGCCGCAGTGAATTATGGGCCGTGACGCGCCACACGAATTTGGCGCGAACGGCCCATATCGTTCGCAATTCGGCGAACGACCGAACAGCCGATGTTCGAGTCGAACATGGGTTCGACTCGAACACGAAGCTCATCCCTACTTGAAAGTAATTGGAAAATGTGTTATATACAACATACATGTAGTATTATTCATACAATAATTTTTTTTATCTGATTTGTGACGACTGTCTTGTGACTGTCTTTACAATCAATACACTCACTTTCACTCACGCAACAAATGAATTTCAAAATACTAACAACCGCATACAAAGCCATCCACAACTCTGCCCCTAGCTACATCACCAACCTCATCTCAAAATATCTAGCCATCTTCTCTGCTCCTCCCAAACCCCCCTGCTCTCTGGTCCCCTTATCACCCTTCTCCATGCTCTCCTCCAGGACCTTTGCCATCTTCTCTACCCCAGTCTGTCCAGCTATCCCCTACTCTGTCCACCTTTTCATGGAAACTCATTACTTCAGGATAGCCTACCTTGCCTCCACCACTAAAAGGTATGTTTACTTTGTCCATCAAATTGCCCCTGCCTTTAGATTGTTAGCCTCTAGCAGCAGGGCCTCCTGCATTGAAATACATTTATCTGACTCCCTTCCTTTTTTTTCTAAAGCGCTGTGCAGACTGTTGGTGTTATAGAAATCTTGTATAATGGTACTAATAACAATTAATAGTATATTTACTACTAGTTTATTTTCTATGTTAATTTCAGATCTTTGGATCCAACTGAAGCAAAAAGCATGCAAGGCGTTTGTGATGTTATCACTGCAAAAGATGTTCCAGGAGCGAATGAATTTTCTTATTATGCTTGGCCTGACAGGTTAATGGCAGTTGATGAGGTACAGTATATAAGTGAAAGTTGGGAGGAATGTGCCATAACTTTGATTAGAATTCTTCCAACAGCAGTTATGTAGTAGATCCTAGTGACCTAGACCTTGCTGCAGTATGGCCACCATTACACCATTATGTCATGTTTAAAAGTTGTGGCTTCATACAGCCTAAATATCTATAAAGGGTCAGCTTTTTATATACGGTTAGGTTTGTTGCTCTTCTAAACCTAAAGCTTTATAATGCCAACATTTTCTGGGAAAACTATGAATGTGTTATGTTATAATGGCCTAAAAAGTATGGTATCTAGGGAAAAAATGTATGTATTTGAATTGTACCTTTACGCCAATGTTTTTTTTAGATGTGTGTAAATAGGATGACCTTGATTAGTGTGTGTGTCAGCCAGATTAGGTTGTGTGTCAGCCTAATCGTTGAAAATAATGCATTCCCATAAGCCAATGAGTTGTACCATTTATCATTTCTGTCATATTATATTATTAGTACTTATTGTACCTAATTGTATTAAACTTTTATGCTCAACTAATAAAAACCTTTTTGACAAGGAAAATAATGCATTCCCTATAAACAAGGAGCCATGAATAAAAAAACACTGCTGTTCTCGAGCTCCCAGCACAGACTAATGCCCCGTACACACGGTCGGACATTGATTGGACATTCCGACAACAAAATCCTAGGATTTTTTCCGACGGATGTTGGCTCAAACTTGTCTTGCATACACACGGTCACACAAAGTTGTCGGAAAATCCGATCATTCTGAACGCGGTGACGTAAAACACGTACGTCGGGACTATAAACGGGGCAGTAGCCAATAGCTTTCATCTCTTTATTTATTCTGAGCATGCGTGGCACTTTGTGCGTCGGATTTGTGTACACACGATCGGAAATTCCGACAACGGATTTTGTTGTCGGAAAATTTTATAGCCTGCTCTCAAACTTTGTGTGTCGGAAAATCTGATGGAAAATGTGTGATGGAGCCTACACACGGTCGGAATTTCCGACAACAGGGTCCTATCACACATTTTCCGTCGGAAAATCCGACTGTGTGTACGGGGCATAAGGCTGGCCATACATGGTCGAACTTTGAAAGAATTTTTTTTTGAAAATCAGAAAATTTGTGCGTTTTGTGATCTGATGACGCCACCATTAATTTAGAAATTCAGCTAACCAAGCCTTCAATTTCACCTCATGTTTCTACAGAAAAGAATTTTCATGGCTGGGAATTTTCTGTTCTTTCTGGGAATTTTCTTTTCTTGCACATGCGCATTTCTTTTTTCGATTACATTTCTCGCACGATTCTCCCATTATTGATTAGAAAATTGTTTGTTTTTCAAAAAATTTTCAACATATCCGATTACTCAAATTCGATGGCCGCACGAAAATCGGCTGTTGCTGCAGCCCACTAATGGTGTGAAATACTAGTGAACATTCTTAGATAAGATTTTTGAAACAAAATTCTTTCGAAATTCCACCCATGTATGGCCTGCCTAACTAAGTAACGTGATCGCTGGCTGTCAAACATTAACAGTAAGCAAAAAAAATGTCCATGTACAGTATATAGATACATTATACAGATTGATTACAATAAAGTATATTTTAAGCTTTTTTTTGGACAAGTAGAGATTGGTTAAAACATGGTGATGAGCGATTGTGAAAAATTTTGTTTGAAAATGTAATAATAATTATAATATAAAAAAAAACAAAAAAAGCACGATGGTAACCAGGACAGATAGAGTGACAATAAAAACCTGACAGGGTTGTCATTCCTTCCATACTCTGTCCACTTTAGATATACTTTAAGTTGACCTCTTTCAATGTGTATCAAAAAAAAAAGTATTGTTAAAAATGACTAGAATTCCCCCTTAATAAAGCTGCCTATAGGAGGCAGAAATAACTTCTGTAACGTCTGTCTTCATTTCAAGGTACTGTGTGTTGGTTACATAGTTTGTGCAGTGGTTGCGGATACACCAGAGCATGCCAAAAAAGCAGCTAAAAAGGTGAAGATCATCTATGAAGATATAGAACCTGCGATACTCACTATAGAGGTAAGAGGTTTTCTACAGCATTTTAAGTACAGACAGCACTATTGGTGTTTTGTTCAATACTTGCAATACTATATTACAAGCAAAATAATATACTGGTCCATACGCACAAAATAATATAAGAGCAGATGCACTTAACTCAGAAGCTCACAGGTATGGAATTTTAAAATGTTACTAAACCCAGAATTATGAAAATAGTTCATCTGCCCCACCTCACAGTACCCACAGCTTATAAATCTTCTTTTTACATTAAAATATTGCTACTTTTTTGACACTATTGCCTTTTTGGCTGATCTGTATGCCACGGTTACCAGGGGCGGCGCGTGCATTGTGGGCGCACAGGAGCCGCCCCCCTATTTCCTGCCGCCACCTCCCGATCCATGCGCCCAGCCCCTTTCAGGACACCGGATGCGTGGACTCCTATGGCAGCATGGGCAGGGGTGTTTTTTTTTTTAAGCATCTGATTAGAGTCTGAGGCTCTAATAGGCTTCAAAAAAGGATGGGCTCGGGGTGCAGAGAGTGCACCCTGATCCCACCCTGTTGTGTGACCATAGCGAATTAATTTTCGCTATTTTTACACCACAGTGCCTCCCCGCCAATGAGGAGGCAGGTCAGTGAGAGCTGCCCGGCGCTTTGGCGGAAGAGACACACTCACAGGGAAGGAAGCAGAGGATCGGACTCCTCCGCCGCCGCCGCTGACACAGGAGGAGAGGACGAGGACCCAACAGCCCGGAATGGAGGAGATGCATGGGATGCAGGAGCCGTCGCCTGCCTGCCCATCCCCCAGCCGTCACACGGATGGGGTAAATGCCGGTCTGATGGCGGGCAAGCGGGGGGGTCACAGTGGCTGCATATGTTGGGCACAGGCTGCATAAGATGGGCACATGCTGCATAAGATGGGCAGAAGCTGCATATGACGGGCACGTGCTGCATATGATGGGCACAGAAGCTGCATAAGATGGACAGAGAAGCTGCGTAAGATGGGCACAGGCTGCATATGATGGGCAGAAGCTGCATATGATGGGCACATGCTGCATATAATGGGCACAGAAGCTGCATATGACGGGCACAGGCTGCATATGATGGGCAGAAGCTGCATATGACGGGCACAGACTGCATATGACAGGCACATGCTGCATATGATGGGCAGAAGCTGCATATGATGGGCACAGGCTGTATATGATGGGTACATGCTGCATATGATGGGCACAGAAGCGGCATAAGATGGGCACAGAGGCTGCAAATGATGGGCACAGGCTGCATATGATGGGCAGAAGCTGCATATGATGAGCACAGGCTGCATATGATGGGCACATGCTGCATATGATGGGCACATGCTGCATATAATGAGCACAGAAGCTGCATAAGATGGGCACAGGCTGCATATGATGGGCACAGAGGCTGTATATGATGGGCACAGAGGCTGTATATGATGGGCACAGGCTGCATTTGATAGGCACAGAAGCTGCGTATGATGGGCACAGGCTGCATATGATGGGCACAGAGGCTGCATAAGATGGGCAGAAGCTGCATATAATGGGCACAGAGGCTGCATATGTTGGGCACAGGCTGCATAAGATGGGCACAGAAGCTGCATATGATGGGCACAGAGGCTGCATATGTTGGACACAGGCTGCATAAGATGGGCACAGGCTGCATATGATGGGCAGGAGCTGCATATGATGGGCACAGGCTGCATATCACGGGCACAGACTGCATTAGATGGAAACAGAGGCTGCATATGATTGGCACAGGCTGCATATGATGGGCACAGGCTGCATATGATGGGCACAGAGGCTGCAATTGATGGCACAGTGGCTGCATTTTATGGGGCACAGTGACTGCATATGGTAGACACAGTGAAACTACAATTGATGGGGTTTTTTTTCAGAATTTTTCAGTTTGCTTGCGCCCCCCCCAAAAAATTTTGAGCACCAGCCGCCACTGACGGTTACATCTAAAACTGCAGAGTTTCTTCAGTGCTGAGAGTTCAGGAGGTGGAGATTTTCCCACTGCAGCCTGTATACAGGCCCACATTTGTGATGCTAATATCACAAGACCTGGCTATCTCTGAGAACAAGTAAGAACAAGTAACTGTTCTCTCCAGCATAAAAGACACAACTGAATATGTGCAGGTTAGCTGGCTTTCCCTAGCTAGACATTGCAGGAAGGGCAGGATCTGTGCATACAGAATAAAACAGCCTTTTTACACAATGCAGAGGATTAACCCCTTAAGTTCCACAGTGAGTATAACAAGCATGCTATGCTGCATATACAGACTGATTTTACTGTTGTGGGTTTAGTAAAACTTTAAGCCTTCTATTTACCATAACTACTCAAGTGAAATCCCAATTAAACCCAAATGGACTGTACATGAGCACTTAAATCGGAGTTCCAGCTGCAAACATTTTTTTTTTAAAAGTCAGCAGCTACAAACACTGAAGCTGCTGACTTTTAATAAGGACACTTACCTGTCCAGGGAGCCCACGATGTCGGCCCCCCCGAGGCCAATCCATCCATCAGATCAGGTGCAAGCGCCTCCATTCCAACTAAGGCAAACCGGTTTCCTACTCTGCATGCGCGAGTCGCGCGGTGCTTCCTGAATGGCCCCGTCATCTTCTGGGACACATAAAAGGTCCCAGAAGGCAGCGGGGGAGAAGAGGATGTGACGCACTGGGCCGCGGTGAGGTTGGGGCGGAAGTACACTATGCACTTCATAGAAGGTAAGGAAAAAAAAAATATCCAAAATCGAGTGGTGGAGGGGTTTATCATTCCTTTAAGATAAAGTTGTAAAAGTGGGTGGAACTCCATTGTAAGCTCCATGCACTCAAGCTTATTTTTAATCACCTAGCAGCTCCTAGCAGCTACTTTGAGCATTTTTTTCTGCCCCAGAAGCAAATATTGTTATCCTATGTGTCCATGCACACTATTGTAAGCTAGAAGTGTTTTTCAAGCTTCAGCTTCTAGGAGCAGAAAAAAACACTTTCTTTTTTTTATGGAGCGATTTACTCGCAGAAAGAAAAAGCTGACAGCTCCTAAACGCTGTTAACCGCTGCTAAGCACTGGTTTCCAGCAGTTTTTTTTTCTTAACTAGTGGCCCACTCCCGCTTCCTTAACAACAAGCGTATAGCTGGTAAAGGAGCAGCACACGTCCTTAACAGATGAACCTGCTGTCAGCGGGGTGCCCCCGCCGACAACTGAATGTAAACCAAACAATTGCCAGCAAAAAAAAAATTGAGAAAAAAAAACAGCGTTGGGGTCCCCAGCAATTCATACCGGGCCCTTTCGGGTCTGGTACAGATTTTAAGGGGAACCCCATGCCAAAATAAAAAAAAAATTATCCATGTTGACAAGGGCCTCTTCGCCACAACCCTGGCCCAATGGTTGTGGGGGTGTGTTGTGGAAATTTTATGAAGATGTATTTAATATGTATTGTCATAGTGTCGACCAGTGTTAGTACTCCCGCAGCCCGCTCTAAAGAGCTAACTGGGGCAGACTGACGCTGGTTTAGTCCCGTCTGGTAGTGGAAAACTTCCTGGGATTGGAGAGAGGTGTTTGCAGAGTGGGGGTATGTCCACCAGCGAAAGGGCCCCTGTGCATTGCACAGACATTCGTCTGGGGGTAATATGTTCGCTCTGCAAGGACATTATTGGTTATAGGCGGATGTACACTCTTGTCTCTGCTGTGTCTGATCAGCACATGTCGGGATTCTTAGCATACACCTGCAGATAGCTTCCCATCCACAAGGAATGGTAGTATAATTTGGGTATGCGTTGTTCTCTGGATCAAGGCAGAATAAGGATTCCTATCAGCGGAAATACGGGAGTCTTTGAGTTGTTATGGTCAGAGATGGAGTTCATGTTTGAAAGCCACGCGGCTTCTTTTGTTTAGCTTCCAGGTACAGGGGACAGGAAAAATATGCATGCACCCTATCTCTGCTCAGACACGCCCATAGGACTCCTTTAGGTATTATTCATTAGTTGTTTGTATTAACTCATCCTGTTGGAAGGATTTCCTGTGATGTCATTTCCCATGGAGGAAGCGATTGGCTGCTTGAGCCATCACTTCATGTTTGTCAATGCTTTTGTAATTTATGAATAACAAGCCAAGCACACTGGTCGCTGGGCAGTCATGCTGATGGAGCTGAGAACGTAAGCTATGGTGATGTCTGTTTAATTGGGGATATATAGCAAATAGAGCTATAGGTAAGATGCATTATATCATTAGATGAAATGTGTGCTTATTAACACAGGAGATATGGTGTACGCATAGCGTACAGCCTAATTTCCATGACAGGGTGCGGGGGGTGATTTATCAGAATCTGGAAGCCCCCTTTAACAAGTGGGTCCCTAGATCCCAGTGCCCCCATGTGAATGTACACATGTACCCCTACTTAGCGCCAGAAGGCGGTGAAGCTTTCAGACAGCGGGAGGGGAGACAGTTCAGGAGGGAGGGGAGGAGCACTTGCTTGTCCCCCCTCTCTGGCTTTGCCAGGCTACATGCTCAGATAAGGGTCTGGTATGGATTGTGGGGGACCCCAAGCTGTTTTTTGGCATGGGGCTCCCCTTAAAATCCATATCACACCCGAAGGGCCTGGTATAGTTTGGGGGGGGGTTGTTTTTTTCTAAAGAAAAATTATTACAATTGTTTAGTGTACATTCAACTGTCAACAGGGAACCCTGCTGACAGCTGATGAGTCATCCTTTGTTAGGACACGGCAGCAAAAAACGCTAAATATTAGCAGTTTTTGAGCGTCTAGTGTGCATGAAGCCTAAAATTATCTCATCTCATTTGGCAACTTGTGAATTGTTTTGTCCCTTCTTTCCCTTCTATTAAAGATGTTAAAAAGTCATTAAATAATAATTCCAAAGCAAAAATGTAATATATTGCAGCTTACCAATCATACGATGGAGTGGCTGTATTAGTTTTCTTTTCCTCTGTTTTCACCTGGAAATCTGGCCAGTAACACATTATACAGACATCGCTTTGTATGAAGGAGCACAGGGGGCAGATTTGGACAGCAGCATTGTCAGTCTGAAGGGCGGGGAATGTAAGATGGACTAGCAGATTTACATACAGTAACAAATTGAAGACAATTGACAATTGTTAAATGGTCTGCTTTGAGAGCTTGTTCTTTTGAAAACAACAGACTTACTGGTTGGGTCACCAGATGAAAATAGAAGAGAGAAAGTTTAAAAAAGAAAACGAATGCATCCTCACACCTAAAGAATTTGTAAGCTGCAATATAATAAATGTTTGCTTTTGAGTTTAATACTGCTTTAAAAAGAAAACATCATCCAACATACCATATTCCTTCTTGAGGAAATTAAACGTACACATCTAAATACTTGAGGGAAAAAAATCAGAATTATGACATTTATGAACATATAAAGCGTAACATCCACACATGGAATCGTTCACTAGCACTTAGCTGATAAAAAATATTCATTCAATACTTGACCTGAGGAGTTTGCTTTTCTATACATTTAAAAACTCAATTCTCAAAAGAAATGGAACACACCTCTTAAGACTGTAAAGTTCCTATTTTTGGGCTGTAAAAAAAGACTGAAATAATCATCCACAACATTGCTCCAGACAGAGGTTCCACAGTTTTCACTACCAGTCATGTAGAGTTTCCACATGTTTGATATGATGGTCATCTGATTTATTTTCATCCCGATTGGTATGTCATGAGTGTCCATAAAAGCTGCTGCCGGACCGATCTTGGGGAAGATATGACCAGTTAGAAAATCGTGTTCCCTTCATTTTTACAAAGGGAAAGCCTATGCTGAAGGTTTCTAAAATGTTTTTTTTTTTTTTGGTTTTGTGACATCACCTAGTTAGCACTGACAGGGGAAGGTACCCCTCACTGGACCCACATACTTGAAGGGTCATAAATAGGAGCCTACCACTATGGGATTGCCCTTGGATATTTACCTTCCGGCATATAGCCGGCATGCTATTGGTTAGATTGAACGTTTTTCCCTAGTTGGCTCACCCATTACATTTTTTCGATATCGGTAACTCAATACACGCACTATATAGCCCTGGTCTGGCACATATGAAAATACGTTATTTGACCCTAGGGGCTATGGGTGCTATCTGAACACAGAGTCATTCCTTGGGAATCCATATATGTACAAAATACCCACAACTCTCAAACCCCTAATAAAGGTACCAGAATACCGGAAACGCGTCGGGTATCGGGGTACATTACCCCTGTGAGAGCATATCTACCTTTTTTCACCCTGTATACATTTTCTGATCTGATTCTGTATTTATTGAGTATGGAATGATTTTTTATCTTGTATGTTATAGACGCTTTCACGTCTTTTTTAAGTACCCTATTTATCGGCGTATAACACGCACTTTTTCCCCCTTAAAATCAGGGGAAAATCGTGGGTGCGTGTTATATGCCGATCCCCGCTATTTTGAGACCTGTCGTAGCGTGTATTTTTAAATATGGCGCCGCGGAGTTCGGAGGGACTCGGCGGCGCTCATTCAGCTGAACGAGCGCCGCCGAGGACACAGCGACTGGGCGGAGCCGAGATACACATAGCCGAGGGTTCTCGGCTATTCTCGGCGCCGTTCACAGTCACGCCCAGTCCCGCCATTGGACCTGTGTTATGTCCATCATGGGGACTGGACGTGACTGTGAACGGCGCCGAGAATAGCCGAGAACCCTCGGCTATGTGTATCTCGGCTCCGCCCAGTCACTGTGTCATCGGCGGCGCTCGTTCAGCTGAACGAGCGCCGCCGAGTCCCTCCGAACTCCGCGGCGCCATATTTAAAAATCAAAACTAAACTTTTGTATGTCGGCGGCGACAAGGCTGCACGGACCACTGGGGCAAGGCTGCACTGGGGCAAGGCTGCACTGGGGACAAGGCTGCACGGACCACTGGGGCAAGGCTGCACTGGGGCAAGGCTGCACTGGGGCAAGGCTGCACTGGGGCAAAGCTGCACTGGGGCAAAGCTGCACTGGGGCAAGGCTGCACTGGGGCAAGGCTGCACTGGGGCAAAGCTGCACTGGGGCAAGGCTGCACTGGGGCAAAGTTGCACTGGGGCAATGCTGCACTGACAAGGCTGCACTGACAAGGCTGCACTGGGGCAAAGCTGCACTGACAATTCTGCACTGGGGCAAAGCTGCACTGACAAGGCTGCACTGGGGCAAAGCTGCACTGACAAGGCTGCACTGGGGCAAAGCTGCACTGACAAGGCTGCACTGGGGCAAAGCTGCACTGACAAGGCTGCACTGGACACTGGGGCAAGGCTGCAGATGGACACGATAAGGCTGCATTGATGGGCATTTAAATGTAAGTTTTTTTTCCTTAAACTTCCCTCCTAAAAGTTTTTTTCCTTAAAATTCCCTCCTAAACTTGGGGTGCGTGTTATACGCCGGCGCGTGTTATACGCCGATAAATACGGTATATCAATAAAATTCATTTTCTATTCTAAGAGTTGGTGGCCTGTTAAAGTCCCAATAAAAAGGGGGATTTATTTTTCTATTGTGACATCACCTATGCAGACCCCTAAAGACAGTCAGATAATGCCTACATATCTGATCATACTGTGATGTCTGTAACCAGATAAGTTTTAGATAATTCTAAGGATGACAGCTGTTTTTAATGTATAGTATCAATCGCTGGTCTTCAGACAATGGAAATACATAATACTACCTGCCTGAATGAATTTCTCCTCCCGCTGCCACTCTGCCTCAAAACATATATACTCTCTTGTACACTGTACATCTTCCATACTGTACCACATTCAGAGACTTCTGTTCTTAAATTGTATGTAAAAGCAAAAAAATGTTTTAGTTTTCAATAGCTTGGGGAAGGTTTAGATCCTTGTTAGGTTTGAGATGCAGCTGGTGTCCCCACTGAAGAGATTCACCCATTTTTGTCCCAATAATTACTGTCACGGGGGCAGAAAATGTGTACATCATCCTATGGGGACAAATGTTCTGGTTACAACTGAGGTGGGTAATTGCTTCACTTTGCAGGGATTTCTTCTTTTTTCATGTTTCATGGCAAGGGAAAGGGATATCTCCACAGCAGGATGCAGACAGCAAAATAAATATCCTGACAGGGATTTTAATCTTTCACTACTCTATCAAAGGCTTAAATAAAAAAGTTTTGACATTGCATACACTTTAAAGTGATTGAAATGTGATTTTTTTTTTTAATAACAAACATGGCATAATCACCTGCTCTGTGGTTTTGCACAGACCAGTCTTGATCCTCCCTCCTCTTCTTGGGTTCCCTGCTGAGTGCCCCCATAGCAAGTCAAATGCTACGGGGGAACTCATGCGAGCTTGCTCCCAAGCTGTGCTGTTTGTCACAAATTGACACAAACAGCGCAGCCTGGCCCCACCCCCTACTTTCTTTCCACAGGCTATGATTGACAGGAGCGAAAGCCAATGTCTTTCATTGCTGCCTTCATGGTCAGTGAGGGGAGAGAGAGAAGAGAGCCACTGCTCCCGGGGACAGCGATTAAGATTGGGCTCAAGTAAGTATTTAGGAGGGGCTGGTGGGTGAGCTAAACTGTTTTTTTATTCGAATGCTTAAAATGCAATAAGGTAAAAAAAAACTTCTGCCTTTAGAACCCCCTTAATTTACAGTTGAAAAAATATTGTTCTAAAATGTAAAGTTATGTATTGACTGTATTACTTGTCATGCAGGAAATATATATGTTAATCTTATATTTGGGGCCTTTTATTCCAGGATGCAATAAAACGCAATTCTTTCTTTGAACCAGAGAAAAGGATAAATTATGGAAGCGTTGATGAAGCTTTTAAAACAGCAGACAACATACTTGAAGGTGTGAAAAATATGGCTGCAATACCATTTCTACGCTGATGACACCCAAATCCATCTCTCTGCCTCTCAGCTCCCTCCATCAGTCTCAACATAAATCACTAATTTACTAAGACATATCATACTGAATGTCACACCACTTTGTCAAACTTAATCTATCCAAAACCAAGCTTACAATTCCTCCCTCATGTGCCCCTTACCCTGACTTCTCTGTCCAGATCGATAGCGCAATTATCAACCTGTCCCCGGCTGCCAAGGTGCTTGGTGTAATTCTAGACTCTGAACTATCCTTTCAGGCCTCACATTCAATCAATGTCTAAAGCCTGCCGCCTCAACCCTGGCAACATCTTTAAAATATGCCCCTTCCTAACCAATGACACCACAAAGCTCCTAGTCCACTCCCTGGTCATCTCTTGCCTTGACTACTACAACTCCCTTCTCACTGACTTACCTTTACATAGGCTATCCCCCCTTCAGTCCATCATGAATGCTGCTGCCAGACTCCTCCACCTTACCAACCGCTCAGTGTCTACTTCCCCTCTCTGGTGATCCCTCCACTAGCTTCCACTCATCCAATTAATTTAATTCCGAATACTAACACTTACAAAGCCATCCACAACTCTGCCCCCAGCTAAATCACTAACTTAGTCTCAAAATACAAACCTAATCGTTCTCTTCGTTCCTCCCAAGACCTCCTGTTCTCTAGCTCCCGTGTCACATCCTCCCATGCTTACCTCCAGGACTTCTCCCGAGCCTCTACCATCCTCCGGAATTCCCCATCCCAATCTGTCCAACTATCCCCTACTTTGTCCACTTTTAGACAATCCCTGAAAACCCTTCTTTTCAGAGAAGCCTATCTGGCCCCCACCTAACAACTGTACTTTAATTTTCTCCATCAGCTCATCCCCCACAGTTATTATCTTTTGTATCTCTTGACCCTCCCTCTTTGATTGTAAGCTCTAACGAGCAGGGCCCTCTGATTCCCACTGTATGAAATTGTATTGTACAGTGCCTTGAAAAAGTATTCATACCCGTTGACATTTTCCACATTCTGTCATGTTACACCCAAAAACGTAAATGTATTTTATTGGGATTTTATATGATAGACCAACGCAAAGTGGTACATAATTGTGAAGTGGAGGGAAAATTGATAAATGGTTTTCAACATTTTTTACAAATATGTGAAAAGTGTGGCATGCATTGTTTTCAGCCCCCTTTACTCTGATACCTCTAACTAAAATCTAGTGGAACCAATTGCCTTCAGAAGTCGCCTAATTAGTAAATAGCATCCACCTGTGTGGAATTTAACCTCAGTATAAATACAGCTGTTCTGTGAAGCCCTCAGAGGTTTGTTGGAGAACCTTAGTGAACAAACCGCATCATGAAGGCCAAGGAACACACCAGACAGGTCAGGGATAAAGTTGTGGAGAAGTTTAAAGCAGGGTTAGGTTATAAAAAAATATCCCAAGCTTAGAACATCTCACGGAGCACTGTTTAATCCATCATCCGAAAATGAAAAGAGTATGGCACAACTGCAAACCTACCAAGACATGGCTGTCCACCTAAACTGACAAGCTGGGCAAGGAGAGCATTAACCAGACAAGCAGCCAAAAGCCCATGGTAACTCTGGAGGAGAGATCCACAGCTCAGGAGAGATCCACAGCTCAGGTGGGAGAATCTGTCCACGGGACAACTATTAGTCGTGCACTCCACAAATCTGGCCTTTATGGAAGAGTGGCAAGAAGAAACCCATTGTTGAAAGCAAGCGATAAGAAGTCCCAGTTTGCAGTTTGTGAGAAGCCATGTGGGAGACACAGCAAACCTGTAAAGGAAGTGCTCTGGTCAGATGAGACCAAAATGGAACTTTTTGGCCAAAAAGCAAAACGCTAAGTGTGGTGGAAAACTAACACTGCACATCACCCTGAACACACCATCCCCACCGTGAAACATGGTGGTGGCAGCAACATGTTGTGGGCTTCAGCAGGGACAGGGTAGCTGGTCAGAGTTGATGGGAAGATGGATGGAGCCAAATACAGGGCAATCTTAGAAGGAAACCAGTTGGAGTCTGCAAAAGACTTGAGACTGGGGCAGAGGTTCACCTTCCAGCAGGACAACAACCCTAAATATACAGCCAGAGCTACAATGGAATGATTTAGATCAAAGCATATTCATGTGTTAGAATGGCCCAGACCTAAATTCAATTAAGAATCTGTGGCAAGACTTGAAAATTGCTGTTCACAGACCTCTTCATTCAATCTGACAGAGCTTTAGATATTTTGCAAAGAAGAATGGGCAAAAAAATGTCACTCTAGATGTGCAAAGCTGGTAGAGACATCCCTAAAACAACTTGCAGCTTTAATTGCAGCGAAAGGTGGTTCTACAAAGTATTGACTCAAGGGGGGTGAATATAAATGCACGCCACACTTTTCACATTTATTTGTAAAAAATGTTGAAAAACATTTATGATTTTTCCTTCCACTTCACAATTATGTGCCACTTTGTGTTGGTCAATCACATAAAATCCCAATAAAATACATTTAAGTTTTTGGTTGTAACATGACAAAATGTGGAAAATGTCAAGGTGTATGAATACTTTTTCAAGGCACTGTAATTGTACTGTTTGCCCTTATGTGTAAACTGTTGGTGCTACATAAACCCTGTATTATAATACTAATAATAATGTAAGAATGTACTTGCATAAAGAATCCATGTATACCCAAAAAAAAGGACTGAAGTCAGGAACAAGGACATTACTGCTGATAGTAGTCCACCAAGATCTACATCTTTCTTTGTCCCTCAGTTTGGTCCTAGTATTGTGGGTACAACATTGAGTCACTTTATGAATTAAAACCTATGGATACTTCATAAATTTATTTCAAGTTAAAAAAATATGTGGATTTATGGTCTAAAACAGCTGTGGTTGGCTAGCTTGTTCGAAGTGTATTGACTTAAAATATAATTTAAAGGCAATATTTTTATTTTCTTTTAAAAGAGTAATTATAACACCTGTCAGGTTTTTATTGCTGTCTGTGCCCCCATTAGGGAGATTCACCCTTACCATTTGTCCCAGTGACCATTATCACCAAAAGTGAAAGAAATCCCAAATTTTTAATGATCATCAGAACAGGAATAGAGGGGAAACATTCCAAAGGGCACATTAGTTCTGTTGACTCTGGTGACTATCAGGGATTCCCCTCACTTCCTGTTATGACTATAGGACAGGTAGTGAAGGTAAATCCCCCCCCCCCCCCCCCCCCCATTGGCACACAGAGGCAAAAAAACTGACAAAGGTCATAACCCTCCCTTACTCTATGTGTATAGTTCTACTTTAATACTACTCATTGGAGATGGAGCTGGGTAATATTTTTATAGTGTATTAATGTGATCCTTAAAATCTTAAACAAGAGTGTATACTTGACTTACTACTATAATGTGTTAAAATTAGGAAACACACCACAAAGTGGAAGCTGAATAAAAAATATTGATTTTGACTCTTACTACTTGAATGCTATAGGTGAGCTACATATTGGAGGACAGGAGCATTTTTACATGGAGACTCAAAGCATCCGTGTTATCCCCAAAACAGAGAACCAGGAAATTGAGATATATGCAGCAACGCAGGATCCAACATACATGCAGGTCTGTGATTTCATTTTATAGTGTGAAAACTGTGCCTTGAATTACTGATGAATGTGTAACCAGAAATTGGCCTTTCCATTCATATGGGGAAAATTAAATGTATATTTCAATATGATTGTTATGTCATTCTCTCATGTTATAGGAACCAGGATAGCATCAGGAAATGTAAAGAATCTCAAATGCATTTTGGCAGGTGAAGCATGCATAGAACAGCTGGTAGGTTATGGGCAACAGAGGCAGAGAATTTTGGCAATGACAAATTGCAGCCCTACAAGCCTTTTAAACAAGTATTGTTTATATAGTATAGTTCCTTTTATTATAAGTGAAATTCACCTACTGGAGAAACAAACTGCAAGTAACCAAACTAGAGGATATGGAAGGCATAGCTGTTCTATGCTGCATAAATATAATGAAAACACAGTCTGTATTTAGGTTCTGGTCCATGTCCACATGGGACCTGGAGACATTTACACCTTCTGCCCCTCCTGTATTTATACCCTGTGATCTGAAGTCATTAACTGCTGCAATATTTTATGTTCTCCAATAAAGGAAAGGTACTGAAAATATTAGATGTCATCAATAGAAATGAAACATTAGTACAGCCGAATCTTCCTTCTAATTTTGGTAGGATATATGTAGTGGTACCCACGAAGGAGCTGCTTAAGTTTGTTCAGCCCATTACCCTGCCTCTCAACCCTAATAACAGCCTCAGTCCCCTCTGGGACACCTGGCAATACTGTAAGTGCAATGACCAATGAGAAACACACACGTTATGATAAAACACAGAAATTGTCTTTACTGCAATATTTCTGTGGAAGAATAACAGACAATAACAGTATATACTGTATATTCAGGTAATCAACTGGAGAGCAATAACTGAGATGAAGAGCAATATAGCTAAATACTATATTCAGGCTGCTTTCAGGGGATTCCCAACCTGATAATAACCCCAAGAAAGGGCAGAGGTACACTTAAATGGCAAATAAATCACAATATGACACTTTATATTGGATTGGTTACCTCTACTCAAATTTGGCTCTATGAGTCCAGGCAGAAGGAGAGCAGAAGATTGACCCTCTTTATGTCAGACCTCTCTCTTCTGTCCCCTGACACCACAGGCCCAACTAAAAACACTGTACTCCGTTCAATATTCAGTGGTTTAACGTCCCAGATAAACTATCCCGCACACCCACTACATATACAGAGCCCTGAATATGTGCACCAGTAACTTCAGTCTCTTGGAAGAAAGATGAGGCTTTGCATTCTTTAGTTCGCCACTCTTGCTGGTGCACTTAAACTCCTGAATAGTAGGGCCAAACAACATAACTGGCCTGAATTATCAAGTAAAGAATGCAAGATCCTCCTCAGCAGGATGAAAGGACAATGGTGTCTGTATACAGTGTCTCTGTATCTAAATGGTCTTATGTCCTATAGCACTACAGATGTCAGCAAGGTGACTAAGAGCAATGATGTCTGTATACAGTGTCCATACAACATACAAATCTGTGTGCAGTGTCCTTGTTTCCTGCAAATGGGCAAATGTCCCCTCACCCAATCCTGCGATCAAGGCCCAAACTAACATCCTGAAACAGGCAGGCTCTTCTAGTGACCCGACCGGTCACATCACACCGGAACGCTCCACATCGTCAGTGCAGGTGGGTCTGGATATGCACCTGGGATCCCCCTCTCTCAGGCTGGATGTCCCGACTGGCTGTGGATGCCTGAAATCACGTGGTGGATTGACCTTGGGGGCAGTCCCTCTCCCTAGGTCTAATCTCTTCCTCTGCCTCGTGTAGTCTGAATTCCTCTCAGGAAATCAAAATGGAGTGTCTCCTTTCCTTCCCCCAGAGCATTCTGGCATTTGCAGTCCTGCCTCTTTAAAAGTCAGTGAGGCTGCTCTGTGCTGATACTTCATATTCCAGAGTCATTTGCAGCTGCATCCTGCAGCTTAGTACAGTCCCTCTGATTGTCTGCTGTAACTGTGCCTTTAATTGGCACCTCTCCTGCCAATGGAAGCACAGGGCAGAGAGTGGGCAGAGCAGTCAGTGTCCATGAGGAGAAGGAAGGGGGAAATCCCCTGCAGACATTACAGGCGCTTTCTCGCTCTTCCAGGCTGGAAAGCCTGTGTACATCGAGGCAGCCAGCTTGGCGGGGTCTCAGGTGACAGAGTGAAGCACCCACTACACACTTCCCCCACCAAAGAACCTTTGGTCCTCCAAAGGAAGTAACAGTCCTTGACCTGGTACATTCTTGTAGAATACATGTGGAAGGAAAGCGGATTAATTTACACAGGAAAACAGTTTGCATTTGCATAAGAACCTGGCAGAGGAACCTCCCACCAATGAGCATAGGAAGGAAGTTTGTCCTGCCTATAGGCCACCCTTTATAGGGATGACCCTACCAGTTGTGCCAAGGAGTGAGTCAGGGTTGCCCTTCACCAAAGCAGCGGTGAACAGGTCAGGTATGTCAAGAGTCCCTTGAGGGGAGAGGACAATTTATTTGGAGCTCTCACCCAACAAGTCACAGGCCAGTCTCTTGAAATGGGAAATGACTCTTTGTTTCCTCTGTTCCACTGGCTCTGGCACAGCAGGCTCACTAGCCTCTTTTTCCTGTTTGACTTCTTCTGCTTCCTGCAGATCAGTCTCTTTCGCTTCTGCTGTGGATCCTTCTTCATCCACTGTGGGAGAGAGATGCTTCTGGCCCTCCTGCAGACACTGAGGGTAAGAGATCACATCTGGGGACAAAAGGGACTAGCAACTGCTTCACCAGATCTGTGTTGGTCGCTACAATCATCAAACTTCTTGTAGACCCTGGCAGCCAAGGACACACAATGGCCAGTGTCTCAAAATTCTGAGGCTTTCCAACCTTCAATGGATCACACGATAACTTGATCCGTAGGTAGCCATCACAAGGGTAATCCTCCGTCTGAATAGACTAGATCTCTATATCTTCCAACTTTTGCAGGGGCATATATGACAAATACCTCTTGTAAAAGTCTCTGGTCAGCAAAGTAGCCTGAGCACCTGAATCAAGATTGGCCCTCATATAGATTTCTTCCACCAAAACAGGCACTACAGGCACTACAGGCAAAGGGCCTAGCAACTGGGCAGGCGGCTTGGTGGGAGCATCTGTAACAGCAGGTTTGCGTGACTGGATTCGTGCTTCCTTCAACTTCCTGCGTTGAGAATTTAGTTTCTGGCGTTATTTTTGAGGCCGATAGGCATCCCTCACTAAAACGGCATAAACTGCAGGCGCCCTCCATTGTGCTCTTGCAGAATCAGTGAAGGTTCTTCTTGAAGGCCTTCTCTCCATCCTTGTCTTGTCTTTTCTCTGTGGTCCACGCCAGTCTTCTGTCCTCTGTGGACTTGGGCATACTCTCTGGTAATGACCCACACAGCCACAGTGTAGACATATGTCTTGATTCTTTGTCCTCTGGCCAGGCACAGCAGGCGAGTCCGTGGATACATTGTGACCCATAACAGCCTTGTTGGACGACTCGGCGAACTTTGCTGCCAACATGTTTACCATGTCCATCATCTGAGACATCCGTAGCTTCAATGCCGCCATCTCAGACTTTATATCTAGTTGCTCTGCTTTTTTGTACAACCTGAAGGTAGCAGCTGTGTCTACTTTGGCGACTTGACTTGATGACCCAGTCATCATCTCTTTTAACTGGGACATCTAAGTCTTCAGGAGCTCGGTCTCTGAATCACTATCAGTTGTACTGGCTACCTTGACCCCAACAGCAGATTCCAACCTTCGACCCTTCTTCTTGTTTTCCGTGTGGGCCTTTTCTTCTCTAATGACTTTCATTAGTTTAAAGTAAGTAAAAGAGTCACTCAGACCCCGGGCTAGAAGTTATAGCAGAGCACGATCCAGCGGCTGGGCTCCTCTTTGCATTTGTCGCATGAGAGCTCTACTTGCAGCTTTGGCTTCCATTGCACCCTTCATTAAGACTTGGTGCAGAATCTTATCTAGCTGCACAACATAGGCTGATAGCTTCTCACCCTCTATCTTGTAAGTGTGGTTAAAGAGATAAATTAACTCTGCACAATCTTCAATTCTTCCAGAGACCTCACAGAGTGCTCCCAAGCACTTGGAAGTAGTGCAGCTGGGTTTATCTCGCTTCAGGTTCCTAATGACATCCAGAGCTGGAGCCAGGAGGCTTTCAACCACTCTTTGCCCCTTTATTACGTCGGCCACTTCCCACTCTTCAACCGCTTGATTAGCTTGATCAATCCAGGTGTCAAAATCATCCTCTCCTGAGGGTGTGGGAACTTTCCCCCAGAAGAACTGTAGCTTGCGGTAACCGTAATCAGTCAGCATTGCTGGCTTCTTGAGGAGCCCTTCAACCAGTTTCCCAAACTCGGCTACTAAAGGGGGAAAGATATTTTCAGGGATGTGGTTGGCATGGAGGTGATGGCCTCTGGATCTGGCTGGATATATCCCGAGCTCCCCAAGTTGGAGATCTGTCCATCTGGAAAGATAAACAAGGCTAAGGATAAGCCCCTGCAAGGCGTTGGGAACTCCCTTCTTTCACTCCGTCAAAACAGAGGTAGTATCAGAGCTAGGATCTGCCTTCACATCCCAAATGCTTACTCTTTGGCTCAGGTCCAAGGGATCCAGGGCTTCACGGACCTGATCCTCAGTCCAGTCACCACCAGGAACTTAAATCCCCACACACAGCTCCACTTGGTCGTTTTCTTCTGTACACCACTGGATCACAGCAGCAGGGTCCATCTTGGCGTCTGCCTTGAGGAGTTGATTGCAGAGTAGCGGTAATATCCTGGATGAGCCTCCATGTGTAGCGGTACCCCGAAGAAGCTACTTAAGTTTTTTTAGTCTGTGACTCTGCTTCTCAACCCTAATACCAGCCTCAGCCCCCTCTGGCACACCTGGCAATAGTGTAAGTGCAATGACCAATGAGAAACACACATTATGATAAAACACAGAAATTGTCTTTACTGCAATATTTCTGTGGAAGAATAACAGACAGTAACAGTATATATATTCAAGTAATCAACTGGAGAACAATAACTGAGATGAAGAGCAATATAGCTCAATACTATATTCAGGCTGCTTTCAGGAGATTCCAAACCTGAGAATAACCCCAAGAGCAGAGGCACACTTAAATGGCAAATAAATCACAATATGACACTTTATATTGAATTGGTTACCTCTACTCAAATTTGGCTCTATGAATCCAAACAGGAGAGCAGAAGACTGACCCTCTTTATGTCAGACCTCTCTCTTCTGTCCCCTGACTAGGGATGAGCTGAACACCCCCCCGGTTCGGTTCGCATCAGAACATTCGAACAGACCGAAAGTTCGCGTGAACCTTCAAACCCCCGTTAAAGTCTATGGGACTCCAACGTGAGAAATCAAAAGTGCAAATTTTAAAGGCTAATATGCAAGTTATTGTCCTTAATAGAGTTTGGGGACCCGGGTCCTGCCCCAGGGTACATGTATCAATGCAAAAAAAAGTTTTAAAAACGTCTGTTTTTTCGGGAGCAGTGATTTTAATGATGCTTAAAGTGAAAAAATAAAAGTGAAATATTCCTTTAAATATCGTGCCTGGGGGCAAATAAAAAAAAGGAAAGGCGTGGGGCCCCCAGGCCCTATATACTCTGAACAGCAGTATACAGGCAGTGCAAACAAGACAGGGACTGTAGGTTTGTTCTTAAGTAGAATCTACGTGTAGCTCCAGCCAAAAAAATCTATTTTTAAGCTTTTTGGAAAACATAGGGAAGGATTATCACCCCTGTAACATTTGTTTTGCTGTCTGTGCACTTGTTCAGAAGATTTCACCTCACTTTCTGTCCCAATGACAATTGGATTTTGAAAATTTTGGGTTTTTAGTGAAACAAGGAACTCTTACAGGAGAGAATTTCCCTTCCTAGGGGTAGATTTTCTCCCCCTTCATGTTATCTCCTTCCGTTTGCAAGTAGGAGTCGTTTGTAAGTTGGATGTTTGAAAGTAGGGGCCTGCCCTATATTCTCTGCAGAAATTTGGGCCTTAGGTGTTGGTGTTACCACAACACTGTAAGCCCTCACAGTTACTCTTAGTGGGTGCAGGAACAGGCCCTGCTGTGAAATATTAGATCAAGAATAATAATTACATGCCCCTGTTTAACAGGGGCAGAAAAATTGGGCCTTTGGTGGTGGATGGTGTGGTGGTGTTGCCACAACACTGTAAGGCCTCACAGTTACTCTTGGTGGGCGCAGGAACGGGCCCTGCTGTGAAATATTAGATCAAGAATTGTAATTACATGCCCCTGTTAAACAGGGGCTAAAAAATTGGGCCTAAGGCACTGGTGCTGGTGCCACAACACTGCAACCCCTCACAGATACTCTAGTTGGAGCGCACGAATGAGCCCTGCTGCAAAGTATTGCCTCAAAAATTGTAAGTACACGCCCTTGTTAAATAGAGGCTGAAAAATTGGGCCTTAGGCACTGGTGCTGGTGCCACAACACTGCAACCCCTCACAGATACTCTAGTTGGAGCGCAGGAATGAGCCCTGCTGCAAAGTATTGCATCAAAAATTGTAATTACACGCCCCTGTTAAACAGGGATGGAAAAAACGGGCCTTAGGCGCTGGTGCCACAACACTGCAACCCCTCACAGATACTCTAGTTGGAGCACAGGAATGAGCCCTGCTGCAAAGTTTTGCATCAAAAATTGTAATTACACGCCCTTGTTAAACTGGGGCAGAAAAATTGGGCCTTAGCCACTGGTGGTGGTGCCCACAACCAAAAATGTTCTTACAAGCTATCAGCATGAACATTGAGGAGGAAGAAGAAGTCACTCAGCATAACAGGATAGTCACTCAGCATCAGCATAGGCAGTCTTGAAGGGATCTCACATTAAAAAAAAATGATTCGGTTACATCAGCATCAGGTGCTTGGAAGCTGGTGATCCAAGACGGATTCATTTTTATGAAGGTCAGCCGATCGATCGATTCGGTGGACAGGCGCACCCTGTGATCGGTTACAAAGCCTCCAGCAGCACTGAATGTGTGTTCCGAAAGAACGCTGGATGCAGGACTGGCCAGTAGCTCAATTGCATACTGTGCAAGCTCTGGCCAGTGATCCATCCTCAAGACCCAGTGACCCAGAGGATTTTCAATGGGAAAGGTGTCCAAGTCTGATCTTGCCCCTAGGTATGCCTGCACCATGTGAATCAGACGCTGGCGATGGTTGCTGGAACCGATTATACCTTGAGGCTGCAGACTAAAAAATTGTCTGAACGCATCGGTCAGACGGCCACCTTCTCCACAGCTCCTTCTGTGACTGACCGAAGCCTCAGTAACTTGTTGTCCAGGAGGACCAGGAAATTGTAACCTCCCAGGCTCTGGAAACGCGTTGCACAAACCTTTCTGCAAGGCCTCCCGAAGATGTTTCATCCTCTACTCCCTCTGCGACGGCAAGATAAGGTCCGCAACCATACCCTTGTAACGTGGATCAAGGAAGGTTGCCAGCCAGTAATGATCCCTCTCCTTGATACCACGAATACGAGGATCCTTTTGCAGGCTTTGCAGGATCAGGGAGGCCATGCAGCATAGGTTTACTGAGGTATTTGGTCCGGAGTCCTCTGGGTCACTAAGGACGACATGATCTGCAGCCACCTCCTCCCAGCCACGTACAAGTCCATGGGTTTCTTGGGACTGTAAATGATCCCTTGAAGACTGCTGCTGATGCTGAGTGCTAGGCTCCACCTCCATGCTGACACAATCCTCCTCCTCCTCGTCCTCTTCCTGTGTGATCGGTGGGCACGCAGGAACACTGTCTGAATAAAGGGGGCCTTGAGAGGTAATGAAGTCCTCCTCTTCCTGCCTCTGTTCTGCCTCAAGTGCCCTGTCCATTATTCCACGCAGCGTGTGCTCCAACAGGTGGACAAGAGGGACAGTGTCACTGATGCATGCACTGTCACTGCTCACCATCCTTGTGGCCTCCTCAAATGGTGACAGGACAGTGCATGCATCCCTGATCATGGCCCACTGGCGTGGGGAAAAAAAACAAGCTCCCCTGACCCTGTCCTGGTGCCATAATCGCAGAGGTACTCATTGATGGCCCTCTGCTGTGTGTGCAGCCGCTGCAGCATGGCCAACGTTGAGTTCCACCTGGTGGGCATGTCACAGATTAGGCGGTTCTTGGGCAGGTTAAATTCCTTTTGGAGGTCAGCCAGCTGAGCACTGGCATTATATGACCTGCGGAAATGCACACAGACTTTCCTGGCCTGCCTCAGGACATCCTGTAAGCCCGGGTACCTGCCCAAGACCCGCTGCATCACCAAGTTAAGGATGTGAGCCAAACAGGGCATATGGGTCAGTTGTCCCTGTCGGAGGGCGGAGAGGGGGTTGGTGCCATTGTCGCAAACCACCATTTCTGGCTTAAGCTGGTGTAGTGTCAACCACCTCTGAGCCAGCCCCTGCAGAGCTGACAGAATCTCTGCCCCAGTGTGTCTCCTATCCCCCAAGCACACCAGCTCGAGAACCGCATGGCATCTTTTTGCCTGTGTGCTTGCGTAGCCCCTTGAACCGCTGGTTCTGAGGACAAATCAGCACAGGAAGAGGCCATGGAGGAATAAGAGGAGGGAGGGGGTGGAGGAGAGAGGTGTGGCAGAATCACCACTAGTAGAATTTTTGGGGCGTGGTGGCGGAACAACCTCCAACACAACTGCACCCTGTCCTGCATCCTTCCCAGCTGCCAGCAGAGTCACCCAGTGCGTGGTAAAAGATAGGTAACGTCCCTGCCCATGCCTGCTGGACCATGAGTCAGCGGTAATATGCCTTACCGCTGACCGCCCTGTCCAGCGAGGCATGGACATTGCCTTCCACATGCCGATAGAGAGCCGGAATCGCCTTCCGTGAAAAAAAGTGGCGTTTGGGAACCTGCCACTGAGGTACCGCACATTCCACAAACTCACGGAAGGGGGCAGAGTCTACCAACTGAAAAGGCAGCAGTTGAAGTGCTAGCAATTTAGCCAAGCTAGCATTCAACCGCTGGGCATGTGGATGGCTTCTTTTGCCGGTGGAGCAACTGGGGTAGGGAAATCTGCCTACTAGAATCGGACGTTGGTGTACTGATAGCAGATTGCCCGCAAGTACTTGGCAGTAGCACACCTAATTCTACACTATTATTCCTCTCAGTGCAGGTTTCTGAGAGGACTGAAGGTATAGTGGGGTTTGAGGTCCCAGCTGATGAGGAGGAGCAAGGAGAGGTCCACCTTGTTCTTTGGTGTGGGTCTTTTAGGTAGTGTTGCCAACGGGCTGCACTTGCGGAGCTCTGCGGTGTGATGCAGTCGGTTGGCTGCCCTTAAGCTGCCCCTGGAGGGCATCCTGCCTCATTGGAGATGTGCCTCCTCCTCCTCTCTCCTATCAGGCACCCACGTAGAGTCAGTAAGCTCATCATCCCCTCCCTCCTCGTCACTGGAGTAAACCTGGCAGTATGCCACAGCTGGGAGAACATGACTGCCAGTTTGTTGTCCTTCTTGGGCAACCCCTCTCTCTGGGCTCACATTACTGCCTTCCTCAAGCTGGGTACCATCATCGGAGCCTTCAAAACGCTGCGCATCCTCCTGCAGCATGTACCCGACACTGTGGTCAAACAGTTCGGGGGACTCCTCCGGTGGGGCTAGGGAGGGAGTAACTGATGATGACCTCGAGTCCAAGGAATAGGCCATTTTGGCACCTGCATTGGCAGCCAAGGTAGTCTGGGTGACAGAGGATGAGGAGGATGAGGACGGCTTGGTCATCCACTCTACCAACTCTTCGGCATGTTGTGGCTCAACACGGCCAGCTGCCGATAAAAAGGACAAGCGTGCCCCACAGCCACGTGCTGATGACGATGCACTGTGTCCACGACCAGCACTGTTGCCTCTAGACACAGAGCCTGCTTGCCCTCTTTTTTATTGGCCTGTGACTGTCTGCCTCTCCTTGTTGGCCTTGCAGACATACTGTCTTTGATGTATTGAAAATGGTACACAAGGAATGGCCTGCAGTGAGATGTAGCTGCACAAAGCATAGAAGCTGACTACAGAGAATACATCTAGCGCCTTGAGGCGATTCAGTTCGCATTTGCAGCGCTTTACAAATCATTCATTCATTCATTCATTCAAAGCTGGGATGTATATATATACTGATTATACTGCAGCTAGCTGAATCGCCTGCCTGCCTGTAGTATTATTAGTAAGAAAACAACAGGAATTGTCTGCAGTGAGATTTAGCTATACACTGTGCCCAGTATACAGTACCCTGATATACTGCGGCTAGCTGAATCAACTGCCTGCCTGTGGCATTATTAGGAAGAGAACACCAGCAATTGTCTGCAGTTAGCTTTAGTTGCACACTGTGCACAGGATACAGTACACTGACTTAAAATACTGCAGCTGCCTGCCTGTGGTATTATTAGGAAGAGAACACCAGCAATTGTCTGCAGTTAGCTTTAGTTGCACATTGTGCACAGGATACAGTACACTGACTGAAAATAATGCAGCTGCCTGCCTGAGGTATTATTAGGAAGAGAACACCAGCAATTGTCTGCAGTTAGCTTTAGTTGCACACTGTGCACAGGATACAGTACACTGACTGAAAATACTGCAGCTCCCTGCTTGTGGTATTATTAGGAAGAGAACACTAGCAATTGTCTGCAGTTAGCTTTAGTTGCACACTGTGCACAGGATACATTACACTGACTTAAAATACTGCAGCTGCCTGCCTGTGGCATTATTAGGAAGAGAACACCAGCAATTGTCTGCAGTTTGCTTTAGTTGCACACTGTGCACAAGATATAGTACACTGACTGAAAATACTGCAGCTGCCTGCCTGTGGCATTATTAGGAAGAGAACACCAGCAATTGTCTGCAGTTAGCATTAGTTGCACATTGTGCACAGGATACAGTACACTGACTGAAAATAGTGCAGCTGCCTGCCTGTGGCATTATTAGGAAGAGAACACCAGCAATTGTCTGCAGTTAGCATTGTCAAAATTGGGGTTGTGACCTGTCCACTTGTATTTTGTGCAAGCACCGACATGCCTCCATCCCATAAATTACAAAAACAATTGGAGAGTGAAAGCGGGACTTTGTGTGAGGCATGTTGGTGAATGTGTCCACATTAAAAAACTACTATGGTAGGATGTCTAAAGTTGGTCCTGTGTCGAGTGATGATACCCACAAGATCTTATTGCAAGAAAATGATGCATGGTTTATTACAGAAGGATCATAAAACAAAACACATGATAAAAGGGATACATTTGAGCTACAATGGAGCATGATAACATGCATAGGTTTACAAACATGATTCAAATAATGGTTATATATGTACAGTACAGAACATGGTAAAGTGGTGTAACACATGGTACAGTAGATAAAAGGATGCAGCAATAGATGTTAACTCTACGCGTTTCTTGGCTTGAAACCAATCGTCAGGAGTCTGATGCAGTGTAGCTGCGTTAAAAAAATAACTATGTATCAGTAGAGATATGGGAAAAAATGGGCGCATACAGGTGCACATTTGTTTAAGTATACTCACAAAGGATGCATGGGTGAATAGTACCCCATGCATTATGGTGCAGTGTTGATCCGGGTGCACTGAGTCTCACCCGGGGTTGAGGCAGAGAGCACGCTCCAAAGAGACCATCGGCCCCGACCGACAAAGTGGCCGGAGCACCTGTAGGGGCCACCAAGCGGGGACAGGTGACGAGGCCCAGGGGGTAGGACAAACACTGGGAATAAAAAGAGGAGATGAGGTAGTGAGTGAGTGGAGTAAAAGGTGGAGAGTGAAGATGGAGAGGGAGACAAGGGGTGGGACCAGGAGTGTGCAGTGAGTGAAAATGGTAAAAATAGCCCATCACAAAGAAAAAGGGTGTGTGAATTGAGAAGTGGATGTGCAAAAGCCAGGAAGCCACTGCAAGTGTCAGTGGAGAAGTGTGAAGGTGTGCAGGGAAGTTACCTGTGGTGAGATAGCCGGGCCAGGTGACGTGCCCCGAGAAAGCATGGTGAGCGCTCGAGGCGCCCAGGTCAGTGACGGCCGTAATGAAGCCGAGGGCCGGGGGCGTGCTCCCGCCAACGTCATTGGCGGACATGATGACGCGGCGGGGGGCGGGCAGCCAGAGGCGTCAAGCGGCCACTCATCAACCCCGCAGCGCCAAGGTCCTGGTTGGTGAAACACCAGTAAGCTCCGCCTAAGGCAGCCGGAGGCGTCAGAGGCGGGACTGGGAGTAATGACGTCGATGCGTCGAGGCCAGGGCCCGCCCCCGTCAAAGGTGGGGCGGGCGGCGGGTCGCGGACTGGGCGCATCGCAACCCCGGGAAGAGACCAGATTGGTCCCGGCAACAAAAGCATCATGGGAGTATTGGACAGATATTGTGAAAGTCAAAAAGAATGTAAAGACTGTGGAAACAGAAAAAAAAAAAAAAAATCGTGGGAAGAAGCAAAGTACACAGAATAAATTGGCCATATGAAGGCTGATAGTCTCTGCCTTGATTGCAAACAGTGATTGGCAGAGAATGTGAAATGGTAACCACAGTGTCTTGCAATGAATAAAATCATTGAGCAAGAGAGTGTGGATGAAATTAGTTATAGTCCAAGAAGGGTATATGGTATAACTAAGGGGAAAACAGGAAATAAAGGGGTTTAGAGGGTGGGAAACACATAAGGCAGGTAAAAGGATAAATATCAACAAACAAAAACAAAAACAAAAAAAGCTTTAGCCCTGAATTAAATCAGTTTATATTGTCTGACTAAAGAGAAATCAAATAACCCAATAAAAAAGGAAAGGGAGAAAAAAAAAAAAAGAACAAAAAGCAAGGGACAAAAAACAAAAAGGGGGACGACTTTAGCCCTGAATTAAATCAGTATTTGCCTGACTAAAGGGGGAACAATAACAACACAAATTTTAGCCCTGAATTGAATCAGTATTATTTTAGCTAAAAAGGGAAATGGCAAAAGCAAAAGAAATAAATAGGAGTTGCTAACGGTATCAAATAGCTGTGTTACTGTAACTCTTGCACTGAAATAGGTCAGTAAGCGAGAGGCGGACCAACGGTCTCTATAACATGAAAGATACCAAAGGAAAAGGGGAGACAACAAAGCAAAAGAGGAATAAGGAATGAGTAAAGAACCAACAAAGTGGAAATGGATAGAATGGGGAATAGGTTAGGTAGGGCATGGGGGAGTAGATAGGGTTAGAAGGTTTGAGCTAGATAGGTGGATTATCAGGTCACAGGGAACAGGTGTCTGCCACCCTGGTAATTGTATGTCAAAATTGGGGTTGTGACCTGTCCACTTGTATTTTGTGCAAGCACCGACATGCCTCCATCCCATAAATTACAAAAACAATTGGAGAGTGAAAGCGGGACTTTGTGTGAGGCATGTTGGTGAATGTGTCCACATTAAAAAACTACTATGGTAGGATGTCTAAAGTTGGTCCTGTGTCGAGTGATGATACCCACAAGATCTTATTGCAAGAAAATGATGCATGGTTTATTACAGAAGGATCATAAAACAAAACACATGATAAAAGGGATACATTTGAGCTACAATGGAGCATGATAACATGCATAGGTTTACAAACATGATTCAAATAATGGTTATATATGTACAGTACAGAACATGGTAAAGTGGTGTAACACATGGTACAGTAGATAAAAGGATGCAGCAATAGATGTTAACTCTACGCGTTTCTTGGCTTGAAACCAATCGTCAGGAGTCTGATGCAGTGTAGCTGCGTTAAAAAAATAACTATGTATCAGTAGAGATATGGGAAAAAATGGGCGCATACAGGTGCACATTTGTTTAAGTATACTCACAAAGGATGCATGGGTGAATAGTACCCCATGCATTATGGTGCAGTGTTGATCCGGGTGCACTGAGTCTCACCCGGGGTTGAGGCAGAGAGCACGCTCCAAAGAGACCATCGGCCCCGACCGACAAAGTGGCCGGAGCACCTGTAGGGGCCACCAAGCGGGGACAGGTGACGAGGCCCAGGGGGTAGGACAAACACTGGGAATGAAAAGAGGAGATGAGGTAGTGAGTGAGTGGAGTAAAAGGTGGAGAGTGAAGATGGAGAGGGAGACAAGGGGTGGGACCAGGAGTGTGCAGTGAGTGAAAATGGTAAAAATAGCCCATCACAAAGAAAAAGGGTGTGTGAATTGAGAAGTGGATGTGCAAAAGCCAGGAAGCCACTGCAAGTGTCAGTGGAGAAGTGTGAAGGTGTGCAGGGAAGTTACCTTTGGTGAGATAGCCGGGCCAGGTGACGTGCCCCGAGAAAGCATGGTGAGCGCTCGAGGCGCCCAGGTCAGTGACGGCCGTAATGAAGCCGAGGGCCGGGGGCGTGCTCCCGCCAACGTCATTGGCGGACATGATGACGCGGCGGGGGGCGGGCAGCCAGAGGCGTCAAGCGGCCACTCATCAACCCCGCAGCGCCAAGGTCCTGGTTGGTGAAACACCAGTAAGCTTCGCCTAAGGCAGCCGGAGGCGTCAGAGGCGGGACTGGGAGTAATGACGTCGATGCGTCGAGGCCAGGGCCCGCCCCCGTCAAAGGTGGGGCGGGCGGCGGGTCGCGGACTGGGCGCATCGCAACCCCGGGAAGAGACCAGATTGGTCCCGGCAACAAAAGCATCATGGGAGTATTGGACAGATATTGTGAAAGTCAAAAAGAATGTAAAGACTGTGGAAACAGAAAAAAAAAAATCATGGGAAGAAGCAAAGTACACAGAATAAATTGGCCATATGAAGGCTGATAGTCTCTGCCTTGATTGCAAACAGTGATTGGCAGAGAATGTGAAATGGTAACCACAGAGTCTTGCAATGAATAAAATCATTGAGCAAGAGAGTGTGGATGAAATTAGTTATAGTCCAAGAAGGGTGTATGGTATAACTAAGGGGAAAACAGGAAATAAAGGGGTTTAGAGGGTGGGAAACACATAAGGCAGGTAGGATGTCTAAAGTTGGTCCTGTGTCGAGTGATGATACCCACAAGATCTTATTGCAAGAAAATGATGCATGGTTTATTACAGAAGGATCATAAAACAAAACACATGATAAAAGGGATACATTTGAGCTACAATGGAGCATGATAACATGCATAGGTTTACAAACATGATTCAAATAATGGTTATATATGTACAGTACAGAACATGGTAAAGTGGTGTAACACATGGTACAGTAGATAAAAGGATGCATCAATAGATGTTAACTCTACGCGTTTCTTGGCTTGAAACCAATCGTCAGGAGTCTGATGCAGTGTAGCTGCGTTAAAAAAATAACTATGTATCAGTAGAGATATGGGAAAAAATGGGCGCATACAGGTGCACATTTGTTTAAGTATACTCACAAAGGATGCATGGGTGAATAGTACCCCATGCATTATGGTGCAGTGTTGATCCGGGTGCACTGAGTCTCACCCGGGGTTGAGGCAGAGAGCACGCTCCAAAGATTACCAGGGTGGCAGACACCTGTTCCCTGTGACCTGATAATCCACCTATCTAGCTCAAACCTTCTAACCCTATCTACTCCCCCATGCCCTACCTAACCTATTCCCCATTCTATCCATTTCCACTTTGTTGGTTCTTTACTCATTCCTTATTCCTCTTTTGCTTTGTTGTCTCCCCTTTTCCTTTGGTATCTTTCATGTTATAGAGACCGTTGGTCCGCCTCTCGCTTACTGACCTATTTCAGTGCAAGAGTTACAGTAACACAGCTATTTGATACCGTTAGCAACTCGTATTTATTTCTTTTGCTTTTGCCATTTCCCTTTTTAGCTAAAATAATACTGATTCAATTCAGGGCTAAAATTTGTGTTGTTATTGTTCCCCCTTTAGTCAGGCAAATACTGATTTAATTCAGGGCTAAAGTCGTCCCCCTTTTTGTTTTTTGTCCCTTGCTTTTTGTTCTTTTTTTTTTTTTCTCCCTTTCCTTTTTTATTGGGTTATTTGATTTCTCTTTAGTCAGACAATATAAACTGATTTAATTCAGGGCTAAAGCTTTTTTTGTTTGTTTTTGTTTTTGTTTGTTGATATTTATCCTTTTACCTGCCTTATGTGTTTCCCACCCTCTAAACCCCTTTATTTCCTGTTTTCCCCTTAGTTATACCATATACCCTTCTTGGACTATAACTAATTTCATCCACACTCTCTTGCTCAATGATTTTATTCATTGCAAGACTCTGTGGTTACCATTTCACATTCTCTGCCAATCACTGTTTGCAATCAAGGCAGAGACTATCAGCCTTCATATGGCCAATTTATTCTGTGTACTTTGCTTCTTCCCACGATTTTTTTTTTTTTTTTCTGTTTCCACAGTCTTTACATTCTTTTTGACTTTCACAATATCTGTCCAATACTCCCATGATGCTTTTGTTGCCGGGACCAATCTGGTCTCTTCCCGGGGTTGCGATGCGCCCAGTCCGCGACCCGCCGCCCGCCCCACCTTTGACGGGGGCGGGCCCTGGCCTCGACGCATCGACGTCATTACTCCCAGTCCCGCCTCTGACGCCTCCGGCTGCCTTAGGCGGAGCTTACTGGTGTTTCACCAACCAGGACCTTGGCGCTGCGGGGTTGATGAGTGGCCGCTTGACGCCTCTGGCTGCCCGCCCCCCGCCGCGTCATCATGTCCGCCAATGACGTTGGCGGGAGCACGCCCCCGGCCCTCGGCTTCATTACGGCCGTCACTGACCTGGGCGCCTCGAGCGCTCACCATGCTTTCTCGGGGCACGTCACCTGGCCCGGCTATCTCACCACAGGTAACTTCCCTGCACACCTTCACACTTCTCCACTGACACTTGCAGTGGCTTCCTGGCTTTTGCACATCCACTTCTCAATTCACACACCCTTTTTCTTTGTGATGGGCTATTTTTACCATTTTCACTCACTGCACACTCCTGGTCCCACCCCTTGTCTCCCTCTCCATCTTCACTCTCCACCTTTTACTCCACTCACTCACTACCTCATCTCCTCTTTTCATTCCCAGTGTTTGTCCTACCCCCTGGGCCTCGTCACCTGTCCCCGCTTGGTGGCCCCTACAGGTGCTCCGGCCACTTTGTCGGTCGGGCCGATGGTCTCTTTGGAGCGTGCTCTCTGCCTCAACCCCGGGTGAGACTCAGTGCACCCGGATCAACACTGCACCATAATGCATGGGGTACTATTCACCCATGCATCCTTTGTGAGTATACTTAAACAAATGTGCACCTGTATGCGCCCATTTTTTCCCATATCTCTACTGATACATAGTTATTTTTTTAACGCAGCTACACTGCATCAGATTTCTGACGATTGGTTTCAAGCCAAGAAACGCGTAGAGTTAACATCTATTGATGCATCCTTTTACCATGTGTTACACCACTTTACCATGTTCTGTACTGTACATATATAACCATTATTTGAATCATGTTTGTAAACCTATGCATGTTATCATGCTCCATTGTAGCTCAAATGTATCCCTTTTATCATGTGTTTTGTTTTATGATCCTTCTGTAATAAACCATGCATCATTTTCTTGCAATAAGATCTTGTGGGTATCATCACTCGACACAGGACCAACTTTAGACATCCTACCATAGTAGTTTTTTAATGTGGACACATTCACCAACATGCCTCACACAAAGTCCCGCTTTCACTCTCCAATTGTTTTTGCAGTTAGCATTAGTTGCACATTGTGCACAGGATACAGTACACTGACTGAAAATACTGCAGCTGCCTGCCTGTGGTATTATTAGGAAGGGAATGCCAGCAATTGTCTGCAGTTAGCTTTGGTTGCACACTGTGCACAGGATACAGTACACTGACTGAAAATACTGCAGCTGCCTGCCCTGTAAGTATATTAGGAAGAGAATAACAGGAACGGATCTAGCTAAACTGACTGAATACAGTGTTGTATATATATATATATATATATATATATATATATATATATATATATATATTTATATATATAAAACACCTGGGATGCATATATATACTAAATACACTGACTGCAGCTAACTGACTCGCCTGCCTGCTCTATCTAACTCAAATAAAATGACACTGTCTCTCTCTCTCTATCTCTCAGCACGCCGGAACACACTACAGGCGGCCTTATATAGTGTGGGGCGTGCACTAAATCCCCTGAGGCATAATTGGCCAAAGCCACCCTGCCTTTGGCCAATTATGGCTCTCCGTTCTTACCGCGTTGTGATTGGCCAAAGCATGCAGGTCATAGTGCATGCTTGGCCAATCATCAGCCAGCAATGCATTGCGATGCCTCCGTGAATTATGGACTGTGACGCGCCACTTGAATTTGGCGCGAATGACCCATAATGTTCGTAATTCGACGAACAGTCGAATGGCCGATGTTTGAGTCGAACTCGAAGCCCTACCCCTGACACCACAGGCCTAACTCCAAACACTGTACTTAATTCAATATTCAGTTGCTTAACTTCCCAGATAAACTATCCCGCACACCCACTACATATACAGAGCCCTGAACATGTGTGGGCATGCCCGTATGGCACCAGTAACTTCAGTCTCTTGGAAGAAAGATGAGGCTTTGGATTCTTCAGCTAGCCTCTCATTGGTGCACTTAAACTCCTGAATAGCAGGGCCAAACAAAACAACTGGCCTGGATTATCAAATAAAGAATGCAAGATCTTCCTCAGCAGGGTGAAAAGATAATGGTGTCTATATACAGTGTTGCTGTATCTAAATGGCCTTATGTCCTGTAGCACTACAGGTGTCAGCAAGGTGACTAAGAACAATGATGTCTGTATACAGTGTCCATACAACATACAAATCTGTGTGCAGTGTTCTTGTTTCCTGCAAATGGGCAAATGCCCCCTCACCCAATGCTGCAATCATGTCAAAAACGAACGTCCTAAAAGAGGCAAGCTCTTCTAGTGATCCATCTGGTCACCTCACACCGGAACGCTCCACACCGTTGGTGCAGGTGTATCTGGATATGCACCTGGGATCCCCCTCTCTCAGGCTGGATGTCCCAACTGGCTGTGGATGCCTGAAATCACGTGGTGGATTGACCTAGGAGACGACCCCTCTCCTAGGTCTAATGTCTTCCTCTGCCTCGTGTAGTATAAATTCTCCTCAGGAAATCAAAATTGAGTCTCTCCTTTCCTTCCCTCAGAGCATGCCGCCGGGAGTCCCGCGATCGTTTCACAGGGAGGAAGAACGGGAAAATGCTAATTTAAACAAGCATTTCCCCATTCTTTCTAGTGACAGGACACTGATCACAGCTCCCTGTGATCGGGAGCCGTGATCAGTGTCGTGTCACACGTAGCCCATCCCCCTACAGTTAGAACACATCCCTAGGACACACTTAACCCCTTCCCTGCTTGCTACTGGTTAACCCCTTCACTGTCAGTCACATTTACACAGTAATGAGTGCATTTTATAGCACTAATCGCTGTATAAATATGAATGGTCCCAAAATGGTGCCAAAAGTGTCCAATGTGTCCGCCATAATCTCGCAGTCACGATAAAAATCCCTGAACGCCGCCATTACTAGTAAAAAAAATAAAATAATAAAAATGCCATTAAACTATCCCCTATTTTGTAGACGCTATAACTTTTTCGCAAACCAATCAATGCTTATTGCGATTTTTTTTTTTACCAAAAATATGTAGAAGAATACGTATCGGCCTGAGGAAAAAAATTGTTTTTTTTATATATTTTTTGGGTATATTTATTATAGCAAAAAGTAAAAAAAATTGCCTTTTTTTTTTAATTGTCACTCTATTTTTGTTTATAGCACAAAAAATAAAAACCTGCTGAGGTGATCAAATATCACCAAAAGAAAGCTCTATTTGTGTTGAAAAAAAGCACGTCAATTTTGTTTGGGAGCCACGTTGCACAACTGCACAATTGTCAGTTAAAGCGATGCAGTGCCAAATCGCAAAAAATGGTCCTGTCATTGGGCAGCCAAATCCTCCAGGGCTAAAGTGGTTAAAAGTCAGTGAGGCCACTCTGTGCTGAGACTTCATATTCCAGAGTCCTTTGCAGCTGCTTCCTGCAGCTTAGTTCAGTCCCCCTGATTGGCTGCTGTAACTGTGTCTTTAATTGGTTCCTCTCCTGTCAATAGGAGCACATGGGAGGAAGGCAGACAGTGGGCAGAACAGTCAGTGTCGATGAGAAGGAGGGGGGGGGGGGAAATCCCCCACAGACATGACATGCGCTCTCTCCCTCTTTTGGGCTGGAAAGCCTGTGTACATCGCGGCGGCCAGCTTGGCGGGGTCATGGGTGACACAGTGAGGCACCCGCTACATATAATTTGCTTTCAGTCCATTGTCTACTGCAAATTGTAGATGGGTACACATGAATCCAGCACTTTCCATGAGGCTTTAGTGTGGTTATTATGCCAAAGTGCACATTATTTCACTTTCTAGAACCTTAACCACTTCAGCCCTGGAAGGATTTACCCCCTTCCTGACCAGAGCACTTTTTACAATTTGGCACTGCGTCACTTTAACTGCTAATTGCGCGGTCATGCAATGCTGTACCCAAACTAAATTTGCGTCCTTTTCTTCCCATAAATAGAGCTTTCTTTTGATGGTATTTGATCACCTCTGCCGTTTTTATTTTTTGCGCTATACACGGAAAAAGACCGAAAATTTTGAAAAAAAATGATATTTTCTACTTTTTGTTCTAAAAAAAATCCAATAAACTCAATTTTAGTCATACATTTAGGCCAAAATGTATTTGGCCACATGTCTTTGGTAAAAAAAATGTCAATAAGTGTATATTTATTGGTTTGCGCAAAAGTTATAGCGCCTACAAACTAGGGTACATTTTCTGGAATTTACACAGCCTTTAATTTATGACTGCCTATGTCGTTTCTTGAGGTGCTAAAATGGCAGGGCAGTACAAAACCCCCACAAATGACCCCATTTTGGAAAGTAGACACTCCAAGGAAATTGCTGAGAGGCATGTTGAGCCCATTGAATATTCATTTTTTTTGTCCCAAGTGATTGAATAATGACAAAAAAAAATTACAAAAAGTTGTCACTAAATTATATATTGCTCACACAGGCCATGGGCATATGTGGAATTGCACCCAAAATACATTTAGCTGCTTCTCCTGAGTATGGGGATACCACATGTGTGGGACTTTTTGGGAGCCTAGCCGCGTACGGGGCCCCGAAAACCAATCACCGCCTTCAGGATTTCTAAGGGCGTACATTTTTGATTTTACTCCTCACTACCTATCACAGTTTTGAAGGCCATAAAATGCCCAGATGGCACAAAACCCCCCCAAATGACCCCATTTTGGAAAGTAGACACCCCAAGCTATTTGCTGAGAGGCATGTTGAGTCCATGGAATATTTTATATTTTGACACAAGTTGCGGGAAAGTGACAATTTTTTTTTTTTTTTTTTGCACAAAGTTGTCACTAAATGATATATTGCTCACACAGGACATGGGAATATGTGGAATTGCACCCCAAAATACATTTAGCTGCTTCTCCTGAGTATGGGGATACCACATGTGTGGGACTTTTTAGGAGCCTAGCCGCGTACGGGGCCCCGAAAACCAATCACCGCCTTCAGGATTTCTAAGGGTGTACATTTTTGATTTCACTCTTCACTGCCTATCACAGTTTTGGAGGCCATGGAATGCCCAGGTGGCACAACCCCCCCCCCCCAAATGACCCCATTTTGGAAAGTAGAAACCCCAAGCTATTTGCTGAGAGGCATGGTGAGTATTTTGCAGCTCTCATTTGTTTTTGAAAATGAAGAAAGTCAAGAAAAAACATTTTTTTTTCTTTTTTTAATTTTCAAAACTTTGTGACAAAAAGTGAGGTCTGCAAAATACTCACTATACCACTCAGCAAATAGCTTGGGGTGTCTACTTTCCAAAAATGGGGTCATTTGGGGGGGTTTGTGCCACCTGGGCATTCCATGGCCTCCGAAACTGTGATAGGCAGTGAAGAGTGCAATCAAAAATTTACGCCCTTAGAAAGCCTGAAGACGGTGCTTGGTTTTCGGGGTCCCAAAAAGTCTTACACATGTGGTATCCCCATACTCAGGAGAAGCAACAGAATGTATTTTGGGGTGTAATTTCACATATTCCCATGGCATGTTTGAGCAATATATCATTTAATGACAACTTTGTGCAAAAAAAAAAAAAAAAATTGTCTATTTCCCGCAACTTGTGTCACAATATAAAATATTCCATGGACTCGACATGCCTCTCAGCAAATAGCTTGGGGTGTCTACTTTCCAAAATGGGGTCATTTGGGGGGGTTTTGAACTGTCCTGGCATTTTATGCACAACATTTAGAAGCTTATGTCACACATCACCCACTCTTCCAACCACTTGAGGACAAAGCCCTTTCTGACACTTTTTGATTACATGAAAAAATTATTTTTTTTTGCAAGAAAATTACTTTGAACCCCCAAACATTATATATTTTTCTAAAGCAAATGCCCTACAGATTAAAATGGTGGGTGTTTCATTTTTTTTTCACACAGTATTTGCGCAGCGATTTTTCAAACGCATTTTTTGGGGAAAAAACACACTTTTTTACATTTTAATGCACTAAAACACACTATATTGCCCAAATGTTTGATGAAATAAAAAAGATGATCTTAGGCCGAGTACATGGATACCAAACATGACATGCTTTACAATTGCGCACAAACGTGCAGTGGCAACAAAATAAATACCTTTTTAAAAGCTTTTAAAAGCCTTTACAGGTTACCACTTTAGATTTACAGAGGAGCTCTACTGCTAAAATTACTGCCCTCGATCTGACCGTCGCGGTGATACCTCACATGCATGGTGCAATTGCTGTTTACATTTGACGCCAGACCGACGCTTGCGTTCGCCTTAGCGCGAGAGCAGGGGGGACAGGGGTGCTTTTTTTTTTTTTCTTTATTATTTTTTGGCTTTTTTATCTTATTTTTAAACTGTTCCTTTCATTTTTTATTTTTTTTTAATCATTTTTATTGTTATCTCCGGGAATGTAAATATCCCCTATGATAGCAATAGGTAGTGACAGGTACTCTTTTTTGAAAAAATTGGGGTCTATTAGACCCTAGATTTCTCCTCTGCCCTCAAAGCATCTGACCACACCAAGATCGGTGTGATAAAATGCTTCCCCAATTTCCCAATTGCGCTATTTACATCCGGTGAAATCTAAGTCATAAAATGCTCATAGCGGTTTCTTAGGCCATAGAGATGTTTGGAGCCACTCTGGTCTCTGATCAGCTCTATGGTCAGCTGGCTGAATCACCGGCTGCATTCTCAGGTTCCCTGTTGAGACAGGAGAGCCAGAGAAAAACACGGAAGACGGTGGGGGGGGGGCATTCTCTCCCACTGCTTGTAAAAGCAGTCTAGAGGCTAATTAGCCGCTAGGATTGCTTTTACATGAAAGCCGACCTGAAAAGCAAACACGATAAAACATAATAACAATAAAACATTGCAGAATAGAATACAGTAAAAAAGAGCAGAACAATAGAGAGAATAGAGAGAGAGAGAGAGAACAATAAAATGACAACTATTATTTTTTATTTTATATTTTTGTTTGTGTTTTTTTTTTTTTTTTTTACACTTTTTTTGTAACTGTAACTTTTATAACTGTAACCGGTTCCAGGTTCGGGTCTCTCAAAATGCGATGGCATCTTGGGAGACCCTGTGAAAGTGTGTCCTAGTCTGTGGAATGCTGTACCCTACGCTAATACTCAACTAGTGTATGGTAGCGTTCAAAACATTCACCAATGCAAAGACCAGGATTGACAGGAGGGACAATAATAGCGGGTGTCACGCCTATATCCGCGCTTGCTGCAGACATGACATCTTTTTTGGGGGGGTTCGTTGGGTAGGGGTACTCGGGAGGACATAAAGAAAATGCCTCTCATGCAGCCAACTGCATTTGGTTGGGGATGTGAATGGGGGAAGTACGGGCGCTGCAGAAGTGGTGGGTTCCCAATTAGGATTGGCGAATGCAGCAGGAAGGGCACTATGGGCACGACGGGCCTGTGTTTGTCTTTTTGGTGGCAACGGGACACTACTTGTGCTTGCCACCTCACCAGCTTGAACTGCACTTATGGGACTCGCCACGTCACCAAGTGTTACTGCAGTGCTGGTTTGACTACGACCGGGGTGTACTAGGCCGCTGGCGCTTGTCAGTTCACCAAAACGCTACCAAAAAAACTGTTAGCGATCGCAGGGATCAGGCCTGACTCTGTGAACGCTGCAGTTATGCGTTTAGTATTTTGTAAGTGACAGTGATCGATCGATACTGCACTTGGGTGGGCTGGGCTGGGCCGGGCGGAGGGGAAAAACGCAGGTGCTAGCAGGTATCTGGGCTGATCCCGCTAACACTGCGTTTTTGGGAACCCTAAACTGCTGGGGACGCTAGTATAGATCTGATCGGATCAGATATTGATCAGTTCAGATACTATACCACTAAGGGAGGCGTATGCTGCGTGCATGGGTGTTAGCGGTACTGGCGCTAATCTGACGCTGCCTGGGGCTGGTGCTTGCCAGTTCACCAAAACGCTACCAAAAAAACTGTTAGCGATCGCAGGGATCAGGCCTGACTCTGCGAACGCTGCAGTTATGTGTTTAGTGTTTTGTAAGTGACAGTGATCGATCGATACTGCACTTGGGTGGGCTGGGCTGGGCCGGGCGGAGGGGAAAAACGCAGGTGCTAGCAGGTATCTGGGCTGATCCCGCTAACACTGTGTTTTTGGGAACCCTAAACTGCTGGGGACGCTAGTATAGATCTGATCGGATCAGATATTGATCAGTTCAGATACTATACCACTAAGGGAGGCGTATGCTGCGTGCATGGGTGCTAGCGGTACTGGCGCTAATCTGACGCTGCCTGGGGCGACGCATATCACCGCCGGGCGATCAGGGGGCTAAACCTTTATTCGGTAATAAACGGCGGGTGCCCTGACACTATAAAAAATAAACTAACTAACCAGCGTCACCCGCAACGGTTATACGGTGATCAGTGGTGAAAGGGTTAACTAGGGGGCAATCAAGGGGTTAAAACATTTATTAGGTAGTATATGGGGGTCCCTGTCGCTATAAAACGCTGACGGCAAACCTAAATATTTACCTCCCTAACTAGCGTCACCAGCGACACTAATACAGCGATCAGAAAAATGATCGCTTAGTGACACTGGTGATGGGGGGTGATCAAGGGGTTAAAACTTTATTAAGGGGGGTTAGGGGGGTATTCTAGACCTAAAGGGAGCTAATACTAACTGTCCTAACACTGTAACTGTCACAAACTGACACCAATACAGTAATCAGAAAAAAAAAAAAAAAAAAAAACCTGCTTGGTGTCAGTTTGTGACAGGGGGGGGGGGGTGGTTGGGGGGGATCGGGGGGCGATCGGGGGGGGTATCGGGGTGTTTTGTGTGCCTGGCATGTTCTACTGTGTGTGTGTGTGTTGTGCACTCACATTCCAGTCTTCTCTCCTCGGCGCCGGAATGGAAAATACCGAGCCGAGGAGAGATAAGCATCCAACCTTCATCAAACAGCCATTTCATGCCCAATAAAGCTAAACAAAGGCACAAACACTTTAATTCAAATATTTACCTAAAAGCCACAAATGATATAAATCTAGTGTGTGTGCACCAAATGCTTTTGCAAACCCAGATATTAGCTTTTAAAGGCAGCAGTGAAAGCATCACTTCGATGTACATAGCCTGTGCAGAGAGCAGAGCTGTAAAGGGGGACCCAACAGGCCCACCCAATACAGGCTGCCAACAGAAAATTTCAGGAGGGGGCAGAGACAAGACTAGTCGCCCTGCCCACGGAAAGAAAACAGTAGTGACCGGTCTTAGAGGAATCTCCACAAAGGCAAACTTTCACACTGGATTAGTGCACAGATCTGGAAGAAATATACAAATCACACCCAGGATTCAAGTAAGAATATACACCTCTTGTATTTTAGACAATATTTGCTCATCCTGAAGTTCAGCTTTAAACTACTATGCATTCGCTAATATTGGTACACACCAGTGATGATTACAGATAACTATTAGAAAAATGTACAAACCAGTATCCCAGAGTTTAGTTGTAATTTAGTGCTTCGTTTTGGACCACCCAGGACCCACACAAGAGGAGCAGAGAAGCAAGAAGCAGCACAAAGTGTTCCTTCAGACTCCTTAACCTGTCAATCAAGTTTATAGTAGATCTATAGCAGGGGGTTTGATTCTTTATTTGGTGGCCTTTATTTCTGGGTTTTATGTCAGTCATAAAGGATCAGTGCCATAAAAGGCTCTGAGTGGAGTAAGAAAGCATCTCAATAATTGCATAACAATGGCACACAATATTAAAGCCTGATTGTCATGTTTGCCATGGCATGAGTTGGTGGTTTAATTTAAAAAAACATGACTTTAGAGCTCCCATTTAAAACAAAATAGACCAGAGCAACGTGTCCAAAATACACCAGAGCAAGCTGTCCTGATAGTATGTAATTTAAAATTATTGCAGGCTAAAGGCCTCCGTAATGGAGGAGTAATTGTACTGCTTCTTTGCAGTACAGATAGTTCATCTTGACTGCATGGGGTTTTATTTTCACATTGGTTTTCCCACAGTACAAATAACAAAATATATAAAAAGGTAAAAGTCTCTTGGTCATATTCTAAAACGTCTGTCTCCACAAGAGAATTTACATAAGTACCGGTATATAATTTTAACATCCTGTGCTAATTAACATAACAAATTGTAAGCATCATCGTTCCTATGTTACCGCTCCTCCTCAAGCCTACTTCATTTGAAGATGAATCAATGTCACTACCTCTTTCCAAAGAGCAGGGAGCTGATTTTGGAAGTATTAATGCTAATCCAAGAAGTAGAGGGACCTGACTAGCAGAGGTGTGTGTATATCACAAGAAATGCTATCCTAAATTAAAAACTTTGGCAGATAAATTACATATAGTATTGTTTGAGCTGTGTATTTGACTGCTTGCCTGGAGTTGCATTTTAAAATACTACTAAATTATTTGTTTTTACTTAACTTAATTAATGTCCCTTGTCTATGACTGCAATTGAAATATGAATAAATCACTTTCTTTTGGCCTAGATGTCCCAAGCTAAAACATTTTTGAAAAAAAAAGTTTTGGTATGCATAAATGTATTTTTCTTCTATAGAGCCTCGTAGCGAAAGCTTTAGGCATACCCTCTAATCGCATCAGTTGCCATGTGAAAAGGATTGGTGGAGCATTTGGTGGAAAGATTGTGAAAACAGCCTACATAGCAGCAATCGCAGCTGTGGCGGCTAAGAAGTAAGTGTCACTTATCTCCATTATGGTGAGTCAATTCAGATAATTTTCTGACCATGAATATTGATTATGGATCCCTACTTCAAAGTCCCCCGCCCGCCCATGCTGGGAGCAGGCAATGACCTGTCAGCACTGTCTGTGTTGATGGGGGATTCATGCTTGCAGAAAATAAATTTGCGCTGTGTATTGCCGGCCTTAGGCATCTTTTCCAATTTATCCTCAAATCCCTGTTGTAAAAAGCCTATTGAAAGCAGAGTTCTCAAAGCTAAAATTTAAATACAGAAGTGAACGAGTGAACTTATTCCTCTCACTATATCCAGCTCTGGAGGGCTCCCAGCTAGAATTTTACTGAAACAGAGTGTCTAAAAATAAACATCTTCTGGTATCCTCTCTTAAAAAAGCTCTAGAAATCCTTTATGAAAGTGTATGTAAACCCAAAATTGATTTCTTCTAGTTTTGGGTAGCGTGGGGAAGGATTAGAACTCCTGTTGGGTTTTTACTGCTATAGCAGTTCAATCCACCTAGCTCCATACCTTCTCTACCCTTTTCCACTCTAGTAGTCCTTCTATTCTTCCTGCAACCCCACTAACACTAACCCTTCCTGTAACCCCAACACTTACACTATCCCTTTATTAAAACCCCAATGCTCACTCTCACAATAAATCTCCCTCTAACTCCAACACTCACTCTCACTAAGTCTCCCTGTAACCCTTGAACTAACCCTCCCATGTAAACACTTGTTTGAATGCTCAGGAATAAGCAAATCTGCTTGGTCATGGTTCGCAAATCTTGCTCATACATTTTGAAGCAAACCCTATTAAAGCGGTTGTATACCCATATTTGTAACTTTTACCTACAGGTAAGCCTATAATAAGGCTTACCTGTAGGTAAAAAAAATATCTCCTAAACCTGTAAGGTTTAGGAGATATTCCCCTCGCAATGAGCCGCTAACTGCAGCGGCGCATGCGCACAGGGGACTCTCGGCTGACAGCCCGGCAAACTCCGGAGCTTGCCGGGCAGAAGTCTCCCGCGCGCATGCGCGGGAGTGACGACATCGCGGCTCCGGCCACTCACAGCGCCGGAGCCGCGATACCCGGAAGACACGCCGAGGGGAGATGTTGGCTCCCTCGGCGTGGACCAGGTGAGATGCCGGCGCCTCGTTCTAAGGTAAGTATCTCATAATGAGCTAGTATGCGGTGCATACTAGCTCATTATGCCTTTTCCCTTGCAGGTGTAAAAAAAAAAAAAAAATGACAGCGGGTATACAACCGCTTTAAATTTTATAGGGGCAAATCTTGTTATTCAATTTTGGCCATTTGTGGGGCTGATGAGCAAGCTTTTGTCAAACACAAGGCATGAGAATCTGGGCACTGCCACGAGGGACATGTACAAATGACAAAATAAAAATAAAAAACGTTTGTGACGGACCCTGTCCTCAACAGGACTATGTCCGCCGTAAATGCTTCCTTTGTCCAGAACCAGCACTACCCAAGACCCTTTAGCTCACCTAGTCATTAGCCGTAACTCAATGTAGGGTGAAAAACATCAAACTGTTTATTCGAACACAGGTATACACTCAGGGAACAACTCTCCCCTCCCTTTGATTCAGGACTGGGTAAACTGTCCAATCAGCAGGGAGAGTTGTTGGAGGAATTCGCCACTCCCCTCTCCACCTTGCCCCCAGTCCACATGCCAGGAACACAAATACAAAACATCCATTCCATAATACATTTCTCCTAAGGCAGACAGACACAACAGAACAGTGGGACACAGCCACACCCCAAACGATCCCAGCAAACAGTCCACAACAGCATGAGACAACACACAGTATATGCATATATACAACATTCCAGTGTGGCTGTACAGCGATTTCAACTAGCACAGATCACACTGGGGTTCTCGGTCACCCTGTGCCCCTAATGGACACAGGGTGATTTACAAACAGGAGGGGCCAGGGGAGCTGGACACATTTTCCAGAGCTCTCCAAGGTAAGCTAGGTTCCACAAGCCCCCAACCCAAAGTGACTTCCGTCACACATCTCCCCTTTCGGCGGGGGACTAACACAGGAGGAGACCCCAGACGGGTTGACTCCGAAGTTGGCCAGTAGTTCCAGTCCTCCAATGCCGGTATCCACACAGTACTCCAAATAAATTTTCCACAAACATAACATTACTCACCCAGCCAACCTCTGCCTTTCTCAGAGAACATACCCGCCGCTCAGGAGAGGCGTGGACTGGCCCATTTCCCTGGAGTCCTTTCAGTCGCTGGAGAGAAGACAGGGTGACTGGGCTCACTCCGTCATGCTGTTAGGGATCTGGGCCAACTGTCCAGCATCCCAGGGGGAAAAAAGTGGAGACTGAAGTCCCATCCACTTTTGGTAGTTGAAAATCCCCCAGTTCTTGCAAAGCAAGGCTGACATTCTCCTATTTTAGTGCCGCACCCTTTTCTGGTGTTGTGTGAGTGGAGACCGAATTCCCATCCACTTTCACAGGAACTCCCTTTTCTGTTAGTTAAGGGCAGAGGCTAGCAGCACTTTGCCCTGTTGCCAGCCCTTCTGCTGGGTTGCTGTGAGTAGAGACTGCAGTTCCATCCACCGATATCAACTCAAGCTGCAGTTGTGTGCAGAGGCCAGTAGCATTCTGCCCTGTTAGCACTTTAGCTGAAGACCCCAGTTCATCCATTCCGGCTAACTTGGGGAGTGACCATCACCTTCTCACCATGGGCCCCTGGAACTGCCGCAGACTTGGGCCCACTGTCTCGGGGCCAGCGCTTCAGCTGGAGGAGACTCTTGTAACTCCACAGATGCTGCTGTTGGTGCTGGGCAGAGCTCAGTGAAGTTTGGCCCTGATACTAGCTCTTCTGCTGGAGGCTCACCAGGTTGTTTTTCTTCAGCAGATCAGTCTATCAAATCCCCAATCTCTATAACTGGTGTCTGGGGATGGAGGTTCACCATCTCCTGTCCGTGGAACCCAAAATATGCTATCGGTGCTGGGCAGAGATTAGCAGAGCTCTGCCCTGTTGTCAGCACTTCAGCTTTTGGGATGGCAGTCTCTGGAGTTTCCACTGCCAATTCCCTGTCATGCTGCTTGACAGGCACATTCTTCCATCCAAACTCGTCTTGTGCAGAAACACGTTCATCAAGTTCAGTCAGCATTTGCTGGATCCGCCATAAGACCTCCGCGTCCATAGCTGCGGGGGCAGGTGGGCAAAGCACACTGTTACTATGCCACATTGCAGAATCTTCAGCCAGGATTTCAGAGCTGTCAGCTGGTACTTCTGCATAGTTCCAGGCAAAGAGAGCCCCACCGTGTTGCTTAGCAGAGTCTAGCAGCTGTCTGTAGGCGATCTCCAGCTCCCATTCCTAAATGGCCAGAAACTCCAAATCTTCCTGTGCCCAGAGCACCTCCGAGACATTCGGTCTTCACTTTCTGTGCTCCAATATTTCCTTCAAATGCCACTCCAGATCACTCCCCAAGTCGGGGAGTACAACAGTACAACAGTACAACAGTCCCAGGCCACCATAGTCAAAGCCTTCCGTGGGGCTGTCATCCGCTGTCCACGGGCACACTTGGGCTACATACCACTGGAGCGCTCTGTAGCTCTCGTCCGACCGCATTTCTACCCGGATCAGCCTGCTTAACTTATTTGTCCACTCGTGGTTCGGTTGTTCCCCCAATGACAGCATTCGCACGTCATACTGCGACCAGTAGCTTACATGGACAGAGGGGAGACTTTATCCCTGGTGGTGCTGCTTGAGAGCTAGCACTTTCTTCCAGAGATGTAGGCGGACAGAATCATACCATCCCAGCAGGACCTGCACTGATACTGGTCCCCTGTACTGTATCCGCATCTCTCGCAACCTCCTTTGGAATTTCTCTTTCTAGGCAGCTGGTATCTGTACCTCTCCTCTTCTGCTACCCAGACCTTGTATCCAATTGGTGGTTTGGATGTGTTCACAGCAAGGTAGCACGATCCCACCACTGCCAACCAATTGTGACAGACCCCTGTCTCAAGAGGACTATGTCCGCCGTAAATGCTTCCTTTGTCCAGAACCAGCACTACCCAGGACCCCTTAGCTCACCCAGTCATTAGCCGTAACTCAATGTAGGGTGAAATACATCAAACTGTTTATTCAAACACAGGTATACACTCAGGGAACAACTCCCCCCTCCTTTTGATTCAGGGCGGGATAAACTGTCCAATCAGCAGGGAGAGTTGTTGGAGGAATTTGCCACTCCACTCTCCACCCTGTCCTCAGTCCACATGCCAGGAACACAAATACAAAACATCCATCCCATAATACATTTCTCTTAAGGCAGACAGACACAACAGAACAATGGGACACAGCCACACACCAAACAATTCCAGCAAACAGTCCACAACAGCATGAGACAACACACAATATATACATATATACAACATTCCAGTGTGGCTGTACAGCGAGTCTGACTAGCACCGATCAGACTGGGGTTCTCGGTCACCCTGTGCCCCTAATGGACACAGGGTGATTTATACACAGGAGGGGCCGGGGGAGATGGACACAGAGTTTCCAGAGCTCTCCAAGGTAAGCTGGGTTCCACAAGCCTCCCACCCAAAGTGACTCCCGTCACAACTATCCGTAACTGTTCCAACATACACTCTCTAGCATGCTCTAACAGCTCCAACATACACTGAACATGGATTTGTGGGGCCAATCTTTCTATAGAGATGTGGTTTATACATCCCTTTAAATTTATGGCTCTTTTGACTCAGCTGACCAGGACAAAGCTATTTACACATTATAGATTGTGCCTTATATCTGGCTGTGAACCATCAATTTTTTTGACCAAACGTTCGCAATATGCAAGCTTTGCATATCCCAAGGAATTGCCACAAACCCATGGTAGTGGCAAACTTAAACCTGCTCCCTACTCTGTATCAAAGCCTAAACTGTCTGTACCATAAAGTAAAACTACAAGGACCTCAACTCCAAAATCGACTGCTTTGGTAAGCTGATAGAATTTACAACACATGTAAGGCTCTATTATGCTTAAGAACATCTCCAGACTGACTTAAAAGATCCATTGCATTCTTATTTTTTAGGATCAAACATCCTGTTCGCTGCATTCTAGAGCGTAGTGAAGACATGCTTATAACTGGAGGACGACATCCCTATCTTGGAAAATATAAGGTGAGTTCTGTATAGAAAAATGAAGATTCATATACTGTAAATCATCCTCTTTAAAATATCACATTGTAGCTTCAAGGAAAACGCTAATTCAGAATTCTTTTTTCAGGTGGGATATATGAATGATGGCAAAATCGTAGCAGCTGATGTCAATTTATACAGCAATGGTGGATGTTCGGGGGTAGAATCTATATTTGTAAGCCTTAACCACTGTTACACCTCTGTACAATATTTTCAATTGCTGGCAATATTAAGGGCAATTCCAGCCAAACAGCACACTATGCATTTTCAGCACATATACAGGAACTGTTTATTTGCCAAAAGACATCTTGGCTGTCTTTTTCCTTTTCAACTTGCATTAGAAATAAGCATCATCACTTTTTTGACACCTGTTCTGAGCCATCTTCCTCTTGTAGCTCCAACTAGGAAATATTTGTTCATTACATTTTCAGGCTCTGCTTTCTGTAGTTCTACACAATAGCTGTACTTTACCGCTCCTCCTCACAATGGAAATCTACAAATCAGCTGTGGTGGCAGCCGTATAGTTCCTGTGTGACTAATATCTCAATAGTTTCTTAAAGCGTGAGATAGGTTGATTGCAGTAATGGTCCCTATGCTTCAAATCTCTACATTTAAAACAAAAACCACATAGAAGAGCATATATATCAAATTAAAATTGCTTTAAAGCTGAACTAAAACTATCCATCGTGCGTGTGTGTATGTAGGTGTGTGGAAAAAAAATATACATTGTATAATATATATTATACAGCATGTATAACAGTGTAAATTTGCTATCCCCTAAAAATAATTTAACACAGCCATTAATATCTAAATGGCTGGCAACAAAAGTGAGTACACCCCTAAGTGAAAATTTCCAAATTGGGCGCAATTAGTCATTTTCCCTCCCCGGTGTCATATGACTCGTTAGTGTTACAAGGTCTCAGGTGTGTTAAATTTGGTGTTATTGCTCTCACTCTCTCATACTGGTCACTGGAAGTTGAACATGGCACCTCATGGCAAAGAACTCTCTGAGGATCTAAAAAAAAGAATTGTTGCTTTACATAAAGATGGCCTAGACTATAAGAAGATTGCTAAGACCCTGAAACTCAGCTGCAGTATGGTGCCCAAGACCATACAGCGGTTTAACAGTACAGGTTGCACTCAGAACAGGCCTCGTCATGGTCGACCAAAGAAGTTGAGTGCACATGTTCAGCGTCATATCCAGAGGTTGTCTTTGGGAAATAGACATATGAGTGCTGCCAGCATTGCTGCAGAGGTTGAAGGGGTGGGGGGTCAGCCTGTCAGTGCTCAGACCATATGCAGTACACTGTATCAAGTTGGTCTTCATGGCTGTCCTCCCAGAAGGAGATCTCTTGTAAATATGATGGAACAAGAAAGCCCACAAACAGTCAGTTTGCTGAAGACAAGCAGACTAAGGACATGGATTACTAGAACCATGTCCTGTGGTCTGATAAGACCAAGATAAACATATTTGGTTCAGATGGTGTCAAGCATGTGGCGGCAACCAGGTGAGGAGTACAAAGACAAGTGTGTCTTGCCTACAGTCAAGCATGGTGGTGAGAGTGTCATGGTCTGGGGCTGCATGAGTGCTGCCGGCACTGGGAAACTACAGTTCATTGAGGGAACCATGAATGCCAACATGTACTGTGACATACTGAAGCAGAGCATGATCCCCTTCCTTCAGAGACTGGGTAACAGGGCAGTATTCCAACATAACAACCCCAAACACACCTCCAAAAGAACCACTGCCTTGCTAAAGAAGTGAGGGTAAAGGTTATGGACTGGCCAAGCATGTCTCCAGACATAAACCCTATTGAGCATCTGTGGGGCATCCTTAAAGGAAAGGTGGAGGAGCGTAAGGTCTCTAACATCCACCAACTCTGTGATGTCGTCATGGAGGAGTGGAAGAGGACTCCAGTGGCAACCTGTGAAGCTATGGTGAACTCCATGCCCAAGTGGGTTAAGGCAATGCTGGAAAAAAATGGTGCTCACACAAAATATTGACACTTTGGGCCCAATTTGGACATTTTTACTTAGGGGTGTACTCACTTTTGTTGCCAGCAGTTTAGACATTAATGGCTGTGTGTGTTGTTTTGAGGGGACAGTAAATTTATACTGTTATACAAGCTGAACACTACTTTACATTGTAGCAAAGTATAATTTCTTCAGTGTTGTCACATGAAAAGATATGATAAAATATATACAAAAATGTGAGGGGTGTATTTACTTTTGTGAGATTATGTATGTATATGTGTGTGTGTGTTCCCCAAAATGCTTTGCCCTGCAGCCAGGCACACAGGCTCATTCACACGATCTTTAATGACCAGTCTAGGTGTGTTTTGTTTTATTTTTGGAGAACTCGGATAGGGTAAGGGAATTGAGTGGGATACTCCAAAAAATAAAAGACAGGAACTATATAAAACTTGAGGACTTAGGTATTCTTTCTGGGCAAGCTATAATATAAAGTCTGTGCTTGTAGCAAACAGTAGACTTCAGCTTTAAGGTAGTAGTAGTAGTAGTAGTAGTAGTAGTAGTAGTAGTAGTAGTAGTAGTAGTAGTTAACTGTAAACTCCTTTCTTAGAGAAACAAGAGCAGAGTGTCTTTAAGCAGAGTATTAGATGGACAAAGCTCTTCAGAACACCAGCCAGTGTCCCCTTTAACTAGACCCACAGCTGACTCTCTCTAGCACCAGAGGAATTTCTTCTGGCGGAAACAGAATTTCGGTCCCCTCCTTCATGTTTTTAATAATTGTGCTGTTTGTTAAAAAACACACTCATTGCCTGCATGATACTTTTTATTACTTTATTTAGATAATGGAGATTTCAGTGCTTCAGACAGATGTTTCTTACTATATCCCTAATCTGAGATGCATAGGAAGAGTATGCAGGACCAATCTGCCATCCAATATATCATTTCGAGGGTTTGGGTTTCCACAGTGTGCTCTTGTCACAGAAGTGTGGATTGATGAAGTTGCTGCTGGGTGCAATTTACCAGCTCATCGGGTAAGTGATATTTGCATGTACATGTCATATGTATTGGTCAATAGTTTGTTGGGCCTATTAATATAATCCTATTCCATAATAGAATTGGCAGTCTTGCGTGTTATGAGGGCAGATGTGCAGAGAAAAGAAAGAAAAAACTACAGCAGAATTTTCGAATTCTGTACAATGCAAACATCTGACTACTATTTACTGTGATACACTTGCCCATGTTACAGGTCTTGACACCCCATCTACCCAACCTAATTTATGAGACTATAGTATGCCAAGACTATCTGCACATTGATGATAACTGCATATTTAGTATGCAAACAAGCCTGCAACCACTGCAGTAGTACGCAGGAACACAAAAAAGGAATACAGGCATACAAATGTGTATCCAAACTAAAAAGCACAAATGTAATATATTACAGCTTGACAGTCTTTAGGACTGGCTGCATTCAATTTAATTGTTTGAGTTCAGAGCCTTCTCAGAGGATGCCTATTGATTGTGCCAGAAATGCAGTGTCCCTGTCACTTCCTATGGAATACAAAACTGCAAAAACAATCATATCTTTCTTTTGTAAAGTCCCCGGGTTACAAACAAGAGGGATTCTATAGGTTTGTTCTTGAATTGAATTTGTATGTACCAATTTGGAACAGGTACATTTTTAATTTCAGCCAAAAAAAATATGTTTACGTTTTTTGGATAGCAAACATTTGTTTTGCTGTCTGTGCCCCTGTTCAGAAGATTTCACCTCACTTTCTGTCCCTGTGACAATTGGATTTTAAATATTTTGGGTTGTTGTGGAGGCAAGGATTGGTGATAAAGCTTCAGTGGAGACACCTTTTTCCCATGATAACTTTAATGCCCTGTACACACTATAGGATTTTCCGACAACAAAATCCATGTTTTTTTTCCTGACGGATGTTGACTCAAACTTGTCTTGCATACACACAGTCACACAAATCTTGTTGGAAATTCCGAACGTCAAGAACACGGTGACGTACAAAACGTATGACGAGCCAAGAAAAATGAAGTTCAATAGCCAATGCAGCTCTTCTGCTTGATTCCCAGCATGTGTGGAATTTTATGCGTCAGAATTATGTACACACAATCAGAATTTCCGACAACTGATTTTTTTTTTTTCGGAAAATTTGAGATCCAGATCTCAAATTTTGTGTGTCGGAAATTCCGATGAAAAATGTCCGATGGAGCCTACACACGGTCGGAATTTCCGACAACAAGCTCCCATCGAACATTTTCCGTCGGAAAATCCTATCGTGTGTACAGTGCATTACAGGAGTGAATTTCCCTTTTTAGGGGTAGATTTCGTCTCACTTCCTGTTATCTCCCTCTGTAAGTATTAGTGGTATGTACGTCGCATGTTTGTAACTCAGGGACTGCATGTAGTCCAGTCGTTTACCATGTAATGGAAATAAACGAAGGAAGATAACCATGGCTACCTCCATGGATATAGGGATATAGTAGAGAAATCAGGCTATGTGAAAGTGCAAAAACGAATGCAGCCACCACGTGTAAGGACTCGTAAGCTGCAGTTTTGTTTTTTTTTTGAGTTTAGATACACTTTAAGGACTGATTGATTGTTCAAAAAAAAAATGTCATATATTATTTAGAGACCTTGGGCACTCTATAAAAAAACTTCAACCAAAAACTTGGAATAGTTTTAATAAAAAGTTGTTCTTGTATTAATGTTGTTCTTTGCATTCCTGAGGTACTTACCCTTTGGTTTTTAACCTGACCTTGCACAAGTATGCAGATCAAGAAAGTCAGAGTTAGGTCAGACATCTTTATCTGCATATGTATTCTATGAAATGTTGGGTGCCAGGAGCATGCGTCATTGAATAGTCTCGTCACTGCACCTGCCTGTGTAATAAAAGAAGTAACTGGGCAGAGAGTCTGTGGTTTTACCAGTCTCAGTTTTACTGAGATGCACAGAGGATGGAGTGTCTCATGAACACCCTGGCCTCACTGCCACCCCACGCTGTGTCTCTGAGGCAGCCACCTCAAATGCCTTTAGAGCAGTGGTTCTCAACTCCACTCCTCGGGACCCACCAACAGGCCAGATTTTAAGTATTACCTTGGGGAGTTGCAGACTAGAATACTGCAATCACTGAGCAGCAAGTGATATCACCTGTGATGTATTTCAGCTATCTTGCAAACCTGGCCTGTTGGTGGGTCCTAAGGACTGGAGTTGAGAACCACTGCTTTAGAGGGAGCACATCCCTGCAGGCTGAACACATGGCTCACTAGGAGATTTGTGTATAAGATGATTGGTGTTCCCATTAGCATGGAGCTCTTGCTGTCTGTGTGTCACTGTTGAGTCACCTTCACTTTCCTTTCTGGTGACAGCTGTCACCAAATCTGGTTGTGAAGGCAAAACTGATCATTTAGGCTAGAGTCGTCTCTCAAACAAGACAAGAGACATTTCCTAAGAGGGATAGATTTTCTCTCACTGTGAAAGGTGAGATTTTCCTTTCTTTCTTTAGGAAGATTTTTTCTTGGGAGGTAAGGGAAGATCTCCCCAATGATAAGACAAACCGAAATAAAAAAACTGACAAAAGTTTCCCTTTCCCACTTTATTCATAACAAGATAAACGTTTTGTCTGGAGTTCCACTTTAAGAAGCTTGTTGACTGTGACGCTACCACAGTAAATAACTACTATACCTGATTTAGCACCATGATGTTTAGGCAGGGTTGCTAGTAAATTTACCTGCCAGGTATAGTTGCCTTGGCCAATTGATAGGGAATCAATTGATTCCACCCTAACTATGGAATTGCTGCACTTATCTGTTCTGTCACCAGATGGCCGGGTATCTGGTGGCATTAGATAAGACAAGGGCATTCAAGAACAGATTAGGAATAGATAGAGTATCTCAGCCAGTGGGCAGGGATCTTCTTGGGTCTCTTGGCCTGCTGGGAGAGCCTATTGATTTGGGTGTGGTCAGGTGATCGAGGTTCTGTGCCACCTGGACGGCTGTCTGGGTGGACTTGTGTTGTGCTGTCCCGGGCTGCTAGGCCAGAGCCTGAGCCTATCCCGGGGACATCTGGCTGCTAGGCTGTCGAGGGCCTAGTCAGAAGTAAGGGAGCAGCGTAGGGTTGGGATTGCGGCTTGCAGTCCAACCAGAAGTGACGGTTCTGCCGGCCAGAGAACCTGTCATGGTCAGAGGTAGAAGGGAAGCTGTCGCCACTAAGGGTCCATATCCACCCTATTATCAGGGACCACAGTGAGTAGCTGAAGCAAGTATCAGAGCAGTGTTCTCACCAACCGGGAACGGTGAAGAATTGGGAAACTTCACCAGGTGTCAAGCCAGGGACCCAGCCAGCAGAGGTGATGCTTGCAGAACAGCCTTGTGTGCCAAGCCAGGGACCGAGCAGGCCAGTGGGGTGACACTTGAGGAGTATCTTGAATGCCAAGCTAGGGACCCAGTAGGGAAGCGGGGGTGACGCTTGAGGAAGATACTGAGTGAGAAGATTGGAAGAGCTTAGGGGATCCAGTGGCAGTGGATCAGCAAGTCTAGTGAGAGAGACTGGGAGCTCAGTTGAGTGAAGATCTGCAAGAGGAGATTGTAGAAGTAGTGAAAGCGTTCACTGTAACCTTTATTATAAACTGTTCAAGATTGTTGCCATAGGAGATACTGTGTCTACACATGCAGATGTAGTGTCCGGCTGGGTGCCTTTCCCTACATGGCTGTCTACCTATAGAAGTTTCGGAGTCTGCCAATTAACATTGCGACCACTTAAGGGTGTCCTGGTCCTAAACCCTTTCCCCCACAGTTCTGTTTAAGAGACAATAAATCTCTTTGCATTCAAGAAGTGTCTGGTGCCCATGAATCTACCTTGCATTACACTCATCATGCCTCATAACCCACTCTACATAGAAGGATGTCAGCTATCCTTAACTCTGGAGGCTCTCATTAGACAAAAGGGGACCCAGGACTTGGCTACACTAAGGCCCCTTTCACACTGGGGCGGAAGGTGCATCGGCGGTAAAGCTCCGCTATTATTAGCGGTGCTTTACCGTCGTTTTAGCGGCGGTATTTGGGCGCTAGCGGGGCGATTTTACCCCCCCGCTAGCTGCCGAGAAAGGGTTAAAAACCACAGCAAAGCGCCTCTGTAGAGGCGCTTTGGCGGCGGTTTAGCTGCGCTACCCCATTGATTTCAATGGGCAGGAGCTGTGTATACACCGCTCCTTCACCACTCCGAAGATGCTGCTAACAGGACTTTTTCTCCCATCCTGCTAGCGCACCGCTCCAGTGTGAAAGCCCTCGGGCTTTCACACTGGAGACACAGCAGTGGCTGTTTCGGGTCGGTTTGCAGGCGCTATTTTTAGCGCAATAGCGCCTGCAAACCGCCCTAGTGGGAAAGGGGTCTAAGAAGGACCTACAAGTCTACTCTTAGACTGGATGCTGGATTTCTTGAGTTCTGTTTAAGATATGTCTATTTTTTTAATGATAATAGACTTTATTATTTTTAATATACAGCTTTTTCTCTGTATTTTAGGTCAGAGAGCTGAACATGTACAGGAAAGTCATTACCACCCCTTACAAGCAGGTGTTTGATACTACCAATCTGACGAGATGCTGGGAGAGCTGTATGGAAAGTTCGGCATACCACACCAGGAGGGAAGCTATAAAACAGTTCAACAAAGGGAACCCCTGGATAAAACGAGGCATAGCACTGATACCCTTGAAATTTCCTGTTGCCTTTAGTGCCGCCTTTCAAAATCAAGTAAGCAATGCTTTTTGTTATACGCTTCAAAAATGCATAATATTTCTATATCACATACAGCAATGCAACTCAGAAATGTTAAAGTATGTGTAAATTTAAAGCAGGTGTAAAAAAAAAATACATATGCAGTACATTAGTTTTTATCATTTTAAAGACACAGCAAGTGCAAAAAAGATTGATCTGCCATTGATCTGCAAAAAAGTTGATCTGCCAGAATTGCACTCAGCTACTAAATCCCCACTTGTATTTTGACAAACTACTCAACCATTACCACTTTCAGATGGCTACAACATAAAGGTTGTAGTTAAAAGTAAAAAAAATAGGAGGGCTATTTGAGATAACACAGGAAATGTGTAGTAGACACAGAACAGCTCTGAATTTCTGACATGAGCAACACATGTTGCACTTACATAACAGATATAACAAAATACTTCCAATTTTATATTTAACAGATCAAATGGGAGCAAATAATAACTAAATAAGTACACCCTCAATAGCCCCAACTCAAGTGTTTAACAGTGGCCTACTTGGCTGTTCACAGAAACAGGCCCAACATTTTTACTGTGCTGATAGTCCCTTTGCAGTAATTCCCTATAGACTTGAATGTGGATGTACTCCTGCACTATAGACACTTGAAGAACATTAAAATTTATGGGAGGTTCATGCGCAGGCATGGTTGGCTTATTGGGTTGTAGCTGGGTGCAATGTGTATTTTCCACTGCCAGTGGAGTTTGATTGCAATGACAATGCAGTTGGGGGAGAAAGTCTGGAGAACTTAGCTCCTCTATGATTTCCTCATTCAAAAGGGAACTGCTATCCGATAGGATGTGGGCACCCCATGTGACTGGTGGCCATCTTGGGTCAGACAGAGTCTATTTAAAACTCCAACTCCCAGGCTTGGCACTATTTATTCGAGTGGTTAGCTTTGGGCAAGGTTCCCGGTCTGGCAGGGAGAGTGCTTAGAGACAGGAAAAGTTTTCTGAGGAGTAGGAACAGTGCAGGAATTACAGTGCCTTGCAAAAGTATTCTCCCCCTTGGCTTTTTACCTATTTTGTTACATTACAGCCTTTCAATGTTTTTTTAATCTGGGTTATATGTGATGGATTAGAATACAATAGTCTAAGTTGATGAAGTAAAATTACAAAAATATATACCTAAAACTATTTTTCAGAAATAAAAAACTGATAATTGGCATGTGCGTATGTATTCACCCCCTTTGTTATGAAGCCCATAAAAAGCTCTGGTGCAACCAATTACCTTCAGAAGTCACATAATTAGTGAAATGATGTCCACCTGTGTGCAATCTAAGTGTCACATGATCTGTCATTACATATACACACTTTTTGAAAGGCCCCAGAGGCTGCAACGCCTAAGCAAGAGGCACCACTAACCAAACACTGCCATGAAGATCAAGGAACTCTCCAAACAAGTAGGGGACAATGTTGTTGAGAAGTACAAGTCAGGGTTAGGTTATAAAAAAATATTCAAATCTTTGATGATCCCTAGGAGCACCATCAAATCTGCCATAACCAAATGGAAAGAACATGGCACAACAGCAAATCTGCTAAGAGACAGCCGCACACCAAAACTCATGGACCGGGCAAGGAGGGCATTAATTAGAGAGGCATAAAACAAGTAAAAATTCGCACTGAACTGAAAAAAGCAAGCGGCCAGCAAAGTTCCTAGATAACAAACAAAAAGTCACATGCATAAAAATTATTGCGGCGCTGAAAAGTTCAAAAATGAAATTGAAGAGTGGGAGGAATCCAATCACCAAATATATTGTGCAGATGTAGAAAGAGTCACTCGTCACCACGTGGTAATGTAGTCTGCTTACCAGAAGGTGTTAAGGATTAGGCATAGATGATAAATTCTCAATAGCATCCAGCAAATCCAGCCCACTGGAACCCCTCATCAGACCACAACATCCGTGGGATTTCCTTCACATATAAACATCTCCCAATGGTCACTTCAGAATTAGGCATTCAGGCATGTAGTCATCATATATCCGAGAAAAGAAAATGAAGGACCCATAGTGAAGCCCGTAATCATAGATAAAAAAACTTTTATTGTAGTAACTTACAGTTGAAGCTTAAAACAGCATGCATCAATGATAGGAACAAACGGCTGCAGCAATCAGCGTACGGATGTCAGGCAGGCTGTTTATATGTGAAGGAAATCCCACGGATGTTGTGGTCTGATGAGAGGTTCCAGTGGGCTGGATTTGCTGGATGCTATTGAGAATTTATCATCTATGCCTAATCCTTAACACCTTCTGGTAAGCAGACTACATTACCACGTGGTGACGAGTGACTCTTTCTACATCTGCACAATATATTTGGTGATTGGATTCCTCCCACTCTTCAATTTCATTTTTGAACTTTTCAGCGCCGCAATAATTTTTATGCATTAATTAGAGAGGCAGCACAGAGACCTACGGTAACCCTGGAAGAGCTGCAGAGTTCCACAGCAGAGACTGGAGTATCTGTATATAAGACGACAATAAGCCGTACGCTCCATAGCGTTGGGCTTTATGGCAGAGTAGCCAGAAGAAAGCCATTACTTTCAGCAAAAAACAAAATGGCACGTTTTGAGTTGGCGAAAAGGCATGTGGGAGACTCCCAAAATGTATGGAGGAAGGTGCTCTGGTCTGGTGAGACTAAAATTGAACTTTTTGGCCATCAAAGAAAACGCTATGTCTGGCGCAAACCCAACACATCACATCACCCAAGGAACACCATCCCCACAGTGAAACATGGTGGTTGCAGCATCATGCTGTGGGGATGTTTTTCAGCAGTTGGGACTGGGAAACTGGTCAGAGTTGAGGGAAAGATGGATGGTGCTAAATACAGGGATATTCTTCAGCAAAACCTTTACCACTCTGTGTGTGATTTGAGGCTAGGACGGAGGTTCATCTTCCAGCAGGACAATGACCCCAAACACACTGCTAAAGCAACACTTGAGTGGTTTAAGGGGAAACATTTAAATGTGTTGGAATGGCCTAGTCAAAGCCCAGACCTCAATCCAATAGAAATTCTGTGCTCAGACTTAGATTGCTGTTCACAAGCGCAAACCATCCAACTTGAAGGAGCTGGAGCAGTTTTGCAAGGAGGAATGGGCACAAATTCCAGTGGTAAGATGTGGCAAACTCTTAGAGACTTATCCAAATTCAATCACCATCCACTTCAACTACTTGCGATATCAGTTATGGTTGATATGTACACTCCATGATACATGTTTTTATCTTTGTATTTTCTAAATAAATATATGATTATTTTTCTATTTAATTGATTGTGATTCCTACTCAAGTGCCGCTAAAGTCCTACCCAAGGGGAGTTCTTCTCTTTTGTATGCTTATATTTGGATGTTGGCACTGTGAAACCATCACTGCTACCCCTTTATTGTCACGTGACCAAGAAGTTTTTTCTATTCTGTCATGGAATGTTCGTGGTCTTAATTCAAAATTTAAAAGAGCATTGTTATTTAGATATCTGAAAAGTTATCCACACATAGTGCTACTTCAAGAAACTTATCTAACGGAATAAGCTTCTGACCCTTAAGAGGCCTTGGGTACAGAAAGCATATCATGCTACATATTTCACGTTTTCTAGAGGGGTTTCAATATTGATTAGCAGATCATTGCCATGTATGGTGGAGGATATATTTTCTGACCCCACAGGGTAAATATGTTTTGGCTGTGTTTCTTCTGTGGGGTCAGAGATATATAGCTGTTAGTGTGTATATACCGCCCCCTTTCGTGGGGACTTTGTTGTATAGTATCACAGAAAAGATATCTTTGTATGATCCAGCTAAATTATTGATAATGGGAGACTTTAACACTATACTTGGTCCTGTTCTGGATAAACCAACCCCCCCTAAATATTTTTCGGGAGAACTCAGTAATTGGGCCAAGATGGTACATCTGGTAGAAGCTTGGCGGTGGAAACACTCATCAACTAGAGTATACTCATGTTTTTCAACTTCTTATACGACCGCCTCCGGCATAGATCTAGCGTTTGTTAATAAACAAATAACATGGGACGCATTTAAGGCTTATACAAGGGGACAGGATATATCTGCTATTAAATCGGTTATTAAGGTTTGGCAAATAAGGAGTGATGCTTTAAAACGTATAATAGAAGAGAAAATATGCTGCGGATCCCTCAGAATCAAATTTTAATGCTTTACTTCATGACAAACGGGTATTTCACTTACATATGGCGGAGGCCACAAGGTTGGATTTATACCAAAATAAACACAAGCTTTTTGAGCAGGGAGATCCTAATGGTAGTTTTTGGCCATGATGGCTAAATATGAACAAGTTAGTGTTCCGATATCAGAAATACACACCGCTTCCAGAGATATTTGTTCACAGCCCAATAATTATGGAGACTTTTCAGCAATTTTATCAGACACTGTATACATCTTAGTTGTGCCCTGACTTCCAGCCAACATAATTGGCAGCTTGGCTGGATCCAGTTGCACTGGCTTGGTTAACGGATAATGAGAGGGAGATGTTAGTACATTTAATAACACCGGGGGGAGGTCCTTTTGGTCATCGGTTCCTTTCCATTGGGGAAGTCACTGGGGCCAGGTGGCCTTACTATTGAATTTTATAAGGCTCATGGAGAGCTTTTAGCCCCTGTTCTGGCTTCTCTTTACTCTGAATGCTTGAGGGAAGGAGCCCTACCGAAATCAATGAGTCATGCTCATATAGTTTTACCCAAAAAGATCCATCTGTTTGTGCTTCATATAGGCCTATCACACTTTTGAATGTAGATTTTAAGATCTTGACAAAGCTTATCTCTAGGTGACTACAACCTCTGCTGTCTAATATTATTGACTCAGATCAGACAGGATTCATGTCTGGTAGGACTACCTGTGAATTTGGGGAGATAATATACCAACATTCATGCCTTACATCTTAATATAGGTTCTAGGGTTACGGCCTTCATAGACATAGAGAAGGCTTTTGATACTTTGGAGTGGCCCTTTTTGTGGGAGGTACTCCGCAGTGTCTGAGCGAGTGTTTGCAAATATAGAATTATTTTAGAATAGCTATTGTGTTGCATTGGAAGAAACCTCATCCCCCTACCCTCTCATATTGGAAGCAATTGGTAAATAATAATCTTCCACTGTATAGAGATACTTGCATGAATAGAGGCTGCCCTAGTAAGTACGATAGTACTTGTGGGCAAAGTGGCTGGACAAACCATACACAGCATCGAACACCCATGGGGGCTATTGTCTATAATAAGTGTATTCTCATATGAGAAATGTTTGGGATCATTGGTGAAAGAAGGAATTAAGGTTTACTTTTTCTTTATTATCCTTTTTTTTTCTCTCCTTTTATGTGGGATTAATAACTCTTATATTGGATTTTGGAAATCGTATTATTATATTTTTGGTTCAATGTGTGTGATGTTTTGTTGTGTCTTTTTGTGTTTTGTTTGTAATCAATGAAATTTAATACAAAGATTTATATAAAAAAAAACAGAAAGAGTGATGACAGGAGACTGAAGAGAGGGAAGGCTGTGGTGATTAAAAAAAGAGAGAGCCACACTGCCTAATGGCACCTGCTAGCCACGCTTTTCCTGAGACTACCGTGAGAGTGCTGACAGGAGGCTGAGGGGAGCAAGGAACAGTGACAACTACAAGGTTCACCACAGTTCAGCCCAGGCACCCTGCTTAGCAACCTAGTGCCGCCCAGCAGAGACAATCCGCACCGCTTTAAGGATCACAATATCCATCCAGGTGTTCAGTCGGCCACTGTCCGGTCACCTTGCCAGTTTAGCTATCAGCCATCCTGGTCGGCCGACGGGAGGTGATCTAATGCCTTACAACTTTGCTAGGAGCCTGAACCAGCATTTGGAATTTCCACCGTGTCATCGCACAGAGGATTGGTGAGTGGGTGAAAACCCAAAACGTCCTTCTTAACACAGTACAGACACTGCATGCAGACACATATTCCCTTTTGTAGTATCAGAGGATGCTTGTTTGGAGCTACCACTTTTAGCCATTCTGTTCCTACTAACCACTACCCAACAGGATTTCCTAGAGGATTACTGTCTCAATTTGCTTGATTAAACCTACTTTCTTTTCAAAGGGCCCCAACGTTTGCTAGCAGAAGATATAAGTACTCTTCAACCCAGGACCCCCTTACAGAATTGTGCTTACTGTACCTGTTAACCCATTTCTTCTTTTTGTGTTGTTACTTTCAATGGTGCTTGTGGCCCAGAAGGCGCTGAGAAGCTGACATTTTATTTAACCAGCTGTGCCAGAGGGGCTGAGGTCATTCTTGGAGTTGAGGTGGAAATCAGAGAATCCAAATTTACCAAGCGGCTCCTTGGGGGGTGGCGCAACAAGTGGGGGCTCGTCCGGGTTTCTCTTTTCTACTAGCAAACTTCCAAGAAAATGTCCCAGAGAGTGTCAAGATGGACCCTGCTGCTGCAACCCAGTGGTGTGAGGAGCAAAATGGCAAACAGGAGTCAAGTGTTGTAATCGACATCCCTGGGGTGACCTGTACTGAGATATGGATCAGTCAAGCTGTGAAGACACTAGTCCCAGATCAGAAGGCGTGGGTGATAAACATCAAGCCAGATCAAGAGAACTCCCGCATGTATGCCCTGATAGAGTGGAGGAAAGGGATACCTACTTGTTTCCAAAGGGCCAGTGTATGGTTGTCTGGCGATGTCGAAGCTCATCTAATCCAGCTGAATGCATTGGATGTGAGCCCAGAAGGTTTGGGCCAAGCAGCATCGTTGGAAGACGCTACCCCACTGGCACCTGTAGCAATGATAGGACCAGAGTTTATTGCTGCCTTGTGATCCTACGTGGAAAGGTGCCAAAAGAGTAACCCAACATAGGAGTAACCCAACACAGGAAAGCAACCAGTGCCAGCCAGAGAGGACAGCTGTGAGGTGTGGCTGGAGCAAGCCATGCAAGCTGTATATGAATGGGACAGAAAAAACTGAGAATTACTGAGAGCTTAAGGGGGACTGCCTCAGAAGCCATTCGCAATTTAAAACTCAGCAAATACAATTGTACTGCTCAGGATTACTTGAGTATTCTGCAAGATGTGTTTGGGCGAACCCAAGAGGCCTCTGACCTTATGTATCAGTTTGAACATACCTATCAAAATGAAGGGGAGAAGCTATCTGACTATATGAGGTGTCTAGACAAGATAATGCACCAGGTATTACTAAAAAGGGGCTTGGATCTCAGGTCAGTAGATGAGGTCCAGGCACAACAGGTTTTGAGGGGGACTCAACCCCTAGACCCTATCACAATACAGATGAAAACATGAGGAGATGGAGGAATCTTAAAATATCTTGACTTAATCCGGGTTGTACGAAAAGAGGAGGCCATGCTGGAAAGCAAAAAGAAGACCCAGAAGTCAGAGTCTATTGCTGGGGTTAGAGTAGCTAGTGCGACTGATGGCAACACCGAGATAGAGCTTTTGAAAACCCAGGTGTCACAATTGATGGATATGGTGACTCTACTGACAGCTGGAAGCACTGTCTGACCTGTTGAGAAAGTCTCGGAGTCCAAGCAATCTGCAAACCCTATGGTTGTACAGGTCGAAAAGCCAGTGAATCGAGGGGTTTGCTTCAACTGTGGAGGAGTGGGGCACTACCAACATGTTTGTCCAAGCCCATCGAAGTCTGAAACCCAGCGTCCAAAACCAGTGGGAAATTTCAGAGGGCCCCGGTGAAGGAGCTCACCTACAGCTCCATAGTCAAAGACGCAAATAAACCACAGTGGAAGCCAAAATCTTTACCAAGGGCCCCCACTGTTCTTTCCGAGTGACCATACAACCCCCTCTCCTCGACCTCAGGTGCCCGGTCGCAGAGAGTAGATGCACATCAGCCCTCTGGGGCCCAACAGACGCAAGCAAAACCCGAGGACACGAATACAGACAGGACAAAATGACTACCCTACTCTTGGTAGATTCACTAACAAACTAGTGGGACCTTCCCCCATCGTGTCAATTCAGGTAGAAGGCATCTATACGAAGGCCCTTCTGGACATGGGGGCACAAGTTACCCTTCTTTTACGACCGGCATCTTAAACACTGAACATAGGGGGTATTGGAACCCAAAATTTCCCATATGATGGATACTTACCAGTCAAGTTGACTTTTGACCCCTCTGTGACCTGACAAACAGAAATGTTTGATACCCTAGCCGTTGTATGCCCTCGCCCATCAGGAGCCAACAAGAGTTCTCTGATAATAAGAACGAACACTGACCTTGTTAGAAGGCTGCTCACTCCTCATTTTTTGGAGTCTGACATCCCAACCAAGGGCATACATCCTATGCTGACACAAGTGTATCAGCGCTTAGTTGAATAACAGAGAGCCCAAGCCGAAGGAGTGGGGAAGATTTGGCGATTGGACAGAAGTGAGAAGATACTACAACCTGGAGAGGTGGTGTGTCTACAAGTTTCAGTCATGCTCAATTGGGAACAACTGGGCCCCTTTGTTGTCCTTGAAGCTGACTGCTAGGGAGAGGACACAGGAGTGGAGGTAATCCCAGAAGTCATTACAATTAAGGCTCTGCAACGGAGTCGTGGGAAGATCCCTGTCAGCATCCGGAATGTTACGGCCTCGCAGTTGAAACTACTAGCCTGAATGCTGTTAGGACAAGTAAATCCAGCCACCCCAGTCTCACCATCTGATTTGGGGAAGGGAGAGACGGACAGAATCTCCATAGAGCAGTTTTACCCACAAAACACCACACTATCACCTGAGTGGAAAGAAAAGGTCAAAGCCCAGCTCCTGAGATGGCAGGATATATTCTCGAAAAATTTGTTTTCATGTGGGGTGTGAGAAAAGTGCCCAGCACTGGATTCACTTTCAGGAAGACAAGCCATTCAGGGAAAGAGTCAGATGGATCCCTTTGGGGGACCTAGAAGATTTACTTGAGCAGCTTGCAGAATTGAAGAGATCAGGCATCATCAGGGAGTCTAGGAGCCCTTATTTCTCCCCTATAGTGGTGGTGCGGAAATACAGTGGGTCCCTTAGGCTGTGCATCGATTATTAGATGCTCAACAGGAGGACCAACCCTGATCAGATCAGTCTACAAGGATAGAGGATGCCCTGCAGAGCCTATCGGGGGCGCAGTGGTTCAGTGTGCTGCACCTGAAGAGTGGGTACTATCAAATCCCCATGCACCCTGAGGACAGGGAAAAGAAAGCTTTTATCACCCTAGTATGGTTCTTTGAGCTTGATAGGATGCCTCAAGGTCTGTCCGGTGCCCTAGCAACATTCCAGATACTGATGGAGTAGACAGTAGGAGACATGAACCTAATCGAGGTGTTGGTGTATCTAGACGATATCATCATCTTCGGCAAAACTCTCAAATAACATGAAGAGCGTTTGGAGAAGGTTCTGAGGAGACTCCATGATGAGGGGTTGAAGCTGTACCTGGGAAAAATGTCAGTTTTACCAGCCTTCAGTTAATTACCTCGGCCATGTTGTCTCTGCTGGAGTGGCTACTGACCCACAGAAGTTGGAAGCTGTCACTTCCTGGCCAAGGCCTACCAATGTGTAAGTCATTCCTGGGGTTTTGCTCATACTACAGGAGATTCGTTGAGGGATTTGCTAGAATAGCCTGCCCCCTTATTGAGTTACTAAAGAACGAGGATGAGGATGATGACCTAACAAAGCCGGTCAAACAACATGGAGGACTCAGGAATCCTCGGGAGTCAATCCAAGAACAATGGACTGACCCGTGTGAGCAAGCCTTTTGGCAGCTGAAGTGGAGTCTAACAACTGCTGCTGTTCTGGCCTATGCCAATCCAGCCAAGCCTTATGAGCTGCATGTTGATGTCAGTCGAGGTTGGCTGGGCGGGGTACTGTATCAGGAGTAGGGATGAGCTTCGAGTTCGAGTCAAACTCATGTTCGAATCGAACATCGGCTGTTCGCAAGTTCGCCGAACAGCGAACAATTTGGGGTGTTCACGGCAAATTCGAATGCCGCGGAACACCCTTTAAAAGTCTATGGGAGAAATCAAAAGTGCTAATTTTAAAGGCTTATATGCAAGTTATTGTCATAAAAAGTGTTTGGGGACCTGGGTCCTGCCCCAGGGCACATGGATCAATGCAAAAAAAAGTTTTAAAAACTGCCATTTTTTCAGGAGCAGTAATTTTAATAATGCTTAAAGTCAAACAATAAAAGTGTAATATCCCTTTAAATTTCGTAGCTGGGGCGTGTCTATAGTATGCCTGTAAAGGGGCGCATGTTTCCCGTGTTTAGAACAGTCTGACAGCAAAATGACATCGTCGTGGCTATTGCATTGCCGGTCCGACAATACACATAGAAGTTCATTGATAAAAACGGCATGGGAATTCCCCACAGGGGAACCCCGAACCAAAATTTTAAAAAAATGACGTGGGGGTCCCCCTAAATTCCATACCAGTCCCTTCAGGTCTGGTATGGATATTAAGGGGAACCCCGGCCAAAAAATTTTAAAAAAATGACGTGGGGGTTCCTCCTAAATTCCATACCAGGCCCTTCGGGTCTGGTATGGATATTAAGGGGAACCCCGGCCAAAATGTAAAAAAAAATGACGTGGGGGGTCCCCCAAAATTCCATACCAGACCCTTCAGGTCTGGTATGGATATTAAGGGGAACCCCGCACCAAAATTTAAAAAAAAACGGCGTGGGTCCCCCCAAAAATCCATACCAGACCCTTATCCGAGCACGCAACCTGACAGGCTGCAGGAAAAGAGGGGGGGACGAGAGAGCGCCCCCCCTCCTGAACTGTACCCCCCATACCATCTCTTCTTAATCTTCTTTTCTTCTTCTCTTCTTCATCTTCTTCTCTTCTTCATCTTCTTCTCCGGGCCGCTCCGCATCCATGCTGGCATGGTGGGAGGCTCCCGCTGTGTGACGCGTCTCCTCTTCTGACGGTTCTTAAATAATGGGGGGCGGGGCCACCCATTGACCCCGCCCCCCTCTGACGCACAGTGACTTGACGGGACTTCCCTGTGACGTCACGGGAAATGCCACAGGGAAGTCCCGTCATGTCCCATGCGTCAGAGGGGGCGGGGTCACCGGGAGGCCCCGTCCCCCGTTATTTAAGAACCGTCAGAAGAGGAGACGCGTCACACAGCGGGAGCCTCCCTCCATGCCAGCATGGATGCGGAGCGGCCCGGAGAAGAAGATGAAGAAGAGAAGAAGATGAAGAAGAGAAGAAGAGAAGAAGATGAAGAGAAGAGCGGGAGCCTCCCTCCATGCCATCATGGATGCGGAGCGGCCCAAAGAGAAGAAGGGAAGAAGACGCCGCGGAGGAGATGCTGGACAAGAACACCGGAGGAAGAACCAGAAGAACCAGAAGAAGAAGAAGATGAAGGAAGATAGAAGAAAGAAGAAAGAAGAAGCATTTAAATAAAGGAATTGTCAAAAACTGTCTCTTGTCATTTTTAACATTTTTGACAGTTTTTTTGTGAAATGGTAGGGGTACAAGTACCCCCTTACCATTTCACACAGGGGGGGCCAGGATCTGGGGTTCCCCTTGTTAAAGGGGGGTCCAGATTCCGATAAGCCCCCTGCCCGCAGACCCCCACAACCACCGGCCAGGGTTGTGGAGATGAGGCCCTTGTCCTCATCAACATGGGGACAAGGTGTTTTGGGAGGCTACCCCAAAGCACCCTCCCAATGTTGAGGGCATGTGGCCTGGTACGGTTCAGGAGGGGGGGGGCGCTCTCTCGTCCCCCCTCTTTTCCTGCGGTCTGCCAGGTTGTGTGCTCGGATAAGGGTCTGTTTTTTTTATTTTGGTGCGGGGTTCCCCTTAAAATCCATACCAGACCTTAAGGGTCTGGTATGGAATTTAGGGGGACCCCCACGTCATTTTTTAAAAAAAAATTTGTCCGGGGTTCCCCTTAATATTAATACCAGACCTGAAGGGCCTGGTATGGATTTTAGGGGGACCCCCCACGTAATTTTTAAAAAAAAAATTTAGCCGGGGTTCCCCTTAATATTAATACCAGACCTGAAGGGCCTGGTATGGATTTTAGGGGGACCCCCCACGTCATTTTTTTTTTTAAATTTTGGTTCGGGGTTCCCCTGTGGGGAATTCCCATGCCGTTTTTATCAATGAACTTCTATGTGTATTGTCGGACCGGCAATGCATTAATAGCCGTGAGTAGTTTTAAATGACTTTTTTCCTTTGAAATGTCATTTTGCTGTCAGACTGTTCTAAACACGGGAAACATGCGCCCCTTTACAGGCATACTATAGAAATCCCCCTGGTACGAAATTTAAAGGGATATTACACTTTTATTGTTTGACTTTAAGCATTATTAAAATCACTGCTCCCGAAAAAACTGCCGTTTTTAAAACTTTTCTTTACATTGATCCATGTCCCCTGGGGCAGGACCCAGGTCCCCAAACACTTTTTATGACAATAACTTGCATATAAGCCTTTAAAATTAGCACTTTTGATTATTCATGTTCATGTCCTATAGTCTTTAACGGTGTTCGCGTGTTCGAACAAACTTTTTCCTGTTCGTATGTTCTGGTGCGAACCGAACATGGGGGTGTTCTGCTCATCCCTAATCAGGAGCACGATGGACACCTGCGGCCTGCTGCTTATGTGAGTCGAACTCTTGCACCTGCTGAGAAAAACTATCCTACTCACAAGTTGGAATTCTTGGCTGTGAAGTGGGCAGTGGTGGACAAGTTGAAAGACTACATGTATGGTGCAGACTTCGTAGCCAAAACTGACAATAACCCACTCACGTACATACATACTCACCACAACAAAACTGTATGCCACCGGGCACAGGTGGTTGGCCGCCCTATCAGGTTTCCGCTTCAGCCTAAAATACCGCCCAGGAATTGGGAGCAGAGATGCTGATGCCCTGTCGAGGAGACCCTATGACTTGGGGATTTTCTCTGAAGAGTGGACTCAACTGACTCCAGAAGGGATACAAGCCTTGTGTCAGGGAGCAGAACATCAGGCCAGAGGAACAACTGGGGCAGAAACCATCGGAGTCTCAGTGGCAGGTATCCCCAAACGCTACTGTGAGTTGTCCCAGGTTAGGGATAACGGCCTACCTAAGCTTTCAGACAGGGACTTAAGAAAGGACCCGATAGCAGATCCCCTCTGTAGTTTAACACTAAAGGCCCTGGAGGGCCAACGCCCAAATCTACTGCTAACAGACTCTCCAACAGGAGACGACTAGTACACAAGGAATGGGATTGACTGCAGTTACGCAATGGGGTGGTCTACTGAAGGGGCCCCTCAGAGGATCCAGAAGATAGGTGGCAGCTATTCTTGCCAAGGATGCATTGAGAGACCGTGCTGACTGCCTTGCATGACAATCATGGCCACTTAGGGCCTGAGAGAACATTCAAACTGGTGCAAGACCGGTTCTACTGGCCCTGTATGTGGGTTGAAGTTGAGGGATATTGTCCTGCATACGGTGTATACAGAGGAAGACTTTGCCTCACAGAGCTGCCCCAATGGGTCTTCTTCAAAGTCAAGGACAACTGTAATTGGTGTATATTGACTTTCTGTGTCTGGAGCCTGACTTGAGTGGACAGGGAAATGTTCTTGTGGTGACCGACCACTTCACCCAGTATGCCCAGGTATTCCCAACTAAAGACCAACAAGCACCTACGGTGGCCAAGATTCTGGTAGAGAAGTTCTTCGTCCACTACAGACTACCTAAGCGTATTCACTCTGACCAGGGGAAAGACTTTGAGAGTTGACTCATTAAACGACTGTTAGACCTGTTAGGTGTTCAGAAGATACACCATATAGGCTGATGTTCAAAAGAGAAGCTCGACTGCCAGCTGACTTGGCATTCGGCACATCTCTGGACCATCCCTGGACCATACTTCGATGATGTCCCACAGAGGATATGTGGACCATTTGAGAAAGAGTCTAAAAGCAGCATATGAGAAAGCTTAGGCTGCGTCCGATGCCCGAGGGCAGCAAGACAAAAGAAATTTTGACTTGAAGGTGAGGGTACATGATCTGCAGCCTTGTGACAGAGTGTTACTGAGGAACCTAGGTATCCTTGGGAAACGCAAACTGGGTGATTGCTGGAAGTCACAGCCTTATATTATATGTAAGCAGCTACCAATACTACCAGTATACCAGATCCACCCAGAAGGAAGTATAGGCCCACTAAAGACCTGGCACCGTAATCACCTACTGCCGCTATCAGATGTAGTTCATGTGCCTCAACAATTAGATCCACAGCCTACTCAAACTACTCAGAGATCATGTCCAATAACCAGGTCTCAGTCTGTGCCACTGAACACAGATGAAGAGGAAAGTGAGGATGAAGAACTGGACATGGACTGGCTGTGTCAGTCTATGCTATCAGAAACTAGCACTTTTCTTCCTTCTAGAGAATCGGATACTGGAACCCTCAGGCCTGAGGCACCAGTGTTCATACCACAGAGCCAATCATTGACAGGCCAGGAAGATCTTCTGATTTCCCTAACTGCAGAGGACACCGAGACTTTTCAACCTTCTATTGTGGAAGAGGAAGAGGCTGCTATACAAGAAATAACTGAGCCCAAAAAGCAAAGGCTAAAACAAACAATTCACCCACCAAAAAGACTGACATGATAAATTAGGCGAAAATTCTGAGGAAGCTATCTATACCTCTCAAAGAACTCACAACACACTGACCATTCCCACTACAAGTTTAGTGGTGGGTAACTCCAACTCACCCCCCTGGCACATCTAGGTGGGCCATCACAATATTGGTGGCTTGTGGGCAAGACAACCTCACCTCTTATGACAAATGGTGGGAGGTTCCCTTGCCAGGTTCATACGTGCATGCCAGATGCTTGTTTTCTTACATGTACTAACCTGTTTTTGCCTCCTGTTGTATTTTGAAAGCATGTAATAGGTTGTGGACATTATATGTTGATAGATTCTGTCCTTCCTTTGGGGACCAAAGGTTCTTTGGTAGGGGAGTATGTAGCAGGCATGTTGTAATGCAATTTCTCCTTTTGGCCACAAGATGGAGACAGAGAGACTTGTCCTTCCAGAAAACACTGGGAAAAAGGGGAGTTTCAGGAAGTGCTGAGGTGATGGAAGAGAGGGAAGTGCTGAGGTGATTGAAAGATAGAGACAGGTTTTCCACAGAGCACTACAGAAAGAGTGCTGACAGGAGAGCCACACTGTCTAGCGGCACCTGCTAGCCATGCTTTTCCGGAGACTACTGTGAGAATGCTGACAGGAGGCTGAGGGGAGCCAGGAACAGTGACAACCCAGGCACCCTGCTCAGCAACCCAGTGCCACCCAGCAGAGACAATCCACACCGCTTCAGGGATCACAATATTCATCCAGGTGTTCAGTCTGCCACTGTCTGGTCACCTTGCCAGCTTAGCTACCAGCCATCCTGATCGGCTGACAGGAGGTGATCCGGAGCCTTATAACATTGCTAGAAGCCTGAACTAGCATTTGGAATTTCCATTGTGTCATCGCACAGAGGATTCATGAGTGGGTGAAAACCCAAAATGTCCTTCTTAACACAGTACAGACACTGCATGCAGACACCTATTCCCTTTTGTAGTGTCAGAGGATGCTTGTTTTGAGCGACCACTTTTAGCCATTCTGTTCCTACCAACCACTACCTTATGGGATTTCCTACAGGATTACTGTCTCACTTTGCTCGATTATGCCTACTTTCTTTTCAAAGGGCCCCAACATTTGATAGCAGAAGATACTAGTACTCTTCAACTCAGGACCCTCCTTACAGAATTGTGCTTACTGTACTTGTTAACCCATTTCTTCTTTTTGTGTTGTTACTTTCAATGGTGCTTGTGGCCCAGAAGGAGCTGAGAAGTTGACAAATCTTCACTCCTCCCTCTCAGTATCTATGTTATGGGCATATAGATTACTGCCCTTTTCTAAATTTACAGTTGCTAAGTATTGAAGGTTGTCTTTTCTAATGTATTAATTATTTGCAGAAAGGTTTAGCAGTGTTGTAAGCTTCCATATGCTTTAAACCGTGATAATATATTCAATTTGTTTATCACTACCAGGTGTGTGTCTGTTTTTGGTGATCCACAGTCAGGATAACAGTATTTTCCATGTGTGTCCTTAAATGTATTTGCAGTAATTTTATTTAATCAGCTATGCCAGAGGGGCTGAGGTCATTCTTGGAGTTGAGGTGAATCCGAATTTACCAAGCGGCTCCTTCAGGGGTGGCGCTACAATAGATACAGTGGAGTGAGTGAGCATAGCCACCCAAGGACAGGAAGTATGTTATTCTTGCTATTCATAGGATTTCCAGGTAAAATTAAATGAAAAGGCCTGAAAAAAGCAGTGGCTAAATATTACCTTTTTGTTTGGGGGGTTTGGATATGATTTAAATCTGAATCCAAGCACAAAAACTTTCCTTTAAATATTTTCACTTTGTGTGCATTGTATACTGAGTTATTTTCTTGAAAAACTAGCCGTGACATCACTGTGCTGTACATAGTCTGTGCAGAGAACAGAGCTGTGGAGAAGGGCCCAGCAGGCTCCCCCCACAATAGGCTGCATGCAGAAAACTACATGGGGGTTGGGACCAGTCACCCTGCTCAAGAGCAGAGAGCAACAGTGACCAGTCTCTATTACATGAAGCTGCACAGGGGCAAAGTTTCACCCTGGAATACTGCACAGATCTGGAAGAAATACAAAAAGCACACTAAGATTCAAGTAAGAATATACGTCTCTTAAATGTACGCAATATTTTGTTATCCCAGAGTTCAGCTTTAAAATACCTTGAAACTAAAATATTTATTTTAATAATAAAAAATATATACAATGGTGGCTACAAATAAAAGATTTAGGGTGATCACTTCTCCCAGTTCTACTACCAACAGTATAATGTGAGAATCCACATGATGTTTTATTTAATTAGACTATATCAGGAAGTTATTCATAGTTTTAACTCAAAGGGTGGTACCATGTTAGCTACGGTTAAGACCAAACAATGATATTTTTGGGGGTCAAAAAAAGTAACTAAGTGTAATAAATGTGCTTGGAATTATAGTAAGATTCAAGGCACAGAGAATTCATTAAAGATCAGCAATGCCGCGTACACACAAGCGGACTTTCCGGTCGTGTGTAGGCTCTGGCTGACTTTTTTCCCAAAAGTCCGCCGTACCTAGATTTGAAACATGTTTCAAATCTTAGTCCGCCGGACTCCGTTCCTGACGGAAAGTCCGTTCGCCTGTATGCTGGTCCGACGGACAGGATATTGCATCTCGCGCTCGCTGCAATAGAAAAAACAAATTTTCCTATTGCGGCAAGTGCGGGGCATCCCAGGCCCTTGGGTCTGGTATGGATTTTAAGGGGAACCCCTAACATCGAAAAAACGGCGTAGGGCCCCCCCTAAAATCCATACCAGACCCCGATCCGAGCACGCAGCCTGGCCGGTCAGGAAAGGGGGTGGGGACGAGCGAGCGCCCCCCCTCCTGAGCCGTACCAGGCCGCATGCCCTCAACATGGGGGGTGGGTGCTTTGGGGGAGGGGAGGCGCCCTGCGGGGCCCCCCATCCCAAAGCACCTTGTCCCCATGTTGATGAGGACAAGGGCCTCTTCCCGACAACCCTGGCCGTTGGTTGTCGGGGTCTGCGGGCAGGGGGCTTATCGGAATCCGGGAGCCCCCTATAATAAGAGGGCCCCCAGATCCCGGCCCCCCACCCTATGTGAATGAGTATGGGATACATGGTACCCCTACCCATTTACCTAGGGAAAAAGTGTCAATAATAAAACACTACACAGGTTTTTAAAATAATTGATTAGACAGCTCCGGGGGGGGTCTTCCTCCAGCTTTGAGGGTCTTCCTCCGGCTTCGGGGGGTCTTCTTCCGGCTTCGGGGGTCCCTCCGGTTCCTCTTCTCCCGGCGTCCGGTTGGTTCTTCTCCGCTCTCTCCGGCCTCTTCTCCCAGTGTTCCAGTTCTTCTGTCGGCTCCTCCGCTATCTTCATGCCGCTCTTTTGCCAGCGGAGGCCCGGACTTCTGGCTTCTTGTCTTCTTGGCTTCTTCCCTCTTCTCTTCTCCAGATGTTGACACGACGGTCTCTCCAGTTGGACTGCTCTCTGAGCGCTCCGCTGTGACTTATATAGGTGGAGACCCCACCCCCTTATGCCTTCACAGTCCCTGGGCATGCTGGGACTGTGACGTTTTAGGGGCGTGGTCAACATCACCCAGTGACCACGCCCCCTAAAACGTCACAGTCCCAGCATGCCCAGGGACTGTGACGGCATAAGGGGGCGGGGTCTCCGCCTATATAAGTCACAGCGAAGCGCTCAAAGAGCAGTCCAGCCGGAGAGACCGTCGTGTCTACATCTGGAGAAGAGAAGAGAGAAGAAGACAAGAAGCCAGAAGTCCGGGCCTCCGCTGGAAAAAGAGCGGCATGAAGACAGCGGAGGAGCCAGCAGAAGAACTGGAACACCGGGAGAAGAGGCCGGAAAGAGCGGAGAAGAACCAACCGGACGCCGGGAGAAGACCCCCGAAGCCGGAGGAAGACCCCCGAAGCCGGAGGGAGACCCCCCGGAGCTGTCTAATAAATTATTTTAAAAACCTGTGTAGTGTGTTTTATTATTAACACTTTTTCCCTAGGTGAATGGGTAGGGATACCATGTACCCCATACTCATTCACATAGGGTGGGGGGCCGGGATCTGGGGGCCCTCTTATTATAGGGGGCTCCCGGATTCTGATAAGCCCCCCGCCTGCAGACTCCGAAACCAACGGCCAGGGTTGTCGGGAAGAGGCCCTTGTCCTCATCAAATGGGGACAAGGTGCTTTGGGGTGGGGGGGCCCCAGCAGGGCGCCCCCCTCCCCCAAAGCACCCACCCCCCATGTTGAGGGCATGTGGCCTGGTACGGTTCAGGAGGGGGGGCGCTCGCTCGTCCCCACCCCCTTTCCTGACCGGCCGGGCTGCGTGCTCAGATCGGGGTCTGGTATGGATTTTAGGGGGGACCCCACGCCATTTTTTTCGGCGTTGGGGGTTCCCCTTAAAATCCATACCAGACCTAAGGGCCTGGTATGCCCCGCGACGGGGCTCGCAAGGTGTCAATCTCGCCGATAAAAACTGCAAGATTCACTTCCTTTTCTAGTCCCGTCATACCCGAGTCACGTTCAAAATGAACGGACTTGGCCGTGTGTGGGCAAGTCCATTCATTCTGAAAGTCCGCCGTAACTCCGGCGTCGTAAAGACAGGTGGACCTAGCCTGCCGGGAAGTCCGGTCGTGTGTAGGCAAGTCCATCCGTTCAGGTAGTCCGCCGGAAAGCCTGCTGGAAAGACCGTCGGACCAAGTTTCCTGGAAAGTCCGATCATGTGTACGAGGCATTAGTGAAGCAGTTTCTTGTGATGTTTTTCCTAAAGATGAAATTTAATTTGCCTATATTAGGCTTTTCCTGGTCCCCTCTTCCTCCATGCACATCAACATGATCATTCAGTTTTTTCATAAAACAGTTCCATTTTTGTGATTAAAGACAGTATTTTATTGTATAAAGAGAAGATTCCTTAGCACACTTACCAGCTAACCTGCAACAAAACAAAAAAACAAGTTAGCATAATTTTACGGTAAGATATATGTGGAAGCCGCACTGCCTCCCCAAGGATCCTCTGTATACTGTGGTCCTAACTTTATAATTTGAGAGTCTTTAAGTTGGCGCATATATAGTTATGAATAAATTAAGGGTGGGTATGCCTGGAGGGCACCTATTCCTCAAAGGCACAGGAACACAGAAGCCCAACAAGAACACAATGGCAGCTGATAGTAGCTTTTTTTTTTTTGCAGGCTAGCTGGTAAGTATACTGGGAAGTCTTTTGTTTTTGTGCACTGTCAATGCTCTTTCAAGGGCACCTTACTTAAAGTGCTAGTTAAAAATTGGGGTGGTTGCCATTCTTGCATTGCTTACTTTTTAGATTTGGCATGCCTTCAACTGCCATTGTGCTCTGCTGGGCTTCTAATATGTCCCTACCCCTTTAGAGAAGAATGGGCTCTCTCTAGGCATACCTTCCCTTAACTTATCTACTGCTTATTATGCTCCAATATGGAGACTTTCAGAGTTAGGACCACACTATACAGAGGAGCCTTGACAAGGCAGCTTCTACATACTGTATATTTACAAATGTTTGCAACTATAACCTGTATTTTAAGTGTCAATTATTAGGCAGTACCCTTTTTTTGCAGACTAACTGGTAATTGTGCTGGGAAATCTTGTGTTTGTTTTTACTGTGCAATACCCTTCCATGTGCACCTTACTTCAAAAACTAGTTCTAAATTGGGATGTTTTCCATTCTTGTATACATTATTTTAGACCCAGTGAAGTCATCACTTGGTCTCTGTGCTTCTGCATGTAAGGTGGGCAGATTATGTTTGGTGTGTGTGTGTTGGCGGCACTAACAGGGTTCTCTACATAACTTGCTGAAAACATCACAACATCCTGCCTCAATATTCCTCTTTAGAGCCCTCGTACATGATGCAAGAAGTAGGTTGGCCCTTGGAAGGAGTTCAGCAACAAATAAATGTCTTAGTTACATAGTTACATGGTAGGCAAGGCTGAAAAAAGACACAAGTCCATCAAGTTCAACCTATGTGTATGATTTTATGTCAGTATTACATTGTATATCCCTGTATGCTGTGGTCGTTCAGTTGCCTAATAATCAAATCTAAAAGTTTTTTGAAATTATCGATGCTCCCCGCTGAAGCCACTGCCTGTGGAAGGGAATTCCACATCCTAACCGCTCTTACAGTAAAGAACCCTCTACGCAGTTTAAGGATAAACCGCTTTTCTTCTAATCTTAGTGAATGGCCACGTGTCTTATTAAATTAACTTTCGCGGAAAAGCTTTATCCCTATTGTAGGGTCACCAGTATGGTATTTTTACATTAACCACTTGCTTACCGGGCACTTAAACCCCCCTCCTATCCAGACCAATTTTTAGCTTTCAGCGCTAACGCATTTTGAATGACAATTGCGCGGTCATACAACGCTGTACCCAAATGAATTTTTTATCATTTTTTTCCCACAAATAGAGCTTTCTTTTGGTGGTATTTGATCACCTCTGCGGTTTTTACTTTTTGTTAAAAAATGTAAAAACCAGAATTTTTTTTAAAAAAAAATTTTTTTTTTTTTATATTTTGTTATAAAAAATTTTTAACGGGTAATTTTTCTCCTTCATTGATGTACGTTGATGAGGCGGCAGTGATGGGCACTGATAGGTGGCAGTGATGGGCACTGATGGGTGGCAGTGATGGGCACTGATGGGTGGCAGTGATGGGCAGCACTGACAGGTGGCACTGATTGGCACTACAGGTGGGCATTGGTAGGTGGCACTTGTGAGCATTGATAGGTGGCACTTGTTGGCATTGATAGGTGGCACTGTGGGCACTGCTAGGTGGCACTGTGGGCACTGCTAGGTGGCACTGTGGGCACTGCTAGGTGGCACTGTTAGGTGGCACTTTTGGGTGGCACTTATGAGGAATTTTTTGTGCTTCCTCTTTGGGACCGATGTCCCTGGCATCTGAGCCGGTGATCGGCTTTTTTCTCTACTCGCGCTGTCAGCGCGAGTAAAAAAAAAACCGATTACCGATCTTCCTGTTTACATCATGTGATCAGCTGTCATTGGCTGACAGCTGATCACATGGTAAGGGGCCGGGACCGGCCCCTTACTCAGATCGGTGATCAGCCGAGTCTCAGTGACTCGGTGATCACACCGCGCCCGGCGCGCGCCCTGCAGGGCGCGCGCAGGGAGCGTGCACAGGGGAGGCCGTCATATGACGGCCTCCCGGGAATGTAGGTCCGCGCTGTGGCCGTCATTCGGCCATAGCGCGGATGTCTAGTGGTTAAAATCATATCCCCTCTCAAGCGTCTCCACTCCAGAGAGAACAAGTTCAGTGCTCGTAACCTTTTCTCATAACTATAAGGTCCTTCAGTCCCTTTATTAAATGTGTTGCCCTTCTCTGGACTCTCTTCAGTTCAAGCACATCCTTCCTGAGGACTGGTGCCCAGAACTGGACAGCATACTCAAGGTGCGGCCAGAGCAGAGTCTTGTAGAGTGGGAGAATTATCATTTTATCTCTGGAGTTAATCCCCTTTTTAATGCATGCCAATATTCTGTTTGCTTTGCTTGCAGCAGCTTGGCATTGCATGCTATTGCTGAGCCTGTCATCTACTAGGACCTCCAGGTCCTTTTCCATCCTTGATTCCCCCAGATGATCTCACCCTAGTGAGTAGATTGCATTCATATTTTTGCCATCCAAATGCATTATTTTACATTTTTCTACATTAAACCTCATTTGCCATGTAGTTGCCCAACCCATTAATTTGTTCAGATCTTCTTGCAAAGTTTCCACATCTTGCGGAGAAGTTATTGCCCTGCTTAGCTTAGTATTGCCCGCGAATACAGAGATTGAACTGTTTATCCCATCCTCCAGGTCGTTTATGAATAAATGAAATAAGATTGGTCCCAGGACAGGACCCTGGGGGACCCCACTTTCCACCCTCGACCATTCTGAGTACTACCCATTTATCACTACCTGCTGAACTTGACCCTGTAGCCAGTTTTCAATCCATGTACTCACCCTATGGTCAATGCCAACGGACCTTACTTTGTACAGTAAACGTTTATGGGTAACTGTATCAAATGCTTTTGCAAAATCCAGATGCACCATGTCTGTGGGCCTTCATTTATCTAGATGGCAGCTCACCTCCTCATAGAAGGTTAATAGATTGGTTTGGCAAGAACAATTCTTCACGAATCCATGCTGATTACTGCTAATGATACCGTTGTCATTACTAAAATCTTATATATAGTCCCTTATCATCCCCTCCAAGAGCTTGCATACAATTGATGTTACGCTAACTGGTCTGTAATTGCTAGGGATGTATCTTGGCCGTTTTTTAAATATTGGTGCTACATTGGCTTTTCTCCAATCAGCTGGTACCATTCCAGTCAGTAGACTGTTCGTAAAAATTAGGAACAATGGTCTGGCAATTACTTGACTGAGTTCCTTAAGGACCCTCGGGTACAAGCCATCTGGTTCTGGTGACTTATTAATGTTTTTCAAGTCTATTTTTAATTCTGTCCTCTGTTAGCCGTGAGGGTGCTACCTGTGATGTCATGATGATAAACATTGCAGTTTTGGTTACTGAAGCCCCCCGATTCCCTTGTGAAGCCTGAGGAGAAGAATAAATTCAATACCTTCGCCATCTCCCCATCCTTGGTAACCAGATTCCCTTCATCATTCTTTATGGGACCAATATGATCTGATCTCCCTTTCTTACTATTTATGTACCTAAAGAATTTCTTGGGATTTTTTTTACTCTCCTCCAATATGTGCCTTTCGTGTTTTATCTTAGCCACCCTGATTGCACCCTTACATTTCTTGCATTCTTTGTAAAGTTGGAATGCTGATGATGATCCCTCAGTCTTGTATTTTTTGAAGGCCTTCTCCTTTGGTCTTGGTGGGTGGATGTCAGTCTGAAGGAGTGGGCATTACTAGGAAAACAGCCCTTGCATGTGGATTGCCTTAGGTACTGGCACGATTGAAATAACTGAAATCTAAATAATTAAAGGGATGAGTCAGAGATAGTTTAGCTGAGGAGAAGGGTCTGGCTGCAGAGTGTAGCTCCACCGATGACAGGAAGCATGTGACCTCCACTCCGCTTCTTTTTTTTTTTTTTTTTTACTAAACTTTATTGTGAATCCCTGCAACAGGAGCTCCACTGTCACAGGAAACATGTCCAGCACACAGTTCAATTACTTTTTTGACCTTTAAGCCCCCAGAGTATTACTCTCATGGTTATATTCACTTATATATTCTTAGCTTTACCTGCCATGACATCCATGTAGTTATTATATGTAAAAAGGAAAATACACTGCGCTAGGGTGTGCTAAATATGCTACTTAATATTATAGCATACCAAAACTGCTGCGCGTATATTAACGCATATAACCATAAGTATATAAGTAATATGCCCCCAAAAGGCAAAAAAATTATTATATAAAGTGATATGTGTTAAAAAAATTATTTGCATTTATGTATTTACGTATCAGTTTATTATTGTTATCAGATATACTGATTAGCGCATATGCACTTTGATGCGTTTATATATTTATATATTTCATTTAATATTTTTTTAACACATATCACTTTATATAATATTTTTTTTGCCCTTTGAGGGCATATTACTTATATACTTATGGTTATATGCGTTAATATAGGCGCAGCAGTTTTGGTATGCTATAATATTAAGTAGCATATTTAGCACACCCTAGCGCAGCGTATTTTTCTTTTTATTTACTTTTGCACGCCTTTGAAGGTTTAACGTATGCAGCTGGGTAGTGTTTTTCACTGAGCATAAGATTAAGTATGGCTCGCAGGATTTCCCTTCCTAGTTTTTATATGTGTCCCCACTTTTGGTTTCTGGTTATCAGGGCGTTTATTCACCCAGACTAGTACTATACCTTCTCCCCTGCTGTTCTTTGCGATTTTTGTGAGCAGCACTTTTGCTGTGATTTACAGATTAAGTTTTGCTTCATATTACTTATACATATACCTGTTTTTCTTGCTCAGCAGCCACACCATTCAGAACCTAAGGACCTTTTTGCTGCACATCAGCCCTGCTGGGCTCTTTCTGCTGTCTGACCTCGCTGGGTGTCTTTCTGTTTAGCCCCGGGGTGGTGAGTGGTCTTGGCGCATGGGTTACCCCTGGCTGGATTTGGCTGTTTTTAAACCTGTATATCTTATGTGGTTAATATGTGATTTTTCATCATCAACGTGTACGTTTTCTTGTGGCTTGGAACTAGAGTGGTTAAAGGCCATATATTGTTTATATTCCACTATTTTGTATTTGGCTAAATTTTGTCTGTTTGCATTTATAGTATTATGCTTTGATCCTTTATACACCCCTGAAGAAGGAAGTCATTTCTGAAATGCGTTGGGTGTGGAGCCTGCACTCCATATGGTGTCCTTTGACCCATTACAGCATCTAACCAATGTATCATATTGATGTGTATCTGTATCAGCCACGTTTCTCTTATCAATTATTCATTGTTTGTTACTTCTGAACTGTATGTATTATAATAAATTTCCATTTTTATTTTTATTATTCATATTGTCTTTTGGTGTCATATCACCATTAGGGCCTTTAAAATCCCACAAGGGGGAACTTTGCTCTCTGTAAAATGCATATAGGGATGTTGGCCCACTCCTAGTCCTCTCTATCTGTCAGAAACCATGAATCAGACTGAGACAGAGGTACAGTTAAATCTCACTTGTTTAATAATAATAAAAAAAGGTAAACAGAGTAAACATACTCAAACCCTAGCCAGAGTTCAGGAACCAGAACGGATAGTTAGACAAGCAAAAAACATAAGGGAGCCAGAGATGAGCGTAGTAGAACAGCAAGCAGCATCTGGAACCAGAAGAAATGTCAGCCAAGCAAGTCTTTAACAGGAACACAGGAGAGTGTCTTTAGAGATGTGACCAAGGCGATGGCAGAGATCATCTGGGCTGGACAGCTTAAGTAGGCAGGAATGACGAGCAGGATATCATCAACGGGTGAGTCACTGTGGAGAGATAGGAGCTGACAATTAGCCGACAGCTGAGCGGTCAGCTCAGAGAAGGAAGGGCTGAGCCCAGCCCTGACAGTACCCTCTCCTCAATGACCCCTCCCCCTCGGAGGACCACCAGGCTTGAGGGGAAAACGTCTATGGAAATCACCAAGGAGGACAGGGGCATGTACGTCCAAGGATGAAACCCAAGTGCGTTCCTCCGAACTGTACACTTTCCAATGCACCAGGTACTGTATGCGCCCACGGAACCTACAGGAGTCAACAATGGACTGTACTTCATACTCCTCTTGGTTCTCAACCTGTACAGGGTGAGGACGAGACACCGAGGTGGTAAAGCGGTTGCAGACCAAAGGTTTATATAAGGAGGCATAAAAAAATTTGAGATACGCATATTAAAAGGAAGGTCTAATGCGTAAGCCACTGGGTTAATCCTGCAAAGAATACAGAAAGGCCCAATAAACCGAGGTGCGAACTTCAGAGAGGGAACACGAAGTCGGAGGTTGCGAGATGACAGCCAGACCCTGTCCCCAACCTGGTAGGAAGGCGCAGGCAGGCGTCTGCGGTCAGCATGGAGTCTGTACCTATCAATAGCATGTCGCAAAGCCTCCTGGACTTGTGCCCAAGTGGAATGAAGACCATGGAGATGCTCCTCTAATGCAGAATACTCTGCAGAACAAATGAGTCAGGCAACATGGAAGGTTGGAAACTATAGTTCGTCATAAACGGGGTAAATCGGGAAGCAGAATTCAAGGCAATATTGTGAGCAAACTCCGTCCAGGATAAGAGGTCTGACCAGTTGTTTTGATTGTCAGAAATATAGCAATGTAGAAATTGTTCCAAGGACTGATTGGCTCTTTCTGCAGCCCCATTAGACTGTGGGTGATACGCAGAGGAGAAAGCAAACTGTGCACAAAAGGCTTTCCAGAACCGGGACACAAACTGACTACCCCTGTCCGAGACAATCACCTTGGGTAGCCCATGTAAGCGAAAGATCTCCTAAGCAAAAATGGAAGCCAGTTCCTTAGAAGTGAGCAACTTCTTAAGTGGAATACAATGAGACATTTACGAGAACCGGTCAACCACCATAAGGATAACTGTTGCCCTGGGAGTTGGGTAACGCCACAATGAAATCCATAGACAGATGGGTCCAGGGCTTCTCTCCAGTGGGTATGGGTTGTAGGAGGCCCACTGGAAGGTGTCGTGGAGTCTTACTCTGAGCACACAAGGAACAGACAGCTACAAAGGCGGTTACAGCAGCACGTAGACTAGGCCACCAGAATTGTTGGGAAATGGTCCAAAAGAGTTGATTCTTCCCAGGGTGGCCAGCAGCCTTGGGAGAATGGAAAGTCTGGAGCACGGCAGTATGGAAACTCTCTGGGACAAAGCAGCGGTCACAAGGTTTCTCAGGAGTAGCATGAACCTGAGCAGCAAGAATTTTGTCACCCGGGGCGTGGTCGGATGCTGACCAAGATGGACGTGTGATCTCCCTGCTCCTCACGGACCTGCTCAAATCGCGCTCCATGGGGATACGGCTCCACTCTGATGGGCAAGAACAGGACCAGTAAAACGCCAAAACAAGGGGGTACCTCCGGATGCTCGAACTCGCAGGGTCCCCCTATCCAGACCTACTTTACTCCGAAGTCCTCGGTTCCGCCGGCGCTGTGCAGCCCTCTTCCACCTCACTAATGAGAAATACCGCCGCCATCTTGCGGCCTAAACACCGAGACTGTACAAATGGCTCCACGGGTGAGTCCCCCTCTGATCCCCTCGCCATCTGATGGCCCTGGCCCTGAGCCAGACTCACTCTCCCTGCGGAGAACCCCTCCTGCCTTCCAGCACTGGGGATTGTCCCCTACGTTCCATCAGGGCTGCTCACAATCCCTGCCATGGCTGCGGCCTACCTCTCCAGCTATCCTGACCCCATCCTCTATCCCAGGCTCTCCAAAGCCACAGAGGTCTCTCCGCTCCCGTGAATCCAGCACCACAGGCTTAACTGGAGCACCCCTACCCCCCTCTTCTAATCCTCATCTGAGCCCGGCACCGCCATCACAGGTGGATGACCAGAGAGAGTGGTTTGAACCCTGGGCCCCCCCTCGCATCCTCTGGCCCATCCTCAATCCCTACCTAAGATACCCTCAATTCTCACAGCAGATGAACTGATCTCCTGGCGGGAACAACTACATTCACTGCCCACAAAGGCAGACTTTAAGATGCCACTGGCCACTCAGGTGGAGGACCTAGATGAAGACCTGCAAGCCACTAAGCTCACAGTCCACCGAATCCAATCCCACCAAACATAATGTCGATATATATGCTCCGTGACATGCAATGTCACCTGGAAGATCTGGACAATTGCAATTGTCGCAACAATATCAGGATCCGGGGGCTCCTGGAGTCTTTCAGCCCAGAGGACCTACAATCGATTCTCCAAACAATTTTCAACAACTTGCTGGGAGTCCCTACTTCCAGGCACATTGAAATGGACAGAGCCCACAGAGCCTTGAAGCCTAAAGACCAAGCGTCCAAACCTAGGGACATTGCAGAGTGCACTCGTTCGCGTTAAAGAAAGACATCATGCGCAAGGCCCGGGTGATTAAACCTATCTTTGTGGACGGCACCCCAATCCAACTCTTCTCCGATCTCTCGTGGATCACCCTGCAGAAACGTAGGCTGCTCCAACCATTCCTCCACTCTTTACAAGACAACAACATCACCTATCGCTGGGAATTTCCTTTCAGCCTGATGGCTACACATGCCGGGAAGACGGCGACGCCCCTCGAGTTCCTGAGGACGTTCGTTTCTTCTGTGAGACTCTTAACGTCCCTACTCCAGACCTCCCAGGCTGGGACATTATCCCCCCCTCCCCCCATCGACTGGCTGGCAAAAAGTCCCTGCGAAGCGGAGAAGACAGCCCCCAGACACCCCCCCGATGAGTCTTAAACACCGGCCTACCTGAACACTACCAGGGCCATTTATCGCCTTTTTGATTCATCCCCTTTTTTTTTTCTTTTTTTTTCAGAGTTGGCGGGCCCGCTCCCGAAGGGACACATTGACCATGCACAGTTTACCACATTTGGCCTTTGTTTGTGTGATGGCTGCATTGATCTGGTTTCCATTCCTAGGTGGTCAATCGCTCACATAGGGATGCCGGCCGCTGTCCCTCCGGGACACCCTGTTCTCCGGGGTCGGGACCACTTGGTCGAGGTCCTGGCCTCTCTGGCATCAGGTCCTGACACGGACGACCCTAAGTTTGTGGCTCATAGCCTGCCTGTTTTTGCCCACAGGTTCAGAATGTTTTTTGCAATGACTAGTATTGTCCTCCAGCTTTTGTTCAAATATTTAACCGCTTTGTTTCTCAGAGGTCCTAGATCACGGGTACTGATTGGACTTTTTTCCGACACAACCCCCCTCGCTTATTTAGCGATTTTAGCCCTTCAGAGACTGCGTCGGCTATACTATGATAAAGGCAACAAGGCCCATACCCTACTAGCACGTAAACTCCGGGAAAATACCCAGGTATCGGCTCCCCAAGCCCTACGGGACCCAAATGATACCCTTCATTCCCACCCTGACCGCATTGCTCAATTACTCAGAGACTACTACTCAGACCTCTAAAATAACCCTTCCATACTGAACTTACCTGCCCAGGAAACTTTCAAAGACCGCGTTCGGGACTACCTTGCCACCAGCGGAGTGTCCACTTTACCAGTAGAGGCCCTACATTCCCTTAATTCTCCAATCACTGACGAGGAAATTTCTGATACTCTGAAACACCTCCCAAATAATAAGGCCCTGGGTCCTGATGGCCTCCCCTACGAATATTACAAGTCGTTTTTACCTATCCTGCTCCCGCACATGGTTCATTTATTTAACGGATTTATGGGCAAGGAAGAAATCCCCAGAGATATGCAGACATCACATCTCACGCTTATACCCAAACCTAATAAGGACCCCACACTGTGCGGGAATTACATACAGGCCCATAGCCCTATTAAATTCAGACCTGAAAATTTTTACAAAGATATTGTCCCTTCGAGTAAACGAGGTCCTCCCCTCCCTGATCCATAAGGATCAGGTGGGCTTCGTGGCGGGTCGCCAAGCGGGGGACAACACTAGAAGAGCCATCAATTTAATAGATATCAATAACAGACAAAAAAAAGAAGCGCTCCTGCTCAGCCTAGACGCTGAGAAAGCCTTCGATAGGCTTAGTTGGCCTTTTATGTTCTCTACCCTTGAACATCTGGGCTTTCGGGGACCTTCCTCAGGGCGATTATGCACCTTTACGCAACCGCCTCTATCAAAACACCTTTTGCGGCATCCACCTCCTCTCCCCCGCCCTTCTACATACCATGCATCTCCTACGCATCTGGAGGCGGCTAAACCACAGCACCCCCCTGCAGTCTGAGGCCTCTCTGGTAACAGCCTTCCTTTATAATCCTAAATTACCTGACAGCTTAACTTCTTAGATGATCTCCCCATGGCTGCAAAAATAAACTTTTTCACTACGGGCACCTGGTGGACCCAGTGTCTAGGGTCTTGCTTTGACAAACTTAGATCCAAATACGAGCTTCCCCTTAGTGCCTCCTTTGGCTACCTCCAGATACGGTATTATGCACTCACCATCACCCCTACCCTCCAATTTTCCAAGCCATCCACATTTGAATGTTTGGTTCTTTCAGGCCCCACGCAGAAGGGTCTGACTTCAGACATATATAAACTCCTAAACTCATACGACATGCTCATTAGGGGCAAACATAGATACATGCGTAGATGGGAGGAACACCTCAGAGAGGAACTAACACCCGAACAATGGGCCACTATATGGAGATGGGCGGCCAGGAGCTCTATTTGCACACTTTATAAAGAGAATTCATACAAGGTGCTTTTTCATTGGTACCTTACTCCATCACGTCTCCGGGCCATATACCCATCGGCCTCAGATTGCTGCTGGAGATGTCTCCGGGACCGGGACACACTATATCACATCTATTGGAGCCGCCCCTCCCTCCAACCCTACTGGCGTGCGGTTCGGGACCTCCTCCACCGGCTATTTGAGGTAGATATCCCTCTCTCTCCTAAGTTTTTCTTACTGGGCCTCCCTCCCACCACACTCCCGGTCTAGCCAAAAAGCTGGCAACACAAATACTTACGGCAGCCAGGTGTCTAGTATCCCTCCATTGGAAACATCAAAATCCTCCATCATTATCTGATCTGTATACCAGAATTAAAGACGTAAAGATTATGGAATCCATGACAGCCAGACTAATGCCGCGTACACACGAGCGGACTTTACGGCGGACTTTGCCCGGCGGATTTTTCGACGTACTTTACGACGGACTTTCTGAATGAACGGACTTGCCTACACACAATCCACCAAAGTCCGTCGAATTCATACGTGATGACGTACGACCGGACTAAAACAAGGAAGTTCATAGCCAGTAGCCAATAGCTGCCCTAGCGTGGCTTTTTGTCCGTCGAACTAGCATACAGACGGCGGACTTTTCGACCGGACTCGATTTCAACGGATAAATTTTAAACAAGTTTCAAATCTAAGTCCGTCCAACTTTTGAGCAAACAAAGTCCGCTGGAGCCCACACACATCAAATTGTCCGACGAAATCCAGTCCGCCGGGCAAAGTCCGCCGTAAAGTCCGCTCATGTGTACGCGGCATAACAGATAGAGTAGACAGACACACAGCGACATGGGAGCCGTGGCACAGGCGACTAGAACCCCCCACGATTCCATGAGACCCCCTCCGCCTTGTACACTGTAAACACCCGGAGCCCAGGAGAGACGCAACCCTAATATCTGGGTCTTTTCTATACCTTTCTCGCTTCCCTTTTCTCTCTTTTCTCTTCTTTCTCTCTTCTTTCCCCCCCTTCTGGATGAAGGGGCTAAGCAATTTTTAACATGTCGATCTAGATTTCTACGGTCCACTATGCTCTTTCTAGAGAAGACTGTTATGAATATTATGCTTTCATTACCTTTTTTTTTTATTTACAATGTTATTTTCAACAATTGTATTGCTTACATTGAAACTTAATAAAATTGTCAGTTAAAAAAAAAAAAGAATTTTGTTACCCAAAGGAGAAGTGAGACTGGTGCGAACCGTAGCCAGAATATGATCAGGAGGAATCACAGGAATCGGAACCAACTCCATCTTTGAAGTGGAGGAAAATTGTCGTGACAAAGCGTCAGCCCTTACATTCTTAGTACCGGGTAAGAATGAGAAATTTAATTGAAACAAGACAAGAAAAGAGTCCATCACACCCTTCTGGGAGAGAGGTGTTTAACCTCAGACAAGAATGTGAGATTCTTATGGTCAGTAAGAATGAGAACCGGCACAGTGGTACCTTCGAGGAGATGTCTCCATTCTTTCAGGGCTAAAATGATCGCTAACAGCTCTCTGTCACCAATCTCGTAATTGCACTCCGCAGGTGACAATTTCTTGGAAAAGTAGCCACAAGTATGCATAGCACTCTCAGAGGTAGGACATTAAGACAGAATGGCGTCTCAGAAGTCTCAGAAGCATCAACCTCAAGGATTAAAGGTAACATGTGATCAGGATGTGCCAACACAAGAGCAGAAACAAAGGCAGCCTTGGACTCCGGAAACCAACACTGTGGGTTACCGTCCTTTCTGATCACATCAGTCAGAGGCTTGACCAGAGACGAGAAGTTAACCACTTCAGCCCCGGAAGGTTTTACCCCCTTCCTGACCAGAGCACTTTTTACAATTCGGCACTGCGTCGCTTTAACTGCTAATTGCGCGGTCATGCAATGCTGTACCCAAACGAAATTTGCGTCCTTTTCTTCCCACAAATAGAGCTTTCTTTTGATGGTATTTGATCACCTCTGCCGTTTTTATTTTTTGCGCTATACACGGAAAAAGACCGAAAATTTTGAAAAAAAATGATATTTTCTACTTTTTGTTCTAAAAAAAATCCAATAAACTCAATTTTAGTCATACATTTAGGCCAAAATGTATTCGGCCACATGTCTTTGGTAAAAAAAATGTCAATAAGTGTATATTTATTGGTTTGCGCAAAAGTTATAGCGTCTACAAACTAGGGTACATTTTCTGGAATTTACACAGCCTTTAATTTATGACTGCCTATGTCGATTCTTGAGGTGCTAAAATGGCAGGGCAGTACAAAACCCCCACAAATGACCCCATTTTGGAAAGTAGACACCCCAAGGAATTTGCTGAGAGGCATGTTGAGCCCATTGAATATTCATTTTTTTTGTCCCAAGTGATTGAATAATGACAAAAAAAAAAAAAAAAAAAAAAAATTACAAAAAGTTGTCACTAAATGATATATTGCTCACACAGGCCATGGGCATATGTGGAATTGCACCCCAAAATACATTTAGCTGCTTCTCCTGAGTACGGGGATACCACATGTGTGGGACTTTTTGGGAGCCTAGCCGCGTACGGGGCCCCGAAAACCAATCACCGCCTTCAGGATTTCTAAGGGCGTACATTTTTGATTTTACTCCTCACTACCTATCACAGTTTTGAAGGCCATAAAATGCCCAGATGACATAAAACCCCCCCAAATGACCCCATTTTGGAAAGTAGACACCCCAAGCTATTTGCTTTGAGGCATGTTGAGTCCATGGAATGTTTTATATTTTGACACAAGTTGCGGGAAAGTGACAAATTTTTTTTTTTTTTTTTTTTTTTTGCACAAAGTTGTCACTAAATGATATATTGCTCACACAGGCCATGGGCATATGTGGAATTGCACCCCAAAATACATTTAGCTGCTTCTCCTGAGTACGGGGATACCACATGTGTGGGACTTTTTAGGAGCCTAGCCGCGTACGGGACCCCGAAAACCAAGCACCGCCTTCAGGATTTCTAAGGGCGTACATTTTTGATTTTACTCCTCACTGCCTATCACAGTTTCGGAGGCCATGGAATGCCCAGGTGGCACAAACCCCCCCCAAATGACCCCATTTTGGAAAGCAGACACCCCAAGCTATTTGCTGAGAGGCATGGTGAGTATTTTGCAGCTCTCATTTGTTTTTGAAAATAAAGAAAGACGAGAAAAAAAATTTTTTTTTTTCTTTTTTCAATTTTCAAAACTTTGTGACAAAAAGTGAGGTCTGCAAAATACTCACTATACCTCTCATCAAATAGCTTGGGGTGTCTACTTTCCAAAATGGGGTCATTTGGGGGGGGGTTTGTGCCACCTGGGCATTCCATGGCCTCCGAAACTGTGATAGGCAGTGAAGAGTGAAATCAAAAATTTACGGCCTTAGAAAGCCTGAAGGCGGTGCTTGGTTTTCGGGGTCCCGTACGCGGCTAGGCTCCCAAAAAGTCCCACACATGTGGTATCCCCGTACTCAGGAGAAGCAACAGAATGTATTTTGGGGTGTAATTTCACATATTCCCATGGCATGTTTGAGCAATATATCATTTAGTGACAACTTTGCGCAAAAAAAAATAAAAAAAATAAAAAATTGTCTCTTTCCCGCAACTTGTGTCACAATATAAATTATTCCATGGACTCAACATGACTCTCAGCAAATAGCTTGGGGTGTCTACTTTCCAAAATGGGGTCATTTGGGGGGGTTTTGAACTGTCCTGGCATTTTATGCACAACATCTAGAAGCTTATGTCACACATCACCCACTCTTCTAACCACTTGAAGACAAAGCCCTTTCTGACACTTATTGTTTACATAAAAAAATAATTTTTTTTTGCAAGAAAATTACTTTGAACCCCCAAACATTATATATTTTTTTTAAAGCAAATGCCCTACAGATTAAAATGGTGGGTGTTTCATTTTTTTTTTTCACACAGTATTTGCGCAGCGATTTTTCAAACGCATTTTTTGGGGAAAAAACACACTTTTTTACATTTTAATGCACTAAAACACACTATATTGCCCAAATGTTTGATGAAATAAAAAAGATGATCTTAGGCCGAGTACATGGATACCAAACATGACATGCTTTAAAATTGCGCACAAACGTGCAGTGGCGACAAACTAAATACATTTTTAAAAGCCTTTAAAAGCCTTTACAGGTTACCACTTTAGATTTACAGAGGAGGTCTACTGCTAAACTTACTGCCCTCGATCTGACCTTCGCGGCGATACCTCACATGCATGGTGCAATTGCTGTTTACATTTGACGCCAGACCAACGCTTGCGTTCACCTTAGCGCGAGAGCAGGGGGGACAGGGGTGCTTTTTTTTTTTTTTTTTTTTTTTTCTTTATTATTATTATTTTTTTATCTTATTTTTAAACTGTTCCTTTCATTTTTTTTTTTTTTTAAATCATTTTTATTGTTATCTCAGGGAATGTAAATATCCCCTATGATAGCAATAGGTAGTGACAGGTACTCTTTTTTGCAAAAATTGGGGTCTATTAGACCCTAGATTTCTCCTCTGCCCTCAAAGCATCTGATCACACCAAGATCGGTGTGATAAAATGCTTTCCCAATTTCCCAATGGCGCTGTTTACATCCGGCGAAATCTACGTCATAAAATGCTCGTAGCTTCCGGTTTCTTAGGTCATAGAGATGTTTGGAGCCACTCTGGTCTCTGATCAGCTCTATGGTCAGCTGGCTGAATCACCGGCTGCATTCTCAGGTTCCCTGTTGAGACAGGAGAGCCAGAGAAAAACACGGAAGATGTTGGGGGGGGGGGGGGGCATTCCCTCCCACTGCTTGTAAAAGCAGTCTAGAGGCTAATTAGCCACTAGGATTGCTTTTACATGAAAGCCGACCGCTGGCTGAAAAGAATGATACCAAGATGATACCTAAACCTGCAGGCATCATTCTGGTATAACCACTCAAAGTCGTGAATGGCATACCTGAAGACAAAAAAATGGTTAACAATAATACACAGTAAACAGTAAAGTATAAATAATTACATACCTGAAAAGCAAACGTGATAAAACATAACAACAATAAAACATTGCAGAATAGAATACAGTAAAAAAGAGCAGAACAATAGAGAGAGAATAGAGAGAGAGAGAACAATAAAACGACAACTATTTTTATTTTATATTTTTGTTTGTGTTTTTTTTTTTTTTTTTTTTACACTTTTTTTTGTAACTAACTTTTATAACTGTAACCGGTTCCAGGTTCGGGTCTCTCAAAATGCGATGGCATCTCGGGAGACCCTGTGAAAGTGTGCCTAGTCTGTGCAATGCTGTACCCTACGCTAATAGTCAACTAGTGCATGGTAGCGTTCAAAACATTCACCAATGCAAAGACCAGGATTGTCAGGACAGGAGGGACAATAATAGCGGGTGTCACGCCTATATCCGCGCTTTCTGCAGACACAACATCTTTTTTGGGGGGTTCGTTGGGTAGGGGTACTCGGGAGGACATAAAAATGCCTCTCATGCAGCCGACTGCATTTGGTTGGGGATGTGAATGGGGGAAGTACGGGCGCTGCAGAAGCGGTGGGTTCCCAATTAGGATTGGCGAATGCAGCAGGAAGGGCATTATGGGCACGACGGGCCTGTGTTTGTCTTTTTGGTGGCAGCGGGACACTACTTGTGCTTGCCACCTCACCAGCTTGAACTGCACTTATGGGACTCGCCACGTCACCAAGTGTTACTGTAGTGCTGGTTTGACTACGACCGGGGTGTACTAGGCCGCTGGCGCTTGCCAGTTCACCAAAACGCTACAAAAAAAACTGTTAGCGATCGCAGGGATCAGGCCTGACTCTGCGAACGCTGCAGTTATGCGTTTAGTGTTTTGTAAGTGACAGTGATCGATCGATACTGCACTTGGGTGGGCTGGGCCGGGCCGGGCGGAGGGGCAAAACGCAGGTGCTAGCAGGTATCTGGGCTGATCCCGCTAACACTGCGTTTTTGGGAACCCTAAACTGCTGGGGACGCTAGTATAGATCAGATCGGATCAGATATTGATGCGATCAGATACTATACCACTAAGGGAGGTGTACGGTGCGTGCGTGGGTGTTAGCGGTACTGGCGCTAATCTGACGCTGCCTGGGGCTGGTGCTTGCCAGTTCACCAAAATACTACCAAAAAAACTGTTAGCGATCGCAGGGATCAGGCCTGACTCTGCGAACGCTGCAGTTATGCGTTTAGTGTTTTGTAAGTGACAGTGATCGATCGATACTGCACTTGGGTGGGCTGGGCCGGGCGGAGGGGCAAAACGCAGGTGCTAGCAGGTATCTGGGCTGATCCCGCTAACACTGCGTTTTTGGGAACCCTAAACTGCTGGGGACGCTAGTATAGATCTGATCGGATCAGATATTGATCCGTTCAGATACTATACCACTAAGGGAGGTGTACGGTGCGTGCGTGGGTGTTAGCGCTACTGGCGCTAATCTGACGCTGCCTGGGGCTGGTGCTTGCCAGTTCACCAAAACGCTACCAAAAAAACTGTTAGCGATCGCAGGGATCAGGCCTGACTCTGCGAACGCTGCAGTTATGCGTTTAGTGTTTTGTAAGTGACAGTGATCGATCGATACTGCACTTGGGTGGGCTGGGCTGGGCTGGGCGGAGGGGCAAAACGCAGGTGCTAGCGGGTATCTGGGCTGATCCCGCTAACACTGCGTTTTCGGGAACCCTAAACTGCTGGGGACGCTAGTATAGATCTGATCGGATCAGATATTGATCCGTTGAGATACTATACCACTAAGGGAAGCGCATGCTGCGTGCGTGGGTGTTCGCGGTACTGGCGCTAATCTGACGCTGCCTGGGGCGACGCATATCACCGCCGGGCGATCAGGGGGCTAAACCTTTATTCGGTAATAAACGGCGGGTGCCCTGACACTATAAAAAATAAACAAACTAACCAGCGTCACCCGTAACAGTTATACAGTGATCAGTGGTGAAAGGGTTAACTAGGGGGCAATCAAGGGGTTAAAACATTTATTAGATAGTATATGGGGGTCCCCTGTCGCTATAAAACACTGACGGCGAACCTAAATATTTACGTTCCTAACTAGCGTCACCAGCGACACTAATACAGCGATCAGAAAAATGATCGCTTAGCGACACTGGTGACAGGGGGTGATCAAGGGGTTAAAACTTTATTAGGGGGGGTTAGGGGGGTATCCTAGACCTAAAGGGGGCCTAACACTAACTGCCCTAACACTAACTGTCACAAACTGACACTATGCAGTAATCAGAAAAAAAAAAGAAAAAAAAAAAAAAAAATACTGCTAATGTCAGTTTGTGACAGGGGGGGGGGGTGATTGGGGGGGGATCGGGGGGCGATCGGGGGGGGGATCGGGGGTGTAAATATGCCTGGCATGTTCTACTGTGTGTGTGTGTGTGTTGTGCACTCACTTGTCATCTCTCCTCGGCGCTGGAACGGAAACTGCCAGACCGGGGAGAGATGACATCACATCCTCTGCCTGTGTGAAACGACACACAGGCAGAGGAGGATTCCTATTGGCTGGGAGCGATCGCGAGGGGGGGGCCACGATCGGATGGTCTCCCCCTCGCCTCCCGACGCTCCCAGTCAGATGCCGACCGCCGATGGCACCGGGGGGGGGTCCGATCGGACCCCCCGCCCGCGGGAGGCAGATCACGTATGGGTACGTGATTTTGCCTGCCCGTGCCATTCTGCCGCAGTATATATGCGGTAGGCGGTCGGCAAGTGGTTAATAAACTTCAGAATAATAGTTGGCAAAGCCAAGTAAAAATGCAGCAGAGGACGTAAACCGACGGGTTGGGGCCACTGTAGGACTGCTGAAAGTTTCTCTGGGCCCATTGAAAAACCAGCAGTGGAAATGGCATAACTCAGGAATTTAACCTGTTCACGATGCAATCCGCACTTCTCCAATTTATTTATTGTTCTCTCTTAGTTTCTGAAGCGACAGACATCTATGTGGTGGCTCTCCAGGGACTTAGAAAATATGAGGATATCGTTGAGATAAACCACCACACATAACTGCAACACATTTCAGAGGACATCGTTAATAAATTCCTGGAAAACTGCCGGGACGTTACAAAGACCAAAAGGCATTACGAGATACTCATAATGGCCTGTTCTAGTATTAAACGCAGTTTTCCACTCGTCGCCCTCCTTAACCCTTACAAGATTGTATGCCCCTCTCAAATCAACCTTTATGAAAACAGTTGCTCCCTTGAGGCGGTCAATTAACTCCATAATCAATGGAATCGGATAGGCATTCTTATTCGTGAAACCATTGAGACCCCTATAATCAATACAAGGTCTCAGTTCACCACACCAGCAGGAGACGAGTATTTGCGGATGAAACCTCAAGAATGTGCGTCTGCAACATACTCATCCATGGCCTTATCCTCCGAAACTGAAAAAGGGTAAACCCGGCCACGAGGGGCTATGGCACCAGGTTGAAGGTCAATTGCGCAATCATATGACCAGAGTGGAGGCAAACTACCGGCTTGACCTTTGTCAAAGACATCGCTAAATTATCGGTACTCCTCCGGCAGGGAGGAGAAAGAAGAAGTGCCTAGGACCTTGGCCACCTTCTGGAAGCATGTCTTACTGCATTGTGGCAACCAGGAGAGAACCTCAGCATGGAGCCAATCAAAAGAGGGGTTGTGCCTCTGTAACCATGGATAACCAATAACCAGCAGAAACTTAGGTGAGAAAATAACTTGGAATGGATTATCTCATGGTAAAGAGCCCCTACGGCCATGAACAATGGAACAGTCTCATGAGTCACATGGGCAGGCTGTAGAGGTCCCCCGTCAAGGGCCTCAATGGCAAAAGGAGTGTCACGCAGCTGCAGCGGAATCGAGTGCTTCGATACAAAGGCAGCATCAATGAACAGGCCTGCAGTCCCAGAGTCGATTAGAGCCTGTATCTCGACGGACAACTCAGCCCAAGAAAGGGTAACCAAAACCAGGGGCTTATCCTTCTGGATAACTGGGGACGAAACAACACCACCTAAGGTTAGGGTTGCCACCTTTTCTTCAAGCCAAACCCGAACACTTTTGCGGCGCACGGCAATTATTTTGTAGTACATGCTATATGATTGTAAAATACCTTGGGTTACCCAAAGAGAGTAGTAATGAGGTGTGCTACAGTGAACAGTGGCTGTTAATTGCATTACCAGTGGGGGGGGGGACTTAAAGGAGCATGGTTAAATAAAACAAAAGCATTAGTGTACCCATAAAATATGATTCGATTAATAAAAGAAATGTCAGTTAAAATATGAAAATAGCCTACCATAAAAGCGGACACTGTCAGCCAGTAGCGCAGTGGACAGTGTCTGTAGGGCAGTGGACGGTGTCAGTAGGGCAGTGGACGGTGTCAGTAGGGCAGTGGACGGTGTCAGTAGGGCAGTGGACGGTGTCAGTAGGGCAGTGGACGGTGTCAGTAGGGCAGTGGACGGTGTCAGTAGAGCAGTGGACGGTGTCAGTAGAGCAGTGGACGGTGTCAGAAGGGCAGTGGAAGGTGTCAGTAGAGCAGTGGACGGTGTCAGTAGGGCAGTGGACGGTGTCAGTAGAGCAGTGGACGGTGTCAGTAGAGCAGTGGACGGTGTCAGAAGGGCAGTGGAAGGTGTCAGTAGAGCAGCGGACGGTGTCAGTAGAGCAGTGGACGGTGTCAGTAGAGCAGAGGTTGGTGTCAGTAGAGCAGTGGACGGTGTCAGTAGGGCAGTGGATGGTGTCAGTAGGGCAGTGGACAGTGTCAGTAGGGCAGAGGACGGTGTCAGTAGAGCAGAGGATGGTGTCAGTAGAGCAGTGGATGGTGTCAGTATGGCAGAGGACGGTGTCAGTAGAGCAATGGATGGTGTCAGTAGGGCAGTGAATGGTGTCAGTAGGGCAGTGAATGGTGTCAGTAGGGCAGTGGATGGTGTCAGTAGAGTGAATGGTGTCAGTAGAGCAGTGGATGGTGTCAGTAGAGTGGATGGTGTCAGTAGAGTGGATGGTGTCAGTAGAGCAGTGGACGGTGTCAGTAGAGCAGTGGATGGTGTCAGTAGGGCAGTGAATGGTGTCAGTAGGGCAGTGGAAGGTGTCAGTATGGCAGTGGATGGTGTCAGTAGAGTGGATGGTGTCAGTAGAGCAGTGGACGGTGTCAGTAGAGCAGTGGATGGTGTCAGTAGGGCAGTGGATGGTGTCAGTAGAGCAGTGGATGGTGTCAGTAGAGCAGTGGACGGTGTCAGTAGGGCAGTGGACGGTGTCAGTAGAGCAGTGGACGGTGTCAGAAGGGCAGAGGACGGTGTCAGTAGAGCAGTGGACGGTGTCAGTAGAGCAGTGGACGGTGTCAGAAGGGCAGTGGACGGTGTCAGTAGAGCAGTGGATGGTGTCAGTAGAGCAGTGGACGGTGTCAGTAGGGCAGTGGATGGTGTCAGTAGAGCAGTGGACGGTGTCAGTAGAGCAGAGGATGGTGTCAGTAGGGCAGAGGACGGTGTCAGTAGGGCAGTGGATGGTGTCAGTAGAGCAGTGGACGGTGTCAGTAGAGCAGTGGATGGTGTCAGTAGAGCAGTGGATGGTGTCAGTAGAGCAGTGGACGGTGTCAGTAGAGCAGAGGATGGTGTCAGTAGGGCAGAGGACAGTGTCAGTAGGGCAGTGGATGGTGTCAGTAGAGTGGATGGTGTCATTAGAGCAGTGGACGGTGTTAGAAGGGCAGAGGACGGTGTCAGTAGAGCAGTGGATGGTGTCAGTAGAGCAGTGAACGGTGTCAGTAGAGCAGTGGATGGTGTCAGTAGAGCAGTGGACGGTGTCAGTAGGGCAGTGGATGGTGTCAGTAGAGCAGAGGACGGTGTCAGTAGAGCAGTGGACGGTGTCAGTAGGGCAGTGGACGGTGTCAGTAGGGCAGTGGATGGTGTCAGTAGAGCAGAGGACGGTGTCAGTAGGGCAGTGGATGGTGTCAGTAGAGCAGTGGACGGTGTCAGTAGGGCAGTGGATGGTGTCAGTAGAGCAGAGGACGGTGTCAGTAGAGCAGTGGAAGGTGTCAGTAGAGCAGTGGACGGTGTCAGTAGAGCAGTGGACGGTGTCAGTAGAGCAGTGGACGGTGTCAGTAGGGCAGTGGATGGTGTCAGTAGAGCAGAGGACGGTGTCAGTAGAGCAGTGGACGGTGTCAGTAGAGCAGTGGACGGTGTCAGTAGGGCAGTGGACGGTGTCAGTAGGGCAGTGGATGGTGTCAGTAGAGCAGAGGACGGTGTCAGTAGAGCAGTGGACGGTGTCAGTAGAGCAGTGGACGGTGTCAGTAGAGCAGTGGATGGTGTCAGTAGAGCAGTGGACGGTGTCAGTAGGGCAGTGGATGGTGTCAGTAGGGCAGTGGATGGTGTCAGTAGAGCAGAGGACAGTGTCAGTAGAGCAGTGGATGGTGTCAGTTGAGTGGATGGTGTCATTAGAGCAGTGGACGGTGTTAGAAGGGCAGAGGACGGTGTCAGTAGGGCAGTGGACGGTGTCAGTAGAGCAGTGGACGGTGTCAGTAGAGCAGAGGATGGTGTCAGTAGGGCAGAGGACAGTGTCAGTAGGGCAGTGGATGGTGTCAGTAGAGTGGATGGTGTCATTAGAGCAGTGGACGGTGTTAGAAGGGCAGAGGACGGTGTCAGTAGAGCAGTGGATGGTGTCAGTAGAGCAGTGAACGGTGTCAGTAGAGCAGTGGACGGTGTCAGTAGGGCAGTGGATGGTGTCAGTAGAGCAGAGGACGGTGTCAGTAGAGCAGTGGACGGTGTCAGTAGGGCAGTGGACGGTGTCAGTAGGGCAGTGGACGGTGTCAGTAGAGCAGAGGACGGTGTCAGTAGGGCAGTGGATGGTGTCAGTAGAGCAGTGGACGGTGTCAGTAGGGCAGTGGATGGTGTCAGTAGAGCAGAGGACGGTGTCAGTAGAGCAGTGGAAGGTGTCAGTAGAGCAGTGGACGGTGTCAGTAGAGCAGTGGACGGTGTCAGTAGAGCAGTGGACGGTGTCAGTAGGGCAGTGGATGGTGTCAGTAGAGCAGAGGACGGTGTCAGTAGAGCAGTGGACGGTGTCAGTAGAGCAGTGGACGGTGTCAGTAGGGCAGTGGACGGTGTCAGTAGGGCAGTGGATGGTGTCAGTAGAGCAGAGGACGGTGTCAGTAGAGCAGTGGACGGTGTCAGTAGAGCAGTGGACGGTGTCAGTAGAGCAGTGGATGGTGTCAGTAGAGCAGTGGACGGTGTCAGTAGGGCAGTGGATGGTGTCAGTAGGGCAGTGGATGGTGTCAGTAGAGCAGAGGACAGTGTCAGTAGGGCAGTGGATGGTGTCAGTTGAGTGGATGGTGTCATTAGAGCAGTGGACGGTGTTAGAAGGGCAGAGGACGGTGTCAGTAGGGCAGTGGACGGTGTCAGTAGAGCAGTGGACGGTGTCAGTAGAGCAGTGAACGGTGTCAGTAGAGTAGTGAACGGTGTCAGTAGAGCAGTGAACGGTGTCAGTAGAGCAGTGGATGGTGTCAGTAGAGCAGTGGACGGTGTCAGAAGGGCAGTGGAAGGTGTCAGTAGAGCAGTGGACGGTGTCAGTAGAGCAGCGGACGGTGTCAGTAGAGCAGCGGACGGTGTCAGTAGAGCAGAGGTTGGTGTCAGTAGAGCAGTGGACGGTGTCAGTAGGGCAGTGGATGGTGTCAGTAGAGCAGAGGACGGTGTCAGTAGGGCAGTGGATGGTGTCAGGGCAGTGGACAGTGTCAGTAGGGCAGAGGACGGTGTCAGTAGAGCAGAGGATGGTGTCAGTAGAGCAGTGGATGGTGTCAGTATGGCAGAGGACGGTGTCAGTAGAGCAGTGGATGGTGTCAGTAGGGCAGTGAATGGTGTCAGTAGGGCAGTGGAAGGTGTCAGTATGGCAGTGGATGGTGTCAGTAGAGTGGATGGTGTCAGTAGAGCAGTGGACGGTGTCAGTAGAGCAGTGGATGGTGTCAGTAGGGCAGTGGATGGTGTCAGTAGAGCAGTGGATGGTGTCAGTAGAGCAGTGGACGGTGTCAGAAGGGCAGTGGAAGGTGTCAGTAGAGCAGTGGACGGTGTCAGTAGGGCAGTGGAAGGTGTCAGTAGAGCAGCGGACGGTGTCAGTAGAGCAGAGGTTGGTGTCAGTAGAGCAGTGGACGGTGTTAGAAGGGCAGAGGACGGTGTCAGTAGAGCAGTGGACGGTGTCAGTAGGGCAGTGGACAGTGTCAGTAGGGCAGTGGACAGTGTCAGTAGGGCAGAGGACGGTGTCAGTAGAGCAGAGGATGGTGTCAGTAGAGCAGTGGATGGTGTCAGTATGGCAGAGGACGGTGTCAGTAGAGCAGTGGATGGTGTCAGTAGGGCAGTGAATGGTGTCAGTAGGGCAGTGAATGGTGTCAGTAGGGCAGTGGATGGTGTCAGTAGGGCAGTGAATGGTGTCAGTAGGGCAGTGGATGGTGTCAGTAGGGCAGTGGATGGTGTCAGTAGAGTGAATGGTGTCAGTAGAGCAGTGGATGGTGTCAGTAGAGTGGATGGTGTCAGTAGAGCAGTGGACGGTGTCAGTAGAGCAGTGGATGGTGTCAGTAGGGCAGTGAATGGTGTCAGTAGGGCAGTGGAAGGTGTCAGTATGGCAGTGGATGGTGTCAGTAGAGTGGATGGTGTCAGTAGAGCAGTGGACGGTGTCAGTAGAGCAGTGGATGGTGTCAGTAGGGCAGTGGATGGTGTCAGTAGAGCAGTGGATGGTGTCAGTAGAGCAGTGGACGGTGTCAGTAGGGCAGTGGACGGTGTCAGTAGAGCAGTGGACGGTGTCAGAAGGGCAGAGGACGGTGTCAGTAGAGCAGTGTTCGGTGTCAGTAGAGCAGTGGACGGTGTCAGTAGAGCAGTGGACGGTGTCAGAAGGGCAGTGGACGGTGTCAGTAGAGCAGTGGATGGTGTCAGTAGAGCAGTGGATGGTGTCAGTAGAGCAGTGGACGGTGTCAGTAGGGCAGTGGATGGTGTCAGTAGAGCAGTGGACGGTGTCAGTAGGGCAGTGAATGGTGTCAGTAGGGCAGTGGATGGTGTCAGTAGGGCAGTGGATGGTGTCAGTAGGGCAGTGGATGGTGTCAGTAGAGCAGTGGATGGTGTCAGTAGAGCAGTGGACGGTGTCAGTAGGGCAGTGGACGGTGTCAGTAGAGCAGTGGACGGTGTCAGAAGGGCAGAGGACGGTGTCAGTAGAGCAGTGTTCGGTGTCAGTAGAGCAGAGGATGGTGTCAGTAGAGCAGAGGATGGTGTCAGTAGAGCAGTGGATGGTGTCAGTAGGGCAGTGAATGGTGTCAGTAGGGCAGTGAATGGTGTCAGTAGGGCAGTGGATGGTGTCAGTAGGGCAGTGAATGGTGTCAGTAGGGCAGTGGATGGTGTCAGTAGGGCAGTGGATGGTGTCAGTAGAGTGAATGGTGTCAGTAGAGCAGTGGATGGTGTCAGTAGAGTGGATGGTGTCAGTAGAGCAGTGGACGGTGTCAGTAGAGCAGTGGATGGTGTCAGTAGGGCAGTGAATGGTGTCAGTAGGGCAGTGGATGGTGTCAGTAGAGTGGATGGTGTCAGTAGAGCAGTGGACGGTGTCAGTAGGGCAGTGGACGGTGTCAGTAGAGCAGTGGACGGTGTCAGAAGGGCAGAGGACGGTGTCAGTAGAGCAGTGTTCGGTGTCAGTAGAGCAGAGGACGGTGTCAGTAGAGCAGAGGATGGTGTCAGTAGAGCAGTGGATGGTGTCAGTAGGGCAGTGAATGGTGTCAGTAGGGCAGTGAATGGTGTCAGTAGGGCAGTGGATGGTGTCAGTAGGGCAGTGAATGGTGTCAGTAGGGCAGTGGATGGTGTCAGTAGGGCAGTGGATGGTGTCAGTAGAGTGAATGGTGTCAGTAGAGCAGTGGATGGTGTCAGTAGAGTGGATGGTGTCAGTAGAGCAGTGGACGGTGTCAGTAGAGCAGTGGATGGTGTCAGTAGGGCAGTGAATGGTGTCAGTAGGGCAGTGGAAGGTGTCAGTATGGCAGTGGATGGTGTCAGTAGAGTGGATGGTGTCAGTAGAGCAGTGGACGGTGTCAGTAGAGCAGTGGATGGTGTCAGTAGGGCAGTGGATGGTGTCAGTAGAGCAGTGGATGGTGTCAGTAGAGCAGTGGACGGTGTCAGTAGGGCAGTGGACGGTGTCAGTAGAGCAGTGGACGGTGTCAGAAGGGCAGAGGACGGTGTCAGTAGAGCAGTGTTCGGTGTCAGTAGAGCAGTGGACGGTGTCAGTAGAGCAGTGGACGGTGTCAGAAGGGCAGTGGACGGTGTCAGTAGAGCAGTGGATGGTGTCAGTAGAGCAGTGGATGGTGTCAGTAGAGCAGTGGACGGTGTCAGTAGGGCAGTGGATGGTGTCAGTAGAGCAGTGGACGGTGTCAGTAGAGCAGAGGATGGTGTCAGTAGGGCAGAGGACGGTGTCAGTAGGGCAGTGGATGGTGTCAGTAGAGCAGTGGATGGTGTCAGTAGAGCAGTGGATGGTGTCAGTAGAACAGTGGATGGTGTCAGTAGAGCAGTGGACGGTGTCAGTAGGGCAGTGGATGGTGTCAGTAGAGCAGTGGACGGTGTCAGTAGAGCAGTGGACGGTGTCAGTAGAGCAGAGGATGGTGTCAGTAAGGCAGAGGACAGTGTCAGTAGGGCAGTGGATGGTGTCAGTAGAGTGGATGGTGTCATTAGAGCAGTGGACGGTGTTAGAAGGGCAGAGGACGGTGTCAGTAGAGCAGTGAACGGTGTCAGTAGAGCAGTGGACGGTGTCAGTAGAGCAGTGGACGGTGTCAGTAGAGCAGTGGACGGTGTCAGTAGGTCAGTGGATGGTGTCAGTAGAGCAGAGGACGGTGTCAGTAGAGCAGAGGACAGTGTCAGTAGAGCAGAGGACAGTGTCAGTAGAGCAGTGGACGGTGTCAGTAGAGCAGTGGACGGTGTCAGTAGGGCAGTGGATGGTGTCAGTAGAGCAGAGGACGGTGTCAGTAGGGCAGTGGATGGTGTCAGTAGAGCAGTGGACGGTGTCAGTAGGGCAGTGGATGGTGTTAGTAGAGCAGTGGACGGTGTCAGTAGGGCAGAGGACGGTGTCAGTAGAGCAGTGGACGGTGTCAGTAGAGCAGTGGACGGTGTCAGTAGAGCAGTGGACGGTGTCAGTAGAGCAGTGGACGGTGTCAGTAGGGCAGTGGACGGTGTCAGTAGGGCAGTGGATGGTGTCAGTAGAGCAGTGGACGGTGTCAGTAGGGCAGTGGACGGTGTCAGTAGGGCAGTGGACGGTGTCAGTAGGGCAGTGGACGGTGTCAGTAGGGCAGTGGACGGTGTCAGTAGAGCAGTGGACGGTGTCAGTAGAGCAGTGGACGGTGTCAGTAGGGCAGTGGACGGTGTCAGTAGAGCAGTGGACGGTGTCAGTAGAGCAGTGGACGGTGTCAGTAGGGCAGTGGACGGTGTCAGTAGAGCAGAGGACGGTGTCAGTAGGGCAGTGGACGGTGTCAGTAGAGCAGTGGACGGTGTCAGTAGGGCAGTGGATGGTGTCAGTAGAGCAGAGGACGGTGTCAGTAGGGCAGAGGATGGTATATGGGGGGGTGGAGAACAGTATCTATAGATGGTATATGGGGGGGTGGAGAACTGTATATATGGGGGGACTGTATATATGGAGAGGACTGTATATATGGGGGGAGGACTGTATATATGGGGAGGACTGTATATATGGATGGTGTATGGGGGGAGGACTGTGTATATGGGGGGGCTGTATATATGGATGGTGTATGGGGAGAGGACTGTATATATGGGGGGGACTGTGTATATGGATGGTGTATGGGGAGAGGACTGTGTATATGGATGGTGTATGGGGAGAGGACTGTATATATGGGGGGGACTGTGTATATGGGGGGGACTGTGTATATGGATGGTGTATGGGGGGAGGACTATATATATTAGGGGGACTGTATATATGGGGGGACTGTATATATAGATGGTGTATAGGGGGGGAGAACTGTATATATGGGGGGGACTGTATATATGGATGGTGTATGAGGAGAGAGAGAACTATATGGATGGATGGTATATGGGAGGGGGCTGGCAGAACTGTATATATAGTGTATGGTGGGGGGAGGGGGGTGTACGTATTTATGTATGTATAGTGTATGGTGGGGGGAGGGGGGTGTATATATGTATGTATAGTGTATGGTGGGGGGAGGGGGTGTATGTATATATGTATGTATAGTGTATGGTGGGGAGAGGGGGTGTATGTATATATGTATGTATAGTGTATGGTGGGCGGAGGGGGTGTATGTATCTATGTATGTATAGTGTATGGTGGGGGGAGGGGGGTGTATATATGTATGTATAGTGTATGGTGGGGGGAGGGGGTGTATGTATGTATGTATAGTGTATGGTGGGGGGAGGGGGGTGTATGTATGTATGTATAGTGTATGGTGGGGGGAGGGGGTGTATGTATATATGTATGTATAGTGTATGGTGGGGGGTGTATGTATATATATGTATGTATAGTGTATGGTGGGGGGAGGGGGGTGTATGTATATATGTATGTATAGTGTATGGTGGGGGGAGGGGGTGTATGTATATATGTATGTATAGTGTATGGTGGGGGGAGGGGGGTGTATGTATATATGTATGTATAGTGTATAGTGGGGGGAGGGGGGGTGTATGTATGTATGTATAGTGTATAGTGGGGGGAGGGGGGTGTATGTATGTATGTATAGTGTATGGTGGGGGGTGTATGTATGTATGTATAGTGTATGGTGGGGGGAGGGGGGTGTATGTATAGTGTATGGTGGGGGGAGGGGGGTGTATGTATGTATGTATAGTGTATGGTGGGGGGAGGGGGGGTGTTGTATGTATGTATAGTGTATGGTGGGGGGAGGGGGGTGTATGTATAGTGTATGGTGGGGGGAGGGGGGGTGTATGTATGTATGTATGTATAGTGTATGGTGGGGGGAGGGGGGGTGTATGTATGTATGTATAGTGTATGGTGGGGGGAGGGGGGTGTATGTATGTATGTATAGTGTATGGTGGGGGGAGGGGGGTGTATGTATAGTGTATGGTGGGGGGAGGGGGGGGTGTATGTATGTATGTATAGTGTATAGTGGGGGGAGGGGGGTGTATGTATGTATGTATGTATAGTGTATGGTGGGGGGAGGGGGGTGTATGTATAGTGTATGGTGGGGGGAGGGGGGTGTATGTATATATGTATAGTGTATGGTGGGGGGAGGGGGGTGTATGTATGTATGTATAGTGTATGGTGGGGGAGGGGGGTGTATGTATGTATGTATAGTGTATGGTGGGGGGAGGGGGGTGTATGTATATATGTATGTATAGTGTGGGGGGGGGAGGTGAGAGTACTTTGAAATCCTGACATGGATGGTAAAAACCTACCTTACAGCTGGGCTCCAGTCCCAGCGCGATCTGTGCACACATTCCAGCAGGGAATGGGGAGGCTCCGCCCTCCTCCTTGTCCCTTCTGCTGGCAGCCAGAGGATTGGAGGAGAGCACCCGGCCGGTAACATGGAGGCTCCGCCTCTGTGTCCCGACTCCGTCCTGCACTCAGACAGCTGAGCAGGAGCAGAAATCAAGCAGCGCTAAGGCGGCGCTACGGACCCGAACTCCACGGCCGCACTGATTACACAGCTTCGGCACAGGGAGCCACGGGTCTGAAATGAATAATGTGCCCGGGTCTCAGGCGGGCAGAGACCCGGGCACATGTTTCAAAACCCGTACTGTCCGGGTGAATCCCGGACAGGTGGCAACCCTACCTAAGGTCTGTCCGTGACAGGACCTCAAGGTTCGGGCGTTCCCTGGACGGGTAGGACAAGACTTCAAAAAGTGACCTGCCTGGCCACAATAAAAGCACAATCTTTCCCTCCTCCTAAGGGTTCTCTCATGCGCAGGGAGACGCATGAAGCCCAAGTGCATGGGTTCATCTTCACTGATCGACTCCGTACCAGGAGGCATGGGAGGTGAGGGAGGCAAGAGTGGGACTGCAAAGCTCGGAGACAAATATACAGGAGGCTTCCACAAGGGTCCCTCAAAGAGAGTCTTTCTCTGAGTCTGGGGTCAATGAGGATGGCAAACATGATCAACTTCTCCAGCTCAGTGGGTATATCTTGGGCTGTTATCTCATTCTTGATGGTATCTGAGAGACCATGAGAAAAAGCAGCCACGAGTGCCTCATTGTTCCAAGAACCCTCTGCTGCCAGAGTACGGAATACAATGGCGAAATCGGTAACAGTTCTCATACTCTGATGGACATGAGGCACTTGGCAGCAGAAGTGGAGCGTGTGGTAATGTCAAATACCCTTTTAAAGGAAGCCACAAACTCAGGGTAACTCAAGACAACAGGTTTTTGTGTCTCCCATAGCGGGTTTGCCCAAGCGAAGGCTCTCTCAGAAAGCAAAGATATCACGAAACCTACTTTGCTTCTGTCCGTGGGAAATGCCTGGGGCAGTATCTCAAACTATATCTCAACCTTTTTGAGAAACCCTCTGCATTGGACTGGATCGCCCCCAAATCTCTGGAAGCAGAGCGGAACCAGACATACCTCCTTATAGAGGTAATACTCGAGGCAGGTGCCTGCACAGAGACTGGAGCAGCAGCAGGGATGGCCTGCAACACAACTCCATAAGTTGTGCAGGATCAGCCACAGTGGGAGTATCCAGGTGAGCCGTGTGACTCAGGAGTGTTTGTAACGCCATGGCAAACTGATCCATGCGGTGATCCTGCTCATCCAATGTGGAAAAAATATTACCAACAAGTGGATTGACTACATCTTCTGAATTCATGACCTTCGCATACGGTCAGAAACCATGAATCAGACTGAGACAGAAGTACAGTTAAATCTCACTTTTTTAATAATAATAAAAAAGGTAAACAGAGTAAACGTAGTCAAAACATAGCCAGAGTTCAGGAACCGGAACGGATAGTCAGACAAGCCAAAACGTCAGGGAGCCAGAGATGAGCGTAGTAGAACAGCAAGCAGGATATGGAGCCAGAAGGAATGTCAGCCAAGCAAGTCATGTGATTTGTCATCATCAACGTGTAAGTTTGCTTGTGGCTTGGCACTAGAGTGGTTAAAGGCCATATATTGTTTATATTCCACTATTTTGTATTTGGCTAAATTTTGTCTGTTTGCATTTATAGTATTATGCTTTGATCCTTTATACACCCCTGAAGAAGGAAGTAATTTCTGAAATGCGTTGGTGTGGAGCCTGCACTCCATATGGTGTCCTTTGACCCATTACAGCATCTAACCAATGTATCATATTGATGTGTATCTGTATCAGCCACATTTCTCTTATCAATTATTCATTGTTTGTTACTTCTGAACTGTATGTAGTATAATAAATTTCCATTTTTATTTTTATTATTCATATTGTCTTTTGGTGTCATATCACCATTAGGGCCTGTAAAATCCCACAAGGGGGAACCTTGCTCTCTGTATAATGCATATAGGGATGTTGGCCCACTCCTAGTCCTCTCTATCTGTCAGAAACCATGAATCAGACTGAGATAGAAGTACAGTTAAATCTCACTTGTTTAATAATAATAAAAAAAGGTAAACAGAGTAAACGTACTCAAACGCTAGCCAGAGTTCAGGAATCAGAACGGATAGTCAGACAAGCAAAAAACATAAGGGAGCCAGAGATGAGCGTAGTAGAACAGCAAGCAGCATCTGGAACCAGAAGAAATGTCAGCCAAGCAATTCTTTAACAGGAACACAGGAGAGTGTCTCTAGAGATGTGACCAAGGCTAAGGCAGAGATCATCTGGGCTGGACGGCTTAACCACTTGCCTACTGGGCACTTAAACCCCCCTCCTGCCCAGACCAATTTTCAGCTTTCAGCGCTCTCACACTTTGAATGACAATTACTCAGTCATGTAATACTGTACCCAAATGAATTTTGTGTCCTTTTTTTCATACAAATAGAGCTTTCTTTTGGTGGTATTTGATCGCCTCTGGGTTTTTTATTTTTTGCGCTATAAATGAAAAAAGACAGAAAATTTTGAAAAAAAAGCATTTTTCTTAGTTTCTGTGATAAAATTTTGCAAATTATTATTTTTTCTTCATAAATTTTGGCCACAATTTATACTGCTACATATCTTTGGTAAAAATAACCCAAATTAGTGGATATTATTTGGTCTTTGTGAAAGTTAGAGAGTCTACAAGCTGTGGTGCAAATCATAAAAAATTGATCACACCTGATGTACTGGCGGCCTATCTCATTTCTTGCGACCCTAACAAGTCAGGAAAGTACAAATATCCCCCAAATGACCCCTTTTTTGAAAGTAGACATTCCAAGGTATTTAGTAAGATGCATGGTGAGCTTTTTGATGTTGTCATTTTTTCCCACAATTCTTTGCAAAATGAAGATTTTTTTTTCCCCACAAAATTGTCACTGTAATAGGTTATTTCTCTCACATGGCATGTATATACCACAAATAACACCCCAAAATACATTCTGCTACTCCTCCAGAGTATTACGATACCACATGTGTGGGACTTTTTCACAGCCTGGCCACAACATGCAGGGAGCACCATCACATGTTCTAGGAGCATAAATTACACATCTAACTTGTTGACTACCTATTACACTTTTGAAGGCCCTGGAGCACCAGGACAATGACACGTGGCACTGATGACAGATGGCACTGATACGTGGCACTGATGACACGTGGCACTGATGACAGATGGCACTGATACCTGGCACTGATGACACTGATGTGGCACTGATAACAGATGGCACTAATACGTGGCACTGATGAAACGTGACACTGATGACAGATGGTACTAATATGTGGCACTGATGACACGTGGCACTAATGACAGATGGCACTGATGACAAATGTCACTAATACGTGGCACTGATGACACATGGCACTGATGACAGATGCCACTGATACATTGCACTGATGACACGTGACACTGATAACAGATGGCACGTGACACTGACAGGTGGCACTGATGACAGATGGCACTAATATGTGGCACTGATGACAGATGGCACTGATGACAGATGGCACTAATATGTGGCACTGATGACAGATGGCACTGATGACAGATGGCACTTATATGTGGCAGTGGGGACAGATGACAGTGGGGACAGATGGCAGTGGGGACAGATGGCACTGACGTCACTTTTTTCATTTTTTTTTTTTTACTCACCACTGCAGTGGTTACCTCTTCCTCCTCACACGCTGTCTCTGTGTGAGGAGGGAGAGCCGGCAATGAGAGATGATCTCATATGTTTACATATGAGATCATCTCTCATTGGCACTGCCGATCGCGCTGAAAACGGCAGCTATGATTGGCCGTTTTCAGCGATCTGTGACTGGCTGTGTCCAAGGGACACAACCAGCACAGAACTTCCCCGATGCGTGCCTGTGGGAGCGCGCATCGTGGAAGTAAACAGGAGGACATCCAGGGACGGCCTCCCGGCAATTAGTGTCCGCGCTGCAGCCGTCTTTCGGCTATAGCGCGGGAGCGAAGTGGTTAAGTAGGCAGGACTGACGAGCAGGATATCATAAACAGGTGAGTCACTGTGGAGAGATAGAAGCTGGCAATTAGCCGACAGCTGAGTGGCCAGCTCAGAGAAGGAAGGGCTGAGCCCAGCCCTGACACTATCTCATCTTCTTTCTGTATTCGTAGGATATTATTATTATGTGAACTTTAATGTAACAAACAAGAAATAGACAATACTACAGGAAGTGGAGGTCATTTGATTATATGATTTCTGTGTAGAGTGAAGCTCCAGTAACTGCAGTCTGCAGCTCATACTGGGCCATTTTGTTGGGATTTGCAGAAATACAAGATATTTTTGGTAGATTTTGTACTTTCTATTAAAGTTCTGTCCTTAAGTTAACTTTGTAAACTGGATTTGTTTGGAAAGGCAATTGTTTAACATTTACCAATGTACATTTTTGGTGATGATGGAAGTTTATATCCCATAGTTTGTAGACAGTCTAACTTTCACGCAAACCAATCAATATACACTTATTGGGATTTTTTTATGTAGCAGAATCCATTTAGGACAATATTTATGAATCATTTTTTTTTTGGGTTGTTTTTTAGCAGAAAGTTTTTTGTTTTTTTTCTTTGTTACTGATCCCATCATTCGCTGCACCCTCTCCAGTGCCGATCCCATCATCCACTGCACCCTCTCCAGTGCTGATTCCATCATCCGCTGCACCCTCTTCAGTGCTGATACCACCACCCGCAGCACCCTCTCCAGTGCTGATACCACCCCCACAGTACCATTTGCTAGAACACACATATGCACTGCCATCTGTCAAAATATATGGGAAATTTGTGAAATACCCTAAGTGAAGCCTTCATCTTCTCAGGAAAAACTTGAAAGTACACATGTTGAAGTAGCGCCTTGGGGTTTAGTCAGGGAACTCCTCGCCAAATTCCTTGTCAGGAGTAGCTACTGTAGTAAATTGATAGGGATCCATTGATTTCTCCCTAAATTTGGCCTGGTTGTACTTTCCTCTTCTACCACCAGGTGGCCGGGCACTTGGAGGTATTAGATTGAGAAGGACAATTCAAGGTCAGGTTATGGATATATGGGGTATCTCAGCCAATGGGCAGGGATTTTGATGAATCCCTTGGCTTGCTAGGAGAGCCTATATATTCGGGTGAGGTCAGGTGATCCAGGCTCTTGTGTGCCACCTAGACCTTCATCTGGGTGGACGTGTGTCATCAGCCCCGGCTGCTAGGCCAGAGATTGGGCCTATCCCGGGGGCATCTGGCTGCCAGGCTATGTGAGGGCATATCCAGAAGTAAGAGGGCAACAGGGTAGTAGACTGGTGTAGGCATAGCGCCACCAAGCTATAGGTCAGCTTGGAACAAGATGCTGCACAGGTACAAATACAGGGCCTGCCTTTGGCAGGGAAAAGTCACACTACCCACCTCTCCCACCACCCCTTAATAGGACCCATTTTGATAGAATCCGAAAGGTTCTTTAAACTTTCTTTCCTCAACAGTTTCCCCTCCCGAATAATAGGACATCCCAAGTTCGGTCCTCAATTGTCAGAACCAGCATTTACTGCACACTCACCACAGAAATGCCCCGTACACACGGTCGGATTTTCCGATGGACAATGTCCGATCGGAGCGTGTTGTCGGAAATTCCGACCGTGTGTGGGCGCCATCGGACATTTTCCATCGGATTTTCCGACACACAAAGTTGGACAGCAGGAGATAAAATTTTCCGACAACAAAATCCGATCGCGTCAATTCCGACCGTGTGTGGCCTGTTCCGACGCACAAAGTGCCACGCATGCTCAGAAGAAATTCCGACACGGACAGCTCGTTCTGGTAAACTTAGCGTTCGCAATGGATACAGCACTTTCGTCACGCTGCAATGTTAAAAATGGTTTAATACAGCGCACTCTCTTCTTCTTTATAATGTGACAAGAATTAAGTAGTTTTGCTGCTCATATTCACACACACTTCTCACAAACTTTTATTTGTGTTTTTTTAGTGGGATTCCCTCAATATATTGTTATTAGTTGTCACATCTGACAGTTTTATATTTTTTATTTTTTTATTTTTTTTGGATTTTAAGCCTTTTTTTTCTTTAATGTTTGGATTTTTTCCAAGGCTGATCTTTGTTCAATGTAATTTTTATTTTTACTCCAGAATATTTTTTTGTGTGTTTTGTGTGTCAAGTTACCCCAACACCATTGATATCTTTTATTATTTAATCTCCAGGAGATTGTTTGGTGTTGGTGTCCCTTGTTCATTTCACATTGTATTATTGAAATGTACCTGAATCCTCACAAACCAACTGTCATTTTTGAAGTAAAACACATAGGAGAGTATAATTCAAAACAAAAATCCTTTATTAAGGGATCAGAACCAAACAAAGAGGAAGGCAACACTGGATCAACATGAGAAATTAGCGAAGCCTGGGACCCCCACGGCAGACAACAATTCTTCAACATCAAAATTGGTGGCCTGAGGAGTCCATATATAAGGGAGGGCAGTCTGGTCCGGGATTCACAGAGACTTGGATAGCAGCAGATGACATCTGTGTCCCCAGGCTGTGGTACCACAAGAGGCTGCATTTTTTGGCCGACCAGACTGGATCCAGGGCAATCACTGTCTGGTCTTCCTTCCACGCTTCCTTCCGGGCTGTGGCTGTGCAGTTGGAGATGTGGCAGGAGGAGGAGTAGGACCTGGAGGAGGAGGAGGACTGGGGGGACCTAGAGGAGGACTGGGGGGACCTGGAGGAGAGGGAGGAGGAGGACCTGCAGGAGGAGGAGGAGGACCATCCTAAAGATGTGTGTGAGGTGTAATTTGGCCCTCATACCTTTCTCCAGAGCCTCCAATATGAGGGCCTCACACATGGCTTTTTGGCCCTCCTCCATCCTCTGCATTTTATAGGCTATGAAGGCAGCAATGTTCTCCTGCATGGTGTGGGGTGCTCCCAGGACCTCTGTAGCCCTCCAAAAGAATGCTATAGCCGCCTCCTCTAGGGTACTCCTCCTACTGCCACTTTCTGTTTTCAGGGGGGGTGGAGGGACCTTGATATCAGCCAGCTGGCTCGCCCCGGCCACCTCCTGGCTGAGACTTCCCTGTGTATGAAAAAAGGACATGGTTTTAGTTTTTGCATCATCAATCACAATCCTAAATTAGTACTCCCAACTAACACCTAGTTAACATAATTGATTGGACAAGCAGAAATATTTCGAGGAATGCTATACCTGGCTCAATCTGGGCTCCTCCACATATGGCCTGGAAGGCCCAGGTAGGGCGTCAGAAGCCTCAGCCGGGGGGGAAGGAAGCGTGGAAGGAAGACTGGAGAGGGATGGCCTGGGTTCAGTCTGGCCTGCCAGAAAATGCAGCCTGTCGTAGGACAACATCCTGGGGACATAGATGTCATCTGCTGCTCCGGATCTCTGCGAATCCAGGACTTTCTTGCGCTCCCTCAGATATGTGCTCCTCAGGCCACCAATGAATATCTTTAAATAAGTGATGTCTGCCGTTTGGATCACCTGCTTCACAATTACCAACAATTGCTCCAGTGCTGCCTTCCTCTTTGCTTGGTTCTTGAAATGGGGGTGGGTAATCTCCCACAGACAGGGCAGCTCCCTTAGCATATCAATGAATACTGACATGAAGTCAGTATCTTTCATTAAGATATCCATGTTCACTGCAAGACACAACACAAGACAAAGCCTAATGTCAGACCAAACTCTCCTAATCTTGTTACAATATAGGCCTCAATCTAGAAGCAGTATAGGCACAAGTTTGTCTCTTACCTTCGTTCTTACGATCGGCGCGTCCAATGCTCCTTCCTCCGCTCACAGATCGTACGTAATACGCATTATACACACTGCGCATGCGTGTAACTCCGCCCGCCCCTGACGTTCTTTCTAGTCTATTCCCCGCCCCTTTTCGTTCGGCGCAGTGGGGGAAGAGCATGATGGTGGAGTTACAGCAGGTGCGTGCTAATTCTAGCAACGAGGAGGAGGAAAGCCCGGATCCAGGCACATCCCAATCCAGAAGGAGACGTTTTAAGGCCACAAATATGTCGTTTGGGGAGATGTTGGAGATGGTCGACATCATGAAGAAGTCCGACTATGACGGAAAATATGGGCCTTACCCCAACCCCAACATCCGAAAGGCCAAGATCATGGCAAAAGTGGTCAGGAGTCTTGAGAGGAATTTCGGGGTCCGAAGATCTAAAGATCAGCTCAGGAAACGGTGGTCGGACCTGAAGTTGAGAGAGCCAGAGCAGTACCGAAAGATCCGGAGAGTGCTGCAAAAAAGTAAGTAGTTGTGCTGTGTTCCTATTCTTTCTGTCTTTATTCCGTTCGTTCTGCTCCATATGCTTTTAATAATTGTAACGTTTAAAAGGGCAACTTTAATGTTCATGGGCCCATTATTCGTTCGTATCAAACATTTTTCTTTCGGCCTCTAGAACACCATTGTTTAGGCCATATGCATTTTCACACATTTTTGGGGGCCTACTTGGATGCCAAATATTTGTTTGTGTAGATGGGTTTGTTACTAGAATGAAATGCCAACTAGATTGTGTGTAAGGAGAGGACACTGAGCAGCTGTTTTCACATCTGGACACTGGAGCACTAGTGTGGGACCCCAGAACACCATTTTTATTAGGGGGGGCACACAGGTGCTCCAGTGTATACTATAGGGGGGTCTCCATCTGTGAAGCTTGTACCAAACAGGTAAAGTATTGCAGCTTGACAAAGGGCAATAAAAAAAAGACATCTTGGAACTTGGCTAAAATAGACAATTGTACCCCACTTCCAAGCAATGTTTCCTATTTCTAGTTCTGCCATCAAATATCTGTGTGCTAATTATACCATTTTTGTTTTACATAGGGGAGAAAAGACTCGGAGGACACCCCTCATCCCAGGAGAACACAGACCCCCCACCTCTGGAAGAAGGGGAAATACCGCAAACCCAAGAAGCTGAGCAGGAGGAAGAAGAAGATGTGGTGGAGATTGGCACCACAACAGGTGAGTGTCTGCAACCACAGGCTCAGGTAAAAGAGATGGATGGTGGCAGATTTTTGAGACCTTTTTTTTGGTCTTTATCTCTTTTTAGGTGATCGTGATGTGAGGGAGAGAGAACGTTTCACATCTGAAAGTGCCCAGATCCTGATCGGGGAGATCATGGGGTGTAATCTCCAATTGCAAAACATCCAGCAACAAATCAGTGATGTTATTAAAAAAAATAATAACATCATTGATGTTTTGGGGCGAATTTAAACCCCACAAAATCACCTGTTTTATTGCGGTCCAATCTTACCAAAATTTTTTATATGTTTAGAAAAGCCAAATTTGGAGGATGCACACAGTGTGCCAACATGTGCTATCTGCCATCACGGGAGATCAATGGACGCGTTTTGGGGGTGCAAAAGTAGCATTGAGGAAGGGCTTGCTCCCCCAAAACACGTCCCTTGATCCCCCCTGATGGCAGATAGCACATGTTGACATTCGTAAATTGGTGTGCATCTTCCAAATTTGGCTTTTCCAGGGGTGATTTCCCCCCATCTGAACGCTATATCAAACCCAGTTCCTAAATACTGATGTCTGATATAGCCTTCAGGTTTTACCATATGTGAACTTTCTTGTTGGTTTTACACAGGCCTGTTTTATCTGAAATGGATATTTTGATTTTTGATAATGCTACTGCAAACATTGTTATACAACAAACATGTTGGTTTGTTTTAAAAACCTTTGGTAAATGCACATGTAATTGTGCAGGTATAAAAAAAGTGCCTTACTCAAGAATGTGTGGATTATTGTCTCAACACTACAACACTTTTGGGGTGATGTAATTGCTGTTTTAGGGAAAGATGGGGGTTATTTCCTAAGGGCAAATACACTTTGCACTACAAGTGCAGGTTCAGTGCAGTTGCAAGTGCACTTGTAGTGAAATGTGTTTTTGCATTTAGGAAGTACCAGCCAACACTGTTTTTTATAAGGTTACCCAATCACGACATTTTCTGCACTCAACACATTTCTGTCAGGGTCAGCTAAAACAAACACAAGCAGTAAATGTCCACCAAGAATTTCTTTTGGTTGTTTTTTATTTGAAAAAGGTGTCACAGATTGTCTGGCATATTGATAGCCCCCCTACCCGCAAAGAACTCCAGGTAGCGTAACCGGACATCACGGGCATTCAGGGAGGGCAAGCCAGGACGGCCACTTTCAAGCGCCGTCAGTGTTGATGGATTTGTGATTCCGGCCTCAGGCCCAACTGAGCCAGCATAGTTGGCTGAATGTTTTCTTAAAAAATTATGGAGAACACAGCAGGCAAGTATTATATGGTTCAGTTTATACTCCGCCATATGGATGGGTGTCAGAAATAATCGGAACCGGCTGGCCAGGATTCCAAATGTGTTCTCCACCACTCTTCAGGCTCTGGCCAGCCGGTAATTAAAAACCCTCTGTTCCGGGGTGAGGGTCTTGATCGGGAATGGCCGCATCAGGTGGTCCCCCAGCGCAAATGCTTCATCAGCAACGAACACAAATGGGAGACCTTCAACATTGTCCTCTGGAGGTGGCAAGTCCAAGCTGCCATTCTGGAGACGCCTGTAGAACTCCGTCTGGGTGATCACTCCACCATCGGACATCCGGCCATTCTTCCCCACGTCCACATACAAGAACTCGTAATTAGCCGACACCACCGCCAACATCACTATACTATTAAACCCCTTGTAATTATAATAGTACGACCCCGAGTTGGGTGGTGGGACGATGTGGACATTTTCCCCATCAATTGCCCCTCCGCAGTTAGGAAAGTCCCACCGCTGGGCAAAGTGGGAGGCCACAGTCTGCCATTCCTGTGGCGTTGAAGGAAACATTACTATTTTTTCAAAGATACGTGGCAAGCAGATTACACACAAACATTATGGGGCAACCTCCAGATAGCATTTAGTAAGGGGAATTTAACAACAACAAAGTATAAGGTACACCTATCATATTCCCCCCCCCCCTCTCATGGGCCATTTCTAACATTATAGGGGGGGGATCTTGGACAGGTAACCCTCTTCACTTCATTGAGAGATGAATGCCTAAATACACGGTATTACTTGGAACAGCCCCTCCTTAGTTACACTATTGGCAGACCACTGGACAGGTAAGAAGTGTCATAACACAAAGATATAAATACACACTGTACACATTTGAGCACATTTGAACATTCTGCTATTACCTATCAAGATAATAATAGGATACAAAAACTTGAAACAGTACCATTGGAAAGTATGCAGGCAGGCCCTTGCACTACATGCTTTGGGGAATTCATCCATAAATCTGAGCACTAAAGAGATGGGTATAGTGTGTATGGGCTTGGCAAAGTCAGCAGATAGATGATTGAGGATAGAGAATTGGGATCAGCTGACTTAGCAGTTGGGGGAGGGAGGGTTCCAAAAAATTTGGGGACACCACAAAAAAAGCCTCTGGCACTCTGCCTGAATTTAAAGCTAAAATAACATTTCCAAACATTTTAGGGGGTGTTTGGGGTAAAGCACTACTATGGAGTTTATAAAATACATTGTTAAGTGACTACATGAGGTGAATATAGGGCAGGAGACACCATGCTGGAGAGGTTATTGAAGGGCAAATATGTATGAAGGACATAAAATAATAATTACATAAAAATCTAGCATGCATGAGGACAAAGGGGACATTCACAGCATATTATAATCATGGTAATTAGGGAATGAGGAAAGAAATACAATATATTAGCAAACATTCAATACAATAAAATGTGATATTAAAGCATAAAAATCTTACCTTCATATACTCCTTCTGCAGGACCTGGATGATGGCAGAACAGGTCTCTGGGATGATGATCCCCAGAGCCTGGGGGGAGATGCCTGTCGAGAACTTTAAGTCCTGCAGATTTTTCCCTGTGGCCAAATACCGCAAGGTAGCGACCAACCTCTGCTCCGGAGTGATGGCTTGCCTCATGCAGGTATCCTGCCTGCTGATATAGGGGGTCAGCGAAGCCAACAAACGGTGAAACACGGGGTCCAACATCCTGAGAAAGTTCCTGAAATCATCAGGATTATTCTCACGGATCTCACGGAGCAAAGGCATATGAGAGAACTGGTCACGCTGAAGCAACCAATTCTTGGTCCATGAACTCCTCCCCACCCTGTTCATGGACTGGACTTGTGTCAAGGTCAGGACCCCAACACCAAGCCCCCACACAGCACGAACTCTACGAGGAGTACGCATACGAAACATGGCTAGAAAACGGTCGGCTGCTCAGAACGAAGTAACAGAACGCACTAAAGAACAGCAAGGCCTGTGAAGAGCGACCTGAAAACCAGTAACGAACGAACAAGAATACAATGACTCCTTAAAGTCACGTGGAACTTGCTTGCACGCACTGAAGAGCAGATTCAAACCCACAAGCACAAACTGAACGGCAGAAAACGGTCTGAAAGCCACGAGTCTGAAAAAGCGCGAATCGTCTCTCACCAAACTTTTACTAACACGAGATTAGCAAAAGGAGCCCAAAGGGTGGCGCGCTTGGTTCTGAACCGGCCTTTTCTAGTCCCGTCGTACGTGGTGTACGTGACCGCGTGGTTGTCGATTGGAAATTCCGACAACTTTGTGCGACCGTGTGTAGGCAAAACAAGTTTGAGCCAACATCCGTCGGAAAAAATCCTAGGATTTTGTTGTCGGAATGTCCGAACAAAATCCGACCGTGTGTACGAGGCAAAAGTCTTACGTGCGTCCAATTTCCTCTGTACAAGCAGCTGGATTTCATGCAGAACCCTGCTTACAGGCTTGGGATCACAGTTCCTGGACCACTGGTGAGTTCACCAATAATCACATTTCCTGAACTCACTACCCAAGCCACACCTTTTTCAGAGGCCTCTCAGCCCATTTGAGGAGCTCTATCTGGGAGAAGGTCCGATAAAGGAATCCTTGTCCCTTTCCTGCGAGGCTCTACTAGATTTCCATGTGCAATCTGAACCTCCCTTTCTTTCCAAATGGGAAAAAGACCTTCAGGTCACTTTTTCAAAACAACAAAAAGATAGGATTCTCTTTTTCGCTCATAAATCATCGCTATGTAGTAAGTACCAGGAAGCCACTTACAAAATCATGACACGGTGGTATAGAACCCCAACTGTTCTAGCCAAACTATTCCCACAATTGAGCGATCAATGCTGGAGATGTGTTTCCCACAGGGGCACACTTTTACACATCTTCTGGGAATGCCCGGGCATCCAGCCATTTTGGCTACAAGTCCTCTAATTGATCCACAAATTTACGGACATCTCAGTGTCCGGAGACCCTGCAGCAGTTCTTCTTAACCTGACCCCTCTCTCCCAGGAAAAAATACAATAAATCATTACTTAAACATTTACTTAATGCAGCTAGAGCATGCATTCCAGCCATGTGTAAACAACAATCTCCTCCTACCTTCGCCCAATGGTTCGCCAGAGTGAAAGACATAGAAAGCATGGAGAGTCTGACCTCCGCTCTTCGGGACAAATCGAAAGAACACAAAACCAGATGGTTCTACTGGGATCAGTTCCGTTTCTCTGATGAATACTCTCAATACCTGAGAAAATAATTTTTTGAATGTTGTGACCTGAATGGTGTGGGGCTGGCGGGGCACTATCCGCATCCTCTTCCCTACCTCCCCCCACTCGACCCTTTTCTCCCCCCCCCCCCCTCTTTTTTTTTTCCTCTCTCCTTTTTCTTTCCTTCTCCCAATATAATTTTTTCTTAAGCTCAAAAATTTATGCACCTCATCATGGCCGAACATATAATCCATCATCTACTAGTTACTACTTTCTCAAAGGTTTTGAAATCTTTATTGATTGCACAAAACTGCTTTTTTCAATTCTATAAACAGATAATGTTAGATTGTAGTATTTGCGCTGACTGTTATTACTCTTATGCCCTGTACACACGGTCGGAAAATTTTATATCCTGCTCTCAAACTTTGTGTGTCGGAAATTCCGACGGAAAAAGTCCGATGGAGCCCACACACGATCGGAATTTCCAACAACACAATCCGATCGCACTTTTTCTGTCGGAAAATCCGACTGTGTGTACAGGGCATAACTGTGAAATAGCATGGCTGTTTGTCTACCTGTAATTGTCATCTTCTGTGCATCTGTCAATAAAAAGATAGTTAAAAAAAAAGTAAGAGGGCAGCGCAGGGTTGGGACTGAAGTGACGGTTCTGCCGGCCGGAGAATCTGCCATGGTCAGAGGTAGAAGGGAAGCTTTCGCCACAAAGGGACCAATCACCTTTACCAGGGACCACAGTGAGTAACTGAAGCAAGTACCGGAGCAGTATTCTCACCGAATGAGCACGGTGGAGAATCAGGAAACTTCAGGCGCTGATTAAGTCAAGTACCCAGCCAGCGGAGTTAACGCTTGCAGAGCAGCCTTGTGTATCAAGCTAGGGACCGAGCTGGTCAGCAGGGGTGAAGCTTGAAGGTATCCGAAGTGCCAAGCTAGGGACCCAGCAGGGAAGCGTGGGTGATGCTTGAGGGTGATATCACTGCAAAAGTCTTGAGGAGCTCACAGGATTCAGAGTTAGTGAATCAGAGGGTCCAGTGAGAGACCAGGAGCTCAAGGGGCTGAGGAACTACAAGGAGAAGTTGTAGTAAAGCTGAGAGAACTGTTACTTTGAGTTAGGAACTGTTTAAGTACTGTTGCCATAGAAGACAGCAATCCTGCACGTGCAGAAGTAGCGCCTTGCTGGAGCCTTTCTCTGTATGGCTATCCTCCTATTGAAGTCTCGGAGTCTGCCATTTGAAATTGCAACTACTTAAAGTGGGGTTCCACCCAAAAAAACAAAAATACCTCAAAAATTCTAAAAAAAAAACAAAAAAATTTGGATTTTTTTTTTCACTTACCTCTAAATGCCTGTTGCTAGGTGGTCCCTCGTAGTCTGCCCCTTCCTTTGCCTGGGCTGGTGACATCACTTCCCCCTCGGCACAGGAAGGGCTCCGCTCTGCTCCCTCCCTCCTGTCAATCATCTGGGACCCAATCACTGCGCGGTGCCGCTCGCGCATGCGCAGTGGGTGCCAGGCTGTGAAGCCACAGCCCGGCGCCCACAGTTGAAATGCCGACAAGCGGAGGGGGGGGGCGAGTGGGGCTTCGATCCCCCACATAGCTGTACCCAGGGACAGGTAAGTGTCCAATTAAAAGTCAGCAGCTGCAGTATTTGTAGCTGCTGACTTTTAATTTTTATTTTTTTTTGACGGCCCCCCTGGGTGGAACTCCTCTTTAAGGGTGTCCTGGCCCTAAACCCTCTTTCACTTGCAAAATATAAAAAGGATTGTCAAAGAAATAAAACTTCTTTTACATCCGAGAAGTGTCTGGCGCTCAATGACTTTTACCACCTTTGCATCCATTATGCCTCACAACTCACTACATATTGAAGGATGTCAGCTATCTTTGGCCTTGAAGGTTCCCATTAGACTGGAAGAGGTCAGAGATTCTGCTACATTAAGAAAGCATGCAGATGTGGCACAAGATATTACCCAGGCCTATCATTTACAGAAGGTAAATGTTGATGAGACAAATTGCATATTTGCTGTGCAGAGAAGTAAGCATGGATTTTCCATGCCAGTACATGTGTAGAGGAAGAACTGGGGTGTCAGAAACCATGAATCAGACTGAGACAGAAGTACAGTTAAATCACTCTTGTTTAATAATAATAATAAAAAAAGGTAAACAGAGTAAACTTAGTCAAAACATAGCCAGAGTTCAGGAACCGTGACGGATAGTCAGACAAGCCAAAACATTAGGGAGCCAGAGAACAGCGTAGTAGAACAGCAAGCAGGATCTGGAGCCAGAAGGAATGTCAGCCAAGCAAGTCTTTAACAGGAACACAGGAGAGCGTCTCTAGAGATGTGACCAAGACGAAGGCAGAGATCATCAACAGGTGAGTCACTGTGGAGAGATAGGAGCTGGCAATTAGCCGACAGCTGAGCGGCCAGCTCAGAGAAGGAAGGGCTGGGCCCAACTCTGTCATGGGGGAAGACTCATGTAGTCCAATATGAGTTGGGGGAATGTCTGCAATATCAGTTGTTGGCTCAGCGTAGTGGACTGAGCTACAGCTTGTGAGCACCCCTGCTCACTAGATTACTGTACAGGAACTGTTGCAGAGGTATTACTTCAAGAAGACATCCCGAGGGAAATGGTGCTCCTCAAATTCTTTGGAAAGGCAAAGGCTGTTACATGTGAGGCAAAAAGTGGCTCTGAGGTATAGGGGGGGGGGGGGGGGGTGCTGCGCTAACCAGAAGAAAGCTGTAAATCTCTGTCTGTGGTCAATTAATAAAATGACATAAAATCGCATAATAAATCGCATAAATAAGTGTTGACAGTAAAAAAACAGCACCCCCCCCCCCCCTATACCTCAGTTTGATTTTGGGCTTATGTCTGACCCTTGCTTCGGTGCATGCTGCTGTCCAGTCGCATACGTGCGTTTTTACTATTTTTCTGAGTTCTTCTTTTCTTTTCTTTTTCCAATTGGGTAGCGCAGGAATATTCTTATTACAAAAAGTGGCTCTGGTGGCGCATGTTCCACTTTGTATGATTGTGGATTTTGGTGGCTCACAATCACAGATATGTCTCTCCATTCATGAGCCAGAAATACACAGTTTTTGCCGTCTTGGCAGAATAGTTGTGACCTACAATAGATAAAAGAACGACTGGCATTCTGCCTGTGCAATCGCTTCTCCTCCAATCTCATTGCGTGGCCCTGTGTCTGTCTACACTCCCTGAGACTGACTGGTATCCGACCTATGCTGGTCTTTGGTTTTTGTTATAACAAATTAAATTAAATATCGAGAGGGAGGATGAGAGAGAAAGGGGATGAGAGAACGGTGAGGGGTAAAGGAGGGAGGATGAGAGAGGGAGGATGAGAGAAAGAGAGAGGATGCGCAGGAGCATGCATGGGAGTGACATCAACGCAGCCCGGCTAAGGCAAGTGACCGAAGGCACAGAACCCGGAAGGAAGACTGGGTGAAGATGAAAGCACCCGGGACCCGTCGGATTGATCACAGCGCAACGCTGGAGGGCTCAGTCTGACAGGTAAGTGTACCCTAATGTGCTAATATGCTGTGCATACTAGTACATTATGGCATACTAGTACATCAGGGCCTCTGAAAAAAGTGGTAATGTTAGCCACTTTTACTACCACTTTAATATCACAGGATCCCAGGAGCCTGTCATGGGGCCCCCTACTGACCCGGTGGCCTTGTGCCCAAGTGCATAGTTGCCAACATTTAAAAAATATTTTCAGGGACACTTTTTTTATCAGTGGTATATTTAGTACTAATAATGGGCAGAAAAAATTTGAGGACTGAGAGGAATTCCTTTAGTTGAACTAACAGAAGTGTGCCCGTTCTAGAGCTGGTAACATTGAGGATATTCAATATAATTTTAAAGAACTGTATTTGTGGGTAAGAGGCATAGGGAAGGAGTATGGATGGACAAGTATATGCAGGTGAAGGAGAGGAATGTGGAGGGTATAACAGTGGGCACTATGTACAGGAGAGGAGTGTGGAGGGTATGACAGTGGGCACTATGTACAGGAGAGGAGTGTGGAAGGTATTATGGGGGCAGTATGTACAAGAGAGGAATGTGGAGGGTATGACAGCGGGCACTATGTACAGGAGAGGTGTATGACAGTGGGCAGTATGTACAGGAGAGGAGTGTGGAGGGTATGACAGTGGGCACTATGTACAGGAGAGGAGTGTGGAAGGTATTATGGGGGCAGTATGTACAAGAGAGGAATGTGGAGGGTATGACAGCGGGCACTATGTACAGGAGAGGTGTATGACAGTGGGCAGTATGTACAGGAGAGGAGTGTGGAGGGTATGATAGGGGCAGTATGTACAGGAGAGGAGTGAGAAAGGTATTATGGGGGCAGTATGTACAAGAGAGGAATGTGGAGGGTATGACAGCGGGCACTATGTACAGGAGAGGTGTATGACAGTGGGCAGTATGTACAGGAGAGGAGTGTGGAGGGTATGATAGGGGCAGTATGTACAGGAGAGGAGTGAGAAAGGTATTATGGGGGCAGTATGTACAAGAGAGGAATGTGGAGGGTATGACAGCAGGCACTATGTAGAGGTGAGGAGGATGAGGGAATCTGGGAAGGAAAAACGTAAAGGTTTGTAGAAGGATGTTTAGGGACTGCGCAGTGGTTAAGCGGGCCATACAGGGATTGAAATTAGGCACACCAGCCATAGTCGATCTATGTATGGGCTAGCTGGTTTACACAAGTCAATCTATTAATCGACTTGAGTACAACCAGCCTGTCAGGTTTTTCCCAAAACAATCAGTGCTGCTGGCTGGGGAAAGAGGTCTGTCAGCAGGGGGTGTGAGGTGGTCATGGAGGGATATCAATCAGTTTGTGGGGGGAGTAACTGGGAGTGATATCTTTTGGAGTAGGGTCTGTCATCTGTAGGTTGGAAAATGGTCACCTGTGATTTAAGTTGAAGGGAGGTGGCTAACATGGGAAGTGGCTGGGGAGTGACTTGGTTGGTGGGGAGTGTGAAATGGATGATGTGTTTCAAGTTGATTTCACATTTGCGGTAATGCTTACTGCCCTCTGAAAAGTGATCTGTGATGGATTGCTTTTCAGCGAATGCAGCTGACAGACATTCATGAGGTGCTACTGTGGCCTCCTTGTTTTTTGTTTTTTTTTACATTGCTGAATGGTAGTTTTACATTGTTGGATTTTACTGCTACTGGGAGCGAGTTTGGCTTGCAGTTGCAGAGTGGCCCCTGTTGAAATCAATAGGCGAGTTTGATAGGCGGCACTGCAGCTAAAGAAATTAAGTCGTAGCTGTGAAGTAAAGCATCGCAGCTACGGCATTCGTACAGCCCTGTCCAAATGTATTTTTAAGATTTGGGTCAGGGAGGTGCAGTGAGGTCAGTGACTGGTGAGGCACTGGCTAGTATCAGAGCCAGATACACACAGGTTACATACGCTGGGATCGTTAGAGCGAGAGCAATGGTTCTAGCACTAGACCTCCTCTGTAACTCTAAACATGTAACCTGTAAAAAATTTTAAAGCGTTGCCTATGGAGATTTTTAAGTACCAAAGTCTGGCACCATTCCACAAGTGTGCGCAATTGTAAAGCGTGACATGTTAGGTATTTATTTCTCATACGTTCATTGACAGACACAGCGCTTCCTTATTCAGAACCATAGGGGTTAGATCTCCCCCTACAGGAGTAGGACACTAGGCAGAAAAAAGACTTGGCTACGCCCATGGGCAGTCCTAGGTGATATACACCCCCTTCTCTTCTATAGGCCTTCAGTTTTTTTCTGCTTAGTCAGGAGTAAGGACCTAGTTCCCTGCTGGGATCTCGAGTCCTGGCAAATTTTATTTTTTTGTTTGTTGTTTTTTTCCTGGATTTTTTCCAGTGAGATCTGCAATCAACTGCCGGACTGGGTGATGGTCTCCTCAGTCTGGCCAGCGAGTGCACGCAGACCACAGCTATGCGCTAGGTCGGCCACGACATAGCCCCACTGGACGGGGGCTGGCCCTCTGAGTTAAACATCTCGCGAGGTTGCATACGACCGGGTCTCGGCTCGAGTCGCAGCGTCCCTCATGGCCGACAGCTCCCCACTTCAGTGGCGAGAAGGTTTTGTCTGGAGCGGTGCCCGCCTGGTCCTGATATGGTGAGTAAATGTCCCCCCTCTCCCCTTGGTGGATTTGCGGTGGACGCGGGCCCCTCCCCGGTATGTTCAGTCCTGCGGGTTTCCTTCCGCCCTTGCACCCTGCCTTTCTGGGGTGGATGGTCCCTGGAGGTGGCCTGGTAGCCCCCATTTCCCCCTTCCTCCTCCATATGGGGTAGTGTGGTGCCATGATGGATCCTGGGGGATGGGGTTGAGTACTGGTGGGCAGGGGGTGCATGCCTCCAGGTGCAGTGCTTACCAGGGGGAGGGGGAGGCACTGGGCGCTCCCAGGGATTCAGTGCCCGGATCCTCTCTTTCAGGGGCTTTCCTGGGGTCTGTGTCAGCCTTGTGTAGCCATGTTACCGTAGCCAGCTTCTTTTCCTCCTAGTGCTTGCTGACTTCTTATGGCTGGCGGCCATGTTTGTGTAGCTCGGCGGCCATGATTTGATGGTTTTTGTGCTCAGGCAGTGGTGGCCATTACTGTGTAGCCCAGATGGCATTTTTAGCAGGCGGAAGCTCCGCCCTTTAACCCGGTGCTGACTCCTGTGTTATCCTCTTCCTCAGACGCCACGTGTGTGTACAGTTCTACACCTGAGGCAGCAAGCACTAGGCCTGTGGGGTGCTGAGTCTGGTGGGGTCCCTTACTCTCTCTGCTGCAGGCTGTGGGGTGTCCTAGTGTTCCGGTCCTGCTACCAGCGTGGGGAGTGTCCCTTTACAGTGATCGCTCTTGGTGTGGGGGGGTCTCTTCTTTCCTTATGGAGTCTCAGGAGCATGTTTCCCCACCTGACCCGCTATCAGAGCCTGCAGGTCCCTCTGGGTCCCAGCCATCCGTTGACACACTGACAGCGGCCCTATAGTCCTTTGTGTCCCAGGTGGAGGTGGCTTTTGGGATGGACTAGCAAGAAGCGTACCCCACCTTCCCCTGCTTCATCTGTCTCGTCAGATCCTGAATCTGATTCGGCTGCAGTGGATGGGGCCCACCCTGCGGGGTCTGTGGCCGCGCTCCTAGATTTTTCGGACAGTGAGGATGATTCCTCTGCACCAGTGGCTGCGCACGAGAAGGTGCTGGTGGACGCACTGATTGCATTTCTGCGGGAAACTTTAAAAATGGAGGATGCAGCCGCGGCTGCGGTGGAGGTGCCGGTCCCTTTCGGCACTCACAGGCCATCTCGCGTGGCAAAAGTGTTCCCTTATCCCTCCTTTTTTGACAAGTCTAAAAGGAATGGGAGCGTCCAAAACGTCCCTTTGCGGACCCAAAGTGCTTCACTGTGCATTATCCTTTTGAGGAGAGTCTTCTCAAGAAGAAGTCACAATATGTGACTTTATTTTTTATTGTGGTCATCCTTTGTTTGTTGTGGTCCAAATGTGGTACCATTTTGACTTATTTCTGCATTTCCGGTATTCTCATTACTTTTTCCGGTCTGATCTTGTCTGGGTGACACAAGGTTTGTGTCACGCAGGTGAAATGCAGATTTACGTCGGGACGCCCCACGTGGTCACGATACCAGGTGCATTGCGAGATGTGTTCCGCTCTTGGTCACGTGCTGTTTTGTGTCACGTTACCCGAGCTTGACGCTAGGCGCACCTTTGTACGTGGCGCCGAGCTCCCGTGTTTGACACGCGGGCCGGCGGCCATTGACATCTGAACCTTCCTTTGGTTTGATTGGTCGTGAGGTCCGCCTGCCCTACACCACGTGACTTGGGATTGAAGTCACGTGATGTTGTTTGCCCCACATCACGTGTCTTGGGATTGAAGTTTGGCGTCCTTTTCTGGCACGACGTCATATCCCTTTGTTTGACAGGTGGACTCCTAGTCGAGAATATGCCCCACATCACGTGTCTTGGGATTGAAGTTTGGCGTCCTTTTCTGGCACGACGTCATATCCCTTTGTTTGACAGGTGGACTCCTAGTCGAGAATATGTGTCTTTCCTGTCTTTTTGTGGATTGGCCGCCTGGCTGGTCTATTTGCTTTTGTAGAATGTCATTGGCCTATTAGTATTCAGTGGTCTAGCTTCCGATTAGCTGATCTTCTGGTCCAATGACACAGAGTTATTTTCTTCCTCTGTGATTGGTTTTTATTTGTCTATTTTATTTATAAATATTGGCAACCTGGAGTTGGTGGTTTATGCCCCAATAGAAGGCCTTTGGGACGAAACGCGTCGGGAAACCACACCATCATCCATGTTGCCCTTGATTTTTATTGTGATCACTTCTTCTTAATGTATCTTTTTTTAGCAATAAAGATACCTTTTTTTATCTGCACTATGGGGAAGCCCTATTTTTCTTTTCACATATCATCCGGATGGGACTGAATGCTCAGCTTCCACCATAGGCAGCACATCTCATCTGCCAGTTTCCCATCCGTACATGCACCGGGACCATCTACCTGATGACCTCCAGAGTTCCAGCCAAGTCCAACTCAGAATTTCTGACGGTCCTGATACCTTTCCACATGCCCTGGGTGGCACATTGCCTTCATGACTCCATGTCGTTGACAGAGGAGTCCTTTGGATCTGGTAAGAGTTTACACCTATCATTACCTGATTTGATTTCTGGTTTGATATGGTCTTTATTTACGGATTAATCAAGTTTCCTGCTAACATCTGGATTAACTTCCATCTCCAGTGACCATTTCTATGCTTACACACTTTTTATATATTTACCTTATGGCTTATTGACTTTTATCTATCACCAGTTTAGTCCACTATATTTGGTCGAAGGACTTGGTTTGTCCACTAAGCGCTACATTTTTCTTATTTATTGTCTCAAACGCTGACAGAGTGGGTGAAGCTGTTGCGCCGTGACCTGGAGGGTGATCAGTTTCCTTCTGCCTTCACTGAATTGGTGGACCAGCTTGTCCAGGGGCTGCAGTTTGTCTGAAATGCCTCTTTGGACGCAGCTCCCTTGCTTTCTAAGCTGTCTGTTTCAGAGGTAGTGCTTTGGCGGGTATTGTGGCTCAAGTGTTGGACTGCGGACCATGCCCCCCAAAAAAAACCCTAGCTGATCTGCCTTTTCAAGGCGATCGTTTGGGGTCACTCTGGATGATATCATTAAGAGTGTCACAGGGGGGAAGAGTACTTTTATTCCACAGTCAAAAAAGGGGAAGGAGCCACGTCGCAAGCGTGGTCCTTCCTTCTCAGCACACAGAAAGTTTTTTCATCCCTCAGGGTCCACTGATAAAGGCTCAAAGTCTTTCAAGCCCCCCTCGGGAGGTTCCAAGTGACCCTGGTTGGGCAAACCGAGAGCAGATAAGGCTCCTTCAGCATGAAGGGGCACCCTCACCCGCAGTCCGGGTGGGGGGGGGCGTCTTCGCTGGTTTCCAGGCCCATGCACCTCTCTGATAAACGACATGTGGGTCCACGCAGTGATTCTGTCTGGTTACAAGATCGAGTTCCAGTCTTGTCCCCCAAGCAAATTTTTTCCGTCCAATCTGCGTCTGTCCCCGGACCGCTTATTAGCCCTCCGGGGCGCGGTGCAAGACCTGTTGCTTCAAGGGGTGACTGTCCTCTTTCCGGTGTTGGAACGTTTCCAGGGATTTTATTCAAACCTGTTTACGATCCCCAAAAAAGGTCATAGCAGAAGTTCAGTGTTAGAAATACACAAGGGAGTGTAGAGGTGGGCGGGGAGTCTACTGACATCATGACTCCACCCACCGAGCTCCAGACAACAGACCCACCCACAGAATATGCAGTTTTTCGGGTCTGATAACAGACAGAGGGGAGACATTTGACAGGTAAGTATACATGCAGGAGGCATGCATATCCTTATAGATAACCCCTATGGCAGTAGTTTAGAAAGGATGACATTGGGTTTACATCCACTCACATAAACTATAGCTCAGTCCACTACGCTGAGCCAACAACTGATATTGCAGACATTCCTCCACTCCCTGGTCATCTCTCGCCTCGATTACTGCAACTCCCTCCTCATTGCCTACCTCTGCATACTCTTTCCCTCCTTCAGTCCATCATGAATGCTGCTGTCAGACTCATCCACCTTATCAACCACTCTGTCTCTGCTACTCCTCTCTGTCAATCCCTCCACTGGCTTCCGCTCACCCAACAAATTAAATTCAAAATACTAACAACTACCTACAAAGCAATCCACAACTCTGCCCCCAGCTACAGTGGCTTGCGAAAGTATTCGGCCCCCTTGAACTTTTCAACCTTTTGCCACATTTCAGGCTTCAAACATAAAGATATAAAATTTTAATTTTTTGTGAAGAATCACCAACAAGTGGGACACAATTGTGAAGTGGAACGAAATCTATTGGATATTTTAAACTTTTTTAGCAATTAAAAAACTGAAAAGTGGTGCGTGCAAAATTATTCGGCCCCTTTACTTTCAGTGCAGAAAACTCACTCCAGAAGTTCAGCGAGGATCTCTAAATGATCCAATGTTGTCCTAAATGACTGATGGTGATAAATAGAATCCACCTGTGTGTAATCAAGTCTCTGTATAAATGCACCTGCTCTGTGATAGTCTCAGGGTTCTGTTGAAAGCGCAGAGAGCATCATGAAGACCAAGGAACACACCAGGCAGGTCCGTAATACTGTTGTGGAGAAGTTTAAAGCCGGATTTGGATACAAAAAGATTTCCCAAGCTTTAAACATCCCAAGGAGCACTGTGCAAGCGATCATTTTGAAATGGAAGGAGTATCAGACCACTGCAAATCTACCAAGACCTGGCTGTCCCTCTAAACTTTCAGCTCAGACAAGGAGAAGACTGATCAGAGATGCAGCCAAGAGGCCCATGATCACTCTGGATGAACTGCAGAGAACTACAGCTGAGGTGGGAGAGTCTGTCCATAGGACAACAATCAGTCGTACACTGCACAAATCTGGCCTTTATGGAAGAGTGGCAAGAAGAAAGCCATTTCTCAAAGATATCCATAAAAAGTCTCGTCTAAAGTTTGCCACAAGCCACCTGGGAGACACACCAAACATGTGGAAGAAGGTGCTCTGGTCCGATGAAACCAAAATCAAACTTTTTGGCCACAATGCAAAACGATATGTTTGGCGTAAAAGCAACACAGCTCATCACACTCAACACACCATCCCCACCGTGAAACATGGTGGTGGCAGCATCATGGTTTGGGCCTGCTTTTCTTCAGCAGGGACAGGGAAGATGGTTAAAATTGAGGGGAAGATGGATGCAGCCAAATACAGGACCATTCTGGATGAAAACCTGTTGGAGTCTGCAAAAGACCTGAAACTGGGACGGAGATTTATCTTCCAACAAGACAATGATCCCAAACATACAGCAAAATCTACAAAGGAATGGTTCACAAATATATGTATCCAGGTGTTAGAATGGCCAAGTCAAAGTCCAGACCTGAATCCAATCGAGAATCTGTGGAAAGAGCTGAAAACTGCTGTTCACAAACGCTCTCCATCCAACCTCGCTGAGCTCGAGCTGTTTTGCAAGGAAGAATGGGCAAGAATTTCAGTCTCTCGATGTGCAAAACTGATAGAGACATACCCCAAGCGACTTGCAGCTGTAATCGCAGCAAAAGGTGGCTCTAAAAAGTATTAACGCAAGGGGGCCGAATAATTTTGCACGCCCCACTTTTCATTTTTTTTATTAGTTAAAAAAGTTACAAAAATCCAAAAGATTTCGTTCCACTTCACAATTGTGTCCCACTTGTTGGTGATTCTTCACAAAAAATTAAAATTTTATATCTTTATGTTTGAAGCCTGAAATGTGGCAAAAGGTTGAAAAGTTCAAGGGGGCCGAATACTTTCGCAAGCCACTGTACATCACTGACCTAGTCTCAAAATACCAACCTAATCATTCTCTTTGTTCTTCTCAAGACCTCCTGTTCTCTAGCTCTCTCATCACCTCCCATGCTCGTCTCCAGGACTTTTCCAGAGCCTCTCCAAGCCTATGGAACTCCTTACCCCAATCTGTCTGTCTATCACCTACTCTATTAGATTTTAGACAATCCCTGAAAACCCTCCTCTTCAGAGAAGCCTATCCTACCCACACCTAACAACTGTATTTTCATTTCGTCCATCTGATCATCCCCCACGGCTACTACCCTTTGTTCCACTTGACCCTCCCTTCTAGATTGTAAGCTCTTACGAGCAGGGTCCTCTGATCCCTCCTGTATTGAATTGTATTGTAATTGTACGGTCTTCCCCGATGTTGTAAAGTGCTGCGCAAACTGTTGGCGCTATATAAATCCTGTATAATATTAATAATAACTCACACTGGACTACATGAGTCTTCCCCCAGTTCTTCCTCTGCACGTGTACGCTTACTTCTCTGTACAGCAAATATGCCATTTGTCTCATCAACATTTACACTCTGTAAATGACAGGCCTGGGTAATATCTTGTGCCACATCTGCATGCTTTCTCAACATGTGTACTTTCATGTTTTTCCTGAGAAGACCTCAACCTGTCCGGCTATACCCTACTCTTGCTACCTTCAAGTTATCCCTGAAAACTCATCTCTTCAGGGAAGCTTATCACGTCTCCAACTAATCTTTTACCACTTCTATCAGCTCATTCCCCACAGCTACAACCTTTTGTACCACCTGCCCCACCCTATTAGATTGTAAGCTCTTCTGAGCAGGGCCCTCTTAATCCTCTTGTATTTTATTGTATTATAACTGTATTGTCTCCCTTTTATGTTGTAAAGCGCTGCGTAAACTGTTGGCGCTATATAAATCCTGTACTATAATAGTAATAATAAAAGAAGAAGACTATATAGTTTGACTGTGGACAGTACAGATGGCAGTGCATATGTGTGTTCTAGAAAAAATGTGGAGGACAGTGGACTTGAAACTGGACAGGATGCAGCAGGTGGTGGTGTCAGCACTGGAGAGGGTGCTGCGGGTGGTGGTATCGGCACTAGAGAGAGGGTGCTGCGAGTGGTGGTATCGGCACTGGAGAGGGTGCAGTGGATGATGGGATCGGCACTAGAGAGGGTACAGTGGATGATGGGATCGGCACTAGAGAGGGTGCAGGGGCAGGGCTGATCCTGGCCGGGGTGCACGGGGTGCAGTGCACCCAGGCGCCACAGTGGTGGGGCGCTGAAGATCCAGAGTGCTCCCCTCCCTCCTCCTCCTCTCCTTGTCCGTAGGTGGCTCTCTCTCATCACCACCACTGCCGCTGCTGTGCCCATCCCCCCTTCCTCCTCCTGTCAGTGGAGGAGAGCAAAACAGCCGGAGCCCGGAGCGTCTGTCTCTGTGCGCAGAGAGAGACCAGCCGTGGCCGCGCAGTGACGTCACAGGGGGGGTGATCCGAGCCCGACCCTGACGTGTTCCACTTCTCCTCCTGTCCTATGTGTAACTCCTGCCTACTGCCTAAGCCTGACATGCTCTGTTCTCCACCCGGGCAGGGCGGCTGCACACCGTCCTCTCCAGCTGCCGCCCGGGTGTTTTTAATTAGCCTAATGGAGGGGGGTCTGCACTAATGTAGGGGGGTTTGTCCTGGGGGGTCTGTACTAATGTAGGGGGGTGATTTGTCCTGGGGGGTCTAAACTAATGTAGGGGGGTGGTTTGTCCTGGGGGGTCTATACTAATGTAGGGGGGATGATTTGTCCTGGGGGGTCTGTACTAATGTAGGGGGGTGGTTTGTCCTGGGGGGTCTGTACTAATGTGGGGGGGTGATTTGTCCTGGGGTCTAAACTAATGTAGGGGGGTGGTTTGTCCTGGGGGTCTAAACTAATGTAGGGGGGATGATTTGTCCTGGGGGGTCTGTACTAATGTAGGGGGGTGGTTTGTCCTTGGAGGTCTATACTAATGTAGGTGGTGTGATTTGTCCTGGGGGGTCTGTACTAATGTAGGGGGGTGGTTTGTCCTGGGGGTCTATACTAATGTAGGGGGGTGATTTATCCAGGGGATCTAAACTAATGTAGGGGGGTGATTTGCCCTGGGGGGTCTGTACTAATGTAGGGGGGTGGTTTGTCCTGGGTGGTCTATACTAATGTAGGGGGGCGGTTTGTTCTGGGGGTCTATACTAATGTAGGGGGGGTGATTTGTCCTGGGGGTCTGTACTAATGTAGGGGGGCGGTTTGTTCTGGGGGTCTAAACTAATGTAGGGGGAGATGATTTGTCCTGGGGGGTCTGTACTAATGTAGGGGGGGTGATTTGTCCTGGGGGGTCTGTACTAATGTAGGGGGGTGGTTTGTCCTGGGGGGTCTATACTAATGTAGAGGGGGTGATTTGTCCTGGGGGGTCTGAACTAATGGGGGGTGATTTGTCCTGGGGGGTCTAAACTAATGGAGGGGGGTGGTTTGTCCTGGGGGGTCTGTACTAATGGAGGGGTTGGTTTGTCCTGGAGGGTCTGAACTAAGGTAGGGGGGGTTGTCCTGGGGCAGTCTGTACTAATGGAGGGGGGTGGTTTGTCCTGGGGGGGTCTGTACAAATGTAGGGGGGTGGTTTGTCAGGAGGGGTCTGTACTAATGGAAGGGGGCAGTGGTTTGTCGCAGGGGTCTGTACTATTGTAGGGGGTGGTTTGTCCTGGGGGGGTCTGTACTAATAGGGGGGGGTTTGTTCTGGGGGGTCTTTACTAATGTAGGGGGGTGGTTTGTTCTGGGGGGTCTGTACTAATGGAGGGGGGTGGTTTGTCCTGAGGGGGGTCTGTACTAATGGAGGGGGGTGGTTTGTCCTGGGGGAGTCTGTACTAATGAAGGGGGTAGTTTTTCCTGGGGGAGTCTGTACTAATGAAGGGGGTGGTTTGTTCTGGGGGGTCTGTACTATTGGAGGGGGTGGTTTGTTCTGTGGGGTCTGTACTAATGGAGGGGGGGTGGTTTGTTCTGGGGGTTCTGTACTAATGGAGGGGGTGGTTCTGTACTAATGGAGGGGATGGTTTGTCCTGAGGGGGTCTGTACTAATGGAGTGGGGGTGGTTTGTCCTGAGGGGGGTCTATTTGGATAAAGGGGGTGTTTTGTCCTGGGGGATTCTATACTGAGGGAGGGGTTTATACTTAGTGGGGGGTCTGCACTGACGGAGGTGGGTCTATACTCAGTGGAGGGGGGTCTGTACTGAGGGGCGACTATAGTTGGTGGAGGGGGTGATATCATGTTTTACCACACCGGGTGACACCAACCCTAGTGACGCCACTGCAGCCGCAGGCTCTTATTTCTTATTTCCCCTCTCCCTCTCCTCCTCATGCGCGCTGCTGTACTAGTGAGTGGCGCACTATGTTTCTTCCCCCGCCTACATATCGGCCAGGGAAGAAAAAAAAAGGAGCAAAGAAGTTCAGCTGAATGGGAGAGAATGGGGGAGAGAGAGAGACAGGAGCCCGGGAAAGCTTTCAGGGAAGTGCACCCAGGACTCCAGAGGGAGAGGACAGTGCTGAGGGAACACCATCAGAGAGAGAACCCCGCTGACCTGCACCTCATGAGGGAAAGCCACACAGCCTAGCGCCATCCCTGGTGGAGAAAGGAATGGAGCCATTGCCAGAATACAGATCTGGGTGCTACCCAGCGGAGTGAGCAGACTCCTGATCAGAGGAACCGTTGTTGCTGTATCGCTGTACTATCTCCTGTACTATGTCTTCAGTCTCTGACCATCTCCTGTAATATGTCTGGGGCTCTTTCTAACAGATTCTCTAACAGAAGCCCTCTCTGTGTGCATCAGAGAGACTCCCCTCCAGGTCTCATTAGTGTACGCTCTTCCTGTATTTTCTTTATTGTTAAAAGATCATGGGAGGATCCTGGGGTAACGAAGAGTTCTTAGGGGAACATCTCTGTGTTTGATGCGTTGCCATAGAAACATTTGTAAAGGGGAGGAGTTGGTAAGATGACCACACCCACGTGGGGCGCCAGAAATATTTCTGTGGGACCTGAGAGCACCCCTCCTCCTGAACCGTACCAGGCCACATGCCCTCAACATTGGGAGGGTGTTTTGGGGTAGCCCCTCAAAGCACCTTGTCCCCATGCTGATGGGGAGAAGGGCCTCATCCCCACAACCCTTGCCCGGTGGTTGTGGGGTTTGTGGGCAGGGGGCTTATTGGAATATGGAAGAGGGGGCGGGATCACTCGGTTACGTAACCGGGTGGCCCCGCCCCCTTCTGACTCTACAGGGAAGCCATAGGGATGTCCCCGTGCATCAGAGGGGGCGGGTCTCCCGGCGACATCATCGTGTGGCCCCGCCCTCAGTTATAAAAGAGCTGTCACCTGAGAGCGGCCGATCATTGCGGCGGATGCCTCCCATGGAGGCAGATCATAGGAGACGTGCAGCTTTTTTTTTTTTTTCTGTTTCGGTCCGTCGGAGTGCGAGAAGAAGAAGACGACTCTGTGGACCGTTTTATTTTTTGATTTTTTTAATAAAGGACTTGTCCCAAGGCGTGTATTGTGTTTTTTTTTTACCATTTTCACCCATTTTTTGTGAAATGGTAGGGGTATATTTGTACACCGTTACCATTTCACACAGGGGGGGGCAGGATCTGGGGGTCCCCTTGTTAAAGGGGGTATCCAGATTCCGATAAGCCCTCCGTCTGCAGACCCCCACAACCACTGGGCAATGGTTGTGGGGATGAGGCCCTTCTCCCCATCAACATGGGGACAAGGTGCTTTGGGGGGCTACCCCAAAGCACCCTCCCAATGTTGAGGGAATGTGGCCTGGTACGGTTCAGAAGGGAGGGCGCTCTCTTGTCCCCCCCCTCTTTTCCTGCCAGGTTGCGTGCTCAGATAAGGGTCTGGTATAGATTTTTGGGGGGACCCCACGCCATTTTTTTTTACATTTTGGCACGGCGTTCCCCTTAACCAGTTGCCAACCACCCACAGCCGAATGACGGCTGCAGGGCGGCTGTATAACTCTGGGATCACATCATATGACGTGATCCCGGAGAACCGCTTCCGCGCGCCCCCCCCAGGCGTGCACACAGGAACATCCATGTTTGCCGGGTCCAGGGGACCCGGCGCAACATGGATCGCGGTAAAGTGCCAATGACAGCGGCCCTTTACCATGTGATCGCTCCGTCCAATGACGGAGCGATCACAAATGTAAACAAAAAGGCAAAGCAGGGTCATTAGGAGGTTACAGCTCTCCTCTCCTCACACAGATGCAGCGTGAGAGGAGAGGAGAGCTTTTACGGTGACAAACAGGGAGTTTTCTACCTTTATCAGTGCCCAACAGTGCCACAGCAGTGCCCAACAGTGCCACAACAGTGCCCAACAGTGCCATCTGTGCCCAACAGTGTCATCTGTGCCACATCTGTGCCACCTGTGCCATCTGTACCACCTGTGCCACCTCTGTGCCACACCAGTGATAATACAGTGCACACCAGTGCCACACCTGTACCACACCAGTGCCACCTGTGCCCATCAGTGCCACCTGTGCCCATCAGTGCCACCTGTGCCCATCAGTGCCACTTGTGCTCATCAGCGCCACTGCAGTGCCACATCAGTGCCGCCTGAGCCCACCAGTGCCGCCTGAGCCCACCAGTGCCACCTCTGTGCCACCAGAGCCACACCAGTGCAACCAGAGCCACACAAGTGCAACCACAGTGCACACCAGTGCCACTACAGTGCACACCAGTGCCACACCAGTGCCCCATCAGTGCCAACTGTGCCCATCAGTGCCACTTGTGCTCATCTGCGCCACTGCAGTGCCACATCAGTGCCGCCTGTGCCCACCAGTGCCGCCTGTGCCCACCAGTGCCGCCTGAGCCCACCAGTGCCACCTCTGTGCTACCAGAGCCACACCAGTGCAACCAGAGCCACACCAGTCCCACTACAGTGCAACCAGAGCCACACCAGTCCCACTACAGTGCCACATCAGTGCCACCTGTGCCCATCAGTGCTCATCTGCGCCACATCAACCTCACCAGCACCAGTATGGCAAAAAAAATATTTACGGCCGAGGAGGCCTACCAGCGTCTCAGCATGACCGATGAGAGCAGCGGGGAGCTCTCTGAGTCTCTGTCCGATTCGGATTCAGCCTATGAACCCGTGACAAGCAGCGAGTCTGATACAGATTTGGAAGAGGAACGTGTGCCCGTGAAAAGAAGGCGTTCTGGCGTGGAGCAGCAGCCTACTACCACCTCGAGCGCAGTGCCGTCCACCTCAAGAGCTGTGTTGTCCACCTCAAGAGCAGTGCCGTCCACCACAAGAGCAGTGCCGTCCACCTCAAGCGCAGTGCCGTCCACCTCAAGCGCAGTGCCACCGCAACAAAGGCCAGGTACCAGAAGGGTGTCCTCTCAGCCACAAATGGATAGAGGCCATGCCACCCTTCCCTATGCTCTTCAAAACCCCCTCATTCCGGAGCAGCAAATATCCCCCCTTTTACCGCCCAGCCAGGTGTCCAGGTGAACACCGATGATTTTGTGATGCTTGATTTTTTTTATTTGATTTTCACCAACGACTTACTATCGTCCATTGTGGCCCAGTGCAACCTCTATGCACAGCAGTACATAGTAAGCAACCCTGGCTCTAGTTATGCCCGTCCCTTTGAGTGGAGAGAGCTTACCATAGAGGAATTTAAAATTTTCTTAGGCCTAACTTTTACAATGGGACTCACAAAAAAAAACGAAATGTACTCATATTGGTCAACTAACCCCGTCCACCACATGCCACTCTTCTCTTCGATAATGCCAAGATCAAGATACCTTATGATTTTGCGCTTCCTCCACTACAACGACAACACCCAGTGCCCTCCCCGAAATGACCCATCATTTGACAAATTATTCAAACTTCGGCCACTCCTAAATTATTTCACTGAAAAATTTCCCCAATTATATACCCCCGAACAGAATATTTCCGTGGATGAGTCCCTTGTAAAATTCTCCGGCAGGCTTGGCATCAAACAATTTATCCCCAGCAAAAGGGCCCGATATGGGGTAAAAATGTACAAACTTTGCGACCGAGCCACGGGGTACATTTACTCCTTCCGGGTGTACGAAGGGAAGGACACCCAACTGAATCCCCCTGAATGTCCAGAATATATTGGAGCCAGCGGCAAAGTTGTCTGGGAGCTTGTTTATCCACTGCTTGGAAAGGGGTACCACCTTTATGTGGATAACTTTTATACAAGTTTGCCCCTCTTCCGTAATCTTCACCGGAGAGACACCCCAGCATGTGGTACCATAAGAACGAATAGAAAAGGCTTCCCGCAAAAACTGGTCAATGAAAGGCTACGCCGAGGGGAGACGGCGTCTTTGCGGAACCAGGAGCTATTAGCTGTCAAGTGGAGGGACAGACGAAACGTCCACATGCTGACGACAATCCATAATGACACCTACGTGGAAGTCCCAAGAAGAAACGGCCCAGTCCAGAAACCTGCTTGTATTTATGATTACAATTTGTATATGGTGGAGTGGACTTCAACGATCAGATGATTGAACCCTACCTTCCCACAAGAAAATCCCGTCACTGGTATAAAAAAGTGTCCATTTATTTTTTCAGTTTGGCCATGTATAACACTTATGTTATTTACCAAAAATTGACAGAGTACCCCGTATCCTATCTGCACTACCAGGAACAAGTAATCTCCGCCCTTTTGTACCCTGAAAGCCCACCAGAAATTATTCGCTCTGATTATGTGAGCAGACTCCATGAACGCCACTTTCCTGACAAAATCCCCCCCCAGTGAAACAGGCCAGAGACGTCAGAAGAGATGCCGGGTGTGCTCCAGAGGAGGAATTAGAAGAGACACCTCATTTTATTGTCCCGATTGTCCTTCCCAACCAGGCCTCTGTATAAGTGAATGTTTCCGCCGTTACCATACTTCTCTACATTATTAGGGAAGTATGGTAAACGTAATTCTCATTTCCTGTCATTTTCCTCCACACCCCTTATGCCACTGCGCTGAACTGTACATACCTCTGCCTTCTCCGGAATCGACCCTGGCCTGTTATACGACCAAGCTTCTGCCTAACGATAAACATACCTCTGCCTTCTCCGGAACTGACCCTGGCCTGTTATACGACCAAGCTTCTGCCTAACGATAAACATACCTCTGCCTTCTCCGGAACTGGCCCTGGCCTGTTATACGACCAAGCTTATGCCTAACGCTAAATTGTACCTACCTCTGCCTGCTCTGGAACTGACCCTGGAATGTTTGACCACATTTTTTGCCTGCCTCTTGGACTGATCATTTACCCTGCTATGCTAGTGGGAACACAGGGGTCTCACATATGTGAGGGGCTCCAGAAATGCTTTTCTGGATGAAGAAAACTAATTTTTTAGTTTTCTCATTCCCAGATTTAGGGTCTGGAGACTCGGAGGCTTCAAAGAGATTTGGGTGGGAGAAGCCTCTACCCCTGTCCCCAATCTTTCCTGGCCTGCTACTTGGACCATGTTCCTGCTTACTACTAGGACCAATATTTTGGCACTGCTGGCAATGTCTCTACTTGCACTGACCCTGGACTGTACAAGGACATTATCCCTGCCTGTACTATGGACAATATTCCTGCCTGCTGCCTGAACAATTCCATTCACTGTCGCTGACCATGTCCCTGCCTGCTGCCTGGATCAGGGCTCTCCTCCTGTGGACAACTGCACTACTAAAACCACAGGTAATCTTTTGTTTACCCTTTGCTCAGCAGAATGTATTTTAGGGTGTAATTCTTGGTATGTTCATGCTATGTGTTAGAAATATGAAGAGCCTTCAAAAATGTGATAGATTGTAAGGAAATTAGATGTGTAATTTATGCACCTAGAACGCCTGAATGTGCTACTTCAATGTTGTGCCTCTGTATGTGGCCAAAGGAAAAAAACAACAAGAAAGGCGCCTCTTAGTAAACTGTACATTTAATGAAGTATATAGCATTAAAATCACTCACATATAAAACTTAGATAGTCCGGCATGGGGAACTCAGTATAGGCATACAGGATGGCGTCCTCCTCTGTCCCACAGGCTTTTTCCTCTCTTGCTGACGGCAGGTCTGTGTGGCAAAAGACTTCCGGAATCCGTATTAGTTCAAAGCGAGGCTTGGCCACCGCCGAGCAGTCAATTGGGAGGCTGGGACGCTGGAACGCACATCCAAAGTATGTGCTGTACTGCCGTAAAACGACGCGTTTCGGAGCATGCGCACTCGGGCGCGCTCCTTTCTCAAGCTAGGGAGGCAATGAAAGCTGCAGCCTATTTAAGTGCTCTATTGGCACCGCCACCTATTTTTATCTGTAATTTCTAGTATTATATTGTGTCATGCTGCACAATGTACACATATATATGTCCATCAGAACATTGCTTATCCCCATATTTGACATCTAGGTCAGTATATATGTTCATTAGTGCACGTAGGTAGCCATACAAATATATGGTTTACCAGGAGACCAATTGTTTTAGTTTATTCAAACCTATTTTATTTATTTAACCCATGCGATAATAGTATGCACAACAACATGCAAAGCATATGTCCAATCACTATGTACATATTTACACCATATAAACATTTAATTAATTTTTTAATTTTTTATCTAACATAGAGTATAACATATTTTATTTGTCTTTCCCTGCTTGTAAACCTTGATGTAATTATGAGTATGTCCACTAGGTGGCGGTGCCAATAGAGCACTTAAATAGGCTGCAGCTTTCATTGCCTCCCTAGCTTGAGAAAGGAGCGCGCCCGAGTGCGCATGCTCCGAAACGCGTCGTTTTACGGCAGTACAGCACATACTTTGGATGTGCGTTCCAGCGTCCCAGCCTCCCAATTGACTGCTCGGCGGTGGCCAAGCCTCGCTTTGAACTAATACTGATTCCGGAAGTCTTTTGCCACACAGACCTGCCGTCAGCAAGAGAGGAAAAAGACTGTGGGACAGAGGAGGACGCCATCCTGTATGCCTATACTGAGTTCCCCATGCCGGACTATCTAAGTTTTATATGTGAGTGATTTTAATGCTATATACTTCATTAAATGTACAGTTTACTAAGAGGCGCCTTTCTTGTTGTTTTTTTCCTTTGTATACTTGGAGTGGCTTCACCTCCCATCAAAAGGCTGCCCTACTCATAGACTGTTGTCATCTCACGGAGAGCGCACTGCTCAAAAGGACATGTTTTCAGCAACATTCAATATAACACAAACCAAGTAACCTGCGCTATTTTTGCTGTTTTTTTGTGCATAGTATTTCTGAAGCTTGTTTAGAGTGGCTGCAAACAACTGTGGTTTTATTTGTGTTGTTGTTATTGTTCATTCACACTTTTTCATATATTATTAGCATCACACTGGTCACCCCTTTCCCTCTTTCCAACTTGCTCCCCCCCTCCCTCCCCCGTTCCATTCTTTTTCTTTCTTTATTCCCCTCAGCTTCTGACATAATTTCAGTTAACATTGCACATATTGGTCTGATTTTGATATCTAACTAATATCGTGCAGTGAGAATAATTAAGAGTTGTCCAGTCTTAATCGCATACATACATATCTCTTTAACTAGCAAAACGCACATATCATCTACTAACATCGCACTTTGCATATTGTCATGGATTTTATTACTGATATAGAGTCGCTTAAATATAGTATTTTAGATTCATTGCATAATTTATTACCATTGTCCATTTTTAGTCTGGATGTTGTTTTAGATAAAAAGACACGATATAACCTATGCGGAAAATTTAAAAAACTTGAACGTCTTATTCACTCCACCAATTCTCAATGGTGGGACAAATATTTCCTCAACCAATACTTAAAAAATAGAATTACCCCACGAGGTCTCCGCATCATCAAAAACTGTTCCTTTTTAGAACCAGAGGACGCCCTTGAATGGGGCAGCCTAGCAGAATTCTGTACCACTAAATGGATGAATATATTGGTCAAACATAGAGAAAAAAAGTTTGAAAAACTCAAAAAAACTGTAGAAAACTTTACCACAGAGATTATCAATGTAGGACAAAAAGTTCCCTTACCCTGGTTAGATATCCTTAAGAGTAATACCAAAAAACAGGAAAATGATCTCATTTCCAGCAAAATAGGAAAGTTTAGGCGGGATATCCAAGATTATTCAAATAAAAAAGTATTCACATGGATGAAAAAATCCACACGCATCCCACCACTAATGGAAATAGACCCATTCAACCAGCCCATCGCTCCATTACCTCCATCCCATCCCCTATTACCATCACGTGTTTCAGTTGATAAACATAAAACAACTAGAAACATAGAGTGTCCTTCTCGCACAGGTGGCAATACACAACCACTAAATTATCCTCAACTACCTATTAAGCCTCCCAAAGCCCAACTGCTGAATAAACTCAATTCATTTTACAACCGTTCTCTATTAGGTCCCACTAAAAACAAGTCCACTAGTATCCACAAAGGTTCATCCAAAACACAGAACCCCATGCAGATAACAGAAATGGATATTTCTGTCCCAGTAGATGAATCTAGTAGTAATAACAATATAAAAACTCAGAATACCAATAATAGTACTACTGCGCTTAGTGCAGATAGCACTAGATCTTCCCCTGGTACATTATCATCCATTTGTCCAGTCTCAGACATCCCTTCCATTCATTCCACATCTACTTCACAAGCTGCAACCAGCATACCAATCACATTTGGCTCATGTAGCACGCTAGATAACCCATCTTTTTTATCCACAAACCCCTCTCCAGCCACCCAACTAAAAAGAAAATTCACCGGAGAGGCTGTAGAGGGGGAAGAAATAGAAACAGAAACAGTAGCACAAGCAAACAACAACCGGAAACGGTCAAGATCTTTAATTTGTCCCAACACACCCTATCCTCAGCTGAAGTCTCCTTGTTAAACCATGGCCTAAATTTCTCCCCATCCAATAAACCAGACCCATTCATTTTGTTCAAAGACCTTAATAGATACATTAGAAACCTTACACTGCATAGATTTTTTCAAATCAAGGATACAAAAAATACTATAAATGACACCAATAGCTCATGTCCAACGAGTATCATAGATCCTCTATCAGAAAACCTGGAATTTGATTTTGATGCAGAAATGATCGAGATGCTTGAGCATCTCTATCATGAAGATTCATATTCAGGATTAGACCTTTTTACACAACATCTACATACTTCTCCACCTGTTCAACACTCTGGATTAAAACCCAAATCAACATTTTATCCATATCAATCTAAAGGCCCACACCTCACCACATTTTATAATATGGTCTTTTCTGACCTAAAAAAGATGTGTAGTAAGGAGGAGGTGAGTTCCATTACCCTTGGCAGCCTCACTACAAAAGAAAAATTGGCCCTAAAAGCATTAACAGACAATACTGATTTAATTATAAAAACTGCCGACAAAGGTGGCGGAATTGTAATCCAAAGCAGATTGGATTACATAAAAGAAGCAGAACGCTTACTTGCAGACAGTTCCACCTATCAAAAGTTAAGGTCTGACCCGCTACCAGAATTCCAAACTGATATAAACCTTCTTGTTAGTGATGCTATTCAATCTAACATCATAGATAAGAATGAGGCATCCTTCTTACGGAAGGATTTCTACCGTACCCCATACTTTTATCACATACCCAAAATTCACAAAAACCAGACTAATCCCCCAGGAAGACCCATAATCGCCGCCATTGACAGCATTACTTCAGGTTTATCCAAATATATTGATCACCATCTACAGCCCTTAGCCCAAGGACTGCAATCATATATTCGAGATGGAACCCATCTGTTGGATTTATTGAAACCATATAGATGGGAGAATCAATATATTTGGCTATCCCTAGACGTGAACTCGCTGTACACGTCTATTCCTCATACCTTTGGAATATCAGCACTCAATCATTTCTTATCCCAGGACCCATATATGAGCAACAAACAGGCCTCGTTTATTTTGGATTGTGCTAATTATTGTTTAACTCACAATTATTTCACATTCAATGAGCAATACTACCTACAAATTCAGGGGACAGCTATGGGGGCCAACTTTGCGCCCCCATACGCTAATTTAGCTATGGGATTATGGGAGCACAGATACATATGGCATAACAATCCTTTTCTCAGGCATCTCATTTTTTATGGTCGTTTTATAGACGATATTATTATCATTTGGGATGGTCCAATTGAGGTTGTTAATAAGTTTGTGGCCCACTGCAATAATAATCCACATGGTTTGAGTTTTACTCATGTCATGGACAAAGAGAGATTAACCTTCCTAGACCTTGACCTTTTCCATGTTGGCAACGAGATACACGCAAGGAACTTCTTCAAACCTACAGCAGGAAATTCCCTGTTACATTACAAAAGTTGCCACTATGAAAAATGGAAAAATAATATACCCAAAGGGCAATTCTGCCGATTACGAAGGAATTGTACACAATTGACTGACTATATGGAACAGAGCCAATTACTTAGAAAAAAACTCAAAGATAAAGGGTATCCAGAGTCATTGGTAGACCAAGCGCAAAAACAGTATTTACAACCTACACCCTCTAACCAACACCTAAATGAAAATACACCCAACTTATCAGGACGTTTCATTACTGAATATTGGAAGCAATATTTAGAAAACACTGGCCCATCCTTCTTGAGGATCCATATCTCAAACCAGTTCTACCGCCTCATCCCACAATAACTTATAGGAAAGCCCCCAATATAAAAAATAAAATAGCACCCAGCAAATTAAAGCCCATTAAAGATATCGCACCAGCACAGGCCCACATGATCCCCCTTAAGGGCATGTTTCAATGTAAAAAAGCCATGTGCAAAACTTGTATTTTTGTCAAGCATGGAAAAAAACAGTTTACCACTAAAGGAAAAACTTACGTGCTTGACAATTTCTACAATTGTGGCTCGGAGTTTGTAGTTTATGCCTTGAGTTGCCCGTGTAATCTTATCTACGTGGGACGCACCATACGCCCACTAAGGCAAAGATTCGGGGAACATAGAAGAAAAATAGAAGGTGGGAGGGACAAACACAGTGTCCCCCGCCATTTCTGTGAACACCATGCTAAATCCACCGAAGGTCTCGAGGTATGGGTTATTGAACAAATACCAAAAAACTTACCCATAGCTGAAAGATTCCACAGATTGTGTGAAAGAGAAACCTACTGGATTTATTCCTTGGATGCCCTAAATCCTGGTGGAATCAACGAGGAATTAGAAATATCCACCATTTTATAACAATTTTTTACTGACTTGGAGTGTACCATCTGCTCAATATTCATTTGTTAAGAAGAATTCTGCCATAATTTATTATATTTTAATTCTAGTTCCTAATTTTAAAATCCATTTTTAAATCTATTTTTATCTGTAATTTCTAGTATTATATTGTGTCATGCTGTACAATGTACACATATATATGTCCATCAGAACATTGCTTATCCCCATATTTGACATCTAGGTCAGTATATATGTTCATTAGTGCACGTAGGTAGCCATACAAATATATGGTTTACCAGGAGACCAATTGTTTTAGTTTATTCAAACCTATTTTATTTATTTAACCCATGCGATAATAGTATGCACAACAACATGCAAAGCATATGTCCAATCACTATGTACATATTTACACCATATAAACATTTAATTAATTTTTTAATTTTTTATCTAACATAGAGTATAACATATTTTATTTGTCTTTCCCTGCTTGTAAACCTTGATGTAATTATGAGTATGTCCACTAGGTGGCGGTGCCAATAGAGCACTTAAATAGGCTGCAGCTTTCATTGCCTCCCTAGCTTGAGAAAGGAGCGCGCCCGAGTGCGCATGCTCCGAAACGCTTCGTTTTACGGCAGTACAGCACATACTTTGGATGTGCGTTCCAGCGTCCCAGCCTCCCAATTGACTGCTCGGCGGTGGCCAAGCCTCGCTTTGAACTAATACTGATTCCGGAAGTCTTTTGCCACACAGACCTGCCGTCAGCAAGAGAGGAAAAAGACTGTGGGACAGAGGAGGACGCCATCCTGTATGCCTATACTGAGTTCCCCATGCCGGACTATCTAAGTTTTATATGTGAGTGATTTTAATGCTATATACTTCATTAAATGTACAGTTTACTAAGAGGCGCCTTTCTTGTTGTTTTTTTCCTTTGTATACTTGGAGTGGCTTCACCTCCCATCAAAAGGCTGCCCTACTCATAGACTGTTGTCATCTCACGGAGAGCGCACTGCTCAAAAGGACATGTTTTCAGCAACATTCAATATAACACAAACCAAGTAACCTGCGCTATTTTTGCTGTTTTTTTGTGCTCTGTATGTGGCCAGGCTGTGTAAAAGTCTCACACATGTGGTATCGCCATACTCAGGAGGAGAAGCAGAATATATGTTGGGGTGTCATTTTTGCTATGTACATGCTATGTGTTGGAAATATCTTAGAAATGGACAAATTTGGGTAAAAAAAATGTGTTTTCATTTTTTTTCCACATTTTCCAAAAACTTCTGGAAAAAAATGAACCATTCAAAAGACTCAATATGCCTCATAGATTATACGTTGGGGTGTTTTCTTTCCAAAATGGGGTCACTTTGTGGGCGTTTCCATTGTCCTGGTGCTCCAGGGTCTTCAAAAGTGTAATAGGTGGTTGAGAGATTAGATGTGTAACTTATGCTCCTAGAACGCCTGAATGTGCTACTTCAATGTTGCGCCTCTGTATGTAGCCAGGCTGTGTAAAAGTCTCACACATATGGTATTGCCATACTCAGGAGGAGTAGCAGAATATATTTTGGGGTGTCATTTTTGCTATGTACATGCTATGTGTTGGAAATATCTTAGAAATGGACAACTTTGTGTAAAAAAAATGCGTTTTCATTTTTTTTCCACATTTTCTAAAAACTTCTGGAAAAAAATGAACCATTCAAAAGACTCATTATGCCTCATAAATTATACGTTGGGGTGTTTGCTTTCCAAAATGGGGTCACTTTGTGGGCGTTTCCATTGTCCTGGTGCTCCAGGGCCTTCAAAAGTGTAATAGGTGGTTGAGAGATTAGATGTGTAATTTATGCTCCTAGAACGCCTGAATGTGCTACTTCAATGTTGCGCCTCTGTATGTAGCCAGGCTGTGTAAAAGTCTCACACATGTGGTATCGCCATACTCAGGAGGAGTAGCAGAATATATTTTGGGGTGTCATTTTTGCTATGTACATGCTATGTGTTGGAAATATCTTAGAAATGGACAACTTTGTGTAAAAAAAATGCGTTTTCATTTTTTTTCCACATTTTCCAAAAACTTCTGGAAAAAAATGAACCATTCAAAAGACTCATTATGCCTCATAGATTATACGTTGGGGTGTTTGCTTTCCAAAATGGGGTCACTTTGTGGGCGTTTCCATTGTCCTGGTGCTCCAGGGCCTTCAAAAGTGTAATAGGTGGTTGAGAGATTAGATGTGTAATTTATGCTCCTAGAACGCCTGAATGTGCTACTTCAATGTTGCGCCTCTGTATGTAGCCAGGCTGTGTAAAAGTCTCACACATGTGGTATCGCCATACTCAGGAGGAGTAGCAGAATATATTTTGGGGTGTCATTTTTGCTATGTACATGCTATATGTTGGAAATATCTTAGAAATGGACAACATTGTGTAAAAAAAAAATGCGTTTTCATTTTTTTTCCACATTTTCCAAAAACTTCTGGAAAAAAATGAACCATTCAAAAGACTCAATATGCCTCATAGATTATACGTTGGGGTGTTTGCTTTCCAAAATGGGGTCACTTTGTGGGCGTTTCCATTGTCCTGGTGCTCCAGGGCCTTCAAAAGTGTAATAGGTGGTTGAGAGATTAGATGTGTAATTTATGCTCCTAGAACGCCTGAATGTGCTACTTCAATGTTGCGCCTCTGTATGTAGCCAGGCTGTGTAAAAGTCTCACACATATGGTATCGCCATACTCAGGAGGAGTAGCAGAATATATTTTGGGGTGTCATTTTTGCTATGTACATGCTATGTGTTGGAAATATCTTAGAAATGGACAACTTTGTGTAAAAAAAATGCGTTTTCATTTTTTTTCCACATTTTCTAAAAACTTCTGGAAAAAAATGAACCATTCAAAAGACTCATTATGCCTCATAGATTATACGTTGGGGTGTTTGCTTTCCAAAATGGGGTCACTTTGTGGGCGTTTCCATTGTCCTGGTGCTCCAGGGCCTTCAAAAGTGTAATAGGTAGTTGAGAGATTAGATGTGTAATTTATGCTCCTAGAACGCCTGAATGTGCTACTTCAATGTTGCGCCTCTGTATGTGGCCAGGCTGTGTAAAAGTCTCACACATGTGGTATCGCCATACTCAGGAGGAGTAGCAGAATATATTTTGGGGTGTCATTTGTGTAATGTACATGCCATGTGAGAGAAATAATCTGTTATAATGACAAATTGGTGTGAAAAAAAATAAAAATAAAAAAAATCTTAATTTTGCAAAGAATTGTGGGAAAAAATAACAACTTCAAAAAACTCACCATGCCTCTTACTAAATACCTTAGAATGTCTACTTTCCAAAAAGGGGTCATTTGGGGGGTATTTGTACTTGCCTGGCTTGTTAGGGTCTCAAGAAATGAGATAGGCCTCAGTACATCAGGTGTGATCAGATGTGATCAATTTTCAGTGATTGGCACCATAGCTTGTAGACTCTATAACTTTCACACAGACTAAATAATATCCACTAATTTAGGTTATTTTTACCAAAGATATGTAGCAGTATAAATTTTGGCCCAAATTTATGAAGAAAAATTACTTATTTGCAAAATGCTATAATAAAAATGAAGAAAAATTCATTTTTTTACAAAATTTTCGGTATTTTTTCATGTATAGCACAAAAAATAAAAAACCCAGAGGTGATCAAATACCACCAAAAGAAAGCTCTATTTGTGTGAAAAAAGGACGAAAATTTCATATGGGTACAGTGTTGCATGACTGAGTAATTGTCATTCAAAATGTGAGAGCACCGAAAGCTGAAAATTGGTCTGGTTAGGAAGGGGGTTTAAGTGCCCAGTGGTCAAGTGGTTAAAATCCATACCAGACCTCAAGGGTCTGGTATGGATTTTGAAGGGGGACTCCACACCATTTTTTTTTAAATTTTGGTGCAGGGTTCCCCTTAATATCCATACCAGACCTGAAGGGCCTGGTATGGAATTTGGGGGGACCCCCACGCATTTTTTTTTTACATTTTGGTTGGGGGTTCCCCTTAAAATCCATACCAGACCTGAAGGGTCTGGTATGGATTTTGAGGGGGACCCCCATGCCATTTTTTTTTAAATTTTGGCGCGGGGTTCCCCCAATATCCATACCAGACTGAAGGGCCTGGTATGGAATTTGGGGGGACCCCCACGCATTTTATTTTTTTTAATTTTGGTTCAGGGTTCCCCTGTGGGGGAATTCCATGCTGTTTTTATCAATGAACTTTTATGTGTATTGCCGGGAGTCGGGTCCGACAATTCATTATAGCCGCGAGTACTTTTAAATGACTTTTTTTCCTTTAGAAATGTCATTTTGCTCTCGGACTGTTGTAAACACGGGAAACATGCGCCACTTTACAGGCATACTATAGACACCCCCCAGGTACGAAATTTAAAGGAATATTACACTTTTATTGTTTCACTTTAAGCATTATTAAAATCACTGCTCCTGAAAAAATGGCCGTTTTTAAAACTTTTTTTTGCATTGATACATGTCCCCTGGGGCAGGACCCGGGTCCTCAAACACTTTTTAAGACAATACCATGCATACAAGCCTGTAAAATTAGCACTTTTGATTTTTCATGTTTGTGTCCCATAGACGTTAACGGTGTTCGCGTGTTCGAACACATTTTTTGCCTGTTTGCATGTTCTGGTGCGAACCGAACCAGGGGGTGTTCGGCCCATCCCTACTGAGGAGGAAAGATGATGTTGGATGTCCTCCAGCCAGGAAATTAGATTGCCTCTACCTGACTAGCTGCAACTTCTAATGCACACTGTGAGCCAACAGTGTGCAGTAAAATCAGAAGCAAGCAAGCATAGGGAGAGAGAGCATGTACAACATTAAAGGTAGGGCTGGAGTTTCTTTAGGCAAATGTATTTTTATTTTCTTTTACGACCTGAAATTGAATGTTTTAAAGCCCAGTACTGCACACAGTCCAGAATTCTATTCTCTCTTTTATAGATATGTCAATATGAAACATTGCATATTTTTTGGTATTCTCATTTTCAAACTTCTTTACATGTTTACGGGGACTTTTCTTTGCCCCTTGTTTGTTAAAAAAAGAAAAAAAAAGCTTTCAACATTTGATAGCTACAGCTGAAATTTTCACACAAAAGGGAATGTCTTTTGGCACGCCTTGTGGCTCCACCAAATGTTTTAATCAGAGACAAAATATCTGAAAGGAGACCACTACTGCTGTAATATCTCTTTTGATAACCCATAGTGCTCTAGTTATCTGTAAAATATTGAATTAATGGTATAACTCCTCTTACCTATATTACTTTAACCCAAATATTACTTTCTAATATAAAGTTGATGAGCTCTTTTGTTAATGATCAGCTTAAGTTTAGCTCAGTTGAATAGCCTATCCTATAACTAAGTTTGTGTTACTACATTTAGGTTTAAAAGGTTATTGAAAGGAGAAGTAAAGCCAAAGGTCTCTTGGCCCTACTTCTCTTGGGGCTCACAGGAGTGCACTTTGTTCTGCACTCTTGTGACCCAAAAGCCCGCTGTTGGCTGACATCACTCAGCTGGTCCAGACTCTGGAGAGATCCCGACTTTAATGTTGGGAACCATTCAGATGCCTGATCAACAACTGGCTCAGTTTCTCAACACGTTGCTGAGAGCCTGAGCCAGCTGCTCCCATCCCCTCTCTCTGCTCACCGAAGACTAAGAACTGAGTTCAGTTCTGGGTGTAGAGGCGGCAGGGGACAGATGCAGCATTAGATTGATGCTGCATCCACCTAGGTGAATATAATGCCGCGTACACACGGTCGGACTTTCCGGCATACTTGGTCCGGCACACTTTCCGACGGACTTTGTCCGCCAGGTGTGCCGGACTTTAAAACGGACGGACTTGCCCACACACGCCGGGACTTTCCGGCGGGCTAAGTCCACCCGTCTTTCCGACGGACTTTCGCCGGAGTTCCGGCGGACTTTCAGAATGAACGGACTTGCCCACACACGGCCAAGTCCGTTCATTTTGAACGTGACTCAGGTGCGACGGGACTAGCAAAGGATGTCAATCTTGCCGCTTTTATCGGCGAGATTGACACCTTGCGAGCCCCGTTGCGGGGCATACCAGGCCCTTAGGTCTGGTATGGATTATAACGGGAAGCCCCTACGCCGAAAAAACGGCGTGTAAAATCCATACCAGACCCCGATCCGAGCACGCAGCCTGGCCGGTCAGGAAAGGGGGTGGGGACGAGCGAGCGCCCCCCCCCCTCCTGAACCGTACCAGGCCGCATGCCCTCAACATGGGGGGGTGCTTTGGGGGAGGGGGGCGCCCTGCGGGCCCCCCCCCACCTCAAAGCACCTTGTCCCCATGTTGATGAGGACAAGGGCCTCTTCCCGACAACCCTGGCCGTTGGTTGTCGGGGTCTGCGGGCGGGGGGCTTATCGGAATCTGGGAGCCCCCTTTAATAAGGGGGCCCCCAGATCCCGGCACCCCACCCTATGTGAATGAGTATGGGGTACATGGTCCCCCTACCCCTTCACCTAGGGAAAAATTGTAAGTAATAAAACACACTACACAGGTTTTTAAAATATTTTATTAAACAGCTCCGGGGGTGGGGATCTTCCTCCGGCTTCGGGGGTCTTCTTCCGGCTTCGGGGGTCCCTCCGCTTCATCTTCTCCCGGCGTCCGGTTGGTTCTTCTCCGCTCTCTTCTCCCGGTGTTCCAGTTCTTCGGCCGGCTCCTCTGCTGTGTTCAGGTAGCTCTCTTGCCAGCAGAGGTCCGGACTTCTGAGCTGCTGGGCTTCTTCTCTTCTCTTCTCTTCTCTTCTCTTCTCTTCCCCCAGATGTTGACACGACGCTCTCTCCGGCTGGACTGGTCTCCGAGGGCTGCGTTGTGACTTATATAGGCGGAGACCCCGCCCCCTTTTGATGTCACAGTCCCTGGGCATGCTGGGACTGTGACGTTTTAGGGGGCGTGGTATGGATTTTAGGGGGGACCCCACGCCGTTTTTTCGGCGTAGGGGCTTCCCTTTATAATCCATACCAGACCTAAGGGCCTGGTATGCCCCGCGCTCGCCGCAATAGGAAAATTTGTTTTTCCTATTGCAGCGAGCGCGAGATGCAATACCCTGCCCTCGCGTCGTATCTGGTCCGTCGGACCAGCATACACACGAGCGGCCTTTCCGTCGGACCAGCACACACACGAGCGGACTTTCCGCCCGAAACTGAGTTCGACTGAAAGATTTGAAACTTTCTTCAAATCTAGGTCCGGCGGGCTTTTGGGAAGAAGTCCGCCGGAAAAGTCCGCCGCCGCCCACACACGGGCGGATTGTCCGGCACACTCTGGTCCGCCGGACCAAGTATGCCGGAAAGTCCGACCGTGTGTACGCGGCATAATGGTTTATTATTTTTTTTTATACTCTCAAGCTTCTCTTTGAACTGGAAACACTAATGGCATTGTATTTTTTCACTTATGTATGTAGGCAGCAGCATTAGTTCATATCTACTGTGATGGTTCAGTGCTAGTGTCACACGGAGGCACGGAGATGGGACAAGGCATTCATACCAAAATATCTCAGGTAAACTAAATTTTGCTTATTCTTATTTTTATGACTTCATTGTTCTGCATAGCTGATACTTCTGTCTTGGTATAACTTTAAAATGACTAATGTTTTTTTATAAAAAGATGGCCACAAATAGTAGATTGCATGGTTTGGCTACACCGGCAAACTATATATGTATTAAATAAGTTATACACTAGATATTTCATAAATACCACATGGATATGTCTCCAAAAATTTTAAGGGCCAGTTTACCGTCCCTCAGACTTTAAAGGGATCAGATTGTGGCCAGTGGTGGTAGAAAATGTCCCAGAAGGAGTAAACAATGTCCCAGGCTTGGTGGTCAGTAAGAATAAAAAAATACATACTGTACAGCCTGTGGTCAGTAAGAAGGGGAACAGTGCCCCATCATTGGTATCAGTGGGAAGAATAGTGCCCCATCTTTGGTTTCAGTGGCAGGAATACTGTTCTATCATTGGTATCAGTGGCTGGAATACTGCTCCATCATTGGTATTAGTAGGGGGAATACTGCCCCATCATTGGTATTAGTGGAGGAATAGTGAAACATCATTGGTATCAGTGGCAGGAATACTGCTCCATCATTGGTATCAGTGGGAGGAATAGTGCAACATCTTTGGTGTCAGCGGGGGTAATACTGCTCCATCATTGGTATCAGTGGGAGGAACACTGCACCATCATTGGTATCAGTGGGAGAAGTAGTGTCCCATCATTGGCATAAGTTGGAAGAATAGAGCCCCATCAATGGTATCAGTGGAAGGAATAGTGCTCCATCATTGGTATTCATGGGGGGAACAGTGTTCCATCTTTGGTATCAGTGGGAGGAATACTGCCCCATCTGTGGTATCAGTAAGAGGAATACTGCCCCATCATTGATATCAGTGGGAGGAGTAGTGTCCCATCATTGGTATCAATGGGAGAAGTAGTGTCCCATCATTGGCATAAGTTGGAAGAATAGTGCCCCATCAATGGTATCGGTGGGAGGAATAGTGCTCCATCATTGGTATTAATGGGGGGGGAACAGTGCTCTATCTTTGGTATCAGTGGAAAGAATACTGCCCAATCTGTGGTATCAGTGAGAGGAATACTGGCCCATCATTGCTATCCGTTGGAGGAATAATGTCCCATCATTGGTATCAGTGGGAGGAGTAGTGCCCCCTGTTGGTGGCAGAGGTTTTGATGCCTTGGATCAGTGGGAGTACTCCAAGCGCAGAGTATTAGTACTTCAAGCACAAAGTAAAGGTAAGCAAAGGGTTCATCTGGCCCATATGGAGACCACTAGACTCTAGTCTAGCGTTTAATTATATTTTTTTGGACAGTAGAGAAATCCAAATCAAATCGACCCTTTGCCTTCAAAACAGCATCAATTGTTCTAGGTACACTTGTACACAGTTTTTGAAGGAACCTGATGGGTAGGTTATTCCAAACATCTTTGAGATCTAACCACAGATCTTCTGTGGATGTAGGCTGCCTCAAATCCTTCTGTCCCTTCATATCCCAGACAGACTCTATGCTGTTGAGATCATGGCTCAGTGGGGGCCAGAACTTCACCTCTAGGACACCTCGTTCTTTACGTCTTTTGTCTTGCTGCAAAATACGTTTAGGGCCAGTCACACGCCTCTCTGATGGTATGGCATGATGCATAAGTATTTGTCTGTATCAGCATTGAGGGCATCGTTGAGAATGACCAAATCTCCAACTCCATTTCCAGAAATGCAGCCCCAAACTTGTAAGGAAACTCCACCATGCTTCACTGTTGCCTGCAGACACTCATTATTGTACCACTCACCAGCCCTTTGGCAAACTGCCTAATGCTACAGCCAAATATTTAAGCTTTTGACTCATCAGTAAAGAGCACCTGCTGACATTTTTTTCTGCACCTCAGTTCTTATGTTTTCATGCATAGTTGAATCGCTCAGCCTTATTTCCATGTCAGAGGTATGGCTTTTTGGCTGCAATTCTTCCATGAAGGCCACTTCTGGACAGACTTCTCTGAACAGTAGATGGGTGTACCTGGGGCCCACTGATTCCTGCCAGTTCTGTACTGATGTCACTGCTGGACATCTTCTGATGTCAAAGGGAAGGAACCATGGTGTACCCTTTTCCTTGGCCAACCACTGTGTCTATGGTCCTCAAGGTCCTCAACCTTGTCCTTTGGGCTGCTTCAAAAAAGCTTGCCACGGCCCATCTTAAAACCTCAGCATACTTTGAAATCTTTGCCTGGGAGAGGCCTTGCTGATGCAGTATAACTACTTTGTGTCTTGCTGCTGTGTTCGGTCTTGTCATGGTGTATGACCTGTAACAAGAAACTGTCTTCTACAACCTCACCTTAGTAGCAGTTTGGCTGTTCCTCCAGTTTTAAGCCTCCTACAGCTGCTTCTGTTTTACTTAATGACTGTTTCAACCTACACATGAAGTTGATAATCTTTAGCATGTGCCAGGTATAATTGGTTAACCACTTCAGTCCCGGGAGATTTGGCTGCTCAATGACTGGGCCATTTTTTGCGATATGGCACTGCGTCGCTTTAACTGACAATTGCGCGGTCGTGCAATGTTGTACCCAAACAAAATTGACGTCCTTTTTCCCCACAAATTGAACTTTCTTTTGGTGGTATTTGATCACCTCTGCGTTTTTTATTTTTTGCGCTATAAACAAAAGAAGAGAAATATTACAGCGCACACATGCAAAAAGATTCACCTCCAGCAAGGCTAATTTAAAAACACCTAAACATTCTCAAAAGGACATTTTAAAAAATATGGGGATTTGGTCACACCATATTGCTATATGGTGCTAAGCCCACTTACTGCGACAAAGTACCCCATAATTAGTGGGTCCTACACTTTCCATAGATTTGTGAGATCCTGCTTCTCTGAACCATGAGAGCTACACTCTTCTAAATTGGAGAATTTAAAGGTCTCCACCTATGACACAAGTGGACACTAATGAGAGGTAGTTAATGAGGGATTAGGGTGCTCCTATCCCAAAAGGATTTGGTCAGAATCCAGACAAAATTCACAAACAAGATATTTGGGGGGCACACCTTCTCACTAAAGCTGGTGCAGCCATAAGACCATACAATAGAAGAGAAATATTACAGCGCACACATGCAAAAAGATTCACCTCCAGCAAGGCTAATTTAAAAACACCTAAACATTCTCAAAAGGAAATTTTCAAAAATATGGGGATTTGGTCACACCATATTGCTATAAACAAAAGAAGAGCGACAATTTTGAAAAAAAACACAATATCTTTTACTTTTTGCTATAGTAAATATCCCAATTTAAAAATAACAAATACATTTTTTCCTCAGTTTAGGCCGATATGTATTCTACATATTTTTGGTAAAAAAAATTGCAATAAGCGTATATTGATTGGTTTGTGCAAAAGTTATAGCGTCTACAAACTATGGGAAAGATTTATGGCATTTATATGGTGTTTTTATTATTTTATTATTTTTTACTAGTAATTGCGGTGATCTGTGATTTTTAGCTGTATTGCGACATTGTGGTGGACAGGCCGGACACTTTTGACACATTTTTGGGACCGTTGACATGTACAGAACGATCAGTGCTATAAATATGCACTGATTACTATGTAAATGTCACTGGCAGGGAAGGGGTTAACACTAGGGGGCGATCAAGGGGTTAACTGTGTTCCCTATGTTTGTGTCCTAACTGTGGAGGGATGGGACTAGGAGAGATGACAGATCGCTGTTTCTACTTTGTAGAAACGGCCGATCTGTCTTCTCTCCTCTGACAGCACAGGGATTTGTGTGTTTACACACACAAACTCCCGTGCTGCCACTCGTGCACGTGATGGCATGTGGCTGGTGGCGATCACGCCTGCCGGCCACGTGCATCGGGTCCCCTGCTGTGCAGTGGGCGCTCGTGCCTTCGGCAGCACTCACGCGCCCTCTGGTGGGTCTCCTGGGCAAAGCCGTATATATACGGGATTTAGCCCAGGAGAGCCATTCTGCCGCTGTATATCTGCATGAGCCGGTCAGGAACCGGTTAATCATACACCTGACTCTAAACCTACATCTCTGACTTTGTGCAAATGTACAAAGTGTGCAAGTGTAAGAATTAATGCTGGTTTGAAGCCAAAGGCTAGTCACACCAAATATTGATTTGATTTAGATTTTCCTTCTGTTTGCTCACTCACTGCATTTTTCAAATTGACAAAAATAAACAATTAAAGTATATATTTTTGAAAGCATACTTAACAGCCTTTCTTCACATCTGCCAAGAACTTTTGCACAGTACTGCATATTTTCCAAGTTGGGAGCTCAGATAGTTTACAGTTAGGGTCCATACTCTGCAGAGATTCCCTGTTGCAGCAGTATGGCTTTAAAAAATGTTTGCAGATGTATACAAAAATAGTTTATTTAGGATTTTTTGCTGACTGGCTGAAATGTGTGCTCTGTATTATTCAGTGTTCTGCCATGCCCAAGTGTACTTTGCTTTTTCTACTTATAATTGCTTTTTTAAGTCGGCCATACATGGATCAAGATCAAATTTCGATCCATATATGGGCAGGCTGTTTGTACCCAAGTCAATCAATGGACCAGCCTGCTGGGTTTTTGTCATGCAATAACTGCCGGCAGCTATAGCCACTAGCAGTGATCATTGTGTTCTGCCAACTGGGAAGGCTCCCCTCTCCCCCTCCCCCATTGACAATAGAGCTACTGGAGGGATTTCCCCATCAATACTGACTGTATGAAAGGGGGAATTAAGTGATTTTCTTTCCTTCCACCCGTGGTGAAAAGAAAAGACAATTATCTATGGGCTGCCTTAGAGTCTGGATCCCTGGTGCCCATCTTGGGATTCTCCCTTTGATGCTCCTGTCTGTGTTTTCTTTGCTTAAGTGCAAAGTATGGCTAGTGAAGGATAAATATTCTTTAAAATGGGTTGTAATACATTAAAGTGATTGTAAAGTCTTGCTGTTTTTTTTTTTAATAACAAACCTGTGCAGTGGTTTTGCACAGAGCTGCCCGGATCCTCCTCTTCTCGGGTCCCTCTTCGCTGCTCCTGACCCATCCCTCCTGTCGAGTGCCCCCACAGCAAGCAGCTTGCTATGGGGGCACCCGAGCTGAGCTGCAGCTTCGTATGTCCATTCAGACACAAAGCTGCCATTCGACCCTGCTCTCTCCTGATTGGCTCCCGTGGCTGTCAAAGTCAGTTAGCCAATGGGGGCGCTGCTGTGTCTCAGCCAATCAGGAGGGAGAGTCCCGGATGGCCGAGGGACTTGTGGACATCGCTGGACAGAGATGGGGCTCAGGTAAGTATTAGGGGGGCTGCTGCACACAAAAGGCTTTTTATCTTAATGCATACAACTCCATGTCAGGGGCTCGATTAGAGTCCAGCTTTATCAGAAAAAAAAATGCCACTGCTCTAGATGGTAATATCAGATGAAAGCAGAAAATGCAGGCAAAATTATTTCACCAATCATTCTCTCCCCCACTTTCAAAGTACCAATAAACTTGCTCATAATAGTGCTGAGCAAAGTAACTAATATGTAATGGAGCTGTGTAGACATGTGCAGAACGGAAAAATTTGTTTCGTTTCGGATAGATTTGTTATGCTACTAATTTTGTTAAGTTGATTTGTTTTGGAATTCATTTAGTTTAGTTTAATTTTAAATCCATTTATAAATTTTCTAGTAAATTCCAAATTTTGGGGAACGTTTCGAATTCGGATTGGTCGAAAAATTATGGTCCGATTTGAATTCTGTGTGAAGAATAGCTGGTTAAGGAGCAGGTTGGGGAGCCAGCCGCTGCGTCCTTAACAACCGATGACTCATCAGGGGGACTTCCCTGCTGATAGATGAATGCAAACTAAAGAATGCCGACAATGAAGAATGCAGAAAAAACAGCCTGCCCCTCCCTTATCCATACCAGGCCCTTCGGGTGCTTTTTGGTGCCATGTACCACATACTCATTTACATGGGGGGTCGGGTTCTGGGGGCCAGGGTTGTGGGGAAGGGGCCATTGTCCCTATTAACATAGGAACAAGGTGCTTTGGGCAAGGGGGCCCTCCTTGTTAAAGAAGACTTACAGATTCCAATAAGCCCCCAGCCCATAGATCCCCACAACCACCAGGCCAGGGTTGTGGGCAGATGTCATCTTGAGGGCATGCGGCCTGGTATGGTTCAGGAGAGGGGGGTTGCTCACTCGTGTCCCCCCCCCCCTTTCCTGGCCTGCAGGGCAGCATGCTCGGACAAGGGTCTGGTATGGATTTTGGAGGGGACCCCATGCCGTTTGTTTCTGTTTTTTTGTTTGTTTTTTTTACTTTGCCATGGATTTCCACTTAAAATCCGTACTAGATCCGAAGGGCCTAGTATAGAGAATGAGGGGACCCTGCACTGTTTTAAAAAAATAGATAAAAATGAATGCTATTCTGAATAAACAATGCTAAAAATACAATACGAATTCTGAAAACGAATTGGTCCATTGATGCAATATTGGACCAATTTGTTCCATATCTTCGGCATTTCTGTTGTATATTCGGAAATCCGAATAGCTGGTTGTTAAAGTGGTTGTAGACCCACATTTGTACATTTTACCTATAGTTAAGTCTATAATAAGGCTTACCTATAGGTAGTGGAAATCTCTGCTAAACGTGCATCGTTTAGGAGATATTTCCTGTACACTGTGCTAATGATGTCATCGGCGCATGCGCTGTGAAGAAACGGACCTCCGTGCTGTTTCTTCACTCGTATGTGCCGTGACTGATGGTGCGGAAGTGGGCGCACACGGCTCTGGCCAGTCACAGAGCTGGGGTCTGCGGAAGAGGGCAGAAGATGGACGTGGCCACCAGTAGGGAAACCGCAGGCTTCATTTTCAGATAAGTGGCACATAATGGGCTAGTATGTGATGCATACTAGCCCATTATGCTTTTACTTTGCAGCGTAATGAAGAGGAAGTAAAACCCATCAGGGTTTACTTCCTCTTTAAGGTGTGGGCAGCCGCTGGCGTCCTTAACAACCATGACTCATCTGCTGTCAGTGGACAAAGCAAATGCTTGTTTAAAAAAAAAAGTTTGGGAGTCCACCCCCCCACTCGGTCTGGTATGGATTTTGAGAGGAACCGGTGCTTAGAACAGTCCCGTGCTTAGAACAGTCCCTGCAACAAATTTACATTTTTAAAGGAATAAAAGTCATTTAAAAATGCTTACGGCTTTAATGTAATGTCAGGTCCCGGTAATAGGGATGAAAATCAGTGAGACAAACGGCATGGGTACCCCCCAGTCCATTACCAGGCCCTTTGGGTCTTGTATGGATATTAAGGGGAACCCCGTACCCAAATTAAAAAAAGGAAAGGCGTGGGGCCCCCAGGCCCTATATATTCTGAACAGCAGTATACAGGCGGTGCAAACAAGACAGGGACTGTAGGTTTGTTAAGTAAAATCTGTTTGTAATTTTGAACTGGTAAAGTGTTTAGCTCCAGCCAAAAAATCTATTTTAAGCTTTTTGGAAAACATAGGGAAGGTTTATCACCCCTGTGACATTTGTTTTGCTGTCTGTGCTCCTCTTCAGAAGATTTCACCTCACTTTCTGTCCCAATGACAAATGTTTTTAGAAAATTTGGGGGTTTTAGTGAAACAAGGATTGGTGATAAAGCATCAGTGGAAAGGAGAAACGTTTTTCCCATATTAACTCTTACAGGAGAGAATTTCCCTTCCTAGGGGTAGATTTCATCTAACTTCCTGTTGTCTCCTTCCATTTGCAAGTAGGAGTCGTTTGTAAGTTGGATGTTTGAAAGTAGGGGCCTGCCCTATATACTCTGCAGAAATTGTGGCTGTCACGGAACGTCCCTTACTCCGCTTGAGTGCTTCCGTCAGTATACCGCTTCCTAAGTTCTGGAACACGAGCCCAATGGATCTGGCTATAGGAACCCCAAGAACTAGACAACACCAGTCTTGGAGTACATCAGGACTAACTCTTTATTTGAGATCTCACACACATTTATACAGCAGGCTGACTCAAAGCTAACCTAATTAACATGAGCTAATTTACTAAAAAATGTACCCAGACCAGATGACAGACTTGTGGGCACCGAGCTTCACACAGTAGTATAAACACAATAGCTGGAGCTAATTACAATTAACAATACAAACAACAATCCCCCCCCTCCTCAGCCTAGTCATCAACAGTTCATCTCCTAGCCAGTCCTGGAGGCTAATGTGATCAGCTCATTCAATTAACATAAACACAGGTAGTTGGAGTTGATGACACCAGCATCTCCTCACAGGATGTGTCCCAACAGTATGAATCAAACAACATACAATATATACATATATACACGACTGAGTCCGATCAGTACAGTTCAGACTGGATTTCTAATTCACCTCACAAAGACTATTGTTCCATTGAAAATCCAGGGCCCATAATCAAAAGGCAAGAGGCTTGCATTCAGTCCTCTCCAACAGCCTCTGTCACGGCTAGGTCTGTCACAGTGGTCTTAGGTGTTGGTGTTGCCACAACACTGTAAGCCCTCACAGGGCCCTGCTGTGAAGTATTAGATCAAGAATTGTAATTACATGCCCCTGTTGAACAGGGGCAGAAAATTGGGCCTTTGGTGATGGTGGTGGTGCTGGTGCCACAACACTGTAAGTCCTCACAGTTACTCTTGGTGGGCGCTGGAACGGGCCCTGCTGTGAAATATTAGATCAAGAATTGTAATTACATGCACCTGTTGAACAGGGGCAGAAAAATTGGGCCTTTGGTGGTGTTGGTGCCACAATACTGTAAGTCCTCACAGTTACTCTTGGTGGGTGCTGGAACGGGCGCTGCTGTGAAATATCAGATCAAGAATTGTAATTACATGTCCCTGTTGAACAGGGACAGAAAAATTGGGCTTTAGACACTGGTGCTGGTGCCACAACACTGCAACCCCTCACAGATACTCTAGTTGGAGTGCAGGAACGAGCCCTGCTGCAAAGAATTGCATCAAAAATTGTAACTACACGCCGGCTGAAAAATTGGGCCTTAGTCACTGGTGCTGGCGCCACAACACTGCAACCCCTCACAGATACTCTAGCTGGAGCGCAGGAACGAGCCCTGTGCTGGTGCCACAACACTGCAACCCCTCACAGATACTCTAGTTGGAGCGCAGGAACGAGCCCTGCTGCAAAGAATTGCATCAAAAATTGTAACTACACGCCGGCTGAAAAATTGGGCCTTAGTCACTGGTGCTGGCAACATACAAAGAATTGCATCAAAAATTGTAATTACACGCCCCTGTTAAACAGAGACTGAAAAATTGGGCCTTAGCCACTGGTGGCGGCACCAAGAAACAAAAATATTCTTACAAGCTATCAGCATGATCATTGAGGAGGAAGAGGATAGTCACTCAGCATAACAGGATAGTCACTCAGCATCAGCATAGGTAGTCTTCAAGGGATCTGACATTTCAAAAAAATGCATCGGTTACATCAGCATCAGGTGCTTGGTATCTGGTGGTGATCCAAGACTGATTCATTTTTATGAAGGTCAGTCGATCAACCGAGTCGGTGGACAGGCGCACCCTGTGATCGGTTAAAAAGCCCACAGCAGCACTGAATGTGCGTTCCGAAAGAACGCTGGATGCAGGACAGGCCAGTAGCTACATTGCATACTGTGCCAGCTCTGGCCAGTGATCCATCCTCAAGACCCAGTAACCCAGAGGATTTTCATTGGAAAAGGTGTCCAAGTCAGATCTTGCTTCTAGGTATTCCTGCACCTTGTAAAACAGACGCTGGCGATGGTTGATAGAACCGATCATAACTTGGGGCTGCGTACTAAAAAATTGTCTGAACGCATCAGTCAGACGGCCACCTTCTCCATCGCTCCTTCTTTGATTGACCGAAGCCTCAGCAACACGTTGTCCAGGAACAGGAGTTTGTAACCTCCCAGTCTCTGGGAACGTGTTGCACAGACCTTTCTGCAAGGCTTCCCGAAGATGTTTCATCCTCTGCTCCCTCTGCGACAGCAAGATAAGGTCTGCAACCTTACCCTTGTAACGTGGATCAAGGAGGGTTGCCAGCCAGTAACAATCCCCCTCCTTGATACCAGGAATACGAGGATCCTTCCGCAGGCTTTGCAGGATCAGGGAGGCCATGCAGCGTAGGTTTGCTGAGGCATTCGGTCCGGAGTCCTCTGGGTCACTAAGGACGACATGATCCGCAGCCACCTCCTCCCAGCCATGTACAAGTCCATGGTTTTCTTGGGACTGTAAATGATCCCTTAAAGACTGCTGCTGATGCTGAGTGCCAGGCTCCACCTCCATGCTGACACAATCCTCCTCCTCGTCCTCTTCCTGTGTGATCGGCGGGCACGCAGGAACACTGTCTGGATAAAAGGGGCCTTGAGAGCTAAGGAAGTCCTCCTCTTCCTGCCTCTGTTGTGCCTCAAGTGCTCTGTCCATTATTCCATGCAGCGTGTGCTCCAACAGGTGGACAAGGGGGACAGTGTCACTGATGCATGCACTGTCACTGCTCTCCATCCTCGTGGCCTCCTCAAATGGTGACAGGGCAGTGCATGCATCCCTGATCATGGCCCACTGGCGTGGAGAAAAAAAACAAGCTCCCCTGACCCTGTCGTGGTGCCATAGTCGCACAGGTACTCATTGATGGCCCACTGCTGCGTGTGCAGCCGCTGCAGCATGGCCAACGTTGAGTTCCACCTGGTGGGCATGTCACAGATTAGGCGGTTCTTGGGCAGGTTAAATTCCTTTTGGAGGTCTGCCAGTCGAGCACTGGCATTATATGACCGGCGGAAATGCACACAGACTTTCCTGGCCTGCCTCAGGACATCCTATAAGTCCGGGTACCTGCCCAAGAACCGCTGCACCACCAAGTTAAGGACGTGAGCCAAACAGGGCACATGGGTCAGTTGTCCCTGTCGGAGGGCGGAGAGGAGGTTGGTGCCATTGTCGCAAACCACCATTCCTGCCTTAAGTTTGCATGGCATCAACCACCTCTGAACCTGCCCCTGCAGAGCTGACAGAATCTCTGCCCCAGTGTGGCTCCTGTCCCCCAAGCACACCAGCTCAAGCACCGCATGGCATCTTTTGGCCTGCGTACTTGCGTAGCCCCTTGAACGCCTACGGAGCACCGCTGGTTCCGAGGACAAAGCACAGGAAGAGGCCATGGAGGAAGAAGAAGAGGAGGGGTGGAGGAGAGAGGTGTGTCAGAATCACCAGTAGTGACATTTTGGAGGCGTGGTGGCGGAACAACCTCCAACACTACTGCCCCTTGTCCTGCATTCTTCCCAGCTGCCAGCAGAGTCACCCAATGCGCCGTGAAACTTACGTAACGTCCCTGTCCATGCCTTCTGGACCATGAGTCAGTGGTAATATGCACCTTACCGCTGACCGCCCTGTCCAGCGAGGCCAAGACATTGCCTTCCACATGCCGGTAGAGAGCTGGAATCGCCTCCCGTGAGAAAAAGTGGCATCTGGGAACCTGCCACTGAGGAACCGCACATTCCACAAACTCACGGAAGGGGGCAGAGTCTACCAACTGAAAAGGTAGCAGTTGAAGTGCTAGCAATTTAGCCAAGCTAGCATTGAACCGCTGGGCGTGTGGATGGCTGGGAGCGAACTTCTTTCTGCGGTGCAGCAGCTGGGGCAGGGAAATTTGCCTGGTACAATCTGACGTCGGTGTACCGATAGCAGATTGCCCGCAGGTACTTGGCTGTTGACAAACCCAATTCCACACCTTCATTCATCTCAGTGCAGGTCTCAGAGAGGACTGAAGGTATAGTGGGGTTGGAGATCCCAGCTGATGAGGAGCAAGGAGAGGTCCTCTTTGTTCTTTGGTGTGGGTCTTTTAGGTACGCTTGCCAACAAACTGCATGGCAGGTCAACATATGTCTGGTCAAGCATGTGGTGCCCAAGCGGGAGATGTTTTGGCCACGTGAGATACGCTTGAGACATATGTTGCAAATAGCAATGGTGCGATCTGATGCACTCGTCTCAAAAAAGGCCCACACCAAAGAACTTTTGGAATAACGCGCAGAGACAGCAGCGCCCTGCACATGCGGAGCTCTGCGGTGTGATGCAGTCAATGTGCTGCTTTTAGGCTGGCCCCTGGAGGGCATCCTGCCTCGTTGGTGATGTGCCTCCTCCTCCTCTCTCCTATCAGGCACCCACGTGGAGTCAGTAACCTCATCATTCCATCCCTCCTCATCACTGGAGCAAACCTGGCAGTATGCTGCAGCAGGGGGAACATGACTGCCAGATTGCTGTCCTTCTTGGGCACCCCCTCTGTCTGGGCTCATGTTAATGCCTTCCTCTAGCTGAGTACCATCATCGGAGCCTTCAAAACGCTGGGCATCCTCCTGGAGCATGTACCCAACACTGTGGTCAAACAGTTCGGGGGACTCCTCAGGAGGACATGGTGGGGCTAGGGAAGGAGTGGCTGATGCCATTGAGCCGAGGGAAGAGGCCGTGTTGGCAGCTGCTTTGCCAGACAACGTACCCTGAGCCTGGGTGAGAGGGGATGAAGAGGATGAGGACGGCTTGGTCATCCACTCGACCAAGTCTTCTGCATGTTGAGGCTCAACACGGCCAGCTGCCGAAAAAAAGGCCAAGCGTGTCTCACGGCCACGTGCTGATGAGGATGCACTGTGTCCACGACCAGCACTGTTGCCTCTAGACACAGAGCCTGCTTGCCCTCTTTTTTTGGTTTGTGACTGTCTGCCTCTCCTTGTTGGCCTTCCAGACATACTATTGGCCTGCAGTGAGATGTAGAAGCACAAAACTGGGATGTATATATATATATATATATATATATATATATATATAAATATATATATACCGATTATACTGCAGCTAGTAGAATCAACTGCCTGCCTGTAGTATTATTAGTATGAGAACACCTGCACTTGTCTTCAGGTAGCCATACTGTAGATGCAACTGTGCAGGGTACACAGTACAGTAACTGGAAATACTTTAAGAGCCTACACAAGCACCTGGCTTCAGGTAGCTATACTGTAGGTGCAACTGTGCAGGGTACACAGTACAGTAACTGGAAATATGTCAAGAGCCTACACAAGTACCTGGCTTCAGGTAGCTATACTGTAGGTGCAACTGTGCAGGGTACACAGTACAGTAACTGGAAATATGTCAAGAGCCTACACAAGCACCTGGCTTCAGGTAGCTATACTGTAGGTGCAACTGTGCAGGGTACACAGTACAGTAACTGGAAATACATCAAGAGCCTACACATGCACCTGGCTTCAGGAAGCTATACTGTAGGTGCAACTGTGCTGGGTACACAGTACAGTAACTGGAAATACGTCAAGAGCCTACACAAGCACCTGGCTTCAGGTAGCTATACTGTAGGTGCAACTGTGCAGGGTACACAGTACAGTAACTGGAAATATGTCAAGAGCCTACACAAGCACCTGGCTTTAGGTAGCTATACTGTAGGTGCAACTGTGCAGGGTACACAGTACAGTAACTGGAAATACGTCAAGAGCCTACACAAGCACCTGACTTCAGGTAGCTATACTGTAGGTGCAACTGTGCAGGGTACACAGTGCAGTAACTGGAAATACTTCAAGAGCCTACACAAGCACCTGGCTTCAGGTAGCTATACTGTAGGTACAACTGTGCAGGGTACACAGTACAGTAACTGGAAATACGTCAAGAGCCTGCCTGTGCTATTAATAGGATCAGAAGAAGCACACAAGCACCTGGCTTCAGGTAGCTATACTGTAGGAGCAACTGTGCAGGGTACGCAGTACAGTAACTGGAAATACTTCAAGAGCCTACACAAGCACCTGGCTTCAGGTAGATATACTGTAGGTGCAACTGTGCAGGGTACACAGTACAGTAACTGGACATACGTCAAGAGCCTACACAAGCACCTGACTTCAGGTAGCTATACTGTAGGTGCAACTGTGCAGGGTACACAGTGCAGTAACTGGAAATACTTCAAGAGCCTACACAAGCACCTGGCTTCAGGTAGCTATACTGTAGGTACAACTGTGCAGGGTACACAGTGCAGTAACTGGAAATACTTCAAGAGCCTACACAAGCACCTGGCTTCAGGTAGCTATACTGTAGGTGCAACTGTGCAGGGTACACAGTACAGTAACTGGAAATACGTCAAGAGCCTGCCTGTGCTATTAATAGGATCAGAAGAAGCACACAAGCACCTGGCTTCAGGTAGCTATACTGTAGGAGCAACTGTGCAGGGTACGCAGTACAGTAACTGGAAATACTTCAAGAGCCTACACAAGCACCTGTCTTCAGGTAGATATACTGTAGGTGCAACTGTGCAGGGTACTCAGTACAGTAACTGGAAATATGTCAAGAGCCTGCCTGTGCTATTAATAGGATCAGAAGAAGCACAAAAGCACCTGGCTTCAGGTAGTTATACTGTAGGTGCAACTGTGCAGGGTACACAGTACAGTAACTGGAAATACGCCAAGAGCCTACACAAGCACCTGTCTTCAGGTAGATATACTGTAGGTGCAACTGTGCAGGGTACTCAGTATAGTAACTGGAAATATGTCAAGAGCCTGCCTGTGCTATTAATAGGATCAGAAGAAGCACAAAAGCACCTGGCTTCAGGTAGTTATACTGTAGGTGCAACTGTGCAGGGTACACAGTACAGTAACTGGAAATACGCCAAGAGCCTACACAAGCACCTGGCTTCAGGTAGCTATACTGTAGGTGCAACTGTGCAGGGTACACAATACAGTAACTGGAAATACGTCAAGAGCCCACACAAGCACCTGGCTTCAGGTAGCTATACTGTAGGTGCAACTGTGCAGGGTACTCAGTACAGTAACTGGAAATACGTCAAGAGCCTACACAAGCACCTGGCTTCAGGTAGCTATACTGTAGGTGCAACTGTGCAGGGTACACAGTACAGTAACTGGAAATACTTCAAGAGCCTACACAAGCACCTGGCTTCAGGTAGCTATACTGTAGGTGCAACTGTGCAGAGTACACAGTACAGTAACTGGAAATACTTCAAGAGCCTACACAAGCACCTGGCTTCAGGTAGCTATACTGTAGGTACAACTGTGCAGGGTACACAGTACAGTAACTGGAAATACGTCAAGAGCCTGCCTGTGCTATTAATAGGATCAGAAGAAGCACACAAGCACCTGGCTTCAGGTAGCTATACTGTAGGAGCAACTGTGCAGGGTACACAGTACAGTAACTGGAAATACTTCAAGAGCCTACACAAGCACCTGGCTTCAGGTAGCTATACTGTAGGTGCAACTGTGCAGAGTACACAGTACAGTAACTGGAAATACTTCAAGAGCCTACACAAGCACCTGGCTTCAGGTAGCTATACTGTAGGTGCAACTTTGCAGGGTACACAGTACAGTAACTGGAAATACGTCAAGGGCCTACACAAGCACCTGGCTTCAGGTAGCTATGCTGTAGGTGCAACTGTGCAGGGTACACAGTACAGTAACTGGAGATACGTCAAGAGCCTACAAAAGCACCTGGCTTCAGGTAGCTATGCTGTATGTGCAACTGTGCAGGGTGCACAGTACAGTAACTGGAAATACGTCAAGAGCCTACACAAGCACCTGGCTTCAGGTAACTATACTGTAGGTGCAACTGTGCAGGGTACACAGTGCATTAACTGGAAATACGTCAAGAGCCTACACAAGCACCTGGCTTCAGGTAGCTAATACTGTAGGTGCAACTGTGCAGGGTACACAGTACAGTAACTGGAATTACATCAAGAGCCCACACAAGCACCTGTCTTCAGGTAGCTATACTGTAGGTGCAACTGTGCAGGGTACACAGTACGGTAGCTGGAAATACTTCAAGAGCCTACACAAGCACCTGGCTTCAGGTAGCTATACTGTAGGTGCAACTTTGCAGGGTACACAGTACAGTAACTGGAAATACGTCAAGAGCCTGCCTGTGCTATTAATAGGATCACAAGAAGCACACAAGTACCTGGCTTCAGGTAGCTACACTCTAGGTGCAACTGTGCAGGGTACACAGTACAATAACTGGAAATACGTCAAGAGCCTACACAAGCACCTGGCTTCAGGTAGCTATGCTGTAGGTGCAACTGTGCAGGGTACACAGTACAGTAACTGGAAATACGTGAAGAGCCTACATAAGCACCTGGCTTCAGGTAGCTATACTGTATGTGCAACTGTGCAGGGTGCACAGTACAGTAACTGGAAATACGTCAAGAGCCTACTCAAGCACCTGGCTTTAGGTAGCTATACTGTAGGTGCAACTGTGCAGGGTACACAGTACAGTAACTGGAAATACTTCAAGAGCCTACACAAGCACCTGGTTTCAGGTAGCTATACTGTAGGTGCAACTTTGCAGGGTACACAGTACAGTAACTGGAAATATGTCAAGAGCCTGCCTGTGCTATTAATAGGATCAGAAGAAGCACACAAGCACCTGGCTTCAGATAGCTATACTATAGGTGCAACTGTGCAGGGTACACAGTACAGTAACTGGAAATATGTCAAGAGCCTACATGAGCACCTGGCTTCAGGTAGCTATACTGTAGGTGCAATTGTGCAGGGTACACAGTACAGTAACTGGAAATACTGTAAAAACACCTGTCAGTATATTAGGAAGAGAGGATCAGGATCTAGCTAAACCGAATACAGTGTATATGTGTGTATATATATATATATATATACACAACACCTGGGGTGCATACATACACACAATACACTGTAAGTGCAGCTAACTGACTCGACCTGCCTACTCTATCTAACTTAAATCAAATGACACTGTCTCTCTGTCTATCTATCTCTCTCTCAACGCCGGAACACACTACACAGGGCCACCGTGCAAGCGGCCTTACATAGTGTGGGGCGTGTACTAAACCCTCTGAGCCATAATTGGCCAAAGCCACCCTGGCTTTGGCCAATTACGGCTCTCTGTACAGACAGCGCTGTGATTGGCCAAGCATGCGGGTCATAGTGCATGCTTGGCCAATCATCAGCCAGCAATGCACTGTGATGCCACAGTGAATTATGGGCCGTGACGCTCGAATTTGGCGCGAACGGCCCATAACGTTCTCAATTCGGCGAACGACCGAACACATGATGTTCGAGTCGAACATGCGTTCGACTCAAACACGAAGCTCATCCCTACTCTTGAGCTGTCAGTGGGCTTCCCTGCTGACAGCTCAAGAGGCATCGGTTGTTAAGGACGCAGCAGCTGGCTTCCCGGCCCACTCCTTAAAAAGCAGCTATTCTTCACACAAAATTCAAATCAGTCGATCATTTTTCGACCGATCCAAATTGTTCTGAAAATTTGGAATTTCTTAGAAAATGAATATACGAAAGGAAATGAAACAAATTTCAACGAGATTTGGATACATTGGAGATTCAGATACATTTAAATCTCCGAATAACCAAACATTAGTCTGAATTTATATTCGGACCGAAATGAATTGCACATGTCTAGAGTTGTGCAAAATTATAAGTTAAACACACACAAAGGAATAACCTTATATTGTTTTTTCTTGTAAATGCAGATTGCCAGCCGTGAATTGGGAATACCTATATCATACATCCACATCTGTGAAACAAGTACCACCTCTGTACCCAATACTATTGCCACTGCTGCCACTGTTGGGACAGATGTAAATGGGATGGCAGTCAAGGTATTTAGTATTAAATTATTAATTGTAGCATTCAGAAAATATGCATACTGTACATAATTTGGTTATCATCTAGAAATAACTTGGCTTACACAGCTGCAGAATGATTACCAACCCTGTTTTTATATAAATACACAACAATACAGAAGTCATGCAGTTATTTGTTTCATTAATAAACATGTAGAGCTAATAAAAAGTAATCCTCAATATTTAATTTTCCTCTTCACAGGATGCTTGTAAAAAACTTCGAAAACGACTTGAACCCATTACCACCAAAAATCCTGCAGGTTCTTGGGAAAGTTGGGTAGGTGGATTTATGCGGGAAAATTCTAGGCACAATACACTATTGAAATGAATACACGTTAACTTAACAGATTAATTGGTATTCTGTTCATCTAGTCTTGTGATCCAGGCGCCACTGCCAGAAAGCACAGCAAGGTTTGCAACAACATGCAACTTACTACAGTTAAAGTTGAATTCCAGGCATGGATATTTTTACTATAGTTATATTGGTCCAGACAATGTAACCACACATATACCTGGCCAATCTCCCTGGAAGCTGGAAATCACTGTAGTCGGCGCTGCTACTACGGTGATCTCACCTAGCTTCTGGCTGCCCTGCTACATTGCGAGCACTTTGCATTTGCTATATGAATGCAAAGTGTATTCTGATAGGACCAGGTGGAGATTGTGATGTCACCATCTCATTTTTTCACCCATTCATTTGGGAAAATACAAAGTGTTCTCTGAATGGCACCCAAACCAAGTGGACAACCTTTGGTGTTTAGTAAGCAGCAGGGCAGCCACTCGTAACGGGACCCGGAGCTAGTGGTGATCACTGTAGTAGTTAGGGTTGCCACCTTATCCCTTTAAAACTGAAAACATTTTAATTACACAGGTTCTGTGGCAGATTAGGGAGATAATTAAACTCACTTGGTGCCTTATCTGAATTAAATTAGCCTCAGAACCTGTGTAATTCATATGTGTTCGGTTTTAAAGGGATGAGGTGGCAACCCTAGTAGTAGTGGTACCTACTACAGTGATTTTCAACTTCTGGGGGGATCAGCAAGGTATGGTTACATAGTTACATCGTTAATCTGGTTGAACAAAGACTTCCACTTCAACCAACATAGAAAAAAAAACACACACACAGAATGAAAACCTCCATAGACAAAATCCTATACCCACAGTTGATCCAGAGGAAGGTCAAAAAAACAATAAAACATGATCCAATTCTCTACAGCTGGAGAAAAAAAATCCTTCCTGATCTCCCAACAGGCAATCTGATATTCCCTGGATCAACTTTACCTATGCAAATTTGTATCCAGTTGTATTATGTGCATTTAGGAAATAATCCAGGCCTTTTTCAAAATAAAATTCCTGAGCTGGCCAGAACCAGCGCTTGAGGGAGTCTATTCCAGATTTTCACAGCTCTTACTCTGAAGAAGCCTTTCTGTATTTGGAGATGGTATATGCATAGTTACATTTGTCCAAGCTGGACAAAAGTAACCTACTGTATGTGTTGCTGTGTGTTGGGCTACAGCAATATGGAGAAGGAGACATTGCTTTTAATTTTTTTCTCCCTCTGAGATGCTGTGTTATGCTGCACCATTCTCCTCTGGCCAGCAGGGGGAGAGCTAAAGCCAAGCAAGCGCATAGATTTCTATGCAGAGCACTGAGAATTCTGGTAATTGTAGTTTGGGACAGCAGCCATATAATGGGACCCATAGACTCTTTGGACTACAGATCCAATGGACACTGTACAGTAGGAGGAGTGAAGACAGGGTTTTTGTTAAACTGCCCAGGAAAAGTTCATCCTCTTGGCACCGAGGAGAGAGGAGAGCAGAACAGTTCTATCCAAGTATTCACCTGCCAGAGGGGATGTGTGCCTGAGGCTTATGCCACGTACACATGATCAGACTTTCTGACAGGAAATGTTCGATGTGAGCTCGTTGTCGGAAAGCCCGACCGTGTGTATGCTCCATCGAACATTTGCTGCCGGAATTTCCACACATAAATGTTTGAGAGCAGGTTCTCAAATTTTCTGACAACAAAAGGAAAGTCTGATTGTGTGTACACAAGTCCGACGCACAAAAGTCCACGCATGCTCAGAATCAAGTACGAGACGGAAGCGCTTGGTCTTGTAAAACTAGCATTCATAATGGAGCTAGCACATTCGTCACGCAGCAAATTTTTAAATCTTTCAATGCAGCGCATTCTCTTCTTCTTTATAATGCTAGAATAATGAAGTTGCTTTGCTGCTGATATTCACACAGAGTTCTGTCAAACTGATTTTTTAGTATTTCTCGTGATCTCATGAATAATCTTTGTTTTTTATCAAGATCTCCAGAATACTCTTTTTTTATTTTTTTATAGTGATCTCTTTTTAAAAAAAAAAAATTTCTCCAGATCTCCAGAATAGATTTTTTTTTATTCTAGTGGTCTCCATAATATTTTTTTGTCCTTTTGTGTGTCAAGTTACCGCAACGCCATTATTATCTTGTATTTTTTTACCTCGAATAGGTTGGTTGGTGTTGGTGTCCCTTCTTAATTTGACATTGTATTTTTGAAATGTACCTGCCTACTCATAAACAAACTGTCCTATTTGAAATAAAACACATAGCCAAGTATTTGTCAAAACAAAAAATTTAAATTTATTAGGGGTCCTAACAAAATAAAGAAGAAGGCAACGCTGGAGTAACAGTTGGAATTGTTGAATCCTTTGTACCCCAGGGCAGACATCAATTATTTGCTGCTGGGCACGGCCACCTCCTGGCTGCCACTTTCCACAGCCACCTCCTGGCTGCCACTTTCCACGGCCACCTCCTGGCTGCCACTTTCCACGGACACCTCCTGGCTGAGACTTTCCTGGTATGAAAATGGGACTTAGTTTTAGTTTTTTGGTCATCAATCACACACAATTTTGAGCTCATGACTGTTGCAAATTGAATGTTAACAAATCGAAAAGACTATCCTTCTGACCCCAGCATTTTTTATTCTTGTCCCAATCATTTTTGGCTACTATTGTCTATTGATATGTAAACCACTTTGTTTAATCAGAAATTAGTGATCAATAATAGCATCTAGTTAACATCATTCAATTTTTGACAAGAAATATGTTGAACAATGCTATACCTGGCTCAAGCTGGGCTCCTCCACATCTTCTTCCTGGGTGGAAGGCCCGGGTTGGACTTCTGAAGCCTCATCTGATGTGGAAAGAAGTGTGGAAGGAAGTGTAGATAGTGATGGCCTAGGTTCACTCTGGTCTGACAAAATCCACAGTCTGTCAAAGTATCACAGCCTGGGGACATAAACGTCATCTGCTGCTGCTCCTGATCTCATGGAATCCTGGACCTTCTTGCGCTCCCTATTATATGTGCTCCTCAGGCCACCAATTTTGGCCTTTAAATAGTTGATGTCTGCCGTGGGAGTCACCAGCTTCACCAATTCCAACGGTTTCTCCAGCGCTGCCTTCCTCTTTAGTTTGTTGGAGTATTCTCGTGTTTGACTTGCCAGAGACATGGCAGCTCCCTGTACATGTCTATGAAGTTTGGCAGGAAGTCTGGGTCAGTGAATTTATCCATTTTCTCTGCAAGACACAACACAAGACAAACCCTAATGTCAGGCTAAACTCTTCTGATCTTGTCCCAATATAGGCCTCAATCTATAAGCAGTATAGGCCACTAACCACTGATGCTCCAAGTTAAAATTGTACCTTCGTTTGCACGATCGGCTCTTACGATACTCCGTCCTCCGCTCACAGATCGTACGTACGACGCACGCGTGTTATGCTTTATATACACTGCGCATGTGTGAAACTCTGCCCCTGACCTTCTTTCTAGTGTATTCCCCGCCCCTTCTCTTTCGGCGCAGTGGGAGAGACAGCAGGTGCATGCAGAGAGCAGCAATGAGGAGAATGAGGAAATCCCGGAGCATGGCAGTTCCCGATCCAGGAGGAGATATAAGGCCTCAAATATGTCTTTTGTAGAGATGGTGGAGATGGTGGACATCTTAAAGAGGGCCGACTATGATGGGAAGTATGGACCGTATAGCAACCCAAATGTGAGAAAGGCCAAGATCATGACTAAAGTTGTGAGAAGTCTGCACAGGAATTTTGGTATGACGATCCAAGGAGCAATTGAGTAAACACTGGTCAGACCTGAAATTAAGGGAGCAAGATCAGTACAGATGGATCAAGAAAGTGCTGCAAAAAAGTAAGTATTTGTCGTGTGTTCCTATTATTGTTATTATTACTTTAGTGCTGCTCCATGTGCTTTTCTTTACTGTTGTACAGTTTAAAATGGCAAGTTTCAGGTTCATGGGCACAGTAATAGTTTGTAGTAAACATTGTTCGTTCACCCACTAATACGATGTTTTTGGCAGATGCAGGTTAACTACATTTGTTCATGCCTATTTGTATTAAAAGATGTTTAGTACATTGTTGTCTAGATGGGTTTGTAACTAGAATGAAATGCAAACTTGATTCAGTGTAAGGAGAGGACACTCAGCAGCTGTTTACACATCTGGACGCAGGAGCACTAGTGTGGGACACCAGAACACTCTTTTTAGGGTGTCCCACACAGGTGCTCCAGTGGATACTAGGGGTCTCTCCATGTGTGAAACTTTAACAAAAAAGGTAAATATTCCTGCTTTAGAAAAGGAAAAAACATGTTTTCAGCTTGGAACTCTGCCAATACAGACAAATGTACGAAACTTCCAAGCAATGTTTCATATTCCTATTTCTGGCCTCAAATATCTGTGTGCTAAGTATACCTTTTTTTATTCACATAGGGGAGAAAAGAATCGGGACATCTAAGGACACCACAGACCCCACTACTCATGAAGAAGGGGAAATCCCCACACACCATGAAGAAGATGTGGAGTGAGAGGTTCAAGAAGTGACCACAGCAGGTCAGTGTCTGAGACCACAGCTTCAAGTAATAGATGTATGCCTGCATATTTATAATACATGGTGTGTTTTTTTATTTTTAGGTGATGTGGATGTTGTAGAAGAAGAAACTCATTTCAACAGTGCAAATGCACAGATCCTCATCGGTTGGATCATGGTGTGCAATCGGGATTTAGAAATGGTCAAGCAAAATATCACTGATGTCCAAAAAAAAAATGACCAACATCATTGATGTTTTAGGCAGAATCTAAAAACAACAAAAATTTAAAAGTTGCTCTTTTTTTTTTTTTTTTTTTTCTAAAGTTTTAAAGTAATTTGAAAGCCAAATTTTGAAGATGCACACAGTGTGTCAACATGTGCTATCTGCCATCACGGGATATCAATGTACATCAATGTACGCATTTTGTGGGTGCAACCCCTTCCTCGCAACTAAAGTAGATGAGAGGAAGGGGTTGTACCCCCGAAACACGTCCATTGATCCCCCATGATGGGAGCTAGCACATATTGACATTAGACATGGGATCAGGAGGGAAATCACTCAATGTATCAAATACGTTACATTTGGACTATTGAAGAAAATGGCCAAAAATAAAAGGCCATTGGAGAACCTAGGAGACAGATAAGAAACACAAGCAGTAAATGAAATGAAATATGACTTCAGTTTATACATTTTTTTATTTTAAACATGTTTATATATTCTCTGGCATATCAATGACCCCCCTACCAGCAAAGTACTCTAGATACTTTTGGCGAACTTCGCAGGTGCTTTTGGGGCAAGCCAGGATGGCCAGGTTCAAGAGCCGTCAGAGTTGTGTTATCCGGTAATAAATCGGCCTCAGTCCCAACTGAGGACACATAGTTTGATGGATTTTTTCGCAAAAAGTTATGTAATATGCAGCATGAAAGTGCAATGGGGGTTATTTACTAAAGGAAAATCCACTTTGCACTGCAGGTGCACTTGAAAGTGCACTGAAAGTGCACTTGGAAGGAAAGTTGCTGTAGATCCGAGGGGGATATGCAAGGAAAATAAAAAACAGTATTTTAGCTTGCACATGATTGGATGATAAAATCAGCAGAGCTTACCCTCATTTCAGATCTACCCCTTAGATTTAGAGCGACTGCACTTCCAAGTGCAGTTTCAGTGCACTTTCAAGTGTACTTGCACTGCAAAGTGGATTTGCCTTTCGTAAATAACCCCCAATGTGATTGATTTTATATTCTTCCATGTTAATAGCTGTGAGAAATAGGCGGAACCAGCTGGCCATTATTCCGAAGGCATTTTCAACCACTCTAATTAAAAACCCTCTGGTCCGGGGTGTGGGTCCTCATCGGGAATGGCCACAGAAGATGGTCCTCCAGCGCAAAAGCTTCATCTGCGACTAAGACGAACAGGAGTCCTGCCACATTGTCTTCCAGAGGTGGCAAGCCCAAGCTGCCATTTTGTAAAACTCTGTCTGGGAGATGACTCCACCATCTGACATCCAGCCATTTTTCCCCACGTCCACATACAGAAACTCGTATGTCGCCAACACCACTGCCAACAACACTATACTATTATACCCCTTATAATTATAATAGTATGACCCCGAGTTGGGGGGTGGGACGATGCGGACGTGCTTCCCATCTATTGTCCCACCGCAGTTGGGAAAGTCCCACTGTTGGGCAAACTGGGAGGCCAGTCTGCCATTCATGTGGGTTTGAGGGAAACCATGGAGTCAAACAAGAAAAAAAAAAATAATAATAATTGGTCATTTTGTACATAACATTGCAAGCAGATTAGACACAAACATTCTTGGCCAACATAAGTAGAACATTTATTGGAATGAGTATTTAAAGTCAAAAGTATAAGGTCCACTTATCAGATCCCCCCCCCCCCCCCCCGATGGCCCAGTGTAAAAATTTTAGGGGAGGGGGAGATGTTTTGGACAGGTAACCTTCTCCACTTCATTGAGAGCTGAATGCATAAATAATGTGTGTTACTTTGGCCAGCCCCTCCTTACTTACACTATTGGCAGCCCACTGGACATGTAAGAAGTGTCATAATACAAAAATATGAATACACACTGTACAAATTGAAGCACATTTTTACATTCTGCAATTACCTATCCAGATAATAGGAGAACAAAACTTTAAACAGTACCATTTGAAAGTATTCAGGCAGGCCCTTGCACTACATGCTTTGGTGAATTCATCCATAAATCTGACCACAAAAGAGGCAGGTATAGTGTGTATGGGTTTGGCAAAGTCAGCAGATAGAGTATTGGTATCGGCTGACTTAGCGGTTGTGGGGGAGGGAGGGTTCCCAATGAGTTTGGGCCCAAAAAAAAAGCCTCTTGCACTTTGCCTGAATTTAAGGCCAACAATAACATTTGTGCACATTTTAGGGGGTGTTTAGGGTAAGCACTACAATGGAGCTGACAAAATACATTAAGTGACTAGGCTAGGTGTGTAATGGCCCAGGATATCATGCTGGGGAGGTTAGTGAAGGCAAATATGCATGAAGGACAAAAAAGGAGCATTAAAAGCTTACAGCATGCATGAGGACAGAGAGGACATTCACAGCATATTACAATCATGGTAATTAGGGAATTATGAAATAAATACAATACATGAGTAAACATTAAATACATAGAATGTGATGTTAAAGGATAAAACTTTGCTTAATATAGTCCTTCTGCAGGACCTGAATGATGGCAGAACAGGTCTCTGGAATAATGATTCCCAGAGCCTGGGGGAAGATTACAGTCGTAAACTTGATATCCTGGAGACTTCTCCCCATCGCCAAGTACCGCAAGGTGGCGACGAGCCTCTCCTCGGGAGTGATGGCTTGCCGCATGCAGGTGTCCTGCTTCATAATATAGGGGGACAACAAAGACAACAGATGGTAAAAAACGGGGTCCGTCATCCGGAGATAATTCCTGAAATCATCAGGATTATTCTCCTGGATCTCCCGCAACAAAGGCATGTGCGAGAATTGGTCACGCTGAAGGAACCAATTCTTCGTCCATGAACTCCTCCTCACCCTGCTCATGGACTGGACTTGGGTCAAAGCAAGAACTCCAACACCAAGCCCAAGCACAGCACAAACTCTATGATGAGTACGTACCCAAAACATGGCCTGAAAACGGTCGGCTGGTCAGAACAAATTAACAGAATGCAATGAAAATCAGAAAGAAACTGAGAAGAACGATCTGAAAATCAGAAACGAGCTGACAAGAACGCACTGAAGAACAGAAGCGAACTATTAAATAGAACGCACTGAAAGACAGGAATGGACTGACAACACGCACTGAAGAACAGACACGAACCCACAAGCACAAACTGCAAAGCAGAAACTAACTGAAAAGCACGAGGCTGAAAAGCGCGAATCGTCTCTCACCAAACTTCTACTAACACGAGATAAACATGAGATTAGCAGAAGGAGCCCAAAGGGTGGCGCACTGGCTATTGAACTTCCTTTTTATAGTCCCGTTGTACATGTTGTACGTCACCACGTTCTTGAAGTTCGGAATTTACAACATTTGTGTGACTGTGTATGCAAGACAAGTTTGAGCCAACATCCTTCGGAAAAAAATCCACGGTTTTGTTGTCAGAAAATCCTATCGTGTGTACGCGACATTAGAGTGAGCACACCTGGGGGCAGCGCAGCACCGCCCACATCACAGATCCTGCACCTTTGTCACAGAGAAGCTGGAGCTTGCACTTGCCCTCTGCTTCCCACCACTGGCTTTCAGGGAGGGACTGAGGGGGCCCCCTTATACAGCGAGCATCCTGGGACCTGGTGAGAGAGTTATCTGCCCTTTTTTTACACTGCTAGCAATGACCAAGCCATTAAGGCCCCTTTCACACTTATACGACTTGTCCCACGATTTTGTACTGCAAAATCGCATGACAAGTCATTCTCCATGGTTTTCAATGACTACCATTCATATTAGCACGACTTTAAGTCATGCCAACTTCAAAGTAGTCCCTGCACTACTTTGGTCCAACTTACATGCGAGTTGATGTCCATAGACCTCAATGTTAAACCCTCAAGTAGCATGCAAATCGTACCTGAATAATATAGACATGATTTCAGTACGACTTTGTAAGCACAAGCTGTAAGCACAAACAGCTTTTGTAAACACCAACCCTGTGAAGTCATACAAAGTAGTATTGATCCTGAATCGCGGCAAAATTGCGCAATATCGCCGTAAAATAGCGGCAAAATCGCAGCCACGAAATTGCGGTAAAATCACGCGACTTTGAAGTCGCACAAGTGTGAAAGGGGCCTTAGAGCAGGACACCAAGTGCACCCAATCTATACCGCACTCATACTGCACTTATTCCAAACCTAGACTGCATTAAACAGAACCTTTACCGCATCTGAACCACATCTACCTTGCACCTGTGCCAGAACTTTACAGCATATATATTGTACCTATACTACAAGCAGGTTAACTGGGACTGTTAAGTGTAAAGATGCTCTTAAAGGGCCCCAATGATAGCCAGCAGAACATCTCAAAGGATTGCCCCTTTCATAATAATTATTCTGCAAGCCCCCTTTGTTCCTCTGCCACATCCACTACCATCTTCTTCTTTTAGACAGTGCTTACCCAGTCGGTCTAGAACTAGCATTGCCACCACAAATGCACTCTGGAAGTATAGTTCCAGCACTTGGTAGATTAAACTTTACTATTGCTTACTTCTGTACTTGATGTGGCCTTGCTACTGTTTATGCTGATCTGGATGCCATCTTCTGTCTAGTCCTTACTGATAATAACTTTGTATGATAAATTGTGTTATTACCATTGTTAATCCATTTTATGCTTGCCTAGTTACCAACCCTATTGGGTGACACTATATTTAAGTTTGCCTTTACTACCTGGTTTGGTTCCTGTTTTCTTTGATATAACACCACTATTGGGTACCAAGTATTACTTTCAGTGATTTCCAGCACTATTGTATGTTTATACAGTCAACCTAGTGTGCTAGAGGGGCTGGGTTCTTGAAAAGGTTGAAGCAAAGCACAGAGGACACAACCTATCCAGCGGCTGCTATGGCGATAGCCAGCGCTGGCCCAAGACATTGTGCTGCCTGGGTCCAGGAATTAAATGCTGCCCGCCCCACCAAAAAAAAATCATGCCCACCAAAAGGCCCCCACATCCATTATTTTATATCATGACAATTAAAACTAAAATTAAATTTATCAGGAATCATGAAGTCAGATTTACATGCAAGGCAGGGGTGGTAGGGGGTTCAGACAGAGGCGTTCGTGGTGGTGGTGGTGGGGGTTCAGTCTGAGGCAGCAGTGGTGTTGGTAGATGTGGTGGTGTGGGGGGGGGCGGGGGATTCAGTCAGAGGCAATGGTGGTAGTGGGGGGTTTAGACACAGGCCAGGGTGATGGGGGGAAGTTTAGACACAGGCAGGGGTGACGGGGGTGGGTTTAGACACAGGCAGGAGTGGCAGGGGGGTTTAGACACAGGCAGGGGTGGTGGTGGCGTTTGGACACAGGCAGTGGTGGTAGAGGGGTTTAGACACAGGCAAGGGTGTTTGGACACAGGCAGGGGGGTTTAGACACAGGCAGGGGTTGCGGGGGGTTAAGACACAGGCAGGGGTGGTGGGGGGTTTAGACACAGGCAGGGGTGGCTGGGGGGGTTAGAAACAGGCAGGGGTGGCGGGGGGTTTAGACACAGGCAGGGGTGGGGGGGTTTAGACAAAGGCAGGGGTGGTGGGGGGTTTAGACACAGGCAGAGGTGGCGGGGGGGTTTAGACACAGGCTGGGGTGGCGGGTGGATTTAGACATAGGCAGGGGTGGCGGGGGGGTTTAGACACAGGCAGGGGTGGTGGTGGGGGGTTAGACACAGGCTGGGGTGGTGGGGGGTTTAGACACAGGCAGGGGTGGCGGGGGGGTTTAGACACAGGCAGGGGTGGCAGGGGGGTTTAGACACAGGCAGGGGTGGCAGAGGGTTAGACACAGGCAGGTGTGGCAGAGGGTTAGACAAAGGCATGGGTGGCAGAGGGTTAGACACAGGCAGGGGTGGCGGAGGGTTAGACACAGGCAGGGGTAGCAGAGGTTTAGACGCAGGCAGGGGTGGTGGAGGGTTAGACACAGGCAGGGGTGGTGGGGGGTTTAGAAACAGGCAGGGGTGGTGGAGAGTTAGGCAAAGGCAGGGGTGGCGGAGGGTTAGACACAGGCAGGGATGGCGGAGGGTTAGGCACAGGCAGGGGTGGCGGGGTTTAGTCACAGGCAGGGGTGGTGGAGATGAGATCAATGGAATTGACACTTTCTTGCTCTCAGTGTCAGACTGTCAGCCGTGCCTCCAGCGATCCCTCTTTCAACATGGGGTCTCCGTGCACAGCAGGAAGCTCCCCCAGCCGTCAGCTGACTTTCTCTTGTCCCGACATGTCAGCAGCAATGGGAGGGAGCTGTGGAAAGGATGGGTGGAGGTCCGTTATGTGGGTATGACAGCTAGTACTCTGCCATTACCTCTAACAGCAGCAACGCCGCCCAGGCCATCCTCATAGTAGGATAAGGGGGGGGGGTGGAGCGGGAGTTCCTCCACTGTCTTTTTTGGGCGTCAATGTGTCGCCCCTCAGAACCTGCCGCCCAGGTCCCATGGTAGGGTCGGCCCTGCTGGTAGCGCTGCATATGTAAAAAATATACCATGCCTGGAATGTCCAGTTTTCAGCCAAGCAAATAGGAAGGGGGTGGAGTGAAGGAGGGGTTGTCAATTAAAGCAACCTAGGTTTTTTGCCCTGAACATACGTTGGGGCCTATTTGGTGTTAGTGTATATGATCATATTAGATGCATTAGCCCATTAGCCATGTGAGTCAAGAGCTGCTTTGTGCACATTCTTTGCACGTTTTTACAAATTATGACTCACAATGTCTTTTCTGTAATAGGTTGAAGAAGCCTTTTTACAAAGAATAAGCCTTTCTGCCACTGGATTTTTCAGGTAAAGTACTATACTCATGTATATTTTAAGATAATGTTCAATCAAGTAACTTTCTAATTACATAAAAAATGTAAAAGCCAATTGTATTTCAGATTTAGATGGAAACCTGCAAACCTAAGATTGCCCAGACATCTGTGCACTCTGGGATCGATTTTTACTAAAGGCAAATAAACTGTGCATTTTGCAAAGTGCAGTTGCTCCAGAGCTCAGTAAATGAGGTAAAGCTTCACTTTGCAAGAAATACCCAGTCACATCCAAGGAAAACAAAATAAAGGCATTTTTGCTTGCACATGGTTGAATAATGGAGGTCAGCAAAGCTTCTGCTCATTTACTAATCTCTGGAGCAACTGCTCCTGCAGTAGAGGATGAGGAAGGTTTGGGGTGCAGAGGTTAGCAGGGGTTTTAGGATGCAAAGGTGTACTGACAGGGCGGATAAAAATGTAGGTCCAGTGTAGGGCAGCCCATTCATTTCAATGGGCTGTTCTATGCACTAGAAATGTGGAAAGTCCCTAACACTTTTTCAAAATCATACGGTGCCACAGCCAGGGCCGGTACAAGGGTGGGCGAGAGGGGCGGGTGCCCTGGGCGGAGTGTGAGAGGGGGCGGATTTCTCCCCCTCCCTCTGCTCGCTGACTCTGAGCATAATGTGAGAGCCCCTCCGACCGATCTGCTCCCTCCCCCTCATTGTCAGGGAGGAGAGCGACTTCAGAGGGATTGAACCAGCAGGGGGAGGGGCGGACAAGACTCCCATTATCTTGGTAACCGTGAGGAAACAGACTGATTTCTCCCGTCCGTAGGACAGGAGAATCAGTCTGTAACATTGTGAGACTGGTGGCTGCAGCTGTGTAAGTGTGTCTGACTGTGACACTTACACAGCCCAGCGAACACATTACCTCCCCCTTCACTGACAGGAGATCAGGGAGGAATACAGCTCCTCCTCCTCCCACCTCTGCTCCTTCAGTGACTTCCCGCCCCTCCCACACTATCCCCGACGTGCAGATGTATCTGAAGTGAGGGGATGTGTGGGCGGGAGATATGAAAACAGCAGCTGCAGATTCCAGATTCCAAAGATGCCTGAGTATCCAGCCTGGACCTGGGTGAGTGAGCAACTGTGTACACCACAGTACAATGTAATCACTGAGCTGTCCTTATCTCCATCTGTCTCCCCCTCCCCCTCATGTTCTTTCAAGATATTCACTAACTTTCACTTTCACTTTCAGTTAGACAATAGATGGTACAAATTTCTTTCCAGTAACCACAGATTTCAGGAAAGAAATTAACACAATTCCCCTGTCAGCTCAGTCAGTGCTGACCAGGGAATCCCTTCTGCTGAGCAATTGTATTGTCCCCACAAACAGTGATTATCACTAGCAGATATTGCAATCGCTAGTGATAATCATAAGAATCCGGCAGGCTGGTTGTACCCAATTTGATCGATCAACTTGGTACATTCAGCCTGCTCATTAATGGTTCCAATCTCAGCCAGTTCTCACTGAAACAGCCGACATTTAACCACTTGCTTACTGGGCACTTAAACCCCCCTCCTATCCAGACCAATTCTCAGCTTTCAGCGCTGACGCACTTTGAATGACAATTACGCGGTCATACAACACTGTACCTAAATGAAATTTTTATAATTTTTTTCCCCACAAATAGAGCTTTCTTTTGGTGGTATTTGATCACCTCTGTGGTTTTTATTTATTGTTAAAAAAAATGTAAAAAGACCGAATGAAAAAAAAAAAAAAATGTTATTATATTTTGTTATAAAATTTTAAAACAGGTAATTTTTCTCCTTCATTGATGTACGCTGATGAGGCGGCACTGATGGGCACTGATCAGTTACACTGATAGGTGGCATTGATAGGTGGCACTTGTGGGCATTAAAAGGTGGCACTCATGGGCATAGGTAAGTGGCAATGGCAGGTGGCACAGATGAGGCATAATTGCCTCTTCCTCTTCGGGACCAATGTCCCTTGCAGATGAGCCGGTGATCAGCTTTTTTTTCTCCGCGCGCTGTCAGCGTGAGGAGAAAAAAAAAACGATCACAGAGCTTTTGTTTTGATCATGTGATCAGCTGTCATTGGCTGACAGCTGATCACATTGTAAGGGGCCGGGACTCAGTGACTCGGTGATCACAGCGCGCATAGGGCACGTGCACTCCGAAAATTCAGGTCCGCGCTGTGGCCGTCATTCAGCTATAGCGTGGATGTCAAGAGGTTAAACTATCTTAGTCTTCGCTCTTGGGCAGCCCATACATTGATCACTTTTTTCATTCAACTATTAGGTTGAATGAAAGAAATAAAAGAATGTTCCAATTCCCCCATCTACACATTCCAGGTGGAAGGGGGAATCCTCCCCCTGTGGACCAGTGGTGGAATCCATTGTGGTGGTGTATAGAGCCAAAAAGATTAGAATTGTGTCAATGTCCCAATATTTATGGACCTGACTGTACAAATAATAAAAAAGGTGTGAGTGAACTCTGTTTCTATCACAATAAACCTAATTGAATTTGTATTGTTTTAAGTATATCCTTGTTTTGAAATGACATTGATTCTTTCTTAAAAATGGGGGGGGGGCGCAGTTTGCCATCTTTGCCCTGGGCACCAAATGGCCTTGTCCCAGCACTGGCCACAGCATATGTGTGAGGGCGCCATTAACAATTGATGGCACTGCTGTGTATCTGCTAAAGGGCAACACGTTTCTGTGGTGTCAGGAAAGCAATTTTGCATGCGTTCCCGACACACACAAATGTGAATGCAGGCTAAATGTCTCAGTTACACTGGTGGTCACTGTATATCGTCTCATTACATTGGGGCTTGGTGTACAATCCTTTAATTCACACTAGTGGCCAGTGTGAAGGCCCCCCTTACATTGGTGGTCAATGTAAATCCCTCCTTACATTGGTGGTTACTGTAAATGCTTTTATTGCATAAGTGGTCAGTGTAAACCCCTATTTTATTGATGGCCAGTGTTAAAACTCCTCTTTATATTGGTAGTCAGTAAAAAAATCAGCTTTGCCATTGATCGTACCCTCCACCCAGCATTGTCACTGATCCCAGGAGATCTAGGATCCCTAGGAGTTTTCTGTCTATTGATGGGTCTGCTCATCTCCCTAGTCCATGGTGTGCAATCAGTGAGCAGTATTGATGTACAGTAATCTCTAGCAACTAAACAACAAGCGGAAATCATGTGCTGTAACCTCTAGCAACCAGTCAGTAGGCGGTAATGATAGGCTGTAACCTCTAGCAACCAATCGCAATTGTTGTCTGATCTGTTTCAGAAAATGGATTTTGAGTCTAGCTGCTATTTATTGTATGTCTCAGAGCAGGTGGAGAGTGAAATTGCATGGGGGGGAGCGGGGCCCAAGAAAATGTTTGCCCAGCATCCATCAATATTAAAGACAGCGCTGGTGCCCTATCATTTTAAGAACACTCGGACCAATCCCACTAATGGATCCACTCAGAACCTCCTATTAATGATACTGAAAAGGCAGAAATGAGAGATCTCCCATAGTGTAAAACCATTTATTACCAACAATATGTATAAAAATTGCACTTACAACTGTATAGAAGACAAGCATTTATCTGTATTTGATCAGGAAATGTCGCTGGCTAGTCAAAGTGTGTTTCACCAAGAGCAAAAGTGACATACCGGAAGTCCCACCATACATGTTTTGTCATGAGTGTGCGATTTTTTTCAGGAAGTCTTGGACATTACCTCCATTCTTACATTATTTCTATGTGAATTTGGATAATTTTGTTCTAGGGGAGAGGACAGCGGAGATATATTTACCTGACCTGCCAGTCCTCCCCGCACAAGACTGGTCTGGCACCCCCATGCTTTGGTGGTCTTGAAAATGGACTGTTCCTGACATCAGCACGCTCCATAGACAGGAACAGTCCACCGCTGGACTGTGGGGGAGCGCAGTTTTCTGGAGGATCTTCGGATCAGGTGAGTATGAACTTTGTGCTCACCCCTATAAAATAACGAGCAGTTGACCCATGCAGTGCAGAAACCCTAGTGGTCCCAGTTTACTTCACTGCAACCTGTCACAAGGCTGTGGCCCTCAAGATCACTGCACCAAAGGGATAGCAGGAACAAAATGGCTACAGTGTGGATGTTATAAACTAGGTGGCAGGTAGGAGAATAGTCAGGTCCAGGTAAGCAGCAAGCAAGGGAGTAGGCATGTTCAGGCAAGGACAGGTGGCAAATGAGAGAGTATTGACAGGTGGCAAATGAGAGAGTACTCAAGTCCAGGCAGGAGTTGAAGGCAGGCAGAAATCAAGAGCGTTATCAGGTCAATCCAGGTTGACAAAGGTTAGGCAATCTCACAGGGAAGTATTACAGCTCTTTGCACAAGAGTAGCTGGTGATCAAACACAACACTAGCCATTTCAAAGACTGAAGCTTAAATACTATTTTGTTCAAAGGACATGGCCAGCATCCTTTCAAGAAACTCTGGAAGTCCTGGCAGAGATTCTGCAAGTACCATTGGAAGCCTTGGAAGGGATTCTGAGAACAGCAGCTCTGGAAGCCCTGGCAGGGATTCTGAAAGCATCAAAAAAGATCCATTATGATGTAGGCCAGATAAGCGCAATTCCTTTCATGATCAGAGTCCCTAGGATCAATGTTCTATTGTTTTAGGTCTCTAAAGCCAACAAGGTAATTTATAAAGATCATTTTTTAAAAACCTCATGTATGTTGGGACTCCACAGGTTGTGCACCTCGGTAAATGGTCATATGTAGAACTATAAACTGTGATATACCACTATATGTAATATACTGATATACATGTATTAAGTCATATAATATCAGGCGCATTTAATGTAGATTCAAGCTGCTACAATGATTTTTTTTTCCCGAACACCCTTTAGAATGACACAGTAAGAACTATGTTCATACTTTTTAATTTGCTGTTCGTGGTTATGCAGGGGTTATGAAACCTATATGGACTGGGAGAAAGGTGAAGGCCGGCCATTTGAATATTCTGTTTTTGGTGCTGCCTGTTCTGAAGTAGAAGTAGACTGCCTATCAGGAGATTATAAGGTAAGTCATTAAAATTAATATTGTACTATTATTGTACAGTACAATTGGAGTCAGTTGAAAGAAGATATTCAGATTCCCAGTAACAAGCCTGTGGTTTTCCTACTTAAAGCAAATGCAGATACAGTGGATATAAAGTCTACACACCCCTGTTAAAATGTCAGGTTTCTGTGATGTAAAAAAATGAGACAAAGATAAATAATTTCAGATTTTTTTGACCTATAAACTGTACAGCGCAGTTGAACAACAAACTGAGATCTTTTAGGTAGAGGGAAGTAAAAATAAAAAATAAAATAATATGGTTGCATAAGTGTGCACACCCTAAAGCCTTGTACACACATTTGTACTTTGCGATGGGAAATGTTGGCTGTTGGCAGTAAATCCGACTGTGTGTATGCTACATCGGACAATTGTTGTCGGATTTTCCAAGCGTGTGTACACAAGTCCATTGGACAAAAGTCCAAAGTACAAACACACATGCTCGGAAGCAAGGACGAGCCAGAAGCGGTCGGTCTTGTAAACTAGCGTTCGTAATGGAGAATTAACATTCGTGACGTGACAAATTATGAAATCTCGAAATGCAGCACACAATTCTCTTCTTCTTTAATGGGACTGACACACCGCAACAATGATCGCCGCAATGCGTGCCCCCGGGGGGTGCGCAGCGGCTTAATATCCTGAAGACGTCATATGACGTCCGCTCAGGTTATTGAAACCACTTTGCCGCCATCATTTTTGCTATATGGCGGGCGGCAAGTGGTTAAATATAGGCACCGCATTGGACCTACGTCAATCCAGTGGTACTATTCCCATCAATAATGAGTCCCTAAAAATTAGATACAATGGCTTTGAAATTACAGACCTTAATTCTTTTAGGATCCGTGGGTGGATGCCACCTGGTCCAGGTGCTTTATCTACCTTTATTCTGTCTAAATATTTCTGGACCATATCCCTTTTGAGCCAGTGTGGACCATTTGGGGCTGTGTCACTACCACCCCCATTATGGACATGCTCCTTTGTATACACAGAGCTGAAGTATTTAATACATTTGCCTTCTCTTTGTCCCCAGTCACCCACTCTAGATTACTTTGTAAAGGGCCTACATGCTCAGACCTGACCTTTTTATTATTAATATATTTGAATAATTTTTTGGGGTTTGTCCTACAATCTTTTGCAATCTGTCATTCGTTCTGAGTTTTTGCATCCTTGATTTATTTTTTTACATATTCTGTTATATTCTTTGTAAGATTTAAACGACACCACTGTTCCTTCATTTTTTTATTTTTTAAAACCTCTTTTCTTATTGTTTATAGCTTTTTTAACTTTGGCCGTGAGCCACATAGGTTTTCTTTTTAGCCTTTTAAACGTATTGCCCATGGGAATATACTTTGCAGTGAGTTCACAAACAGTCACTTTGAAGAATTCCCATTTCTGTTCTGTGCCATTGATGCCAATATTCCCTCCCAGTCCAAGTCATCGAGAGCAGCCCTCATCTTTGGAAAATTTGCTCTCTTGAAGTTAAAGCGGGGTTCCACTCAAATTTTTAACTTAATCTTACCCCCTTCAGTTAATTGCATAGATGTTCAAATGCCGGACGAAAATTTTTTTTATCGCTGTAATTACCTTTATATTGTACTTTATTGTGGCACTTCCTGTCTCTCCTCCCATGGGAGTAGGCGTGTTTATTGTCTTTCCCCTGGGAGCTTAGTGTCAGGCTTCCCAAGATTCAGTGCGGAAACAATGATCATGCGTGTGAACAAGCTGTGAATGAACAGCATTCACCGCATCCAGGAAATCAATGCTTGTGGGCTTCACATGCCCACAAGCAAGATGGAAACAGCCAGCATCACATTTTTTAAGTTATTCTTCAGTACGAAAACAGAGGCGGAAATATTACACCCAAACTGTGAGTATTTTTTTGGGGTTAGCAAAGTGTCTCAATGACCAAAAAAAAAAAAGATTGGTCGCCGGACTCCCGCTTTAAGTGTTTTTATCTTAACCGTATGTGTGTTTTTTGCTTACAGCTAACATCAAATGAAATCATGTTATGGTCACTGCTACCAAGATGTTCCTTTATATGAACATTAGTAATAAGCTCTGCATGATTTGAGATTACCAGGTCCAACAGAGCATCATTCCTAGTTGGTTCCTCAATAAACTGGACCATAAAATTGTCCTGTAATAGGTTTATACATTTTTGCCCTTTAGCTGTCCCAGCAGTGTCATTACTGCAGTCAATTTCTGGGTAGTTAAAATCCCCCGTTATTATCACTAATACTTTGTTGAAACACCTTTTGATTTTTTTTACAGCACTCAGTATTTTTGGGTATGAGTCTATCAGCATGGCACATCTTGACTTGACAATATTTGCCCACTCTTCTTTGCAAAAACATTCCAAATCTGTCAGATTGCGAGGGCATCCCATGTGCACAGCTCTCTTCAGATCTCCCCACGGATTTTCAATCAGATTTAGGTCTGGGCTCTGGCTGGGCCATTCCAAAACTTTTATCTTCTTCTAGTGAAGCCATTCCTTTGTTGATTTGGATGTATGCTTTGGGGCATTGTCATGCTGACAGATAAAGTTCCTCTTCATGTTCAGCTTTCTATCAGAAGCCTGAAGGTTTTGTGCCAATATTGACTGGTATTTGGAACTATTCATAATTGCCTCTACCTTTACTAAGGCCCCTGTTCCAGCTGAAGAAAAACAGCCCCAAAGCATGATGTTGGCACCACCATGCTTAACTGTGGGTATGGTGTTCTTTTGGTGATGTGCAGTGTTGTTTTTATGCCAAACATATCTTTTGGAATTATGGACAAAAAGTTCAGCCTTGGTTTTATCAGACCATAACACATTTTCCCACATGCTTTTGGGAGACTTCAGATGTGTTTTTGCTAAATTTAGCCAGGCTTGGATGTTTTTCTTCATAAGAAAAGGCTTCCATCTTGCCACTCTAGCCCATAGCCCAGATATATGAAGAATACATAATAGAATAGATTGTTGTCACATGTACCACACAGCCAATACTTGCCAGATATTCCTGCAGCTCCTTTAATGTTGCTGTATGCCTCTTAGCAGCCTCCCTGACCAGTTTTTTTTCTGGTCTTTTCATCAATTTTGGAGGGACGTCCAGTTCTCTGTAATGTCACTGTTATGCCATATTTTCTCCACTTGATGATGACTGTTTTCACTGTGTTCCATGGTATATCTAATGCCTTGGAAATTCTTTTGTACCCTTCTCCTGACTAATACCTTTTAACAATGAGATCCTTCTGATGCTTTGGAAGCTCTCTGTGGACCATGACTTTTGCTGTAGGATGCGACTAAGAAAAAGTCAGGAAAGACCTACTAAAACAGCTGAACTTTATTTGGGGTTAATCAGAGACACTCTAAATGATGGCAGGTGAGTACTGACTCCCCTTTAATTTCGCCACCTATCGGGCGCACGCCTGCCGCACGCCTCGGTAGTGTGCCCACAGGTCCCAGGAACTCACTGTTCACCAGTGACCCGCAATTGCGGTGTGGAGATGCAGAATGGGGAGGTGCCTATGTAAACAAGACATTTCCCCGTTCTGCCTAGTGACATGACAGGGAGCTACTGCTCCCTGTCATTGAGAGCAGTGATCGATGTCATGACAGTGGTAGCCCCCCCACAGTTAAAACACCTCCCTAGGACACACTTAACCTCTTGATCGCCCCCTAGTGTTTAACCCCTTCCCTGCCAGTGTCATATACACAGTAATCAGTGCATTTTTATAGAACTGATCGCTGTATAAATGACAATGGTCCCAAAATAGTGTCAAAAGCATCCGATGTGTCCGCTATAATGTCGCAGTCACGATAAAAATGGCAGATTTTAGCCATTACTAATAAAAAAAATAATAATAAAAATGCCATAAATCTATCCACCTATTTTGTAGCTGCTATAACTTTTGCGCAAACCAATCAATATACGCGTATTGCGTTTTTTTTTTTTTTTACCAAATATATGTAGAAGAATACATATCGGCCTAAACTGAGAAAGATATTTGTTTTTTAATATATTTTTGGGGGATATTTATTATAGCAAAACGTAAAAAGTATTGCTTTTTTTTTCAAAATTGTTGCTCTTTTTTTGTTTATAGCGCAAAAAATAAAAACTGCAGAGGTGATCAAATACCACCAAAAGAAATCTCTATTTGTGGGAAAAAGGACATCAATTTTGTTTGGGTACAATGTCGCACGACCACGCAATTGTCAGCTAAAGTGACGCAGTGCTGAATCGCAAAAAATGCTCTGGTCAGGAAGGGGTTAAAATCTTCCAGGGCTGAGGTGGTTAAAGGTGGAAAAAGTTCTGAAATGACTTATCTTTGTCTCATTTCTTTACATCACAGAAACCTAACATTTTAACCGGGGTGTGTAGACTTTTTATATCCACTGCAGCAAGGACTGAGTGATGGGAACTGCTGGGTCAAGGTCATCCAGCACCCAGGATGAACATGCCAAACTGCGCCCCCCTCCTCTGTATTGTGTGCACCCAATCAGCTTACCCACGCCTGATAACTGAGCCCAATCCTTATATCTATGTACAGGGTGCAGAGGTCAGGACTGGAAATATATATACTTATCTAATTGATACTTTTTTTTCTGACAGAACATCAGAACAGACATTATAATGGACACTGGTTGCAGCATTAACCCAGCTGTGGATGTAGGACAGGTACTGTGTGTTACATTCAAATGTGCAGAAAAATTGCATTTTCAGCAATCCTCAACAAACCTCCAAGTCAAAGCTATTATCTGCTTACCAGCAACTGACAAGCATGAGTAGTGTCCAACACAGAGCAGTCTGCTTTGGATTATGGGATATTGAAGAGATGGGCCTAAACTCTGACTTGGGGCAGGGCAGGGCCTAAGAACAACCTGTGCTAAGTTTCTGGGGACTTCTCGAGCTTTTTGCAGACTAATAAAAGTATGTTCAGGCACCTTTTTGAGATATAATAAAGAAAACCTTAGGCTGTAAATATCTCTTAAACAGGGCAAGGGTATTGTAACAATGTACTGTGACAGTGCTATGCCCTGCCACTGTGTAAGTATAGGGAAAAGCTACATATGGTTCACACTAATGCAGGGTGTGGGGGCTCCAGAGTATTGTCTGAGCAGAGAGGACTGAGGAATACTGGGGTTTCAGTTTTCTCTGGGTTTTGTAATCATGGATCAGGGTCTGGAGCCTGAAGACTTTGAAGAGTCTTGGGTAGGACAAAGCCTTCAATCCTATGTCCAGGTCTTATTAAAGACATGCAGGCAGTGTGAGTGTGCAGGTGTGCACAATCGTTATAAGCAAGGCTTTGGTCATGGCTTAGGGCTTCTGTTAGGAGACAGGTGTGGGCTCCATCCAGGAGACAGGTGTACCCCCGTTAGGAGAGGTACCCTACTCAGGAGAGAGCACTCTATGTTGGGGAGAGATTTCCTGATCACAGAACTGAGAGAGTTGGGACCGCTAGGCAAGCCTATGAGTAAGGATGAGCTCCGGCGTGTTCGCATGCTGAACGTGCCGAGCCCGCCAGGAAGCCGGTACAGCGAAGCGCTAATCACAATCAGTGAGACATTTCCCGATGTGCGGCTGCAGAGATCGGGAAATGTCTCCCTACCTGTGATTAGCGCTGCGCCGTGCCGACTTCCTGGCGGGCTCGGCACGTTCAGCATGCGAACACGCCGGAGCTCATCCTTACCTATGAGGACTGGGAGAGCTGAGGCAACAAGGCAAGTCCAGGGAACAGAGGTAAGTGCAGGGAGAGAGCCTGGGGTGCTGGGAGATCCCCTATTGAGGGGCCAGGGAGTGGGACCTTGCAGTGAGGTGCGGTAACTACAGGATGAGTGAGCCAGGAGAGCTGGGTGAAACAGTCTGAGAGGCCAATGGAAAGAGCAGTAGTGCTGCTGCAGAAGAAACCAGGAAGCTCAGCATTTTCTGTTACCTGTTTTGCTGGAGAAAATCCCCTGGTCTGTTTTGAACTTTTCCTTAAGTTTTCTTTAAGTTTAATTTAAAGTGTTACTAAACCCAGGACCCTGCATTCACTATATCTGGTCTTCAACAGTACACAGAACATGGAAATGCAGTACACAGTCTTGTGACTTCTATCAGTGTCTGGTTAAAGCTTGTAGGAGGAGTTTTAATTTTACTCTGACTGTCCTATAAGGCTGCATGATCCCTGACCCTCTGTCTGGACAGTGCTGATTGGCCCTGTGCCTATCACATGCACCCTCCCCAAAAAAAACTCTCTAGCAATACACACCAAACTGAGCATGTGCAGATGCCCCCAAGGCTCTGTAATATCAAGAAATGGATTGGGGACTGTGGAAGAAGGGGGGTTTAGAGAAGACGGGATCAAACAGCTTTTTTATACAATGCGCAGGATTAACCCCTTAGGTTCCACAGTGAATATAACAAGAATGCTTTACTGCATATACAGACTGATTTTACTGTTGTGGGTTTAGTAGCAATAAAAGTGGGCTGGCAAGCCTTAAGAACAACAGTTCAGACTGGTGTGGACTACAAATGCTTCTACCATTGAGCTGATTCCTCAATATCACATTACAGCACAATTGCTTCTGTTTATGTGTAAAATTCTGTAGCTGGCAAGTCACAACATAGATAGGGCAAATGCAATTAGGAAATAAAAGTTAAAAGGGTTGTAAAGGTTCACGTTTTTCACCTTAATGCATCCTATGCATTAAGGTGAAAAAACATCCGACAATACCGCCCCCCCATTTTACTTACCTGAGCCCGTTCACACGCTGCGCTCGCCCCCGATTTCCTCTTCGCCGCTCAGCCTGGCCGTTGATTGGCTAGAGTGGATGGATTGAAAGCAGCGCTGCTGTCAATCACATCCAATGACGCTGCGCCGGGGCTGAGTGATACAGTCAGCGGCTATAGCCACCGGCTGTATCACGGGAGCGAGCCCGCAAGAGAGAGCTCGCATGAAGGTGTTTAGTTCTTGCGTGGCCGTGGAGGAGCTTTTTTAAAAAATTACCTTTACAACCTCTTTAAGGTAATCTTAAAGTGATACTAAAGTCTCTTTTTTTTTTTTATTTGAAATGCATAGAATGCATTTTGAATAAAAAAAAAACCTTCTGCCTTTTTACGTTAACAGTCAGTGTTCTATATACGTGTTCTGCTTCTTTAAAATTCCAAAGCATACCCGACGAAGCTAATTAGTCTTTTTTCTCCCACTAACTGCTACCTCAAGATTTGAAAAAAAAAAATGAATGCATTGTGTAAATGAAACAGTACATTTATACATGCTATTAAAGAGTATTTCTAGGCAAAACTTTTTTTTTGGAGAGAGTGAGATGGGTTAGACCCTCTGTGAAGTTTTTAATGCTGTCTGTGTCCCTATTGAAAGATTTGCCGCTATATTTTTACAGGTGACATTTATTTTCAAATCCTATATCTTTTCTATGTTCATTCTTAGATTGAAGGAGCATTTGTTCAAGGTATTGGGCTCTATACAACAGAGGAACTTAAATACTCTCCAGGTGGTGCTCTGCTAGCGTATGGACCAGGAGAATACAAGATCCCCTCTGTATCTGACATTCCTAGAGAGTTCAATGTATCACTGCTTCCTTCATCTCAGAACCCAAACACTATCTACTCCTCCAAGGTAACACACAAAATATTATCTAACAGTATAGAACATAGTGACTTATTACAGTTTGTAACCTTCAATAAGCTCATAATGATTCCGATTGAATGAATCTGTGAAATGGCTTGTAAGCATGGCAGCAGTTACCACAGCTTAAGCAGCCCATAGATTACTCGATTTTTCTTTCCTTCCACCATGGTATATCATCTTGACCATTTCTTTGAAGCATTTCACAGGGCAAGGTCTGCTTCTTCAGGAAGAACACTCTGCCTGGTTTTTGCAAATCAACTGACAGAGAGCTGTGGCAGATTTTACCTTTTATCTAAACCCTAAATATGAGTTAGAAAGTTGGATGACTGTAAGATATTGTCCATTGAACCATTCTCGCATCGACGGGAAGTGGTGAGTCCATTCATCTACTGGGCTTGCTGGTTTACAATTTTTTTTATTGATTTGCACATTTTGTCATTTTGTTTCCTGTGAAATGCATCGAAGAAATGGTCAAGATGATATACTGTTGATCATCTACTGTGGAGTTATCACTATTTAACTTTCTATATGTTTATAACATGTGAGAAAAAGTTCTTGTTAGATGTGCAATTTATCCTTTCTGTGGGATTTCAACACATTTTTGTATGCTGTAATAATAAAAATACAATTTAACTAATGGTGTGGTACCATTAAAGTCCTACTTATCTTTGTTCTTCTTGGGTTTTTTTTTTCTTCTATATGCTTATGTAATATTAAAGGATGTGGTACCAATAAATCCACCAAGCATAGGAGGAGGTCATGCTGTCCTCCATCCACCAACATTAATTATTGTACGTGTAAAATTGTTAGGTACTTTCAAACAATATTATCTAGTTGGAATTTTTGAATGTTCTGACAAGAAAAATATTAGTTTATAACCCTCACGTATGGCTATCTTTAGATCACTATACAGGTCAGCTGTCAAACTCTTTGGGGTCACTTTAACTTTGGCATACCATTTTTTGTACTGCATGATTGACTTAAAGGACCATTTTTTTTTCTTCACATTTTAGGTATTTCTGTTAACAGAATAACATTTCAAATAACATTACAGTATATAATTTAGCAGGCCTGTTTACACATGTTTGTGACTGGATTAACACAGCCTTCTAATATACTGATGTAGAGCTAGACAAACACTTGGCACTATCCCGATCACTCAAGGGAATCATAAAAAAAACACCACTTGCCAAATGATTGTAAAACACATAAAGATTTTTTTTTTTTTTTTTTATAATTGACACTTTATTAACTTTTTTCACAATAGACAAAGTAACAATACGTGACAAGTATATAGTAAGGTAATAGCACATCAGAATTATTGTAGCAATTTGTCAGATGAAACAGAAGTGGGACTATCTGAGAGTAGTCTATTATTGCAAATTCCACATTAGCAAAGAGATGGTTTCGAAAATCCTGTTGATATAATCTCACTGCATGAAAAAAAATATTTTAATGTGAGATTATTGCATAGATGTAGCTAGGAAACCACCTTTTACACAGGAGCAGGCTCTCCAATGATGCCATTGAACTCCTTCCTAGTATTTCCCCAAGGGCTCCAATCTATTTTTTTTTTCTAGGAGTAGGGATTAAAGGAGTTAATTTCTAGCTTGTGTGATCAGCAACACAAACTAATAACATTTCACAAGTTTTGACAAACTTACTATATACCATCCCAACATCCCTTCAATATTAGACAGTGAAACTGTTATGAGCAAAGTAACTGGTCACCCTATAACATTTTCCCTACAAATCTCACAAGCTAAAATTCTCTCACCATCCTCAGAAAGAAGTTCTCTCTCATGTATAAAGTTAACTCGGAGAACTCAAAAGACAAAACTCACAATTTTGTTTGACTTCTATTAAACAAGTCTAATCACTCTCAAAAATCTATAACCTACCCCAAGAAATGGTCACAATGTAAATTTTTACAAATAAGAACATCTCTGTATTTTGGGCATAAAAGCATATAGAAATTGAATGGTGGGAAAATGGTTACAATCTGCACCCCGTAGACTGAAAAAAGTCAAATTATTTTTACATTAGGACATGCCCCTAGATCAGTGATGGTGAACCTTGGCACCCCTAGGTGTTTTGGAACTACATTTCATGTAGTTCCAAAACATCTGGAGTGCCAAGGTTCGCTATCATTGCCTTAGATAAATTAGATACCAAGGCGAAAAGGACACCTACACAAAAAAATTATTTTAGACCTGGAGCAAGTTTTTCATAGCCAAGTCTTCACCCAAACAACAGCGTTTAGATCCTGTGGGTCAAATCCCAGAGTTTTTGTGCTCCTAGAAGGCCTGCAGCATGTCTGTCTTTGACCCAAAGTGAATAAAGCTATCCTTTATTGACACAAAATAAAAGACATGGGAGTTCCAACTATATACTATTCAATTCTTATAGGGCAGTCCACATAGCCCAGCCGCCCTTCCTCCATGTGCACAAAGAAACCCCAATTTTAATTCTCAGACATGGTGGACGGTTACCCTATTGCCATATATTAATTACCTTGACTAGGGCAAAATATGCGGTTGGCAGGGTTGGCCCCATCTTTAACCCATTATCTCAAAGTATGAGATTCCATAAAAATTATTTTGAGGCTTTATCTAACTCCACCTACCACTGTTAAGTCTTGTGGCATGCCCCCTATTTGCACAAGGGGGTGATGTCCCAAGTAGTTTTAAGTGGATTAGCAATGGATTCACTGCTTTTGCTCATTGCTTTTGATAGTCTTAAAATATATCCACAAGTATAAAATGTTTGTCAAATTCACCAGAGGACCCAGTGCACAAAGCACTTAGTTACATAGTTACATAGTAGGCGAGTCTGAAAAAACACTCAAGTCCATCAAGTCCAACCTATGTGTGTGATTATATGTCAGTATTACATTGTATATTCCTGTATGTTGTGGTCGTTCAGGTGCTTATCTAATCGTTTTTTTTAATTAATCAATGCTCCCCGCTGAAACCACTGCCTGTGGAAGGGAATTCCACATCCTAACTGCTCTAATTCCCCATACACACGGTCGGATTTTCTGACAGAAAATGTTCGATGGGAGCTTGTTGTTGGAAATTCTGATCGTGTGTAGGCTCCATCTGACATTTTCAATCCGAATTTCCGTCACACAAAATTTGAGATCTGAATCTCAAATTTTCCGACAACAAAATCCGTTCTTGTAAATTCCGATCATGTGTACACAATTCCAACGCACAAAGTTCCAAGCATGCTCTCAATCAAGTACGAGACGGAAGCGCTCGTTCTGGTAAAACTAGCATTTGTAATGGAGAAAGCACATTCCTCATGCTGCAAATTTTAAAATCTTTTAATGCAGCGCATTCTCTTCTTCTTTATAATGCTAGAATAATGAAGTTGTTTTGTTTGTTATTATTTTTCGTGATCTCATGAATAATTTTATTTTTATTTTTTCGTCAGATCTCCATAATGTTTAGAATTTTTGTTTATATTGTTTTTATCCAGATCTCCTACTTTTTCTTTTTTTATAATAATGATCTCCATAATTTTTTCTTTCGTTTTGTGTCAAGTTACCACAACATCATTATTATCTTGTATTTTTTAACCTCAAGGAGGTTGGTGTTGGTGTCCCTTGTTAATTGGACATTGTATTTTTGAAATGTACCTGCCTACTCACAAACAAACTGTGCTTTTTTAAGTAAAACACATAGGCAAGTATTTGTGAAAAATAAATAGCCGTTTATTATGGGTCATAACAAAATACAGAGGAAGGCAACGCTGGAGAAACTGTTGAAATTTGGGAAGCCTTTGTACCCCAGGGCAGACATCAATTATTTTACAGTCAAAATTGGTGGCCTGAGGAGTCCTTATAATAGTGAGCACAATCCAGTCCAGGACTACAAGAGATCAGGAACAGCAGCAGATGACATATCTGTCCCCAGGCTGTGGTTTTACCACAGCCTGCGTCTTTTATCAGATCAGACTGAACCCACGCCATCACTTTCTTGTCTTCCTTCCATGCTTCCTTCCACGCTTGCTTCCAGGCTGTGGGTCTGCTGTTGTAGTTATGGCAGGAGGAGGTGGACCATGGTTGAACTCACAAACGTGGCTTTGGCTTGTGAATTCGCCCCTCAACCCCTTATTTAGGGCTTGTAACATAACTTCCTCACATAAGAGGCGTTGGCCCTCCTCCATTTCCTGCATTTTGCAGGTGGCCATGTAGGCATAGTTTTTTGAATATTGGGGGGGTTCTGAGGGTATATTGGAGGTTCCCCAATAGCCTTCTGAAATAGGCCAAGTGCTGCCTCCTCCAGGTTACTCCTCTTCCTGGGACTTTTTTTTGGAAGGCGGAGGGGAGGGACCTGGGATTCGGGCAGGCTACTGGGCCCGGCCACCTAGTGGCTGCCACTTTCCACAGCCTCCTCCTGGTTGACACTTTCCTGTGTATTAAAAAAGGACATAGTTTTAGTTTTTGGTTCATCAATCACACACAATTTTCAGCTCATGACTGTTGCAAATTGAATGTTAATAAATAGAAAAGACTATCATTCTAACCCCAGCATTTTTCATTCTTGTCCCAATCATTTGTGGCCACTACTGTCTATTGATATGTAAAACACTTTGTAAAATCAGAAATTACTAATCAATAATAACATCTAGATAACATCATTAAATATTTGACTAGAAATATGTTGAACAATGCTATACCTGGCTCAAGCTGGGCTCCTCCACTTCTTCCTGGCTGGAAGGCCCAGGTGGGACATCGGAAACCTTGAAGAAAGACTGGAGAGTGCTGGCCTGGGTTCAGTCTGGCCTGCCAGAAAATGCAGTCTGTCATAGTACCACAGCCTGGGTACATAAATGTCATCTGCTGCAGTTCCTGATCTCTGGGAATCCTGGACCTTCTTGTGCTCCCTATTATAAGTGCTCCTCATTCCACCAATTAGGGCCTTCAAATAGGGGATGTCTGCCGTGAGGATCACCGGCTTCACAAATTCCAAAAATTGATCCAGCGCTGCCTTCCTCTTTGTTTTATTGTTATAAAAGGGGTGGTTTACTTGCCACAGACAGGGCAGCTCCCTGTACATATCAATGAATATGGGGATAAAGTCCTGATCATTCAATAGATCCATTTTCTCAGCAAGACACAACACAAGACAAGCCCTAATGTCAGGCTAAACTCTCCTAATCTTGTCCCAATATAGGCCTCAATCTATAAGCAGTATAAGCCACTGATGCACCAAGTTAAAATTGTACCTTATTTCTAACGATCGGCGCTTCCGATACTCCTTCCTCCTCTCACAGATCGTACGTGCAACGCACGCGTGTTACGCTTTATATACACTGCGCATGCATGAAACTCCGCCCGCCCGACGTTCTTTCTAGTCTATTCCCCGCCACTTGTCTATCGGCGCAGGGGGAGAGCACATGGCGGAGAAAGGGCAAGTGCATGCAGAGGAGAGCAGCAGCGATGAAAGCTCGGAGCCACGAATGTTCCGATCCCGGAGGAGATTTAAGGCCTCAAATATGTCCTTTATAGAGATGGTGGACATCTTGATGAGGGCTGACTATGATGGGAAGCATGGACCTTACCCAAATGTCAGAAAGACCAAGATCATGGCTAAAGTTGTGAAAAGTCTGCACAGGAATTTTGGGGTACAACGATCCAAGGATCAATTGAGGAAACACTGGTCAGACCTGAAATTAAGGGAGCAGGATCAGTACATAAAGATCAAGAGAGTTCTTCAAAAAAGTAAGTAGTTCTTGTAAGTAGTAAGTGTGTTCTTCTTCTTCTTCCTCTTCTTCTTCTTATTATTATTATTACTTGCATGCTGCTCCATGTGCTTTTATTTACTGTTGTACAGTTTAAAATGGCAAATTTCGGGTTCGTGGGCACAGTAATCGTTCGTAGTAAACATTGTTCGCCCACTAATACAATATTTTTGGCAGATACAGGTTAACTACATTTGTTCAAGCCTATTTGTATTAAAATAGGTTTATGACATTGTTGTCTAGATGGGTTGGTACCAGAATGAAATGCAAACTTGATTCAGTGTAAGGAGAGGACACTTAGCAGCTGTTTACAAATCTGGACGCAGGAGCACTAGTGTCGGATACGAGAACAAACTTTTTAGGGTGTCCCACACAGGTGCTCCAGTGGATACTAGGGGTGTCTCCATGTGTGAAAAATTGTACAAAAAAGGTAAGTATTCCAGCTTTAGAAAGGGAAAAAAATAATGTCTTCAGCTTGGAACTCTGCCAAAAAAGACAATTGTACGACGCTTCCAAGCAATATTTCATATTACTATTTCTGGCCTCAAATATCTGTGTGCTAAGTATACCTTTTTTTTATTCACATAGGGGAGAAAAGACTCGGGACATCTGAGGACACCAGGAACCCACAACCTCCTAAAGAAAAGGAAATCCCCACACCACAACCAGAAGATGTGAAGGAAGGAGAGGTTCATGAAGTTGGCGAAATAGTGACCACAACAGGTGAGTGTCTGAGACCACAGCTTCAGGTAATAGATGTATGCCTGCATATTTATAATACATGGTGTGTTTTTTAATTTTAGGTGATGTGGATGTTGTGGAAGAAGATTCGCCTTTCACAAGTTCAAATGCACACGTACTCATCGGGGAGATCATGGTGTGTAATCGTGATTTACAAAAGATCAAGGAAGACATCAATGATGTGGAAAAAGGACTCAAAAACATCATTGATGTTTTAGGCAGAATCTAAAAAAATTCTTCTAGTTTATTTTTATTTTTAGTATTTTCACACATTTTAAATATTTTTTAGAAAGCCAAATTTTGAAGGTGCACACAGTGAGTCAACATGTGCTATCTGCCATCACGGGATATCAAGGTACGCATTTTGGGGGTGCAACCCCTTCCTCGCAAATAAAGTAGATGAGGGGAAGGGGTTGCACCTCTGAAAAACGTCCATTGATCCCCCATGCTGGGAGCTAGCACATGTTGACATTAGGCATGGGATCAGGAGGGAAATCCCCATTTTGACTCTCAATTTGTGTGCATCTTCAAAATTTGGCTTTCACAGGGGTGACATCACCCCATCTGATAAAGGCAAGATCAGTTTAGACATACTAATGTCTGATATTGCCTTCACTTTGTCAAAGTTGAACTTTGTAAGTTCCTGAGTTGTGTATTGTTTTATGGTTTTAAACATGCCTATTTTAACACAAAAAAGGCTATTTGTACTGTCGAAAACAAATGTTGATTTGTTCAAAAACCAATTTTCTAACGTACATGTGAATGTACATAAAGTAAAAAGTTTTCTACTCAACAATGTGTGGCTTCTTCTTTCAGTGCTCAATATCATTTTTTGGACTAAGTTGGTGTTTACACTAAAATGGGGGTTATTTACTAAAGGCAAATCCACTTTGCACTACAAGTGCAGTTTCAAGTGCAGTTTTGCACTTTTTCCTTTAGTAAATAACTCCCACAGTGCTTTATAATTTGCCACAATCATGCCATTTTCATGACTCTGCAAAATTCATTCATGGTGCTGAAAATGATGTATATTTTTAATAGTAATCCATTACATACATTAACAAAAACAAGGTGTGTGTGTGTAGCAGACCCACAACATAATAATAGTTCGCTGAAGAAGAGATTGTCACCTCATGTATCAAATAAATTATGTTTGCACTATTGAAGAAAATGTAAAAAAAAAAAGCCCATTGGAGAACCTAGGAGACAGCTAAAAGAAACCCAAGCAGTAAATCAAAAGGAAATATTATTTCAGTTTAATTAAAAACTTTTTTTGTAAAATGTTTATTTAACATTTTCTGGCATATCAATGGCACCCCTACCCGCAAAATACTCCATATATTTTATACAGACCTTGTGTGCGCTTTGGGGGGGACAAGCACTGAAAACCAGATACGAACCCACAAGCACAAACTGAAGAGCAGTAACGATCGGAAAAGCGTGAGGCTGAAAAGCGCAAATCGTCTCCCACCAAACTTCTACTAACACGAGATTAGCAGAAGGAGAACAAAGGGTGGCTCACTTGGTATTGAACTTCCCTTTTCTAGTGCCGTCGTACGTGTTGTACGTCACCACGTTCTTGCAGTTTGGAATTTCCGACAAGATTTGTGTGACCGTGTGTATGCAAGACAAGTTTGAGCCAACATCCGTCGGTTAAAAAAATATGGATTTTGTTGTTGGAATGTGCGATCGTGTGTACGAGGCATTACAGTAAAGAACCCTCTACTCAGTTTAAGGTTAAACCGCTTTTCTTCTAATTTTAGTGAATGATCGCATATCTTATTAAATTCCCTTACGTGGAAACATTTTATCCCTATTGTGGGGTCACCAGTACGGTATTTGTACACTGAAATCATATCCCCTCTCAAGCGTCTCTTCCCCAGAGAGAACAAGTTCAGTGCTCGTAACCTTTCCTCATAACTAATGTCCTCCAGGCCCTTTATTAGTTTTGTTGCCCTTCTCTGGACTCTCTCCAGTTCCACCACATCCTTCCTGAGGACTGGTGCCCAGAACTGGACAGCATACTCTAGGTGCGGCCGGACCAGAGTCTTGTAGAGAGGGAGAATTATCGTTTTATCTCTGGAGTTAATCCCCTTTTTAATGCATGCCAATATTCTGTTTGCTTTGCTAGCAGCAGCTTGGCATTGCATGCCATTCCTGAGCCTGTCATCTACTAGGACCCCCAGGTCCTTTTCCATCTTAGATTCCCCCAGAGGTTCTCCCCCTAGTGATTTATATTTTTTTCCACCCAAATGCATTATTCTCCATTTTTCCACATTAAACCTTATTTGCTGTGTAGTTGCCCACCCCATTCATTCGTTCAGATCTTCTTGCAAGGTCTCCACATCTTGCAGAGAAGTTATTGTGTTGCTTAGCTTAGTATCGTCTGCAAATACAGAGATTGAACTGTTTACCCCATCCTCCAGGTAGTTTATGAATAAATTAAATAGGATTGGACAGAACAGAACCCTGGGAGACTCCACTCTCCACCCCTGCCCATCCCGAGTACTCCCCATTTATCACTACCCTCTGAACTCGCCCCTGTAGCCAGTTTTTAATCCATGTGCTCACCCTATGATCCATGCCAACTGACCTTACTTTGTACAGTAAACGTTTATGGGGAACTGTATCAAATGCTTTTGCAAAATCCAGATACACTACGTCTACGGGCCTTCCTTTATCTAGATGGCAGTTCTCCTCCTCATAGAAGGTTAATAGATTGGTTTGGCAAGAACAATTCTTCATGAATCCATGCTGATTACTGCTAATGATACAGTTGTCATTGCTAAAATCTTGTATATAGTCCCTTATCATCCCCTCCAAGAGCTTGCATACAATTGATGTTAGGCTAACTGGTCTGTAATTCCCAGGGATGTATCTTGGTCCTTTTTTAAAATATTGGTTCTACATTGGCTTTTCTCCAATCAGCTGGTACCATTCCAGTCAGTAGACTGTAAAAATTAGGAACAATGGTCTGGCAATTACTTGACTGAATTCCTTAAGGACCCTCGGGTGCAAGCCATCTGGTCCCGGTGACTTAATAATGTTAATAATGTTATGTTTTTCAATTCTATTTCTAATTCTGTCCTCTGTTAGCCATGAGGGTGCTTCCTGTGATGTGTCATTAGGAATAACATTGCAGTTTTGGTTACTGAAGCCCCCCGATTCCCTCGTGAAGACTGAGGAGAAGAATAAATTCAATACCTTCACCATCTCTCCATCTTTAGTAACCAGATTCTCTTCATCATTCTTTATGGGACCAATATGATCTGACCTCCCTTTCTTACTATTTATGTACTTAAAGAATTTCTTGGGATTTTTCTTACTCTCCTCCGCTATGTGCCTTTCGTGTTCTATCTTAGCCGCCCTGATTGCACCCTTACATTTCTTGTTGCATTCTTTGTAAAGTTGGAATGCTGTTGATCCCTCAGCCTTGTATTTTTTGAAGGCCTTCTCCTTTGCTTTTATATGCATTTTTTAGAGTTAAGCCACCCAGGACTTTTATTAGCTCTTTTAAATTTATTTCCCATTGGGATGCACTGGCTAATTCCCTTATTTAATATGCTCTTAAAGCATACCCATTTCTCCTCTGTGTTCTTTGTTCCTAAGATTTTATTCCAATCTTCTAGCAACGCTTGTAGTTTGTATTCCCCTTATGTTTCCTATTAGTGTGATTTATACTGAAACTAATTGGCCTGTGATCGCAGTTTCCTAAACTGCCCTGTATTTCTACATCCGTGATCAAGTCTGTATTGTTGGTAATCGGTAGGTCTAGTAACTTGTTCCTAGTTGGTGCGTTTACCATCTGACCCATGAAATTGTCCTGCAAGACATTTTGGAACTGGCGAGCCTTAGATGAATGCACGGTTCCTTCCACCCAGTCTGTCTGGATAATTAAAATCCCCCATTATGATGACACTTCCCATCCTTGCCGCTAATCCAAACTGTGATAGGAGGTCCACCTCCACCTCCTCCCTCTGGTTAGGGGGCCTATAGCATATTCTCAGTATTACTTTCCCCTTAGTTTCATCCCTTTGCAACTCTACCCATAAGGATTCCACCTCCTCTCTTGCTCCCTTAGTGATGTCATCTCTCACATTCGCTTGTACATCATTTTTGATATACAGGCATACACCTCCCCCTTTTTTACCCTCTCTATCCCTGCGATATATGGAATACCCTTGAATGGTTACCGGCTAATCATGAGAGCTGTTGAACCAAGTCTCTGAAATTCCTACAAAATCTAAATCCTCCTCGAACAACAGTAGCTCTAGTTCTCCCATCTTGTCCGCCAGACTCCTGGCATTGGTGAACATGCCACGTAGTTTAGACCGGTTGCATACTGTCTCTTTATTGGGTGTTCTTAGGTTGCAAACAGGACTTGTTACTATACTTACTTTCAGATGCTTTAGTCAACCTACCACTAATGCCCACAATACTACCCTCTGGAATATGTTCCGCGCTGACTATCGCTACCTCTGGACCCTCCCACCCGTCTCCTTGTTCCCCCTTGTTTCCATTTAAATCTGCTGTGATTCCTGAGCAGCGTTGCCGGATATATGGCCCCTCCTCCTCCCACTGCTATCCAACAACACTGGACAAAGGAGACAGCAGCTCTGAGTGACAGCTCAGAGGAGCATGACGTAAAGTGTATGCAGAGCCCACACAGGCCACACTCCCTCTCTCCTGCCAGCTTCTAGCTCCCCTTCTAAATGTGCACCCCCGTGCCTCCTCTGCTCAATTACATGTACATAAAATGATGGCCTGACTGATCCTAGACTCTGAATACACATCACCTACTGTACAAGTCTTTTTCAGACAAGTATATGGCTTGTGTTGTGGATTTGTGTTTTTGTGAATGATGGTACTCCTGTGCAGCCACTGTCATTCACAAGAAAACAAGCCGACAGCTTGACCGTTTATCTCCTCAGAAATAGCAGATGGCTGGTGAGCTGTTCTGAGCCCAGTCAAGTTATGTACCAGTAAGGTAGCAGAGGAAGCGCAGACAGGGCTTTAGTGTGTCAGGAAGTCCGCAGTATTGATTACCTAAATAATCAATCTATGTCAGTGCCTCCAGCCCTACGGCATAAAATAAATTATCCACTTGTCGACCACATAACATAGTTATGCAGTGGCAGAGCAGCTCTCTTGCGCTGGATCGCTTACCTAGTATGTGATGTGGCATTTTCAGGTAGGGGCGCCGCCAACTTGCCGCTTCTGCTGTGAATAGTTGCAGCAGAAGCCGATCAACGGGTACCGACCGATGGATGTCCACAGCCTACAGCTGATCAGCGAGGAGACTGACAGATCAGAGCTCTGCCTATGTAAAGAAGACAGAGCTTTGTCCTGTCATCGGGGTTGTTCTGGATTTTGTTTCTCTGCAAAACAGGGAATACAATCCAGCACATCCCTTAGTAAAAACACCACATAGTAAACATAAAGACTGGTTAGGCACACATTTAACCCTTTGATTGCCCTAGATGTTAAACCCCTTGCCAGCCAGTGTCGTTAGTACAATGACAGTGCATATTTTTAGCACTGATCACTATATTAGTGACAAGATTGTCCGCCGCAATATCACAGGACATAAAATTTAATTTATGTACAGCGTTGCATGACTGCACAATTGTCAGTTAAAGGAACACAGTGCCGTATAGCATTAAATGGCCTGGTCATGAAGGGGGTAAATCTTTCGGAGGTCATGTGGTTAAAAAATATAACCACATTGACTTTGATTAATTTCTTGTGTCCATTTACTCTCTGTAGAGATTTATACATATAATATACAGTACAATAAAATTCTCAGTCAAAGTACGGACTCTCACTAACAACCATGTATATATGAATCAGATTTTATCGTAAGACCTACACAGTTTAAATAAAATCACATAACTACAAAAATCATTGGTACACTTAAGATTTAGGTCTAGGAACTTGAGATAGATTGAATAGTGTATTTTTTATTCAGATGGTATCACCACCACTAGTAGCTTAGTCAGACAACAAGACAACTTGAATTCATTACCTGATAACTGAGGTGGCAAATTATGAGATATACATGCATTGACCTTCAGAAGTGAGGAGAATTTTGCAACGTAGTAATTAAATTATACTTTACCAATATATACAATGGTGTTGGATTATATATACATGGTTACATAGGTGGTATTGTTGAATAAAGACAATAATAGTCCATCCAGTTAAACCTGTGTTGGAGGGGGTTTGTGTGTGTGTAGAAAATAATATCCCATATCCCTGCATAATTTTGCTAAGATGCACGTTCAAGGGTCTTTTAAAACTATCCATACTTCCTGCCGACACCACCGATTGTGGGAGAGTTCCACATCCTTACCGCCCTGACAGTGAAAAACCCCCTACGCAGCTTAAAGTGATTGTAAAGGTAAAATTTAAAAAAAAAAAAAAAAAACAAACATATCATACTTACCTCCACTGTGCAGCTCGCTTTGCACAGAGTGGCCCCGAACCTGCTCTTCTGGGGTTTTCCGGCGGCTCCTCCCCACATCTGATAACCCCCTCGGAGAAGCACTTCCCTGAGGGGGTACCTTGCAGGCGCGCTCCTGAGTCCAGCATTCAGCGTCCATAGAGGGTGAATGCAGGACTCAGCCCCACCCCCAGGCGCTCGCATCATTGGATTTGATTGACAGCAGCGGGAGCCAATGGTTGCGCTGCTATCAATCTATCCAATCAAGAGCCGAGAACCCCTGGGCAGATAGCGCGTACCCGTCAGGGTCAAGTTCGAGGATTCTGATAAGTAAAACGGGCGGCTGGGGGGGCTGGGGGCGCTGGTCACTGACAGGTGTTTTTTCACCTTAATGCATACGATGCATTAAGGTGAAAAAACACGAAGGTTTACAACCCCTTTGAGGTTAAACCACTTCTCTTCCAGTCTCATCGTATGGACCCGTGTCCTCATACACTCCCTGGGACTGGAAAGTTTCATGCTTACGCTGGAATCACCATTGAGGTATTTGTATATTGCCATCTTATCTCCTCCCCAGCATCACTTCTCCAGTGAGAATACCTTTATCACTTGTAATAGTTCCTCATAATTGAGGTCCACCAGTCCCCATATTAATTTAGATGCCCTTCTCTGGACTATTTCCAGTTCCATAACATTCTTTCTGAGGATTGGTGACCAGAACTGGACGGAATACTTCAGATGCGGCCAAACCAAAGTTTTGGTAAAGTAGCTCATTTTATCCCTGGAATTAATTCCCTTTTTAATGCATGCTAATATTCTGCCGACTTTGGTAGCTGCAGCTTGACACTGCCTGCTATTGCTCAGTCTATTTTAAACTAGGACCCCTAGATCCTTCTCCATCCTGGAATCCCCTGGTGTCCCCCCCCCCCCCCCCCAATGAGTAACTTGCGTTTTATATTTTTACATTCCAAGTGCATTACCTTTCATTTACCAATATTAAACTTCATTTGCCATCTAGAAGCCCTCTCCATTAATTTATTCAGGTCCTCTTGTAAAGTTTTTATATCCTTCTATCATGTTATTGCCCTACATATTTTTGTGTTGTCAGCAAACACTGAGATCGAGCTATTTATCCCATCCTCTATATCATTTATAAATAAGTTAAACATAACTGGTCCCAGGACAGTGCCTTGGGGTACCCCACCAACCACTCTAGACCATTCTGAGTACACATTATCACCACCCTTTGGACATACCAGTACCAATCCACTGATCTGATGACCCATAGAGGATGTGCAGAAGGCTTTCAAAGAGATTGATCAATCAAGCATCTTAGGTTAAGCTAGCATGATGTATGAAAGAGATGATGGTGATCCGTGAGTGTGACGATCTTAACCTCCCTGGCGTTATGATTATTTCAGATTTTTGCGTCTCAAAGAGGTACAATTATTTTGCATAGAAATTTGTATTGTAGGTCTGTAATTCTTAGCAATAACACACTTAGATCTGTCCACCAAGAGTCTAGTAGATATCCCGGGTATGATGAAGTTTGAAACACAAAATCATAAATTATAATATAATAAATAAATATAAATAATTAAAAAAAATAATAATATAATAATAATAATAAAATTAATTTCCCCACGATTTACTATAGCTTAATTCTGCAAGTGTTCTAATTTACTATCGCTGTTTTCTAGCTGGTCTATAGCCACTTTTGACGTAAAGGGACACTTTTTGGTTGCTATGGACAATCTCAAGTTTCCAGACAGAAAGAACAGTATATATAATATAAAACTGCATGCAGGGCATGGGCCAAAGCACTGGGGACAAAAGGGAAGTGAAATGATTTCATACAGTACTGTAATCTGTAAGATTACAGTACTGTATGTGTTATGAATTTGACATTTTTTTGAATTCGCCCCCAGGCTCCGCCCCCGTGCATTGCGACGCTCGCAGGCAACGGGGCCTGGCACAGAGAGCTTCGGGCAGAGGACGGAGCCCGCAGACAGTGCGAGGGACATCGCAGGATCCTGGGGACAAGGTAAGTAACCTGCACCAGGATCCTGAGATGTAGTCCCGAGTGTGGCTCGGGGTTACTGCTAATGGTGCTGAAATTTAACCCCGAAACACACTCGGGAATACCGTCTGGGAGGCTACAGTTGCAAGTGTGATAAAAATCCTATTCCTCTCTAAACTTTCCATTTTTATTTCCAAAATCCCATTATCTAAGCACTAGCCTAGAGGGTGTAGTTTGTAATATTTACTCACATCTGACTGGAAGGTACTTCTATAGAATAATCGAATGTTTGTTTAAGCATTGACTGTACCTGCCCATTGGACAGTGCGCTAAGACTAGGAATTTCTTGTTAAGTCTTCTGGAAAACAAATTGGATTTATTCAATACGATATTTTTATCATGGGTTAAAGCTAACTAAGTTATCCATATAATGTATAGGTGCAAACTCTGGTGTGTACTATTATTTGTAATATTAATCTATGGTATACCCTCATTTAAATCATGTGGCATTTGTTTAAAAATGTGTGTTTTTATCCAGAGATCAATGTTGAGGCATCATTACTCCTCTAAGAATATTGGGATAAATCTCATATCATAATTTCCCATCTCACTTCTGGAGAATATTATGAAAATTATTTAGTAAATACGGAGGAAACCAGAATCTTGAGCAGCTGCACATGGCAACCAGTCAGCTTCTCTCTTTCTTTCCCAAAGCTTAAAGTGGTCGTAAGCCTCACACATTAACCACTTAAGCCCCAGACCATTTGGCTGTCCAAAGACCAGAGCACTTTTTGCGATTCGGCACTGCGTCGCTTTAACTGACAATTGCGCGATCGTGTGACTTGGCTCCCAAACAAAATTGACATCCTTTTTTCCCCACAAATAGATCTTTCTTTTGGAGGTGTTTGATCACCTCTGCGTTTTATATTTTTTGCGCTATAAACAAAAAAATAGCGTAAATTTTGAAAAAAAATGCATTTTTTTTAACTTATTGCTATAATAAATATTCCCAAAAAATATATAAAAAAACATTTTTTTTCCTCAGTTTAGGCTGATACGTATTCTTCTACATATTTTTGGTAAAAAAAAAAACAACAACAAAAAAACGCAATAAGCGTGTTTATTGTTTGGTTTCTGCAAAAGTTATAGCGTCTACAAAATAGGGGATAGTTTTATGGCATTTTTATTAATAATTCCTTCTTTTTTTTTTTTACTAGTAATAGCGGCGATCAGCGATTTTTTATTTATTTTTTATCGTGACTGTGACCTTATGGCTGACAGGTCGGACACTTTTGGCGCGATTTTGGGACCAATCACATTTATACAGCAATCAGTGCAATTAAAAATGCATTGATTACTGTGTAAATGTGACTGGCAGTGAAGGGGTTAACCACTAGGGGCAGTGTAGGGGTTAAGTGTGTCCTAGGGAGTGATTCTAACTGGGGGGGGGGGGCATGGCTATGTGTGACATGACACTGATCACCGCTCCTGATTACAGGGAGCGGTGATCAGTGTCCTGTCACTAGGCAGAACAGGGAAATGCTTGTTTACATTAGCATTTCCCCGTTCTTCCTCTCCGTGAGACGATCACAGGTATCCCCGCGGACATCGGGTCGATCACACTCACTGAGGTCTCGGCAGGCGCCCGCAAACCGCTTCTTAAAGGGCAATGTACAGGTACGTTAATCTCTCTGTACGTGCCCTTCTGCCCATGTATATCGCCATGAGCCGGTTGGCAAGCAGTTAACCACTTGCCTACTGGGCACTTAAACCCCCTTCCTACCCAGGCCAATTTTCAGCTTTCAGCGCTGTCACAATTTAAATGACAATTGTGCGGTCATGCAACACTGTACCCAAATGACATTTTTTTTCACACAAATAGAGCTTTCTTTTGGTGGTATTTAATCACTGTTGGGTTTTTTTATTTTTTGCTAAAAACAAAAACAAAAAAGAACAACATTTTTAAAGGAAAAAAAAAGTTTCATAGTTTGTTATAAAATTTTGAAAACGTGTATTTCTCCTTCATTGATGTGCGCTGATGCGGCTGCACTGATAGGCTGCAATGATGGCCACTGATGAGGTGGCACTAATGGGTGGCACTGATGGGCAAAGATAGGTGGCACTGGTGGGCACTGGTAGGTGGCACTGGCAGGTGGCACTGGTGGGCACAGACAAGGCAGAGGCGGCACTCTGTGTGAGGGACCGATGACAGAAGCCAGTGATCGGCTTTCCCCCCCCCCCCCTCACGCTGTCAGCTGTTACTAATTACATCACGTGATCAGCTGTCATTGGCTGACAGCTGATCACATGGTAAGGGGCCAGGATCGGTCCCTTACTCCGATCTGTGATCAGCTGAGTCTCATAGACTCAGTGATCACAGAGCGCGCCGCACGCATCCCACAGGGACGCACTTACAGCAATTAAGGCCTGCGATGTACCGTCATTTGGCTATAGCGCGAGCGGGAGGTGGTTTAACATGAACAAAGCACATTCCTCTATAGTGTGTACTTGTCCTAATTAAGAACACTAAGTGTCATTTCGGTCTGCTGCCTTGTTCCTTTATTTTCAGCATGAGTCACTTCTGACAAGTTTTCCTAACACCAAGAGAAAAAAGATGACGGGGAGGGGCCTGCAGCACACAGCCTGTGATTGACAGCATCAGCTCTGTGTGAAGGAGGGTGTGTCCCTTCAGTCCAATCACCTTTCAGAGCTTTCCTCACTGGACTCTGCAGTGTATAATTTCAGCTCTCCACTCCCTCCTTTGTGAAAGTTCAGACAAGCTTTAAAAATTCTGGACTTTATCTGCAGTCTTCTCTTACCTACATCAGTTCAAACAGGTACAGGAGGATTTTTTTTATGTGTATCACCTGAGGCCAGTCACTTCATTGGGTACATGTGAGGGTTTACAACCACTTTAACTGAACAAGCCGAAGATAGAAACTGATTGGTTATTATGCATAGCTGCTCCAGATTCTGTCTGTTCCAATTCCCCCCCTTATATGTTATGTTGAGAGACCCTACCTGACAAAGACTAGGGAGAAATTTGGTGTTCCACAGCAAAGAGTTCAATTAATATTCTAGCTTTGGAAAACCCTGATAAAGTACTTCTCCAATGGTACCTCACTCTCACCCAGATAGCTATGTTCTAGCCAAAAACTTCTCATCCTGCTTTCGCCATTGTGGACAGGAAAGAACAATGTTCCATATTTGGTGGTCATGCCCTAAAGCATAAAGGCTATGGATTAGAGACTACTCTTTAATATATACAGTGTTGGGTTATAATTTATACAAAGATCCAATAGTAGTTTTACTCAAAAAAACCTATTGATATTGTTCCATGGGCTATCAGCAAATAAATTACTTTTATTAATTTGATGACAGCCCTGAGCTGAGAGCGTCTCTCTCAAACAGCCCAGAGCCTGCACTGACAGTTCCCCGTCCCTCCTCCCTTGCACGGATGGAAAAAGAGAGCCGATTTGCTCATTCTCCACCCGCCCCGCTTCTTCTGTGTGCATTGTGGGAAGTGTTCCCCTAAGCAGCTGAATTTGATCATTCAGCTGCTGTGATTCACACGTCCCACGGTGCACACAGGAGGAGAGGGGTGGGAGGAGAAGGAGCAAATCGGCTCTCTCCTCTCCCATCCATGTGAGGGAGGGGAAACGGTTAGTGCAGGCTCTGGGCTGTATGAAAGAGATACTCTCAGCTCAGTCCTGCTGGGGAGGCACTGGTGTGCTGCACTGATGGGCGCTGATAGGTGGTGTTAATGAGCAATGATAGGCAGTATTGATGAGCACTGATAGGTGGCACTCATAGGCAGCAGTGATGAGCACTGATAAATGGGGCACTAATGGGGTGGCATTGATCAACAGGGCACTGATGGGGCGGCACTGATCAACAGGGCAATGATGGGGCGGCACTGATCAACAGGGCACTGATGTTCAGTGTAAACAATGTACTGACAGTCTTGCCGGTTAATGGCTCTCCTTTCCTCACACAGACACAGCGTGGGAGGAAAGGACTGCTAACCAGCAAGTCTGTTTGCATGTGACCAGCTGATCACTTGGTAAAGGGCTGCTGTGATTGGCCCTTTACCATGATCTGTGATCAGCTGTGGGGGCCAGTCATGGTTTATTGCACTGGCGTCCTGAAGGTTCTAGTTACGCCTCTGCTCACAGCACTGAATTTCTGAGCACAGCGCAGTTATCCATAATAATGCAATGTTGGAGGACTTTTACAGCAGAATTACCTCCCGGAGGGTACCTGACTTTGCCACTGTTATCATTGCATAGAAAACCACATCACGCCATGATTTGTCTTGTTGTTTAATTCCGGATTTGTGAGTATGGTGTACCTCTGTAACAATTTTGTGTAGCCACTGTTTTTTGCCCAAGCATTTCTTTATATCCTGTAAGGCTGGAAAAACGCTGAATAAAAATTTTACAGAAAAAATATTACAAAAAATACAATACAAAAAATTACCATCCTGAGTCCTTGAAGTTTCTGTGAAGCATGGGTATCATCACCATGGATAGTTGAATGCTAGAAATATCATGAGAATGTGCTGCAGTCCATTGCAGGAGCTCTCCTGAGCAGTTTGGTGATGTCATCTGTGCCTACTGAAAACAGACTTCAGGGCCGAAATACATTTTCATTTCAGTGGCATCTTTAAGTTCCTAATATTGTAAAAAAAAAAAAAAAAAAAAAAAATCACCGCTGGCCAGATGTGTTTCTACTGTAAATAGAAGCAGTCTTAAAAATTCATACATTTGTATGTGCTGGAAACTACAGCAACTGCTATTTTTAAAATTAAAAAATCCAGTACATATCCCATAGTTTGTAGATGCAACAACATTTGTTAGTAAGCACAACCTAGGCATACATTTATCCCTTTGATCGCCCCTGATGTTAACCCCTTTCCCTGCTAGTGTCAGTACAGTTACCATGCTTATTTTTTTTTAGCACTGATCACTAGTATCTAGTGATCAGTGCTAAATTATACTAGTTACTACTAGTATAATATACTAGATACTAGTATTAGTATCACTTGTCCCCAAAAAGTGTCAGGTGTCCGATTTGTTCGCCCCAATAGCGCAGTCTCGCTAGAAGTTGCTGATCACCGCCATTACTAGAAAAATAAATAAAAATATCCCATAGTTTGTAGACGCAAACACTTTTGTCCAAACCAATCAATATGCGCTTATTGTGTTTTTTTTATTTTTTTTTATTAAAAATATGTAGCAGAATATATACTGGCCTAAATTTATGAAGAATTAGATTTTTTTTTATGGGATATGTTTATGGGATATTTTGGCAGTGCCAAATAGCAAAAAATGGCCTGGTTATGCTTCTATTTACAATCTAACACACCTGCCCAGAAGTAACTTTTTATGGTTAGGCATTTTCTGTAGATGTGCCTGGAGTTCTACTTTAAGCCATTTGTATTTGGGGGGGGGGGGGGGCTGTCAGTTCTACTTTCGTGGAAGGTTTAAATAGACTGGGGAAAGATTAGGACTGCTGTCAAGTTTTAACCTGATGGCTATTGCATTGGCACAGAAAGTAAGGATAATCTGCCTATTAAAAACAGACAGCAAAAAACTCCCAACCCTTCCATTCCAAATAAAACCTGGCGTTTAAAATAAAACCTAAAAAAAGTTCAGGTAAAAACTTTTGGAAGAAGTGGAGAAAGGTTTGGAGTTCTACATGATGGGTATGTTTATCTTCTAGGGCATTGGGGAAGCAGGCCTTTTCCTAGGGTCTGCTGTGTTCTTTGCAATAAAGGATGCTTTATCATCTGTCCGAAAGGAAAGAGGCTTGTCGAGCACTTTTACACTAAACAGCCCTGCAACCCCAGAGAGGATACGTATGGCTTGTGGAGACAAGTTCACTGATATGGTAACTGTTTTATATCTTGCTTTATAGCATAAATTATACTGCATCATTGTGATTGGAAAAAAACAAGATTCATGCATGACGTTGTTGAAAGGAAACTAGGCCTTTTATTGTGTTCAGACCTATTGTAAAAAAACACTAGAAAATTATTACTGCTACGTCACTTTCCTTTTAGAACACATTTTACAGTATAACCATAATGACGTATTTTAATGGATAAATATCAATGATACTAATTTAAAGATATCATTTAAAAATGATAGATACTGGTCTTTTTTTGGTGCCACTAGATGTATTGGGTCTGACAGCATCATTCAATCCATTTCCATTGAGTCTGAGTCATCCTGGACCCACCCGCAGCCTCTTACTGGACAGTAAAAGGAGAAGCAGCACAGTCATTCGTTCATCTCTCCATCACTTTTTCTCCACCTATCAGCATTCTTCTTATTGCTATATAAACTGATTGCCTCCTTTCTGTGCTTCTTTCACTTACACTCCAGCTATGCCATACAGAGGCTGCCAAAGGCTGGTACCAGGTCAGATTCAGGTACTGCTCACATTTAGAACAGCCATTCTCAACCAGGATTCCTTGGAACCCTAGTGTTCCTCCACAGGTTGCTAGGGGTTCCCTGAGCTGTGGCTTATTGACCTCCCATTTGATGCAAATTCTTGGGGCCAATGCAACTTAAAAGAGCTAGTGGCATGACACCAATGATTTCTTTAGGTGTCTGGAAGAGTGATATTCTCGGCACCACTGTAAAGGGGCATTCTTCCCCTTGCAGGACTGGTTCAGAGGTTCCCCTTGACCTGAAAATTTATTTCATGGGTTCCTTGGGGATAAATTGGTTGAGAGAGCCTGATTTTAGAAAATACATTTAGAGCGGTATTAAACCCAAAACCAAAAATATTAATATATTGCAGCTTATCAATCATTAGATTTGGTAGCTGCATTCTTTTTTCTTTTTTAGCCTTTTTTCTATCTGTTTTCACCTATTATCTGGCCAGTAACACAGCTCCAGTATTAGGTTATTTTAACACCCATTACACATTCTGCGTGCCACGTTTGCACTGGCTCAGCAGCTTATTCATTTGAATAGACTGCTGTACCTACGGGAACACACAGGGAAAATGTCCCCACACCTTTTCAAAATCGCAGCCGCATGGTGCTTTTGCACCACGTGGTTTCATGCACCTGAAAATGCACTGGGATTTGGCTGCGGGTGTGGTTAATGCATTCTCTGCATTAAGGTAAAAAAACCTTATAATAGCAGCGCCCCCCAATTCCTCCTTAAACACTTACCTGTATTGATCCAGTGCTGTGCCCGGCTTCAGTTCTTCTCTCCTCTTCCTTCTCTCACAAGCATCACTGAGAGCAGCAGGAGCTGTTGGCCGACATTCAACCCATGTGTACAGCAGCCAGTCTGACAGAAGCTGGCCGTTCGCTGCCTTCTGTCGAAGGGGCATAGCCAAAAAAGGTCTGCCGACCGGCACCCATTCAGTGCTCTCAGCCAATGTAAAAACTGACAGGTATTCTAATCCCTCTCCATTCTATCCAAAACTAAAAAAAAGTTTTGCCTTTAGTCCTACTTTTTGAGAAAAAAAATAACAGACTTTACTTTCACGTTAAGCTGTGAAAAGCAGCGAGATAATTTTGTACACATGCCACAGCAAAAATACCTCCTGTTGCAATAAGTTGAAGTTATTGCTGCTGTGCCTCAACTGCCCTGTGATCGTGTGCCTTGCATGTAGTGGTTGCACAGTGGTGTGGACTTTTGAGGGTTAAAACAGGAGATGAGGAAGTAAAATATCACCTCCCAGCTGCCCTTTGAAAAGCGATCCACTGTGGATAACTTCTCAGAGGGGAGTAAAGGGCTGCTGCATTTGTAAATGAGCTGTATAAATCTCAGGACAGAAAGGACAATATTACATATACCGTATATACTCGAGTATAAGTCGTTCCGAGTATAAGTCGAGGCCCTAATTTACCACAAAAAAAATGGGAAAAACTTATTGACCCGAGTATAAGACGAGGGTGAGAAATGCACAGCTACTGTAAGTGGAAAAGAGGGTCAACAATGCCAATTTGCAGCATCACTGTTCCCTGAACTTCAAACTTGGTAGTTAAGGGTTCCTAGATGCCCCCTAGCTGCAGCCAAAATTTGGGGTCTCTGAACCCAAAGGGTCCCGAAATGACATTGCTGCAGATGGACACAGTTGACCGAATTTGGGGCCCCGTATCTCGGGGCTACTTAGTGCTAAGAACCCCAAATTTGGTGTGCAAACCCAGTGGAACTAGCACCATAAAATTTCCAAAGCTGGGGTTTCTAGCACCAAGTGGCCCCGAGATACAGGGCCCCAAAAATCAGTTCAGAAAATCTCAAGCATTTTTTTGCAGCAGAGAATGACATTTTCCGAACCGGTTTTGGGGCCCCGTATCTCAGGGTCACTTGGTGCTAGGAACTTCAGCTTTGGAAATTTTATGGTGCTAGTTCCACTGGGTTTGCACACCAAATTTGGGGTTCTTAGCAAAAATGAAATTTTTTGCTGCATAAAAGTGCTTGACTCAAGTATAAGTCGAGGGGGGCACTTTCAGCACAAAAAAATGTGCTGAAAAATTTGACTTATACTCGAGTATATACGGTATATATTAAAGTCCTTTTGGCAAGTAAAGCAGTTCTCATTTATGTATTTAATCTGTATTTATCAGTTTGCCTAGAGTGATCTCCAGACAAATGGCTAAATACACAGAATTTGGCTTGGTTCACAAATGTCTGGACATTGTTCAATTACGATTTTTAAGGAAATCCGGTGCAGTTTCGTTCCAGGGTTAAGGTGTGATTCATGTGAGAATTTTAAATTTGTATGACACTTGAAATCGAACTTGAACCAGGCTAAAAATCGTACAGGACTTTTTTCTAAAAACGCACCGGGGCCGGCCCGCACATATGTGAACCGACTCCATAGAAAGCCAAGTGAATCTGATGCTTTTCAAAATGCATCCAATTCGCATATATGTGAATCGGGCCTAAGTATTACATTTTATAAACCTATTAAAGTCTTTGACCTTGGGTAGATAAAAAATGCAGCTTTTTTTTCTCAAAGCTAGTTGTCTATTCATATAACAATATATTGCTACCTGTTGAAGGGAACAACATGTCACTAGTGTTTAGAAAACAAGTCCAATATCTTAAAGACCACAAGGAAATTTACCTACGCCTACTGGTGGATCATATTTTTCAAGTGGCTACAGCCACTTGCAAGCTTACCAGGTGAGTAGGATGAAATAATTAACAGTATCAGTAATTAACAGTATCTGTTAAGTGCAGATGGAATGAGCATTTTGCGCTGGCAGCAACAATGTCCTTATCCCAGCTCTTATTTCTTATTTTTCATAATCCAATACATTACAAAAAAAAAAATCTAAAAAAGGTACAGCTTTGCCTAATGAGAGTATGCAAATATTACAAATACCACAATCATTTGTTTAAATTTGTTTTTGTTTTTTTAGATCAAAAAGGATGACCCTGCAGCTTTCACACCATGGTCAATCGATGTATTAAGAGATACATTTTGGTTTTAAATATACTCAGGGTAAAATGCTCATCTTTAAAAACATGTAGCACAAAATGCAAAGTACTAAAGGATTTCACATGAGACATTTGACAGAAAACATAAGCAGTTCTTTTATCTGCCTCAAGAAGATGTTATATGAAATTTTACCACCAACAAATTGTACACTTTGATGATTCTATGTAGTTGAAATGCCTGGAAGATGAAAAAAAAAAAATGGTAGAGTTTAGGAGACATTTGTAGACATCATATATTACCTCTAATGCCGCGTACACACGACTGGACTTTCCGGCAGAAAAAGACAGACAGAATCATTTCATCGGATATTCCGATCGTGTGTGGGCTACATCGGACTTTCTCTTTAGAAAATTCTGACGGAACTAGAAATAGAACATGTTTTAAATCTTTCTAACGGGATCAATTCCTATCGGGAAAACCGTTCGTTTGTATGCTAGTTCGATGGACCAAAAACGACACAAGGGCAGCTATTGGCTACTGGCTATTTAACTTCCCTTTTCTAGTCCCGCCGTACGTGTTGTATGTCACCTCGGTCAGAGAAACCATCAGAGTTTATTCTGACGGAAAAAACGGTCGTGTGTACGCGGCATAAGGGTGTGTTTTTACCAAATACAAAATGTGTACTTGCGATTGCCGATGACTTTCTGAAAATGCTGGTTGCCTTGCTGTCAATGGCTTGAATACCACCTGATTCACTGATCTAAGCATAAAAAAATTCAGACTTGAAGCATAACTATATTCCCCCTCTATTGATGCCATCTATTTTCCCTCCATTGATGCAATGTCCACAAGCTACTGCACCTTGGCCCAGTTTACTTCTGGGGTTGGGATCTTTGGCCACCTTGATTGGCCAGATTAGGATGACGACGTAACTCCCATATATACAACTGGAGTTCATCCTGGCATCTGGCAGATGCCAGGATTGTACACTGAGCTGTGCTTTTGCAGTTAGTGAACATTATGAAAAAGATTGTGAACAGACAATTAAAAATCCTTTTTTCTCATTCGTTCATTGACAGACACAGAGCTTCCTTATTCAGAACCATAGTGTTATATCGCTCCCTACAGTAATAGGACACTAGGCAGAAAAAAGACTTGGCTACGCCCATGGGCAGTCCTAGGTGATATACACCCCCCTCTCTGCTATAGGCCTTCAGTTTTTTCCTGCCTAGTCAGCAGTAAGGACCTAGTTCCCTGCTGGCATCTCTAGTCCTGGCAAATTTTATTTTTTGTTTTTTTCCTAGATTTTTTTCAGTGAGATCTGCAATCAACTGCCGGACTGAGCGAAAGGCTGGACACTTGATTCAGTGGTCTCGCCAGTTTGGCCAGCGAGCGCATGCAGACCGCAGCTACACGCTAGGTCAGTCGCGACATGGCCCCACTGGACGGGGGCTGGCCCTGCAAGTTAAACGTCTCACGATAACGCATACGACCGGGTCTCAGCTCGAGTCGCAGCGTCCCTCATGGCCAACATCCCCCCATTTCGGTAGCGAGGAGGTTCTGTCTGGAGCGGTGCCGTCTGGTCCTGGTATAATGAGTAAAGTTCCCCCTCCCCCCTTGGTGGGTTTGCGGTGGACGCGGACCCTTCCCTGGGTCGATCGGTCCTGCGCATTTACCTCCACCCTTGCACCCTCTCTTCCTGAGGAGAATGGTCCCTGGAGGTCCCTTGGTGGCCCCCTTTCCCCCTCCCTCCTCTATATGGGGCTCACAGGGGGAGGGGGCCCTGATCCCCTCTTTCAGGGGCTTTCCTGGGGTCTGTGTTTGCTTCGTGTAGCGTGGCCATTTTGCCGTAGCCGGCGTCTTTTCCCCGTAGTGCCTGCTGACAACTTATGGCTGGCGGCCATGTTTGTGTAACTCAAACTGCATTTTTAGCAGGCTCCTTCTTTTAACTCAGTGCTCTCCTGTGTTATCCTCGCCATGTGTGTGCGGGTCTACACCTGAGGCAGCAAGCTCTACGCCGGTGGGGTGGTGAGTCTGTTAGGGTCCCTTCCTCTTTCTTCAGCAGGCTGTGGTGTGTCCTGGTGTTCCGGTACTGCTGCCGGCGTGGGGGGAGTCCCTTTGCAGTGGTCGCTCTTGATGTGGGGGGAGGGTCTCTTCTTCCCCTATATAGTCTCAGGAACATGTTTCCCCACCTGACCCCCTATCAGAGGCTGCAGGCCCCTCTGGGTCCCAGCCATCCGTTGACTCACAGCGGCCCTGGAGTCCTTTGTGTCCCGGGTGGCGGTGGCTCTTGGGTGACGGACTAGCAAGAAGCGTCCCCTGCCTTCCCCTGCTTCATCTGTCTCGTCAGATCCTGAATCTGATTCAGCTCCTGTGGACAGGGCCCTCCCTGCAGGGTCTGCGGCTGCGCTCCTAGATTTTTTGGACAGTAAGGATAATTCCTCTGCCCCGGTGGCTGCGCACGAGAAGGCGCTGGTGGACGCACCGATTGCATCTGTGTGGGATGGAGAATGCAGCCGTGGCTGCGGTAGAAGTGCCGGTCCCTTTTGGCACTCACAAGCCGTCTCGTGCGGCAAGTGTTTCTTTATCCCTCCTTTTTTTTGACAAGTTTGTCTATAAGGAATGGACGCGTCCAAAACTACCCTTTTGCAGTTCCATAGTGCTTCGCTGTGCGTTATCCTTTTGAGGAGAGTCTTCTCAAGAAGTGGACGACTCCACCTGTGGTGGATCCTCCGGTCTCTCGATTGAACAAAGCCACCATGATTTCGGTTGAAGACTCTCTCCGGCTTTTAAAGATCTAGCTGACAGGAAGGCAGAGTCTGAGCCACACTCATAGTTCACTATTGCGGGTTCATCGCTTCGGCTGGTCCTGGCCATTGCCCTAGTATCTCAAATGCTGACAGAGTGGGTGAAGCTGTTGCGCTGTGACCTGGAGGGTGATCAGTTTCCTCTTGCCTTCACTGAATTGGTGGACCAGCTGGTCCAGAGGCTGCGGTTTGTCTGCGATGCCTCTTTGGACGCAGCTCCTTTGCTTTCTAAGCTGTCTGTTTCAGCGGTAGTGTTTCGGCGGGTATTGTGGCTGAAGTGTTGAACTGCAGACCAGGCTTTTAAAAAAAGCCCTAGTTGATCTGCATTTTCAAGGTGATCGTTTGTTTGGGGCCACTCTGGATGATATCATTAAGTGTCACGGGGGGGGGGGGGGGGGGGAGAGTACTTTTCTTCCACAGTCAAAAAAGGGGAAAGAGCCACGTCGCAAGTGTGGTCCTTCCTTCTCGGCACACAGAGTTTTTTCGTCCCTCAGGGTCCACTGATAAAGGCTCAGAGTCTTTCAAGCCACCCTTGGGAGGTTCCAAGCGACCCTGGTTGGGCAAACCAAGAGCAGGGTTCTCCAGACCCCCAGATAAGGCTCCTCCGCCATGAAGGGGCAACCTCACCCGCAGTCTGGGTGGGGGGGGATGTCTTTGCTGGTTTCCGGGCCCGTGGACCTCTCTGATAGATGACATGATTCATGGCAGAAGTGAAATGACAGAAGTGATTCTGTCTGGTTACAAGATCGAGTTCCAGTCTTGTCCCCAAAGCACATTTTTTTCTGTCTAAACTGTGTCTGTCCCTGGACTGCTTGTTAGCCCTCTGGGGCGCAGTGCAAGGCATGTTGCTTCAAGGGGTGATTGTCCCGGTTCCAGTGTCGGAACGTTTCCAGGGTTTTTTATTCAAACCTGCACATTCCAGCGGTTCCTCCGCTTTGCTGTGGGAGAGGAGCAATATCAGTTCGTGGCATTACCCTTTGGTCTCACCTCCGCTCCTTGGGTCTTCATCAAGGTGTTGGCCCAGGTTCTGGCGCTGCTGCGCCAATGAGGAATTGCTGTTCTGGGCTACATGGACGACCTTCTGCTGCGAGCAGAGTCTCCAGCGACCCTGAGGGGCGACGTGGAGATTGCTATTCAGACTCTGGCAGATTTGGGGTGGCTGATAAATTACCAAAAGTCTGCGCTGATTCCAGTTCAGAAATTGGTTTATCTGGGTCTGACTCTAGATTCCACTCTGGCTAGAGTGTTCCTTCTGCAGGACAAACTCCAGATGTTACAGACGACAACCCGCTTACTGCTGTCCAGCAGGTGGGTCTCCCTGGGGACTTGCATGCTGATGCTAGGCCTGATGGTTCTACGTTTGAGGCGGTCCCGTTTGCTCAGTTCCATACGAGACCCCTGCAAAAGGATTTCTTGTTAAAATGGGACAAATGTCCAGGGTCTCTGGACAGTCAGATTCGGCTGAGCCAAGGAAACAAAGGATCCCTGATCTGGTGGCTTCATTCCTCGGCTCTTGGGCAGGGGAAATCTTTTCTCCCTCTGTACTGGATGGTGGTCACCACCGATGCCAGTCTGTCTGGGTGGGGAGGAGTCCTGAGCCTGAGCTCTCAGGGTCGCTGGAGGAATCCAGGCTACCTATCAACATCTTGGAACTCTGGGCGATCATCAGACTCTATCTAGATCATTGGACGGATCGAATTCAGGGGCTCCCGATATGGATCCAGTCGGACAATGCCATGGTGGTGGCCTATGTCAACCACCAGGGAGGAACAAGGAGTGTGTTAGCGGGCCTGGAAGTAGCCAGAATTCTCCAGTGGGCAGAGCGTTTCATCCTGGCCATCTTCGCCAGGACGAAACGCTCTGCCCACCGACCACATTCCGGGGGTGGACAACTGGCAGGCGGATTACCTCAGTCGACAAGTGTTGGACCAAGGGGAATGCTCCCTTCATCAGGAGCTATTTCAACAGATATGTCTGCATTGGGGCTCTCCAGAGGTAGATCTGATGGCATCCCAGGTCAACAGGAAGGTGCAGAGGTTTTTGGCCAGGTCTCGGGACACTCTGGCGGATGCCTCAGACGCTCTGGTGGCTCCGTGGGGCCAATATCGTCTGATCTACGCCTTTCCTCCTCTCAAGCATCTACCTCGGCTGTTACCCAGGATCAAGGCCAAATGAATTCCGGTCAATCTAGTGGCCCCGGACTGGCCTTGTCAGTCCTGGTACGCCCACCCGGTGTGTCTGGTCGCAGACACCCCCTGGCGGCTGCCTCTCAGGGAGGATCTGCAATCCCAAGGGCCGAACTTCCACCCTGCTTTACCGTTGCTGGCTTTAAGGGCCTGGCTGTTGAAAGCCAGGTGTTGAAGGATAGAGGCTTACCTGCATCGGTGATTCTGACACTACTCAAAGCTAGGAAGTCTACTTCCAGGAAGGTATATCATCGGACTTCAAAAGTGCACATTTCGTGGTGTGAGTCAGTGGGGTTTCACTCGCGTTCCTTTTCAGTGGCTCGGATTTTGACTTTTCTTCAGAGGGGCGTTGAAAAGAATTTGGCCTTGAGTACTATCAAGGGCCAGGTGTCGGCTTTGGTGGTTTTCTTTCAATGCCCCCTGGCTTCGCATTCCCTGGTGTGCACCTTCATTCAGGGGGTGCGACATGTGGTTCCACCAGTGCAATCTCCCTTGCCACCGTGGGACTTAAATCTGGTGCTTTCGGTTCCACAGAAGCCTCCGTTTGAAAATATTCGAGAAATTCCCCTGCTCACTCAGTCACAGAAGGTGGCCTTCCTGATGGCTATCACCTCTGCTTGCAGGGTGTCAGAATTGGCGGCGCTATCCTGTCGCACGCCCTACCTGGTGAATCACAAGGTGGTTCTTCGTCCTTGTCCTTCGTTCCTTACGAAAGTTGTTTCTGATTTCCATTTAAATGAAGACATTGTGTCCCTTTCCTGTGTCCCTGGCCGCAACACTTGAGGGAATTTGCTTTACACACCTTGGATGTGGTTCGGGCGATCAGGATGTATTTGGCTGCCACTGAGTCCTTTCGGAGGTCAGACTCCCTGTTCATGATCGCAAACGGGCCAAAGAAGGGGCTGTCTGCTTCCTCGGTGACCATTTCTAGATGGATCAGACAGATGGTGACTCGGGCCTATTCTGTCAGGAGTCGGGTTCCTCCCTTCCCGGTGAAGGCGCACTCTAGTCGGGCGCTGAGTGCCTCCTGGGCCTTCCGTCATCAGGGATCAGTGACGCAAGTGTGCAAGGTGGCCACCTGGTCGTCGGTGCACACTTTCACAAAATTTTACAAAGTGGATGTGCTGGCATCTGCGGTTGCCTCTTTTGGCTGCAAGGTTCAGCAGGCTGCGGTCTAGAGGGTTTTTCCCTCATGAAGGGGTTTTCTTGCTGTTCAGGTTGGGCTCCAGTTGTTCTCGTTGAGCTCCAGGTTGTCTGGTTGGCCTGTTTTTGCCCCACCCCTCATGTTTGGCACTGCTTTGGGACATCCCTATGGTTCTGAATAAGGAAGCGCTGTGTCTGTCAATAAACAAATGAGAAAATTGGATTTTTGACTTATCTTAAAATCCATTTCTCTGAGTTCATTGACAGACACAACACCCACCCCTCTATGGAGTTTTTAATGGTTCTGACGCTGCTTGGGACAAAACTGAATGCCTATAGCAGAGAGGGGAGTGTATATCACCTATGATTGCCCATGGGCGTAGCCAAGTCTTTTTTCTGCCTAGTGTCCTACTCCTGTAGGGGGCTATATAACCCTATGGTTCCGAAAAAGGAAGCACTGTTTCTGTCAATGAACTCAGAGAAACAGATTTTAGGGCAAGTCAAAAATCCTATTTTTTATTTTAATTTTTTTTTCAGGAGAAACATCTATTTTCTCTAATCTATTAAAAAAAAAGAAATGTGCTGTGCTAATCTTACAGCATTTGCACAGCTGTCACAGATATTCCCCAAAATGCGTTAATTAATCTCCATTTAGTGGCCATAATGCTGTATTTTCATGACTGGGGTATTTTAGGATACTACCGCATTATGACCACTAGATGGAGCTGATGATCATTGGAAACAAACATATTGAACACCTTATAGGGATTATTTGCATGGGAATTTTTTTGTAAATAGACCCCATAGCATGTCTCTCTTCAATAAAAAGCCTGCCTGTTCACAAATTTTAAGTTCCCCATAAGAATATCTATATCCAAGAGTTAAAAAGAAAAAAAAATGTAATTGGGGTATATATATATATATATATATATATATATATGTATAATATATATATATATATATATATATATATATATATATATATATATATATATATATATATATATATACACACACACACACACACACACACACACACACACACACACACACACACACATATATATACACACATATACACACACACACACCCCTTTTGATTCTGTGGCTGCATTTGCTTTCTTTTTTAGGCTTGTTTCTTTTATTTTGACCCGGTGATTCTGCCAGCGGCACACTTCCACAAGGCATGGTAATGTGAAAAATAAAAAATTTGTGCAGCGCTCAAAAATGTTACAAATTCATAAGTACAACCTAATAAATAATGTGAATAGACCACAAGGTTAAATGAAAACAGTGAAAAGCAATGTGAAATTCACACCCAAACTAAAGTCCGTGTTCCATCATATAGAGGTTTTTAAACCGTGAATACAACAATCCATGGATAAGAAACTATATAACCAAAAAGGGATTCCACGTGCCATCCATGCTGGAGTGAAGACACAGACAATAAAACCACCACCGGTTAGTGAGGAGGCTTACCGGATTAAGGAGACTCAAATGGGCATATCCTCAATTAGTCAACAAGGCATGTGGTGTAAACACCAATACACAAGACCTCCACATCCAGGCTCCAGTTCAGGATGGAAGATGGTACAATTGGTCAGGAGATATCACAAAGAAGCAGTCCTCAGATGTAGCCAACTTGTCAGACCAAATCCTCAATCATTAGATGTGGTGGTTGCATTTGTTTTCTTTTTTTTAGGCTTTTCCCCTCTGTTTCAGATGGTTATCTGCCCAGCAACACACCACCTGAATTCCTCCACTCGGATAGGATGGATCCCTATTACAGAGATCAAACTTGCTTTGTGGATAAGACCAATAACTTTTTAATGATTCTCCTGATTAGCCAAGATCCAAATGCTTCAGACCTCAGGTGTTACAAGAACCAAAGGTTTTTTATTTTTCACATATTTCTTGGTATACACTTGTCTTAGTGTTGTGCTAGCTGCTATAAGACATACGTTTATATGTCAGCGCAGTATACACCAATTTTTCTATATAAGGCATGGTAATGCACTGTAACTATGCATTGTAGTTCCAATCTCATTTCACCCACAAGCACACCTACAGTGCACTGCAATGTATGTACAGTATAGTACACTGTAATGCACAGATGCATATGCATCACAAAAAAATATGTGCAGGACCTTTTTCTGCTTGCATTGAGGTGTGTTGATAGACAAGTCTTTTTGAATAGCCTCCTATCAAAATGCATCTCAAAGCATGAAAATGAGTGCTTGGTAATGCACAGTGTTATGGTGTTAATTGACCCTTAGAAGCAATGCAATGCATAATCAGACATTTAAACACTGATTATTTGAAGCTGATGTCATTCTTGATGAACCCTTGAAAAAACTCTGGAAACAGGCAACTTGATGCTCATACAACAGCTTATCTAAAATTGGAACATTTTACATAATCATTATTTTGAATGTAGTAGAAAATTGACATACATTCTGAATTTTTCCGAGTATTCAATAAACTCATATATTACATATATATATTTTCTGCTAATTCTCAGCAACACCTATATAATCTTGGGAGATAGAGTACAGCAGAACACCTGCATTTTGAAACCGTACAAAATCACATTTATTATTAAACAGTATTAAAACTACTACACCATGTAAACACAATGTCATCCTTTCTAAACTACTGCCATAGGGGTTATCTATAAGGATATACATGCCTCCTGCATGTATCTTTACCTGTCAAATGTCTCCCCTCTGTCTGTTATTAGACCCGAAAGACTGCATTTTCTGTGGGTGGGTCTGTTGTCTGGAGCTCGGTGGGTGGAGTCGTGATGTCAGTAGACTCCCCGCCCACCTCTACACTCCCCTTGTCAATATGCATTTTCTCCTGTGTATTTCTAACACTGAACTTCTGCTATGATCTCTAACATCCAGTGAAAAGACAGGAAAGTAACCACATGACTTCAGGTGTGGAACAGCCAATCCTTGCAGAGCTGCTGAAGAAAGGAGTGGGAGGGAATTAAAAAATAATGCATGTGTCTTAGGCTGGTGCACAAGATATGTAAATCACCTGTCACTCACAGCAAGGGGGAGGATTTGACAAAGTTTTTCTCAGTTTGTCAAGATTTATCTCACTGAACAATAAAAGAGGATTGCTCAGAGATGGATTAACTCGGTGTGGCAAGACTGGGCTCAAATTATAGGAAATCTTATAATCTACAGTATGATATATAAAAAAAAAAATCGGGTTAACATCCACTTTAATGTTAATTTATACACAGGTGTCCTCTCTATTTCTCATAAACTATCATTAACCACTCACTTGTATCAAATCCCCACAGTGTGTACAGTATTAAAGGATAAGTTCACCTTTTTCAAGAGAAAATAAAAAATGCACAGTTGATTTGCAGGTAAAAAACTGCATTTTTTTTATGACCCTAAACATACAGCCAGAGCTACAATGGAATGGTTTAGCTCAAAGCATATTCATGTGTTAGAATGACCCAGTCAAAGTCCAGACCTAAATTCAATTAAGAATCTGTGGCAAGACTTGAAAATTGCTGTTCACAGACGCTCTCCATCCAATCTGACAGAGCTTGAGCTATTTTGCAAAGAAGAATGGGCAAAAATGTCACTCTCTCTAGATGTGCAAAGCTGGTAGAGATATCCTAAAAAAAGACTTGCAGCTGTAATTGCAGCGAAAGGTGGTTCTACAAAAAATTGACTCAAGGGAGCTGAATACAAAATGCACGCCACACTTTTCATATATTTATTTGTAAAAAACTTTGAAAACCATTTATCATTTTTCTTTCACTTCACAATTATGTACCACTTTGTGTTGGTCCATCACATAAAATCTCAATAAAATACATTTACGTTTTTTGGTTGTAACATGACAAAATGTGGAAAATGTCAAAGGGGTGTGAATACTTTTTCAAGGCACTGTATGTGCTCCTACTACAGAGGCTCTCAAAATGTAAAGGGGTAGGACTGCACATAATACTGGGGTGCCTTGTCACGGCCTCTGCAGCATAAACATGTATTTGCAAATGTGTGCAAACTAAACCTCTGTTTTTAACATGAACTGTTAAACCGGACAATTTGGTTTGTTGTGGCTGGTAAGTTGAGCTGGGGATTTTTCTTTTTTTTTGCGTCACCCTTGTGCTGCTTGCTGTTAAAACCAGTTATACGTTCGGGCAGTTGCCGTTTGTAAATCTATGCATGTTGCTTTTGAGCGTTTCCGCAGTGTTTTTTGCGGTGCTTGCCGTGTTTTTGAACATGCGTTTTTGCGGCGTTTTGCGTATTTTTTTTTTTTTACAGTGTTTTTTTTTATACTGTATACAGTGTAAAAAAAAGAAAGGAAAAAAAAACCCGCAAAACGCAGAAAAACACGGTACTTGCGTTTTGGATGCAGGTCCATTAAATTCTATTACATGCAAAACGCTGCATTTTGCATGAAAAAAAAGTCCCCGACCCTTTCCAAAAACGCAGAGGCACAAAAAAAGGCACATTAGTGTGAATAGAGCCTCAATGGAGATACCCTCAACTCACCTACTCAACTGCGCCCTGGTAGTCCATTGAAAACTACAAGCCAACAGCCATAAAGGCTGTTGGTAGTTGTAGTCCATCTATTCACAGAACAGATTGAGACAGGTAGCGGGGTATGCGGAGGCCAGTCCATTTGTAACAAGTTATACCCTGATTATGGGTGTAACATGTAACAAGAGGTGAATTTATCCTAATGCCAATAAATTGGATCCACCCAGCTGGACAAGTTATTTAACACCCCTGATTATTTTAATTTTGTGATGAGTTTATTCTACAATTGTTCAGTTTACATGCTATTAAGATGTTACAAACATTAAGATTTTTTGTATTTACTATAAAAGGTTTTTCATTTTCAGTCCATTGATTCCACAGTCGAGTTATACTGCTGCCTATAGAACATAGGGACATTGGCAAAACAGCAAAAGTTGTAAGCTAGCTCGTAAAACCCCTCCAGCATTCCTCAGTTTTGTGAGCAAGCAATACAACACAACACATCCAAAAGAATACAGCTAAAGGGTGGGCAACAGCCACTGATAGGACCAATAAAATGTAGAAGGCTGCACGCCAAAGGTATCCAAGGGAACCAAGTTCTCAATCAAGGATAGATAAGGAGAAGCCTTCTGAAAGACAAAGTAACTGCCACAAACAATGAGAGGACAGAGGATTGACCTGATGTTCCAGAGCAGGGCAAAGAAAACCAATGCCAGTGGAAAACTCCTGATTAAAGTGGCAGTGGACCCCTGCCAGTGAGAACTGCAGAGCCAACCAGCAATCTACCAATAACAGGTGGTAAAAAATAACTACCAATATGGGACTATAGCAGACCAGCAATAGATTGGGGTCAACAGAAGACAAATAATTTGCTGGGCCCAGACCCAGTAAAACAACACATATCCGTAGAGGGAAATTTGGACCACATAAAAAGTCCAAAATAAAAAGACTAGCTGGTCAATGAGAGAAAGAAAACCAAAGCCTTGTACTTTTACTTTAGAAGCAGAGAAAGAGATTTCATGATAAGAGCTGTCTGGCCAGGAGCCCTCACAACATACATCCTAATAGATCAGAAAATAAAAAATAACTGGTGACAACCCCAGGGGAACCAGTCCTAAAGTCACCCTGAAAGGTAAGAAGAGTAAGTGGAATCCTGAATAAAGAAAATAGGCAGGAATGAGGTTACCTCACTACCCAACAGATGCGAAAAAGCACCCTACTAGAAGAAGAATTCAAAGAAAATGGGGTTCCCCTAAATGGATTTTTCTGGCACTTGCATACAGTTTTTTATAAAGTGGAGGGGTACACACTAATGTGAAGAAGAAAAAAGTATTTTTATTTATTCAAAAATTCTCATATATTAAAAAGACATTGTAAGCATCACAAACCACAAAAACACATTATGTGGTAAACATAATTTTGAACAATTTCTTATCTGTTTCTGTTAAAAGATAGCACATATATGATGAACTCTTTTCAGGCCCGGCACGTTTCGGAATACATTCTATTTCAATCCTTCTTCAAGGGCATAATTGAAAAGGAAGAGTTCATCTAAATTGGTTAAAGAAATATAATTGGTAAGTTGCCATATATATCTAAATGTTAGTAACCATTTACAGGTTGAATGATCCAACGATCACCTACCTGTTATATTAACGTTGGTTTCTATGCAGTAGATAGTAAAAACTACAAAATGAAGCAAAGAATGCTTGAGCAAAAAGAGATGGCGATTGGTTGTTATTTGTAGGTGCGGGATGCTGTTCCCTGGGTACTTTCTCAACTGTACAGTGATTCCCCAAGAGGGGAGATGTATATATGAGACTTCACCTACCCCTGCCCCTCCCGGATGCGTGCAGGCCACAGCGGTATACTGGAGCAAAGAGGAACAATCCTGTAAATGAAGGTTCAAATAATTTGAATGAATAATAAGTTCCTACTTGGTACTTGCTAGAAGTATTAATGATGAGAGTGATGAATGGTAGAAATTAAAATTAAAATTGAAAGAAAAAATAAAAAATAAAATAAAAAAGTTTTTGGTGTGTGTTTTTTGTTATATTAATGCCTCCTAGGCATGGTTTGCCTTGGAAACCATTTATTATAATGTCTTGTACAGTTCTAATATATTATTATAGATAGAAGTACATATGAAATTTACAAAGGTCATATCCACCTAATTTTGCAGCTTCCCATCATATTTCTTCACATCATTTATTACAGCATAATGGCTCTGGCAATATAATGCCATCACCACATTTATAATTTAGACCAAAAGCTATATGTAGGGTTAAAGAATATGTATATATATATATATATATAATGTGGGAAGCTGCAGGATCTTGTAGATTTATTCATAATATGGCAGTAACAATATATATCAGAAGGTAAACATAATATATATATATGGATGGAACATTCCAGATTCCCATAGGGTTATTCATAATGTTGCAATGACAGCACATAATAGTGACATATCTTTAGATAGCATTTGAGCTTAGGGGGGAATAAAGCATTGATGGCACACAAACAATATTTATACTAGTGAAAGATAGGTTTGAAAAGTGAAGGCATAAGCCCAGGATTTCAGTGGTAAAAGAGTAATTCAATACATTAGCTTAGATGATATTAGAAATCGGCCAGCCCCACATCCCAGCACCAGGCAGGTACAACGCCTGAGCTGGGAATGAGCGGGGTCGGTCTATATATAAGACGAGTCCCAATCAGCCGGCGCAATCATTGCGCTCAGCTGGTTGGTGACGCTCGTCAGCTGGAAAGCCTCAATATTGCTCCCTGAGGCGGGGATGCGCGGCGCCGCCCCTACCGCACATGCGCGAATGCAGTTACGTTGGGGCGACGTCACGCACACCCGTCCCACCGGCACAGAATGCCTCACCGGCGGACTGCGCATGTCCGCCGGAGTGGCAATATGGAGGTGGTGGGCGTAGGTGTAGCGTCGCCCTGGTAACCCCCTAAGGTGCCGCTCAGATATACATTCTGGGCGGCTTTCCGTGCCGGGCAACCGCTGCAAGTAGACACACCCGGGGAGGGCTCGAGAGGGTCAGATAAACAAGGATCTATTGGCATTTATAGGGATTATTAAAGATCTTGAGACATTATAAAAAAAGAAGTAAATACATCGTAAGTGTTATCAGTTATGCACAGAGAGAAGTAAGCAGAAAACAGCAAGCATATTTGGCATGATAGATTTGTGGGCAAACAAAAGGACTGGTTAATTGTATATAACTCTTTTAGAGGCTATGCAAAAGCATACATAACACAGACTATATATAGGTGATCTAGATAAACTTAAAATACAAATGAAAGGACCTCCCAATCTAAGTCCAGAAGAGTCAGACGCATTAACCTCCCTAGCTACCAACAATAAAATCACCATAAAACCATCTGACAAGGGGGGAAACATAGTTGTCTTAAATAATGATCATTACATTAATATCTGCAAAAAAAAATTCTCAATAATATGGACTGGTACCGTTGGATGCCGGCCTCTATTGTTGAAAAATACAATAAAGAATTTTACATATTAACAGACTCTGCATTTTTGAACAACACAATTAATAAATCTACTTGGACCTTCATAAGAAATAATTTCCCTAGGACTCTGACATTTTATACACTCCCAATAGTACACAAAAGCCTGACAGACCCTCCAGGTAGGCCAATTATTTCAGGCATTGGCTCAATCAGTGACAACGCAAGTAAGCTAGTTGATGAATATCTAAGACCTTTTGTAGTCTCATTAACATCATATGTAAGAGACACAAGTCATCTTTTACAAATCTTGGACCAGTTGTATGTATCAAATGAAGCTTTTCTAGTCACAATTGACGTGGAAACGCTGTACAGCTCTATTCCACATGAGCGTGGACTAGCAGCAATTAGACATATACTTCAACAAAACCCAAACTCAGATCCCACATATAATGAATTCATTGTCACACTGCTCGAGTACATCCTTACCCACAATGTTTTTACCTTTCATGGCTCCCATATACCTCCAGGTGCAGGGGGTTGCGATAGGGACATGTTGTGCCCCATCGTATGCCAACCTGTACCTGGGGGAGTGGGAGAAAACTTTCCTTTCTGATGACGGCCTTACCCAATACACTAACCACATTGCGGGATGGTACCGCTATATAGATGACATTTTGGTCACCTGGGATGGCCCTCTAGATGTACTCGAGCAGTGTGTCCTAAGAATGAACAAAAATGACTTGACATTCACTATGTCCTCCGATAAAAACCGGATAACCTTTTTGGACATAGAAATTTTCAAAAACGAACGAGGCAAATTATCCACGAAATTATTTAGAAAAACCACCGCAGGAAACACCATACTGCATGCTGCAAGTTTCCACCCTCAGCCTCTTATCAACTCCATCCCCTATTCACAATACCTCAGAATCAAACGCAATTGTACAGACAACGACACATTCTTTAAAGAGGCAGCCAATCTATGAGATAGATTATTAGCACGGGGATATACACGTACATCATTGAAGAAATCTTTTAAAAAAGTAGTGAACAAACCTAGAAATACGCTTTATAGATCCCCAAACATAAAGATACCAACTCTCTTCGGATTATAACATATAACCAACAACACCACCAGGTTAGAAGAATAGTTGAAAAATACTGGCACCTACTAACCCTTGACCCATCTCTAGGCCATCTAGTACCAAACAAACCACAGTTTACATTCAGGAGAGCCACATCTATTGGCGATAAAATAGTGAACAGTGAGTTTAAAAATGAGTCAACAAAAGCACATTGCAAATACAAAGGAACATTCGCATGTGGCGCCTTTCGGTACTGTGGTTATATGTTGACACAAAAAAATCCCATCCTTCCGAATGGGAAGAAATTTTACTCGAAACACTTTGCTAACTGCAGGACCACTGGGGTCATTTATCTACTCCAGTGGAACTGCGGTTGCTTTTATATAGAAAAAACTAAAATGGAATTCTGGAAAAGAGCATATAGACACATTGTGTCTATGCAAACATCTGACCCTGATCTCCCCCTAGGACGTCATGTCTCCCTGGTACACGGGGGAAAATTCCCTAGGATCAAATTTTTGACTCTAGATCGAGTGCATCCGAGTCCCAGGGGGGGTGACTGGAATAAAACCTTACTCCAGAAAGAACTAAAATGGATTTACTTATTGAAAGCTACTTCGCCCCCTGGCCTCAACGATGCAATTTGTTTTAAACCATTCCTCAAGGGTTTCAACTCCGGGGGAATGGAGAAATAAAACACTAATACACCGAATCCTCTATATCTATTGGTAACATTAAAGTGGAGTTCCACCCACTTTTACAACTCTTCAGCATCCCTCACTAAACTGTGCACTGTAAACGAATTGGATATTTAAAAAAAAAAATTCTCAGCACCTACTGTATATCTGCTGTATTCATTTTTCACTTCCTCCTCCTTGGCCGTGGCCCATCGCATCATTTCCTGTTTGCAATGCCTTCTGGGAAGGGGTGGCAACTTCCTCTGACACTGCCATTGCTATGGAAACCTGACCTGACACCTATTACACTGCTTGTGCTGCACTGAGCATGTGCGAGATCTGCAAGGATGAGATCCAGGAAGAAATACAGTCTGGCTTCAGATACCCACACTTAAGATGGCCACGGCCTGCTGTAAGTTTATAAAATAACAAACTACTGCTATAAACTAACAAAACAGACCTTAGTTTACAGACTAACTTTACTGGAATACATTAAGCTTGTGTATTATAGGGGTATTTTTATTTAAAAACTATAATTTCGGCCGGAACACCACTTTAAGAGAATATCACCTGTTCCTAAGTTGCATCTAGTATATACTTGCAATTATGTTTAAACACTGTGGAATAATATTATATTTGAGATACGCTGTAAACGTTGTGGAACAATACTATACTTGAGATATGCTGTAAACCTTTGGGTTGTCTGACCCAATGCATACATCTCTTGCAAACAAACAAGACCCTAAATTCACAAAAATTAATCCATATTGCTTGACAATGTTTTTCCCTATTGCAAAACATTTTTTATACCTCTTATATTTCCCTTATTTTCTTATAATACCTTGAAATACAAAAGTAAGCAAATATGTATGCATTCATGCAGGTAACTCAAGAGGATCACTATGACAATACCTCTAAGTATCAAATTTCCTGTAAATGCCTGTCAAGCTCGATAACTACAACCAGCAAATTGATGTATTGGCCTTTGTCTTTTGATCTATGATTTGTCAGTCGTATTTGTTCTGCTTTATCAAAACCATCAAGCTTATATGCAAATATTAATATAAAAATATCTAACATGTCCACTGATTTGAACCAAACGAATAACAAACATGTGTGCTGTTAAGCTAACTGTATAATGTCATACACCTTATTGATGAAAATGCCTCAATGTACCTATATATAGTCTGTGTTATGTATGCTTTTGCATAGCCTCTAAAAGAGTTATATACAATTAACCAGTCCTTTTGTTTGCCCACAAATCTATCATGCCAAATATGCTTACTGTTTTCTGCTTACTTCTCTCTGTGCATAACTGATAACACTTACGATGTATTTACTTCTTTTTTATAATGTCTCAAGATCTTTAATAACCTCTATAAATGCCAATAGATCCTTGTTTATCTGACCCTCTCGAGCCCTCCCCGGGTGCGTCTACTTGCAGCGGTTGTCCGGCACGGAAACCCGCCCAGAATGTATATCTGGGCGGCACCTTAGGAGGTTACCAGGGCGACGCTACACCTACGCCCACCACCTCCATATTGCCACTCCGGCGGACATGTGCAGTCCGCCGGTGAGGCATTCCGTGTCAGTGGGACGGGTGTGCTTGACGTCGCCCCAATGTAACTGCGTTCGCGCATGCGCAGCGCCGCGCATCCCCGCCTCAGGGAGCAATATTGAGGCTTTCCAGCTGACGAGCGTCACCAACCAGCTAAACGCAATGATTGCGCCGGCTGATTGGGACTCGTCTTATATATAGACCGACCCCGCTCATTCCCAGCTCAGGCGTTGTACCTGCCTGGTGCTGGGATGCGGGGCTGGCCAATTTCTAATATCATCTAAGCTAAGGTATTGAATTACTCTTTTACCACTGAAATGCTGGGCTTATCCCTTCACTTTTCAAACCTATCTTTCACTAGTATAAATATTGTTTGTGTGCTATCAATGCTTTATTCCCCCCTAAGCTCAAATGCTATCTAAAGATATGTCACTATTATGTGCTGTCATATATATTTTATGTTTACCTTCTGATATATATTGTTACTGCCATATTATGAATAAATCTACAAGATCCTGCAACTTCCCACATATATATATATATATATATACATACATACACACACATATACACATATACATATTCTTTAACCCTACATATACCTTTTGGTCTAAATTATAAATGTGGTGATGACATTATATTGCCAGAGCCATTATGCTGTAATAAATTATGTGAAGAAATATGATGGGAAGCTGCAAAATTAGGTGGATATGACCTTTATACATTTCATATGTACTTCTATCTATAATAATATATTAGAACTGTACAAGACATTATAATAAATGGTTTCCAAGGCAAACCATGCCCAGGAGGCATTAATATAACAAAAAACACACACCAAAAACTTTATTTTGTTTTTTATTTTTTTATTTTTAATTTTAATTTTATTTTCTACCATTCATCACTCTCATCATTAATACTTCTAGCAAGTACCAAGTAGGAACTTATTCATTCAAATTATTTGAACCTTCATTTACAGGATTTTTCCTCTTTGCTCCAGTATACCACTGTGGCCTGCACGCATCCGGGAGGGGCAGGGGTAGGTGAAGTCTCATATATACATCTCCCCTCTTGGGGAATCACTGTACAGTTGAGAAAGTACCCAGGGAACAGCATCCCGCACCTACAAATAACAACCAATCGCCATCTTTTTTTGCTTCATTTTGTAGTTTTTACTATCTAATGCATAGAAACCAACGTTAATATAACAGGTAGGTGATCGTTGGATCATTCAACCTGTAAATGGTTAGTAACATTTAGATATACCGTATTTATCAGCGTATAACACGCACCCCAAGTTTAGGAGGGAATTTTAAGGAGAAAAAAACTTACATTAAAATTCCAATCAATGCAGCCTTATCTGTCCATCTGCAGCCTTTTCAGTGTCAGTGCAGCCTTGCCCCAGTGCAGCCTTGTCAGTGCAGCCTTGCCCCAGTGCAGCCTTGCCCCAGTGCAGCCTTGTCAGTGCAGCTTTTCCCCAGTGCAGCCTTGTCAGTGCAGCTTTGCCCCAGTGCAGCCTTGTCAGTGCAGCTTTGCCCCAGTGCAGCCTTGTCAGTGCAGCTTTGCCCCAGTGCAGCCTTGTCAGTGCAGCTTTGCCTCAGTGCAGCCTTGTCAGTGCAGCTTTGCCCCAGTGCAGCCTTGTCAGTGCAGCTTTGCCCCAGTGCAGCCTTGTCAGTGCAGCTTTGCCCCAGTGCAGCCTTGCCCCAGTGCAGCTTTGTTAGTGCAGGTTTGCCCCAGTCCAGCCATGTCAGTGCAGCTTTGTGCACTCGGTGTAGATTTAAATATGGCGCTGAGACTGCAGGGAGCCGAGATACACATACCCGAGTGTTCTCGGCTTTTTTCTCGGCGCCGCTCACAGTCACGCCCAGTCCCAACCTATGATGGACATAACACAGGTCCAGGGGCGGGACTAAGCGTGACGGCGGCGCCGAAAAAAGCCGAGAACACTCGGGTATGTGTATCTCGGCTCCCTGCAGTCTCGGCACCATATTTAAATCTACCCACGGCTGTGTATGTCGGCGGCGACCGTGGCAATCACTCCGATGACACAGAAATCGGTGGGGATCGGCCTATAACACGAACCCACGATTTTTCCCTGATTTTCAGGGGAAAAAAGTGCGTGTTATATGCCGATAAATACGGTATATGGCAACTTACCAATTATATTTCTTTACCCAATTTAGATGAACTCTTCCTTTTCAATTATGCCCTTGAAGAAGGATTGAAATATAATGTATTCCGAAACACGTCGGGCCTGAAAAGAGTTCATCATATATGTGCTATCTTTTAACAGAAACAGATAAGAAATTGTTCAAATTTATGTTTTTGTGGTTTGTGATGCTTACAATGTCTTTTAATATATGAAAATTTTTGAATAAATAAAAATACTTTTTTATTCTTCACATTAGTGTGTACTCCTCCACTTTATAAAAAACTGTATGCAAGTGCCGGAAAAATCCACTTAGGGGAACCCCATTTTCTTTGAATGTAATTTTTGGATGTGGCACGGCCTCCCCCCTCATTAACCTAGGAGAGCTAGTCACTCTCTTTTAACCTACTAGAAGAATGGACAGAAATTCATCCATGCAACATCTAGAGGGTATCCAAGGATTGCTAGATAACACTGCACACCTGCCAACCCACAACATCCAACGCTAGGAATCACTCCCCTTATCCTGACCCCTGCCACATCCACTGAGGATTGAGGGGCAGGCATCTTGGTCTCCTTACAGGGAGAATTCGCCTGACTGGAAGGAACTTTATTCAAAGGCCTCCTTTAGATGGTAGTATAACCCGACCAAGAAAAAATTCATGTGACCCTTCATGACAAAGAATCATTGCCATTAAGATGTCCACTCCCTATTCTCAATCTTATGAACATGCAAATGTTAAAAGCCTTATTTTGCCTTAAACATATTAAATCTCAGTTATCACCAGTCTGAAGCTAGTGCATTTTTTTTAAAGGAGATTTAAACTTGGGCACTAAAATCTCATACAAGTGTTAACTTGGTAATCTTAGTTTAAAAGTTGTTTTTTAAATGTGTAGCTTTTATTAAAATAATCCCCGATGAGCTTTTTCATAATATCTGGGCAGCTTGGTGGGACTATACTACTGTCTTGGACTGTGTTCCATCGAACCTAGATGTTGCCATATTGGCATTAGCAGACCCCTTAATCAGGTTACTTACTTAGCTTTACAGAGGCCACTAGTTAACTAGTGAATGCTATTGAGTTATTCATCCCTTGTTAAGCATAATGTGTTTCTAGTTTATGGTATGAGTATGTGTCCAACTGTGAAGGGAATTATCCAGATGTTTACTCCTCTTTGCTTTTTGTATTTTTTTCCCCCGTATGATATACACACTTATGCCCCGTACACACGGTCGGATTTTCCGATGGAAAATGTCCGATCGGAGCGTGTTGTCGGAAACTCCGACCGTGTGTGGGCTCCATCGGACATTTTCCATCGGATTTTCCGACACACAAAGTTTGAGAGCAGGATATAAAATTTTCCGACAACAAAATCCGTTGTCGGAAATTCCGATCGTGTGTACACAAATCCGACGGACAAAGTGCCACGCATGCTCAGAATAAAGAGATGAAAGCTATTGGCCCCTGCCCCGTTTATAGTCCCGACGTACGTGTTTTACGTCACCGCATTTAGAAGGATCGGATTTTCCGACAACTTTGTGTGACCGTGTGTATGCAAGACAAGTTTGAGCCAACATCCGTCGGAAAAAATCCTAGGATTTTGTTGTCGGAATGTCCGAACAAAGTCCGAACGTGTGTACGGGGCATTATAGGGTGTTTTTCATCTTATTGCTTCTGGGATCCTGTAGTTGGTGATAGTATTTTGTAACTGCCATTTGGTGGTTTGTAGAATTTGGTGGGTTATGCTGTGGGCTTTAAGACGCGCCTTCCTTTCATCCCTATGGCCCACAAAAGTCCTGTTGCCCTCCTGACTTAAATAACTTCTCGCATGCCGTTAGGCTTGACATTAACTGCCATTTTTGCCCCAACAGTTCGGATCCCTAGTCTAAATATGTGTAGCGGTACCCTCAACTAGACTTTACCCAAATCACAGAAACCTTTGTGAACAGGTCAGCAGAAGTGGGGGGGGGGGGGGAGACTGGCACTGTTTCCTATGTCAGGTTCACTCGTTTCTGTTTCCTCAACCCACAGGCCATTAACAATATTACAACATGACAAACAATATATATACTTTTGTGTTCAAGTTGGCTGGCTCCTTTAACCGCTTGCTGACCAGCCACCATCATTATACTGCGGCAGGTCGGCACGATCCCGCGAACCGTCGTAGCTGTACGTCAGTCTCTTTAAGCCTTTAAGTGGAATAGTAGGTGCACGCCCACTGCGCTGCGGGGGTGCCGATACATGTGGCCAGTGTTCACAATGACCGCCAACCACGTGTGATCGTGGGCGCGGGAGCCAGAACAGGAACACATTCCTGTGCAGTGAGGAGAGTCAAATCGTGAGTTCCTACTAGATAGGAACAACGATCTGTCATTTCCTCCAGTCACTCCCATCGCCCTGCAGTTAGAACACACCCTAGGGAACACAGTTAACCCCTTGATCGTCCCCTAGTGTTAACCCCTTCCCTGCCAGTGACATTTACACAGTAATCAGTGCAATTTTATAGCACTGATCACTGTATAATTGTCAATGGTCCCAAAAATGTGTCAAAAGTGTCCGATCTGTCCGCCATAATGTCGCAGTCCCAATAACAATCGCTGATCTCCGCCATTACTAGTAAAAAAAAAAACATAATAAAAATGCCATAAATCTTTCCCCTGTTTTTTGGACACTAACTTTTGCGCAAACCAATCAATATACGCTTATTGCGATTTTTATTACCAAAAACATGTAGAAGAATAAACAGCCTAAACTGAGAAAAAAAAATTTGCTTTTTTTTTTTAAAAAAAGGGATATTTATTATAGCAAAAAGTACAAAATGTTGTGTTTTTTTCAAAATTGTCGCTCTTTTTTTGTTTTTAGCGCAAAAAAATAAAAACAGCAGAGGTGATCAAATACCACCAAAAGAAAGCTCTACTTGTGGGGGGGAAAAAAAAAGGACGTTAATTTTGTTTGGGTACGGCGTCGCAGGGCCGCGCAAATGTCAGTTAAAGCGGTGCAGTGCCGTATCGCAAAAAATGGCCTGGTCATTGCGCAGCCAAATCTTCCGGGCTGATGTGGTTAAAGTTCCAGGTAAGTGAGAACAGACCCTCTGTGCTAAAATGGAAAATTGTATCAAATACTTACCGTAATTTTCCTTTCCTGGTGCCAAGACATGGCAGCATACATATTATATAGCTCCGCCCCTACATCCACCCACAGGACCTGTTTAGCTCTAAAAAAGTCTGACTGAGAGCTACCTCCACCATTCTCCGTATAAAGCAAAAAGATCAGAGGGAGGGTTCGTATGCTGCCATGTCTTGGCATCAGGAAAGGAAAATTACGGTAAGTATTTGATACAATTTTCCATTTTCCTGACGCCAGACATGGCAGCATACATATGATACATAATGAGCTTTTGAGAGGGAGGGTGCCGCCAGTTTGAGACCCCTGGTTTAATGCTACAAACTTAGTCTTTATTTGACAATAGACATAAAAGCTTGGATGGTTTTCCTCTCAAACTCTACTGCAGTAAGAGCTGCTGGATCCACCCTGTAGTGTTTTAAGAACGTATGATGATGACCAGCTAGCCTCTTTGCAGACTGTCTGCAGAGACAATCCTGCCCGTACCGCCCAAGAAGATGACATCACCCTGGTTGAGTGATAAGCTCTAACCACTCTGGAGGATCCTTGCTAGCTTTATATGCCCAGTAAATATTTTTTACTATCCAGGCCGAGGTGGTTCTGGCTGAGGCCTCTTTCTCTTTAAATTTTAATGATGAAAAAGTCTGTCAGAACTTCTGAATGTAGAAGTAGCATGGAGATAGGCTTTGAGGACTTTTGGAATGTCCAACTCGTGCAGATCAGCATCTGATTCTGTTGGGAAGGCTGGAAGCACCCATTCACTGGAGAGATGAAATATTGATGCCACTTTTGGGACAAAATGATCCAATGGTCTCAGCACAACCCTGTCTGGGAAGAACATGGAATAAGGTTCTGCCGCCCCAATTCTTGGAGTTCCGACACCCTTCCCCCTGAGGTTATGTCTAATAGGAAATAAGTTTTTAAGGCGATATCCCATAATGAACAGTTTTCTGTCAGAGTACGAGGAGGGTTTGCTAGAAAATTGAGGACTACTGCCAGGTCCCATTGAGGGAACCCATTTCTCTTTGGAGGGCGTAGTCTAAGTACCGCTCTCATGACGTGCTCAAGCAGCAGGATTGCTGCCCACTTCTTTTGGGTAAAAGCCAAGATGGCTAAAATTCTCACCTTAAGCGAACTGAGCCCCAAATCCAATCCGGATTACAGGAAAGACAGGATTTGAAATACATTTGGGTCACTAGGGTCAAACTGACGTCCAGCTGCAAAGCTTGTGAACCTATTCCATATTCTGGAGTAGATGGCATTGGTTGACCCCTTTCTGGAACTCTGCAAAGTTCTAATACCCTCTGGAGAACATTCCAACTCTTGTAACCCTTGCTTTACAATCTCCAGGCTGCCAAGGTCAGTCGTGATGGTTGCAGATGTAGGGTATCTCCTTCAGACAGGAGATGAGGAGTCACGGGCAGAGTGATCGGTGTGCACACACCGAGATCCATTGCCAGAGAGAGACCCATGGTCTGTGAGGCCAGTAAGGAAAAACTGATGACTGTCAAAAATCTCCTCAGGAATTTCAGGATTAAAGAAATTAGAGGGAAGGCATTGGCCAGTTGCCCAACCCAAGGATGGGTAAAGGCATCCGTCCTCTCCACTAATGGATTTGGGTAGCGTGAGAGGAATCGGCTCACCTTGCAGATGGTTGATGAGGCAAAAATGTTGTTGAGGCAAAATTGTTGTGCCAATGTCATGATTGGTCCCACCTCTCTCAAGAGGGATTGATTGTGCTCCCTGCCTTGTCACTGTATGTAGGACACTGCTGCCGTGTTGTCCAGATGGAGCAGGACTGGTCGACCCTGTATGAGCGGCAGCAAGGTGGCCAACACCATGAATGCTGCTTGAAGTTCCAGTATATTGGAAACTAGGCCCTGAGTGGGAAATTCCCCTCTGCTCTGGATCTTGAGTTGTTCGCAGGTGGGCCCCACCTTGCTGTGCTGGCATCTGTGGTAACAATGATCAATGGCTGCGTCCCTAATGGACTAAGCCATTTAGCGTTTTTTTTGTATACCACCAGAGACTCTGGTGCCTCCAGCTGGTGATCCTGATTGGCTGGGCTAGACAAACTCTTCCACTGCATCAGGAAGCCTTGTTGGAAAACAGTTTCCAGTAAGCCCAGGGGATCATCGGAATACATGAACCCATTGTCTCGAGAGGACTCATGCACTGGGATGCTGACATCACTGGTGCAGCCAATGCCTGTTGGAATGTCTCCCTGATTTTGGGGAGTTTGAGGTGGCAAAGAAACTGAGGCCGCCTGATTATTGAATTGGGCCTCTAGGTAAACCATATTCTGTGTAGGCTCCAGCTGGCTCTGGTAATGCCTGTCCCTCAACACAAAGCTGAGGAACTGCTGGTATGACTGAAGGATCAGGACATGCTGATAGGCATATTACAAGTACACTGAAATCCTCCAGTCTCCTAGTTGATCGACCTGGATTATGGTATGGAGAGACTCCATCTTGAGTCTATCCGGATAATTTGATTCAGCCTCTTGAGGTAGTTCTGGAGGCTGCCGTTTGAACAACCAATAATGGCCTTGCGCCTCTGTGGACTGAATCCGCCATTTTTTGGCAGTGGTCTTGCCGGAGCTGGGTCACTTTGACCCACCTGGCTCCAACTGCCTTCTTGGCGGTCCTCGTAATAAAAGGGCTTCTGGGAATCTTGAGAAGCCGCAGGGGTCTTAGCTCTCTGCGATCTTACGAAGGTTGACTGTGTACCCCTCCAACGCCTTCTGTAGTCCTTGGATGGGTGAAAGCCTCTGAAATCCCAGTACCTGTTTGGCGCTCCTCTGGATGGTTGCCCCCTCTGGCATCTGGACCTTCCATCTTGGGGCAGAAGACCTGATTTTCCTCCTGTAACCCTAGAGATGGAAGTCTCTAGTTTTTTTGGCCAAACAGTGCCTTCCCATCAAAAGGCAGTTTACAGCAATTCTGCTTTGAGGATGGGTCAGCCACCCAGGGTTTTAGCCACAGCGCTCTTTTGGTTGTGACTGAGCTGAGCATGGCTCTGGATGACCATCGAATGATGTCTATAGCTGCCTCACCTGTGAAGTCCACCGAGAATTTTATCTCATCAAGATCCTTGATGATTTTTTTCTTTTGGCAGATGGCTTTTGATCGCATACTCCAAGTTCGGCGCCCCACTCGCATAGCACTTGCTACAGATGTTAAAGCAATGGTGGGTTTACAAGCACCACCTGTCGTGAGGTAAAACTTTCTTAAGTGCATGTCAATGCGTCAATCAAGGATATCGAGAAAGGAGGAAGAGTCTTCCATCGGAACTGTCACATTCTTGGCCAGTCTGGTGACTGCCGCATCCACCGTTGATGGGTTAGATAAGGGAGTCGCATCCTTCTCTCTTAGTGGATACAACTTCTGCAACCTATTGGTTGAGGAGGATTTTCTCTCCCCCTTTTCCCATTCCTCCTGAAACAGGCCTCTTATTTCTGTCATAAGAGGAAAGGTAGCTACCTGTTTCTTTAGGTTCCTCCTATGGAACCCAAATACTTGTTCACACTTGCAGCAGGACCTGCTTTTGCACTGAAAAGCAATCTGTGCTTAGGTCACTTTTCAGAGGCATTTGATATCACGTAGATTGGACAAGTGTTCCTGCTATGCAATTTTCAAAGAGCGATTTGTACACAATATTGCAACTCGCATGGGGGCGGCCAATTCACTTGGCTGCCCTACGTGTGCAAAAAGAAGCCCCTGCTCCTATTTAGGGGTGACCAGCTTTGCACAATGTTTTTAAAGGCCCGTTCTCCCACGTGACTATCACAGCAGAATCGCATGGCATTTGGGGTGCCCTGAAAGGATAACGGCACCTAATGCATGTTATGCAGCGATTGTCACACAATTTAAAAATCAGATTGTATGGTGTGTGATAATAGGTTTTCTCCTTCTTTGGAGGAGGTTCCAGATCCTCCCATTCCAGTGCAGCTTTTACTGCCATAATGAATGGTGGTATTAGTGCAAAATCAAAGCCTGAACCTTCAGGATCCTCTGCCGAGGAGGAGGCAATATCTTCTCCCTCTGCCTGAAAGGTTGGCTGTAATACTGGGTCTGGGGAATCAGCCTGCCTAATCTGCTGGGCTGGAGTCACCCCTGAAATGCCTGGTACCCCTCTAGTTAGAGAGGGTTGAATGGCTTGGTTTAGACCTGGTGCAGGGCCCACACTGTTCGTCCACTTCTGTCCCTGGTTGCGCAAGATGACTGTAAAATTCTGCCAGGGAGTTGGGGACTACTTTCTTGAGCAAGGTTGACACCTGCTGACTCTCATACTCCTGGTCTCTGGCAAGCTGCCTGAAGCAGTTGCTGCAAAGTAGCTTTCCAGGCATAGGGTCAACTCCACATCACCAACATTTGCCTTTATAGGCGCTGAGCCCTTGGAGGAGAACTGTTGTGTGCGTTCTCTTAATCGTACATTTACGCCCTTTGTACTGGGGTCTGCCAGGACTGGAGGAGTCACTTTCTGCCTTGGAAAAATCCTGATGATCCAGAGGGCCTCTGGACCTCCTTGAGCAGGTGTGTGAGCGGCCGGGACTGCAATAGACAGGAAGACACGCTCATCAGGGCAGAACGCACTCTTTTTCCTGCATCTTCTTACTTACCAAAAGTTGGCCCTTACCTGGTATTGCGGTGGTCTTGGTTATGTGGTGTTAGGCTCATACTGGAGGAAGAACCGGAAGGTGCAAGGGGGACTGCATGGCAACAGAGAAAAATAAGGGAAGCGAAAGAGAGAGAGAAAAATTTACATACATACCCCGTTTTTTTTTGGCAAATAGTAACAAAATTTAAATAAAATCTGCCCCCCCCCCCCAATCCTCTAGTAATACATTGCTCCCCCCTTCTATCCCCATTACTAGGATAGCAATACTTACCTGTCATTGACTTCCTCAGAATGAGATGATGCCTAAATAGCAAAGGCATCCATTACCTGGCCATTTGTTCTCTGCAAATAGATCACCTGAGAGAGGGACTCAGCCCTCTCTCACCTCTGTTCTAATCAAAAAAAGGACTAGTACAATTAGGTGGGCCAACGCCCATCCACATAAAAGGACACTTTTAAGCTGGCTACACATCATACAATCCTCTGCAGATTTTTTCCCTCAGATTTACCAAAACCACACAATATGAGGTCAAACCTTAATGCCGCGTACACGCGGTCGGACTTGCCAACGGGACAAGCTCCGTCGGCATCTCCGATGGAAAAATTTAGAACATGTTCTCTATCCAAGTCCGTCGGAAATGCCGACAGAAAAAGTCCGATGGGGCATACACGCGGTCGGATTATCCGACCAAAAGCTCCCATTGGACTTTTTCTGTCGGAAATTCCGACCGTGTGTACGCGGCATAAGAGCCTCAATTTGTATGCAATCAAGCAGGCCCCTGCACCACATGGTCCCGACAAATCTAAAGGAAATCAGACAACAAAAGTTGCACAATGTGTATGGGGTCTTTAGAGACATGAGAGCAAGAAAAAGAAGAAAAAAAAAGTTTTATAGAAATTGACAGATCTGGAAAGAGTTCCATAGGAGAGAAGACATCATGCAGTCCCAGCTGCTGGATCCAGACTCCAAAGCAGGCATGCCACAAGAGGATTGTCGTCTCTGATTAGAGAGCACCTCAACCCCAAAAGACTACCAGAAGGAGTTCCCTACCTTGTCAGTGCGTTTAGCCACCTAAGATGTGGGACTGCGTACTGGGAGAGGCTTGAACCCAGACTCTGACGTAGTCAGCAGGTAAGCGCTTTATCCTGAGTGTAACGGTCTGTAGGTGTTGATCTTTTGAGGACAAAAAGGAGAATGGGGGAGGTAGCTCTCAGGCAGACTTTTATAGGGCTAAACAGGTCCTGTGGGTGTATATAGGGACAGGGCTTTATCATATGTATGCTGCCATGTCTGGCGCCAGGAAAACAACTTTAGTTACTTAAACAGATGAAGAGAGGGTAAAAAGGGTTGAAGTGCTACTCCTTGAAATCCAGAATTCTTCAGCTAGCTCTGTAATGAGGTGATCAAGGGAATCTTTGGCAATAGGGTATAACAGATTTGATGGCTCTGTACTGTAGTGTATCCTTATTTTACTTTGAACTCTTTCTGTATGGTTTTATCTGTGTTGTATCCGTCAGATTACAAGTAGCAAAGATGTGAACAGGGCATGGCTGTCTGCATACAGTGTTCTAAAGAATATATGAACTAGCTTCCAGTGGCACCACAAGTACCAGAAAACTGGGCAGAGTAAACGATGTTGATGTAGTGCTCTGGGGTTTAGTCAGGGAGTTCCTCACTAAATTCCTTGTCAGGAGTAGCTACTGTAGTTAAGTACTAGGGATCCATTGACTTCTCCCTAAGTTTGGCCTGGTTGTACTTTCCTCTTCTACCACCTGGTGGCAGGGCACTTGGAGGTATTAGATTGAGAAGGACAACTCAAGGTCAGGTTATGGGTATATGGGGTATCTAAGCCAATGGGCAGGGATTTTGTTGAATTCCTTGGCCTGCTGGGAGAGCCTATATATTTGGGTGAGGTCAGGTGATCCGAGTTCTTGAGTGCCACCCAGACCGCCGTCTGGGTGGATGTGTGTCGTCTGCCCCGGGCTGCTATGCCAGAGATTGGGCCTATCCTGGGGGCATTAGGCTGCCAGGCTGTGTGAGGGTCTATCCAGAAGAGGGCAGCGCAGGGTTAGGACTGCGGCTTGCAGTTCAACCAAAAGTGACGGTTCTGCCGGCTGGAGGGATGAAGGGATGCTGTCGCCACGAAGGGACCAATCGTTTTTACCAGGGACCACAGTGAGTAACTGAAGCAAGTACCGGAGCAGTATTCTCACCAAATGGGCATGGTGGAGAATCGGGAAACTTCAGGTGGTGATCAAGTCAGGGACCCAACCAGCAGAGGTGACGCTTGCAGAGCAGCCTTGTGTGCCAAGCTAGGGACCGAGCCGGTCAGCAGAGGTGAAGCTTGAAGGTATCCAAAGTGCCAAGCTAGGGACCCAGCAGGGAAGCGAGGGTGACGCTTGAGGGAAATACCACCACAAAAGCCTTGAGGAGCTTACAGGATTGAAGAGTCAGTGAATCAGAGGGTCCAGTGAGAGACCAGGAGCTCAAGGGGCTGAAAAACTACATGGAGAAGTTGTAGTACAGCTAAGAGAACTGTTACTTTGAGTTAGGAACTGTTTAAGTACTGTTGCCATAGGAGCCAGCAATCCTGCACGTGCAGAAGTGGCACCTTGCTGGGGCCTTTCCCTGTATGGCTGTTCTCCTAGTGAAGTCTTGGAGTCTGCCATTTGAAATTGCAACTACTTAAGGATGTCCTGGCCCTAACCCTCTTTCCCCTACAAAATATAAAATGGACTGTCAAAGAAATAAAACCTCTTTTACATCCAAGGAGTGTCTGGCGCCCAATGACTTTTATCACCTTTACACCCACTATGCCTCACAACCTACCACTTATTGAAGGGTGTCAGCTATCTTTGGCCTTACAGGTTCCCATTAGACTGGAAGAGGTCAGAGATTCTGCTACATCTGTATGCAGTGTTCTCAATAATCTAAACTGGGCTATACCCGCTCACCACACTGGATACAGAAGCTGCTGGAACAATGCAGGTGATGAATGGGACTCTTTCAGGAAACACTCTGGATCCGGGCTCTGGGAAATGGCGTCTGGTGTCCACCACAACACGCTGCGGCCTACTCGTATCTGAAGTGCAGGTGTCGCTGGATAAACTGGAACAGCCTCCCGTCTGCTGGAGGAGAGAAAGGATGGCACCTGCAAAGGTCCCTCTGGGTGCAGCTGAACGGCTCCCGCTGTGTAGGCCACAAATTAGCAGCAGTTGACAAGGGCACAGAGCTCCCTGCTGGCAGATTCAAACCAGCATTCCAAGAGAGCAATGTAGGCCACTCCAGCCCTTTTTATAACCTATCCCAGCAGTCTGTTCTTCTATTCCCAGCAGTCTGGTAGTCGTAGTTCAAGCCAGTCCCGCTGGAATAAAAACTTTAGTGTTCTGAACTACACATCCCACAATGCTTTGCTCTAAGTTTTATCAAAAGAACGAGGAAATGACACATAGAGTCCAGCCAACACAAGAGGGAGCCAACCCCACATTAATGGTGGAATGCTTAGAAATTGTGCTGGTGGGTTTGTACATACCTCCTGCCTCAACTAGATTGCTTTACAAGCTAGGCTCTCTGACAAGTATGCTACAGACAATGTGCTTCTCCTGGGGGATTTCAATATGCCACCTAACCCTGAGCTGGCCCACTTTGCCTCTACAGGGGGTTCTTCTTCGGACCTCTCCATGTGGGCAGTGACCTACGTGCTGATGGATCTGTGGAGGTGGAGACACCTCCTCGATGGGTCCTTTACGTGCCACTCTGCCACCTATAAGACTCTCTCCCGCATAGATCGGATATATGCGGGCAGCCCCATTTTGCCCAGGGTCCAACAGGTTTCTATCCTGCCAAGGGGATCAGTGACCATGCACCGATGCTGCTTCAGTTGTCCCTGGAGGGATCTCCCTCAGAGGTTGTGGAGACTGTCAAGGTTCTGGATCCCTGATCCTGGGGTGGATTTCGGGTTTTTCCAAAAGATGCATACGTATTGAGTCCTAAACCCACGGTCTGCCTCGGGGATGGTGGTCTGGGATGCCTTTAAGGCTTTCTCCAGGGGCCACTACCAGACACTCATTGGGGGGATTCGTAGGCAGCTGAAGGCTGACTTAGTAAGGGCTGAGGGACTGGCTGCTTCTTTAGAGCGACAGTATACCCAGACCAAAGAGGTTAGGCTTCAAGAAAGTACCAGAGCAGTCCTTATGGTCTGTACTTCCCTGACCAAAAAGACAATGCTTCAGCAATCCCAGACGATTTTTGAAGAGGGTGAACATGGTGGTAGCTTGCTGGCCTGGATGTTACGAAAACACTCGTCCTCTATGAATGTCCCCTCATTGATTGACAAAGACGGGATTAGACAGACTGCGTCTAGAGCAATTACTGACTGCTTTGCTTCCTGCTACTCTGAAGTTTACTCTACCCGGGTAGACTACTCTATGGAAGACCTCCACATAAACCTCTCTGATGTTGATTTCCCTGTCCTGACTTTGACCTATAGGGATCAGCTTGACTCCCCTATTACCCTTAAGTAGGTACGGAAGGCCTATCTTCTCTTCAGGCTGAGAAGACACCGGGCCTCATGGTTTTCCCACTGAATTTTATAGCACATATGCTAAGGATTTGGCACCCAGGTTTCACTCTATGCTCTTGTCTTCCCAGCTGGATGGGTCCGTGCCAGCTTCCATGTCTGAAGCTGTGATAGTGGTGGTTCCCAAGCCTGGAAAAGACCTGGAACTCTGCAAATCTTACCGCCCAATTTCACTGATTAATGTGGATGCCAAGCTGTTAGCAAAAATATTGGCCACCCGGTTAAACACAGTGATCACGGCTCTGGTGCATCCAGATCAGTCTGGGTTCATGCCGGGCAGGGGGACTGATATAAACATGATTACCCATGTGGATCTAGCCAGGGTGGGCAATACGGGAGTGATAGCGGCATTAGACGCAGAAAAAGCATTACACTCTGTCGAATGGCTTTTCCTTTGAAAGTTGCTGGAATTTTATGGATTTAGGCCCAGGTTTATCTCCTGGATACAACTCCTATATAGGGACCCAACTGCTAGAGCCCGAGTGCACGGCCTGTTGTCTGCCCCCTTTGGCCTGAGTAGGGGAACCAGGCAGGGCTGCCCTCGCTCCCCGGGGCTTTTCGCCTCTGGCGATTCTAATATTTCAGGACCACAGGGTGAAGGGAATTGGGGTTCTTCGGGAGAAAATATCGCTATATGCAGATGACACCCTGCTGTATCTGGCCAATGCAGGTGTCTCCTTACAGTCTGCCTTGAACATTATAGACCAATTTGGGGGGTATTCAGGGATCTGCACTAATTGGAACAAGTCGGCCCTTTTTTCCCTTCACCCCTCAGGTTCCGGGATAGTCCCTGGGACCCCGCTTCAGTGGGTAGAGGAGTTTAAATACCTGGGGATAAGTGTCCGAGGATTCTTGGAGGCTTATATGGCAGACAACCTTTCTCCCCTAATGGTTCACTTTGGTAAGAAATGTCAGCTTTGGAAAACTGTCGCCGGTGGGTAGGGTGAATTTACTTAAGATGGTCTACCCTCCCTAAATTTTTATACGTTTTCAGAAATACCCCAATCCCTATTCCCAAATTTTTTTTTGCAAATTGGATAGCATCATAACAGCTTTTGTTTGGGCAGGGAAAACCCAGAGACTGGCGAGGCGGACACTTCAACTCCCCCTTTCTCAAGGAGGTTTGGCAACGTCTCATTTCCAGCTCTACTACTGGGCTGCAGTCTAAGTGACGGTTCGATGGTGGTTTAGTCAGCCCAAACAGAACCCTGCTGTCATGAGAGGGTTTACCCGTTGGTGGCGCTATTGGCCTCTTGGATCGCAGTACCAGTGTCCACCAGCCGGTGTCTTCCAACACCTGGGACCTGCAGTAAGAGGTCTCTCCTGCTGGTGGCACTGTTGCATCCTTGGGCCGTAGTACCGGTGTCCACCAGCGGGTGCACTCCAGCAGTGTGGAGCAAACAGCACCCTCTGCGCTCAGGTGTGACTTGAAGTCAATTATAGTCAGTCCTATAAATACCCGGCAAGCCCTCATATGCTTGCCTTGGTATCTTTCTTCCTTGTGCCCTGACCTGTTATCCCGTAAACCTGTATCTGTATCTGTATCTGTATCTGTATCTGTATCTGAACCTGAACCTGAACCTGAACCTGAGCCTGCATCCTATCCCATCCATTATCTCCCTCTCCTAACCTGCCCCTGTTCAGTTGCTTATCTCCTGTGTATGACCTTGGCTTGGATAAACGTTTATGTTTCTGGTATATCCCTTGTTCCTGCTGACCTACTGTGTATGACCCTGGCCTGGCTGACATCTGTGATTCCGGCATTGCCCCTTGCTGTATATATTATCTGTTGTCTGTGGGTTTCTGTTGATTGGTTGAGCACTATTTATATTTGGGGTGTTTGTTTATTTATATTACTTATCTTAAATAAACATTATTCTTATTTCACTTTACATGCGTTTTGGTTTCCTCTTTGCAGTCCACACAATCTGGTCACACCTGTTCATGACAGTATACCAAGGCCATCTCTGACTAGAAGTGGCTGCACAGGGGAACCATCTCGGTTCTGTTGCACATTACTGGGATGAATTCAGATATAATTGCTTATTATGCTCTGCTGGCAACAGAGAGTTCTGAATATCTCCGCCAGACATTGGAAGGGTGGTCCAGTGATCAGCTGCTGGAGATTATCCGTTTAGCTCACTCTGTGGTCGATCAGGGCAGTATACGGTTTGAGGATGTTCAGCCTTTGATTGGAATGTGTACAGAGCTGGCTCTGCCTTGTATCCCAAAGGGCCATGATGACTTTTCTCCCCCCTTCAGCATTAACCAGGTTGCGTCCTTAGTATGGCTGTTGGAGGATGACTCTGCATCCTTTTTTGAGCATTATTCGGTTTGTCCCAAAGAGTTGTTGAAGGATTGTATAGATGAAGTGCAGTCGCTGGTCAGACAGAGGGAATGTGAGGCCACTTTTGTGCTACCTGTACTTCAGGCATGGTTAGACCTGTTATGCCCAGCTTCTGTCAGCTCTCCACAAACCAGACCTGCTACTAAATACCTGCCTGCTCAGATGTCCTTTCTCCCATCACCCCTGGCAACCTCAGCTGCAGTCCAATATACCCTGCTCCCCACCAAGTATCAATGCCCTGTTTCTACTTCCTGCACCTATCCTGCCTTTAACCCACCTGCCTCTTCTCTAATACCTGCAACTTCCCCACAAGAACTCCCTCTGGCCGCTGTTCCCCCTTCCTTGTCATATCCCAGCCCTTCCTTTCAGTATGCCTCGCCTCCTGTCTACAGTCCTACAGCCACCTACAGATCTCCAGCAGTTAAGCCAAAGAAGAAACGGAAGTTCTTCTCCACTCACACAATCCTGCCAGTAACCCAACCTGCTCCCACTCTCCAGTCTGATGTGCCTGCCTTCCAGCCGGATGTCCCGATGCCTGCCTTCCAGCCGGATGTCCCGATGCCTGCCTTCCAGCCGGATGTCCCGATGCCTGCCTTCCAGCCGGATGTCCCGATGCCTGCCTTCCAGCCGGATGTCCCGCTGCCTGCCTTCCAGCCGGATGTCCCGCTGCCTGCCTTCCAGCCGGATGTCCCGCTGCCTGCCTTCCAGCCGGATGTCCCGATGCCTGCCTTCCAGCCGGATGTCCCGCTGCCTGCCTTCCAGCCGGATGTCCCGCTGCCTGCCTTCCAGCCGGATGTCCCGCTGCCTGCCTTCCAGCCGGATGTCCCGCTGCCTGCCTTCCAGCCGGATGTCCCGCTGCCTGCCTTCCAGCCGGATGTCCCGCTGCCTGCCTTCCAGCCGGATGTCCCGCTGCCTGCCTTCCAGCCGGATGTCCCGCTGCCTGCCTTCCAGCCGGATGTCCCGCTGCCTGCCTTCCAGCCGGATGTCCCGCTGCCTGCCTTCCAGCCGGATGTCCCGCTGCCTGCCTTCCAGCCGGATGTCCCGCTGCCTGCCTTCCAGCCGGATGTCCCGCTGCCTGCCTTCCAGCCGGATGTCCCGATGCCTGCCTTCCAGCCGGATGTCTCGATGCCTGCCTTCCAGCCTGATGTGCCAGCTTCCCAGTTTGATGTGCCAGCTTCCCAGTTTGATGTGCCAGCTTCCCAGTTTGATGTGCCAGCTTCCCAGTTTGATGTGCCAGCTTCCCAGCCTGATGTCTTGCAGCTTGCCTTCCAGCCTGATGTCTCGAAGATTGCCTCCCAGTTTGATGTGCCAGCTTCCCAGTCTGATGTGCCAGCTTCCCCGCCTGATGTCTCAATGCCTGCCTACCAGTCTGATGTGCCAGCTTCCCAGTCTGATGTGCCAGCTTCCCAGTCTGATGTGCCAGCTTCCCAGTCTGATGTGCCAGCTTCCCAGTCTGATGTGCCAGCTTCCCAGCCTGATGTCTTGCAGCTTGCCTTCCAGCCTGATGTCTCGAAGATTGCCTCCCAGTCTGATGTGCCAGCTTCCCAGTCTGATGTGCCAGCTTCCCCGCCTGATGTCTCGATGCCTGCCTACGAGTCTGATGTGCCAGCTTCCCAGTCTGATGTGCCAGCTTCCCAGTCTGATGTGCCAGCTTCCCAGTCTGATGTGCCAGCTTCCCAGTCTGATGTGCCAGCTTCCCAGTCTGATGTGCCAGCTTCCCAGTTTGATGTGCCAGCTTCCCAGTTTGATGTGCCAGCTTTCCAGTTTGATGTGCCAGCTTTCCAGTTTGATGTGCCAGCTTCCCAGTTTGATGTGCCAGCTTCCCAGTTTGCTGTGCCAGCTTCCCAGCCTGATGTCTTGCAGCTTGCCTTCCAGCCTGATGTCTCGAAGATTGCTTCCCAGTCTGATGTGCCAGCTTCCCCGCCTGATGTCTCGATGCCTGCCTACCAGTCTGATGTGCCAGCTTCCCAGTCTGATGTGCCAGCTTTCCAGTTTGATGTGCCAGCTTCCCAGCCTGATGTCTTGAAGCTTGCCTTCCAGCCTGATGCCTCGATGCCTGCCTTCCAGTGTGATGTGCCTGCCTTCCAGTGTGATGTGCCAGTTCCCCTGTCTGTTGTCTCAGTGCCTGCCCTCCAGCCTGATGTCTCGAAGCTTGCTTCCCAGTCTGATGTGCCAGCTTCCCAGTCTGATGTGCCAGCTTCCCAATCTATTGTCCCAGCTTCCCAGACTGACGTGCCAGCTTCCCAGACTGATGTGCCAGCTTCCCAGACTGATGTGCCAGCTTCCCAGCCTGATGTGCCTGCTGCCCAGCTCAAAGTGCCCATGCCCGCTGCCCAGCCTGATGTGCCTGCTGCCCAGCTCGAAGTGCCCATGTCTGCTGCCCAGCCTGATGTGCCTGCTGCCCAGCTCGAAGTGCCCATGTCTGCTGCCCAGCCTGATGTGCCTGCTGCCCAGCTCGAAGTGCCCATGCCCGCTGCCCAGCCTGATGTGCCTGCTGCCCAGCTCGAAGTGCCCATGCCTGCTGCCCAGCCTGATGTGCCTGCTGCCCAGCTCGAAGTGCCCATGCCTGCTGCCCAGCCTGATGTGCCTGCTGCCCAGCTCGAAGTGCCCATGCCTGCTGCCCAGCCTGATGTGCCTGCTGCCCAGCTCGAAATGCCCATGCCCGCTGCCCAGCCTGATGTGCCTGCTGTCCAGCTCGAAGTGCCTGCTGCCAAGCTCGAAGTGCCTGTGCCCGCTGCCCAGTCTGATGTGCCTGCTGCCCAGCTTAAAGTGCCCGTGCCTGCTGCCCAGCCTGATGCGCCTGCTGCCCAGCTCGAAGTGCCCGCTGCCCAGCTTGGTGTATTCCTGCCCGCTGTCATCTCGGATGTGCCCGCTGTCATCTCGGATGTGCCCGCTGTCTGCTCGGATGTGCCCGCTGTCTGCTCGGATGTGCCCGCCGTCTTCTCAGATGTACCCACGGTCCAGTTTGATGTACCCGATGCCCAGCCTGATGTGCCCTCATCTGTTCGGTTGGAGGCCATGAACTTTGGACAATTGCACCTTGTTGGAGCGTCCGGAGGCCGCTCCTTTAGGGGGGGTACTGTCATGAGAGGGTTTACCCATTGGTGGCGCTATTGGCCTCTTGGATCGCAGTACCAGTGTCCACCAGCGGGTGTCTTCCAACACCTGGGACCTGCAGTAAGAGGTCTCTCCTGCTGGTGGCACTGTTGCATCCTTGGGCCGTAGTACTGGTGTCCACCAGCGGGTGCACTCCAGCAGTGTTGAGCAAACAGCACCCTCTGCTCTCAGGTGTGACTTGAAGTCAATTATAGTCAGTCCTATAAATACCCGGCAAGCCCTCATATGCTTGCCTTGGTATCTTTCTTCCTTGTGCCCTGACCTGTTATCCCGTAAACCTGTATCTGTATCTGAACCTGAACCTGAGCCTGCATCCTATCCCATCCATTATCTCCCTCTCCTAACCTGCCCCTGTTCAGTTGCTTATCTCCTGTGTATGACCTTGGCTTGGATAAACGTTTATGTTTCTGGTATATCCCTTGTTCCTGCTGACCTACTGTGTATGACCCTGGCCTGGCTGACATCTGTGATTCCGGTATTGCCCCTTGCTGTATATATTATCTGTTGTCTGTGGGTTTCTGTTGATTGGTTGAGCACTATTTATATTTGGGGTGTTTGTTTATTTATATTACTTATCTTAAATAAACATTATTCTTATTTCACTTTACATGCGTTTTGGTTTCCTCTTTGCAGTCCACACAATCTGGTCACACCTGTTCATGACACCTGCAGTATTTTTAGAGGCGGACATTCTGGGGTCCTATGTGGCCCTGAGCAACCTGGTCTACAGAGGGCCTAGGGCTCATCTTTTAAAGCGACAATCACAATGCGAACGACCATCTGTGTGTGCAACAGGCGGAGGCTATTTACAAAACCGACTCAACAATTTCCCCTCATACCCCCCTCTGGGGTAACCCAAGACTCCTACACTTCTATATGCTACCGAACCCCCAACTATGGGCATCTAAGGGGATGACGGCTCTCTTTACTCCTTTTCGGTACTAAGGGACAAATATGCTATCCCCGCCTCAATGACCTTCAGATACTATCAGCTTTGACACGTGATGCAGGCCCAATTCCCTAGCCCTCTAACTTTCCAGACTGACTCAGTGAAATGACTGCTGATCTCCAGACTTCTAGACAAGCCTCTCTCCTCCCTTTACTTTTACCTCTTCTTGGCCCACATGACATCCCTGGCAAAGTGTATGATAAAAGGAAAGCTGATATCCCAGAATTGACTGAGGAGCAAAGGGAGGACTCGGTGAGTGATCATATTAATACTATGATTTTTGCAAAGGACCGCTTCATCCAACTTAAATTTCTCCACCGAGCCTACTATACCCCCATGAGACTAGCCAGCATCTATCCTGAGGTAAGCTCCCTCTGCTCCAGGTGCCGGTCCTACCCGGGCACATTTTTCCACATGGTATGGACATGCCCTTTGATCCGTCCCTTTTGGGAGAGTGTAATTGAGGCCCTGGGTGCCTTTGGAGATTGGTCACCCGGCCTGAACCCGGCCTTGACGCTACTTGGCAGTATGGAGAATGTTAAGGCCTCTAGGCCCGTGAAATTATTTCTCTTTTATGCCCTATATTATGCTAGAAGAGAGATTCTTCTCAGGTGGAAGTAACCTACCCCGCCTACACTTAGCATGTGGAAAACAACGATCAACTCTGTCTTACCACTATATAAACTGACCTATGAGAGCAGGAACTGTCCTGAAAATTTTGATAAGGTCTGTTCACAATGGATCAATGCACATGGCTCGGAGCCTTAAAGTGGTTGTAAACCCTTGTGTTTTTTCACCTTAATGCATCCTATGAAAAAACACCTGCCAGTCACCGCCCCCCACCCCCCCATTTACTTACCCGAGCCCCTTCATCTCCTCGGTGGGGATGTGCTGTCCCTCTCTCCGCGGTGTCCCGGCTCTTGATTGGATAGATTGATAGCAGCGCAGCCATTGGCTCCCGCTGCTGTCAATCAAATCCAATGATAAAAAAACTCTACTAGGGGAATTGGCGCTGTTCACAGCTAAAATAAATCAATGCCTCAATATCAAAAATTGTGCATCAGAGTGTTTCAACAAACTTAGTGAAAAAACTATAAAGAATGTATATATAATAGGAAAAAAGTGTGTCATATAAAAATGCTGTGTATACAAAACACCACACAATATATAAAGTAAAAAGTGAACAATTATGGGTGTAGCTGAAACATCAGTAATCATATGAAAAATGTTCATATGATTACTGATGTTTCAGCTACACCCATAATTGTTCACTTTTTACTTTATATATTGTGTGGTGTTTTGTATACACAGCGTTTTTATATGACACACTTTTTTCCTATTATATATACATTCTTTATAGTTTTTTCACTAAGTTTGTTGAAACACTCTGATGCACAATTTTTGATATTGAGGCATTGATTTATTTTAGCTGTGAACAGCGCCAATTCCCCTAGTAGAGTTTTTTTGTATTTTGGACTTCACCTTGGTGTTTTCCTTCTTTTGGGGGGCTGCAGTTCTCACTGGTGACCTTCCTAAGCACGGAATATTTGGATTCAAATCCAATGATGCGGGCGCCAGGGGCGGAGCCGAGTCCGGCATTTCGTGTCTGTGGACGCAAATGCTGGCCTTAGGAGAGCGCTTCTCCTAGGGGGTTATCTGATGCGGGGGGAGCTGTGAGAGCCGCCGTGGGACCCCAGAAGAGGATGTTTGGGGCCACTCTGTGCAAAACGAGCTGCATAGTGGAGGTAAGTATGATATGTTTGTTATTTTTAAACAATAAAAAATGATCCTTTACAATCACTTTAAGGTTTATGGTGATGTCCTATATGATACCCTTATGTCTTGCATTCTACTTTTTCTATGTAAGTCTTGATAGTCCCACAAATTGTTCCTCCTCCCTCCCTCTACCTACCCTTCTTCCCCCCTCCATCTCACCTTAGGGTATTATGTTGGATGTGACTGTCGTGATGCTCTATCTGCCTGTAGCTATGTCTTACCTATGACGCTCATTATCAGCCTCACTTGATCTACTGCCTCTGTTTTGACCTTATGCATATATTTATGCATATATTTATTGTCTGTGCACTGTGTCAATGCCTACATTTTCGAATAAAACCTATTTCTGTTTTAAAAAAATATATATATATATAAGTGAGTCTCTTTGGAGGGTGTATACTTAGTCACAACTGAATAGGAGAATACTTCTCAGAGGGTTGAACAGAGTTCTCTGCTGAAATCCTGGCATGATCAGGACTGCGTGGCTCCAGAGGGAAATTCGGCTGTGGAAAGAAAAGATCAACTTCCTCAATGAGTTCAGAGATGGGTATTTGACATGCTCTGTTTTCGTCACCCATAAGGGGAACTTCAGCCTCAGAGGGGCAATCTGGTTCAGGCAATATTAAGGGTCAACAAAACGGATCAAGTCTCTTGTTTCTTTCTCAGAGGTTGAGAAGAGAGACGGGGTTTGGGACTTTAAATCAGGAATGCATGAAAGGACCCAAGGATAAGACAATGTAGTACGGATGTGTTTATTAGTATAAAACCTGAGAGCATCGCAGCTCCCGGAAATGCAGATGAAAGCAGCCCCGTGGTCACTCAGCACACACCACAGTGCATGCCGCAATAAAGCAAAATAGAAGGTGGTATGAAACGCTGCGATGCTCTCAGGTGCCCTCCCGTCTCCTCCATTGGTCACTCATGATTGGGTGCGAGGAGATGGGTGGGTCTCTCCTCAGCGCATCGGCGTCACGCACCTGCCTGACACACCAGACGCTTTCGGCGTCGGAGTGTCAGGACGAGTCATGTGATCTTGGTCATTCAATAGGGAGTTCAGTCTGGCTTCAAATGAGCGGCTTCGGCCGCCTTGATCCGGATGTTCCCTCCTCATGATATACCAGCGTGACGTTAGTTGGGCTGGTTGGACAAACACTGGGCATACTTACCTCGGCCATTGTTTGCAGTTTACTCCTTCTTTCCTGACACATCCTTACTGCTGGGCTTTGTGTCTCTTTGGGGCAACCAAGGTACATACATATATTTGTTGTCCACTTCTTCATTGGGGTTGGGGGTGGTTTGTCCACTTCCAATTAACCTACTTGGTCACTCGTGCCATCTATTATTCATTTAGATTGGAGCCCCTGCCTCTTCCACCTGTCAGGTGGACATCTGCCCACCTGGAAATATGTCCATGGTCGCTGTTTTCCACTGGCCCCACTTCAGCTCCCGGTTTGCAGACTATTTGGTGGCCCATGTGCTCCGACTCGCACGCACACTCTCGCATGCTGCAAGTGAGTAAGTTGGTTGGAGATGGATTAATTTTCATCTCTATCTTTGTTTCTTCCAGTTATTGGGTGATATGATCAAAATTACACACCACAGTTATGTTCTTTTGCAGATTTTACTCTATCATGCATCCGCCCCTGAAGATTGGCAGGTACGCCATGAAACACGTCGGACACACACAGATGCAACATGATTTAACTCTAGGACCATCCTTGGTTTTAATGTTTCCACTCGTGAGAGGATTTTTTAGCAATGCGATTAAGTAGTCGCTTTACTGTGTTTTTTTTTTTTTTTGTTTCTTGCATCATGCTTTGTTATATATGTCTACTATTATGTATGCTTACTAATATGTATGTATTTTCAAATGCATGCTCTGCTGGGTGTTTTATACTAATAAACACATCCGTACTACATTGTCTTATCCTTGGGTCCTTTCATGCATTCCTCATTTAAAGTCCCAAACCCCGTCTCTCTTCTCAATTAATAGGGATGGAGATTATGTTTTCATAAATCTCATTTAAAGTCCCGCAACCCCTCCCATGTCTCCCCTTTCTCAGAGGTTGGACTGATACTCTCAACCTTGAGCCGATCAGCTTCCCTAAATGATAGTAAAATTTCAACTTCTGGACTATGTGATCTTCGTATTGTTTTAGTCAACTCTCCTCCTCCTCTTACATCAGTAATTCTTGGATCAGTCTCAGTTTCTGTAAGCCACATCCAGTAAGGCACTATCTCCTAATTATCTTCCTCTTCCTCATTATCATCATCTTTCTCTTCTTCTTGCAACACAGGGGGAACCGTTGTCAGACCGTTGTTCCTAATTTTTACAGATAGTCTACTGACTGGAATGGTACCAGCTGATTGGAGAAAAGCCAATGTAGCACCAATATTTAAAAAGGGCCCAAAATACATCCCTGGGAATTACAGACCAGTTAGCCTAACATCAATAGTATGTAAACTCTTGGAGGGGATGATAAGGGACTATATACAAGATTTTAGTAATAAGAACGGTATCATTAGCAGTAATCAGCATGGATTCATGAAGAATTGTTCTTGCCAAACCAATCTATTAACCTTCTATGAGGAGGTGAGTTGCCATCTAAATAAAGGAAGGCCTGTAGACGTGGTGTATCTTGATTTTGCAAAAGCATTTGACACAGTTCCCCATAAACGTTTACTGTACAAAATAAGGTCCGTTGGCATGGACCATAGGGTGAGTACATGGATTGAAAACTGGCTACAAGGGTGAGTTCAGAGGGTGGTGATAAATGGGGAGTACTCAGAATGGTCAGGGCTGGGTAGTGGGATTCCCCAGGGTTCTGTGCTGGGACCAATCCTATTAAATTTGTTCATAAACGATCTGGAGGATGGGATAAACAGTTCAATCTCTGTATTTGCAGATGATACTAAGCTAAGCAGGGCAATAACTTCTCCGCAGGATGTGAAAACCTTGCAAAAAGACCTGACCAAATTAATGGGGTGGGCGACTACATGGCAAATGAGGTTCAATGTAGAAAAATGTAAAATAATGCATTTGGGTGGCAAAAATATGAATGCAATCTATACACTGGTGGGAGAACCTCTGGGGGATTCTAGGATGGAAAAGGACCTGGGGGTCCTAGTAGATGATAGGCTCAGCAATGGCATGCAATGCCAAGCTGCTGCTAACAAAGCAAACAGAATATTGGCATGCATTAAAAGGGGATCAACTCCAGAGATAAAATGATAATTCTCCCACTCTACAAGGCTCTGGTCCGGCCGCACCTGGAGTATGCTGTCCAGTTCTGGGCACCAGTCCTCAGGAAAGATGTACTGGAAATGGAGCGAGTACAAAGAAGGGCAACAAAGCTAATAAAGGGTCTGGAGGATCTTAGTTATGAGGAAAGGTTGCGAGCACTGAACTTATTCTCTCTGGAGAAGAGACGCTTGAGAGGGGATATGATTTCAATTTACAAATACCGTACTGGTGACCCCACAATAGGGATAAAACTTTTTCACAGAAGAGAGTTTAACAAGATTCGTGGCCACTCATTAAAATTAGAAGAAAAGAGGTTTAACCTTAAGCTACGTAGAGGGTTCTTTACTGTAAGAGCGGCAAGGATGTGGAATTCCCTTCCACAGGCGGTGGTCTCAGCGGGGAGCATTGATAGCTTCAAGAAACTATTAGATAAGCACCTGAATGACCGCAACATACAGGGATATATAATGTAATACTGACACATAATCACACACATAGGTTTGACTTGATGGACTTGTGTCTTTTTTCAACCTCACCTACTATGTAACTATGTAACAGAAGCTCGTTGATGTGAGCAAGTCTTGGGTGGAGTTGGTTTCTGAGAAGGTGAAGGGGGCACCTGAGGCACCCTGACTGCATCAGACAATGGAAGCAGATGGTTTTGATGCCACATCTTCAAGGGCCCTTGTTGTCCTTCAGGACTGATTTGATAGACCAGGATTTGATAACCCAGGTAGCTGTTTGCAGATGACATAAAGTTGTGATAGCCATCGGTCAGCCAGCTTATGTTTCCCTGGTACCCCCAAGTTCTTTAGCAACACACGATCTCCATGTTGCAAATCCTGTACTCTAGTAACAAACAAATGGCCCCTGCCCCCACCTATAACTGGCCTTCACAGCAAGGATCACATAGAAGGGCAAACACATGAAAGACAAAAACAGAACATTCCATAGCTCAACTCACCAACCAGTCTGCCAACTGACCAAATTAACCTAGCCAACAGTCTGCATTAAAAACAGGGGTTTAGTTAGCACCAGAGGCGGCTCTCTAATTAGGCTAATTAGGTGGTCGCCTAAGGCCTCGCGCTCACAGGGGCCTCTCAACCATCTAATTTGCCTGACAATGGGAGAGCCCAGCATCGGAAAGGATTGCGCTGCCTACGGATGGGCGGGACCGATCTAGATCACTCGGACTCTGCACTGTCTGCTAACACCCTCCCCCACTGCCTTCTCATCTCTTTCACGGGCTGTATGGGGTGAGTCACTAGCCCCCGTGCCACTGTGATTCCAGTAAAAAAAGCCGCACCAGTAATCACAGGGGAGGTGAGCAGTGTCAGCCTGTCCTGTACAGGTCCTGTCTATGAGGATGCTGGAATCAGCTCACACACCACCTGCGGAAAATGCTCTGTCCTCTGCACATCCTGCAGATAGGCATGGCCAGTGGAGGCAAAACCATCTCACTGTTCGCCATGCTCGGTCCAGAGACTAATAAGCTGCAGACTGCGGGGTTGACTGCTTGGTGAAGCCCCGCCCCCCACGTGTGCTGTGGATTCACCCCAGCAATGCACAGGGTGCTCAGGGTGCCTGAGTGCTGGTAGTCTGATGAGTTCGGGGATTGGGATGAGTCCAATGACAGGGATAATACGTTTTTCTGCACACTGATACATGACCGCTCTGTTCATCATCCAGCAAACCACTCCTCTTCCATGTGACCGCCTCCTCTCCCGCCTCTCTCTCTCTCCCCCCTCTTCAACCCCATCCCTCTTGCTCTCTCTTCCCCCCTCTCTCCCCCTCTTCATCCCCATCCCCCTCTCCCTCCCCCTTCTCCCACCTCTCTCTCTCTCCCCCCTCTCCTCTCTTCCTCCACTCTCCTCTCTTCCCCCATCTCCTCTCCCCACTTTCCTCTCTTCCCCACCCCTCCTCTCTTCCCCCCTCACCTCACTTCTTCCTTTCCACTCTCCCCGCTCTCTCTCCTCTCTCCTCCTCTTCCTCTCTCTCTCTTCTCCCCCTCTCTCTCTCTCTCTCTCCAATCTTCCCCCCTCTCTCCCTCTCTCTCTCCCCATCTCTCTTTCCCCTCTCTAACCTCTCCCCTCCCCCCTCTTCTCTCTAACCCCCCTCTCAATCTCCCCCTCCTCCCCTCTCTCTCCTCCTCTCGCCCCCTTCCCCACTATCTCCCCCTCCCTCTTCATCCCTATCCCTCTCACTCCCCTCCAACCCCTCTCTCTCCTCCCCCCCCCTCTCCTCTCTTCCCCCTCTCTCTGTCTCCATCTCTCTCCCCTCTATCTTCTCTCTTCTCCCATATCTCTCATTTCTCCCCTCTCTCTCCTCTCTCCCCCTCTCTCTTCTCTCCCCCCTCTCTCTCCCTCTTCCCAACTCTCTCTTCCCAACTCTCTCCCCCCTCTCTCTCTCCTCTCCTCACTCCCCCTCTCTCTCTCTCTCTTCCCAACTCTCTCCCCCTCTCCCTCTCCTCTCTCTCACCCCCTCTCTCTCCCCCACTCTCTCTCTCGCTCTCTCTTTCCTCTTCTCCCCTTTCTCTTTCCTCTCTCTCCCCTCTCTCTCTCCACTCCTCATTAATCCCTCTCTTTGTCTCTCACCCCCACATTATTTTGCTCCCCTTTTCCCTCTTCCCCCCACTCTCTCACATATTTTCCTACTTCCCTTTTTCTCTCCTCTCTCTACTTCCCTTTCACCCTCCTCGCTCACTACTTTTGCTCCCCCCTCTCTCCTTTCCTCCTTCTCCCTCTCTTGGCAGGGAAGAGGGAGAGCGGGAGGTAGGCCAAGTTGCTGCACCATGGGCCTCTGGGTTGTGCTTGCACCCTGGGCCAAAAGTTGCCAGTCGGCCCCTGCTTTCATTTTTCTCTACACTAGTTTGCCTTTTCCTGACACTGCAGTACACAGAAATTCAGCAGGTGCTTTTCTGTATTCAGATTCACTGACCATAGTAAATGCATTGGATGTGTCCACAGCAGGTATGGGGCATAGGTTTAGGAAAATAGATGATGGATCTATTTGTTAGGTAATGTGAAATTTAGGCATAACGTAGAGCTGTCTAGTAAGTGACATTCACTATACAGAGGAAGCTTGTGATGCAGTGCATATCCTGGTGTGATATGATCCAATGACATGCTGGAATCCTTGAGGACTGGCCATGGGTGAATTGCCATCAGTTCATTGTACACTGTACAATGCAATGTAATCATTTTTATTGCTTGAATTATTTTTATTATTATGAGTCGGGCCTTATGTCTAAGTTTTGCCTAAGGCCTCACAAAGCCTAGAGCCGCCTCTGGTTAGCACACATTTGCAAACACATGCATAAGCTGCAAGGCCTCTTCACGGCACCTGAAGTAGAATAGTAAAGTATCGAACCAGGCAGGACTTCAGCCATGCAGGTTTATTAACAGCTGATAACATACAGGTTTATGTTCAAAGTATTACAAGATACAGGTCTAATTTATACAGTTTCTTACAATGCAAGCATATTAGATATAGGTATTCTTATTCTCTAACCAAATTGAAACAATTGTGAATTGTTCTCACCTTGAACCAGAATGGGTCTTTTCTGCCAATTCTTGGGAACCGTCACCTGATAGGGACCAGTCGATCGGCCGGTGGTCTGGTCCCCTCACAGAGTTCTGGGTTCCAGCTCGACCAAGTTTGTGAGGGAAATTCACCTGAGACCACATTCTGGAACAAGTTAAGAAGTCTTCTCTGACTCGTACGAGGAGACAAGTTACGAACAGATACTTGCCCATTGGTTATGACCTCTATGACCCTTGCAATAGGGCAGCATACACAGAGTTCAGCCTTATGAGCTCCTATCTGACTTGTCTGTCTAACAATTGTAGAGCTTGCATTTGTAGAGTCTTTTACAAGTCTTATCTTAACCATCTCTCTTACATATGATTGGTCACTAAGATCTATGTCATTGTAACTAACCATAAATCTGTCACCTGTTCTACAACCAGTCAAACTTAATTATTCCCAAAATTCCTATATGTTCATTAAAGTGATTTATAACTGGTTTTGTCCAATTAAATACACCTGTGTAGAGACAGTCTGGCACCCAGCTGTGTTATCAAACTCCCCTCATCTTGATAAGATTTAACCAAGTTCAAGAATTATAGATTTATGACATTTGGGAAAATGAACTTTCAATAACCCCACCAGATGTGTTATATGTTTCACTATATGCATGTATTTTAACAGTTTTAATGAGGGCACAAGCAGACCTTTGTTTGACCCTGTCAAACTTAATTTCATGTACTGTACATAACTTTAATTATTTCTAAACCACCTGTTTTCTTATTTTTATCTGTCTGATTTATATGCATTTCAGACTTGAGACAATTCTATATTACTTGAATGTATCCTAATGAACTTTCACCCAGTAGACTATCTTAATACATTTTCGAGAACACCTGTGTACAAGTACTTGTCATAAAGCAGAGGTCATTTAAAGTTCAACACTTAAAAATGAAGACTTTCTAAATCTGGAAAACACAGTATATATTATTGAAGATTAATAATTGTTGCTTTACTTATTGAATAATAATATTGATAAAACCCCTACTATATAATAATAATATGAATAATAATAATAATTATATTATCAATAAAACATATGCAAATCAATATGAATAAAATGAAATACATTAGCTAATATGAGATTCTACAACACACCCTGTGTATGCTTGCAGTCCTAACGCTACTGAATTTATAAGCGTCTCCACAAAGGAAGCACATGCATTAAATGGATAGATGAGGGGCAGGTAGGCCTGGAGGCAGACCAATCCCCCTTAAAGGAACAGGAGCACACTGGACACCCAGCAAGAGCACAGTGGCAGCAAAGGTGTACAGTGTGTCCCCGGACCATATTTTACACCAGTAACAAACAAATGGCCCCTGCCCCCACCTATAACTGGCCTTCACAGCAAGGAGCACATTGAAGGGCAAACACATGAAAGACAAAAACAGAACATTCCATAGCTCAACTCACCAACCAGTATGCCAACTGACCAAATTAACCTGTCCAACAGTCTGCGTTAAAAAAAAGGGGTTTAATTAGAATGCATGAATAAGCTGCAAGGCCTCTTCACGGCACCCTGCAAGGCCTCTTCACAGCACCATGTGCTCCTTGCTGTGAAGGCCAGTTATAGGTGGGGGCAGGGGCCATTTGTTTGTTACTGGTGTAAAATATGGTCCGGGGGACACACTGTACACCTTTGCTGCCACTGTGCTCTTGCTGGGTGTCCAGTTTGCTCCTGTTACTTTAAGGGGAATTGGGCTGCCTCCAGGCCCACCTGCCCCTCATCTATCCATTTAATGCATGTGCTTCCATTGTGGAGACGCTTATAAATTCAGTAGCGTTAGGACTGCATGCATACACAGGGTGCCGGGAAGAGGCCTTGCAGCTTATGCATGCGTTTGTAAATGCATGCTAACTAAACCCCTGTTTTTAATGCAGACTGTTGGACAGGTTAATTTGGTCAGTTGGCAGACTGGTTGGTGAGTTGAGCTATGGAATGTTCTGTTTTTGTCTTTCATGTGTTTGCCCTTCAATGTGCTTCTTGCTGTGAAGGCCAGTTATAGGTGGGGGCAGGGGCCCTTTGTTACTGCTGTAAAATATGGTCCGGGGACACACTGTACACCTTTGCTGCTACTGTGCTCTTGCTGGGTGTGCAGTGTGCTCCTGTTTCTTTAAGGGGGATTGGGCTGCCTCCAGGCCCACCTGTCCCTCATCTATCCATTTAATGCATGTGCTTCCATTGTGGAGACGCTTATAAATTAAGTAGCGTTGGGACTGCAAGCATACACAGGGTACCTTGAAGAGGCTTAGCAGCTTATGCATGCATTTGCAAATGTATCAGGTATCAGGTTCTAGGCACAGGAAGTCAATGAAAACCAACTCTAAAGGCTCTTGGCTCTGCAAATTTTCCACGGGAGCAACTTGAACCGGTAATGTCTTACACTGGATACATGCTAAACAGGGATGGTAGCATATTCGTGCGCACAGGGTGTGCCAGGGCACACCCTAATCAGTGCGCATTAGCATTATTGCTCTTTTTTTTGGCAGTGGAGATGGTAACAGTTTCCCCTCTTACCGGCTCTACCATAAGAGAAGTGCTTACAAACTTCTCTTTCAGTGTGCCCGCAGGAAGATCAATGTGCCTGGACCATATATACTGTACAGTATGTAGACACACACATGCATGTGTGTTTGAGCTTTGGGGTGCACACCCTAATGCAATAGGCTGTGCACACCTATGGATGGCAGTAATTTTCTACCTCTCCTCTCATATTGGGCCAGTAGAATCTATCTCTACTAAGCGAAAGGTCCTCTCTGTTCCTAAATGTCCATGGTCATCATGCATAGCGATCAAGATTAATGAACGGTGCTTCTCAGGAAGAAATAGCTGCCATTTTTCCTCCCTATCCTCTGAAGGACCTTGCCTATACAGCACTCCATCCCTTAACTGCAACCTATTCCATTCCCGATGTAGAATCTTTGCTCCAGCCACAGAGCTCTTCATCAACAAGTCTGGATCCTGCTTGTTCAGGGCTTGAATAGCCAGATGGCATTGCGGATCCTGATCCCTTTTCAAATCTCTGATTTCACAACTGAGAAAGGCCCTCACCTCGGACTTGCGTCAGCCCACTGTAGCATCTGGGTATCCCCGAGGGGTGGACTCCGATGGATTCAGCTGCAACAGCTCCCTTCATCCTCCGAGCCATGCCTTGGGCCAAGGCCCGTACACCCTCTGCAGTCACATAGGTCCAATCTCCTAGCTCCTCCTCTTACCTATGGGGTCTACTAGATAAGGCATTTGCATCTCGATTTCCTGTCCCAGATCGGTACTTTAGGCTGAATTGGAATCCAGCAAGGGTGGCCAATAACGTATGTCCTGTGGCATCCAACTTGGCAGAAGTCAGAAGATCACCGATTATTATCCGTCTTCACTACAAACTTGGCTCTATGCAGATAGTCCTTCAATTTGTCTATTACCGCCCATTTTAGAGCCAGGAACTCCAGCTTGTGAACAAGATAATTTCTTTCTGATGGGGTGAGACTGCGACTCACATAAGCCACTGGTCTGAGACCACGTCCTGTTCTTGATAGAGAACTCCTACCAGACTATCTCTACTGGTGTCTATGTGAAGTTCATAAGGCTTGCCAGGGTCAGCATGAGCCAAAACCGGAGCTTCAGCGAGACTCTTCTTTAGGTTTGAAAATGCCTCTTCACACTGATAAGTCCATTGATCTTGTACTGATTCTCCTTTCTTACGACAGCCAGACTTCTTCGCCTTGGACTCATTCCTTCCTTCCCCCGTAGCCACTTGTAACAGTTCATTAAGGGGATGAGCAATCCTGGCAAAATTTGCTACAAACCTGCGATAAGAGCAGAACCCCAGGATTTTAATTCTGTCAGTCCTTGGTCTAGGCCATGTAATGACGGCCTCCAATCTCTTCGGGTCCGTGGTAACCCCAATTGCAGAGACAACATGACCCAAGTACGTGACAGATGTCCTGTAGAACTGACACTTTTCCAACGACAGTTTCAATCCCTCTTCCTGCAGTCTTGTAAAGACTTTCTCCAACTGGGCTTCATGCTCTTCTAACATTTGCCCAAACACAATAATGTCGTCCAGATACACTAGTACTTCTAACAGGTTCATGTCCCCTACCGTTCTTTCCATCAATATCTGGAAGGTTGCTGGGACCCCTTACACACCCTAAGGCATCCGGCTGAACTCATAGAACCCCAAGGGGCAAATTAATGCAGTCTTCTCTCTGTCTTCCAGATGCATGGGGATCTGATAGTGCCCCCCCCCCCTTCAAATCAAGTACACTCAACCACTTGGCTTCAATAGGAGGGTTTGTGTACTGGTCAGGAATAGTGCAGCGATTCAAAGTCCGGTAGCCAATGCACATGCGTAGTGACCCATTCTTCCGCACCACCACAATAGGAGACGCATAGGGGCTTCTGGACTCTTGAATGACCCCTGACCTCTTTAACCCGGCCAACTGCTCTTGAAGATCTTCCAGGTCACTGAGAGGTATTCTCCTAGCTTGCTCTTGAAAGGGTTTGTCCTCTTAACCGAATTTGGTGCTGAGCGCTTTTGGCACATCCCACATCAAAGTCATCCTTCGAGAAAATCTTCTCCCATCTAGCCAGCTGTAACTTCATTCTTTGATGCCATGCAGGGGGTAAAGCTTCAATACAATGCTGGAACTCCTTCTGCATCTGCTGACAATGCTCTCTCCCAGCAGCCTCTTCAGGAAGCACAGGGCTGGCTACACTCACTCGTCCTACTAGCATACGTGCCAGCAGCCTCTTCAGGAAGCACAGGGGTGGCTGCACTCACTCGTCCTACTAGCATACGTGCCCCTAACGTAATCAGATGATCTGTAACATTCCAAAGACTAATTGGCACCTGCAACTCAGGGACCATCTCTAATCCAACAGGGGCCAGGTTTGTCCCAAATCAACTTGAATGTAGCCTTCTGATGAGCGACTTCCCCAGGCTGCAACACTCTCTCCCTGGTTTCCAGCTTCCACAGACTTCCTTCCCCCTCAGCAGGGGCACTCTGTTCTTTGGCCACACGTCGACAGGCTTAAAGTAGCTAAGGGTGAATCTTGTCGGGGATGGAACTATCTTCTCCCAATACAGACAACAACAGTCTCTTCACCAAGTCAGTGTTTGTCCCAATCAATATAGAATTCCATCCGGCCCCTGGTGGCCTGAGGCACACAACTGTCAATGTATCAAATGCTTCCAGTTTCTCAACAGCTGCTGAACCAAATGCTATCTGGATGGGGATATACCCATCATAAGGGCACTTGGCAGTTCCAATTCCCCAGATCTATAGTTCTTCAAGCTTGCATAGAGGAAGGTGCTGCAGGTATTTGTCATAAAAGTCTCTATAGAGGAGCATGACTTGGGCCCCAGTATCTAGCAGGGCCCTAGTGTAGATACCCTCCCTTTGTACAGACACAATTAGGGATTGCCCCACTAACTTCTCTGGGAAGCTCTCTAGGTTGTTCTCAGTAAAGTTTGGTCGGTAATCTCTCTTTGGTGTACTCTGAGAGGATTTAACTATGACCCTAGGTGGCGATAAGACATTTACCCCCTGTGCCTGTGTCCCTGACCCCGGTTACTTGACTGCGAGGGTGACAAAGATGTCGACTCCAGGCCTTTCTTCTGTCTCTTCTTAGCCTTCCTGCTTTTTCCAATCCTGGAGCTCTGTTTCTTGTCGGGGTTCCCAGCTGGCTCCTTCACTGAGACCCCTGAAAGTTTCCTACCTTCTGATTTGAGAGTAACTTTTGTAACACTTTCATGAGATCTGAAAGAAGTTTGGAGTTCCCTTCCTTCTGTGGGCACTGCTCCCTGAAGTGTCCTGGTTCCCCACACTGGAAGCAATTTCGGATATTGGTCCTTTCAGCCTGAGCTTTTGCTTGGGCTTCCATAACATGTATCAAGGTCTGTTGCATCTGCTCTTAGACTTGGGCCGCCTGTGCAGGCAACTTAACAGGGGTAACTTTGGGTGTAGACTGCGCCACAAGAGACGTAAGGCACTCCCCCACTCTAAACTCTCCATCGCTTTCCTGCACACCAGTATCCACTCTAGCTGGCTGAGCTACTACTTTCTCTACCTTTGGTGAAGTCTTCATCACATCATAAGACCCTTGATTTTTCTCATCCAGCAAATCTTCTTCTTCCCTATCCAGTTTCAATAACTCTGGGTAAGTTGGACCCCATTGTGTTCCTTTCAGCAACAATCGGAGCGCGATTGGGTGATTTGTCCTAGCCCCTTGCAGAATCCTTTCAAGACTGGCTTTATCAACTTCCCGAGAATCAATCCCCTTTTTCAGGATAATTTGATGCAAAATTCAATCCACTCTGACAACATAGTCAGACAATCTCTCCCCTCGACACTGATGGATTGAAATTTTATACATCAGATCAGGTAGTTTTTCCACTCTGCCATAGACTGAACACAAGGCCTCAATGTAGCCCACACAGTCTGGTTTTCCCCTCTTCAGGTTTCAATAACCAATCGACTCATATCCGTGTAGAACAAAGCTGGGGGCATTCCAGCCGTCGGACCATCCGTGGTTGGGCCATCTACAGTTGAACCAGCTGTAGCGTCGAAAACTGGGCTCCCTGACTGCAACTGTGGGGAGTCTTCATCCAGGTCACCTGTTGGCAGCAATAGGATCATTTGAACGTCCAGGCCTTCCGCCAGACTCACAGCACTCTTCTGGAATTCCGCTGGTACACTCTCCCGCCATTCCAAGAGAACATACGTACATTTATCACCATATTTGTATTTAAACCCTTGTTCTGGGACAGCATTCCTCATCAGGTGTCTTATCTCGCTGTCAAACCACCTGACTCCCAGCAATTTCAAGACTGTGGTTAGCTCCAATCGACTCTTATGTTCTCGACACCGGTCAGTGGCAGCAACCAAGTCCATTCTCTCTTCAATCCTGGACACTTCCCATGACTTGCTCAAGCGTCCCAGATGGGGTACCTCGGTGGGACCTCCAAATGTAGTGGTACCTTCATAAGGGCTACTAATAGACTCTGTATCCCACTGGTTGCCCCGACTCCTCCATCACCTCTGACACCCTGGGTTCAGTCATCTTACCAATTGTATCAATAATTAAAGACTTACACACTATCAGTGAAACAGTTCAAATTGTTTACTGTATTGATGAGAACACAGGGAAATGTATGAATAAGTGGTGGCGTTGCGCTGTGAACTTACTAATTTAATAACGTGCTAGTGCAATAGTCAATGCATAAAAAATAAAGCTATAAAGTACAAACTTGCTGGTGCTAAAGTGCCAAGTAAAAAGTAAAACAGATAACGTTTATATAAACAATAAACATCCATAATCAATGATAGCAGCTGGAAACCGATAATATAAATCAATAAAATATATTTGGTGATGTGTTAAAGTGATTAAAGATGGATATACAAAGAATAAAAAGTCCAACGTGCACTCTGGATAAGGGTGTCTTGAATATGTGAATACAATCCAGGCAATACTGTGGCAGTCTGACGGTATTGCAAATGGGTAATAAATCCCTCCACCGTGAATGAACAAAACAGTCGGTGCCTGGCCAATCCTCTGTGGTAACACCTGTGTGTGTACAAGCCCCTCACCTTACTACTGTAAGGTTACAGCATATATGAATCACAAGCAGCGGTCCTTATGGGATCCCTCTTTGGTGTTTACAGAGATGGATCCTAATACAGCCTTTTTCATTAATATGCTCGGTATGGGGAGATGAGAAAAAAAGAAGAGAGGTGCCAATAGCGTAATCCCGTTTGAAAAGGGTCAATTTATTGGAACAAACATATAGATACACTCACTTTTTTGTTTTTAAAAAATGGCAATAATCCACAAGCACCTAACTCGTAACTCTACAAGATTTTAGTAATGAGAACGGTATCATTAGCAGTAATCAGCATGGATTCATGAAGAATCGTTCTTGCCAAACCAATCTATTAACCTTCTATGAGGAGGTGAGTTGCCATCTAGATAAAGGAAGGCCCGTAGACGTGGTGTATCTGGATTTTGCAAAATCATTTGACAGTTCTCCATAAACGTTTACTGTACAAAATAAGGTCCGTTGGCATGGACCATAGGGTTAGTAGATGGATTGAAAACTGGCTACAAGGGCGAGTTCAGAGGGTGGTGATAAATGGGGAGTACTCTGAATGGTCAGGGGTGGGTAGTGGGGTCCCCCAGGGTTCTGTGCTGGGACCAGTCCTATTTAATTTGTTCATAAATGACCTGGAGGATGGGGTAAACAGTTCAATCTCTGTATTTGCGGACGATACTAGGCTAAGCAGGGCAATAACGTCTCCGTAGGATGTTGAACAAATTAATGGGGTGGGCAACTACATGGCAAATGAGGTTCAATGTAGAAAAATGTAAAATAATGCATTTGGGTGGCAAAAATATGAATGCAATCTATACACTGGGGGAGAACCTCTGGGCGAATCTCGGATGGAAAAGGACCTGGGGGACCTAGTAGATGATAGGCTCAGCAATGGCATGCAATGCCAAGCTGCTGCTAACAAAGCAAACAGAATATTGGCATGCATTAAAAAGGGGATCAAATCCAGAGATAAAACGATAATTCTCCCACTCTACAAGACTCTGGTCCGGCCGCACCTAGAGTATGCTGTCCAGTTCTGGGCACCAGTCCTCAGGAAGGATGTGCTGGAAATGGAGCAAGTACAAAGAAGGGCAACAAAGCTAATAAAGGGTCTGGAGGATATTAGTTATGAGGAAAGGTTGTGACTTGTGGCCACTCATTAAAATTAGAATAAAAGAGGTTTAACCTTAAACTACATAGAAGGTTCTTTACTGTAAGAGCGGCAAGGATGTGGAATTCCCTTCCGCAGGCGGTGGTCTCAGCGGGGAGCATCGATAGTTTCAAGAAACTATTAGATAAGCACCTGAACGACCGCAACATACAGGAATATACAATGTAATACTGACACATAATCACACACATGGGTTGGACTTGATAGACTTGTGTCTTTTTTCAACCTCACCTACTATGTAACTATGTAACTCGTATACTTCCGTCACTACTGGTTCCGCCTATTGCTCCAATCCCGGCAGGTATCGTCACATCACGTGACTTCATCAGGGATTAACAATAGGCTGTTATTACCATCTTTAAATAGTGTGTTGAAATTGATTGCCAGCGGGCATTTTCTTGTAGTCTGCTATTGAAATATATTGCGTCTGCCATTTTGCCTTGGTCTCCCATAGGTTAGCATTATGATGGCCATTTTCTATTAGTCTCTGCTGTGATTGACATTAAGACGGCCACACTCAGTCTCCACATATACTAGCACTAAAGTGGCCATTACAAAGGAGACGTGGAGACTACTGATGGTCAGGAGACATATAAATGGTCCAATTAGAAACCCAGTGCAAAAGATGTTTTGCATGTACTCGAACAAAACGCCCTAATGAGACGTTACAGTTTAAATCTACCAGTAATGGCACTACCTATGATATAAAGGAATTCATTGGGTGCAATACTGAAGGGGCTGTGTATGCCCTTGAATGTAGTTGTGGGCTACAGTCTATTGGCTGTAGTAAAAGACTTTTGAGAATTTGCCTAAAGGAACATGTGCAGAATATATTAAATGGTTACGTATCTAGACATTTTGCTAAATGTCACAATATAAACCCCACGCTTTTGAAGTTTTTGGGGATTGTACCTTATACACGACATTGGCGAGGGGGTCATGAGGTGAGAACTCTAATGCTCCGTACACATGGTTGGATTTTCCGACGGAAAATGTTCAATGGGAGCCTTTTGTCAGAAATTCTGACCGTGTGTAGGCTCCATCGGACAGTTTCCATCGGAATTTCCGTTGCACAAAATTTGAGATCTGGTTCTCAAATTTTACGACAACAAAATCCGTTTGCGTAAATTCCAATCGTGTGTACACAATTCCGACGCACAAAGTGCCACGCATGCTCAGAATAAATTACGAGATGGAAGCATTCGGTCTGGTAAAACTACCGTTCGTAATGGAGATAGCACATTCGTCACTTTGCAATTTTTTTAATAGTTTAATGCAGCGCATTCTCTTCTTTATAATGCTAGAATAATGAAGTTGTTTTGCTGCTCATATTCACACAGAGTTCTCACAAACTGATTTCTTTATTATTTCTTGTGATCTCATTAATAGTATTATTAATTTTTTTTCGTCAGATCTCCATAATAAATGTTTATAATTTTTTTTTGTTTGTTTTTTTATCAAGATCTACTATTTTTTTTATAGTGATCTCCCTAATTTTTTTTTCTCATTTTGTGTGTCAAGTTACCACAACACCATTATTATCTTGTATTTTTTAATCTCAAGGAGGTTGGTTTGTGTTGGTGTCCCTTGTTAATTTCACATTGTATTTAGGAAATGTACCTGCCTACTTACAAACAAACTGTCCTTTTTGAAGTTAAACACATAGGCAAGTATTTGTAAAAAATAAATAGCCATTTATTCTGGGTCATAACAAAATAAAGAGGAAGGCAACGCTGGAGAAACTGGTGAAATTAGCGAAGCCTTTGTACCCCAGGGCACACATCAATTATTTTACAGTCAAAATTGGTGGCCTGAGGAGTCCATATAATAGTGAGCCCAATCTGGTCCAGGACTCCAAGAGATCAGGAACAGCAGCAGATTACATCTATGTCCCCAGGCTGTGGTCATACAACAGCCTGCGTCTTTTGCCAGACCAGACTGAGCCCAGGCCATCACTTTTTTGTCTTCCTTACACGCTTCCTTCCAGGCTGTGGCTCTGGTGTTGGAGGTGTGGCAGGAGGAGGAGGATGGTCCAACTCACACGTGGGTTTTGGGTGTGAGTTAGCCCCTCAACCCCTTATTTTGGGTGATGACCATCATTTCCTCACACAAGAGGCATTGGCCCTCCTCCATTTGCTGCATTTTGTATGCAGTCATGCACGCAAAGGCCTCTTGGAGAATGGGGTTGGTTCTGAGGGCCTCATTAGCATCCCTAATCAGCCTGAGCGCTGCCTCCTCCACGTTGCTCCCCAGCCTGGCCCTTTTGGTTTGAAGGCGGAGTGGAGGGACCTGAGATTGTGCGAGGCTCCTACTGGGCACGGACGGCTCCTGGCTGCCACTCCCCCCCCCCCCCCGCCACCTCCTGGCTGCCACTTCCCCCCGCCACCTCCTGGCTGCCACATTCCACAGCCACCTCCTGGCTGCCACATTCCACGCCCTCCTCCTGGCTGAGGCTTTCCTGTGTATGAAAAATGGACATAGTTTTAGTTTTTGGTTCATCAATCACACACAATTTTCAGCTCATGACTGTTGCAAATTGAATGTTAATAAATAGAAAAGACTATCATTCTGACCCCAACATTGTTCATTCTTGTCCCAATCATTTGTGGTCACTACTGTCTATTGATATGTAAAACACTTTATTAAATCAGCAATTAGTGATCAATAACATCTAGTTACCATCATTTATTTTACGACAAGAAATATGTTGAACAATGCTATACCTGGCTCAAGTTGGGCTCCTCCACATCTTCCTGGCTGGAAGGCCCAGGGTGGGCATTGGAAGCCTCAGCTGGGGTGGAATGAAGCATGGAAGGTAGGGTTGAGAGGGATACTGAAATGTATAGTTATTCCTGCGCTGCCATGTAAACGAAGGGCAATGAATGTTGAACTGCTGCAAGCACAGAATATAGGTCAAGCTCAGCCCATACAGCAATAGAAATAAGGTATGTAAAAATTGGTGCTGCGCTGTTCTTTAAAAAAAAAAAAAACCTATGCTGCTAGAGGTAGTAGTACAAAAGATAAATGAACACGTAAAATGATATAAACATATAAAAAAACAGAAACAATATAAGAATAAGTACAATCAATATAGAGCACTTCTATACCCAATAGGTGCAGTGTGATATTCCACAATAATTGGTGGTAATAGCAAAATGCGAAGTGCAAGAAAATAATTCAATAAAGACTTAAGGCCAGATGCGATAAGTATCTTACTGGAAACAATAAAATCAATATACAATCACTAAAAAACTAAATGGATCGTGCAAGTAGGCAAAAAACAGCAATTAATAAATTAAATGTGCAACAATATGCGATCAATATGTGCAAAAATCGCAAATGCCGTGTATAATAAACATATAACCAAAATAAGTCCACTGTAGAACTTGTGAAAATTCAAACAAAGGCAAACATGTGCAAAATATACAATGGGACTCGGAATGTAATCCAATGCGATTAAATCCTCTTAATGTGGCTAATGAGAAAATGTGCAAAAAAGTGCAATAAGGTGCTGAGAGCATGGGGGTGATCTCCTTTTCATGCACAGGACACACAGTGGTGTGAAGTGGCCTCTTACCTTGCGGTGAAGAGGTAACCGCACTTCATCATCCCCTCATGAAGTCACGCGTAGGGACGGGATAGGTATCCAAGACTGATATATGCAAACAAGCTCGCCGCTCGTAGGAGATACGTTTTCTGTGTGTTTTTTTCTTGTAAGTGAAGTGAGTACCCTCACCATTGTTTTAATAAAAACCAACCTCTGAAATACTACACTATCTGGCCCCTTCTTTCCTTTAATCCCCCTCCTGCTCCACTGAGAGACAAAGACCCACTAACAGCTCCATCCAGCCCAGGAATCTAAGTGAGAGGCAGTTAGGAGTACAAGGGAGAAGCAGCCATCACCAGCAACTTTATGCGGTTACCTCTTTACCGTAAGGTAAGAGGCCACTTCACACCACTGTGTGTCCTGCGCACGAAGAGATCACCCCCATGCTCTCAGCAACTTATTGCACTTTTTTGCACATTTTCTAAATAGCCACATTAAGAGGATTTAATTGCATAGGACTACATTCTCAGTCCCATTATATATTTTGCACATGTTTGCCTTTGAGTTTTCACAAGTTCTACAGTGGACTTATTTTGGTTATATGTTTATTATATACTGCATTTTTGCACATATCGATCGCATGTTGCACATTTAATTTATTAATTGCTGTTTTTTGCCTACTTGCATGATCCATTGAGGTTTTTAGTGATTGTATATTGATTTTAGTGTTTCCAGTAAGATACTTATCAAATCTGGCCTTAAGTCTTTATTGAAGGGTTTATTGAGAGGGATTCCCTGACTTCAGTCTGGTCTGCCAGAAAAGTCTCTCATAGTACCACAGCCTGGGGACATAAATGTCATCTGCTGCTGCTCCTGATCTCATGGATTTCTGGACCTTAGTACGTTCACGATTATATGTGCTCCTCAGGCCACGATTTTTTTTTTTAAATAGTTGATGTCTACTGTGGGGATCTGCGGCTTCACCAATTCCAGAAGTTTCTCCATCGCTGCCTGCCTCTTTATTTTGTTATTATAATGTAGATGTTTGACCTGCCACAGACAGGGCAGCTCCCTGTACTTGTCTATGAAGATTGGGAGAAAGCTGTGGTCTTTGAACCCATCCATTTTCTCTGCAAGACACAACACAAGACAAACCCTAATGTCGGGCTAAACTCTCCTAATCTTGTCCCAATAAAGGCCTCAATCTAGAAGCAGTATAGGCCACTGATGCACAAAGTTCAAATTGTACCTTCATTATAATGATCATCGCTTCCGACACTCTATCCTCCGCTCACGCGTGTTACGCTTTATATACACTATGCATGCGTGAGACTCCGTGCGCCCCTGGCGTTCTTTCTAGTATATTCCCCGCCCCTTCTCTTTCGGCACAGTGGGTAGAGAACATGGCAGAGACAGCAGGTACATGCAGAGGAGAGCAATGATGAAAGCCCGGAGCCACGAACGTCCCAATCCGGGAGAATTAAGGCCTCAAATATGTCCTTTGCAGAGATGGTGGAAATGGTGGACATCTTGAAGAGGGCCGACTATGATGGGAAGTATAGACCTTACCCCAACCCAGTGCCGGCCCAAGACATTGTGCTGCCTGGTACCAAGAATGAAATGCTGCCCCCCAAAAAAAAAAAAGAAATGCCCCCACATCCATTATTTTATATCATGATAATTAAAGTGGACCTGTCATTGCTCTATACATGTATATAGGAGTATAAAGAGCACCTGTCGGGGGGGCTGCAGAGTGGTCAGGGGGGCGGCAGAGTCGTCAGAGGGGCAGTGGGATGGACAGGGGGACAGTGGGATGCACAAGAGAACAGTGGGATGGACAGAGGGACAGTGGGGTGGACAGGGGGACAGTGGGATGGACAGGGGGACAGTGGAATGGACAGGGGGACAGTGGTGCTCAGTGATGGACTGGACATACCTCTCTCCGGCTGTACCATTCTGTAAGCTGTGGGTTGCACTTGCTCCCTGTACACTGGCTGCCCCTTCTGTTGGGGTCCTGCAAGAAGCGCTGCATTGACAGGGGCGAGGAACTGAGGGAACCGGAATTAGGGGGCGGAGCTGAGGTATACCGAGCATCAGCAAGCGTCATTGGTTGCCAGGACACTGGTCATAGCTGCCAATGTCTTCAAAGTATTTTTATTATTATTATTATTATTATACAGGATTTATATAGCGCCAACAGTTTGTGCAGCGCTTTACAACATGAGGGCAGACAGTACACTTACAATACAAATCAATACAAGAGGGAAGTAGATAATGCGGGAAGGAGGGGGCCAGGAGGCGCAGGGCGGGAGAGAAGAAAGTTGGACACAGAGGCGCTGGCAGGCAGGCGGCAATTTGCTGCCCCCCTGAAAGTGCCGCCTGGAGCCATTGCTCCATCGGGTCCCATGGTAGGGCCGGCCCTGCCCCAACCCAAATGTGAGAAAGGCCAAGATCATGGCTAAAGTTGTGAAGAATCTGCGCCGGAATTTTGGGGTACAGCGATCCAAGAATCAACTGAGGAAATGATGGTCAGACCTCAAATTGAGGGAGCACGATCAGTACAGAAGAATCAGGAGAGTTCTTCAAAAAAGTAAGTAGTTGTCATGTGTTCCTAGTCTTCTTCTTACGTTCGTGCTGCTCCATGTGCTTTTCTTTACTGTTGTACAGTTTAAAATGGCAACTTTCATGTCGTAGGAAACATCGTTCGTGCGCCCACTTATAAGATGTTTTTGGCAGATGCAGGTTAACTAAATTTGTTCAGGCCTATTTATATTAAAAGAAGTTTGTTGTCTAGATGGGTTTGTACTAGAATGAAATGCAAACTTGATTCAGTGTAAGGAGAGGACACTCAGCAGCTGTTTACACATCTGGACGCAGGAGCACTTGTGTGGGACACCAGAACAAACTTTTTAGTGTGTCCCACACAGGTGCTCCAGTGGATACTAGGGGTGTCTCCATGTGTGATCCTTTAACAAAAAAAGGTAAGTATTCCAGATTTAGCAAGGAAATAAAAATTTCTTCAGCTTGGAACTCTGCCAAAACAGACAATTGTGCAACACTTCCAAGCAATGTTTCATCTTCCTATTTCTGCCCTCAAATATCTGTGTGCTAAGTATACCTTTTTTTTTTTTCACATAGGGGAGAAATGACTCGGACATCTGAGGGCACCACGAACCCCACACCTCCTAAAGAAGGGGAAATCCCAAAACCACAAGCAGAGGATGTGGAGGGAGAGGTTTATGAAGTGGGCGAAATTGTCACCACAACAGGTGAGTGTCTGAGACCACAGCTTCAGGTATTAGATGTATGCCTGCATATTTATAATACATAGTGTGTTTTTTTTAGTTGATGTGGATGTTGTGGAAGAAGAATCTCATTTCACCAGTGAAAGTGCCCAGATCCTCACGGGGAGATAATGGGGTGCAATCGTGATTTAGAAAAGATAAATGAAAATATTGATGATGTTCAACAAAAAATGAACAACATCATTGATGTTTTAGGCAGAATATACAACACACAAAAAATATACCGTTTTATTGTGTATTTTTTATTTAAAAAACAAGTTTTAAAGTATTTTAAAAGCCAAATTTTGAAGATGCACACGATGTGTCAACATGTGCTATTTGCCATCACGGGATATCAAGCTAAGCGTTTTGTGGGTGCAACCCCTTCCTCGCAACTGAAGTAGGTGAGAGTGGCAACCCCAAAACACGTCCATTGATCCCCCATGGTGGGAGCTAGCACATGTTGACATTAGGCATGGGATCAGGAGGGAAATCCCCATTTTGAATCCCAATTTGTGTGCATCTTCAAAATTTGGCTTTTACAGGGGTGACATCACCCCATCTGATAAAGGCAATATCAACACAGTTTGGACATACTAATGCCTGATATTGCCTACACTTTATCAAAGTTGAACATTGTAAGTTTCTGAGTTGTGTATGTTATGTTTGGAAACATGCCTGTTGACCCAAAAAAAAGGATTTTTCTAATGTGACCAAAACAAATGTAATACACCAAAGATGTTGGTTTGTTCAAAAACCCTTTTCTAACGCACATGTGAATGTGCTTTGAGTAAAATGTTTTCTACTCAACAATGTGTGGCTTTGTAAGTGAACTGTCAGGATGCGCCCGGCACGCACACGTGCGCATGCGCGCATTCACAGGCATCGGCAGATTTCCTTGCGCAGGAACACACATCTGGCCACAATTGGCGCCTGACAGCCTATTTAAGGGTTGCTCTGATTTCTGACAGGTGCTGCTTGATCTTCAGCTGTGTCCTGAGATTCTGAAACCCTGTTTGTTTGACTTGACTTCCTGTTGCTGAAACCCTGGCCTTCCTGACCCTGTTTCTGGACTCTGATTACTCTGATTACCGGTTCCTGATCCTGGCCTCCTGTTTGACCTTGCTCCTGTTTATACCTTGGTACCTCACTGCCCACCCGTTACTGAACCCGGCTTACCTGATGACCTCGCTCCTGTCTCCTGTTTGGCTCCACGCTGTTTCCGAGTACCTGTGCTGGCCGTCCATCCTCTCAGCTTTGCTGGTTCCAGCTCTTCACCAGAAACCCTGCCTGCACTTCCCAGTCTGCAACACTTCCGGCAAGTTCTGCACGCAGCATTCACAGGCACCCTCGTTCCTTCTGATCCTTGCCACCATCTGTTCCATCTCCAGTGGGGCTTGGATTGGAGATACAAGAGAGGCTGACCTCGTCATTTCAGACTCCTACCAGGTACGTGACAGTATCAAGCAGCCACAAATGGAGTCTGAAAGGGAGGCCTCTCCACAAGAGGACATTTACAGATCTATTTCTGTGCTATCCAATATTGTGCAGAAGTTACAAGAAAATCTGAGTCGCATGGAAGAGCGATTTCCCCACAATGAGAATGTCGCTTTGGCCTGTACTCCGCTTTTGGTCTCTGATTCATATACCCAAACAGAGCCCGGTTTATTCCATGAGGTTGCTTCCGCTCCTGAACCCAGGGTGCCTATGCTTGAGTGATTCTCCGGAAATCGCAAGAAGTTTCGCACATTCCGGAATTCCTGCGAACTATATTTCTCCCTGTTACCCTGGACCTTCACGTCTGAAAACATCAAGGTGGGGTTTATCATTACGTTACTATTGGATGAACCACTTTCCTGGGCTCATCATCTCCGGGAACAACATGACCCTGTCCTGACAACTACAGATTCTTTCTTCTCAGCCATGGCTCAGCTTTATGCAGACCCCTTCTACCAGCAGACTGCCGAATTCATGCTTGGCAAATTACAGCAAGGTCCAAGGCCTGCTGAGGAATATGTAACTGACTTCCGTGTATGGAGTGCAGATACCCAATGGAATCATTCCGCACTTTGCCACCAGTTTCGACTAGGACTGTCTGACACCTTAAAGGATGAGCTTGCCAGAGTGGGAGTTCCAGCATCCCTGGAAGACCTGATCGATCTAACCATTCAGATCGATCGGCGATTACGTGAAAGGCAATCCGAAAGGTCCAAAGGAACCCTTTCTGTGGCTTCAAGGTCTGACATTCCTGCATCCTCATCCGTTGCATCCCCCAGAAAGAGGGAACTGCATAAGACTCCTCATAGAAGTTTTGGAAGACCACCCCTTTCTCCTGATGAACGCCTTCATCGATTACAGGACAATCTGTGTCTCTATTGTGGGGAGGCGGGTCACTTTATACAGACTTGCCCAGCAAAGACCCGCAGGTCCTTCTCCCGTCAGCCTCACATGATGCATCTCTCAGGGAGGTACCAGTCTCATGTCTCTCTTTCCATTGTGCTCCAGTTTTCTGAAAAGACTGTTCCTGTACTTGCAATCATAGACTCTGGGGCCTGTAGTTGTTTTATGGACTCTGCATTTGCTTCTCTCCACCAGCTGCCTGTATGTGCCAAGAAGCAGGAATTCCATGTTCATCTGGCTGACGGTTCCGGCATTAAATCGGGCCCAGTTACCCAAGAGACTTTACCTATTTCCTGACGTACTTCTTCCGGCCACCATGAATTCCTCTGTTTGGATATCATAGCTTCTTCCATGTTCCCGGTCATCCTTGGCATTCCATGGTTGAAGGCACATAATCCTCACATTAACTGGCTTACCGGAGACATCTCCTTCTCCTCTGACTACTGCCAAATTCACTGCCTAAAAAAAGGAAAGAGAAAACCTGCGCTATCAAGCAAGAATTACCGTATTTATCGGCGTATAACACGCACTTTTTTCCCCTTAAAGTCAGGGGAAAGTCGCAGGTGCGTGTTATACGCCGATCCCCGCCGATCCCGAGCTGTCCAAATGTCAAAATCGCGGACCGCGATTTGAAAATGGCGCCGCCGGAGCCGAAGTACACAGAGCCGGTCCTCGGCTCTTTCCGGCGGCTCTCGTTTACTTTCGGCTCCACTCGTAGTCCCGAGCGGAGCTATCCGAACCTACTCGGATAGCTCCGCATGGGACTACGAGTGGAGCCGAAAGTAAACGAGAGCCGCCGGAAAGAGCCGAGGACCGGCTCTTTCCGGCGGCTCTCGTTTACTTTCGGCTCCACTCGTAGTCCCGAGCGGAGCTATCCGAACCTACTCGGATAGCTCCGCTCGGGACTACGAGTGGAGCCGAAAGTAAACGAGAGCCGCCGGAAAGAGCCGAGGACCGGCTCTGTGTACTTCGGCGCCGGCGGCGCCATTTTCAAATCGCGGACCGCGATTTTGAAGCCCTGGAAGCAGGGACAGGGGATCCCAGGCTGCACTGGGGCAAGGCTGCACTGGGGAAGGCTGCACTGGGGAAGGCTGCACTGGGGAAGGCTGCACTGGGGAAGGCTGCACTGACAAGGCTGCACTGGGGAAGGCTGCGCTGGGGAAGGCTGCGCTGGGGAAGGCTGCACTGGGGAAGGCTGCACTGGGGAAGGCTGCACTGGGGAAGGCTGCACTGGGGAAGGCTGCACTGGGGGAGGCTGCACTGACAAGGCTGCACTGACAAGGCTGCACTGACAAGGCTGCACTGACATGGCTGCACTGACAAGGCTGCACTGACAAGGCTGCACTGACATGGCTGCACTGAGAAGGCTGCAATGAAGGGCATTTAAATGTAAGTTTTTTTCCCTTCAACTTCCCTCCTAAAAGTTTTTTATCCTTAAAATTCCCTCCTAAATTGGGGTGTGTGTTATACGCCGGTGCGTGTTATACGCCGATAAATACGGTAATATAACTGCAGCTGCAACAAAACCACAAATATCAATGAGGTGAAAAATTACATACAAAGAAAAAATTGTGCGCTTGCATTAGATATTTAAATCTATATCACTACATGATTATCATAAGTAGATAAACAAATAAATAAAAAATAAATAAAAAACACCATCAAAGTTAATTGTGAGTGAATTAGAAAGTCGCTATGCTACAGAGCAAACAGCGACATGTAAGTCAAATGCTAATATTGACCATTGCATACATATAAACCAACAATAAAGTTAAAAACTGGTGTGCAAAAAAAAAAAAACAAATAAACAAAGGTTATTCCACCCAAGTGCAAGGTCATAAGTGAAAAAGTTCAAAATTGCATCCTGAGTCGCAGGAAAAACGCATATCCAAAGTTCATGAATTGCATTCCTTAGTGTGTATAAAGGAATAAGGGGACATGAAGGGACCTCCAACCACCAGTGGATCCGAAGGTTGATAATAGATGTATCCTTACCAGACACGTTGGACCTCCTTTATAGCAAGGTCTTAGAAGCATGCAGAATTAGCCCTCTGCAGGGACAGTAGATGACAGCTCACCACACAGCTGGAGATGGTTCTGACACCTCCGCATTGATGTAAACACTCCCTCGTTTGGACTCGTAGGTAAAGAAGGGGAGAAAGAAAAAACTCCAATGGTATAGCATGTAAAAAAAGGGGAATTTTATTGCCTCAGACAACTAGGCATCTTTAAAACATCCAAAACATAAAAGCCGGCAAAATATAAAAACAACAGAGACGCCCGTGCTAGGTTACATGGGGCTCTATGGTGATCTGGCGTACACTGCGTAGCCACGCCCTACATGTTTCGTGATAGGTCACGTCTTCAAAGGGGCCCAGGCAGGTAAGGTGGGCACTTTTCTTCTCTCGTTTTATGTTCCATATAACTTATCGTCCTGGCTCAAAGAATGGTAAACCGGATGTCTTGTCCCACATGTTCAGCGACCCAGTGGTATCCTCAGAACCTGATACTATTCTACCAGCCAAAAATGTTTTGCTTCTTCAGGCGGATTTGACGTCTCAGATAAAAGCAGATGTGGTAAACCAACCACCTTCCAAAGATCTGGCTCTTCAATGAAGGGATGGTCTGTACTTTCATAAGGAGCAAATCTTTATCCCTGAGCAATTCAGAGTTGCTGTCCTGAGGCGATGTCATGACCACCCATTAGCGGGCCACTTTGGAATTCGCAAAATGGCCGATCTGATCTCTCGTACATTCTGGTGGCCAGACTTGATGCAAGACTGCAAAAGATATGTTAACTCTTGTGTGACATGCCTTCGGAATAAGACGGACAGAGCCAAAACTTGGGGCCTACTTGAGCCACTCCCTGTACCTGAGAAACCATGGAGCATGATCTCCATGGATTTCATCGTGGAACTCCCCCCATCCGAAGACTTCACCACCGTGTATGTTGTGGTGGATCGCCTGACCAAGATGGCGCATTTTGTACCCTTACAAGGAACTCCTTCGGCCACAGAGACCGCCTCAGCTTTCATCAAGGAGATTGTAAGATTACATAGTGTCCCTGATAGCATCATCTCTGATCATGGGGTGCAGTTTACGTCTAGATTTTGGAGGGCATTATGCCAAGCACTGAACATTGAACTCTGCCTCTCCACAGCCTACCATCCACAAACTAATGGACAAACTGAAAGAACCAATCAAACCCTCGAGCAGTACTCACGGTGTTTTTCCTCTTTTTCACAAGATGACTGGCTATCACTTCTCCCACTGGCAGAATTTTCATACAATAATTCCATCCACTCTGCAACCAAGCAATCACCCTTTTTTGCCAATTATGGGTACCACCCCTCTTTCTTACCTGAGCTGGCCATTGAATCATCTGTACCTGCTGTACAAAACAGATTAAACTTCCTCAGTACTAATAACCAATTACTACAAGATACAATCTCCAAGACTCAAGCAAGCAATACAAAGTTCTTCGACAAGAAGAAGAGAGGTAATCTGAACCTTAAACCTGGAGACAAGGTCTGGCTTTCCACAACAAACTTGAAACTGAGCTGTCCTTCAAGAAAACTTGGCCCAAAATTTTTGGGACCCTTCCCAGTCAAGAGGAAAATTAATTCAGTAGCATTCAAGTTGGTGTTACCCAAGAATCTAAAGATCCACCCTGTATTCCATGTCTCTTTGTTGAAACCAGCTGTGCCAAATCCATTTCCAGATCGGGTTTCTGAAATTCCTCCTCAGCTGCTCATCGAAGGGAATGAGGAATTTGAGGTGGAAGCTGTGTTGGACTGTAGAAGAAGGCATAACCAAACACAGTTCCTCATTAAATGGAAAGGCTATGGGTCGGAAGAAAATTCCTGGGAACCAGCTTCAGATGTGCATGCTCCCAAACTAGTGCAAGCCTTTTTTCAACGCCACCCAGAGAAAGGACACTTGAAGGGCATCCGGAGGCTGCCCTTAAGGGGGGGCAATGTAAGAGAACTGTCAGGATGCGCCCGGCACAAACTCGCGTGCATTCACGGGCATCGGCAGGAACACACATCTGGCCACAATTGGCGCCTGACAGCCTATTTAAGGGTTGCTCTGATTTCTGACAAGTGCTGCTTGATCTTCAGCTGTGTCCTGAGATTCTGAAACCCTGTTTGTTTGACTTGACTTCCTGTTGCTGAAACCCTGGCCTTCCTGACCCTGTTTCTGGACTCTGATTACTCTGATTACCGGTTCCTGATCCTGGCCTCCTGTTTGACCTTGCTCCTGTTTTTTATTATTATTATTATTATTATTCAGGATTTATATAGCGCCAACAGTTTACGCAGCGCTTTACAATATAAAAGGGAGACAATACAGTTATAGTACAATAAAATACAAGAGGATTAAGAGGGCCCTGCTCAGAAGAGCTTACAATCTAATAGGGTGGGGCAGGTGGTACAAAAGGTTGTAACTGTGGGGAATGAGCTGATGGAAGTGGTAGAAGATTAGTTGGAGACGTGATAGGCTTTCCTGAAGAGATGAGTTTTCAGGGATCGCCTGAAGGTAGCAAGAGTAGGGGATAGCCAGATAGATGGAGGTAGCGAGTTCCAGAGGATGGGAGAGGCTCTGGAGAAATCCTGGAGACGAGCATGGGAGGAGGAGATGAGAGAGCTTGAAAGCAGGAGGTCTTGAGAGGAGCGGAGAGGTCGATTTGGATGATATTTGGAGACACGATTAGTGATATAGCTCGGGGCAGAGTTGTGAATGGCTTTGTATGTTGTGGTTAGTATTTTGAATTTAATTCGCTGGGTGATTGGGAGCCAGTGTAGGGATTGGAGTAGAGGGTTGGCAGACACTGAGCGGTTGGTAAGGTGGATAAGTCTGGCAGCAGCATTCATGATAGACTGAAGAGGGGATAGCCTATGGAGAGGTAAGCCAATGAGAAGGGAGTTGCAATAGTCAAGGTGAGAGATAACAAGGGTGTGAATGAGGAGCTTGGTGGTTTCATTTGTTAAAAACGGGTGAATTTTAGAGATGTTACGGAGGTGAATTCTACAAACTTTTGACAACGATTGGATTTGAGGCTGAAATGACAAGTCAGAGTCTAGGATTACACCTAGTACCCTGGCGTGAGGGGAGGGACTGATGGTTGCATTGTTGATTTTGATGGAAAAGGTCATGGAGGGGTGCACGGGCGGGGGGGAATATTAATAGCTCGGTTTCAGAGAGATTTAGTTTAAAGAAGTGGTGCGACATCCATGCTATGTCAGTTAGTAAGTTAGTAATGCGAGAGGAGACTGAAGGAGTGAGGTGAGGAGTAGACAGATAGATTTTGGTGTCATCAGCGTATAAGTGGTATTGGAAGCCGTGGGCAGTTATTAAGTGACCGAGGGAGGAGGTGTAGATAGAGAAGAGAAGGGGTCCAAGAACCGAGCCTTGGGGGACCCCCACAGAAAGGGGCAATGGAGAGGAGGAGACAGAGTTGTAGGTGACACTGAAGGAGTGCTGTGATAAATAGGCAGAGAACCAGGATAGAGCAGAATCTCAGAGGCCAAGGGAATGTAGCTTATTGAGAAGGAGCGGGTGGTCAACAGTATCAAAGGCCGCAGAGAGGTCAAGTAGTAGGAGTATGGAGTACTGGCTGTTGGTTTTAGCAGTTAGTAAATCGTTAGTGAGTTTTAGTAAGGCAGTTTCCGTGGAGTGCTGTGAGCGAAAGCCAGACTGTAAGGGGTCAAGAAGGTTATTTTCATTGAGGTAGGAGCTAAGACGGTTGTAGACTAAGCGTTCTAGAAGTTTAGAGGTGAATGGGAGCAATAAGATGGGTCTTAAGTTGTTCAGGTCGGTAGGGTCCAGTGAGGGCTTTTTAAGAATGGGAGTGATCTGCGCATGTTTTAGAGGGGAGGGGAAGATGCCACTAGAGAGGGAGAGATTGAAGATGTGGGTGAGGGAGCATAGGATAGAAGAAGAGGGTGACCGTAGTAGTTGTGAGGGAACAGGATCCAAAGGACAATTGGTTACGTGGGCATCCGAGAAAATTTTTGTAACCTCTTCCGTAGTAGCCAATTCAAAAGAGGAGAGTGTTGAATGTGCTGCTAGGCAAGGTATGTTGGGTGGGGAAGACATACGCACAGTGGAGATGTCCTCACGAATTGCATCGATCTTGTCTTTGAAGTGATTGGCAATCTCTTGGGCAGTGAGTGAGTTAGTGGGTAGAGGGGGTGGTGGACGAAGCAGAGAGTTAAAGGTTGAGAAGAGCCTACTGGGACTGGATGACAAGGAATTAATAAGAGAGACAAAGTAGGCTTGTTTGGCAGCATGGAGGCATGAATTGTATTTTAGAAGGGCAGATTTATATAGGGTGAAGTCTTGCAGGCATTTGGTTTTACGCCACAGTCGTTCAAGAGCACTGCAATAATGAGGTTGTGATCAGATAGAGGAAAGGGGGTGTTGGTGAGGTTGCCAGGGTTGCAGAGATGGGAGAATACAAGGTCAAGGGTATTACCATTGGAGTGAGTGGAAGTATGTGTCCATTGGGTTAGGTCAAAAGATGAGGTTAAATCGAGAAGTTTAGCTGTAGTTGGGCTGTTAACATTGACAGGAATGTTAAAGTCACCAAGAATAATGGTGGGTATTTCAGAGGAGAGAAAGTAGGGTAGCCAGGCAGCAAAGTCATCAAGAAAGCGCAATACCGGTCCTGGAGGCCTATAAATTGCTGCAATCCTCAGAGAAATGGGAGAAAACAGACGAATACAGTGCATCTCGAAAGAAGAGAGGGATAGAGAGGGAGGGACAGGAAGGACTTGGAAGGTGCTTTGTGGGGATAGAAGGAAGCCAACTCCACCTCCTTTCTGTCTGTTGGGTCTGGGGGAGTGAGTCCAATGGAGACCACCATGGGAGAGGGCAGCAGGAGAAGCTGAGTCAAACTTTTGAAGCCATGTTTCTGTTATGGCGAGTATGTTCAAGCCATGAGAGATGAAGAGGTCATGTACAGATGTTAGCTTGTTACAGATGGAGTGGGCGTTCCAAAGGGCGCATGAGATTGGTGGGGTGCTTTGAGGAAGCAGGGGGATAGAAATTAAACTGAGTGGATTGCGGTGGTTGCCAGAGGGGGAGGGATATTGGATATGTGGCTTGCATTTGGAAAATGGTGGACCAAGATTAGGAGAATACCTTGGTACCTCGCTGCCCGCCCGTTACTGAACCCGGCTTACCTGATGACCTCGCTCCTGTCTCCTGTTTGGCTCCACGCTGTTTCCGAGTACCTGTGCTGGCCATCCATCCTCTCAACTTTGCTGGTTCCAGCTCTTCACCAGAAACCCTTCCTGCACTTCCCAGTCTGCAACACTTCCGGCAAGTTCTGCACGCAGCATTCACAGGCACTCGTGTTTCTCCTGATCCTTGCCACCATCTGTTCCATCCCCAGTGGGGCTTGGATTGGAGATACAAGAGAGGCTGACCTCGTCATTTCAGACTCCTACCAGGTACGTGACAGGCTTCTTCTTTCAATGCTCAAAAGCAGTTTTTGTAGTAAGTTGGATTATACAGCGACAATGGGGGTTATTTACTAAAGGCAAATCCAAAGTGCACATTCATTGCAGTTTCAAGTGCAATTTTGCAGTGCACTTGGAGTGCAAAGTGGATTTTCCTTTAGTAAATAACTCCCACAGTGCTTTTTAATTTGCCACAATCATGCCATTTTCATGACTACCAAAAAAAACACAAAAGAAAAGAAACACAAGCAGTAAATACAAGGAAATATTATTTCAGTTTATCAAAAAAATATTTATTTTTAAAATGTTTCTTGATTGTGTGGCATATCAATGCCCCCCCTACCCGCAAAGTACTTTGGGGGGGCAAGCCAGGAAGACCAGCTTCAAGTGCCGTCAGGGTTGAAGCATCAGGAAAGCCGGCCTCAGTCCCAACTGAGGCCACATAGTTCGTTGCATTTTTTTGAAGATAATTGTGCAGAATGCAACAGGCAAGCACAATATGGTTGAGTTTATATTCCGCCATGTGGATTGGTGTCAGAAATAGGCGGAAACCGCCTGGCCATTATCCAGAAAGTCTTCTCAACCACTCTTCTGGCTCTGGCCAGCCGGTAATTAAAAACCCTCTGGTCCGGGGTGAGGGTCCTCATAGGGAATGGCCGCATAAGATGGTCCCCCAGCGCAAATGCTTCATTTGCGATGACGACGAATGGGAGTCCTTCTACATTGTCTTCTGGAGGTGGCAAGCCCAAGCTGCTATTCTGGAGCCATCAGTAAAATTCCGTCTGGGCGATGACCATCCGACATCCGGCTATTTTTCCCCCACGTCCACATAGAGAAAAACATATGTCGCTGACACCACCGCCAACATCACTATACTATTAAACCCCTTGTAATTATAATAGTATGACCCCGAGTTGGGGGGTGGTACGATGTGGATGTGTTTCCCATCTATTGCCCCTCTGCAGTAGGAAAAGTCCCAACGCTGGACAAATTGGGAAGCCACAGTCTGCCATTCCTGTGGCGTTGAAGGAAACTGTGGAGTCAAACAAGAAAAAAATAATTGGTCACTTTGTACATAACATTGCAAGCAGTTTAGATACAAACATTCTTGGCCAACATCAGTATAACATTTATATGAAGGAGTATTTAAAGACAAATATATAAAGTACACTTATATTTCTCACCCCCTCTGATGGGCCATTGTTAAAATTTTAGGGGGGGGGGGGAATGTTTAAGACAGGTAACCGTCTCCACTTCATTGAGAGCTGACTGCATAAATGTGTGTTACTTTGGCCAGCCCCTCCTTACTTACACTATTAGCAGCCCACTGGACAGTTAAGTGTCATAATACAAAAATATAAATACACACTGTACAAATTGAAGCACTTTTTTATATTCTGCAATTACCCATCAAGGTAATAGGAGAACAAAACTTTAAACAGTACCATTTGAAAGTATTCAGGCAGGCCCTTTCACTACATGCTTTGGGGAATTCATACAGAAATCTGACCACAAAAGAGGTAGGTATAGTGTGCATGGGTTTGGCAAAGTCAGCAGATAGAGGATTGGTATCGGTTGACTTAGCGGTTGGGGGGGAGGGAGGGTTCGAAATGATTTTGGGACCCCAAAAAAAAGCCTCTGGCACTCTGCCTGAATTTAAGCACACAAATAACATTTCAACACATTTTAGGGGGTGTTTAGGGTAAAGCAGTACTATGGAGCTGACAAAAAAAATTGTTAAGTGACTAGACTAGGTGGGTATGGGCCCAGGATAGCATGCTGGGGAGGTTAGTGAAGGCAAATATGCATGAAGGACAAAAAAGGAAGTTTCAAAACTTCCAGCATGCATGAGGACAAAGGGGACATTCACAGCATATTACAATCATGGTAATTTAGGGAATGATGAAAGAAATACAATACATTAGCAAACATTAAATACATAGAATGTGATGTTAAAGGGGCAATCTTACCTTAATATAGTCCTTCTGCAGGACCTGTATATTGGCAGAAAAGGTCTCTGGAATAATGATCCCCAGAGCCTGGGGGGAGATGCCTGTCGAGAACTTGATGTCCTGCAGACTTCTCCCCATCGCCAAGTACTTCAAGGTGGCGATTAGCCTCTGTTCAGGAGTGATAGCTTGCCGCATGCAGGTGTCCTGCCTGCTAATATAAGGGGACAGCAAAGCCAACAGATGGTGAAAAACGGGGTCCATTACCCTGAGAATTCCTGGAATCATCAGGATTATTCTCACGAACCTCCCGCAACAAAGGCATGTGCGAGAATTGGTCACGCTGGAGCAACCAATTCTTCGTCCATGAACTCCTCCCCACCCTGTTCATGGACTGGGCTTGGGTCAAAGCAAGAACCCCAACACCAAGCCCCTGCATAGCACGAAGTCTACGACGAGTACGTAACCGCAACATGGCTTCAAAACGGTCAGCTGGTCAGAACAAACTAACAGAACGCACTGAAAAACAGAAAGGCCTCAGAAGAGCGAGCTGAAAATCAGAAACGAGCGGACAAGAACGCACTGCAAATTCAAATACGTTCTATAAAATACGCACTGAAAAACAAATGTGAACTGACTACACGCACTGAAAACCAGATACGAACCCACAAGCGCAAACTGAAGAGCAGTAACGATCGGAAAAGCGCGAGTCTGAAAAGCGCGAATCATCTATCACCAAACTTCTACCGTGTGTATGCAAGACAAGTTTGAGCCAACATCCGTCGCAAAAAAAAAAACATGGATTTTGTTGTCGGAATGTGCGATCGTGTGTACGCGGCATTAGCCTACTTGAATCTAAATGGATATTTTTAATGGATACTTTTTCACCCAACGGACTCAATATTGAGTTTGACTTAAACTGTTTTATTAATGATTTTTAGCTATTTTATCTTTCATTTTAAATCATATTTTTATATGTTTTTAATACTTTTATATCAATATTCTCCATACATTGTCTTGAAGCATCTCTGTATTATCTAATCCTGTTAGATGTCTGCATATGACATTTTTATTTTTATTATTATCACTCAATTATATGGTGATATTTACATATGATTATTCTTATATTTTTTATTAATTCATTTCCATATCAGTTTTTATTTTTGTTATTGGCATTTGCCCCTTGTTACCGTCTTAATACATGTTTATTGTTCCTTACGCCACTCCTGGTACCCCGAGGCACCTTCGTTATTTTTTCTCAATTTTTACCTATTATTTTTTAAAACCAAAAAGTGAGTGTATCTATATGTTTGTTCCAATAAACTGACCCTTTTCAAATGGGATTACGCTATTGGTACCTCTCTTCCTTTTTTCTCATCTCCCCATACCGAGCATATTAATGAAGAAGGCTGTATTAGGATACATCTCTGTAAACACAAAAGAGGGATCCTCTGAGGACCGCTGCTTGTGATTCATATATGCTGTAACCTTACAGCAGTAAGGTGAGGGGCTTGTAGACACACAGGTGTTACCACAGAGGATTGGCCAGGCACCGGCTGTTTTGTTCATTCACGGTGGAGGGATTTATTACCCATTTGTAATACAGTCAGACTGTCACAGTATTGCCTGGATTGTATTCACATATTCAAGACACCCTTACCCAGAGTGCTTGTTTGACTTTTTATTCTTTGTATTTGTATATCCATCTTTAATCACTTTAACACATTAGCAAATATATTTTGATTTATATGATCGGTATCAAGCTGCTATCATTGACTATGGATGTTTATTGTTTATAGAAACTTTATTCACTTTTTACTTGGCACTTTAGCACCCAGCAAGTTTGCACTTTATAGCTTTATTTTTTATGCATTGAATATTGCACTAGCACATTATTAATTTAGTAAGTTCACAGCACAACACCACCACTTATTCATTTACCTCTTTATCTGTTAAGGATTGAGCTAACCGGGGGGGTTTGCTGCAGTGCACCCTTCGTTTTTGACAGCACAGGAGTTATATACTTACTCTACAGGAAAATGTATAACACACACTGCGAATGGTAAAAGGTATTTTTATCTGAACACTATAACTCTATTTATGAAAGGTAACTAATGCCTCGTTTCCACTGAGCGGATCGGTTCGGGTTGGTACAGTTTGAATGGCCTAGAATGGTCCGGTCTATTCTGGTGAGCGTTTCCACTGCAAGTGGGACCACGAGGGGCCATAAAGGGTTTAGAAAAAATTCCTCAGCATAGCACAGCAGAGGGTTTTCTGTCAGCCAATCAGTGGAATGTATCGTAGCTCCGCCCTAACCGAACCGTTCCATTTTCTATGGCCCCACATCTGAAGCAGGACCCTGAATGGAACGGTTCGGTTCGGTTGTATGGGCCGCTTTCATAATGGAAACACCCAAAATAGCGTACCGTACCGAACCGATCCGCTCAGTGGAAACGAGGCATTAGTGATTTGAACCCTTTAGTAGCAAGGGAAACACAAAGTACACAGTATGACTCTAATTCAATTAGACCTTATCCAAATCACTGAAACCTTTGTGAACAAGTCAGCAGAAGGGGGGGGCTGACACTTTGTTTCCCATGTCAGGTTCACTCCCTTCTGTTTCCTCGAACCACAGGCCATTAACAATATTACAACATGACAAACAATTTATATACTTTTGTGTTCAAGGCTCGCTCCTTTAAATAAAGTTCCAGAGACGTGAGAACAGACCCTCTGTGCTAAAACAACTTTAGTCACTTGAGCAGATGAAGAGAGGGTAAAAAGTGTTGAAGTGCTACTCCTTGAAATCCAGAAGTCTTCAGCTAGCTCTGTAATAAGGTGATCAAGAGAATCTTTGGCAATAGGGTATAACAGATTTGATGGCTCTGTAGTGTATCCTTATTTTACTTTGAAGTAGCAAAGATGTGAACAGGGCATGGCTGTCTGCATACAGTGTTCTAAAGAATATATGAACTAGCTTCCAGTGCAGGGGCATTGCTAGGTGTGAAAAAGACCAGGGGCTTCAGCCTGAAGTCCAAGCCCGGCGGCGGGGGGGGGGGGGGGGGTTTGATTGACTGCTTGGCGGGGGGTGGGTTAGGCTCATTTGCTGGTTGCTGCCTGGCCCACTAGTGCCCATCCATGCTAATCCACTAAACTAACCTGCCAGACCTCTACACTAACCCCTCTGACACCTACATTGATACCCCTGACACATACACTGACTCCCCCTGACACATACACTGACCCCCCCCCTAACACATACACTGACCCCCCCTGACACATACATTGATTCCCCTGACACCTACAGTGACCCCCCTAACACCTACAGTGACCCCCCTGACACCTACACTGACCCCCCTGACACATACACTGACCCCCCAACACATACCTCTGACCACCCACGTGACAGGTGACCTCTTGACACTTCTGCAGCTCAGCTTTACCTGTGTAGTGTAGCCCATCTCATTCCAACCACTCCACAGCAGGCTGCACGCACCAGGGAGAGAGGGCCAGGATGGGAGAGAGCCAGGGTAGGAGAGCCGCTTCGCTGCCCACCCATTTACACAGTGCGAGCAGGGATCTCCCAGGGCCCAGCGCGGCCGCAGTGCAATTCCCACCTCCTCCTGGACCCGGCGGCGCCTATGATGGACACACATCCCGCAGTCTCGACATTAGACCAGTGGGACATCCATCATAGAAGCCAGGTCCCAGGGTGGGACTTTTTGTGTGTCACTCAGCCGCGCTGGTTAAGTGGGAGATCATTCCCTGTTGCCTGTGGAAACGGCTCGGGGCTAATAATGAATTTAGGACTATCAAGATATGGGGCTTTTTGGGGGCACACTCAGGGTTACAGCCCCCATCAGCCCCCCTCCCAACACCACTGTTCCAGTGGCACCACAAGTGCCAGAAAACTGGGACAAGTAAATGATGTCTGTATGAAGTGTTCTCAATAATCTAAACTGGGCTATGTCCGCTCACCACTCTGGATACAGAAGCTGCAGGAACAATGCAGGTGATGAATGAGACTCTTTTAGGAAACTCCCTCTGGATCCTGGCTTTGGGAAATAGCATCTGGCATCCACCACACCACACTGTGGCCTACCCAGATCTGAAGTACAGGCGTCGGTGAATAACCTGGAACAGCCTCTGGTCTGCAGGAGGAGAGAAACGATGCTGTCCACAGAGGTTCCTCCGGGTGCAGCTGAACTGCTCCCTGCTGTGTAGGCCACAAATTAGCAGCAGCTCACAATAGTACAGAGCTCCCAAACCTGGCAGATTCAAACCGGCGTTCCAAGAGAACGATGTAGGCTGGTCCAGCCCTTTTTATATCCTCTCAGCGCAGTATGTTATTCTATTCCCAGCAGCCTGGTAGTCGTAGTTCAAGCCAGTCCCGCTGGAATGGAAACTTCAGCGTTCTGAACTACACGTTCCACGATGCTTTGCTCTGAGTTTTATCAAAAGAAAAAGAAAATGACACAGACTCCAGCCAACACAAGAGGGAGCCAACGCCACATTAATAACACTGCAAAAATGTCTGAATTGCAGGCATAAAAGCCAGCTCCTGGCTACATATGTACCAGTTTTACTTGTTTGTTTTTTTTCTTTCTGTACGTTTGTCTTGGTGACATGGGACTGCCTGTTTTAGCTGTTCGCCGTGTTATGACATAAATTGGTAATTGTATATGGTCACATTATCTTTGTACACTATTTACATGTTTAAATAAAGATTATATAAAGGAAAGACAATAATACTTGATGATCTTGCCAATAAGGTTTTTCTTCAGACACTTCCTATTTTAGGGGGACAACTGTTCTTATTCTGTTCATGCGCTATATATATATATATATATATATATATATATATATATATATATATATATATATATATATATATATATATATATATATATATATTTATATAATATGTATGTATATATATTGTAGCAGAGCGTCCCAGAGAGAGCCAGGAAAAGTCCTGTTCGGGGTTTATACATCTCCCAGGCTCCTCTCATACAGGTTCAGGGATCTCTGATCCATGGTCCAGTTCAGCTCTTGGTCCTCTCCCCCAGGCTAATTTAAGCTCACCTGAGCAAGACAGCCCTTGCTCTTGGCCTGGGATACTCAGAGAACTTCTGTGTAAGAGTGCAAAAAGGTATGTGGAAGCTGACAAGCTGTAGGCTTGCTCAGCTTAGTAGTTAGGATCTGTAAATATTGTTTAGTTAGTGCCGAGACACGGCTAGGTTTTGTTTTGGCTATTTTGTTCCTATTTGTTTCTTTTGGAACACTGTACAGCACCTGTATATAGACTTGTAAATATCACAAATAAACACCGCACTGTTTGTCACTATTCCACTGGCTTTGGTATCTGTGCCTGAAAGACTGCTCATCCCAGGGAGCTTTGTGCCTGCTACCTGTCCCCCAGGTTACATATGGTGGAGAATGCGGGCAGCTGTAGTAAGTTACTACTTAAAAGGCCAGTACCTAGAGTGACTAAACATGGAGGAAATCCTAAAACAATTGGTGATATCCAATGCTGCACAGCAACAATCCAATGCTGCACAGCAACAAGCAAACGCTGCACTGCAGCAAACAAACGCTATCGCACAGGAGCAAACCAAGGCACTGTGCCAACAGATTGGTGCTGTACAGGAGCTATCGCAGAGGCTGTTTGAACAGCTAGCCACTGATGCAAAAGAGGATAGGAAAACCTTGGCTGCGGTTGTGGAGACGCTAGCACAGTGGTCAACTGCTAAAGTTAATGTTGTTGGAGACAAGCCCTCAGCTATTCATGTGGGTCGCTTTCTTTCCAAGATGACTGCAGATGATGATCCAGAGGCCTTTCTCTTAACCTTTGAACGGACCGCTGAGAGGGAAGGTTGGCCCAAAACCCAGTGGGCAGGACTGGTCGCCCCCTTGCTGTCTGGAGAATCGCAGAAGGCCTACTATGATTTGGAGTCAGCAGGAGACTATGAAAAGGTCAAGCGGGAAATCCTGGCGCGACTTGGTGTCACCCTGGCAGTTCGAGCACAGCGGGTCCACAGCTGGTTCTTCCAAGACGAGAGGCCCCCCAAGATCGCAGATGTTCGACCTAATTCACTTGGTGAGAAAATGTCTACAGCCGGAGTCCCTGTCTGGGCCACAAATAGTGGAGCGTGTGGTCATGGACCAGTTCCTGAGGTCATGGACCAGTTCCCCTGCAGAAGTGGGTGAGTCAAGGAGACCCCAACTCGGCGGATAACCTCGTGGAACTTGTTGAAAGGTACTTTGCTGCAGAGAACCTGGTCACCACCCCTACAGCCGCACGGACTTTCCGCCCAAAGCCACGGTCTCCCCAGGCAACCGGTAAGACTGTTCCAGGGGAAGTGGGTGGTAAGCATGGCAAGGAAATAGGGGGGAGGATTTTTGGTGCCAGGACTGAAGTTTGGCGTCCCAAACAAGGGAAGCTACTGCCGGTCAGCAAACCAAACTGGGGAAACATCAGGTGTTTTCGTTGCCAAGAACTGGGACATGTTGCAGCAAATTGTCCATTGACAGATGAACCAATGCAGTGTGATCTATCTGTTAGAAGGCAGTCTATGTTTGCTGCTGTTTCATGCGCTGCAGCACCAAGTATGGGAAAACACATGTGCCAAATGACTGTTAATAATAAGCCTATTACGGCCTTGCTGGACTCTGGAAGTCTAGTGACTTTGGTTACAGCTGAGATGGTTGAAACTGTGAATTTGCATGCTAAAAAAGTTGCTGTGATCTGTGTACATGGGGATACCCGCGAGTATCCTATAGCCACTGTTCAGTTTAAAACTGGCTTAGGTACGGTGACCCATCCAGTCAGACTTGTGCCCCACTTGGTGCACGAGGCCATCATTGGTAGGGACTTCCCTAAGTTTTGGAAACTGTGGGATCGTCCCGACCCGGTCGCAGTAGCTGACTCAGTGACAGAGCCAGAACTCCTGGCCGCTACTGACAATATGGGTTCAGGGGACTCTTCTCAGGGCTCCCCAGGTTTTCCTTTCTCAGTTATGGCAGGAGAGCTGGAGGAGCCTGAGGAGGTCCCCACAACCAGTGGAGCTGGACAGCCATCTGCTGAATCTGAGCCTACGTTGGAGTTTGCTGACCTTAATGTACACAAGGAAAACTTTGGTACCGAGCAGAGAAAAGACCCAACCCTTGCCAGGGCCTGGGAAAATGTAATGGTGATTAATGATGTACCTGTCGAATCAGGGGACAGGCTCTGTTTTCCTTATTTTAGCAGCGAGGATTTATTGTATCGTGTATGTAAAAAAAATGATGAAGTGGTTGAACAGTTGGTGGTCCCTAAGCCATACAGACGGGTGGTGTTGGAACTTGCCCATGGGCACTTGCTAGGAGGTCATTTAGGGGTTGAGAAAACTACTGAAAGGGTGTTGCGCAGGTTTTATTGGCCCGGAATACAGAAGGATATTGAGAATTATTGTCAATCCTGTCCTGTGTGTCAGATGTCAGCCCCACTACAACACTTCCGAAGTCCTTTAGTGCCCTTGCCCATTATTGAAGTGCCCTTTGAGAGGATTGCCATGGACCTTGTGGGTCCACTCCCCAAGTCTGCCCGAGGTCATCAGCATATCCTCGTAATCATGGATTATGCTACCCGTTACCCAGAGGCAATTCCCTTACGCACCGCGTCTGCTAAAAACATTGCCAAAGAGCTGTTTATGGTGTTCAGTCGTGTTGGAATCCCTAAAGAAGTCCTTACAGACCAGGGCACCCCATTTATGTCACGAATAACTAGAGAGCTGTGCAAGTTATTTAAGGTGACGCAATTGCGAACCTCGGTGTACCATCCTCAAACGGATGGCTTGGTGGAACGCTTCAATAAAACATTAAAGAGCATGTTAAAAAAGGTTGTTGACAAGGATGGGAAAAACTGGGACTTCCTGATACCATACTTGATGTTTGCCATCAGGGAGGTTCCCCAGTCCTCCACGGGGTACTCTCCCTTTGAGTTGCTTTATGGGAGACACCCTCGGGGACTCTTGGACATAGCCAAAGAAACTTGGGAGGGGGAGCAGACACCCCATAAAAGTGTCATTGAGCATATCGCTCAAATGCAGGACAGGATTGCAGCAATCATGCCGTTGGTAAAAGAACACTTACTGCAGGCCCAAACAGCTCAACAGAGGATATACAACAGGGGGGCCCAACTCCGTGTTTTCTCACCTGGTGATAGGGTCCTGGTGTTAGTTACCACTGTTGAGAGCAAGTTCCTGGCTAAGTGGCAGGGTCCCTTTGAAGTAATTGAAAGAGTTGGGGAGGTCAATTACAAAATATATCAACCAGGAAAAAGGAAGCCCGAACAGATTTACCACATAAACCTGTTAAAGCCCTGGAAGGATAGACTGGCGTTAACTGCGAGGTCCCTCCCGGTAACGCCTAAGGGTACTGAGTCTCCTCTGATCCCTGAGGTCACGATTCCAGACACCCTGTCATATTCTCAAAAGCAGGAAACTAGAGAATTCCTGATAAGAAATAGAGAGAAATTTTCAGAGTTACCTGGCACGACTTCAGCAGTTCAGCATGATATTGTTACTGAACCTGGGGTCCGTGTCAAGCTAAAACCATACCAAATTCCTGAAGCAAGGAGAAAGGACATCAGCGAGGAAGTTAAAAGAATGTTGGAGCTAGATGTCATTGAGGAATCCAATAGTGACTGGTCTAGCCCCATCGTGTTAGTCCCAAAACCGGATGGCACTTGGAGGTTCTGTAATGACTTCAGGAAGCTTAATGCAGTGACAAAGTTTGACACGTACCCAATGCCCAGAGTGGACGAACTTATAGACCGACTTGGCAAGGCTCGCTATCTGACCACTTTGGACTTGACAAAAGGTTATTGGCAAATACCCCTGACTGGTAGCGCCAAAGAGAAGACTGCATTTGTGACCCCAGAGGGTTCCTTTCAATATAAAAAAATGCCTTTTGGGTTGCAAAATGCCCCCGCCACATTTCAGAGGGCCATGGACAGGACTCTAAGACCCCACCGACAATATGCAGCAGCATATCTAGATGACATAGTGGTACATAGCACTGACTGGGAGTCTCACTTGCCCCGGGTCCAGGCTGTCCTCGATTCCCTCTTCAAAGAAGGTTTTACAGCAAATCCAAAAAAATGTGCCATTGGTCTAGAGGAAGCCAAGTATTTGGGCTACACTATTGGGCGTGGTGTAATAAAACCTCAAGTGAATAAAATAGAAGCCATCCAGGAATGGCCACGTCCTGCAAACAAGAAGCAGGTCAGGGCTTTTCTTGGCATTGCGGGGTATTATAGAAGATTTATCCCAAATTTTGCAACTATAGCTGCCCCACTGACAGACCTTACGAAAGGGAGAGACTCTGTAATGGTGAAATGGTCCTCAGTAGCAGAGGAATCTTTCCAAGTCCTGAAGAAGTTGTGCACAACCAGTACTGTACTCCCCTGATTTCTCCAAAGATTTTTTGGTTCAGACGGATGCGTCTGATGTTGGTATCGGGGCAGTACTATCACAGGTACACAATGGGGAAGAACACCCTGTGGTGTACCTAAGCAGAAAACTCAATGACCATGAGCAAAGGTATGCAGTCATTGAAAAGGAGTGTTTAGCCATAAAGTGGGCCGTGGACGCACTCAGGTACTATTTGTTAGGACGCCAGTTTGAGTTAATAACTGACCATGCTCCTCTGAAATGGATGGCCCAAAAGAAGGAGACTAATAGACGGGTGAACCGGTGGTTTTTGGCTCTACAGGATTACTCATTCACTGTAAAACACAGGCCAGGTGTTGAGATGGGGAATGTAGATGCCCTGTCCCGTGTTCACTCCTGTTGGGCTACAGGTGTTCCAACCCTGGGGTTGAAACAAGGGGGGAGGATATGTAGCAGAGCGTCCCAGAGAGAGCCAGGAAAAGTCCTGTTCGGGGTTTATACATCTCCCAGGCTCCTCTCATACAGGTTCAGGGATCTCTGATCCATGGTCCAGTTCAGTTCTTGGTCCTCTCCCCCAGGCTAATTTAAGCTCACCTGAGCAAGACAGCCCTGGCTCTTGGCCTGGGATACTCAGAGAACTTCTGTGTAAGAGTGCAAAAAGGTATGTGGAAGCTGACAAGCTGTAGGCTTGCTCAGCTTAGTAGTTAGGATCTGTAAATATTGTTTAGTTAGTGCCGAGACACGGCTAGGTTTTGTTTTGGCTATTTTGTTCCTATTTGTTTCTTTTGGAACACTGTACAGCACCTGTATATAGACTTGTAAATATCACAAATAAACACCGCACTGTTTGTCACTATTCCACTGGCTTTGGTATCTGTGCCTGAAAGACTGCTCATCCCAGGGAGCTTTGTGCCTGCTACCTGTCCCCCAGGTTACAATATATATATATATATATATATATATATATATATATATATATATATATATATATATATATATATATATATATATATATATATATATATATATATATATATATATATATATATATATATATATATACACACATACATACATACACACACACACACACACACACACACACACACACACACACACAAACACACACACACACACACACATACAGTGCCCTGAAAAAGTATCCATACCCTTTGATATTTTACACATTTTGTCATGTTACAACCAAAAACATAAATGTATTTTATTGGGATTTTATGTGATAGACCAACACAAAATGGCACATAATTGTGAAGTGGAAGGAAAATGAGAAATGTTTTTCAAACTTTTTTTACAAATAAATATGTGAAAAGTGTGGCGTGCATTGTAATCAGCCCCCTTTACTCTGATACCCCCAACTAAAATTTAGTGGAACCAATTGCCTTCAGAAGTCACCTGATTAGAAAATGGAATCCACCTATGTGTAATTTCATCTTAGTATAAATACAGCAGTTCTGTGAAGCCCTCGGAGGTTTGTTAGAGAACCCTAGTGAACAAACGGCATCATAAAGGCCAAGGAACACACCAGATGGGTCATGATAAAGTTGTGGAGAAGTTTAAAGCAGCGTTGGGTTTTAAAAAAATATCCCACGCTTTAAACATCTCACAGAGCACTGTTCAATCCATCATCCAAAAATAGAAAGAGTATGGGGCAACTGCAAACCTACCAAGACATGGCCGTCCACCTAAACTGACAGGCTGGGTGTCTTCTGGCTCCAGATCCTGCTTGTTGTTTTGCTACGCTCATCTCTGGCTCCCTGACATTTGGCTTGTCTGACTATCCATTCTGGTTCCTGAACTTTGACTATGTTTTGACTATGTTTTGTTCTATTTACTTTTATTATTAAACAAGTGTGATTTAACTGTACTTCTGTCTCAGTCTGATTTCAAGGCTTCTGACAGTAGGCGAAGGCCATGAATTCAGAAGATACAGTCAATCCACTTGTTGGTAATATTTTTTCCAGATTGGATGAGCAAGATCACTGCATGAATCAGTTTGCCATGGCGTTACAAACGCCACTAAGTCATGCGGCTCACCTGGAATCTCCCACTGTGGCTGCTCCAGTACAACCTGAGTTGCCGGCCTCCCAGCTGCTGCGCCAGTCTCTGTGCAGGCACCCGCCTCAAGTATTACCTCTATAAGAGCTATGTATGGTTTCGCTCCGCTTCCCCAGCGATTTGGGGGTGATCCAGTTCAATGCAGAGGGTTTCTCAACCAGGTTGAGATATGCTTTGAAATGCTGCCCCAGGCGTTTCCCACGCACAGAAGCAAAGTAGGTTTTGTGATATCTTTGTTTTCTGAGAGAGCCTTGGCCTAGGCAAACCCTCTATGAGAGACACAAAAACGTGTTGTTCTTGAGTTACCCTGAGTTTGTGACCTCGTTTAAAAGGGTATTTGACGTTCCCGCATGCTCCGCTTCTGCTGCCAAGTGCCTCATATCCATCAAACAGAGTACGAGAACTGTTGCCGACTACGCCATTGAATTCCGTACTCTGGCAGTAGAGGTTGCTTGGAACAATGAGGCCCTCATGGCTGCTTTTTCTCATGGTCTCTCGGATTGCATCAAGGATGAGATAGCAGCCTGAGATATACCCACTGAGCTGGATAAAATCATAATCTTGTGAGGATTAAGAAGGGCGACGAGTGGAAAACTGAGTTTAATACCAGAACAGGCCATTATGAGTACCTCGTAATGCCTTTTGGCCTTTGTAACGCCCTGGCAGTTTTCCCAGAATTCATTAACAATGTCCTCTGAGATTTGTTGCGATTATGTTTGGTGGTTTATCTTGATGATATCCTCATATTTTTTAAGTCCCTGGAGAGCCACCACACAGATGTCTGTCGTGTGCTTCAGAAACTAAGGGAGAACAATCTCTATTCTAAATTGGAGAAGTGCGAGTTCCATCGTGAACAAGTGAAATTCCTGGGTTAGCTCATTTCTACTGCTGGTTTTTCGATGGGCCCAGAGAAACTTTTAGCAGTCCTACAGTGACCCTGACCCGTGGGTTTACGTCCTCTGCGTTTCCTGGGCTTTGCCAACTAATATCGGAAGTTTATTCGTAACTTCTCATCTCTGGTTAAGCCCCTGACTGATATGACTAGAAAGGATGGTAACCCACAGAGTTGGTCTCCGGAGTCCGTTAAGGCCTTTGAGAGTCTCAAGGCTGCCTTTGTTTCTGCTCCTGTGTTGGCACATCCTGATCCTACGTTACCTTTTATCCTTGAGGTTGATGCTTCTGAGACTGGAGTTGGCACCCTTCTGTCTCAACGTCCTACCTCTGAGAGCGCTTTGCATCCTTGTGGCTACTTTTCCAAGAAATTGTCACCTGCGGAGTGCAATTACGAGATTGGTGACAGAGAGCTGTTGGCGATTATTTTAGCCCTAAAGGAAGGGAGACAACCAAGTCGAAGGTACCACTGTGCCAGTTCTCATTCTTACTGACCATAAGAATCTCACATTCTTGTCTGAAGCTAAATGCCTCTTTCCCAGAAGGGCGCGATGGGCTCTTTTCTTGTCTAGTTTCAATTACATTGTCTCAATCTTACCCGGTACTAAGAATGTAAGGGCTGACGCCTTGTCACGACAATTTTCCCCCAATTCCAAGTTGTGGAGTCGGTTCCGGTTCCTGTGATTGCTCCTGATCGTATTCTGGCTACGGTTCACACCAGTATCACTTCTCCTTTGTGTGACAAAATTCTTGCTGCTCAGGTCCATGCTCCTCCTGAGAAACCTTGTGACCGTTGCTTTGTCCCAGAGAGTCTCCATACTGCCGTGCTCCGGACATACCATTCTCCCAAGGCTGCTGGCCACCCTGGGAAGAATCAACTCTTTTGGGCCATTTCCCAACAATTCTGGTGGCCTAGTCTATGTGCTGATGTAGCCGCCTTCGTAGCTGCCTGTTCCGTGTGTGCTCAGAGTAAGACTCCACGACATCTTCCAGTGGGCCTCCTACAACCCATACCCAATGGAGAGAGGCCATGGACCCACATGTCTATGGATTTCATTGTGGAGTTACTCAACTCCCAGGGCAACACAGTTATCCTTATGGTGGTTGACCAGTTCTCAAAAATGTCTTATTGTATTTCACTTAAGAAGTTGCCCACTTCTAAGGAACTGGTTTCCATTTTGGCTTGGGAGATCTTTCGCTTACCTGGGCTACCCAAGGTGATTTTCTCGGACAGGGGTAGTCAGTTTGTGTCCCGGTTCTGGTGAGCCTTTTGTGCACAGTTGGGAATTCAGCTTGCTTTTTCCTCTGCGTATCAACCGCAGTCTAATGGGGCCGCAGAACGAGCCAATCAGTCCTTGGAGCAATTCCTACGTTGCTATATTTCTGACCATCATAACAACTTGTCAGACCTATTACCTTGGGCAGAGTTTGCTCACAATAGTGCCTTGAATTATGCTTCCCGATTGTCCCCGTTTATGGCGAACTATGCTTTCCAGCCTTCCATGTTGCCTGACTCATTTGTTCCGCAGAGTATTCCTGTGTTAGAGGAGCATCTCTGAGGTCTTTGTTCCACTTGGGCACAAGTCCAGGATGCTTTGCGACATGCTAATGATAGGTACAGACTCCATGCTGACCGCAAACGCCTGCCTACGCCTTCCTACCAGGTTGGGGACAGGGTCTGGTCAGCATAGTAAAACAGCAATCAGGATCTGGAGCCAGAAGGGATGTCAGCCAAGCAAGTCTTTTAACAGGAATGCAGGAGAGCGTCTCTGTGATGTTGACTAAGGCGAAGGCAGAGATCCTCTGGGCTGGACGGCTTAAGTAGGCAGGGCTGACAAGTTGGATATTAGGGATGAGCCGAACACCCCCCCGGTTCGGTTCGCACCAGAACCTGCGAACGGACCGAAAATTCGCACAAACTTTAGAACCCCATTGAAGTCTATGGGACTCGAATGTTCGAAATCAAAAGTGCTAAATTTAAAGGCTAATTTGCATGGTATTGTCCTAAAAAAGGGTTTGGGGACCCGGGTCTTGCCCCAGGGGACATGTATCAATGCAAAAAAAAGTTTTAAAAACGGCTGTTTTTTCGGGAGCAGTGATTTTAATGATGCTTAAAGTGAAAAAAAAAAGAAGTGAAATATTCCTTTAAATATCGTACCTTGGGGGTTTCTATAGTATGCCTGTAAAGTGGCGCGTGTTTCCCGTGCTTAGAACAGTCCCTGCACAAAATGACATTTTTAAAGGAATACATTTGAAACCGAGAAAATTCCCCTGGTGGACTTTAAAGGCACATATAAAGGAATGTTTAGGAGAGTATATAGAGTAAACAACAGTTTATTTATTACAAAAAAGTTCTTCAAGTAAATATCAAACAAATAACATGAATAAAAACAGGGAATGCAGTTCCATAGATATAAAGCTAGTGATACCAATACGCCTGCACCCGACGCGTTTCGGAGTTGCTTTTGCCTCCTTCAGGGGTGATTGTAAGCTTTAAACAGAAATTTCTGTGTGGGGAATGGCATATGCAACATAGACATAGTAAATATACGTAAAAATCAAACCAAAGAACATATAATTACATAAATATACATTCGTTTACACTTACATTGGTATCTATAGATGATGGTTACGCATTCCAAAGAGGTTTAAAAGAAGACAAACGTATTGACACATACTGCCCATCAGACGCGTCCCCTGATCATGGTGTGTAGAGCTTTAGTAGAGTGTATCCAAGATATTCATATAGCCTCTATCGAGGTGAAGATAAATAGGTAGGAATGTATGGGGTAGTTTTACTTCCTTTCAGTAGGAAGAGAAGCCCATTAGTCAAGGGCGTGTAAATGTTTGGATCTGAAATCACACTGAGGCCAAATGCGGGTCCTGTGGGTTATGAAAATATGTAGATAAGTATATGTTGGCCAAACATATAAGTAGCTAGAGTAATAGGTAGGGAGTCCTAAGATGTATCCTACCTGGTCAGCCTACAGTATAGGGATCAACAACTGATGATGGATGTAGATCAGGTGAGGCCCAAATAACTGGAGGATCGACATGGAGAAAAGGAATATATCAAAACCCTGATTGTGTACTTCTATCAAGAAGAGGGGGGAGAAAGAAGAGAGATGGAAGTGGGGGAAAGAAAGGGGGGAAAGAAAAAAGGAATAGGGGGAAAGGGAGGGAGGAAGAGGAGGTAAGGAGCAGGAGAAGGAAGGGGAGAAGGAGGGAAAAGGGAAGAGAAAGGAAAGACAGAGGAAAAGGAAAACAAAAGGGGGGGGGGAACGAGGAGGGGGGGGAAGCGAGGGGGGGGGGAGAGAGGGAAGAGGAACAGGAAAAGAAAACAGAGAGAAAAAAGCAGTAGGAGAGGGAGAGAAACACATAGAGAGTACAGGTATCAGTTGAAATTAATGGCTAGTGGTTTCAGTGATAGAGTCTAAGTCAATAAGTATATTTAGGTTACTCACAATGTGTAACAGCAGCTCACACCGACAGCGTCCTGCCCAAAGCAGATGACGCCTGGTGTGAGCAAAAGCTGGGTATATAAAGCCCTCCCCACCAATCAGCTGTTGATAGAAAAGGGACAACAGCTGATCGTGGGTGGTGGAGGAGGGACGAACGCGCTCTGACTGGCCCCCCGGGTGGAGCGAGCGCCGCCAGGCCTCCACAGCGCATGCGTGCGCAGACGTCGTGAGGCGTGGCCATGCCTACTACACCCGCCGGCACGTCTAGCTTCCCCGACGGACTGCGCATGTCCGCTGGGGTCGCAAGATGGAGGACAGTGTGAATAACACTGTACCTCACACAGCGCCGCCGTGAGCCAAAAATCGCTCAGGCAGCTTTGTGTGCCGGGCGGATAACAGATCACAATGTAGGGCTGATGTAAGGTAGATTGAAGCACATATATTGTGCATCTTGTGGAGAGAAAAAATGCATGTATAGTCAATTCGGTTGCCATAACAGGGGAAGCAATACTGGTGGGCAATATTATACAGGTTGGGACGGTATCTTACTGGAGGGACATATAATATTAGACAGTAATTACATAGACAGGCATAGGGAATGTGTGTCTGTCTGGTGGATCCTTCTCTATCTGCTATCTACATCATATAGTATAGGAGGGGCTCTAAACCTAACAACATATGCAGTAGCCTAGCTTGGTCAATACCTATTGGCCTTTTTTTATGTCTGTACAGAAGTGAGACCTTTATTTTATTATAGGACATACCAGATTGTCATGTTTTGGGGACCCCGACCAAACTGTCGTTATATATTCTGCATACTGTATACTATGATATCCTAGGTCACGGACCAAACTGTTGTCATATATTTTGCACACTGTACAATATCCAGACCATATGTATGTATGACTCTGTGATATCCTTGATCCCTACCCATGTGACGTACCTCTCAGTTACACATTCCCTATGCCTGTCTATGTAATCACTGTCTAATATTATATGTCCCTCCAGTAAGATACCGTCCCAACCTGTATAATATTGCCCACCAGTATTGCTTCCCCTGTTATGGCAACTGAATTGACTATACATGCATTTTTTCTCTCCACAAGATGCACAATATATGTGCTTCAATCTACCTTACATCAGCCCTACATTGTGATCTGTTATCCGCCCGGCACACAAAGCCGCCTGAGCGATTTTTGGCTCACGGCGGCGCTGTGAGAGGTACAGTGTTATTCACACTGTCCTCCATCTTGCGACCCCAGCGGACATGCGCAGTCCGTCGGGGAAGCTAGACGTGCCAGCGGGTGTAGTAGGCGTGGCCACGCCTCACGACGTCTGCGCACGCATGCGCTGTGGAGGCCTGGCGGCGCTCGCTCCACCCGGGGGGCCAGTCAGAGCGCGTTCGTCCCTCCTCCACCACCCACGATCAGCTGTTGTCCCTTTTCTATCAACAGCTGATTGGTGGGGAGGGCTTTATATACCCAGCTTTTGCTCGCTCCCACCAGGCGTCATCTGCTTTGGGCAGGACGCTGTCAGTGTGAGCTGCTGTTACACATTGTGAGTAACCTAAATATACTTATTGACTTAGACTCTATCACTGAAACCACTAGCCATTAATTTCAACTGATACCTGTACTCTCTATGTGTTTCTCTCCCTCTCCTACTGCTTTTTTCTCTCTGTTTTCTTTTCCTGTTCCTCTTCCCTCTCTCCCCCCCCCCCTCGCCTCCCCCCCTCCTCGTTTCACCCCCCCCCCCTTTTGTTTTCCTTTTCCTCTGTCTTTCCTTTCTCTTCCCTTTTCCCTCCTTCTCCCCTTCCTTCTCCTGCTCCTTACCTCCTCTTCCTCCCTCCCTTTCCCCCTATTCCTTTTTTCTTTCCCCCCTTTCTTTCCCCCACTTCCATCTCTCTTCTTTCTCCCCCCTCTTCTTGATAGAAGTACACAATCAGGGTTTTGATATATTCCTTTTCTCCATGTCGATCCTCCAGTTATTTGGGCCTCACCTGATCTACATCCATCATCAGCTGTTGATCCCTATACTGTAGGCTGACCAGGTAGGATACATCTTAGGACTCCCTACCTATTACTCTAGCTACTTATATGTTTGGCCAACATATACTTATCTACATATTTTCATAACCCACAGGACCCGCATTTGGCCTCAGTGTGATTTCAGATCCAAACATTTACACGCCCTTGACTAATGGGCTTCTCTTCCTACTGAAAGGAAGTAAAACTACCCCATACATTCCTACCTATTTATCTTCACCTCGATAGAGGCTATATGAATATCTTGGATACACTCTACTAAAGCTCTACACACCATGATCAGGGGACGCGTCTGATGGGCAGTATGTGTCAATACGTTTGTCTTCTTTTAAACCTCTTTGGAATGCGTAACCAATATCTATAGATACCAATGTAAGTGTAAACAAATGTATATTTATGTAATTATATGTTCTTTGGTTTGATTTTTACGTATATTTACTATGTCTATGTTGCATATGCCATTCCCCACACAGAAATTTCTGTTTAAAGCTTACAATCACCCCTGAAGAAGGAGGCAAAAGCAACTCCGAAACGCGTCGGGTGCAAGCGTATTGGTATCACTAGCTTTATATCTATGGAACTGCATTCCCTGTTTTTATTCATGTTATTTGTTTGATATTTACTTGAGGAACTTTTTTGTAATAAATAAACTGTTGTTTACTCTATATACTCTCCTAAACATTCCTTTATATGTGCCTTTAAAGTCCACCAGGGGAATTTTCTCGGTTTCAAATTTGAATCTAGGATGTGGCACAATTTGCAGATAATTAGCCGATCAAACCCTTGTTCTTTTAAAGGAATAAAAGCTGCTTGCGGCTTTAATGTAATGTCGGGTCCCGGAAATATGGATGAAAATCAGTGAGACAAATGGCATTGGTACCCCCCACCCCCCAGTCCATTACCAGGCCCTTTGGGTCTTGTATGGGTATTAAGGGGAACCCCACACCCAAATTAAAAAAAGGAAAGGCGTGGGGCCCCCAGGCCCTATATACTCTGAACAGCAGTATAAAGGCGGTGCAAACAAGACAGGGACTGTAGGTTTGTTGTTAAGTAGAATTTGTTTGTAATTTTGAACTGGTACATTTTTAAAGTGTAGCTCCAGCCAAAAAATCTATTTTTAAGCTTTTTGGAAAACATAGGGAAGGGTTATCACCCCTGTGACATTTATTTTGCTGTCTATGCTCCTCTTCAGAAGATTTCACCTCACTTTCTGTCCCGATGACAAATGTTTTTTGACAATTTGGGGTTTTTAGTGAAGCAAGGATTGGTGATAAAGCATCAGTGGAGAGGAGACACGTTTTCCCATATTAACTCTTACAGGAGAGAATTTCTCTTCCTAGGGGTAGATTTCATCTCACTTCCTGTTGTCTCCTTCCGTTTGCAAGTAGGAGTCGTTTGTAAGTTGGATGTTTGAAAGTAGGGGCCTGCCCTATATACTCTGCAGAAATTGCAGCCTTAGGTGTTGGTATTGCCACAACACTGTAAGCCCTCACAGTTACTCTTGGTGGGCGCAGGAACAGGCTCTGCTGTGAAATATTAGATCAAGAATTGTAATTACATGCCCCTGTTGAACAGGGGCAGAAAAATTGGGCCTTGGGCACTGGTGCCACAACACTGCAACCCCTCACAGATACTCTAGTTGGAGCGCAGGAACGAGCCCTGCTGCAAATTATTGCATCAAAAATTGTAATTACACGCCCCTGTTAAACAGGGGCTGAAAAATTGGGCCTTAGCAACCGGTGCTGGTGCCACAACACTGCAACCCCTCACAAATACTCTAGTTGGAGCGCAGTGAATCCTCCTTGCAAAATATTGCATCAAAAATTGTAATTACACGTCCCTGTTAAACAGGGGCTGAAAAATTGGGCCTTGGCCACTGGTGGCGGTGCCCAGAACCAAAAATATTCTTACAAGCTATCAGCATGATCATTGAGGAGGAAGAGGATAGTCACTCAGCATAACAGGATTAGGGATGAGCCGAACACCCCCCGGTTCGGTTCGCACCAGAACCTGCGAACGGACCGAAAATTGGCACGAACGTTAGAACCCTATTGACGTTTATGGGACTCGAACGTTCGAAATCAAAAGTGCTCATTTTAAAGGCTAATTTTCATGGTATTGTTCTAAAAAGGGTTTGGGGACCCGGGTCCTGCCCCAGGGGACATGTATCAATGCAAAAAAAACTTTTAAAAATGTCAGTTTTTTCGGGAGCAGTGCTTAAAGTAAAAAAAAAAAAAGTGAAATATACCTTTTAAATATAGTACCTGAGGGGTGTCTATAGTATGCCTGTAAAGTGGCGCGTGTTTCCCGTGCTTAGAACAGTCCCTGCACACAATGTAATTTTTAAAGGAAAAAAAGTCATTTAAAACTGCTTGGGGGTTTAATGTAATGTCGGGTCCTGGCAATATGGATGAAAATCAGTGAGACAAATGGCATGGGTACCCCCCATCCATTACCAGGCCCTTTGGGTCTTGTATGGATATTAAGGGGATATTAAGGGGAACCCCGCACCCAAATTAAAAAAAGGAAAGGTGTGGGGCCACCAGGCCCTATATACTCTGAACAGCAGTATACAGGCGATGCAAACAAAACAGGGACTGTAGGTTTGTTGTTAAGTAGAATCTGTTTGTAATTTTGAACGGGTACATTTTTAACGTGTATAACTCCAGCCAAAAAATCTTTTTTAAGCTTTTTGGAAAACATAGGGAAGGGTTAACTCATTTTACCTAACTAAATACACAGAGCTTCAGTATCGAGCTATAACCTATTAACATTATGGTTTAGCCAGCTCTATTCATTAATTCTGTGATATCTCCATCTAGTTTTTTCCCCCCGTTAGCTTCCGCACACTAAAGACAGGGCAACCACCTTTGCTGACAGCACCATATAAGCTAACCAAGCTAGAAGGTGCCTATTGGCTCCACTAGTCAGCTGACTTCTCTGTACAGACAGATACACCAAGCAGAACTAGCGGTGAAATATCTCTTGGAAAATGGCCGCCGCATACAACTCAATTAAACTCCGGGAAAATGGCCGCCCCATAGTGATCCATATCAGACTATTTAAGGACACGATTATAGCCTGTATCTATCCCCTGATGAAGTCACGTGGTGTGACGTCACGCGTAGGGACGAGACAGGCTGCAAACACAAACAGAGGCACACGAGCTCGCCGCTCGTCGGATTGACACCACTGCTTTCCAATTTTTATGTGAGTACCTGCAACTTTACAATAAAGAGTGTTACTTTTAATCAAAACGGGATTACACTATTGGCTTCTTTTTTGCTGATTACCCCCTATGTATACAACCCCCCTGCACCATACCTGAGGGAACCCCAACCCAGGATCCAGGATAGAGAGGGACGCGTTGGAATCCATAGGCGGATGTCTCAACAGCTCTCTTGATACATGCTTTTGCCCTATTACTTGAAGGTAAGGGGCCATTACCCACCCAAGTGGTCTAGCACACGAAGAAAACACTCGATGTGATTCACTCCAGCACTTTAACTGCAACGTGTGCATGCTAGGACGTTGCTGTCACAACCAAACACAAGGACTGTTCTTATGCATTTTATGTATGCGTTTTCTAGCACTTTAATTGCAACGTGTGCATGCTAGCACGTTGCTGTCACATTTTTAAAAAAAGGACTTTCTTCTTATGCTTTTTATGTAAAAATATTTTTTTCCCATTTTAAAGACTTTTTACCTTTTTTCCAATTTTGATGTCAGCATGCACAGTATGCACTATATGTAGAAATAGTAAGTTATCACTCCTTCAACCTTTAGTTGCACATTGCACCTTTTTGTCCGCACCATACACTTTGCTGGTCTAATTATAGATGTACGTTGTTCACATTTATTATGCACCTTATTTTTTCTTAAACTTAATGTTAGTCACTGGTGCTTTGGCAGCCCCACTACCACGTTTATGCATTGTAATTATGTGGATTTCACTTTAGGTGATTTAAGTGATTATTTGATTTAAAATATATTTATGCCACTTTCTTACGTATCATTGAAGATATTGAACATTTTAAATCTTTTACTCTTTGTCATACACAAAATTTTTTACTTTTATGTTATTTCACCACATTTTCGCCACGCGCATCTATTTATTATTTCATCTCATTTGTCTTCACACCAAGGATCAGCGCAGCACCACCCACTTATATACATTTATCTAAAAGGTCAGGTGTTTACCTCATCGGTGCATGCGGCTTTTCCACTCCTAGCCTCTTCCATATCAGATAGCGCGGGAATAACTCCCCTTATTTACCAGCTTGTCCTCATACACCCTCCATTCCTGCAGCAATCATGGATGTGTTCACTTATATGGAAAAAAGGCAAGTTAACTTAGAGGAAGTATTCAATATCAGCAATAAAAAAAGCAACCGTAATTTGGACCTAGAAAGTTTAATGCGCAAATTGGGACATAACATGGAAAAGAAGGTGAGTCTCTGGTGGGACACCTGTACCTTCGAAACCTATCTCAAAGAAAATATTGTCCCCAGAAGATTAAGGTGGGATGTCCCCCCAAATGATGGTCTCTCAGATCAGGAATCAAACGACGAGTGGTATAAGTTCTTCAATGATAAAGGCCTAGAACTTGTAGGCTTCCTGTTGGACAGGAAAAGGAGGAAAAACAAAATAATAGACCAGAACATTGCGGATCTCAAAGAAGAATTAGAACAATACAAAGACACGACCGAATATAAAACTCTAATGACACAACTAAACAAGGATCTGGCCAAGAAAGATAAAGAGGTACAGCAAAGAAAAAGCAAAAAACATACAAGAGACACCAACGACTTTCATAATGACCAAGTTTTTAAATGGCAAAGCCAATTAGGAAAAGCGGAACCCTTATCTACTTACTCCACACCTGAAAAGACAGTGAGAATGCACCCCCAGCCTCGTAATGAATCACCTAGGCCACCCATAGAGAATAGACGTCAACAGGACACTAGAGACGAAAATAGATACATGACCCCAAGAGAAAGAGAAAACGATGGAAGGTACTACGGATATCAAAACCACACCCCCTACCGGAATGAACGGAGACCCCAACAAAACAACCGTACACCACGAAACGGAGGAAGAAAACCCTACTATGGAAAGAACAACAGAAGACCCTATAACCGAAACAATTGGCACAGACCCCCATACGGTGAACGAGAATCAAGAGGCCCACCATACGGATATAGAGGCCAAAGGAGACCCGCACAAGAATACAGAGACAACAGAGACTCAGATTATCATAGACATAGAGATAGAAGCCCTATACATGAATATAGACATGAAGACAGAAGAGGCCTACCAGAGAGGCATTATGAGCCAGATGAACGAAGCCCAATCCCGACCTACAACTATTATGCCCCCTTGGAAAACAGAGAAGGGGAAGAAAGAACAGCCAGACCATACCCTCCACCATATGGAGAACAGGAATCAGACAGACCTTTTTTAAACAGGAGCAGAGAGAACCATCCGGTGAGATACCAAGAGGACACACGAGATCCCAGAGGCAGCCCCGAAAGAAGAGAGGACGAAGATCCGGTAAGAGACAACAAAAGAAGAAGAGTATAAAGGGGGAGGGGATCTTCAACCTCAGTGGGAAAGCACTCACACACGAAAAAATTGGAGTACTTGATAGAGGTCTGAAATATGCACCCACAAAAAATCTGAACAAATTTGAGACGTACATTGGGATTCAAAAATTTGTACGTAAGTTAAATATACAAAAATATATGGTAGGTAATCCCCCACTACCTAAAACAGTACAGCCATCAGACAATGGGATCCTACATAGCTCACTCAGGAATAAATCCGTTTTTAACCCACCAGCAAAAGACAATAAATACATTGATGTTTTTAAAAAAATTGTTTTAGAAGAAATAAAAGATGTACCAATTAAGAAAAAAGAAGAACCAACGCATATTAAAAGCGGGATTCGAAAGCTCACTAAGAGGCAGGACATTGTCATTCGACCAGCTGACAAGGGAGGAGGGATTGTAATCCTTTCTAAAGAACAGTATCATAACACAATGACCCTTATGCTAAATGATAACAATACCTACACCAAACTATTGAAGAATCCGGTCTTTGGATGCCGCAAAGCGCTTGAACAAGTAGTACACTTGGGAGCAAAGAAGGGAATCTTGAACAAGAAGGAAGCCAGATACCTTATACCAGACTCCTGTCGAACGCCAATCATTTATTCAGTACCAAAAATACACAAAAGTAGAACTGACCCACCCCCCAGGCCAATTGTCAATGGCATCGAGTCGATAACATCAAGGATGGGCCAGTACATAGATGTCTTCCTACAGCCGGTAGTTCAAAAAACCGAAGCATATCTGAAAGACAGTAAAGAGATGCTACGAGTGATTAAGAATATCCAAGGAGAAGATAAAGCATGGACCATGGCCACAGCCGATGTATCAGCCTTATATACAATCATCCCCCATCATAAGGCGTGTGAAGCAGCAAAATGGGGCTTAAGAAAATACACCAAACTCCCATGCTCACAAAGGAAGTTCCTGATGAAATGTTTAGAATTTAGTCTCAAAAACAACTACTTTTGGTACGATAGATCCTACTATCACCAGCAAACCGGGGTAGCCATGAGCGCAAAATTCGCCCCAAGCATAGCTGGTTTATTTATGGCACAATGGGAAGAATACAATGTTTTTGGTGACCGCCCTAGCCAGCTCATCATATACAAAAGATATATAGATGACATTTTTATTCTGTGGGATGGAGACGAAAAAGATCTAATCAAATTCCTTGAAAAACTCAATAGTAACGATAGAAATATCTCACTTACCTGGGACATCAGCAAGAAAAAAATCAACTTCCTAGATCTGGAGATCTCACTAGATGAATCAGTATTCAGCACTAAAACGCACTTTAAAGGAGTTGACAGGAACAGTTACCTCCCCACCACAAGCTGTCACCACCAAAATTGGATTTTCAATATCCCAAAGGGACAACTAATGCGGATAAAAAGAAACTGTACCAAAATTGAAACATATTTCGAACAAGCAGGAAAATTAGGAGAAAGATTTAAATCAAAAGGCTATGATCATAAATTCATTGAGGCCAAAATTGCCGAAGTCTCCACACTCGATCGGAACCAATTGATCAAAGAAACAACTACACAACAAAAAAACACAGTTGAGGGAATACCCCTCATCCTGGACTTCAATGTACAATATAAACAAATCGAAAAAATAATCAAAGACCATTGGCATATCTTATTGGCAGACAAGCAACTAAAAGATACCCTTCCCAAGAAACCTAAATTTATATACAAGCGGGCACCCACTATTAGGGACATAGTGGTTAAAAATATAGTAGATCCCCCCAAAAAACAGTTTTCCTTTTTCACTGGCAATGGCTTTTATCCTTGCAAAAGGTGTTACGCTTGTCTTAGGACGAAACGCCCAAATAAAAAAGTATTTAACTTCAGCTCAACCAGTACAGGGGAGAATTATGTGATTAAAGATTTTATTTGCTGTAACACCGAAGGGGCAGTCTACGCATTAGAATGCAGTTGCGGCCTCCAATATGTAGGCCGCACAAAGAGACCCCTGAGAGTCCGCATTAAGGAACATGTCCAAAATATTCTCCGCGGCTATGACAAACACTGCGTGTCCAAACATTTTTTAACCTGCCACAATAAAGACCCCACACACCTGAGCTTTTGGGGTATTACCCCATACATTAAACATTGGCGGGGGGGCCACAAGGTGAGAACCCTAAGCAAACTAGAATCCAAGTGGATCTTCACCTTGGACACCTTTTGGCCCCGAGGCCTAAACATCGAGTTTGACCTAAACTGCTTCCTGAGTGACTTTTAACCTTTATCAATTTTAACGGAATTTTACCCCCCATCTTGAGACTCCCTCATACACCTCCTAGTGAATATGCACTGTCACTGTCCTATCTCATGTTATAAACTCACTATGGCCTATGACCAAACCCTCAATGTGTCACCCATTAGTGAAATAATCAGCACACATTCCTCAGCAGGATACCCCAACTGAATATCCTGGGTATTTCTGCAACACACAATCTAGATATACACATCCTCACATTTAACAACATATATAACACGCTAGATTTGTGTTCTCTTATGCTCCCACCATACACTTTTATGTATCGCATTCTGACCTTTTTTGTTTTTCTAACATTGTCAATTTTAATCTATTTTACTCTATTTTATTTTATGATTATTAACTTTATTCAATATAAGTCTATTAGTAGTTATAGTATTATTTATACGGTTGTAGACCAACTTATCTTCTAATAGGTCCAATACAAGTTTCTGGGCAATTTTATATGTATTCTCTATTGATCTAATGTTTTATTTCGATGTATCATTTATATTATGTTTATTATGAGCACTGTCAGTGTCTGCCGCCTCTCTCTTCCCGTTCCTCCCCCCCCTTCCCCCCCTCCCCCCCCCTCCCGGGTTAAGTGTAGAACACTCTAATGCCCATATCTACACAAGCTCCGTCTGCTACTCCCTATAATCAGGGAGATAATTCATTTTACCTAACTAAATACACAGAGCTTTAGTATCGAGCTATAACCTATTAACATTATGGTTTAGCCAGCTCTATTCATTAATTCTGTGATATCTCCATCTAGTTTTTTCCCCCCGCTAGCTTCCGCACACTAAAGACAGGGCAACCACCTTTGCTGACAGCACCATATAAGCTAACCAAGCTAGAAGGTGCCTATTGGCTCCACTAGTCAGCTGACTTCTGTGTACAGACAGATACACCAAGCAGAACTAGCGGTGAAATATCTCTTGGAAAATGGCCGCCGCATACAACTCAATTAAACTCCGGGAAAATGGCCGCCCCATAGTGATCCATATCAGACTATTTAAGGACACGATTATAGCCTGTATCTATCCCCTGATGAAGTCACGTGGTGTGACGTCACGCGTAGGGACGAGACAGGCTGCAAACACAAACAGAGGCACATGAGCTCGCCGCTCGTCGGATTGACACCACTGCTTTCCAATTTTTATGTGAGTACCTGCAACTTTACAATAAAGAGTGTTACTTTTAATCAAAACGGGATTACACTATTGGCTTCTTTTTTGCCGATTACCCCCTATGTATACAACCCCCCTGCACCATACCTGAGGGAACCCCAACCCAGGATCCAGGATAGAGAGGGATGCGTTGGAATCCATAGGCGGATGTCTCAACAGCTCTCTTGATACATGCTTTTGCCCTATTACTTGAAGGTAAGGGGCCATTACCCACCCAAGTGGTCTAGCACACGAAGAAAACACTCGATGTGATTCACTCCAGCACTTTAACTGCAACGTGTGCATGCTAGGACGTTGCTGTCACAACCAAACACAAGGACTGTTCTTATGCATTTTATGTATGCGTTTTCTAGCACTTTAATTGCAACGTGTGCATGCTAGCACGTTGCTGTCACATTTTAAAAAAAAGGACTTTCTTCTTATGCTTTTTATGTAAAAATTTTTTTCCCATTTTAAAGACTTTTTACCTTTTTTCCAATTTTGATGTCAGCATGCACAGTATGCACTATATGTAGAAATAGTAAGTTATCACTCCTTCAACCTTTAGTTGCACATTGCACCTTTTTGTCCGCACCATACACTTTGCTGGTCTAATTATAGATGTACGTTGTTCACATTTATTATGCACCTTATTTTTTCTTAAACTTAATGTTAGTCACTGGTGCTTTGGCAGCCCCACTACCACGTTTATGCATTGTAATTATGTGGATTTCACTTTAGGTGATTTAAGTGATTATTTGATTTAAAATATATTTATGCCACTTTCTTACGTATCATTGAAGATATTGAACATTTTAAATCTTTTACTCTTTGTCATACACAAAATTTTTTACTTTTATGTTATTTCACCACATTTTCGCCACGCGCATCTATTTATTATTTCATCTCATTTGTCTTCACACCAAGGATCAGCGCAGCACCACCCACTTATATACATAGGGAAGGGTTATCACCCCTGTGACATTTGTTTTGCTGTCTGTGCTCCTCTTCAGAAGATTTCACCTCACTTGTTTTTCCCATATTAACTCTTACAGGAGGAAATTTCCCTTCCCAGGGGTAGATTTCATCTCACTTCCTGTTGTCTCCTTCCTTCCGTTTGCAAGTAGGAGTCATTTGTAAGTTGGATGTTTGAAAGTAGGGGCCTGCCCTATATACTCAGCAGAAATTTGGGCCTTAGGTGTTACATAGTTACATAGTTACATAGTAGGTGAGGTTGAAAAAAGACACAAGTCCATCAAGTCCAACCTATGTGTGCAACACTGTAAGTCCTCACAGGGCCCTGCTGTGAAATATTAGATCAAGAATTGTAATTACATGCCCCTGTTAAACAGGGGCAGAAAAATTGGGCCTTTGGTGGTGGTGGTGGTGCTGGTGCCACAACACTGTAAGTCCTCACTCGCTCTTGGCGGGCGCAGAAACGGGCCCTGCTGTGAAATATTAGATCAAGAATTGTAATTGCATGCCCCTTTTGAACAGGAGCTGAAAAATTGGGCCTTAGGCACTGGTGCTGGTGCCACAACACTGCAACCCCTCACCGATACTCTAGTGGGAACGCAGGAACGAGCCCTGCTGCAAAGTATTGCATCAAAAATTGTAATTACATGCCCCTGTTTAACAGGGGCTGAAAAATTGGGCCTTTGGTGGTGGTGGGGGTGCTTGTGCCACAACACTGTAAGTCCTCACTCGCTCTTGGCGGGCGCAGAAACGGGCCCTGCTGTGAAATATTAGATCAAGAATTGTAATTACATGCCCCTGTTGAATAGGGGCTGAAAAATTGGGCCTTAGGCACTGGTGCTGGTGCCACAACACTGCAACCCCTTACAGATACTCTAGTTGGAACGCAGGAACGAGCCCTGCTGCAAAGTATTGCATCAATAATTGTAATTGCATGCCCCTGTTAAACAGGGGCTGAAAAATTGGGCCTTAGGCACTGGTGCTGGTGCCACAACACTGCAACCCCTCACAGATACTCTAGTTGGAATGCAGGAACGAGCCCTGCTGCAAAGTATTACATCAAAAATTGTAATTACACGCCCCTGTTAAACAGGGGCTGAAAAATTGGGCCTTAGGCACTGGTGGCGGCGCCCAGAACCAAAAATGTTCTTACAAGCTATCAGCGTGATCATTGAGGAGGAAGAGGATAATTACTCAGGATAGTCACTCAGCATCAGCATAGGCAGTCTTTGAAGGGATCTGAGATTTCAAAAAAAATTATTCGGTTACATCAGCATCAGGTGCTTGGTAGCTGGTGGTGATCCAAGACTGATTCATTTTTATGAAGGTCAGTCGATCGACCGAGTCGGTGGACAGACGCACCCTGTGATTGGTTACAAAGTCTCCAGCAGCACTGAATGTGCGTTCCAAAAGAACGCTGGATTGCATACTGTGCAAGCTCTAGCCAGTGATCCATCCTCAAGACCCAGTAAACCAGACTATTTTCGGTGGGAAAGGTGTCCAAGTCAGATCATGCCCCTAGGTATTCCTGCACACGTAAAAACAGACGCTGGCGATGGTTGCTGGAACCGATCATACCTTGGGGCTGCGGACTAAAAAATTGTCTGAACTCATCGGTCAGACGGCCACCTTCTCCACCGCTCCTTCTTTGACTGACCGAAGCCTCAGCAACACGTTGTCCAGAAACAGGAGTTTGTAACCTCCCAGTCTCTGGGAACGCATTGCACAGACCTTTCTGCAAGGCCTCCCGAAGATGTTTCATCCTCTGCTCCCTCTGCGACGGCAAGATAAGGTCCGCAACCTTACCCTTGTAACGTGGATCAAGGAGGGTTGCCAGCCAGTATTGGTCCTTCACCTTGATACCACGAATACGAGGATCCTTACGCAGGCTTTGCAGGATCAGGGAGGCCATGCAGCGTAGGTTTGCTGAGGCATTAGATCCGGAGTCCTCTGGGTCACTAAGGATGACATGGTCCGCATCCACCTCCTCCCAGCCACATTGTTAGACTTTTACTTACCAGACTGATGAGTCCACTTGGGCAGAGGATAGACTCCCTTACTTATCCTACTCACGGCCCCTGGTAGAGCAGACAGGAGGCACGAGAGTGCGGAATGGTATGAGAGCCTGCTGAAGAGATCCAGGTACAGGATGAGAGATGATCTTCAGACAACAGGTCAGTAGTCCGTAACACTGGTAACAGGTGCTGAGCAGGAGCAAGACAGGCAGATCGGGACACAAGCACGGTTCGGCAACAGACTGGCAGAAAGGTACAATAGGAGCAGGCAGAAGCGGAGTCAAACAGGCCAAGGTCAGGTACAGGCAGCAAACAGGAGAATCCAAGGACAATCCGGGTCATCAGGAGATCAGGTAAACAGGAAGACAAGACAGGAAACAGGAACTATGGCACAGGAAGCTGATTATCAGGCAGCACTGAACAGAGTGCCTGACAAACTTAAATAGGCCGGCTTGCTCACAGGCACGCCCTCTGGTGGCCAATCCCATGACCACCAAGGTAAGCTCTTTGACAGTGCCCCCTCCCTAAGGGCAGCCTCCGGATGCCCAGCCGGGCCAACTTGGAGGCATGAACATTTCTGAAAGTCTGTAAAAGTTCCGGGGCATGTAAATTGTTTTCTGGTTCCCAGGAATTGTCCTCCGGACCATACCCCTTCCATTTAATAAGATACTGAATTCCATTCCTCCTTTTCCTACAGTCAAGGATTGCCTCTACCTCGAATTCCTCTTCGTTGTCAATTATGACAGGTTTGGGTGGGCCGACAGTGCGACCAGCAAAAGGATTAGAGGTAGCAGGTTTCAGCAGCGTCACATGGAAGACCGGGTGTACTTTTAGAGAGTCTGGCAAATCAAGTTCATAGGTCACATCATTTATTTTCCTCTTCACTGGGAATGGACCCATAAACTTAGGGCCTAATTTCCTAGAGGGACAAGACATTTTCAGGTTAGTTGTGGACAACCACACTTGGTTGCCGGGCTCCAAGATCAATTCTCCACGCCTCTTCTTATCAAACATTTTTTTATTGTAATCCTGGGATTTGGCCATAGTCTCTTGTAAGATCTTATTGTTGGTGGAAAAGAAATTCATAGTCTCTGAGACGGCCGGAACGGAGCATTCAGGTACTGAGATTGGTAGAAAAGATGGATGGAACCCGTAATTAGCGTAAAATGGTGTTTGATTGATGGCAGAGTGCAAGGAGTTGTTATAGGAGAATTCTGCAACGGGTAATAAGGAAACCCAGTCATACTGAGAGAAGGCAGAGAAGCACCTGAGGTATTGCTCCAAGATCTGGTTGGTTCTCTCAGATTGCCCGTTCGTCTGGGGATGATAGGCGGATGAAAAGGCCAATTCAATTTCGAGGGAACCACAGAGGGCCTTCCAGAACCTTGAAGTGAATTGAACACCCCGATCGGACACTTGCTGGGACTCCATGTAACCTAACCACTTCTTTGACAAAAATCTTTGCCGTATCCATAGCCGAAGGTGTACCCTTCATGGGGAGGAAATGTGCCATCTTCGACAGCCTGTCTACCACAACAAAAATAGTAGAGAAACCCTCGGAGGGGGGCAATTCCACGATGAAGTCTATTGATATCATATTCCATGGCCTCTCTGGAACAGATAAGGGTTTTAATAATCCCCAGGCCTTTGTCCTGGTGTTCTTACTCCGAGCACAAGTGTTGCATGAATGCACAAAATTTTTACAGTCACAGGCTAATTGAGGCCACCAGAAGGTGCGCTGTACCAGCTCAGTGGTTTTCAGGACACCGAAATGTCCGGCCAACTTATGATCATGACATAGTTCCATCACAGTCACCCTTAGCTTCTCGGGAACCACGATCTTGTCTCTTCGCCAAAACAGGCCCTCTCTCCAATCTGTTTCGGGGTACGGAAGCATTCCCACCGAGCCCTGTCTTATCCGTGAAACAAGGTCCCCTTGGAGGAGCAGGAAGTTCCCCGAAGGAAGAATCATATCGGGAGATACGGTCTTCTCTGAATCGTAAAACATGCGGGAAAGAGCATCTGACTTTATATTCTTGGAACCAGGCCTGTAAGTTATGTGAAACTGGAATCGTGAGAAAAAGAGTGCCCATCTGGCCTGACAAGGTCTTAATCTTTTGGCTGTTCTCAGGTATTCCAGATTCTTGTGGTCGGTGTAGATCAGAATAGGATGTGCAGCACCCTCCAATAGGTAACGCCATTCCTCCAGAGCCGCCTTGATGGCCAGAAGTTCTCGATCCCCACATCATAATTTCTTTCCGAAATTGAAAGTTTGCGTGAAAAGAACGCTAGTGGATAGAGGAGGGCCTTGGCGCCCTGTTGTTGAGAGGGCACCGCTCCCACTGCGATCTCCGAAGTGTCGACCTCCAAGACAAATGGTAGGACAGGGTCAGGGTGTTTCAAAATGGTGGCTGAAGTAAATAGCTTTTTGAGTCTTTCGAAAGCCAACTGGGCTTTGTCAGTCCAAGAGAATCGGGTTCCCTGTTTGGTCAATTCGGTGATTGGAGCGATGATTGCAGAAAAACCTTTAATAAACTTCCGGTAAAAATTGGCAAAGCCAATAAAGCGTTGTACCCCTTTTTTATCTATCGGAGCGGGCCAATCCAGAATAGCAGACACCTTTTGGGGGTCCATCCTGATACCCTCCACTGAGATGACTAGGCCCAAGAACTGAATACATTGACGTTCAAACTCGCATTTCTCGAGTTTTGCATAGAGGCCGTGTTGCCTAAGCCGGGTTAGGACATTGCAGACATGTCTACAGTGATCGGTTAGTGAAGAGGAGAAGATCAAGATGTCGTCAAGGTATACTATTACATACAGATCCAGGTAATTACGGAAAATATTGTTGACGAAATGTTGGAAGGTTGCGGGAGCGTTGCATAATCCAAATGGCATGACAAGGTACTCGAAGTGCCCGAATCGAGTACGGAAGGCCGTCTTCCATTCGTCCCCTTTTCTGATACGGATCAAGTTATAAGCTCCGCGGAGATCTAGTTTCGTGAATATGACTGCGGTTCCTAATCTTTGAAAAAGTTCAGGTACTAAAGGCAAGGGATAACGATTCTTAATGGTGATCTTATTCAACTCCTGGTAATCGATGCAGGGACGTAACGAGTGGTCCTTCTTCTCGACAAAGAAGATGCCGGCACCGGCTGGGGAGGTAGAAGGACGAATGATACCTTTTTCCAAGTTTTCATCTATGTAAGTCTTTAATGTGTCTAACTCCTGCTCAGTTAACGGGAAGATTCTCCCAAATGGAACTTCAGTACCAGGTAACAGTTCTATAGGACAGTCATACGGCCTATGAGGGGGGAGGGTTTCTGCTCCTTTTTTACTAAATACATCCAGGAAGTCCAGATAAGCTTCAGGGATGGACTGACGTAGTTCAGCATCTGAGTCCAAGCACAGGAGTTGGGAGGTCATGTCAGAAGATTGCTGTAAACAATGCTGTTGGCAATATTCAGAGAGAAATTTGACTTCTCCTGTGGCCCAGTTGATACTGGGATTGTGGGCCTGCAGCCAGGGCATCCCTAGGATAATAGGGAAGAGAGGAGAAGAGATGGCATCCAGACGCAGAAGCTCCTGATGGTGGGTACCCATGGTGGCCAGCAAGGGGACGGTCTCTAGAGTGACCGGGCCTGAACTAAGGATGGATCCATCCGCTAGATGGACAGCAAGCCCCTGAGCCTTAGGTTGAAGCGGAATACGATGGTTGGCAGCAAAGATCAAATCGATAAAACAGCTGCATGCGCCGGAATCAATAATTACTGACACTGGAATACTCCCTCCTGGAAGCTGCAGAGTGAAGGAAAGAGCGAGATGAGAACCAAGTTTAGGTAACACAGATGCACACATTGAAGAGGCAGAAAGACACTTACGCATCTTGTTGGGGCAGGCTCTCACGTAGTGCCCGGATTCACCGCAGTATAGGCACAGGTTGTGGGTTCCTCTGCGCATCTTTTCCTCTGGAGTAAACGTAGGCCGGAGCAGACCGAGTTGCATGGGTTCAGGGGGTTCTGGAGTCGAGACAGATGAAGCCGGAGGAAACTGACTGACCGGACTGGGAACCTTGGGTAACATCCAGGTGGGACGAAGGTGGCTGGTAGACCTTTCTGACCGACGCTCTCTTAGGCAACGGTCAATCTGGATGGAGAAATCGATGAGGTCTTTCAGAGACTGAGGTACCCCCACTCGAGCCAACTCGTCCTTGAGTGGGTCAGATAGCCCCATTCTGAACTGATGACGCAGGGCAGCGTCGTTCCAGTCCGTATCGGCGCTCCAACGTCTGAAGTCGACTGCATAATCTTCGGCCGCTCTGCGACCCTGTTGCAGAGAGTGCAGTGCAGCTTCAGCAGTCGCTGTCAGTTGGGGATCTTCATATAATTGGGACATGGCCCTGAAGAAATCGTGTAGGCTATCTAGGGAGATAGATTTTTGCTCCAGAAGGCGGTGAGCCCAGGTTTGTGGCTCACCTGTCAGCAGGGAAATAACAAAGCCTACTTTGGTCGCTTCCAGTGAAAACGTGCGGGGTTGCAGAGCAAAGTAGAGTTCGCAGGAATTGCGGAAGGCACGATACTTGCTGCGTTCACCGGCAAATTTCTCGGGAGTGGGTACTCTGGGCTCTGGAGGAAGCATTACTACGGAGGGTGCAGATTGGAATCCAGCAGAAGACGCCCCCTGGGGGTTGGAAGAGGAAGATAAGGCCTGGACTTGTTCCTCCAATCTTGAGTAACCTTCCTGAAGGCTTTTCATGGCCTGGATAAGTCCTGCCAGGTGTCTACATAGTTCATCCATGGGGGAGGCCCCCTGCCCAGACTCAGTCATGGCTGCCTGATACTGTCAGACTTTTACTTACCAGACTGATGAGTCCGCTTGGGCAGAGGGTAGACTCCCTTACTTATCCGACTCACGGCCCCTGGTAGAGCAGACAGGAGGCACGAGAGTGTGGAATGGTATGAGAGCCTGCTGAAGAGATCCAGGTACAGGATGAGAGATGATCTTCAGACAACAGGTCAGTAGTCCGTAACTCTGGTAACAGGTGCTGAGCAGGAGCAAGACAGGCAGATCGGGACACAAGCAGGGTTCGGCAACAGACTGGCAGCAAGGTACAATAGGAGCAGGCAGAAGCGGAGTCAAACAGGCCAAGGTCAGGTACAGGCAGCAAACAGGAGAATCCAAGGGCAATCCGGGTCATCAGGAGATCAGGTAAACAGGAAGACAAGACAGGAAACAGGAACTATGGCACAGGAAGCTGATGATCAGGCAGCACTGAACAGAGTGCCTGACAACCTTAAATAGGCCGGCTTGCTCACAGGCACGCCCTCTGGTGGCCAATCCCATGACCAGCAAGGTGAGCTCTCTGACACACATACAAGTCCATGTGTTTCTTGGGACTGATCCTTTAAAGACTGCTGCTGATGCTGAGTGCCAGGCTCCACCTCCATACTGAAACAATCCTCCTCCTCCTCCTCGTCCTCTTCCTGTGTGATCGGAGGGCACGCAGGAACACTGTCTGGATAAAGGGGGCCTTGAGAGCTAAGGAAGTCCTCCTCTTCCTGCCTCTGTTCTGCCTCAAGTGCCCTGTCCATTATTCCACGCAGCGTGTGCTACAACAGGTGGACAAGGGGGACAGTGTCACTGATGCATGCACTGTCACTGCTCACCATCCTCGTGGCCTCCTCAAATGGTGACAGGACAGTGCATGCATCCCTGATCATGGCCCACTGGCGTGGGGAAAAAAAAACAAGCTCCCCTGACCCTGTCCTGGTGCCATAGTCGCACAGGTACTCATTGATGGCCCTCTGGCCGCTGCAGCATGGCCAACTTGAGTTCCACTTGGTGGGCATGTCACAGATTAGGCGGTTCTTGGGCAGGTTAAACTCCTTTTGGAGGTCCGCCAGCCAAGCACTGGCATTATATGACCGGCGAAAAAAGAAAAAAACAGACTTTCCTGGCCTGCCTCAGGACATCCTGTAAGCCCGGGTACCTGCCCAAGAACAGCTGCACCACCAAGTTAAGAACGTGAGCCAAACAGGGCACATGGGTCATTTGTCCCTGTCGGAGGGCAGAGAGGAGGTTGGTGCCATTGTCACAAACCACCATTCCTGCCTTAAGTTGGCGTGGCGTCAACCACCTCTGAACCTGCCCCTGCAGAGCTGACAGAACCTCTGCCCCAGTGTGGCTTCTGTCCCCCAAGCACACCAGCTCAAGCACCGCATGGCATCTTTTGGCCTGCGTACATGCTCAGCACCTTAAACGCCTACGGAGCTGGTTCCGAGGACAAAGCACAGGAAGAGGCCATGGAGGAAGAAGAAGAGGAGGGGGTGGAGGAGAGAGGTGTGTCACAATCATTAGTAGTGGCATTTTGGAGGCGTGGTGGCGGAACAACCTCCAACACTACTGCACCTTGTCCTGCATCCTTCCCAGCTGCCAGCAGAGTCACCCAATGCGCCGTGAAACTTAGGTAACGTCCCTGTCCATGCCTGCTGGACCATGAGTCAGCGGTAATATGCACCTTATCACTGACCGCCCTGTCCAGCGAGGCATGGACATTGCCTTCCACATGCCGGTAGAGAGCCGGAATCGCCTTCCGTGAGAAAAAGTGGTGTTTGGGTACCTGCCACTGAGGAACTGCACATTCCACAAACTCACGGAAGGGGCAGAGTCTACCAACTGAAAAGGCAGCAGTTGAAGTGCTAGCAATTTTGCCAAGCTAGCATTCAACCGCTGGGCATGTGGATGGCTGGGAGCGAACTTCTTTCGGCGGTGCAGCAGCTGGGGCAGGGAAATTTGCCTGGTACAATCTGACGTCAGTGTACTGAAAGCAGATTGCCCACAAGTACTTGGCTGTGACACACTTAATTCTACACCTTCATTCCTCTCAGTTTAGGTCTCAGAGAGGACTGAAGGTATAGTGGGGTTGGAGATCTCAGCTGATGAGGAGCAAGGAGAGGTCCTCTTTGTTCTTTGGTGGGGGTCTTTTAGATACGCTTGCCAACGAACTGCATGGCAGGTCAACATATGTCTGGTCAAGCATGTGGTGCCCAAGCGGGAAATGTTTTGTCCACGCGAGATACGCTTGAGACATATGTTGCAAATAGCAGCGGTGCGATCTGATGCACTCGTCTCAAAAAAGGCCCACACCAAAGAACTTTTTCAATAACGCGCAGAGACTGCAGCGCCCTGCACATGCGGAACTTTGGGGTGTGATGCAGTCAGTGTGCTGCCCTTAGGCTGGCCCCTGGAGGGCATCCTGCCTCGTTGGTGATGTGCCTCCTCCTCCTCTCTCCTATCAGGCACCCACGTTGAGTCAGTGACCTCATCATCCCCTCCTTCCTCATCACTGGAGCAAACCTGGCAGTATGCTGCAGCAGGGGGAGCATGACTGCCAGATTGCTGTCCTTCTTGGGCACCCCCTCTGTCCGTGCTTCCGTTACTGCCTTCATCTAGCTCAGTATCATCATCAGAGCCTTCTAAACGCTGGGCATCCTCCTGGAGCATGTACCCAACACTGTGGTCAAACAGTTCGAGGGACTCCTCAGGAGGACATGGTGGGGCTAGGGAAGGAGTCACTGATGCCATTGAGCCGAGGGAAGAGGCCGTGTTGGCAGCTGCTTTGCCAGACAAAGTACCCTGAGCATGGGTGAGAGAGGATGAGGAGGATGAGGACAGCTTGGTCATCCACTCGACCAAGTCTTCCGCATGTTGCGGCTCAACACGGCCAGCTGCCGAAAAAAGGCCAAGCTTGTCCCACGGCCACGTGCTGATGAGGATGCACCTTGTCCACGACCAGCACTGTTGCCTCTAGACACAGAGCCTGCTTGCCCTCTTTTATTGGCTTGTGACTGTCTGCCTCTGATCTTATATAGGTAGCTTTAGATGAACACTGTACAGAGGTCGCACTACACTAACTTTTAGCTTTAGCTGAACACTGTGCAGAGGGCGCACTACACCAACGTTAAAATAATGTAGCTGCCTGCGGTAGTGATAGAATCAGGAAAACACCACCAACCTTCGACAGGTAGCTTTAGCTGAACACTGTGCAGAGGTCGCACTAGACTAACGTGTAAATAATGTAGCTGCCTGCGGTAGTGATAGGATCAGGAAAACACCACCAACCTTCTACAGGTAGCTTTAGCTGAACACTGTGCAGAGGTCGCACTACACTAACGTGTAAATAATGTAGCTGCCTGCGGTAGTGATAGGATCAGGAAAACACCACCAACCTTCTACAGGTAGCTTTAGCTGAACACTGTGCAGAAGTCACACTACACTAACTTGTAGCTTTAGCTGAACACTGTTCAGAGGACACACTACACTAACTTGTAGCTTTATCTGAACACTGTGCACTACACTAACTTGTAGCTTTAGCTTAGTGGTTCTCAACTCCTGTCCTCAGGGCCCACTAACAGGGCAGATTTTAAGTATTACCTTGGGGAGATGCAGACTAGAATACTGCAATCACTGAGCAGCAAATTAGATCACCTGTGATATATTTCAGTTATCTTGCAAACCTGGCCTGTTAGACGGTCCTGAGGACAGGAGTTGAGAACCACTGCTTTAGCTGAACACTGTTCAGAGGACGCACTACACTAAATGGAAGCTTTAGCTGAACACTGTGCAGAGGTCGCACTACACCAACTTGTAGCTTCAGCTGAACGCTATGCAGAGGTCACACTAAACTAACTTGTAGCTTTAGCTGAACACTGTGAGAAGGACGCACTACACTAACTGTAAATAGTCTAGCTGCCTGACTGTGGTACTAATAGGATCAGAGGAACACCAGCAATTTTCTTCAGGTAGCTGTAAATACTGTAACAACACAAGCCTGCCTGTCAGTAGGAAGATAATAACAGGAAGGGATCTAGCTAAACTGAATACAGTGTGTGTGTGTGTATATATATATATATATATATATATATATATATATATATATATATATATATATATATATATAAAATATACAATACACTGTTACACTGTAAGTGCAGCTAACTGACTGACTGTCCTGCCTAATCTATCTAACTTAAATCAAATGACACTGTCTCTCTGTCTCTCAATGCCGGAACACACTACACAGGGTCGCCGTGCAGGCGGCCTTATATAGTGTGGGGCGTGTACTAAACCCCCTGAGCCATAATTGGTCAAAGCCACCCTGTGGTTGTTTTTTTAATCCATGGGGCCACTAAATCCCAAAATGGCTTAATTATTGGACATGTCCACCATAAGTGAAGAAAGGTTCCCCTCTGTCCACAACCCCTCCAACACTTATCATTGGATGCTGAGGAGATTTGTGCCATTTTTACTGGTGTCTTATACCAGCTAGCTAGGAACTTATATACCATTTCTTGCACCTTTGAGCTTATGGAGGTAGTAAATGTTAATGATATTATTCTATTGATTTGTTTATCTGTCCAAACTTGGCCCAGCTCCTTCTCCCATTCTCTTACAAAGTATGGGGGTTTCTTTTCTTGTTCCCTTATGATCATTCTGTACATCCGAGATAACATATGCCCAGATCTCTGTGCACACTGTCTCTCGAATGCGGTAAGTGAATTTATGGGTCTTAACGGTTTTATTTTCTTAAGGAAGCTCGTCATTTGACGATGTTTCCATTCCGCCATTCTTGTCTCCCCGAATCTCAAGATCATCTCTGTCAGTGATAATAGAGCTCCACTGGGGGCAAACTTACCACATCCAGTATTCCCATCTTGACCCCAAACCCCCAGACTTCCCATCTCCTCCCCCTGAGGGAACCAAGGAAATCCCTCCAGAGGAGCCAGAGGGGAAGTCTGTGGGGCATATCTACCCTCTCTGTTCATTCTGTCCCATACTTCCAATGAATTCAGGGTCATCGGTAATGTCCATTGTGACAGCCCCCTTAATGACCCTGGAATCCATGGAGCTCCAGCCAGATTTCTCCCCGCCATCGACATTTCTGCCTGTACCCATGGTTTTCTCTTTAGGTCATGGTACCAGTCCAGTATTCTAACTAGCGCCATGGCCTTATAATATGATGTTATATCCGTGAGTCCTAGGCCGCCCTCTGCTCCTTCTTAAGATATCGTAAGCTAATCTAGGCCTTTTATCACTCCACACAAAGGCCACAAACAGCCGGCGCACTTGTTTAAAGAGAGTCGCTGGCAACCTGATTGGCACTGTGCGCAGAACATAAACTATTCTCGGCAATATGCTCATTTTTATAGCACTGATTCTCCCAAACCAGGTCAGATATTTACCCTTCCATTTCTTTAGCTCTTCTGTTATTTCTTTCAATAATGAGCCGTAATTATGTTCAAACAATATTTCATAATCTGCGCTAATCTGTACCCCCAGGTATGTCAGCGACTCCTTATTCCATATAAATGGATACATCTCTTTCAGTGACCTCTCCATCTCCGCTGGGACATGACTAGGAAGGATGACTAATTTCTCAAAATTAATCTTAAAACCGGACACCCTTCCAAATTTCTGTACTTCCACCATCAATGCGGCTATCGATGTCTGGGGAGCGGAGAGAAAAAATAATAAGTCATCCGCATATGCCGCTACTTTATGTTCCATATGGCCTATATACGTCCCTGCTATCTCCTTATTTTTTCTAATTCTGTGCAGAAGTGGTTCCATTACTATCGCAAATATCAAAGGGGACAGCGGGCACATTTGCCTGGTGCCATTTTGTATGTTGAAACATTCAGATACTGTCCCGTTAACCTTGATTCTTGCTCTTGGTTTCGCATATAAGGACATAATCCATCCCAGCATTTTTTCCCCCAATCCTATCCTCCCCAGTACTTCTCTCATAAAGCCCCAGTTCACTCTGTCGAAGGCCTTTTCGGCATCCATCAACAGAGTGATTCCTGGGGCTCCATCCGGACCGTATCGCATCCAGTGCAATACATGGAGTGCACAGGTGGTATTGTCCCTTGCTTCCCGTCCCTTTATAAACCCCGTTTGGTCTGGGTGCACCAGGTCTCTTACATCTTCCTGAAGTCTCAAGGCCAAGATCTTTGCCAGTATCTTGGTGTCGGAGTTCAGCAGAGAGATAGGCCTATAATTAGCGCATTTCTGAGGGTCTTTTCCCTCTTTTGGCAAAACCGTTATATACGCCAGTGATCCTTCTAAGGAAAGTGGACTTGCGGCGCCAATAGAGTTGAAATAATTACAAAGTGGGTTTACCAAAATCTGAAGAAATTTCTTATAATATGAGTTTGTCAACCCATCCGGCCCTGGGCTTTTCCCCGGGGGAAGGGCTTCTATCACTCTGCCCAACTCTTTTACCATGATTGGGTGTTCCATATCTTCAGAAGTTTCTCTGGGTATTATGGGCATAGCAGCATTCTCAATATATTCATCTATCATATTCCTCCTTTGTCCCTCGCTTTCCCCTGCTTCGGGTGGTTCTGTTTTGGAGATGTTATATAAGGCCTCATAGAATTTACCAAATTCTTTTGCTATGACCTTTGTGTCCTCTATTTTCCTACCTTGGACTAATAGGCTATGCACGTGTCTAGAGTCCTGTTGTTTTTTAAGTTGTTTTGCCAGTAGCTTTCCGCTTTTATTTCCTTGTTCGTATGCTCTATTTGCGAATAACCTAATTTTGTTCTTCGCTCTATGTTCTAAGCATTGCGAAAGCTCTGCTCGTAAGCTCTCCAGACATCTACCATCTGTTGGGTCAAGGTTTTTCTTATGCTTTATCTCTAGGGCACTGATCTTCTCTAGTAGTTTGTCTATTTCTCTTTTACTTTCCTTCTTTATATATGTTCCAAAAGCAATTAAGTCTCCCCTCACAACCGCCTTGTGTGCTTCCTACACCACTTGATCTGACACTCCTTCTGTTGTATTTATTTCAAAATATTCCTTTATCTTAACACTTAGTTTCTCCACTATGTCCTCCTTATCCAGCAATGACTCGTTCAGACGCCATGTTCGTTCCGCCCGGGCCATTTGAGTTGGTCGAAGGATCAGAATTATTGGGGCGTGGTCGGACATGGTTATTGGTTCAATTGTACTTGTGTTGACATTCCCCAGGTAGAATTGATCCACCAGGAAAAGGTCTAGCCGCGAGTACATATCGTGTGTTTTAGAACAATAGGTAAAATGCCTGGTACCTGGGTGTAAAGCTCTCCAGGTATCCACAAGGTGTTGTGAGCATAAAGTTTGTTTAACCCTCTTTATGGCTTTGAAAGACAGAGCAGTTCTACCCGTGGAGGTATCTATACTCGGTTCTAACACCATATTGAAATCTCCTCCTACCACTACACACCCTTCCTTAAATTCTTCCAGTTTTCTAAATACTTTAACCAAAAAATTAGCAGTCCCATCATTGGGCGAATATACTGAAGCAAAGGTATATCGTCTCCCCTGCAGCATACCTTTTACGAACAAGTACCGACCTTCTGGGTCACTTTGCAAGGTCTCCATTATCCAAGGGCATGATTTCTTGAACGCAATTGTGACCCCTCTTGCCCTCGCTATTGGGGATACCGCGTGATACCACTGATTCAGTATATTCTGGGGCAAGCTTGGGATTGAGCTAAAGTGGGTCTCCTGCAGGAAAACAACATCAGCTCCCCAGTGCTGCAGCTCAACCCATAAGCGCCCTCTTTTGATTGGTGAGCTCAAACCCCTCACATTGTACGACAATATTTTCAAAGTGGCTGTCATTTTATTTTATCTTCAGGGCCCCCGGCCCCTTGCCCTTGTTCTCTATCTTCTCCTCTGCCAATCCCACCACCCCTTCTACCCCCCCCCCTTCCCAATCATTCAACACTTCATTAAACACATACCTATGCCTAAAAAAAAGAAAAACACAGAAAAAACAAAAAATATACCACATATATGTCGTAAACATAGACCTTACATACTTACATACTATCCCCCCATGCCAAAAACCTCTCATTAGGGGTATATCTAAAAATCGGGTATGCAGCTTGCGTGCACCAACACCTCCTGCACGCCTGCTACCTCCCTTCCCTGCCTTCCGCAGGATTATTCTCCCCTTTAATTGAGGCTGGCCTATTGACCTACCTAAGGTCCATATTTTCCATTACACCCCCCCTTCTAATCCCCCCCCCCCCCCCTCCCAGGCATAACTCTATTGACCCCCTCCTGAGTGGAAAGGACACAGGAAAAAAGAAAAAAAAAAAAGTCCTCTAAGTCCTTTAAGTCCTTCTTTGGGCTGTTCCCCTGTTAACCCTTGCTGGTACTTCTTGCCACTTCTCTGCTCGTTGCAGGGGGGGGCCCTAGAAAATTTATTCTCCAGTCCACAAAGTCCACCATCGGGAGGTCTAATTTTTCCACAAATACTTTTAAATCATCCTTTGTTCGCAATGTTGCAGTTCTTCCATTCCTGGAGGCTGTTAAACTGAAGGGGAACCCCAACCTATATTTAATCTCAGCCTTCCGTAAAATTTCTAGCAGTGGGTGGACCGCCCCTCGCTTAAAAAGAGTCCTTTTTGATATATCTGGATACAGAGCTATGTTTGAACCTTCAAATGTAATCCTAGGATTATCACGTGCCATCTTCATTATACTCTCCTTCACTGCATATTTGTGAACTTTACAAATTACATCTCTGGGAACATCAGTTTTTGTACTCTGGGGATAGACCCGGTGTATCCGGTCTATTTCTATGACATTAGGGGCTTGATCCCCCAAAATCTGTCCAAACACTTTTTGTACCGCTGGGGCTAATTCTGTCGCTGTAATTGACTCTTTCAGTCCCTTTATGCGTATATTTGGACGTCTATCCCTATTCTCGTACTCATCCAGCTGGTCTCTGTATGCGTTTAATGTTTCTTCATATTTTTTCACGGACTCTTGAACCTCCGTCACTGCCTGTATAGTAACTTCTTGTTCTTTTTCCATCCCCTCTACTCTGTGTCCCAGGTCCCTGATGTCCTCTTTTAAGCTTGCTACTGCTTGCATGCAGGATTGTTCAACTGCATTGCTGAATATCATTTTTAGTGGGGAGGGCCTTCAACAGACCCCAGATATCCCTTTCTGGGTCCACAGTCTGTCCATTCTGTCCCTGTGGGTTCCCTTCACCATCTTGGAGGCTCTCCTGGTCACAGTCCATGAAGTGTCTGTGCGGTGACCCACATCTTCCCATACCCCCTCCTGTTATTCTTAGGTGTTCCTGACTATTACTTCGGTCCATACTGGGGATTGGGTCCTCTCCTTCTCTTCCTTTCATCATCTCCATGTCTATGGTCTGAATCTCCTCTGGAGTCTGTCTGTTATCCTCCCGCTGTGTCATTATGCCCCGGCTTCCTGTTGGTGTACTTTGTATAGCCATCACTAGGTGTCCATTACCAGGAGTTAATTGGCCTAAATTTTTAGCCCCTGTTACCTGGGGGTTCCCACCACCCCTACCGGGAGGGCTTTACTCCGGGGTCCTCCTCTCACTTCCCGCTGTAGGAGGTCTCTTACCGTTCACAACGACACTGTCACCTGTCATCTGTGCGTTCGCATTCGCCTGTTTTATCCCGGACTCCCGCTCTGCTTTTTCCACACCGTCTGTGATGTTAGCTCCGCTCCGCTTCTTAATATCTGGCCTTCCTGCTAGCTCAGGTGTGCGAGGGGACATGTAAGCCTTGATGCCGTCCATTGATTTCCTTCCTCTCCCTGCTGTTGGCTGCAAAGCTGCTTGTCTGCGAGTTGTCATCCTCCGCTTCCTTGCATACAGCGACACAGCGGGGTCTGTGATATGGTGAAGCGGTGACCCAGCGAGACAGTGACACAGCAGTGAAGTGGTGTGGGGAAATAGGGGGGAGGTATCCGTAAGGAACCGGGAAGAGCCGCCAATCACCTCTCGCCTCTCTCTCCTTCCACTTTCGGTTTAGCCGCCCGTCCGTTTATCGGGAGCGCTCCGGGGTGTATTTGAATGGCGTACGGCAGGACTGAAGCCAGACAGGTAGTCAAGCCTTCTCTCTCTGCTTCTCAGCTGACAGCCGGATGATTTCTCGTGCGATTAGCCCGGGAACATGAGAAGGGGGGAAGCGCTCACTCACACCCATCACTTAGCTGCTGCAGCTTAACTAGGCTGATTGGCACGGCAAAACAAAAAAGTGTGATTTGTCTAAAAGCTAATTTCCTGATGCCTTCATGGCAGCATACGCATAGATAGGCACCAGGAAAGGAAAATTACGGAAAGGTAAGTATTCAATTTTCCATTTTAGAGCAGTGGTTCAATAGACCTTTTCAGAGAGTAGACACCAAGCTATTTGCCGAGAGGCATGGTGAGTATTTTGCAGATTTCGCTTTTTGTCAGAGTTTTGGAAAATAAAAAGCATGTATACTTTTTTCAATTTTCAAAACAAATGAGAGCTGCAAAATACTCACCATGTCTTTAAGCAAATACCTTGGGGTGTCTACTTTCTGAAAAAGAAGTCATTTGGGGGGGGGGGGGGGTTGTGCCATCTTGGCATTTCATGGTCTCCGAATCTGATAGGTAGTGAGGAGTGAAATCAACAATTTACGCCCTTAGAAAGCCTGGAGGCGGTGATTGTTTTTCGGGGTCCTGTATGTAGCTAAACTGCCAAAAAGTCTCACATGTGGTATCCCCATACTCAGGAGAAGCAGCAGAATGTATTTTGGTGTGTAATTTCACCTATACCCATGGCATGTTTGAGCAATATATCATTTAAGTGACAACTTTTGGGAAAGTGACAATTTTTTTACCACACGCTTGTGGCACAACATAAAATATTCCATGGACTCAACATGCCTCTCAAATAGCTTGGGGTGTCTACTTTCCAAAAAAGGGTCATGCCATCTTGACATTTCAGGGCCTCCAAAACTGTGATAGGTAGTGAGGAAGTGAAATGAGCAATTTACCCCATTTGAAATTCTGAAGGCAATGATTGGTTTTCTAGGTCCTGTACATGGCTAGGCTCTCTAAAAGTCTCACATGTGGTATCCCCATACTCAGGAGAAGCAGAAGAATGAATTTTGGGGTGTAATTCCACATATACCCATGGCATGTGTGAGCAATATATCATTTCGGTGACCACTGTGTAAAAAAAATATATATATTTTTGTAGCGCTGGTAGATTTTGAATCTACCGCTGATAGGTACATTTTGTGGGTTACTTGTTAGATTTGCCTCTGTTCCAGCTTGGCTGAGTTGCGTGTAGTTCCACACTGTGCCGGTGGGTGTCGTTGTCACCATGGGCTGGTGTTGGAAAGGCAACGTGTTGAAGCATATGAGTGCTCCTCTGTCCCGGAGACAACTCGGTGGAGGTGGTCCTCCGAGTTGCATTCTGGGAGAGGGTATTTATGGGACAGGCGCCATGTTTAGGGGTTGTTCGTTTTCAGCCACCTGCTGGCCCTCCTGGCCGACAGGTATGCTTAAGAGTACCACCTCGTGGTCCTCCATTCCGGAGGCCCACGTCGCTGTGGCGTGTGGGTGGGCCCAGAAGCCTGTCTGGGGCCTACCACAGCAGCAGAGGAATGATCCTGAGCTGTCTATCCTGAGTGAAGAAGCTGGACAACCGAGGAGATCCCAGGGGAGGACCCGTCATGGAAGGATCATGCAGAGTGCTGGTCTGGAGAGGGGCCTGGTGACTCAGTTGGAGGACGTATCCTGAAGTAATCTTACTGCATAGTACTGCCGGCTTAAAGGTTCGAGTACTGTGTCTGACATTCATCGCAAACCATTAAATCCTGTGGCAGAGGATCGTACAGGTTTTATTCCAAACAAGTCTGTGGCAGAGACTTTTGTTCGTGCTGCGTACTGGCTGCTAGGCAAGTGAGAGAGGCCTATCCAGGCGGGCAAAGATTGAATCCCACAAGGGGAGTGCATTCAACTACAAGTGATCAATTCTAAAGAATGTTCTAAAGAATACTAAGGAAAGGTATTTGAGCTTCCCTGCTACTTTCTTTATTACTTGTTCATTAAAGCATTGGAAAATATACTCAAGTGTTTGGTGCTTACATCGTCCAGAGGTAAACCCAACGGGACCCTAGACCCGGTGAAACAGAGGTATCGAGAGTGAAGGTAACAGCCTGCTTTAAACCAGCAGCTCCACCGAGAGTTAGTGCGCTATATACAGGGCCGGACTTACAATTGGGCTTGACTGGGCTCAAGCCCATGGGCCCCGTCCAATAGGGGTCCCCGCGGGCAGGGCCGGATCCCCGGCAAACACCGGCCCGCTAGCCAGCCCATTTCGTCGGTACCGCTGCTTATTTCACGGCGATCGATCAGGCTTGTGTTTACTTCACCGCTACCAGGAAGTGGGAGTACACAAGCCTGATCGGTCGCGGTGAAATAAGCAGCGGTGCCGGCGAAATGGGCTTGCTAGCGGGCGGGAGTTTGCCGCCCCCCTGAATGTTAGAAATAATGGGGCCCCCGTACATCCTACTTGATGGGGCCCCCTTCGACCCGGTGGCAAGTGACACCCTGCATCCGCTGACAAGTGACGTGACAAGTGACACCCTGCATCCGCTGACAAGTGACACCCTGCATCCGCTGACAAGTGACACCCTGCATCGCTGACAAGTGACGTGGCAAGTGACACCCTACATCCACTGACAAGGTACACCCTGCATCCGCTAACAAGTGACACCCTGCATCCGCTGACAAGTGACACCCTGCATCCGCTGACAAGTGGCGTGGCAAGTGACAATCCGCAATGTGTGGCAAGTGACAATTCGCATCTGAAGGCAGGTGACGTTGGCAAGTGACACGCTCAGGCTCCGACTGATTCTGCTTATGATGAGGTGAAGTATTTTATTCTATATAACAATGTAATAATAGAAATATTGCACTTCAATCATTTTTTTGCTAAACGGCACTGCGTCGATTTAACTGACAATTGCGCAGTTGTGTGATGCTGTACCCAAACACTCGGCTACTCTTGGCTCTGCTCGGGACTGCGAGAGGACCCGAGAGCCGCAGAGAGGACCCGAGAGCCGCCGAGGTACACATGACTCTGTATCTCAGCGCCATTTTTAAACTTCAAGACTGCAATGACAAGGCTGCAAATGACACTGGGGCAAGGCTGCAAATGACAAGGCTACACTGACAAGGCTGCAATGACACTGGACAAGGCTGCAGATGGACGCTGTGCAAGGCTGCATTAATGGGCATTTAAATGTAAGTTTTTTCCTTAAACTTCCCTCCTAAAAGTGTTTTTCCTTAAAATTCCCTAATAAACTTGGGGTGCGTGTTATACGCTGATAAATACGGTAATGTATAGAAGGTAGGGCCCGAAAGTGACTCAAGCCCAGGGGCCCCCACCACCCTAAGTCCTGCCCTGGCTATATATATATATATATATATATATATATATATATAATTTTCCCTAAACGTCTTTCAGGACAGCACTTGAGAGAGTGACTCCTCCCCTTGCAAACAGGAAACACCTCTTCCACCAAACTTTAAAAGGAGGCTCCTTTCCACACATTGTCAGTTTTTGTGTTTCCTCTGAAGGGAACACTTCGTGGGGAAGTCAGGGCATTCAGGTGCTGTCCTGGGAGCTTAGGTTTCCTTTGTTTTCACCAAATGCTTTTTTACCACATAAGAGCTGTTTCTCCCATTCCACAGCTGGGGTTAGGTGCTGCTGGCTGGGCTCCCTCTCCCTCTTCATCTGGGCTCGGTGAGTCTGACTGTCATGGGCATCGCTCCTAGGCGGCTGCAAGGCAGGCGGTGGCCGTTTGTTTTTGTTTTTCTCCGGTCCACCACCTGTTGCTTATTTCACCGCCGCCATTTTGGGGAAGGCAGCGGGGCTCCATCCGCCGGAAGTGAGGCATCCGGGAGGGGGGTGGCGCCCATGGAACAGGCGTACGGCGTAATTTCCGCCGGAATTCGCAGAGGGAAAGGGGAGGAACGGGGCTTATTTAGCGGTTCCGGTCCGGCGCACTAGCGCTATTGGAGTCCGGAACCGGCGTTTTAGCCACAAAACACAGCAAGCGCTCCTCGATGGAATCAATGGCGGCAGCAAGTGGGACAGGCACAGGCACCAGCAAGGCCCAGGTAAGGGGCAGTTGTATACTGTCCTCCTTGTACTGTGGGGTCTCTCTCTCTATCTCTCCCCCCTGGAGGCAGTTTAGTTCTTACTGTAAACCTGTGGTGAACATCCTTGGAAAAAGGACAGGTTCTCTCACTGGGATGGTTTCTTCTTTTTGTTTTATGGCAGGCCAAGAGCTCTGATCCAGTGGCAAAAAGGAAATGCACTTCATGTAAATCCAAACTACCTGAAGACTGGAAGAAGACGTTATGTCAAACCTGTATTGATTTGCTAGTTAAAGAAGAAGCTTATTCCGTTTGCAGCGACTTGATTGCATCTGTTAAAAAAGAACTTGATGCGACTATCCAATCATTTCGCTCTTCGCTAGCAAACCCATCCCTGAGTCAGCCTACCACCTCACAGTCCTCTCAAGGCTCACAAAATTTACCTTCAAAATTTAAATTGTCTTTAGAACAGGTAGATGGCCTGTTAAAAGCAATCTATACCACACTGGGTCTGGAAGAGGAAAGAAAGGAGTTATCTCTGCATGATAAAATGTATGCAGGGCTCAGCGAGCACAAAAATCGCAATTTCCCAGTACACTCAGTTATTTCTGAGACTATTAAGAAAGAGTGGACAGAGCCAGAGAGAAAACCTTTCTTTCCCAAAGCCTTAAAAAGGCGTTTTCCTTTTGATGAAGATCCAGCGGCGGTTTGGAACAAAAGCCCCAAACTAGATGCCGCGATTTCCCAAGTCTCGAGGTCAACAGATTTGGCATTCGAGGACATGGGGGTGTTAAGAGATCCCATGGATAAAAGGATGGACCAGCTACTAAAAAGGGCATGGCAATCCATCATGGGAAATCTTAAACCTGCTATGGTAACTACGGTGGTATCCAGGAATATGGAGTTCTGGTTGGATCAACTTAAGGCCCATATCTCAGCAGACTCACCAAAACAAGACATTTTGGATTCATTCTCGACTCTATCTGCCGCTGTTGCATTTATTTCCGATGCATCCGCGGAATCAATTAAAATGACAGCTAGATCTGCTGCCCTAGCTAACTCGGCCAGAAGGGCTCTGTGGTTGAAAACTTGGCCGGGGGACGTGGCATCCAAAAACAAGCTGTGTGGGATACCGTTCCTGGGAGACTTGCTTTTTGGTCCTGACTTAGATGCGGTTCTGGATAGAACAGCTGATAAAAAGAAGTCTTTCCCTATCAAAAAGAAAAAACAGCCAGTTAAACGTTTTTTTCGTTCCCAAAGGGCTCAAGAACAAACCAAGCCCCAGGAGAAAAGAAAAAATTGGGCATCGCAGAAGGGAAAGGGGAAAGGAAATGTCCTTTTCCATCCTCCTGCAGCCTCCGGTAAAACGCAATGACTTGTGCGTACCAGTGGGGGGAAGGCTGCAAAGTTTCCTCCCCCTTTGGGCCAGCATAACAGAAAGTCTATATATTTTAGACATGCTGTCCCAAGGTTACAGGATACAGTTTTCGGATTGCACACCAGAAAGATTCTTTGTAACAAACTTACCAAGGGATCTAACAAAGGCCCTGGCCAAGAAAAACTGAGGCACCAGAGGGTAGTGATACCAGTATCCCCGGAAGAACAGGGTCAGGGCTTCTATTCACACATATTTCTGATAAGAAAACCATCCGGAAACTTCCGTCTTATCCTCAACCTAAAAACCCCTGAACAAGTCTGTCCTATACAAAAAGTTTTGTATGGACTCAATTTTCACAGTCAGGAACATTCTGACAAACGATTGTTTTATGGCATCAATCGATTTGAGGGATGCTTATCTTCATGTTCCTGTAGCACCTCAGTCCCAGAGATTCCTGAGGTTTGCGGTGAATATGGGCAAAGAGATTATTCATCTGCAGTTCAGGGCTCTTCCCTTCGGCCTGTCGTCAGCTCCTCGTATTTTTACGAAAATAATGGCGGAAGCTCTCGCCCCTCTTCGACTCCGGGGATTGCGGTAATTCCATATCTGGACTGACCTCCTCTTTTTTGCCCCATCCAGGGAAAAGTTGCAGGAGGATCTGAACAGAGCCCGCAGTCATTTAGAGTCACTAGGGTGGATAGTGAATGTTCAAAAATCGAATTTCATTCCAGCTCAGCAAGTACTGTTTCTGGGTTACTTGATAAATTCGGTGGAGCAAAAGATTTTTCTCCCAGAGGAGAAAATGATCAGGTTCAGAGGGTAATAACGGCACTACAAACAAATCAACTGATTTCAGTCCGAAAGGTTAAGTCGGCTCTGCGGACATTAACCTCTTCTATGCCAGCCATCCAATGGGCAAGGCTGCATTTCAGGGCTCTCCAGAGGTTCCTTCTAAGAACATGTAACCACAGGACAGAGAGTTTGGATACGAAAATAAAGATCCCCACCAGAGTCAAACGTTCACTTTGGTGGAGGAAAAATCAGGTGGTACTGCAAAGAGGTCTTCTTTGGTCTTTTCCGAACGGAAAGGTGGTCACAACAGACGCCAGTTTGCGGGGATGGGGGGCCCACATGGGTTAGGCCTTAGCATAGGGAACACGGTCCCAGTTGGAGGCCCAAAAATCCTCAAATTGGAGAGAGCTAAAAGCGGTTGCCCTAGCATTAGCTTTCTTCTCTCAAGACCTCATAGGTTGCCATGTCCAGATTTTGTCAGACAATGCCACTACCATAGCCTGAACAAACAGGGAGGCACAAGAAGCGGGGCTCTTCACTTACATTCAGTAGAGATTTTGGAGTGGGCGGAGAACCACTTACTATCTCTATCCACGGTCCATCTCAAAGGCACATTAAACGAAGTGGCGGATTATCTGAGCCGACAGAAAGTTCAGGAATCAGAGTGGTGTCTGAACAGGGAGGTATTTGCATTAATCACCAGTACTTGGGGACTTCCGCAGGTAGACCTGTTTGCTTCAAAACAAAACACGCAGCTCCCGAATTTTTTCTCCCTTCAGAGAGACAATTGCTCTCAGGGGATAGATGCTCTGGCACATCTGTGGGATTTTCACCTAGGGTATGCTTTTCCTCCATTCCGGTTAATCCCACTAGTGTTGAGAAAAATACTGAAAGAGAGAATCAATAATTTTGATTACTCCATATTGGCCAAAGAGAGCTTGGTTTTCCACGATTCTTCAGTTGGCAATCAAACCATGTTGGCATCTGGCATCAGGATCTGTTGATTCAGGGGGCAGTGCATCATCCAGATATAGGCAGGTTAAACCTCACTGCCTGGTATCTGAGGAGCAATTCATGAGAAGCAAAGGCTTTTCAGAACATTTAACTACTACGTTGCTTTCCAGTAGGAAAAAGGTAACCAGGGATATTTACGCCAAAATATGGAAAGTCTATGTTTCTTTCTGTCTTTCAGAACATAGGGAGGTTAAAGACCTAGTTTCAGTGCTGGAGTTTTTGCAAAAAGGTGCAGACAAGAATCTTGCGGTCAGCAATCTTAAAGTGCAGGTGGCCGCTTTGGGAGTTTATCTGGAGAGATCCTTATCTTCAGAAACTCTGATCATGAGATTTTTCAAAGCACTTTCCAGTTCTAGACCGGTCCCGGTGGGGCATTTCCCAAATTGGGATCTCTCGGTGGTTCTGCAAGCTCTGGCAAAAGAACCATTTGAGCCTTTACAGGCCATATCCCTAAAGAATTTAACTTTGAAAACGAATTTTTCTGGTCGCAATTACTTCAGCAAGAAGGATCAGTGAACTGCACGCCCTATCAGTAAAAGAGTCTTTTTTGTCAGTTTTTCCTGATAGAGTTGTCCTTAATGTAGATCCAGGGTTTTTGCCAAAAGTGGCAAGCTTTAGTAACAGGTCTCAGGAGATTACTCTACCAACCTTTTGTGCTAACCCTTCGGGTGAAAAGGAAGAGCAGTTTCACAACTTGGACGTAAGACGTATCCTATTACATTATTTGGAAGTAACAGGAGGGTTTAGAGCTTCAGATTCATTATTTGTTCTTTTTTCTGGAAACAAAAAAGGCCAACAAGCATCATTGGCTAGATGGCTTAAGACAGCTATTTCTGTAGCCTATTCTCAAATGGATTTTATCTTCCCCGCTGGGAATTAGGGCTCATTCAACGAGAGACACTCCGACAACAAAATCCATGGATTTCTTCCGACGGATGTTGGCTCAAACTTGTTTTGCATACACACGGTAACACAAATCTTGTCGGAAATTCTGAATGTAAAGAACGCGGTGACGTACAACACGTACAACGAGCTGAGAAAAATTAAGTTCAATAGCCAGTGCGGCTCTTCTGCTTGATTCCGAGCATGTGTGGAACTTTGTGCGCCGGAATTGTGTACACACGATCGGAATTTATGACAACAGATTTTGTTGTCGGAAAATTTGAGAACCAGCTCTCAAATTTTGTGTGATGGAAATTCCGATGGAAAATGTCCGATGAAGCCTGCACATGGTCGGAATTATTGACAACAAGCTCCCATTGAACATTTTCCGTCGGAAAATCCGACCGTGTGTTAGAGCTCGCTACCTTCTGTTCGGAACTTTTGGGGGTTGTGCCCCCTCCTTTTGTCTGCTGTCCCATAACCTGGGTCGTGGATCCCAGAACTCTGTAATCCAGTACACGAGTCTGTGTTTTTTATTTTTCTTGGTTAGGGAATTGAAACTGCCTTGGCGAGTTGTTGGGGAATGCCAAGCAGTAGGGAGTTATTTTTTCAGTTTTTGTTAACCATACACCAGCTCAGGATCACCAATCTGCTTCTCCTCCTGATCTGCTCCCTCCTAGTTACTGTTTTTTTTTCAGGCCGCCACATATTGGTCCTATGTCACTTTTTAGCTCTACATTACTAAAATTTATCCTGTATGGCTCCCTCCTGGAGCTCCTTATTCTGTTACAATGAACATGGACATAAAATGACTCTCCTGGAATATACGTGGCCTGAATGATGAGGTCCTTGCTTTTTACATTTCTGCAGTCTCATAAACCACATGTTTTATTCTTGCAAGAGACTCATTTAACAGGTAGCAAAATTCTGGCTCTTAGAAGAGCATGAGTCAAGCAAGAGTTTCCTGCCACTTACTCCAGTTACGCTAGAGGAGTTGCTATCCTCCTGAATAAGTCACTCCCTTACTCATGGAGCAAGTTATTACTAATCTAGAGGGTTAAATACCTTATTTTAATTTTGCAACTGTATGCACAGAGATGGGCACTGGTTAATGTCTATGCCCCCCCCCCCCCATTTGATTCCACCATCCTCTTCACGATTAATACCAGTTTGGCCCCTCTCCAGGTCCAGCATCTAATTCTGGGTGGGGATTTTAACGCTATTTTGGATAATAATTTGGATACATCCAACCCACTCAGAGCTGTTCCTCCGGATCTGGCTGTCTGGGCAGATGTCTTCAAGTTGCAGGAAATCTGACGGTGGAAGCATCCAGCGGTCAAGTATTATTCTCATGTTTCAAGTACCAATAAATCAGGTTCTCGCATAGACTTGCTGTTTGGATCTGCCTCAGCTCTCTCCTGTATTTGTGCGGCTTCCTACCTCCTGGTAGTTCTTTCAGACCACTCCCCTCTTGAGGTAGTGAGGTCTCTGGGTGAGAGGCGTGAACCGGGATGTTGGAGACCGGCACCACATTGGATTGGTGATCCCAAGGTTGAGGAAATGGTGTCTCCCAAATTGTCTGAAGTTTGGCAGCTTAAAGGGGGGTTCCGGCCGCTATATATATTTATATAGTGGCTTGCGAAAGTATTCGGCCCCCTTGAACTTTTCAAACTTTTGCCACATTTCAGGCTTCAAACATAAAGATATAAAATTTTTATTTTTTGTGAAGAATCACCAACAAGTGGGACACAATTGTGAAGTGGAACGAAATCTTTTGGATTTTTGAAACTTTTTTAACTAATAAAAAAATGAAAAGTGGGGCGTGCAAAATTATTCGGCCCCCTTGCGTTAATACTTTGTAGAGCCACCTTTTGCTGCCATTACAGCTGCAAGTCGCTTGGGGTATGTCTCTATCAGTTTTGCACATCGAGAGACAAATTCTTGCCCATTCTTCCTTGCAAAACAGCTCGAGCTCAGTGAGGTTGGATGGAGAGCGTTTGTGAACAGCAGTTTTCAGCTCTTTCCACAGATTCTCGATTGGATTCAGGTCTGGACTTTGACTTGGTCATTCTAACACCTGGATACATTTATTTGTGAACCATTCCTTTGTAGATTTTGCTGTATGTTTGGGATCATTGTCTTGTTGGAAGATAAATCTCTGTCCCAGTTTCAGGTCTTTTGCAGACTCCAACAGGTTTTCATCCAGAATGGTCCTGTATTTGGCTGCATCCATCTTCCCCTCAATTTTAACCATCTTCCCTGTCCCTGCTGAAGAAAAGCAGGCCCAAACCATGATGCTGCCACCACCATGTTTCACAGTGGGGATGGTGTGTTGAGTGTGACGAGCTGTGTTGCTTTTACGCCGAACATATCGTTTTGCATTGTGGCCAAAAAGTTTGATTTTGGTTTCATCGGACCAGAGCACCTTCTTCCACATGTTTGGTGTGTCTCCCAGGTGGCTTGTGGCAAACTTTAGACGAGACTTTTTATGGATATCTTTGAGAAATGGCTTTCTTCTTGCCACTCTTCCATAAAGGGCAGATTTGTGCAGTGTACGACTGATTGTTGTCCTATGGACAGACTCTCCCACCTCAGCTGTAGTTCTCTGCAGTTCATCCAGAGTGATCATGGGCCTCTTGGCTGCATCTCTGATCAGTCTTCTCCTTGTCTGAGCTGAAAGTTTAGAGGGACAGCCAGGTCTTGGTAGATTTGCAGTGGTCTGATACTCCTTCCATTTCAAAATGATCGATTGCACAGTGCTCCTTGGGATGTTTAAAGCTTGGGAAATCTTTTTGTATCCAAATCCGGCTTTAAACTTCTCCACAACAGTATTACGGACCTGCCTGGTGTGTTCCTTGGTCTTCATGATGCTCTCTGCACTTTCAACAGAACCCTGAGACTATCACAGAGCAGGTGCATTTATACAGAGACTTGATTACACACAGGTGGATTCTATTTATCACCATCAGTCATTTAGGACAACATTGGATCATTCAGAGATCCTCGCTGAACTTCTGGAGTGAGTTTTCTGCACTGAAAGTAAAGGGGCCGAATAATTTTGCACGCACCACTTTTCAGTTTTTTAATTGCTAAAAAAGTTTAAAATATCCAATAGATTTCGTTCCACTTCACAATTGTGTCCCACTTGTTGGTGATTCTTCACAAAAAATTAAAATTTTATATCTTTATGTTTGAAGCCTGAAATGTGGCAAAAGGTTGAAAAGTTCAAGGGGGCCGAATACTTTCGCAAGCCACTGTATATGTATATATATATATATATATATATATATATATATTTTATAAGTCAGCAGCTACAAACACTATAGCTGCTGACTTTTAATAAGGACACTTACCTGTCCAGCGAGCCCGCGATGTCGGCCCCCCGAGGCCGATCCGATCGGCCATCGGATCGGCCGCCGGCGCATCCATCTTGACAAAGGGAAACCGGCAGTGAAGCCTTGCGGCTTCACTGCGCGTTTCCTACTGCGCATGCGCGAGTCGCGCGGAGCTTTGTGAATGGCCCCGTGATTTTCTGGGACACGCACAGTTCCCAGAAGGCAACGGGGCTGCTCACAGAAGAGGAGAAAGCGCTGCGTAGTAGGATGAGGCAAATTAGGAAGACTGCCTAGCAACAAGGGTTTTAGGTAAGTTAAAAAAAAAAATTTCAAATGTTTTTTTTAAAATTTTTGATGCTATTTTTTTTTTTGGGTGGCCCTCCACTTTAACCACTTCAATACAGGACATTTATACAGCCTTCCTGCCCAGACCAATTTTTAGCTTTCAGCGCTCTCACATTTTGAATGACAATTACTCATGCCACGTACACTCGGGCGGACTTTTCGACGGACTAGGTTTGACAGACTTTTCGACGGACTTTCCGAATGAACGGACTTGCCTACACACGATCAACCAAAGTCCGACGGATTCGTACGTGATGACGTACGACCGGACTAAAACAAGGAAGTTCATAGCCAGTAGCCAATAGCTGCCCTAGTGTCGTTTTTTGTCCGTCGGACTAGCATACAGACAAGCGGACTTTTCGACCGGACTCGAGTCCGTCGGAAAGATTTGAAACATGTTTCATTTCTAGGTCCGTCGAACTTTTGGGAGCCCACACACGATCTAATTATCTGACGGACTCCGGTCCGCCGGACCAAGTCTGCCATAAAGTCTGCTTGTGTGTACGTGGCATCAGTCATACTATACCGTACCCAAACAAAATGTTTATCATTTTTTTCTAACAAACAGAGCTTTCTTTTGGTGGTATTTAATCACCGCTGGGTTTTTTATTTTTTGCAATATAAGCGAAAAAAGAGAAAATTTTGAAAAAAAAGAAACACTTTTTTTTGTTTCTATTGTAAAATTTTGCAAATAAGTCATTTTTCTTCATTTTGGCCAAAATGTATACTGCTACATATCTTTAGTAAAAATAACCCAAATTAGTGTATATTATTTGGTCTCTTTAAAAGTTATAGAGTCTACAAGCTATGGTGCAAATCATTGAAAATTGATCACACCTGATGTACTGAAGGCCTATCTCATTTGTTAAGACCCTAACACGCAAGGAAAGTAAAAATACCCCCCAAATTACCCCTTTTTGGAAAGCAGACATTCCAAGGTATTTAGTAAGAGGCATGGTGAGTTTTTTGAAGTTGTAATTTTTTCCCACAATTCTTGGATGGAGACAGGGGTAGAGGCTTCTCCCACCCAAATCTCTTTGAAGCCTCGGGGCAACCAGACCCTGTTCTGGGAACACAGAAAATCAAAAACTGGTTTTTTTCAACTCAGAACACTATTCTGGAGCCCCTCACATATGTGAGACCCCTGTGTAGCAGGGTGAAAGATCAGTCCAAGGGACAGGCAAAAACATGGTCAACAGGCCGAGGTCAGTGCAGGTAAAAGGCTGAAATAGACGGTAGGCATAGGCATAGGCATAGTCAATAGTCCAGGGTCAGTTCACGTGAAAGGCAGAATCATGGCGGATAAGCAATGCAGACGGCAGGCAGAGGCATAGTTGATAAACTGGCCAGGGTTGGTTCACATGGAAGGCAATGATATGGTTGGTTGAGGCATCAGGGAAATATCCAGGACAGAACTTGAAAAGGGGAAATATGGGCTAATAGTTTACAAGAGTGTGATAGTGTCTGAAGCATTCTCCGATGCAAAGGCCAGGTTGGGAGGGACATTGGGGACAATGGAACTGTCTTTCCCAACTCCTCTTTTGGTGCACACCTGACTTTTTTTTTTGGCGTCGTCTTCCGGATTCCGATGGAATATGGTCAGGAAAATGCCGCTCATGTAGTCTGCTGACACAATCGCTGACGCAAATGCTTTCTGGGGGGGATACTTGTTGATATATCAGGGCAGTGACAATGTCGTCAATAAACTTTAGGAAGGTGTTGGGTGTTTCCGTTGATTTTTGATAAATGATGAAAGAATTATACATGGCCAAATGAAAAAAGTAAACTGCAACTTTTTTTTATACCAGAACAGGGATTTTCGTGTTGATAAATAGGGCTGCAACATTTGATCATTTAAATCCACCCCCCCATGAAATTATTGTACTCGTGGATACAGGAAGGCTTTCGAACGGAGCCGCGTCTTCTGCGAAGTTCCACCGAGGTGTCATCATGGATGGTGGACATGATGTATACATCTTTCCTATCCCTCCACTTCACAGCCAACACTTCCTCAAGCTTGTCGATTCCCCCCCTTTGCAGCGTTGTGGTGACTAGATTCTGTGGGAAGCCCTTTCTGTCTTTCCTTGCTGTACCGCAGGCCAAAGTATTTTTCAGGTATAGGTGGCGGAAAAAGGGTAAACTGGTATAGTAGTTGTCCATGTAAATGTGATACCCCTTTTGGAGGAGTGGGAATGCCAACTCATAGACAATATTTCCGCTTAACCCCATGTACGATGGACACTCTGGGGGCTGGAGCTGGGAGTCTTTGCCTTTTTACACGTGCAATGAGTGCACGTATCCAGTGGAGCTTTCACAGAGCTTGTTGAGCTTCAACCCATACCTTGCCCTCTTACTGGGGATATACTGCTTGATTCCCAGCCGGCCTGTAAAATGGACCAGGGATTCGTCCACAGAGATGTTCTTCTGAGGGATATACATTTTGGCAAACCTCTTGGAGAAAAAATCAATTAGGGGGTGAATTTTATATACTTTATCTGAGTCTGGGTGATTGGGGTGGGGGGGGGGCACTGTGCAATATTATTGAAATGCAGGAAGCGCATTATAATTTCATATTGGGACCTGGACATGACAGATGAAAAAATTGGCATATGGTGAATAGGATTGGTCGACCAATATTTATGCACTTCATTTTTTTTTGTAAGCCCCATGTTGAGCATTAGGCCTAAAAACAATTTGAGCTCCTCCACCGTTAGGGGTCTCCATTCAAAAGGGCGGGCATATCTTGAGCTGGGGTTGTTTTAAATGAATTGATGGGCAAAAAGATTGGTTTGGTACACGATGCCTTGAACTAATTGGTCAGGGAAAAATACATTTAAAAAATCAATTTCGGAAAAACCTTCTGTGTTGACTTGCACACCTGGCTGTGCTGTGAAAGGGGGGATTGTGGCTGACCCTGTGCTAGAAGGCAGCCACAATGGGTTTGCCAAGGTATCTGGAAGCTGGATTTGGGCCCTAATTCTTTGGCGTGCAATTCCTGCACTTGTACTGGGCCTTTCCTCCTGGGGTCTAGCAGCGCTTGTACTGGGTCTCTCCTCCTGGGGTCTAGCGTCGTTGGCAATGCTGGTAGCTGCCTGGTGTTCAGACCGTCTTCTTTTTGGACGGATTACTTCCTCCTCTGATTCAGATCCTGATGTACTGCCTTCAATGTGCTCATATTCAAAACCAGAATCGGAATCAGAACTGGGCAGTGAGAGCTCCCCGTTGCTCTCATCGGTCAGACTCAGAATTTGATATGCCTCTTCTGGAGTGTATACCTTTCTGGACATAGCGGCTTTATGACGGATGACACTGATGGGCTGAAGGGGATCACGGGACAGGTACTCAGACTGGATGGATGGATGACAGGCAGGTACTCTGGTGACGGTTACTGTGGTGACAGGTAGTCTTTATTTAGGGGGGGGGCAATCTGGACACTGTAGTATAAACTGTAAAATATGTAACTCACTGTTAGCTGATCTTCTCCTCACACTGGATCGGTGTGTGAGGAGAAGAACCCAGCAACAGCCGTTACACCGCTGTTTGCTGACATTTGTGACTGGCTGTGATTGGACATAGCCGGTCATGTGGTAAAGAACCAATTTCATTGGCTCTTTACCCTGATCGGGGCTGGGCTTTGTCCGAGGGAAAAGCCTCAACCCTGATCGCCGCGCTGCGTGCCCCTGGGGGCGTGCACGCCGCTCTGCATAGTGACCGGCTGTAATTGGATACATCCGGTCACGATGTTTCTAACACTCCGCCACCCGCTCATTACCCCCATCGGGGAACGGCTGTGTCCCAAGGGACACACCGGATCCCCGATCGCCGCGAGAAGCCGAGGACCTCATATGACGCCCACCCAGGAAGGGAGATCCCATCTACGGACGTCATATTAATGAGGATTCCACCTCCCTTGATGTAGTGTGGGAGGTGTGCAAGGCTCATACTAGAGGTGAATAAATCTCCTCTATCAAAGTCTTGTCCACCGATTTTGCCTCACAGGCCGCTCAACTGGAGCAGCGTGAGTCAGAGGCTTCTGTAGCTTTCGCAGAGGATCTGAATCCTGACTCATTCTCTGGCCTATCACAAATAAGGAGGGAGCTTAAGCTCCATTACACCTCTTTGGGGCAGTCTGATGCAAAATGTCTGGCTGCCAAATTGAATCGGGATAAAAATGGAAAACTGTTAGCTAATCTGGTAGCTGATCCTTCCTATCAAACTGATTCCTGGGATACAATCTCCCAAGGGGGACTAGGTTACGAACCAAAAGGGCATCCTACAGGAATTCCATCATTTCTATAATACATTGTATCAGGATTTCCCTCTGGATCTGGGTAGGTCTCTGCTGGATTTCCTGGGAGACGTGAGATTGCCGCTTTTGTTTGCAGAGGACAGGGAGGAACTCGATAAACCCCGGTTACTCTTGGAGATAGAAGCTGCTATCCAATCCTTCCCTACCCACAAGTCCCCAGGGCTAGATGCTCTGCCAGGAGAATGATATAAGGCACATATGACCCTATTGGGCCCTAGGTTACAAAGGCTTTTTGCTCATTGCTTGGAGGTTGGACAGCTGCCACATAGCATGTATCAGGCACATATTGTGCTATTGCCCAAACCTGGTAAAGATTTAATGCACTGCTCTTCCTGTAGACCAGGGATCTCCAAACTACGGCCCTCCAGTTGTTGCGGAACTACACATGAGGCATTGCACAACTCTGACATTCACAGACCTGACTGGGCATGATGGGAATTGTAGTTCCTGAACAACTGAAGGCCTGTAGTTTGAAGATCCCTGCTATAGACCTATATTCGCTACTGAACTATGACTTAAAGATCCTCACCAAAACTCTGGCTAATAGGATAATGAAAGTATTACCATCAATTATCAATATTGACCAAACTGGCTTTATGCCTGGCAAATCCACTGATGTTAATATCAGCAGAGTTTTCACTCATCTCCAGCTTCAGCCCAAGGAGACTGCTTCGAGAGTCTTGGTAGCCTTTGATATTGAAAAGGCCTTCAACACAGTCCGGTGGGGTTACTTGAGGCAGGTGTTAGAGCTCTTCGGTTTTGGTCCAGTCTTCAGGAAATTGATCTATTATACAAAGTCCCTGTGGCAAGTATTAAGCTGAACGGCAAGTTGTCATCTCCTTTTCCGATCCAGAAAGGGGTGGAGGCAGGGGTGTGCTCTTTTCCCTGCCTTGTTTGTGTTGGCTATGGAACCATTGGCTAAAGTACTAAGAGCATCCGATAAGGATGTTGGAATTCATGTAGGTTGCATTGTAGACAAGGTAGCACTTTACGCTGGCGATTTAATACTCTTTCTAAAAGACCCCAACCCCTCACTCTCAAGAGCATTGCGGATCCTAGACCGCATTGTGACCCTCTTGGATTTATATACTATTTGGGGTAAATCTCTCCTTTTACCGATTGATCAGGAGGCTGGCTGTTCCCAATTCCCCTTTGCAATGGGCAACGACTTAAATATTTAGGGATTAATATTTATTCTAACACTAAGGCAGGACTTCTGGCGGAGCATAGGCTCTTTTCTCTCCTCGGCGTTGGGACTTCCCAACATAGTCCACCCCAAGAACTGCCTTCTGGGTGTCTTTGGTGATTTGCCTGTCCCTTCCCGGGTCAAACAACTACTTCGTATCCTATATTTCTATGCCAAGAAATCCATTTTATTGACCTGGAGGGGAGCGGCAACCCCAACCAAGGGACTATGGTTAAAACTGGTTAATGAAGCTCTTCCGCTTTATAAACTCACTTTTGACATCCGTAAAAGACCAAAAGCATTTCATAAAATCTGGGGCAGGTGGCTGGCTAGCCCCCTGACCCTCTCCCCTATACTGCCGTGATCAGAGTAAGCCTGAGGCAGCTTGCCCTGTAACATGATTACACTTTTTTTTTGACAGTAAAAGGGGTTTACAAGCGATGCATTGACAGATCAATAGGTACAGTTCATGCACATTATTACAGGTCACTTAGTTTTCTTAGGTATAAGATTGAGCATTTCAGACATAATAGTTACATAGGTGAAAGCATGTCATTTAGGAATATGTAATACTTCAGATAAGGAGGTAATTGATGATACAGAAGAGCATTTACCCTATGGCAGTCCCACCCCCCCAGTTTTCTGAGGGGGGAGGGAGGGAAGAGGCGGGTCTGGTGGAGGATGGGGGAGGAGAGAGAGCAACGGATATGAAAGGGAGTGGGGGGAGGGGGAGGGAGGGAAAAACATAAAGAGGGACCAGAGTCCCCCACCACATTTGCTCGTTCGCCGAGGTCAAGTATTCCGCAACTGCATGATACTCAGCCGCAGGCATCGATCCAGTTTGACCAGATTTTGTCGAATTTCACTGGACCATTTCTGCTTTCATATGTGATTTTATATAATGGTAACACCTTGTTTATCGTGCCTTGCCAGGAGGCTCTCGTAGGAAGCTCCGTACTTCTCCACCATAAGAGAATTTCTCTCCTAGCATAAAATAAGGTGAAGGTCATGCACAGTTTGGTATATCTATCGCCCTCTATATCCCCTAGATAGCTGAGGAGGAGGGGGTCAAGTGAGACCTCAACTCCACAGATCTCCGCCAGGGTATCCGTCACCTCCTGCCAATATGGACGAATTTTGGGGCAAGTCCAGACCATGTGCAAAAAGGAGTCCTGTTCAAGGGTGCATCTTGTACATAGTGGGCTAAGGATATATATTAGCAAGCCTCTGTGGAGTGTAGTATGCTCTGTGTAGGAACTTCAGTTGCATGAAACGATCTCTAGAAGCAATCATGGAAGGGATGTAAGAAGAGACTAATTCCTCCCAAGTCTCGTCGTCTAGGCTGGGAATATCAGACCTTCCATTTGCCTAGGATGGACTTGGTGTCAGTGTCATGAGTTACCATAAGGTGTAAATATAGGGACGAAAGGGGCCTCCCCATAACCCCCGAGATAAGGAGTCTCTCAATCGAATCTGACTCGAGAGTAATTGGGTTCGGGAATTGTGAATTAAGGGCATGTTGGAGCTGCCAATACCTGAACTGAAAGGAGGTGGGGAGGCCGTAAATCCGTCTAAGTTCTTGGAATGTCATAATCTTGCCGTTTGTCATTACATCTTTGAGAGTTAGAATTCCGTGTTTAGCCCATATCGCTGGGTCAGGGATTGTATTTAGGTGTGGAAGGGGGTTACCACAGAGTGGCGTATGAGGTGAAACAGAGTTCTGTCTGTCCCCCAGAGCTCTGGAACACTGCCACACCCGAATTGTGGTCCTCATAGGCCCCGTCATGCAGGGATGTGCCTTGCAGCCCCTGAAGACTAAATTGGATAACGCTGCATAAGACCCGAGGACCGCAGCTTCCAGGGTGACGGCCGGGTTCTGTTTAGGTTGGGAAAACCACCATCTGACCTTCACTAGGATGGCCGCCCAGTAGTATACGAGGAAATTTGGGAGGGCCAGTCCACCACAGGACAAGGGGAGATAGAGGGTACGCCGCGCCACCCGGGAGGGGGGGGGGACACCCTGCCCAGATAAAGGTGGTCACAATGCGGTCTAGTTTCCGAAAGACGGATCGAGGGATAGGGGTGGGCGTCTGTCTAAAAAAATATCATATCATGTGGTGCATCTCTTGGCCAGCTGGTCCAAGACCGGTAGGACATTGCGGGTCAAGTAGCCCTCCGTCGTAGCACCCACCTTCACTCCCAAGTATGTGAATTCTTCTACCCAACGCAGAGGTGTACGGGGAAGTGACGCATGGAGCGGGAACAAGACCAATTTATCCCAATTCCGGAATATCGGCTGAAGGTATCGAATTTGTTCAAAGCGGATGTTAAGGAAGTGGAGGTGTCTGCCAGGTATAGGAGGGAGTCATCTGCGTACAGAGATAATTTTTCTTCTATCCTTACGCCTCTAACTCTAGGGTCTTTCCTAATGTGGGGCGCAAGCGGTGCCAGGGCAAAGAGGGCCGGTGACAAAGGGCATCCCTGTCGAGTCCCCCTCCCAAGAGCGAAGGAGTCCAACAGGGTCCCATTGGTCTGTTTACGGGCTCTAGTGTGTGCATATAACATCTGCAGCCATGATAAAAACCGGGGGACGAAGCCAAATCTAGAGAGGACCAGCCACAGGTAGCCCCACTCAACCGAGTCGAAAGCCTCCTCGGCGTCGAGTGAGGCCACCACCCCGGGGTCGTCCGGATCTGCCATTGCAATGTGAGTATGCAGGCGTCGAATATTAATATCCATACCACGGCCCGGCATAAAGCCCGTAAAGGGCTGTAATGACAGTATTGAGGCGATTCGCAAGAATTTTTGCAAATATTTTGGCGTCGGCATTAAGAAGGGAAATAGGACGATGGGATGAACACAGGGTGGGGTCCTTACCTGGCTTGGGGATAACTACTATAACTGCGTCACTCATCGAATCTGGAAGTCCCAGACTTCGACGCCCGAGACAGAATCGATTGTAATCTGGGGGCCAGGTCCTCCATGTAAGTCTTATAAAATTTGACCGGGAAGCCACCTGGGCCCGGTGTCTTGCCTGTCTGCATCATTTTCAAAGCAGACTGTATTTCCTATCTTAATGGGGGCGCCAAGTGTGTTCGCGGAGGTGGTGGTAAGTACAGGGATGTCAATCTCCTCAAGATAGTTGTCTAAGTCTTTCTGGTCATAGGTCACCCTGGAGCTGTAAAGCTGTTGGTAGTAGGTGGCAAAGCATTGGTTGATGTCCCAGGGGTGAGAGAGGAGGACCCCATCCTGCCCTTGGATCTGTGCAATGGTCATTACTCCCAACTGCTCCCTGGATAACCAGGCCAGGAGATGTCCCGTCTTTTCTTCCTGCTCAAAGATACGCTGGGTTTGGTGAAGTAGTTTTTTTGTGTCAAGGATGTCCGCAGGAGGGCCAGTTGGGTCAGGGATTGAAGTCGGGTATAGTGTTGGGGTTCACGGGACCTCACATATAAGGCTTCTTGTTTAAGTGCCTCATCCTCCACCTCCTCCAGCTCAGCCCTACGGTCGCCCCTAACAGCAGCTATGATTGACTGGTATTGTCCCCTGGAGGAGGCCTTAAAGGCGTCCCCCGCAGAGTTTTCCACGGCCGTTCCCGGGTTATCCGTCCAGAACTGTCTCAGCGTGTCATGAAATCACGGCTCCACCTCTCTGTCTGTCACCCAAAACCTAGAAAGCCTCCATAGTCTGTCAGACTGCTCTGTTGGCAGCTCCAGAGACAGCAGCAGCGGAGCGTGGTCCGAGATTTCCCTGGGAAGGATAGTGATGTCCCTGACTGTAGGCAGGACAGGCGCGGTCACATAAGCAAGGTCAATACGTGAAAAGGATTTGTGAGTGGCCGAGTGGCAGGTGCAGGCCCTAGAGTGAGGGTGTTTTCACCTCCACACATCCGTGAGGCCGTATGTATCAGCTCATGCAGTCAACCCTTGTTGGGTCGTGCCCACGGCGGCGCACCTGTCAATGCCAGAGTCAGGGACAAGGTTAAAGTCTCCCATCAGTTTTACATTTTCGGAGGGGAACTGTGCTAACCTGGCCGAGATTAGGTTCAGTAGTTTGATAGATGCAGGAGGCAGCAGATACAGACCCAACAAAACCCATGGCAGGTTGTGAATCAGTGCATGGATTAATACAAATCCACTGTCAGGATCGAGAACCAAATCAAGGAGTTTAAATGGGAGGGTTTTTAAGACAAGAATGCTGACTCCCCTGGCAAAATTAGAATAGGTGGAGTGGTAGTGGTGACCCACCCACGTTTTTTTTAAGGCTGAGTTTTGCTTCCTACAAGGTGCCTCTCCTGTAACACACATATATGGGGATTGCGCCTTATGATAAATTGAAAGACTAAGGAGCGTTTAATCTGAGAATTCAGTCCCAGTGTGTTCCAGGAGAGGACATCAAGCATAGCCATAGAGATTTCTCAGTAAGGAGTAGGCAGGATTATCAAATTTTGTGAGACGTGGCTCACCCCATGCGGCCAAAAATGGAGCAAGGAGAGGACCAGGTCCCATCAACAGTGCAAACATATTGATCAAAAACATTACTGTCAAGCAACATGAACCCGTGAACTGAGAGCCGTAACCGTGGCCCAACTCACCCGAAACCCCCCCACCCTGCCCCCCCCCAACTTCGGAGGGAGGCTTGATTCCCAAAACAAATAACAGCCCTAAGGCCGAACATGAAGGCAATGAGCAAGAGGCAACTAGCCTCTGTGATCCAGAACAGTCAAATAGCTTGGATAGTCCGATATAGGATAGACAGTGTGGATCATCCGGAGTTCCGAAGGGGCAGTTCTTAGGGGAAAAATCCTCAAACTTCCCATAGTGGGAGAGGATCAGGACAAGGGGATCAGGGGAAGGGGACCCTAAAAGAGCCTGGGAATCAGCTCAGAGGTATGACAAAGGAACTGCTCTGCAGCACAAACCTCACCCCAAAAGGTATAAACCTGAGTGGTTGCAGCAGGTTAAGGGGTATAACCCTGTGGTAGGTGTCTGATGCCGCTGCCATCTGGGGGGGGGGGGGGGATCCATGTGTCAACAGCCAGGGGGGGCGCTGGTTATGCAGTCCTGTTTCCACCCGAACCGAGTCAGTGGAAGGATGTCACCTGGTGGAGTATTACTGGAACTTAGTGTAGGCACCTAGATGACGAGGGGTGGATCCCTCTGGTCCCTCCAGAGCCCAAAGATAGCCCTCCCTGGTAATAAGGGTCCCCCCCAGTGGCATACTCACAAGTCCAAGCAGGAAGAAAAGATAAGAGGCAGTTCATCTTTGCAGTGTTTCAGCCCATGCAGCCGCATCTCTGGGTGACATGAAGAATTGAACCCATTCGCCATCTTGCACCCTCAACTTGGCGGTAAAGAGCATGCTGTATTTGACCCCCTTTTCTCTCAGCATGGCTCGGACTGGGTCAAACGACTTGCGCGGTCTCTGTGTTTCCACAGAGTAATCTGGGAAGATTAATAGCCTGGTATTTTCAAATCTAAGCCCACCTTGCAAACGAGCTGCCCGAAGCACCGTGTCTCTGTCGTGGCGAAGTTTGAAAATAAAGGTGCGCGGTGGTGCTCCCTGTGGGCCTCAGGCTGCAGGCATGCGATGGGCTCGTTCGATGGAGAAGTGTGGGGAGAACTTGGCTTGTGGGAGTAGAGGTGGCAGGAGACGTTCCATGAAGGTGACCGGGTCTGCGCCCTCAGCACCCTCCGGGAGGCCGAGGACCCGCAAATTGTTCCGGCAGTTCCGGTTCTCGGCATCCTCGGCCCTGGCTTCAAGGACCTTCACCTTGGATTTCAGAAGCTACAGGTCCGCATGGTGTTCTCTCTGCATGTCCTCCATGCCGGAGACCCTTCTCTCCACCTCCGTCACCCGCTCTCTAAATCTATCCATGTCCCGGAGGATGAGGGCCGTCTCTGCCTGTACATGATCAATTTTCACCGTTAAGGTAGACTGGCACGTGGAGACCGCCTGCATCAGAGCGTCAAAGGCCGGGGAACCTGCCTGGATTCCACCGTCAGGCGGAGACGCCGTCTGAGTCTCCATGTGGCAGATCGAGGAGGAGGGAGGCCCGGGTTTCAGCGGCGTGTGTATAGCGTCGGCGGTCCATCTCTTCTGTGACCCCTTTTTGTTCTTTCTCATTCCCCCACAGTCAGGAGGGGGATCTGAGGGAGATGCAGTCAAATCTGTGCCGATTCCACACCAAGATAAGCACAGGATTAGATTCCAGAACGAGAGCTCAGCAACTAAGCGTCCGCCCTCAGCACCATCTTGGCCACGCCCCATTTACACTCTTACAATTTTACTGACTATGGTCAAAATGCCTGTCTATAGAGTTCGACACTGAATGATCTAACTTGTTTTCTGGCATAATGCTTAATGGTTGTATTAACCAATTATTGTTCTGGACTGACACAGGAGCATTCTGTATCTTGGTTCTTCATGTTGGACCTTACTAGGTCCTTTTTGTTTTGTCTTTGTACGTCTGTAAGTTAAAAAAAACTGCAATAAACATATCTTTAAAAAAAAAAAAAAAAAACACTAAAGGCAGTGATGGCGAACCTTGGCACCCCAGATGTTTTGGAACTAAATTTCCCATGATGCTCATGCACTCTGCAGTGTAGTGGAGCATTATGGGAAATGTACTTCCAAAACATCTGGGGTGCCAAGGTTTGCCAACACTGCACTAAGGATTTTAGACAACTTAACTTGTCCCCAGCTCTTCAGTGGTGTAAACAGAGGCTGAAAGCCTGGTCACATCTCCCTTTATCCCTTAGTGGGAGATATCTAATAAAAAATGAAAATCCTCCCAGTCCTATTGTATTTCCTTAGGCACTCCCCAGTCTGGTTACCAAAACCTTTTTAAACAACTAGATTCACCGATGGGCTCCTTATGGCAATTCTACCCATCTAGATTTAGTAGGAAGATTTTATGCAGACCTTGGACACAAGGGGGGCTTGACTTGCCTAGACTTTTATAACTATTTGGCAGCCATGCTCATAACTGGCTTGCCTCTGGTGACACAAACGCCTCAGTAATTCTGGAAGCAGCGCATTCAGGATCCTACGAGACCCTCCGTAATCTCCTTTACAGGGGTCTGAGAGTCTCTCACCTGCCTCTTATTGCTGCTATGAGGGCAGTTCTTAGGGCTCAGCATGTTACTATTAAACTTAATATAGTGCAGGGTAAAAGGTCCCCAGCCACGCTGCTTTGGTTTAATCCCATGTTACCGGAATTCCATTCCTTACCAGACCCTGGTCTATAGGCTGCCAAAAGGAGTTAGATATCTTGCAGACATTTGTAATGGGAGTGCACTGTTTACATTTGAGAGGTTGAGGCATAAATTTATACTGCCTAATGCATTTTTCTGATTCCTGCAATTCGACACGCATATGAATCCCAATTGGAGCAGGACGATTTGGAGGGTTTCCTTCGGGATGACACAAAAAAAAAACCCCACCATCAGTGATCTACAAGTCACTACTGCCCTCTGTTCATAAGGGTCTAGATGCCCTGCTTACTCTGTGGCGCTCGGAGGAGCAGGACTTGGATCATGAAGACCAGTAGGATCTGAGACAGTTCATTTCAAGCACTAATATCGACTAGACCGGTTGATCCCAGTTAAAATAATGCACAGAAATTTACACCGCAAAGACTAAATTGTATCTACCCTAGTTCCTCTTTCCGTTTGAGGTGTTCTAGTGACCCTGCGAGATTTGCTCTTTTGGGAGTGCCCTCAGATTAGTAGCTATTGGCAGGATGTGACTCAGTTCATACTAACTACTATGGATGTCCCTGTAAAGGCTGGAATTTGTCTCCCGGGGTTAGTTGACTCTTTGGCCGTTAATAGGGCTATGCGTACTTTGTGTCTTATTTTATGCCAGGAAAGCAATAGTGGAAATCAGCCACAGTCCCTACATTGTCCTTCCAGAAACATCAATAGGGTTGTACCCCTACACAAAGCAACGGATTTGTCTCAGGGTTGCCAAAAAAAAAAAAAAAAAAAAAAAAAAAAAGTGGTCTGGCACTTGGAGAGACTCAGACTATACAGCTGACAATCAGTAGTCCATGGACTGAATCTATTCACCCCAATATGGTTTAGCCTAAGCTATATACGGTTTTACTCCTTTGCAGTGACTCACACTTCATTAGATTGGGTATAAATCCAACTATAAGTAAAATGTTCTGATACATCACTGTTAGTTGAGAGGGAGCAGGAATCTCCTTGTAATTCATTAATCTTTTAAATTATTAGAACGGCCGAGTGCAGTGTGCGATATGTTTTGTTCTTTGTATTTGATAAGTTGTATTTTTTAGCAGGTTGTGTTCTGTATGTTAGCTGGGGAATGCCCAAAAGGCTATGTTCTGTACTTCTACAAATCAAAAACCCACTTCAGCCCCAGAAAAATTGGCTGCTCAATGACCAGACCATTTTTTGTGATAAAGCAACGCTGTAACTGACAATTGCACGGTCATGCGACACTGTACCCAAACAAAATTGACATCCTTTTTTCCACCCCACAAATAGAGCTTTCTTTTAGTGGTATTTGATCATCTCTGCGGGTTTTTATTTTTTGTGCTATAAACAAAGACAGTTTTGGAACCCCCCCCCCAATATTTTGTACGTTTTGCTGTAATAGCTTTTTTTAAAAAAAAAAAAAAAGCCGAGACTAATCTTTCCTCTGTTTAGGCTGATAGAGATATTATAAATATTTATAATATCTCTATCAATTTTTTTTTTATATATTCTCTATCAAAAAAGCATATACTGGTTGGTTTGCTCAAAAGTTATAGCGTCTACAAAATAGGGGATAGATTTATGGCTTTTTTTTAAAAAAAGTAAATGGCAGTCATCTGTGATTTTTGAGACTGCAACATTATGGCAGACACTTGACACATTTTTTGGGACGATTGACAATTTTACAGCGATCAGTGTTATAAAAATGCACAGATTACTGTATAAATCTCACTGGCAGGGAATGGGTCAACACTAAGGGGCGATCATGTGGTTAACTGTGTTCCCTGTGTGTTCTAACTGTGGGGGATGGGACCGACTATAGGAGATGAGATTGCGAGTTCCTACGAGCTGGGAACCACAATCTCTCCTCACAGAACTGGGACGTGTGCGTACACACACACACACACACACACACACACACGTTCTGACTCTCGTGCCTGCGACCGCTGGTCACTAGCATCGGCACCACCGCTGTGCAGCGGGCGCATGCCTGCCATCCTGCTCAAAAGGGCCTGACGTATAGCTATGATGATTCGAGGGATAATGCCGACCTGCCGCAGTATAATGGCGGCAGCTGGTCGGCAAGTGGTTAAAAACGAAAAGCTGTGTAATTGCCAGTGTTTGCAGGGGGGGGGGATAAAAAAAATTTGGGTATAGTGTTGCATGACGACGCAATTACCAGTTAAAGCAGCTCATTGCCAAATTTGCAAGAAGTGCTCCTTTCAGGAAGAGGGTAAAATCTTCCAAGTGGTTAATATAGCAACAATGTGGGGGAGAGAAATATTCATCAGCTTCCTCCAACACTGCCTCGACATTCTTTATTCCTTTTGCATTGTGTCTTCCAATATCAGGGCCACAAAACAGAAGTTGGAGTAGAAGCAGCAGTGCATACATTACTGTATCAAAAAAAAAAAAAAAAAAAAGAAGAAAAGAAGTTTCATATTGTGGTGTGGTGATCAGCCTCCTGTAATCCCCCTTTAAAAAATGTCAGATAGCACTAAATTTGTACAAACAGGCTGATTGGCATAAACACCTATAAAGTATTTGCTCAACAACCATGTGCCATGCGCAAGGTCTGCTTGGCAGAAGTGCCCTAAACCAATAAACTACAAAAGCATTGGGCAGGAGAAACTGTTTCCAGTTATGTCAACTGCTTGACTTGACCCTCACTGTAAACTGAATTCACACACATGCGCAAGATCACACAGTTGAATAGTATATGGGGGAAAAAAACAAAACAAAAACAAACACCACAGTTGGTCGAATATGGCATTTAATTTGCAAATATTTTTCCATAACAAATATACCAAATCATAGTGATTTTGAACTTTATTTAATAGAAAACCGGGGGATAAAACGAATTGTTACATTTTGAAAGGCCTTAAATTACATTATTACAGTAGAAAATACAGGAGGTAGAGGGTAACAAAAATCCAGGACATGGAATTTGGACAACGCATTGTTACTTAAAACATGGTTTCTTCTAAAACTAAAAACATGACCGTAAAAAGGAAGGAGGGGAAAAAAAAAAAAAAATAAAGTGATGAAAGCCCTTATATCATGCTTGATACAGGAGGTAGGATGTAATGAACCAGAAAAGACACATAATTGAGTATGACTTTTTTAATCTACAGCTCCTGTGTTTGCTTACTGGCAACACTATTGACAGTTCATTCAACATCTTCATTCTCAGACTCAGACTCTGCAGGGGGAAAAAAATAAAAATGATAATTTTAAAGTAAGTATTTGCATTATGCCTCAATTAGAACAGCCATGACTACACTGCCATTTACACATCTATTAAAACTTTGCACCTAGCTGGGTTAAGCACAAGCGTATGGCTGCAATAGCAGCCATAAAGCTTGTGCCCATTTTATAGCTGCCAGTTTCACAGTACAGGTGGTGCTGTCCCCCCAGAATAGCTGGAAGGGGATAATTTGGGGCCTAGGTAGGCAACTAGTTTTAAAATAAAGAAAAATCTGCTGCGCCAACCAAACGAACCAAAAACAAGCAGCCAACACCAACAATTAGACTAATTGTATTGATTAATAAAAGAAAAAGTGTAGCGCTATATTGTGCAAAGAGGTATGTTACACCTATGTGCATATCAAATATTGTATCCTGCTGAACCCAGCAGGTAGGCAGGTTATTAGTGGCCTGTGTGAAAAAATAAAGTGATCCAAATGGTCATTAGTATCAGCTTATAATACAGTGAAAAACCTGTGAATGTGTATACACAATAAAAATAATCATAAACCCTTAGATTAAACCATGTACATATATGTAGCGAATTGGGGTGGGAGTGAATAGTCCCTGGGGTATTAAACAGTCCGTTCAATTTGACAACGGAATCCTGGACCATAGATGTAAATATCACAGTAGCATCTATTCCTGTCTTCAATAGATTTTTTCCAATGCTTGACCCAGCAAAAAGGTAATGTGAAATGCCCTTACCGGATGTGGTGGACTCACAGGCCGTTGGCGGTGAGTCATATGAGCTTGCACCGTTGGGTACGGTTAGGTTATAGTTGTCCTCGATCCATACACCCGACGCGTTTCGTCTTAAAAAGACTTCTTTTTAAGACGAAACGCATTGGGTGTATGACGCCATCTTGATCATCTGTATACTGCGCTAAATATACTTTTATCACTTTGTTTTTACCCGAATTTTTATTGGAATCTTTATAAATACAATAAATTTTCCTGGTAATCCGGAATTCACACTATGTGGAGCCTTTTTTCTCCTCATCTCTTCGTCCCAATCGCGTGAGCCCTAAAAACGCTAGTTGGAGGAGGAATCCGTGGTACCGTCTGGGATTGGGAATCCTTCCAGGACCCTTTCGTTATGGATCGAGGACAACTATAACCTAACCGTACCCAACGGTGCAAGCTCATATGACTCACCGCCAACGGCCTGTGAGTCCACCACATCCGGTAAGGGCATTTCACATTACCTTTTTGCTGGGTCAAGCATTGGAAAAAATCTATTGAAGACAGGAATAGATGCTACTGTGATATTTACATCTATGGTCCAGGATTCCGTTGTCAAATTGAACGGACTGTTTAATACCCCAGGGACTATTCACGCCCACCCCAATTCGCTACATATATGTACATGGTTTAATCTAAGGGTTTATGATTTTTATTGTGTATACACATTCACAGGTTTTTCACTGTATTATAAGCTGATACTAATGACCATTTGGATCACTTGATTTTTTCACAGGCCACTAATAACCTGCCTACCTGCTGGGTTCAGCAGGATACAATATTTGATATGCACATAGGTGTAACATACCTCTTTGCACAATATAGCGCTACACTTTTTCTTCTTTTTATTAGGCAACTAGTTTTACTTTGTGGCAGTTTAATATTTCCCTTATACAAAAAGGTTTACTGCTTCCCTGTGGTTATTTAATAACTCGGATACAAATTCAATTTCAAGTCTAAACACTGTATTGCATTAACCTTGAACCACCTTTTCCTTTTACAGGCTCATGAGACCATCAGAAGTTTGCCTACAGTCTGAAGACTATAACCATACGGACATCACAAGCCTTGAGAGATATATAGATATATATCTCCATCTATACATCTGTGGCAGGATTGTGGATTTGACAATGTTTTTGGACAGAGCATTGGTGTCACATTTTTACCAAGCTGGAATTAATCAAAAGATGTAAAACACCACTGCTTTAATAAAATGTATGCAGTAATGCATGCGTTTAATTCTACATGCTTATAAAGCGTGTGACACAAATTACTACCAAAAAAAAAAAAAGCCAGGCACCATTTGCACAGTAGTTACCTTCTTCTGCATTTTTAAGCCACTCTACAAACTTTTTCATCTGTTCCAGAAATACACTTTTTCCTTTAGCAACATGTGCATCTTTATACCACTTCAAAATGGGCTCTTCACTTAAAACTTCAGCTGTAAGGAGAGAAAAGAAAAAAGAAAAAAAAAAAAAAAAAAAAAAGAGATTGGCTTTAAATTTGCCCTTGAGCCACTTATTGCATGTACATAAAGTGTCAGGCTATAGTACAAACAAGAAAACAAGGAAATTCACCCTTAGAGCAGGAGTGTTAAGAATTGTCCATGTCTATGAACCCATATGTGCTATATTGTACAAAGTGTACAGTACATAATACCAATAGTTACCATACAATCAATGGTTTGGTGCAATTGTGATACTAGGACAATTTTCTTATAAGTAAATATGGGGGGGGGGGGGGAAGAATAAAACTTATATCAAGTTGTAAACATCTGTTTCATATCCGCATGAGGTTACATCAAAAATTGAGATCATAAAACAATGCACAAGTTCTCATGCACAGATGCTCCTCTGCATTAGCATTTACCTGTTGCCATACATGGCATATTTCTGTGCATGTGTTCAAGAAAATATGCTCTATGCACAGGTGCGGCGATTACTACAGCAGCTTACAGCAATTGACTTCTATATGGCTGGCTGTATGCACCACCTGCTGTTTCCCATGTGCAGGAAAGCACCAGGAATTTTATGTTTGAGCCTCAAAATGTACATGTGCGTGAAGCCTAAAAACTACCAAGCTTACCTTTGTAAAAAAGCACCACAATTTTCTGGAAGGATTTCATGAAGTGAATGTTGTCATAACAATACTCCTGAATTTTCAGCAGCAAAGTCAGTTCAGACTGACCTTGTGTAGTAAAGGCAGCAAGGAGAGGGCTGTATTGCTACAATACAAAAAAATAATATTTCAGAAATAGAAAGCAAACGAACAGAATAGAAATCAAAAATTGTGTGACCACTCTTTGCTCTCAAAACAGCATAAATTCCTCTAGGTACACTTGCACATGATTTTTGAAGGCACTCAGCAGATCGGTTAGTTCTCCAAGATGTTTGGAACAACCTCAGCGCTTCTGTGGATGTAGGCTGTCTCAATTTTTCAGTCTTATGTAATCCCAGACAGACTATGATGTTGAGGTCAGGGCTCCGTGGGGGCCAAACCACTTCCAGGACTCCTTGTTCTTTACACTGAAGAATTATACATATGAGATTTATATAGTGGCAACAGTTTGTGCAGTGCTTTACAACATTAGGATAGACAGATTGTTCTTCATGACACTGGCTGTACGTTTAGGGTTGTTGTCCTGCTGCAGAATAAGTTTGGGGTCAATCGCACACCTCCCTGATAGTACGGCATGATGAATAAGTATCAGCCTGCATGTCCCAGCATGGAGGACACCATTGATCCTGACCAAATCTCCAACTCCATTTGCAGAAATGCAGCTTCAGACTTGCAAGAAAGCGCAACCACTTACTGTATTACTCTCCAGCCAACAAACTGTCTTCTGCTACAGCCAAAGGTTTCAAATTTTGACTCATCAGTCCAGAGCACCTACTGCCATTTTTCTGCACCCCGGTTCCTATGTTTTTGTGTAGTTGAGTCACTTAGCCTTGTTTCCATATGTTGGAGGTATGGCTTTTTGGCCAAAATTCTTCCATGAAGACTGGAATACTTCTGGACAGTAGATATACATACCTCGATTCCACTGTTGTCAGTTCTGTGGCACTGCTGGACATCTGGCACAGCTGGCATGGGGAACCATCCTGGCCAGGACAACAATGAAAATTACTTGATCCACTTGGGTACAATCAACCTGTACATGCATGGATCAAATCTCAGCTGGTCTCTGCTAAACCGGCCGAGATTCGAACAGTCTATAGCTGGCTTTAGTAGCCGTTTCTCATCCTATTTTAAGCCTCCCAATACAGCGGTCTGTTTCAACTAACAACTGTTTCAACCTACATAAGAAATGGATGATTAGCACTTGCTTGGTATAATCGATCATACACCTGACTAATCCTACATAATCCTTGACTTTGTGCAAGTAAGAATTGATGCTGGTTTGAAGCCAAAAGGGTAATATTTTACTGTTGTAACTTTGCATTTTGCAAAATTGATAAAACAATTAAAATACACACTTGTTTGAAAGCATTTTTTTTTTAAAAACATTTCATACCTGCCTAAAACTTTTGAATATATCTATATGGATCTCTATTTTACACAAACGATTCCAAGCCATACAGCCTGTATGTGGTTATATTTCAGAGCCAAATGTAGCTTGGCTGACAAAAAGCATTAGTTTGTAGCAGCCAAATATCCTGAACAGTAGTAGTAGTAGTAGTAGTTCAGTAGTAATGATTGTAATTGCCCATGATAGGACAGAAACATGTATGCCCCATTTAAACACTGTTGCATTAAAGTCAAATAATTTTGAATTGGTTGGCCACATACACACACAGCTCTAAAGAAAAAGCTTTCTAATAAGCTTTAAATGCTGCCTGCCCTCTTCCTTTACAAATGCCGAATACCAGTTTGTATAACAGCGTAACTACTTTACCTGTTTACCAACAGTCACATGAACTTATACCCGAGTCCTGGATGGCTGCTGCAAGAGTTGACAACGTGAGGAATTCCCTCAGTTGCGCAAGCCTATTGGCGTCAATGCTCTGAGTGTCAAGGTCTCCTCCCACCAGTCACCCGTATGTATGTATGTATGTATGTATGTATGTATGTATGTATGTATGTACGTACGCACACACTGCAGTGTTGTAAATGGAAAGGGCAGATGGCTTAAACCACCTCAAAAAGGCAGGAAAAAACCCAAACTTGATATTTTTAACACCGCTTACCACAATGCACAACATGTGTTGTGCACAGCAGTATGGTTGGATTGCTTTCTCATAACAGCTTCTTCTGGTGCCAGGAAACCATTTCAAAATGGCACGTAATTTAACACTACAAAAAAAAAAAAAAAATTGTATTTCTTTGCTGCCATTTGCCCCCACTGAGGAGATGCCCTCATTAAATTTTCACTCCTGTGTCCTCCATTCTTCAGTTCTTTAGACACTTTTGTGGTGCAAGACATTGCATGCAAGTCGCATTGCCGTGCAGATCACATGCGATACGAATACATGCCAAATTGTATCAGATCAATTGGGTCTTCACATCTATGCAATCTGAATCCTGCACCAACTCACAGTTCGCACTACGATCCGATCTAGGGGCGTCATTAACTTTCTACTGGACACCCGCAGTAGTTCGCAGAGGGAAGTGTGACCTGCCTGCAAATCATATGCACAGCTGGAACTCGCACAGGAATCATGCTGTTCTCTCATCGCATATAAGCGAACCAGGACTCAGTCAATATTCCTGTAGGTCTTGCGAATTACTGTAACGCCCCTGCAACTTTTTTCCCCATCCAACTGTAGTGCAAGCAGGCACAGCTTACATAGGAATTGCAACTCTGCTCTAAGTCCAGGAGCATTGTTGCCACACCATCAAGGAAAGCGGCAGGAAATGTCATTCTTGTATGTGTGTAAAATATTTTGTACAGTTTGTAGGTCTTATAGCAGCACCATCTTGAATTTAAACGCATTGTATGGTGTGCCCCCCAAATATGTTCTTGTATGGTGGACTTTAGGAGCAACAGGTATTTTTGGGGACTTTTGCAGGGAGAAATGGGATTTGGACAGATACCTTCAAGTGTTTGATGGCTTGCTCTGTAACCAGCTCCTCTTTTTTGTTCCATTCCACACAGCTCATCACACTGGACCACAGGATACCAATGACAGTCTGCTCAGAGATGTTGTTTTTCTTCATTTCTTCCTTTACATATATACTGATCTGAAAGTTAGTGGGGAAAGTGCACAGGCTTTGCTTTAAAAAAAACAGTCAGTAAAATAAATGTAGTTTCATAACCAAGGACTGTAGGACACCAAGCGATTAAGAGGCCAGGTATCCAATTACTCTGTAGAGTTCTGAGCAACAAATTCACATTACAATATGGTCAAGTAGTTACCTCTTTAAGAGGCTCTCCTTTTGCCATCATTTCCTGCAGCTCTTTCAGAAGCTCCTTACGAGCCCCTATTGTTTGTTGATTCCGGACATACTCTGATAATTCCTTTAATCCGGCATCTGTGAAGTATTTTGTGAAGTGTTCTACACTCTGCTTGTTTGCCGGAAATAGTTCCTAGAATTTAAAAAAAAAAAAAAAAAAAAAAAGTGCAAGAGCAAAGCAGGGATATTTAGATCATTTATAGCGGTCTGGCAGTACGTGATATTCTTGCCACAAAATTATAAGAAATAGCTGTCTTACCATAAGTCTATTGTCCATATTCACTTTTCTAAGACTTCCAGCTACTGCATTAATATCTTTTTCTTTGATCCAGGATTTAAATAGTTTTACTGCAAAAGCAGCTGAAACACCTGGGAAAAAAAAAAAAAAAAAAAAAATCTATATCTATATCTATATATATATATATAAATAATCACAAGCTTCGAACATCTCAGAGCACTGTTCAATTCACCATCCGAAATTGGAAAGAGTACAGCACAACTGTAAACCTATCAAGATGTGGTCGTCCACCTAAACTGACAGGCCAGGCAAGGAGAGCATTAATCAGAGAAGCAGCCACGAGACCCATGGTAACTCTGGAGGAGCTGCAGAGATCCACAGCTCAGGGGGGAAAAACATCTGTCCACAGTACAACTATTAGTCGTGCCCTTGACAAATCTGGCCTTTATGGAAGAGTGGCAAGAAGAAAGCCATAAGTCCCGCTTGTTGTGTCCCCCATATGGGTTTCTCGCAAACATGTGGAAGAAGGTGCTCTGGTCAGATGAGACCAAAAATTGTACATTTTGACCTAAATGCAAAAACGCTATGTGTGGCAGAAAACACTGCACATCACTCTAAAAACACCATCCCCAACAGGAAACATGGTGATGGCAGCATCATGTTGTGGGGATGCTTTTCTTCAGCAGGGACAGGAAAGCTAATCAGAGTTGATAGGAAGATGGATGGAGCTAAATACAGGGCAATCTTAGAGGAAAACCTGTTAGTCTCAAGTCTTTTGCAGACTTTGAGGCAGAGTTCGCCTTCCAGCAGGACAACGACCCTAAACATACAGCCAAAGCTACAATAGAATGGTTTAGATCAAAGCATATTCACGAGTTAGCATGGCCCTGTCAAAGTCCAGACCTAAATCCAATTGAGAATCTGTGGCAAGACTTGAAAATTGTTGTTCAGATGTTCTCCATCCAATCTGACAGAGCTTGAGCTATTTTGCAAAGAATAGGCAAAAAGAATAGGCTGGTAGAAAGACTTGCAGCGAAAGGTGGTTCTACAAGCAAAACTTTGTAGGGGGCCGAATACAAATGAACACAAGAAGGAAGAAGAAGTTGAACCATTTATCATTCTCCTACTTCACAATTATCTGCCACTTTGTGTTGGTCTATCACATAAAATACATTTACGTTTTTGGTTGTAACATGACAAAATGTGGAAAATGTCAATGGGGTATGAATACTTATTCAGGGCACTGTATATGGCTTCACATGCAGTGAAGCCATATACCAAAAGCATGGTAGTAGTCAGCTGTAAGGGATGAGCTCAGGCCTTCTCCAGACTCATCTCTTGCTCAAACTCATTAACTATAATGAGCTGCAGGGTATGGAATAAGCTCAGCTGTCATGCCGATCTGCTACCCATTCCATTTGTCCCTTCAAAACTATGAGACTACCAATTGCGTAATCCTTATCCAAAATACCAGGCCACTGACCGTCCAGGTTCACTATCTATATCTATATATAGCTCTGCATTCCATTTATCCAAATCCTAATAGCACAAAGATGGTCTCCTGAGGTCAAAATACCCAAACCGTGCCTACATGCAATTGGATGTAGATGCTGCTTGGCCAAAAATTTTGTACCCTGCTTCTGCCAACAGGGCCTGAGCAAATTTTGTCTGGTTCATCAGGACTTAAAGTGCTGTAACTGCTGCTGTGGCAAATGGTGACGTTCATCACAGGCACACTTAATGTACATGTATGACTGGAGTGTTAGAGGAAATCCAGAAAGCACAGAGAACATGTTGCAGAACTGCTAGTCACTTCATGCACTGTGACACAGCCGAGAAAAGCCCTCTGGGAGTAAATCCTTTTTTACCCCATGGGCAGAATTGACAACTTTCTCATTCGTTACCCTCAGTTAATCTAACAGTGCAAATCTCAGAACAACTTACCCTCTTTTACCAGATTCTCATTATAGAGACTGTTAAGAATCGATGCATTAAGAATCCCATTGGCCAGAAGAACACCAGTAAGCATGGCCAGCTTATTCCTCTCAGACTCTGAAAAACCTTTCAGAAACAGAAACAGCTGGAAAGAGAAGAGTTTAAAATGCACATTCATTTAAAAAAGGGGGAAAAAAAAAAAAAAAAAAAAAAAAAAAAACACACTACTAAAAAAAGAGCATACCTTTTTGACCTCTTCTTCAAAGCATTTCTCAAGGTATTTGTAACGTCTGATTAGTTTGTTAAAAACCTAAAGAGTAAAAACAACGATACAAGAGTTAAACATTTGCACTTGAATTTGTTAAAACACCTCTTCAGGTTTTAGATTAGAGAAAAGCAAAGAGTTTTTTTAATGCTAAAAATTAAATAAAATAAAATAAACCATGGTTCTAACCCTTCCCCACTACTAGGCCTCTGTCAAAGAAAGCACAGACTCTTTGCAGCAAGTACTTTTTAGCAGTCCCTATGCATGAAAGGCTTGTGTAATGGTTACATGCTAGCAGTACAGCAGGGTTTGACAAATTTGCTTGGAATCTAGGAGCCAGCTAAAAAAGTTGGGGAGCCAGGTTTTTTTTTTTTTTTTAATTAAAAAATAAAACAGTAAAGTTAGCCCAATTTTTTTATATTGTGAAAGAAAGATGTTACGCCGAGTAAATTGATTCCTAACGTCACGCTTCAAAATGTCATCCGCTCGTGGAATGGCGACAAACTTTTACCCTTTAAAATCTCCATAGGCAACGTTTAAAAAAATTCTACAGGTTGCATGTTTTGAGTTAGAGGAGGTCTATGACTAGAATTATTGCTCTCGCTCTAACGATCGTGGCGATACCTCACGTGTGGTTTGAACACCGCTACTCACATATGCGTTCGCTTCTGCAAGCGAGCTCGGTGGGACGGGGCGCGTTTAAAAAAAAATTCTCTTATATTTTATACTTATTTTTTATTTTTACACTGTAAAAAAAAAAAAAAAAAAAAAAAAAAAAAAAAACTGTCACTTTTATTTCTATTACAAGGGATGGGGCACATTAAAAAAAAATTTTAACTTTTATTTTTTCACTGTTCTTTTAAAAAAAAAAAAGTCACTTTTATTCCTATTACAAGGAATGTAAAAATCCCTTGTAATAGAAAAAAAGCATGACAGGACCTCTTAAATATGAGATCTGGGGTTAAAAAAAGACCTCAGATTTCATATTTACACTAAAATGCATAAAAAAAAAAAAAAAAAAAAAAAAAAAAGTCCCTTTTAAGAACTATGGGTGGAAGTGACGATTTGACGTCGCTTCCGCCCTGCAATGACTTGGAGATGGGCGGGGGGGCCCATCTTCCTCACTCGTCTCCATGTCAGGCCAGGGACAGATCCGGATCGCCTCCGCTGTTACCGACGGCCACAGTAAGCGGTAAAGGGCACCGGAGCGCGGCGGTGGGGGGGGCCCTCTCCTGCCGCCGATAAAAGTGATCTCGCTGCGAATCTGCTGCAGAGATCACTTTTATCTGAAAGAGAACCGCCGGCTCTTGAAGAAGATACCGGGGTTATGGTAGCTAGCTACCGTAACAACGGTATTTCTCTTCAAAGACAGGACGTATATAGTCGTCCTGCGGGAAGAAAGTGGTTCATTAAAATGAATTTGTCATCTCCCCGCCTGGCCCCTTTCACACGGGCTGTCTGATCAGGTTCGCCTGTCAGTTTTTCAGGCGGACCTGATTGGATCCTTAGCGGGAATATGGTGGTCTTGTGTCCCTGCATGGCAGGAAATAAAAGCAGTCACATTCGTTCTAGTTGTCTCTGTAAATTTAAGATTGGTTAATTTTTATATTGAAAATAAAGCTTTGACGGTCGTTAAAAAAAAAAAAAAAAAAAGTATTTTATCCCAAAAAAGTGCGCTTGTAAGTCCGCTGCACAAATACGGTGTGACAGAAAGTATTGCAATGACTGCCATTTTATTCTCTAGGGTGTTAGAATAAAAAAATATATATAATGTTTGGGGGTTCTAAGTAAAGGGAAGGAGATGAGCGGGCAGTGAAAACAGGTAGGGGAAGCTCCATTAGCATTGGTGGATGTCTTGTCATAGCAACGGCCACCACCAGAGGGCGCCTGATTGCAGAAGGAACCATAGGACTGCAGTAGGCCGCAAGGCCACGGCCTCAATTACCGGCGCGGCCCAACGCGATCGCACCGGGAGGGGGGGGGGGGGTGTCGAACGGACACAGGATACCCCAGCTGTGCCGCACCAGGTCGCTAATTCTAGTCGCAAATGCGACCTGGCGCCCGGGGTTTGTCGAGCCCTGCAGTACAGCATACATGGGCTCTATTGGCCATCATTGCCTGACAATATAAACATTTTTTAATCAGTGGTGCCAGCCATCCAGCTTTTTTTTTTTTTTTTTTTTTTGATGCTACAAAATTCAATATTCCAATACAAAATATGCTAAAACAGCAGTTACAGAAACTGCCAAATGTGCTGCGTAGACATGGGAATCTTAAAAGCCTTTTTAAAGGGTTCTGCAAAGCTTGTTCGGATGTTCTTAATACCTTACCTGAGCAAATGCCTGCATGGTCTCTAGATCTTCTTGTGCTGAAAACACACAAACATCAGTACGGATCACGTCGTCGGTAAGAGTACCACCTGGTGCTGCAAGATTAAATTGGCATAATTAGAACAAATGCAGTACAATGTTCCCAGCCCATTACGAGACACACACTGGAAGAGCAAATACATGTTGGAGTGCCATGTGCAACTATGTACAGACATTACACCACTACAACAAAATGAATGCCAGTTAAGGGCTCATGCACAAGGATACACATAAAAAACATGTGCTAATCTTTACATGCATACAATGTTTAATGTAGGTTATTGGCCCTTAATAGCCACCTGCAGCCAAGTAATTAGGGTACAATTGGCTCTGTATGCATGCAACATTAGCACAAAATTTTATATGTCCAAGGACAAGATTTTATATAGAATTTTACTGCAAGCAAGATATGTAAACATTTTGCACGTGTGAGAATGAGCGCTAAATACAAGCCAGCAGCCAACATAAGTCAGTGCACTGCCTGCGCTAATAGACTGTATAAACACATGGAAATTCTGGGTGTACTTCTGAAAGCCGATGCCATAACACAGTGGTCATAAACCCTGTTCCAACGGGCCCACTAACAGGCCAGGTTTTATTACCTTGGGGAGATGCAAGCTAGAATACTGCAATTGCTGAGCAGCAAATGATATCACTTGTGATGCATTTCAGTTATCTTGCAAACCTGGCCTGTTGGTCAGCCCTGAGGACAGGGTTGATGACCAGACTTGATCCTACATGGCAGATGAATTGGCCAGTGTATTTCACAGTGCCATTTCTGGCCACATACATTTGTTCTATGGATTGTCCCGTCAGGACCACTGGCTTAACCCCTTGGGGGGGGAATTTTTTCATAAAAATGACGCCTGCATCCAATCAGAACACTGCCTGCTCCTGACCAGTATCCCCAAACTACCTCCCATCTGTTTAACCCAGGGATCCTCAAAACTACGGCCCTCCAGCTGTTGGAGAACCACACGTCCCATGAGGCATTGTAAAACTCTGAAATTCACAGACATGACTAGGCATGATGGGAATTGTAGTTCCTGAACATTTGGAGGGCAGTAGTTTGAAGACCCCTGGTTTAACCGCTTGCCAATTGGCTCATGCCGATATACGTCAGCAGAAGGGCACGTACAGGCAGATTAACGTACCTGTACATTACCCTTTAAGAAGCAATTCTCGGGCGCGGCAGCCGCGACCTCTGAGTGTGATCGCGGGTCCTGCGGATTCGATGTCCGAGGGGATACCTGCGATCGACTCATGGAAAGGAAGAACAGGGAAATGCTGATGTAAACAAGCATTTCCCTGTTCTGCCTAATGACAAAACACTGATCACAGCTTCCTGTAAATTGGAGCCGGTGATCAGTGTCGTGTCACACATGGCCACGTCCCCCCACAGTTAGAATCACTCCCTAGGACACACACACAGTAATCAATGCATTTTTAATTGCACCGATCGCTGTAAAAAAGGTTAATGGTCCCAAATTCACGCCAAAAGTGTCCAATCTGTCAGCCATGTCGCAGTCACAATATAAAAAAAAAAAAAAAAAATAATAAATCGCTGATCGCCACCATTAAACTATCCCCCATTTTGTATACCCTATAACTTTTGCGCAAACCAAACGCTTATTGCGATTTTTTTTTACCAAAAATTAGGGTTGTCCCGATACCACTTTTTTAGGACCGAGTACAAGTACCGATACTTTTTTCCAAGTACTCGCCGATACCGATTCTTTTTTTTAATGTCATGTGACAGTTTTTTTTTTGCTATTTTTTTTGGGGGGGGGGGGGGGGTTGAACGTTGTATGTGTGTGTGTTTTTTTTTACAATTTTTATTTTTTCCAATAATTTTTTTATTCTTTATTTTTTTTAATCAGCCCTTTTAGGGGGCTTTGGTGAGATATCAGGGGTCTTAACAGACCTCTGATATCTCCCCCTTGAGACAGAGAAAGAGACAGAGGATAGAGATTCCCCAGTCCCTTTCTCTGCAGCGTCAGCTGCACTGAGAATGAATGGAGAGAAGACAGCAGCTTCTCTCCATTCATAAACTGACACATCGTAATCACAAGAGATTACAATGTTTCAGTTATGTGAATGGACAGAGTCAGCTGACTCTCTCCATACACAAAGGAAGGAGGAGGGGGACGGAGGAACGGAGGGGACAGATAAGGAGAGCAGAACGGAGGGGACAGATAAGGAGAGCAGAACGGAGGGGACAGATAAGGAGAGCAGAACGGAGGGGACAGATAAGGAGAGCAGAACGGAGGGGACAGCAGAGAGGCACAGAGGAAAGGAGGGGGCATGGAGGAGGATGCAGTGACAGTCAGCTGTGAGCGATCACCGTTGTATGTCACTAAAGCTGGTGAAAGCCGCTGGGGGAGAATCTTGTAACTGCCCCACGCGCCGATCACAGCTGTCCTCTAGGTATCGGGGGAAGCATCAGGAGCATTTGCCCGAGTACAACTTTGTTTGGGAGCCACGACGTACGACCGCGCAATTGTCAGTTAAAGCGACAGTGCCGAATCACAAAAAGTGCTCTGGTCTTTGGGCAGCCAAATGGTCCGGGGCTTAATTGGGTAATGCAGGAGCTTAACCATTTGCCGACCGCCTCACAGATATACTGAGGCAGAATGGCACAGGCAGGCACAGCAACGTATGGGTACGTTACTTGCCTCCCGCTTCTGTCCCCACGCGATCAGAGGTGAGAGGGAAGCCATCCATTCGTGGCCACCCCCTCGCGATCGCTCCCAGCCAATGACAATCCTCCTCTGCTGCTGTATAGTAAACAGCGGCAGAGGAAGTGATGTCATCTCTCCTCGGCATTTTCCGTTACGGCACCGAGGAGAGAAGACATCGATGTGAGTGCACCAACACAACACACACAGTAAAAAACACACCAGGCACACTTTACACCCCCCGACACCAAGCAGTTTTTTTTTTCCCCGATTACTGCATTGGTGTCAGTTTGTGACAGTTAGAAGTGGTAGGGCAGTTAGTGTTAGCCTCCTTTAGGTCTAGGGTACCCCCCCTAACCAAGTTTTAACCCCTTGATCACCACTCCGTCGCCAGTGTCACCAAGCGACCCCCCATATACTACCTAATAAAGGTTTTAACTGCTTGATTGTCCCCTAGTTAACCCTTTCACCAGTGATCACCGTATAACTGTTACGGGTGACGCTGGTTAGTTTATTTTTTATATAGGTTCAGGACACCCGCCGTTCATTACCCAATAAAAAGGTTTAGCCCCCTGATCGCCGGGCGGTGATATAACTTTTTTTAGGGTCAGACAGGGTCTGCGTCACCCCAGGCAGCGTCAGGTTAGCGCCAGTACGGCTAACACCCACCTCCCTTAGTGGTATAGTATCTGATCACATCTATACTAGCGTCCCCAGCAGTTTAGGGTTCCCAAAAACGCAGTGTTAGCGGGATCAGCCCAGATACCTGCTAGCACCTGCGTTTTGCCCCTCCGCCCAGCCCACCCAAGTGCAGTATCGATCAATCACTGTCACTTACAAAACACATAACTGCAGCGTTTGCAGAGTCAGGCCTGATCCCTGCGATCGCTAACAGTTTTTTGTTAGCATTTTGGTGAACTGGCAAGCACCAGCGGCCTAGTACACACCGTTCGTAGTCAAACCAGCACTGCAGTAACACTTGGTGATGTGGCCAGTCCCATAAGTGCAGTTCAAGCTGGTGAGGTGGCAAGCACAAGTAGTGTCCCGCTGCCACCAAGAAGACGACAAACACAGGCCCGTCGTGCCCATAATGCCCTTCCTGCTGCATTTGCCAATCCTAATTGGGAACCCACCACTTATGCAGCACCTGTACTTCCCCCATTCACATCCCCAACCAAATGCAGTCGGCTGCATGAGAGGCATTTTCTTTATGTCCTCCCGAGTACCCCTACCCAACGAACCCTCCCAAAAAAGATGTAGTGTCTGCAGCAAGAGTGGATATAGGCTAACACCTGCTATTGTCCCTCCTGTCCTGACAATCCTGATCTTTGCATTGATGAATGTTTTGACCGCTACCATACACTAGTTGGGTATTAGCGTAGGGTACAGCATTGCACAGACTAGGCACACTTTCACAGGGTCTCCCAAGATGCCATCGCATTTTGAGAGACCCGAACCTGGAACCGATTACAGTTAAAAAAATAAATAAATAGTTGTCGTTTTATTGTTCTATTCTGCAATGTTTTATTGTTATGTTTTATCATGTTTGCTTTTCAGGCATGCAATTTTTTATACTTTACTGTGTTTTGTTAACCATTTTTTTTGTCTTCAGGTACACCGTTCAGCTGCAGCGCGGATTTATCTTGACAGCAACAGCGTTTGCTCCCACGATATATAAAGACGTGACTTTAGCGGAGGTGATATATGCCGAAGCATGGGGGCAGCAGGTGCGGAGGAGCGATTTGCTCCTAACTTTTGGGGCATATGCCCACATGCGTCGGCATATATAAATGGTGTATGTACGCCCATCATTAGAAGTGGGTGGATGAAGGGAGGTATTCTAATGGTGGGCATACCCACCGATCAATCTTTTTCGTTCAGCCCACAGGCTGCATGGAAAATATATATATATATATATATATATATATATATATATATATATATAATAATTTTAGCAGTAGACCTCCTCTTTAAATCTAAAGTGGTAACCTGTAAAGGCTTTTAAAAATTAATTTAGTTTGTTGCCACTGCATGTTTGTGCGCAATTTTAAAGCATGTCATGTTTGGTATCCATGTACTCGGTCTAAGATAATTTTTTTTTCCATCAAACATTTTGGCAATATAGTGTGTTTTAGTGCATTAAAATTTAAAAAAAAGTGTGCCCCCCCCCCCCCCCAAAAAATGCGTTAGTATTTGCGCAGCAATTTTTCAGTGTGGAAAAAAAAAAAGAAACACCCACCATTTTAATCTGTAGGGCATTTGCGTTAAATATATATATGTTTGGGGGTTCAAAGTAATATTCTTTGAAAAAAAAAAATAATTCTCATGTAAACAAAGTGTCAGAAAGGGCTTTGTCTTCAAGTGGTTAGAACAGTGGGTGATGTGCGACATAAGCTTCTACATAAAATGCCAGGACAGTTCAAACCCCCCCCCCCCAAATGACCCCATTTTGGAAAGTAGACACCCCAAGTCATTTGCCGAGAGGCATGTCGAGTCCATGGAATATATTTTATATTGTGACACAAGTCGCAGCGAAAAAAAAAAAAAAAAAAAAAATTTTTTTTTTTTTTTGCACAAAGTTGTCACTAAATGATATATTGCTCAAACATGTCATGGGAATAGGTGAAATTACACCCCAAAACACATTCTGTTGCTTCTCCCGAGTACGGGGATACCACGTGTGAGACTTTTTGGGAGCCTAGCCACGTACGGGACCCTGAAAATCAAGCACCGCCTTCAGGCTTTCTAAGGGCGTAAATTTTTGATTTCACTCTTCACTGCCTATCACAGTTTCGGAGGCCATGGAATGCCCAGGTGGCACAAAACCCCCCAAATGACCCCATTTTGGAAAGTAGATACCCCAAGCTATTTGCTGAGAGGTATAGTGAGTATTTTGCAGACCTCACTTTGTCAGTTTTTTTTTTGTTTTTTTTTTGTTTTTTTTTTTTCAAAACTCGTCTTTCTTAATTTTCAAAAACAAAAATGAGCTACTGTGTCTACTTTCCAAAATGGGGTCATTGGGGGGGAGGGGGGGGGGGGGTTGTGCTATCTTTGCATTTTATGGCCTTCGAAACTGATAGGTAGTGAGGAGTGAATCAAAAATTTACGCCCTTAGAAATCCTGAAGGCGGTGATTGGTTTTCGGTGCCCCGTACGCGGCTAGGCTCCCAAAAAGGCCCACACATGTGGTATCCCCATACTCAGGAGAAGCAGCTAAATGTATTTTGGGGTGCAATTCCACATATGCCCATGGCCTGTGTGAGAAATATATCATTTAGTGACATTTTTTTTTTGTCATTCAATCACTTGGGACAAAAAAAAAAAAAAAAAAAAAAAAAGGAGGTGATCAAATACCATCAAAAGAAAGCTCTATTTGTGGGAAGAAAAGGACGCAAATTTTGTTTGGGTACAGCATTGCATGACCGCGCAATTAGCAGTTAAAGCGACGCAGTGCCAAATTGTAAAAAGTGCTCTGGTCAGGAAGGGGGTAAATCCTTCCGGGGCTGAAGTGGTTAAAATGTAGTTTGTTCTTTCTAACCCAAGACTTTTTTTTTTTAAATACTTAATATAAACCCTTGGGAAGAGCAAAGACCCTTCCGTTTTACAGAGCTTTACCCCCCTCACTTCCACCACAACACTGGGATTCCTGTAGAAGCTGAGTTTGAGCAGATGAAGCAGGTGTGGTTGGCAGTGAAATTTTAAAAATTTAAACACCCAGGTTGTCAATGGTGTTTATGTGAAAAATATTCAGTTATTAATGCAGAAGCATTGTACAATGGAGCCTTTTTATTATTGCAAGATCAGATGTGAAGTCAGTTTTTGTACTGAATTTGGTCAGTTCTGGCACAAACTACAGCACCACTACCAGGCATCATTTCTTACTGCAGCACCATTTTGAAATGCAATTCTGTAGTTAGACCAGCTGCCAGTAGTGAGAATAGCAGACAAGATGTTCAACAGCAACAATTTTATGCGCTTGCATACCCAGCATCCCGCCAGCCACCAGGATGTCAAAAAGTGTTTCTGCATAGCGACGGTAGTCAAGTTTTGCTCCAGAAGCATCAAGAAATTTTGCTACTGCTTCCAAGTCGTTGCCAGTTTCATTTAAGCCTTGAATAATACAGTCTTGAAATTGGGTAGGGTCAAACCTCTCCTTTTCATCTGAAAAAGAAAAAAAAAATTGGTTTCTCCTATGTAGAAAACAAAACAAAAGAGTGGATATTTATTACAGATTTAGTAAGTCTGTATAATACACTGCAGTACACATGGTCCTCAATGTTATTTATTTTGGAGGCCTAAAACATTCAAATTATGCAAGAATGTGTCCACAAACCTCCCACAAAGCCTACTCCATTGGTGGTACACATTACTATTTGCAGGTAATGACACTAGGTGATCAAAATATTACCAGAAACTGTATTGTAATTGTCTACATATCTACACCATTGGATTTTGCCCAAGTATGCTCCTAAACTAAATAGTTGTTCCACTTTGTTCAAACTAAGGATGGAGGTTGTTGTGCAGTCCGGTCCTTGTAGACCTGAAGATAGAGGCCGAAGGTTGACACCCAGATACACAAAACCACCATTCTGAGGTCTTTAAAGTCTCAAAACACTTAAAGACCAAAACGTAGCATTAGATGCCAACAGGTTCACTATGCTATGAACAAGACAGAAATGGCTACAGATCCCTCCAACACTGACATACATTATAAAGAAACTGACTAGTGTAACCATCAACCATGCTTTGTAATGGTGTGGCAGTTCACAAACTTGTCACCATTGGGGGGAGGGAAGGAGTCAGCTAATAATTCAGTAGTCACACAAAACCAAAAAAATGCCAGTTTTGGGGTTGCAGTTGACATTTAATAGCTCCCCACTGAGGAAATTGGTGGGGTAAGGAAAGACCCATTTATCCTGTATGGTCTCTGCTTTAAGGACCCCTTTCACACTGGGGCGCTTTGCAGGCGATACAGCGCTAAAAATAGCGCCTGCAAAGCGCCCTGAAAGAGCCGCTGCTGTGTCTCCAATGTGAAAGCCCCAAGGGCTTTCACACTGGAGCGGTGCGCTGGCTGGACGGTAAAAAAAAAAAAAAAAAAAAAAAAAAAAAAGTCCTGCTAGCAGCATCTTTGAAGCGGTGAAGAAGCAGTGTATATCGATATTGATTGAAATCAATGGGGCAGCGCAGCTATACTGCTGGGATAGCACTGCTTTACGGTGGTTTTAACCCTTTCTCGGCCGCTAGCAGGGGGGGGTAAAACTGCCGCTAGCGGGCGAACACCGCTGCTAAAAAAAAGCACCGTTTTACCGCTGCCCCCCACCGCCCCAGTGTGAAAGGGGCCTAAAAGTAGCACTTGACAACTGCTTCCCATTAATTTCAATGGATGCTTTCACACTTGGGCGGTGGAAAAAAAAAAAAAAAAAAAAAAAAAGCTTCGCTAAGGTTGCAAAAACACCTGGCGTTTTATGGGCAGTTTGAGCACCTCAGTGTGAAAGGGGTCTAACCCTTTCACTGCCAGCTACAGACCTACAGCACCGCTTCCAGCTGGCCACTTCCATACGCCATACTGACCTGCATTCCTCCCTCTACTATAAGCGCATAGTCAAACTTATAGCAGAATTATTCAGCAGACTCACCTCAAATGCAACCCATCCCCACCAATGCCACCTCTTCCCTGTCTCTCCACCTCCCACCACTCCCCTTCCTCCAAAAAAGGCCCGCCTGCTTTTTTCGCATCCTTTTAAACCACACCCCCCTACTCCCCTCCCCCACTCTGCCTTTCCTGCTGGCTTCAGGTGCATCAATATATGTCCCCCTGCCAGCTTAGTCAGCACCAAAAAGACTGACATTTCAAAAAAAAAAAAAAACCCCACACCAAACCACATAGTATGGCCCCTTTCACGTGGAGCAGACTCCCATCAAGCGGATCCGTGTGCTCAGCAGGCAACCGTTAAGCAGGCGGATGGCAGGTCCCGGTACGCTCCGCTGATGCAGAGCAGACATGGACACAGCTGCTGTTCTCTATGGGGAGGTCGGATAGAAAAAAAAATTAGAGTTACGATTACTGATAACGTCTTACAGTAGACTTTCAGGACAGCCACAATGAGACCTTGGCTCCTCCTCTTCCTTTGGAAACACCGCGCCAGAAACCCATAAATTTTCACCTCCCCCTGCCAGCCTCAGTTTTTTCTAGAGCACCTCCGGTCAGCTGGGGAGACAAGAACACGTTAATAACATACCATCACACATTACTATTGTGCCTGCGTTTAGGTCTTCCTCAAGACCCCCAAAAAAATTTGGGTGGGTAACTAGGGCTTGTCCTGAAAGACTACTGGAAAAGACGTTACCGGCAAGCGCAACTCTAATTTTCCCTCCCCGTCTTTCAGGACAGCCACAATGAGAGGATAGGCGAGCACTTACCACTTTAGGGCGGGACAACGGCTTGCAGAACCTTTCGCCCAAAGGCCTGCTCATTTGCCAATACCAGATCCACTCTAATATCTCACAAAAGGTGGTAAAACTGGACTGTACTGCTGCCTTGCAAATCTGCTCTGGCGTTGCTCCAACTCCTTTCGCCTGTGAAGCTGCCATAGCCCTAGTAGTGTATTTTAATTCCCATGGGAGCCTCTTTACCTGTCAGTTTGTAGGCCTGGCCAATGGCTACCTTGAGCCATCTGGCAAGGGTGCATCTAGGATGCCTTCCGCCCCCTCCTTGATCCAAACAAAATAAACAGTATGACTTTCTAAAACTTTGCCAGCTCTAAATACCGTAGGATACATCTCCTTACGTCTAAAGTATGAAACCTAAATTCCCTTTCATTTGAAGGATTAGGGCAAAATTACTTCCTGGCTTCTATGGTATCTTGAAGCCACCTTCGGTAAAAAAGCCAGATCAGTCTTAAAAATGACTCAATCTGAAAAAAAAAAAAAACCCAAAAAAAAAAAAAACCACAAGGGGGGGGGGGGGGGTGTTTGTAAGTTAAGTCTTTTAGAGCACAATCTTCTAAAGGCTAAAAGGAGGCTCCGTTAGTGCCTGCAAGAACAGGGAAAGGTCCCACTTAAGGAAGGATGGACCCTGCACTGATCTGTCTTGCTAGGGCTTTGAAAAATCTGACCACCCAGGGGTTGGTGGCCAGGGATTTCTCTAGAACCATGCTGAGACTTGGCTTTTAAGGGTACTGGTGGCTAGCCCCTTATCTGCCCCGCATTGCAAAAAGTTCTCTAAACACCATTCTCTAAAGCATCCCCAAACCTTTTGGTAGATTCGGTGCGTCTCCTCCTTACCATTGAGGAGGTTGGCTACTAGTTCAGAAAAAAAAATAAATAAATAAATAATTTGGTCTTTAGTATGTCCTCCTCAGAAGCCAGGCCGCCAAGTTCCAGCTGTGTACCTGGGGACAGAGAACTGGGCCCTGTGATAGAAGATCCTTTCGAAGTGGAAGGAGACAGGGGGTTCCACTGCCAACTGCCCGAGGATCGAAAACCAAGCCCTTTTGGCCAGTGTGGAGCCACTAAGATTAGAGGATGTGTTTTCTACCTAAAATTCTTAGTACAGCTGGAAGTAGAACTGGAGGTGGGAAGTCGCAGTCGCAAGTTTTGTAGTGCCAGCTTTGTGTCAGGGCATCTACACACCTAGAGCGTTTTCCCATCTATTTAGTAAGAAACATGGGGTCTTTGAAGCAAATAGGTCCACCCCCCCCCCCCCCCCCATCTACCGACTATAAGGTCAAAAACCTCCTGATTGGAGGACCCAGTCGCCTTCTCTCAGTTGCCTTTGGCTGAGGTAGTCGGCCACTGCATTCTCTTCCCCCTTTAGAAACACTGCTGAAAGGGAAAGTGCATTGGCTTCTACTCAGCTCAGGATCCCTGTCACTAGACTCAACAGGACTCTGCTGCGTGCCATACTGCTTGTTTATATAAACAATGACCGAGGAGTTGTCTGAACACACCTGGATATGTTGGCCTAGGAGTTCCCCTCTGAAGGCTTCAAGTGCCAATCCAACTTGAAAGGACTAAAAGCAGTTGGATTGGGTTCCTCTTTTTTCCACGTCCCCTGTGCCAGCTGAGAGCCCAAGTGTGCTCCCCAGCCTCTGCCGCTTGCATCTGTGGTAAAGACTCTGGACACTGGAATGATCCACAGGCACCCGTGACAGATTTGCTTCCTCCACCACCAGAGGGATCCTTTGACCTGAGAAGGAACTGAAAGCAGGGTGTCTAATGACTTCTGGCTGTGATCCCACACCTTTAGAACAAAGGCCCGCAGGGGACAGAAGTGTAGGCCTGCCCATTGGACTGCCGGGATGGCAGAGGTCAGTAAACCCAGGGTTGACATAGCTGCCCTTATTGATACCTGCTGGTGGCTATGGAGGGAAGATACCGCTCTGTCCACCTTTAGTATCTTTTCTGCCGGGAGGAAAACTCAGCGGTGTTGAGTCCAGCAGGTATCCCAGATAGGAGATTCGCTGGGCTGGTATTAAACTGGACTTTCCCAGATTCAGCAGCCATCCCAGCCCTGTCAGGGTTTCCTTTGTTAGTTCCAGATCCCTGATTAGCTGCTCTTGAGATACTGCAAAGAGTAAATCGTCCAAGTAATTAATACTCGGTTGCAGAAAAGCCATTCCGCCATGATCTTTGTAAATACTCTGGTGAGGATAGCGCCCCCCCCCCCCCCCCTTCACAGCTAGACACAGGAATTTTTATAACAGTTCGGGGGTAGTAACGCCCTGACTGAATATAGACTCCATCCGGAACCTTTTGTAGGCAATTGATCGGTTCAAGGGTTTTAGGTTCAGGATTTGTAGCTTCCTGAGGGCTTTCTCACCACAAAAACGTGTTAATAGAAGCCCCCCCTTCTTCCCCTTTAGGAACCCTACAAACTAAATTCTGTTGCTCTAGTTCCTTCAATGCCCCCAGGAGAGCCTCTGCCGCATATCTGGGGAGAAGCTTCACCATGGAGGGGGCTCTGTAAACTCTAGGCTCAGGGGGGAGAAGAAAAAAAAAAAAAAAAAAAAAAGAGGAGACCCAAACCTTTGGCCCCAAGTCTTCTTTTCCCCTTCTGGCTTGGGGGGGGCCTTTCTTGTGGACGAAACCCCCCTCTTGGTCTGAGTTGGGGGTTTTCGTTTCACCGGGAAAGCCTTTTTCTTATCTTATCGGCTGTGCAGTCTAATACCACTTCCAGACCTGGGCTTAACAGAAGGTCCCCAGTCAGCGGAATGCCACATAATTTAATTTTAGAGGCAATGTTTTGAGCCAGAGGGCCATCCTGGCTGAGTTGGCTAGTGCAGCGGTCCTTGCTGACATGTGAACTGACTCAGAAGCATCCGCTATATATGCTACCCCTCGCAAAATAGTCGGAAAGGGTGACAAAATTGTCTCTTTTGCCGTACCTGCCTCGATGTGGGCTTGAATCTGAGTAAGCCAGTGTTCGAGGTAATGAGCCACCACTGTCACCGCCATCTCTGGTTTCAGATTACCCAGAGTTGATTCCCGGGTCTTTTTTAGAAGGGAAACTATTCTCTTGTCCATGGTATCCGTCAGAGCCCCTAAATGCTCAAATGCCAGATCTGTGTGTCTGGAAACCTACGAGAATGCTGCGTCCAGTCTAGGGTTTTTGTTCCAGATTGACGCAGGGTCATCCGAAAACGAGAACCTCTTTTTCAGGGACCTGGAAAAGAAGGGTTTCTGCTCAGGATCCTGACATTCCTTTTTGACTGTCTCCACCAGGACCTCGTGACCTGGGAAAACTTTTCTGTTGTCCCAAGCCCTTATACATCTTGTCATGGAGAGATAGGGGTTTCTTGTCCACCTGAATACCCAGGGTGGTATTCACTGCCCCAACTCATCAAGGGACAGTTTGTATCTTGAGGGCTTCCTGGACTCCCCGACCCGATTCTCTCCCTCTGATGCATCCTGAGAACCGGAGGTAGCACTGTCTGGTTCCTCCCTAGCCTCCTCTCTGGAAGCCCCAGCAGTCTCCTCTGCTGAAGCAGTGGGCATAGGTTAGGAAGGTGCAGAGCCCTGTGCCAGAGGCGGTGCTGTACGCGGTGTTGCAGGTGAGGGATTAGCAGGAATTTGTAAACCCTCAAATGAGGTTTTGAAAGACTGAAAAGTTGAGTACAACTCTAACCGATGCTGCTAACCCTGACTCCTGTTCGGATGCCCCTTCACTAACCAGAGCATCAATACAATCTGTACATAAAACTTTTTCCAAGCCTCCCCTAGGGTATCCCTACAGGAGGAGCACTTCCTCTGTAGCTTTCTGAAACAAAAAAAAAAACCTTAGTTAGACTTACCGGTGACGGTATTTCTACGAGCCTTTCAGGACAGCACCTTGGAGAGAGCGTAGCTCCACCTCTTAGACAGGAAACACTGCGTGACAACGCCCCTTTAAAAAGCAGCTGCTTCCACCATGCCATCAGTTGTTACCGAGAAATCCTCCGACATGCTGGAAAATATAATCAGACAATTACCAGGTCCTATAATTATACTTTACATATGATAACCAAGGGAGGGAAGTAGGCTGCTGTCCTGAAAGGCTCGTAGAAATACCGTCACCGGTAAGTCTAACTAAGGTTTTCTCCCTTCGCCTTTCAGGACAGCACCTTGGAGAGGATAACCGAGAAACTTACTTCAGGGTGGGACTACTGCCTGCAAAACCTTCCTACCAAATGATTGGTCCGAGGCTGATAGTAGATCCAAGCGGTAGTGCCTTATGAAGGTCGAAAAACTGGACCATGTGGCAGCCTTGCAGATTTGCTCAGGAGATGCCCCAGCCCTTTCTGCCCATGATGCCGCCACTGCTCGAGTAGAATGAGGTAATACCCCTTCCGGAGGTTCCAGACCCAAAGATATGTATGCCTCTTTGATGGCCTGCTTTAACCATCTTCCAAGGGTGCTTTTGGAAGCTTTACCTCCTTTGTGAGTACCTTCCATTAAAACAAAGAGTGAGGATGACTTTCTGATTTCCTTTGTTCTTTCCAGATATTTAAGCAGGCACCTCCTGACATCAAGGGTATGGAAAGCTTCTTCTCCTGCTCCCGAAGGTAAAGGACAAAAAGTAGGGAGAATGATTTCCTGTGTACGGTGAAAAACTGAAGCCACCTTTGGTAGAAATGCTGGATCCGTCCTTAAGACTACCCTATCCTGTAGACATCTCATGAAGGGCTCTTTAATTGAAAGGGCTTGTAACTCACTAATTCTACGTGCGGAAGTTACTGCTACCAATAAAATAGTCTTTAACGTCAAGAAACGTAATGATGCTTCTTCTATGGGTTCAAACGGTGCCCTAGTTAGGCCCTGAAGAACTAAAGATAAATCCCATTTGGGAAAACTAACAACAGGTCTAGGCTTTACTTTTGCCATTGCCCTAAAAAATCTGATTATTAAAGGTTCCCCTGACAGGGTTCTTTCCAAAAAAACTGATAAAGCAGCTACCTGCGTCTTGAGCGTACTTGCTGCTAACCCCTTCTCCAATCCCTCTTGAAGAAATTCCAAAACTGAAAATGTGGTACGAAAATCAAAGTTTTTACTGGAACACCACGAATTATAGATCTTCCAGACTTTAAAGTAAATGTCTCTCGTCACTTTTTTTCTACTTGCAAGAAGGGTAGAAATAAGCCTTTCTGATAAACCCTTCCGTCTTAAGATTTGTTCTTCAGAAACCAAGCTGTTAGTTTGAGGTAAGCTGGATCTGGATGGAGAATTCGGCCCTGACTCAACAGGTCTGCCCTGATTGGTAATCTCCAAGCAGGTTTCACTGAGAGGTTCATCAAGGTTGAAAACCAGGGTCTTTTTGGCCAATAAGGAGCTATTAATATTAGCTCCGTGGACTCCAATCTGAATTTGGCTAACACCTTTGGTATCAGTTGGAACGGGGGAAAAGCGTAGGACAGATGGAAGTCCCATTTGTGAGCTAACGCATCTACTCCGAGAGCTTGATCCTGTCTCTGAAGAGAGAAGAAGACTGGTATTTTTGCATTTTCCTCTTTTGCAAAGAGGTCCACTTGGGGATGACCCCAACTCTTGGAAATCTTTTCGAATAATTCCTGATTGAGAGACCACTCTGCTTCCCTTATTTCTTTCCTGCTGAGGAGATCTGCTAAGGTGTTTTCCGTCCCCTTTAGATGGACTGCTGATAGAGAGGCCACATTGTTCTCTGCCCATCTTAGGATCTGATGCGCTAGACCCATTAGGGTTTTGCTTTTTGTGCCCCCTTGCTTTGTTATATATAATACTGTCGTCATATTGTCTGACAATATTTGGACATGTTGATTCACTAGAAATTCCTGGAGGGAGAGGAGGCTTAAGTGAACAGCCTTTAACTCTCTCCAATTTGAAGATCTTCTTGCTTCTGGTTTGGTCCAAACTCCCTGAACCGTTTTTTCTTCCAGGTGAGCTCCCCATCCCCAGGCGCTGGCATCTGTAGTCAGCCTTCTGGTTACCGGAAAGACCCAAGGAAGCCCTTTTGAAACGTTTCCTAGGTTCCTCCACCACCAGAGAGACCTTTTTGCTCTTGCCCCCAAGTTGAATTTCTTCTCCAGAGGTTCCTGGTATGACCAATTCATCAGGATATCCGATTGCAGAGGACGGGAATGCAACCTGGCCCACTGTACCGAAGGAATTGCTGCTGTCAACAGACCCAGAGCAGACATGGCTTGTCTTACAGAGATCTCTGCGTTGGATTGAAGTGTTATCAGGGTCAACTGCATCTTCTCTATTTTCTCCTGGGGTAGAAAAATTTTCTGTTCTATCGAGTCTATTTCGTACCCCAGAAACCTTACCCTTTGAGATGGAATTAAGTTTGACTTCTGAAGATTGAGAAGCCATCCCAAACCTCTTAAATGTGTTTGAACTGTCTGTAGGTTGACCTCTACTTGACCCCTTGAGTCTGCAAACAGTAGCAGATCGTCCAAATAGGGTACTATTGAAATCCCCTTCAGTCTCAGAGGCTCCAAAGATTCCGCCATCACTTTTGTGAATACCCTGGGAGAAGAGGAAAGACCGAAAGGCAGAGCCCGAAACTGCAGGTGCCAAATCTCCCCTCCCCCCAGATTGACTGCAAGACGCAGGAACCTTTGTGATGGGGGCGCTATTGGTATATGGAGATAGGCATCTCTCAAGTCGATGGAAGCCATATGACATTTGGGGGTTAGCAAATTCCTTACTGAGAAAATCGTATCCATTCTGAATTTTTTGTATTTTATGGATCGATTTAGGACCTTTAAATTGAGAATCAGGCGGAACTTTCCTGATGGCTTTTTGACCATAAAAATGTGGGAGTAAAACCCCTTCCCCTCTTGATCTTTCGGAACCTGGGAAATGACCTTCTGTTGCATCAGTTCCTGTAACAGAGACTTCATGGCCAGAGCCTTTTCCCGATCCTTTGGCAGGTTTGTGATGTAAAACCGACTTGGGGGGCTTTGTGAGAATTCCAATTGATAACCCTTTTTGACTAACCCCAGAACAAAAGGACTCTTTGTTGTTTTTTCCCAGATTGGTAAGAAGTCCTGTAGTCTCCCCCCTACTAGATGGTCATTGTTTTTTAGGGGTTTGTTCTGGGGTTCTAAAGAGTACCCCACCTCTACCTCTTCCTCTCTGAGAAGACCAGGGTCTCTTCTGTGTGTGGTCCTTTTCCTTATCGGTTTGTCGAAAAGGACGAAAATTTTTCCTCTGCTGTACCGTTTTCTTCTTCTGTGGGAAAGCTTTCTTCTTGTCTGCTGTCCTGTCAAGGACAGTCTCTAGTTCTGGCCCAAACATCAGGTCTCCTGAAAAGGGAATTCCGCACAGTTTTACTTTAGAAGCTGAATCCCCTGACCAGGTCTTTAGCCAGAGTGCTCTTCTTGCTGAGTTAACAAGCGCAGAGGACCTGGCTGACATCCTGATAGATTCTGCAGAGGCATCTGCCATATATTTTACTGCCTTAAGCAGGGTAGGGAAGGACTCCAATAAGTCTTTTCTGGAGGTACCTGCCACAACATGATTTTTAAGTTGCTCTAACCAGCACTCCAGATTCCTAGCCACAACCGTAGCCGCCATTGCTGGCTTAAGATTAGCTAGAGATGAGTCCCAGGCTTTCTTCAGTAGCCCATCTGCCCTCTTATCCATAGCATCTTTGAGAATACCCATGTCCTCAAAAGCTAAATCAGTCTTCCTAGATACTTGAGAAAAGGCAGCGTCTATTTTTGGTTTTTTATTCCACAATAGTTCCTCATTCTCCTCAAAAGGAAACCTCCTTTTGAGGGTTTTAGAAAAAAACTGTCCTCTCTCTGGGTTCTTCCATTCCTTTTTAATAGTGTCTGTTAACACTTTATGCACAGGGAACACCCTGTGTTTAATTTCCTCCAGCCCCAGGTACATCTTATCATGCACAGACAGCTGAGCCTTTTCTTCCTGGATCTCCAGGGTAGTATAAATTGCCTTGAGTAATTCATCCACCTCCTCAAGTGACAGCTTATATCTAGATGATCTTGACTCTTCTTCCACCTCCTCCTCCTCAGAATCAATGGTTGAGGGTGGAATGCTTTCCCTTTCCTCCTCCGACTCACTTTCCACCTGTCTGGAAGTGGACTGAGGGAAACTGGAGTGAGAACTCTGCTCTTGGCTGGAACTCTGGCCGTGCTTTACAAGGGAACGCACTGTCCCTAGGGCCTCTGCTAACTCCTTCCTCACAGAAGATAAGAGTTCTTTGCACTCTTGTGAGGATTCTTCTTTTACTAAATCCACAATGCAGGATTTGCACAGTGGTTTGGGCCAAGAGTCCCTTAAAGGATTTTTGCATGAGGGGCACTTTCTCCCTGTTCTCTCTGATTTGGCAGTAGCTTTCTGAAACAGAGAAACAAGAAAAAACCCAGGTCCTTTAGAACTAAGGCTTCAGAGAAAAGTAGCACCTCCAGCCAACACCCTAAGTGCCCAGAGTCTCACTCCTTTGCTGAACTGCTAATGGAAACTGTTACCCCATAGCAGACAGCAGCAGGTTTTGAATAATCACATCAAAGATAAAACACCCAGTGATATAAAAGGAAAGAGGTGCCACCGCACCTCTCCTACCTGGGCCTGGCCGGGAACCTGGGCGCCTGCATCCGCCATTGCTGCTGACGATTCCGCTGTATCCATAGTGCAATCCGCAGCTGCTGCACTGTGTACTAGGCTCCATGTGCCAAACAAAAGGAAGTCCCGGCCAGAGGACCCGCCCCTTCCTCCTGCGTTCCAGCAGCAGGAACCAATCGCTGCTACGCCCCGCCGGAAGTATCCGCCCACCGGAACTGACATCACCTGCTGTCCGGGATTCGGCGCCGCCATGCAGAGGCCTGGCATGGACGCTCTTACTGAGCACAACCGCGGCCCCCCGAACACCCCGGGTGGAAAACTTCCGGCAGACCATTACTCCTGTGAGCCGGAGAAGGAAGGGACACCGGAGCACCCTCCTCACGTAAGGGAAGGAGCTGGGTTGGTCTGAGTATCCAAACGTGGAGGTCCTGCCAAAACCCTCTCCTTGGAGAGAGCGCAGCCCCTCTGGTTCCCCAAGCAGTGCTTCCACCATGGCGGAGGAAACACTAAAACTGATGGCATGGTGGAAGCAGCTGCTTTTTAAAGGGGCGTTGTCACGCAGTGTTTCCTGTCTAAGAGGTGGAGCTACGCTCTCTCCAAGGTGCTGTCCTGAAAGGCGAAGGGAGAAAAAAAACCCACACACACACCACACAACAGCACCAATCAATATCCCCATAGACATCACACACAGATACAACCATGGGGAGTGCCAAGCCCCTTCTATAAAATAAGGGACTTGGTCTCTCCCCCCCCCACACCACCTAGAGGGGTGGTTCCCCTCCACCACAAGAACCATGGTAGGAGAGGGAAATCCTAGGCAGAGAGGACCCTTCTCCAGGGTGCCCTTACCTTCGGATGGCTGGAGCTGGCATCGCTGAGCGCTGTCTGAGCGCCTGCTTCCGACATGCTGGTGCTGCTGCCTGTGGAGTGTTCACACCGCCTGTGCTGTGATCAGACTCGTCTCCAGCCTCTGCCCAGCCCCCTATCAGCCCCGCGACCCATAAGTCGCAGGTCAGAGGGAAACTCCCCCCCCCCCCCCCACTGGAAATTACATCACCCACCGTCCAGCCCACCTGGTTCCACTCTGCGGCCTGTACCCTGTACAGGGGGAACAGTGAAGCTACCCTGCCAACAGCCCTGTGGCAGTGATAGCAGGCCCCCGGTCTTCCACCTGCACTCGGCAAAGCTGGGGAGGCAAAACATGCGGCTGGCGAGTACCATGCCACTGCCCTGGGACAACCCCTGTCTCCTAAACAGGGACTAAAAATACAGCCCCCAGTCTGACTGGCTTAGGCCTGGTCCCTGAGCAGAGTCTCCCCAACGGGGGAAACACAAATAACTGAGGCTGGCAGGGGGAGGTGAAAATTTATGGGGACTGACGCAGTGTTTCCAAAGGAAGAGGAGGAGCCAAGATCTCATTGCGGCTGTCCTGAAAGATGGGGAGAGAAAAATAAAATAAAAACCACCTTGTCTGTTTCCATCCGATACGATCTGCTAGACGGATGGGGGGGGGGGGGGGGGGGCCAGCTTCCCATCAGTCTGCTTTTGGCAGATAGGATGCAGGCGGGTGTAAAGGGACACATGCCATTTGCTCATGTAAAAAGGGGCCTAAAGCCTTGTTCACTCAGGGCATACACCCCTGCAAGGCCATGTTTACCTGTACAGAGATGCACAGGTGTTCCTTCAATGGAATTTTGTATGTAGCAACTGCATGAACAGCCATTGCTCCCAATTTGACATCCATGTAGGTCCAGCTGCATGTCCCTGAGTTCATACTGTCTGCATGCGGGGTTGTGCACCCACACGGATGTCAAGATTGGGAGCAGCAGTTATGCCTGTGCAGGCATTGCATCCCAATTGACATAAATGGGACTACCTGCACAAAACACCTGGGCATCCCCCCATGCAGGTAAACATGGCCCTCCAAGTACACACACTTTAGTACGCCACATGTGAACAACGATGCTTAACCACTTGCTTACTGGGCACTTAAACCCCCCTCCTGCCCAGACCAATTTTGAGCTTCCAGCGCTGTCGCACTTTGAATGACAATTGCGCGGTCATACAACACTGTACCCAAATGAAATTTTTATCATTTTTTTCCCACAAATAGAGCTTTCTTTTGGTGGTATTTAATCACAGCTGGGGTTTTTATTTTTTGCTAAACAAACAAAAAAAGATGGAAAATTTTGAAAAAAAAAAAAAACATGTTTAATAGTTTGTTATAAAATTTTGCAAACAGGTAATTTTTCTCCTTCATTGATATGCACTGATGAGGCGGCACTGGTGGGCACTGATGAGGCGGCACTGGTGGGCACTGATGGGCTGCACTGATGGGGACAGTTAAGGCGGCACTGGTGGGCACTGATAGGCTGCACTGATGGGGACAGTTAAGGCGGCACTGATGGGGGGGCACTGATGGGCGGCACCGATGGGTGGCACCGTGGGCACCGATGGGTGGCACCGTGGGCACCGATGGGTGGCACCGTGGGCACCGATGGGTTAATATGGTGGGCACTGGTAGGCAGCACTGCTGCCTATTGCTTTTTGTTATAACATCGCCGTGATCGGGACTGATGTCCCGATCACGGCCGCCGGTGATCGGGTTTTTTTTTTCCTCCTCACGCTGTCAGCGCGAGGAGGAAAAATAGCCGATTACCGGCTCTGTTTACATCACATGATCAGCTGTCATTGGCTGACAGCTGATCATGTGGTAAGGGGTTGGGACCAACCCCTTACTCTGATCTGTGATCAGGCGAGTCTCATAGACTCGCTGATCACCGAGCGCGCCCTGCAGGGGGCGCGCAGGCCGCTCGTGCACGGGACGACGTCAATGGACGTAGTCCTGGCAATTTAGATCCGCGCTGTTGCCGTCATTTGGCAATGGCCCGGATCTGAAGCAGTTAAGTAGCAATTTTGTTATGTCGGGTTTGTGTGCACTAATGATTTTAGTGTATTTGTGAAAATAGTAATTTGATGAACATTTGCCTTATTGCAGGGCAAATAGAAAGCGAAAAAAAAAGTGCTATTTAAAATGTACAAATATTCATTATTAACTCAATACAGGTGTTAGCCAAATTTACAAAATTCCTACTAAATAAAGCTATGTATAAATCCACCAATAATGATTTTAGTGCATTTTTAGCAAAAATATTGTTTTGATGAATATTCGCACAAATATTGCAGGGCCCTAAAAATCAGTAGCACCTTTATTCTATTGGCCATGTGATTTCAGAAAATATATGGTTTGGAGGAGTCTTTAACCACTTCCGTCAAAACGTCACTTCTGCCCATAGCTATTAAAAAGGGCAAATTTTTTTTTTTTTTTTTTTTTTTTTAAATGACTTTTTTTAAAGTGAATCTCTTGTGAATTTAGAATTTTTTTTAAACGTCGCCTATGCAGATTAAGGGGAAAATTTTTTTATCGCCATTCCACGAGCGGGCGCAATTTGAAGCATGACATGTTGGGTATTAATTTACTGTTTTATTTTTCAATTCAAAAAAAGTGCGCTTGTAAGACCGCTGCACAAATACGGTGTGACAGGAAGTATTGCAACGACTGCCATATTATTCTCTATGGCGTTTGGGGGGGGCGGTATAATGTTTGGGGGTTCCAAGTAAAAAATTTTTTGTTTTGCCAAGAGGCCTGGTCCTTAAACGAAAGCTGTAAAGGAAAAAAAAAAAAAAAAAAAAAAAAAAAAGTTTTGATTTTATATTTAGAAGGAATTTTGTAAAACTTCCTGTGTTAGTATCTGCCAATGATGATTTTAGTGCATTTTTAGCAAAATCATTCTTTTGGTAAACATTTGCACAAATATATCAACAGGTCCCAAAAATCTGTGGCACCTTATTTTTATTTCACTGGCCATGTGCTTTCAGAAACTAAAAACTAGCGACCGGACATTTTTAAACCCTTCCTGCGCAGGTTTTTTTTAGCTTTCAGCATGGTCACACTTTGAATGACAATTGCACAGTCATGCAGCACTGTACCCATATGCGGTTCTGGGAGGACATCATACAACACCCTTCCAGAACTGGATGATCGTGGTGTAGCAGGCATTTGGTTATAGTTGCAAATATGAACAGTATTTATTGGTGTGTGACTTGTCATGCGCCTTTGGGTCCAAAGTCGCATGACACGTGAATGGGGCCTTATATGGGATGAAGCATTGTAAGTTGCAATATTTTTATTTCTCGTTAGAAAAGTACTTCAATAATTTCCATAAAACAAGCCTTGGCCCCAAATAGACATAATGTGCTTTGAAGATTTCATACAGCTTTGGTTACTGTAATATTTGACATGCCTGCATAACATAGCATGTAATTATAAAGGACGATGTTCACATTACCTCTTTTTCGGGTTTTAAAACGCTGGCCAGATAGCGTTGGCTTTTGTTGCTTTTGATTATTCATAAAAAAGTTGCCCTGCAAAATAAAGACAGTTACGATTAGAAACATTATGCGGAACGCGTTCTACTTACCCACATAAAGTAAATACATAATTATACAGTGACTGGTTTGCATGCAAACAGCATTTCCTTTCAAAATACGCGGAACTTGAATTGTGTTTTTTCAGCTTAAGCTCATTGTGTTAGTCTATTGTGACTTAGATCAGATCACATTTTATGGCAAATTACAGAATACCAGTTCATTCCAAGGGGTTCACATACTTTTTTGCCACTATATTCACAAATTACAACCCCAGTTCCAAAAAAGTTAGGATGCTATGCAAACGCTAAACCATGTAATGGTTTGCAAATCAAGATTATCAGTATCTCAGAAGTAAAAATGAGCAGAGGTTCACCAATCTGAAAAGCTGCGTCTAGAAAGCAAACAATTTCAGATTAATGTTCCAACATAAAATTGCAAAGGACTTTGAATATATTATAACCTACACTACATAATATCCGAAGAGTCATGCCGCGTACACACGAGCGGACTTTACGGCAGACTTTGCCCGGCGGACTTTGACGTACTTTACGACGGACTTTTTGAATGAACGGACTTGCCTACACACAATCCACCAAAGTCCGTCAAATTCGTACGCGATGAAGTACGACTGGACTAAAACAAGGAACTTCATAGCCAGTAGCTGCCCTAGCGTGGCTTTATGTCTGTCGAACTAGCATACAGACGGCAGACTTTGACCGGACTCGATTGACGGAATAATTTAAAACATGTTTCAAATCTAAGTCCGTCCAACTTTTGAGAAAACAAAGTCCGCTGGAGCCCACACAAGATCGAATTGTCCGACCAAATCCCGTCCGCCGGGCAAAGTCTGCCGTAAAGTCCGCTCGTGTGTACGCGGCAGAGAATCTGGAGAAATCTGTGCACAGGGACAAGGCCAAACTCCAATAGTGCACGTGATCTTTGGGCTGTCAAAACAGCACTGCATTAAAAACCAGGCATGATTCTGTGATCTAGATTACTGCATGGGCTCAGGAATACTTCCAAAAAATAAAATGTCTGAACACCATTTACTGTGCCAGCCAAAATGTATGTAAACCCTCACCTTGTAAGGCCTCTTGCACACTGCAGCTTGGAAAAAAAAAAAAAAAAAAAAAAAAACTCAGTACAGTTTTTTTTATTTATTTTTTTTACCCTGAGCTTTTCTACCCTTTAAAAGGGTGAAGAGAAGACCACAGATAAAGAAACTTATGCAGGAGGATTTGTTTCATCTGAAGCTGTATGTAGGAGGATTTGTTTCACTGGGTATATGTGGGGGTTTACGTCAGATATCTATGCAAGTCGCACCTGAAAGCGCAAATATAGCACAGGAAATTTCTCTCAAATCAGCGCGGCGCAAGTCGGATTAACCCCCGATCTGAACCGTTCCATTGCCAACAATAGGGCGCGATGTGTCCTGCGATTTGAAAATGTCAAATTACACGACAAGTTGCACCGGTGTGAATGGGGACTTACTGATGGAGTTTACATCAGCTGATCTCTTAAAGGATAAATTCACCTTTCATTACATGTTACACCCATATTCAGGGTGCAACATGTTATGAAAGCACCGGCCCCTGACCCCCCCCCCCCCCCTCTCCATGAGCGCTAGCGGAGGATCTTCTCCTCCGATAGCTGTCAAAATTTAAAACAAACACGTGGCTGTGTAGCTGCTGACCTAGTTTTTTGGTGAGAGACTGGCGCTCCTCTAAGCTGGCCATACACTGAACAGCGCGAATTTCAATCAGTGTTTGGCTTCCTCTGAGGCAAGTCAATTATTTAAATCAAAAGTCTGCCAAAGTGACATGTCAGAAAATTTGTGGACACTCACTGGCTGCAGCCAATCAGCTGCAACCAATGATCAGTGTATTATGGCAGCAGTTTGTCTGGATGAGGAATCTGCCCCCCCCAGTGGAGCTTCCTATAGCAGCATCCTATGCATTCCCAGTCTGAAAAAAAAATAAAGTCGAGGTACCGATTAGAATCTCCCTACCCAATTTAATTACTAAACCATGAGCTGGGTAATGAGCAAATAATATCTTGATTACTGTACAAACAGGTCTTTTATATAGTCTGTGTCCCCCCCCCCCCCCCCCACACCTCAATAGGACCAAGTGCAAGGGGCCGAGCCACTCTGAATAGATAGGCTTACTTTAGGGGGCACTAGCTAGGACCACCGTCAGGGAATCCTAGAACAGAAGGAAGATCAGAGCTGCTCTGTGAAAAAAAACATTTCACTGAGTAGGCAAGTATAACATGTTTATAAAAAAAATATATATATATATATATATATCTTTCATTTAGAATCCCTAACTCAGATCTCTTTAGAGACCGTCACAACTGGGTTTATGGAAGAACCTGAATATTCAGTCTAAAAATTAAAGGTCCTCCCACCCCACGAAAAATTTAAAGTCAGCAGCTACAAATACTGCAGCTGCTGACTTAATATATGGACACTCACCTGTCCAGGGAACCCACGATGTCAGCACAGCCGGTTCCCTACAGCATATTCGAAGCGCACTGCGCTTTCTACATGGCCCAGCTGCGGAGGAAGGGCGCAAGTTTTGCCCTGGCACTGTCTCTGGAAGTGGGGAGGGGACTTGTCAAACACAGGTCCCGTTCCCCCCTGAAAGGAGATGAATAAGTGGAAATTCCACTTTTGTATATCTTCCTTGTTTAGTTGGCTTTACTTTGACTTCACCTCAAGTAAGATGTGAAAGGTCACCTCGCGTCTTACATTTTCCCATAAACTACATGGATTCCCAATGTATTAACAGTGATCAAATGGAGAATTTTAAAGATAAATTGTCAAAAAGAACCAGCTGCAGGTAAACTGTATACACCTAAAAAAAAAAAAAAAAAAAAAAAGTACCCAAACATACCTGGTTCAAGTTCTTGGTCTACAGTTAAAGCCAAGAGCGAAGCTATTAAACAGGCACAGCTTGCCAATGACTTTACTGCTTCTGGTAAAATCATACTGGCCAATCAGGCAGCCCATCAGTTATGGGCCAATAAGAATAGGTGGGAGGTGGAGTCTGCAATAGGTATATGAGGGCACCTGCAGTATTTATTTTGGATTAGACAGTTCTCAATAAGGATGTCTTGTTTGATGTCAGTATCTAGGCACAGACACTACAATACAGCATGTAAAGTCAGGCAGTCCTGCATTCTCTCAGTATGTCCAGTATGAATTGCCCCAATCTGTGCCAGGGTCACTTTAAAGGGGCTTTGACTAACACGGAAATCCCACATTTCCTTGCCCTGCCCAAACAGAGCAACCTTTTTTTCTTTGGACTTCAATAACCAGATAATACGCCTTTGTTTACAGACAGGGATTGCCATGTCCATAAACATGATTATTGTGCAAGATCTGCAACTACTTCTGATGTCTTCACATCTGCTTGGATGCTAAAGCACTTCAGGCAGGATTTGTTATGTAAATGCCCCCCCACCTACACACTGCATGAAGTGCAAAAAACTGGGGGTAAGGCAATATATTCTCACCTTTACCACCTTCTGTAGCACTGGAGGTGAAGTCACCCTCCTGTGCCAAGAGGCCTGGGAACGCAGAGTAAATCCGCACAAGACCACAGCACATTGCAGGGCAATGCTATTGTAACGTTTAGGCCACTCCGCATTTCCTGGCATCTTAGAAAATGTCATCACCCCTTGCACTAGAGGTCAGGTAAAGGTGGACTATTTAGCAATCCCCTCGTCCCCCAGTTTTTTTTTTGCACTTGATCTCTGCCTGTAAATGGGTGACATCAGATGTCTAGTGGATAATTGGCCTGCCTGTGAGGATTTACTAATGTAAGCCCTGGCAATATACAGATGGTGGTAGGCTTGAGCATGCTCGGAATCAGAGTCTGTTTGACAGGTTGTCAAGGGGGGATAGAGAAAAAAAAAAAAAAAAAAAAAAAAAGTATTCTATATATTACAGAAAAGACACAAGTCTCATATGCAATAAAAAGCTTACCTGTCTGGTGGCTCCTTTTTTGTTCCACTTTAAGCCTAGGTTCAGACTACTGCGATGCGGGAACCAGCGCCGGTTCCCGTATCCCTTCTCTCCGACAGGCAGTTCACAATGCCCTCTGCAAACCGCTGCAGGTGTCAATACAATGTTAATGATATCCCCCAGAACGGTTCACGGATAGCAGTGCAAATTGTGGATTTGTACAGGAATCAGAATGCATGGGTGAGAACACCCATGCGATCCGATTCCAGTGCGGAGAAAAAAAAGTCCTTGCACCTCTTTCTGTGTGAACTCGCATTGCTCAGACATCGCATGTGATTGGCACCTGCAGTGTGGGTGTAAATCACATGCGATGTCTGAGATTGCACTAGTCTGAACCTAGGCTAAAGCCCCTCCCTAGAATACATGTGTGGGCATACTTAACCACTTGCCGACCGCCTCACGCCTATATACGTGAGCAGAATGGCACGGGCAGGCAAAATCACGTACCCGATACGTGATGCCTTCCCGCGGGCGGGGGGGGGTCGATCGGACCCCCCCCCCGGTGCCAGCGGCGGTCGGCTTTTGTCTGGCAGCGATCAAAGATGAGGGGGAGGCCATCCGATCGGGGGCCCCCCCCTCGCGATTGCTCCCAGCCAATGAGAAACATCCTCTGCCTCTGTATAGTACACAGAGGCAGAGGATGTGATGTCATCTCTCCTCGGCTCGGGAGTTTCCGTTCCAGCGCCGAGGGGAGAAGACATGTGAGTGCACCAACACTACACAACACAGTAGAACATGCCAGGCACACAAAACACCCCGATCCCCCCCCCCCCGCAATAACCCCCCCCCCCGTCACAAACTGACACCAAGCAGGTTTTTTTTTTTTTTTCTGATTACTGCATAGTGTCAGTTTGTGACAGTTAGAAGTGTTAGGACAGTGAGTATTACCCCCCTGTAGGTCTAGGGTACCCCCCTAACCCCCCCTAATAAAGTTTTAACCCCTTGATCACCCCCCGTCACCAGTGTCACTAAGCGATCATTTTTCTGATCGCTGTATGAGGCTGGGTTCACACTGGTGCGACACGACACCCGTCCTACTTTGGATCCGACTTTGCCCTGCGACATGAAGCCGGCATATGTCCGACTTTCAATGAACGGGGATCAGACTTGGATCCCCGCCAATGCCCGGCACTGTGTTTGGTATGAATCTTTAGGCGGAACTCCGCGCCAAATTTTAAATAAAAAACCGGCATGGGTTCCCCCTCCAAGAGCATACCAGGCCCTTGGGTCTGGTATGGACCTTGAGGGGAACCCCCTACGCCGAAAAAACGGCGTGAGGGTCCCCCCCAATCCATACCAGACCCTTATCCGAGCACACAGCCCGGCCGGACAGGAATGGGGGTGGGGACGAGCGAGCGCCCCCCCCCCCCCCCCTCCTGAGCCGTACCAGGTCGCATGCCCTCAACATGGGGGGGGTTGGTGCCTTGGGGGAGGGGACGCACTGCGGCCCCCCCACCCCAAAGCACCCTGTCCCCATGTTGATGAGGACAAGGGCCTCTTCCCGACAACCCTGGCCGTTGGTTGTCGGGGTCTGCGGGCGGGGGGCTTATCGGAATCCGGGAGCCCCCTTTAATAAGGGGGCCCCCAGATCCCGGCCCCCCACCCTATGTGAATGAGTATGGGGTACATCGTACCCCTACCCATTCACCTAGGGAAAGTGTCAATTAAAAAAAAAAAAAAAAAAAAAACACTACACAGATTTTTAAAGTAATTTATTAGACAGCTCCGGGGGTCTTCTTCCGACTTCGGGGGTTTCTCCGGTTCTTCTCCACGCTCTCCGGATCTTCTGCTCTTTTGCTATAGCGGAGGAGCCAGGTCTTCTGCCTTCTTTTCTTCTGATGTTGACACGACGCTCTCTCCGGCTGGAATGCTCTCTGTGCGCTCTGCTATGGCTTATATAGGCGGTGACCCCGCCCCCTTATGCCGTCACAGTCCCTGGGCATGCTGGGACTGTGACGTTTTAGGGGGCGTGGTCATCACCCGAGGACCACGCCCCCTTATGCCGTCACAATCCCAGCATGCCCAGGGATTGTGACGGCATAAGGGGGCGGGGTCACCGCCTATATAAGCCATAGCAGAGCGCACAGAGAGCATTCCAGCCGGAGAGAGCGTCGTGTCAACATCAGAAGAAGAGAAGAGGGCAGAAGGCAGAAGACCTGGCTCCTCCGCTATAGCAAAAGAGCGGCAAAAGAGCAGAAGAGAGCGGAGGAGCCCGGCAGAAGATCCGGAGAGCGTGGAGAAGAACCGGAGAGAGACCCCCGAAGTCGGAAGAAGACCCCCGGAGCTGTCTAATAAATTACTTTAAAAATCTGTGTAGTGTTTTTTTTTTTTATTGACACTTTCCCTAGGTGAATGGGTAGGGGTACGATGTACCCCATACTCATTCACATAGGGTGGGGGGCCGGGATCTGGGGGCCCCCTTATTAAAGGGGGCTCCCGGATTCCGATAAGCCCCCCGCCTGCAGACCCCGACAACCAACGGCCAGGGTTGTCGGGAAGAGGCCCTTGTCCTCATCAACATGGGGACAGGGTGCTTTGGGGTGGGGGGGCCGCAGTGCGTCCCCTCCCCCAAGGCACCAACCCCCCCCATGTTGAGGGCATGCGACCTGGTACGGCTCAGGAGGGGGGGGGGGGGCGCTCGCTCGTCCCCACCCCCATTCCTGTCCGGCCGGGCTGTGTGCTCGGATAAGGGTCTGGTATGGATTGGGGGGGGACCCTCACGCCGTTTTTTCGGCGTAGGGGGTTCCCCTCAAGATCCATACCAGACCCAAGGGCCTGGTATGCTCTTGGAGGGGGAACCCATGCCGGTTTTTTATTTAAAATTTGGTGCGGAGTTCCCCCTCAAGATCATCAGAGCACAAGTCGCGTGCCGAAGTCGGATCATGCGAGACGGCGATCCGACTTCAATGATAGTCAATAGGCTGAAGTAGGATCAAAGTCGGACCAAAGTAGTACAGGGAGCATTTCTAAAGTCGGAACGACTTGTGTCGGACCAGTTAGGACGGCTCCCATAGGGAAACATTGAATTTCACACGTCATGCGACATGAGCTCCCAATGTCGGAGCGTTTGTCGGACCAGTGTGAACCCAGCCTGAGTGTCACTGGTTCCGCTAGTTAGGGACGTAAATATTTAGGTTTGCCGTCAGCGTTTTATAGCGACAGGGACCCCCATATACTACCTAATAAATGTTTTAACCCCTTGATTGCCCCCTAGTTAACCCTTTCACCACTGATCACCGTATAACTGTTACGGGTGACGCTGGTTAGTTCGTTTATTTTTTATAGTGTCAGGGCACCCGCCGTTTATTACCGAATAAAGGTTTAGCCCCCTGATCGCCCGGCGGTGATATGCGTCGCCCCAGGCAGCGTCAGATTAGCACCAGTACCGCTAACACCCACGCACGCAGCATACGCCTCCCTTAGTGGTATAGTATCTGAACGGATCAATATCTGATCAGATCTATACTAGCATCCCCAGCAGTTTAGGGTTCCCAAAAACGCGGTGTTAGCGGGATCAGCCCAGATACCTGCTAGCACCTGCGTTTTGCCCCTCCGCCTGGCCCACCCAAGTGCAGTATCGATCGATCACTGTCACTTACAAAACACTAAACGCATAACTGCAGCGTTCGCAGAGTCAGGCCTGATCCCTGCGATCGCCAACAGTTTTTTTGGTAGCGTTTTGGTGAACTGGCAAGCACCAGCCCCAGGCAGCGTCAGGTTAGCGCCAGTACCGCTAACACCCACGCACGCACCGTACACCTCCCATAGTGGTAAAGTATTTGAACGGATCAATATCTGATCAGATCTATACTGGCGTCCCCAGCAGTTTAGGGTTCCCAAAAACGCAGTGTTAGCGGGATCAGCCCAGATACCTGCTAGCACCTGCGTTTTGCCCCTCCGCCCGGCCCACCCCACCCAAGTGCAGTATCGATCGATCACTGTCACTTACAAAACACTAAACGCATAACTGCAGCGTTCGCAGAGTCAGGCCTGATCCCTGCGATCGCTAACAGTTTTTTTGGTAGCGTTTTGGTGAACAGACCTCACTTTTTTTTTTTCGTCATTCAATCACTTGGGACAAAAAAAAAAAAAATATTCAATGGGTTCAACGTGCCTCTCAGCAATTTCCTTGGGGTGTCTACTTTCCAAAATGGGGTCATTTGGGGGGGTTTTGTACTGCCCTGCCATTTTAGCACCTCAAGAAATGACATAGGCAGTCATAAATTAAAAGCTGTGTAAATTCCAGAAAATGTACCCTAGTTTGTAGACGCTATAACTTTTGCGCAAACCAATAAATATACGCTTATTGACATTTTTTTTACCAAAGACATGTGGCTGAATACATTTTGGCCTAAATGTATGACTAAAATTTAGTTTATTGGATTTTTTTTATAACAAAAAGTAGAAAATATCATTTTTTTTTCAAAATTTTCGGTCTTTTTCCGTTTATAGCGCAAAAAATAAAAAACGGCAGAGGTGACCAAATACCATCAAAAGAAAGCTCTATTTGTGGGAAGAAAAGGACGCAAATTTCGTTTGGGTACAGCATTGCATGACCGCGCAATTAGCAGTTAAAGCGACGCAGTGCCGAATTGTAAAAAGTGCTCTGGTCAGGAAGGGGGTAAAATCCTCCGGGGCTGAAGTGGTTAATGAAACCTTAAAAAAAAAAAAAAAAAAAAAAGCCAGAGGGCCTTATATTTAGTACCCCTCGTGTACATTACCAGCAATTGGGTAAAAGTGTTTAGCAGTACCTCTAAACTGCTTAGTCATCAAGACCTGTGACCGATGGAGGTTTGGGAAGCAAAAATGACAAGTTTCCACAGAGTTATTTCAGTCTTATCAAGACAGCTGTACCCTGGATGTGACTGAGGCGCATACAAAAACAGAGGAACTGCACCCCGCTTACCTACAATTACTGTTCTACCAGATAACTGCAAAAAAAAAAAAAAAAACAAAAACACAACCCCCCAACACACGCACACAGACTTACTGGTCCATAGGCTCCAGCGTTAGCCTCCTGGCAGCCAAAAAAGTGTTCCTAACCAATTTCCTCCAAAGGCTGCCATCCGGACACAAGATCCCCCCCACAGGAGCGGGCGAGTAATGGGTCTATGCAACCTGGCACAATCCCACAGCATGCCTGCACAAAATCCAGAAAAACCTGTGTGCAGAGACACTGCAAGCCTGTGCATGGGCCCATAGACTGGCAGAGATCTGATGCCTTCTGTGCACCCATGCCACTGGTCTCCACCAGGTTCTATAGAGCTGCAGCAGTTTGCACTTGTGTGAGATATGCATCAATTTCGCATCATCTCCACCCAGGTGAGGAATTAGGAAGTGAGAAATGGAAAGACTCAATCGAAAACTTAGGTGCAAAAAAATAAATAACCACATTTCTCCGGGGCTCGTTCAAACAGGAGGTTTTCTATCCCCCTGTGAAAAGTGGTCCATGGTAGATTGCTTTTCAGGGTGGTCAAGCAGTAGCTGTCAGGCATTCAGGAAGGGACACTGCCGTCTACTGAATGTTCATTTGGCTTCCTAGCCAATGAGAGACTTTCTATTGCAATCCCGTACTGCAACTGCACAGCAGTCCAGCTCACAGTTTGTGTGTGGCACTATTCAGCTACGGGCCCGTTCACATTAGGATGCAGTACAGGAAATCCAGGTTCCCGTGCGGCTTCATGCACTGCCTTTGCGATCTGCCGCAGGGGTCAGTGCAAAGTAACCACCCCAAACGCAGTGAGTTTGCCAACATGGTACAAAAGTACCATGCGATACGGTTGCTGTGCATTCGCATGCACTATTTTAGCTGCAGTGCGATTTTAGCCCACTCAAAAGCAAACAGGGCTGAAATAGCATTGTACAGAACTGCATGCAAATTGCACAGGAGCCACATAGAATTTCTGTACAGTGCCTAGTGTGAATGGGTTATTAAAGGAGAAGTTTGGGGTTTGAAAATTTACTTACACACTCACCTCTATGGTGCAGCCTTGTGTGATGCTACATGCAGCTGTTCCACATTGGCTCTTAGAACTGAGCAATCACCTGGCCGCTAGTCACTCACTTCTCGTCACCAATTTCTGCTGTGCCCCTTCAACGCTCACTGGAGTGCCAAGCTGGTGAGAGGCGGGGTGCAGCTGACTCTAGTTTCCAACTCTGCGTTGAGAGTAGGGCTGAAACAACTAATCGATTATGAAATGAATCGATTACTATTTTCATAATCGATTAATCGGCCAGTAACATAATAGGATTAAAAAAACTAAAACGAGCCCTTTATAGTACAAAAAGAGCAAATAATCGCTAGTGTAGATGTTACTTTCACAGTTCTACAGTAATAAAATAAACCCCTTACAGTAGTGATTATCTGCTTTTTTTTTTTTTATTTTTTTTTTGTACGTCAATGGAGAAGCTGCAGAAAAGCATTTAATGCGTTTTTGCAGCAATTTGTGTTTTTTAATGTGCCCAACAATAAATTGGCCAAAAAAAATGCAAAAACGCAAATCGCAGCAAAATCACGTGCGTAAAAATCAAAACGCACTGCAGAAACAGATCAAAAGAAAACTGCCTAGGTATGTAGCGAGCCTTATTCTGGCCACACCGATCAATTTTCAGACGAGAACATTCAGACGAAAAATCTTTGTACATTCGCTGAATGAAAGAATGTTGTTTGAAATTTTCACTTGTTTTTAACATTCTGTTTTTAAAATGAATGTAATTTCTGAATGAAAACCACATACACTGAAAATTCCTTTGACCAAGAAGTTCTCTTTCCATATTTTCCCGTCACTGTGGTTGAAAACGAATGTCGACTTGACCCCATTAACGATTAGAAAATCGAACGAACGTTCTTAAAATGAAATGTTTTTTTGAAGGAAGACATTTGATCTCTGAGTCTGATAATATTTATCAGATTCACCCTTTAATAGTATGTACAGTATATCTCTTCTCTAATAGTACATACAGTATATCTGTTCTGTCATGCTCAGGTGGATTAGATATTTTGCTCCCTAACCATATAGTTGGGTATTTATATTTACCACTGCATAGAGATATTTAAGAATAAAATTGCCTTTTTTTAAAACTTTACATATTAACTAAATTATACACCACACTTTTTTTTTTTTAAGGTTATTAACCGATTAATCGAAACAATAATCGGCCAACTAATAGATTATGTTGAGAGGTGGAGCCAGTCATCAATCAGGCAGCTGGTTGAATCCCAACAATATAGCCGGAATCTTTCCAGAGCCTGGAGCCGATCTAGGATATCAGCTGATGGCGGCTAATAGCATGCTGTCAGCGGATTCTGGGTCACATGAGCGCAAAAGTGAGTGCACTCCTGAGACCCTCCATAGAAGCAAGGGCTAAATGCCCATTCACACCACAAAAACGTCCTCTGTGTGTTTTTAATCGCATTTTGAGGTGCTCTGGTGCGTTTTATTTTTCCTGTGTTCCAGTACAATTCTGTGCAGGAAAAAGAAAATAAAAAAGCAGCACGTTGTACTTTCTTTTCTGGAACTGAAACACACTGGTGTATACTATGCAATTGGAACCCATATATAACCTACTTTCCATGCGTTTGGGGGGGGGGGGGGGGGGGGGGATGAAACACACAAACATATTATATTTAAATCTCTGCAGTTGGTTTTGCACAGAGCAGCCTGGACCATCCACTTCTTGGGTCCCTCTTTGCTGCTCCTGGCCCCTCCCTCCTATTCAGTGCACCCACAGTCAGCAGCTTCCTATGGGGTACTGGAGCGTAGTCACAGCTCCGTGTGTCCATTCAGACACGGAGCTCTGAGCCCCCGCCCTAGATGACTGCTACGGGAGCCTATGGCATCGCTGCTGTGTCTCAGCCAATCAGGAGAAGTGTCCCGGACATTGTTGGAGAGTGATGGGGCGCCGAGTGGCTGCTGCTCACAGAATTTTTTTTTTATCCTAATACATTGATTTAAAAAAAAAAAAAAAAAAAATTCTGCCTTTACAACTCTTAACCCAACCAGCCGCAGTTATACTGTGGAAGGATGGCTCCCCTAGGCGAGCCATCGTAGGTGTACTTCGGCTCTTTAAGACAATGTAGCAGGCGTACGCCCGCAGCATGTCCCCAGAGCAGACACGCGTGCCCAGCGGGAGCGATGACCGCCAAGCATCCATAATCGCTCGTGAGAGCGAGAACCGGGATCTGTGTGTGTAAACACACAAATCCCGGTTCTGTCAGGGGAGAGGAGAGAGATCACGTGTTACTACCAAGTAGGAACAACAATCTCTCTCCTCCTCTAGTCAGCCACACTCCCCCCACGGTTAAAAACACACTAGGGAACACAGTTAACCCCTTGATCGTCCCCTAGTGTTAACCCCTTCCCGTGGCAATTATACAGTGGCTATTTATAGCTCTGATCGCTGTATAGATGCCACTAGCCCCAAAAGTGTCCATCTCAATGTTGCAGTCCCAATAAAAAATAAATATAATAAAGTGCCATAAATCTATCACCTATAACTTTTGCTCAAACCAATCGATACATGCTTATTGCGATTTTTACCAAATACATGTAGAAGAATACATATTGGATTTAGGATTTATCGGCCTAAATTGATGTAGAAATTAGTTTTACATTTTTTCTTTGAATATTATAGTAAAAAAGTACAAAATGTGTTTTTTTAATTTTCAAAATTGCCTATTTTGTTTATAGTGCAACAAATACCGCAGAGGTGATCAAATACCACCAAAAGAAAGCTCTATTTGTGGGGAAAAAAAACATCATAAATTTTGTTTGGGTACAATGTTGCACAACCGCGCAATTGTCAGTTAAAGCGACACAGTGCCGTATCACAAACAATGATCTGGTCAGGAAGGGGTAAATTCTTCCGGGGATGATGGGGCCAAGGCAGCCCACATACGCTACAATCTGACTGCACAATCGCCTTTAGATCAACCAATGACTATGTAGTGCGTGGTCCTACCTGACTGGATAGGATTAAGCAGGTTCTCATATTACAAAGTTTTCCTAAATCTAAAAATTAAAAATCGGCATGGCTAGACTAACACGATTAGGACGGGTGCAGATAGTAGTAGCAGGAATCAGACTTTGCCGCGGCTCTCAGCGGGGAGGTGCGGTCACCGGCCCCGTTCACTACAATGTCAAGTCGCCAGAGGCTGCATCTTTTCGCAGCCCTCTGTGCAGCCAGTGATAACCTGCAGTGATCGCTGGACACACACATACAAAGTGCATCTGGCAGCGATCACTCCACCTAAATCGCTAACATGGAGGACATCAGGGAATACCCTGCAGCCGGTGGCATCCTGTCATTACAGCAAACGGAGCCGGCAGTCGCACCTACCCAGAGAAAATTTAAAAAAATAAAAAAAAAAACCTGCAGATTCCTGCCACTACTATTTGCACCGGTCCTAATCATCTGTGTCAATGTAGCCCAAGAAGGAGGGGGATTGATGGGGGAAGAGGAAGGGGCCTCATATGAACTGTCCAGGTCAGGCCCCAGATTGTATTGTGCGTGTGATGTAGGGGGTCAGGCCCCAGATTGTAACGTGTGTGATGTAGGAGGTCAGGCCCCAGATTGTATTGTGCGTGTGATGTAGGGGGTCAGGCCCCAGATAATTGTAACGTAGGGGGTCAGGCCCCAGATAATTGTAACGTAGGGGGTCAGGCCCCAGATAATTGTAACGTAGGAGGTCAGGCCCCAGATAATTGTAACGTAGGAGGTCAGGCCCCAGATAATTGTAACGTAGGAGGTCAGGCCCCAGATAATTGTAACGTAGGAGGTCAGGCCCCAGATAATTGTAACGTAGGAGGTCAGGCCCCAGATAATTGTAACGTAGGAGGTCAGGCCCCAGAATACACACACATGTGAGAGGCTGTGTACACATGTAATATGTATACATATTAGTATACACAGGGGGTACAGGACACTATCACCCTTGTATAGAAGGGTCCATTACATACGGAGGGGGTGTCAGATAGACACCCACCCCCCGATATCACTACGTTCATCCTATAGACAGAAAGTCAGCAGCTCCCCCCACCAACCGGGCCTAGCCGGCAACCTCCGTCCACAAAGCCTTCCCACGCACGTCCCACAGCGCCCCTTGTACCGGGCGGCTCCCTCCCCCACATGGCTCTTACCGAATGTAAGTCAGGCAGGAAACGGGCCAGAGACGGGGCGGGCAGTAACGGGAAACAAGTACAGGCCTCGTCCAAGAATTCTTCCTGTGCTGTTCGACGGCCAGAAAAAGAGAGAGAGGCCGGAGTACCGCCCAGCTACGTCACCGGAGGCGGGGAAAGGGAAGGGCGAGACCATTGAGGCCAAACATTCGAGGGGGGAAGCGGAATTGCGGTGTTTTAAAATATGCCAGATTTGTATTATATATGCGTGGTTGTGTCACCATTTACTAATGGCACCGCCGTATTTAATCGTCCTGAGATGAAAGGGAGAGGAAGCTGAGCTGTGTGTCTGATACACGATATAGGAGCGTGCCTCTGTGTGTGTGTGTGTGACGTAGAGTGTGTGGTGGTGGCGGATTGGAGGGTCGGAGGGTAATTATACGGGAGAGCTCAGGACCTGGATAGTGGGCGGGCTTTGCTTCCATCTTGGCCCATTGTTCCCATGGTGCTGTAGGCGGGGCTGTGATAGCTGAGAGAGAGGCGCACATAGGGAGCGGGGTGCTCCGTCCTGTCAGGGGAGATAATTTTATATATACATTTATATACGGGGTGCCAATGGGCTGTACACATTGTGGGGACTTCCTGTCTTTTTTGTGAGTGTGTCAGTTCCTGGAGTCCCCTCATCTTTTGTATGGCAGTACAGAGCTGGTGGTGTGTGATTTGTGTGAGGCCTATGTACTGTATAGTACTTCACAGAGTATATGGAACTACTATGACGTATGGACAGACAAATTGTTCACATGTGCACCAACACGCTGCGTTTAAGCTGCATTTTTTTTAAAGCCTTAAAACCGCCCTTCATCTTCTGCCATGAATATTACAATGGCTACACAGCCATAGTGTTGTGTTAAAGTGGAGGTCCACCCTAAAATAAAAAATGACATTAATATTCTCAAAAAAATATTTAAAAAAATGGGAAAAATTAAAAAAAATTTACTTACCAGAGACCCCTGTTGCTAGGCAGTCTTCCTAATCTGCCTCTTCCTATTCCGCGGCGCTGTTCCTTCAACTCCTCTTCGGCGAGCTGCCCCGTTGTCTTCTGGGACATGTGTTTGTCCCAGAAATCATTAGGGCCATTCACAGTGCGCCGCGTGACTCGCGCATGCGCAGTAGGAAACGGGCAGTGAAGCCGCAAGGCTCCACTGCCTGTTTCCCTTCCTTAAGATGGCAGTGCCGGCACCCGATCCGATGGACGGATCGGCCTCGGGGGCCGACATCACGGGCTCCCTGGACAGGTTAGTGTCCTTATTAAAAGTCAGCAGCTACAGTGTTTGTAGCTGCTGACTTTAAAAAAAGAAAAAAAAAAATTTTGGCTGTAACATCGCATTAACATTTAACCAGTCCCGGAAGGATTTAGCCACTTCCTGACCAGGCCATTTTTTGTGATATGGCACTGCATTACTTTGCCTGACAATTGCACGGTCGTGCAATGCTGTACCCAAATAACATTTATGTCCTTTTACCCACAAATAGAGCTTTCTTTTGGTGGTATTTGATCACCTCTGTAGTTTTTATTTTTTTTGCGCTATAAACAAAAAAGATCGTCAATTTTGGGAAAAAAACAATTTTTTTTACTTTCTGCTATAAAACACATCCAATACATTTTTTTTACAAATCTAATTTCTTCATCAGTTTAGGCCAATATGTATTCTGCTACATATTTTTGGTAAAAAAATCCCAATAGGCTTATATTGATTGGTTCGCGCAAAAGTTATAGCATCTACAAACTATGGGATATTTCTTTTTTGTTTTTTTTTTTATTTACTAATGGCAGCGATAAGCGACTTATAGCGGGACTGCAATATTGCAGCGGACAAATTGGACACCTGACACTTTTTGGGGACCACTGACACCAATACAGTGATCAGTGCTAAAAAAATTAATAAAAAAAATGCACTGTAACTGTACTAATGACACTAGCAGGGAAGGGGTTAACATCAGGGGCGATCGAGGGGTTAACTGTATGCCTAGGTTGTGCTTTCTAACTGTGGGGAGGTGCATTGACTAGTGGAAGGCAGAGATCCGTGTTCCTGCTTAGCAAAAAACACAGGATCAAAGCCTTTCCTGCTGACAGAACAACAATCTGCCTTGTTTGGAACACGAGCAGAGTGGCAGTCTGCCTGTGTAAACGATCGATGGGTCGGACATCAAGTCTGCCAGACCCGCTGATTGCCTCCCGCTGTGTCCAATCACAGCCAGAGCGGGTCGCCGGTGCCTCGCTCATGCACCCCAGACCTGGAAGTGTCAGATCACATACTAGGTACGTGATCTGGCACAGATCGGCAGCCCTGCCACAGTAAATGTATGTGGGGCAGTCACTAAGTGGTTAAGCAGCATGTCGCTTGTCAGCCACCTCCATTTATTTAAGTTCAGTGGTAGCGCATCCTATAGCATTTACAGCGCATTAGTGAAGCATGGACGCTGGGAGAGAGGCAGTGGAGGTTCCTATATCCCAGTATGCACTGGGAAATATTAGTGAACTAGGACAGAGGAACTCCAGACACTTCCTGGTTGTACAGAGTAGCCGTGTGGCAACACCATTTGCTTGTGTGCGGGCAAAAGCATGAAGTAAGCCAGCAATACTGCCAGTGCCAGGTAGGAGCAAAGGCATTGAGCGTTATTGCCAGTGGCAAAGCCTATTGTGTCATAAAGAGTCATTGACAGTAAGTGTCTCTGCAAGCAAGTGTGCCAGCAAATTTAGGTGCCAGAAAGTATCAAATCATCTTGCAGAGAAATCACAAAAATGTCTGCTATCACACCACAGCCTAAACACTCCTCAAGGCAGATCATTTCCTCTACATCCCTCCCCTTTTAAGCATTTTCCCCTAGAAAATCAAAACTTTCATGGGCGGTTGAAGAGTTTTCCAGATGCTTTTTATAGTGCTTCAAAAACGCTAAAAGGCTATAGTTTGAACAGACTGTTTTCCCAATTCTTATGGGCACATAAACCACCACGTCTCCACTACAAGATCTTAAGATTGGCTTAACCTTATGGAGGCATTGCTATACCAGATATTGTTGGATACTTCACCGCTTGTCATTTAAACAGAGTAATAGATTGGGATCGACATAGTCAGCTTAAACAATGGGTCATGATAGAATAGGCTACATCTTTAATCCCACTTGTGGCACTTCCCTGGTGTGCAATTAATGTCCCCAAAGACCTTAAAACCCACCCTACAATCAGAATAGCTTGGAAGATTTGTAGAAAGATATTTCCCATGGATGGAATTTTTGAAGGTTTTTCCCCATTCTTCCCTATTCTTGGAATTCCTTCCTTCTGACCTGGTTTGATAGATCCCGATTTTCAAAAGCTCATGATTGACAAAGTACTTAGGGTTAATCAATTAACCATGGGGGATTCTTGGCCTTTGATTGAAACAATGGATGTTCATCCTCAACTTCAATTTTTAGACTCCTGGCAAAAAAAACAGCTTTATTGATTTATGTCCAAACTCCCTCCAGCATCAAAGTTTAAACAAAACCTCACCTCCTTTAAAAGAGAATGTATGGCTACCACCCCGCTTAAATATTCTATTTCACTTATGTATAATGTTATCAACGCTCCCTCCAAGACCTTCAAACCATCTTTCATTGCTAAGTGGGAAAGTGACCTGCAATTATCTTTTACTCCTGACTAACTTGCCAAAATATTTTACTTTTCTCACAAAATCTTCATAAGTACCAAATATCAGGAACTGAACTATGGGATTCTGACAAGATGGTACTTGACTCTGGCTAAACTTAACCAGATACAGTTGTGCTCATAGGTTTACATACCCTGGCAGAATTTATGATTTCTTGGCCATGTTTCAGAGGATATGAATGATAACACAAAAACTTTTCTTTCACGCGTGGTTAGTGTTTGGCTGAAGCCATTTATTATCAATAAACTGTGTTTACTCCTTTTAACCACTTGACCACTGGGCACTTAAATCCCCTTAATAACCAGACCAATTTTCAGCTTTTGGTGCTCTCACATTTTGAATGACAATTACTCAGTCATGCAACACTGTATCTATATGAATTTTTTGTCCTTTTTTCACACAAATAGAGCTTTCTTTTGGTGGTATTTAATCACCGCTGGGTTCTTTATTTTTTGCGCTATAAAAGAAAAAAGACCGAAAATCTGTAAAAAAATAAATTTTTCTTCGTTTCTGTTATAAAATTTTGAAAATTAGTAATTTTTCTTCATATATTTTGGCCAAAATTTATACCGCTACATATCTTTGGTAAAAATAACCCAAATTAGTGTATATTATTTGGTCTTTGTGAAAGTTATAGCGTCCACAAGCTATGGTGCCAATATCTGAAAATTGATCACACCTGAAGTACTGATGGCCTATCTCATTTCTTGAGACCCTAACATGCCAGAAAAGTACAAATACCCCCCAAATGACCCCTTTTTGGAAAAAAGACATTCCAAGGTATTTAGAAAGATGCATAGTGAGTTTTTTGAAGTTGTCATTTTTTCCCACAATTCTTTGCAAAATCAAGTTTTTTAGTTTTCTTTTACACCCCAAAACACATTCTGCTATTACTCCTGAGTATGGCGATACCACATGTGTGAGACTTTTACACAGCGTGGCCACATACAGAGGCCCAACATGCAGGGGAGCACCTTCAGGCGTTCTGGAGCACCCAGGCAAATTCTGACATTTCTCTCCTACATGTAAAAATCATCATTTATTTGCTAGAAAATTACATAGAACCCCAAAACATTATATATGTTTTTTTAGCAAAGACCCTAGAGAATACAATAGCGGTCATTGCAACTTTTTATCTCGCACAATATTTGCGCAGCAATTTTTCGAACGCGTTTTTTTTGGGAAAAAAAAAAAAAAACAGTAAGGTTAGCACAATGTTTTTGCATAATATGAAAGATGAAGTTACGCAGAGTAAATACATACCTAACATGTCACCTTTCAAAATTGCACACGCTTGTGGAATGGCGCCAAACTTTGCCACTTAAAAATCCCCATAGGCGACGCTTTAAAATTTTTTACTGGTTACAAATTTTGAGTTACAGAGGAGGTCTAGGGCCAAAATTATTGCTCTCGCTCTACCGATCGCAGCGATACCTCACATGTGTGGTTTGAACACCGTTTTCATATGTGGGCGGGACTTACGTATGCGTTCGCTTCTGCACACGGACAGGGGCGCTTTAAAAAAATTTTATTTTTTTTATTGTTCATTTTACTTTATTTATTTTAGTTTGACACTTTTTTCCAAAAAAAAAAATTTTTGATCACTTTTATTCCTATTACAAGGAATGTAAACATCCCTTGTAATAGGAATATGGCATGACAGGTCCTCTTTACAGTGAGATATGGGGTCAATAAGACCCCACATCTCACCTCTAGGCTGTGCCTGAAATAAAAAAATAAAAAAAGATCCTGGCTTCGATCGTAGCGGTGAGTCGGTAGAAGCACTGGAGGGCGGCGGGAGGGGGGGACGTCCCCTCTCGCCTCCCGTAAGAACGATAAAGCAGTGTAACAGCCGCTATGATCGTTCTTATGGTGTAGGGAATCGCCGGCTGAAAAAGATGATATCTGAATGATGCCTGTAGCTGCACCCATCATTCAGATATCCCCGCACAAAGTCAAGGACGTCGTATGACGGAAGGCGGGAAGTGGTTAAAACGCTTTTTTTTTTTAACACAAAGTTCTCCATTTATACAATATTTCTAACACATAGCATGTATATACCAAAAATGACCCCCCAAAATAGATTCTCCTACTCCTCCTGAGTACGGCGATACCACATGTGTGAGACTTCCACAGCCTGGCCACATACAGAGGCTGGGTATGGCTGAGCATGGCTGGGTATGGCTGAGCATGGCTGGGTATGGCTGAGCATGGCCGAGTATGGCTGAGCATGGCCGAGTATGGCTGAGCATCGCTGGGTATTGCAGAGTATCGCCGAGTATGACTGGGTATGGCAGAGTATGGCTGGGTATCACCGAGTATTGCAGAGTATGGCTGGGTATTGCGGGGTATTGCAGAGTATGGCTGGGTATGGCAGAGTATTGCGGGTTATGGCAGAGTATTGCAGATTTTTGCGGGGTATTGCAGAGCATGGCTGGGTATGGCAGAGTATGGCTGGGTATCACAGAGTATTGCAGAGTATGGCTGGGTATTGCGGGGTATGGCTGAGTATTGCGGGATATTTCGGGGTATTGCAGGGTATGGCAGAGTATTGCAGGGTATTGCAGGGTATGGCAGAGTATTGCGGGGTATTGCAGGGTATGGCAGAGTATTGCGGGGTATTGCAGGGTATGGCAGAGTATTGCGGGGTATTCCAGGGTATGGAGTATTGCGGGGTATTCCAGGGTATGGCAGAGTATTGCGGGGTATTCCAGGGTATGGCAGAGTATTGCGGGGTATTGCAGGGTATGGCAGAGTATTGCGGGGTATTGCAGGGTATGGCAGAGTATTGCGGGGTATTGCAGGGTATGGCAGAGTATTGCGGGGTATTTCAGGGTATGGCAGAGTATTGCGGGGTATTTCGGGGTATTGCAGGGTATGGCAGAATATTGCGGGGTATTGCAGGGTATGGCAGAGTATTGCGGGGTATTGCAGGGTATGGCAAAGTATTGCGGGGTATTCCAGGGTATGGCAGAGTATTGGGGGGTATTCCAGGGTATGGCAGAGTATTGCGGGGTATTCCAGGGTATGGCAGAGTATTGCGGGGTATTCCAGGGTATGGCAGAGTATTGCGGGGTATTGCAGAGTATGGCAGAGTATTGCGGGGTATTGCAGGGTATGGCAGAGTATTGCGGGGTATTGCAGGGTATGGCAGAGTATTGCGGGGTATTTCAGGGTATGGCAGAGTATTGCGGGGTATTTCGGGGTATTGCAGGGTATGGCAGAATATTGCGGGGTATTGCAGGGTATGGCAGAGTATTGCGGGGTATGGCAAAGTATTGCGGGGTATTCCAGGGTATGGCAGAGTATTGGGGGGTATTCCAGGGTATGGCAGAGTATTGCGGGGTATTCCAGGGTATGGCAGAGTATTGCGGGGTATTCCAGGGTATGGCAGAGTATTGCGGGGTATGGCAGAGTATTGCGGGGTATTGCAGGGTATGGCAGAGTATTGCGGGGTATTGCAGGGTATGGCAGAGTATTGCAGGGGTATTGCGGGGTATGGCAGAGTATTGTGGGGCATTGCAGAGTATTGCACAGCATTGCAGGGCATGCAGAGTAGTGGGGATGGCTGAGGATGGATGGATGGATGGTTGGATGTCTCTGTGCAGCGCTGTGGGCACTACAGATGCAGCCCACAACGCTGCAGCCATCGATCCATCCCCCTCTCCACTCACAGTGTACCGATCGGTACACAGGAGGGGAGGAGAGGAACCGGCGTCATCAGATGACGCCGGTTTGTTTACATGTGATCGCTCCGTCATTTGACGGAGCGATCACATGGTAAACGGCCGCGATCAGCGGCCATTTACCGGGATCTGTGATGCGCCGGGTCCTCTGGACCCGCCGGTCACGGATGCTCTCGAGTGCGCGCCCTAGGGGGTGCGCGAGAGCAGAATTCTGGGAGGACGTCCCTGGACGCCCTCCCAGAGTTAAACAACCGCCCTGTAGCCCTCATTTGGCTATGGGCCGGTTGTTAAGTGGTTAAATCATAATGACAAGAGAAACTACCCAAATGGCCCTGATCAAAAGTCTGCATACCCTGGTGATTTTGGCCTGATAACATGCACACAAGCTGACACAAAGGGGTTTGAATGGCTATTAAAGGTAACCATTCTCACCTGTGATCTGTTTTCTTGTAATTAGTGTGTGTGTGTAAAAGGTCACTGAGTTTCTGGAATTCTGACAGACCCTTGCATCTTTCATCCAGTGCTGCACTGACGTTTTTAGATTCTGAGTCATGGGAAAAGCAAAATGATCTGCGAGAAAAGGTAGTTGAACTGTATAAAACAGAAAAGGGGTATAAAAAGATATCCAAGGAATTGAGAATGCCAATCAGCTGTGTTCAAACTCTAATCAAGAAGTGGAAAATGAGGGGTTCTGTTGAAACCAAACCACGATCAGGTAGACCAACTAAAATTTCAGCCACAACTGCCAGGAAAATTGTTCGGGATGCAAAGAAAAACCCACAAATAACTTCAGGTGAAATACAGGACTCTCTGAAAACATGTGCCTCCACAACAGTGTTAATTTTGGCAGCAAAATTACAACTTAGTCTTATGCCCCGTACACACGGTCGGATTTTCCGATGGAAAATGTCCGATCGGAGCGTGTTGTCGGACATTCCGACCGTGTGTGGGCTCCATCGGACATTTTCCATCGGATTTTCCGACACACAAAGTTTGAGAGCAGGCTTTAAAATTTTCTGACAACAAAATCCGATTGCGTCAATTCCGACTGTGTGTGGCCATTTCCGACGCACAAAGTGCCACGCATGCTCAGAAGAAATTCCGTGACGGAACAGCTCAGTCTGGTAAAATTAGCGTTCGGAATGGATACAGCACTTTCATCACGCTGCAATGTCAAAAATAGTTTAATGCAGCGCACTCTCTTCTTCTTTATAATGTGAGAAGAATGAAGTAGTTTTGCTGCTCATATTCACACAGACTTCTCACAAACTTATTTCTTTATTATTTATTGGGATTCCCTCAATATATTTACATTTGTCACATCTGACCAAATATTTTTTGGGTTTTTTTTAAATATTTTTTCTTTTTTTCAAGGCTGTTTTTGTATTTGTTTGGTGGTTTGTATTTTTTCCAAGGCTGGTTTGTTTTTTTTGTGGTTTGTATTTTTAAAAAGTCTGATGTTTTCATTTTTTCTTTTTTGTGTTTTACTCCATAATATTTTTGTGTGTGTTTTGTGTGTCAAGTTACCACAACACCATTATTATCTTGTATTATTGAATATCAAGGAGATTGGTGTTGGTGTCTCTTGTTAATTTCACATTGTATATTAGAAATGTACCTGCCTCCTCACAAACAAACTGTCCTTTTAAAAGGAAAACACACATAGGCGAGTATAATTGTAAAAAAAATTCCTTTATTAATGGCTCAGAACCAAACAAAGAGGGAGGCAACTCTGGAGAAACAGCTGGGTGAAGCCTTTGGTCCCTAGTGCACACATCAACTATTTTCTTGCAAAATTGGTGGCCTGTGAAGTCCATATCTAAGGGAGTGCAGTCTGGTCCATAAGTCCAAAGATCCGGAAAGCAGCAGATGACATCTGTGTCCCTAGGCTGTGGTCATACAAGAGGCTGCATCTTTGGCCAGACCGGACTGAACCCAGGGCCATCACTCTCTGGTCTTCCTTCCACGCTTCCTTCCACGCTATGGCTGTGGTGGTGGAGTTGTGGCAGCAGGAGGAGGAGGAGGGGCCAACTCACTCAGGTGGGTATTGGGTGTTAGTTCACCACTCACCCCCTTACTTAGGACTTTATAAAGAAGGTCCTCACATAGCTTGCGTTGACCCTCCTGCATGCCCTTCAGTTTGGTGGCAGCCATGCAGGCAAAGGCCTCTTCAGGAGTGGGTAAGGCTCTGAGGGACGCAGAAGCCTCTTGAATGAGCCTGAGCGCAGAATCCTGCATGTGAGTCGCCTTCCTCGTTCTTTTGTATGGAAGGCGGAGGGGAGGAACCTGCGATTCGGTCAGGCTGCGACTGGTCCCAGGCTTCTCCTGGCTGCCACTTAGCCCCGCCTCCTCCTGGCTGCCACTAACCCCCGCCTCCTCCTGGCTGCCACATTCCACAGCCTCCTCCTGTGTGCCACATTCCAGAGCCTCGTCCTGGCTGGGGTCTTCCTGTGTATGAAAAAGGGACATAGTTTTATTTTTTTATTTATCAATCACACACAATTTTCATCTCATGACTGTTGCAAATTGAATGTTAACAAATATAACAGACTATCCTTCTGAGCCCAGCTTTTTTCAGTCTTGTCCAAAATCTTTTTGCCCACTACTGTCTATTGATATGTAAAACACTTTTTTCAATCAGCAATTAGTGATCAATAATAACATCTAGTAAACATAATTTCTTTATTGACCAGAAATCTTTTGAACAATGCTATACCTGGCTCCATCTGGGCTCCTCCACTTCTTCCTGGCTGGAAGTCCCAGGTTGGACATCGGAAGCCTCAGCTGGGGTGGAGGGAAGAGTGGAAGGAAGAGTGGAGAGGCATTCCCTGACTTCAGTCTGGTCTGACAGAAAACAAAGTCTCTCATAGTACCACAGCCTGGGGACATAAATGTCATCTGCTGCAGCTCCGGATCTCTGGGAATTCGTGACCTTCTTGCGCTCCCTAAGATAAGTGCTCCTCAGGCCACCAATTTTGTTTTTTAAATAGGGGATGGTTTCTGTGGGGACCACCGGCTTCACCAACTCCAGCAGTTTCTCCAGCGCTGCCTGCCTCTTTTGTTTATGATTGTAATGTGGATGTTTCACCTGCCACAGACAGGGCAGCTCCCTGTATTTGTCTATGAACAGAGGGAGGAAATTGTGGTCATTGAAGCCATCCATTTTATTATCTGCAAGACACAACACAAGACAAACCCTAATGTCAGCCTAAAGTCTACTAAACTTGTGCAAATACAGGCCTCAATCTAGAAGCAGTATAGGCCCAATGTAAAATCTTACCTTCGCAATCACGATCGGCACCTCCGTTACTCCTTCCTCTGCTCACAGATCGTACGTACTACGCACGCGTGTTACGCTTTATAGGCACTACGCATGCGTGAAACTCCGCCCGCCCCTGATGTTCTTTCTAGTCTATTCCCCACCCCTTCTCGTTCGGCGCAGTGGGGGAAGAGCACATGGCGGAAACACAGTAGGTGTCTGATAATTACACCAACGAGGAGGAGGAAAGCCCAGAGTCTGAAACGTCCTGATCCAGAAGGTGTCACGTACCTGGTAGGTGGAGCCCGGAATGCAGAGAACGGCCTCTCGTATGCCTCTGACTTAAGAACCCCTGAAGGTGTGAACAGGGACTCGAAAGTACAGAGGGGCACAAGTGCCTGACTGGAACACTGAAGTAGAAGGCAGGATCCTGTAGTCAGCAGGGAGGTACACTGTAGTCCTGTAGCAGGTTGCAGACAGCAGGGAGGTGCACTGTAGTACTGTAGCAGGATGCAGGTAGCAGGGAGGTGCACTGTAGTCCTGTAGCAGGTTGCAGACAGCAGGGAGGTGCACTGTAGTCCTGTAGCAGGTTGCAGACAGCAGGGAGGTGCAATGTAGTCCTGTAGCAGGTTGCAGACAGCAGGGAGGTGCAATGTAGTCCTGTAGCAGGTTGCAGACAGCAGGGAGGTGCACTGTAGTCCTGTAGCAGGTTGCAGACAGCAGGGAGGTGCACTGTAGTACTGTAGCAGGATGCAGATAGCAGGGAGGTGCACTGTAGTCCTGTAGCAGGTTGCAGACAGCAGGGAGGTGCAGACAAGCCGGGTCAAGGTACTGGCGGGCAGATCAGGTACAGAAGGGCAAACCAAGAGAATAGTCAGAGTCCAAGCCAAGATCGGGGCGGGCAGCAAGCAGGTAAGTCAGGAACAAGCCAAGTAAGTACTGGATACAGGAAAACTGGTAACAAGGTAGCAGGGGTCTCAGGAAACGCTGTAGACCGGACAGCAAGGCAGCATTGAAACAGTCTTCTTTAAATAGCCTATCTTTGGCGCCAAGTGGCACTATTGCGCATGCGCGTACACACGTTAGCGATATTGGTGCTATTGCGCATGCGCGTACGTTTGGTAGCACTATTGGCGCTATTGCGCGTGCGCGAGCGCCGGATGGCGCTTCTATGCACAGGCATTCGTTTAACCCTCAATCTGCTGGGAAAACTGCAAGAGGGCTTTTCCTGACATTGCCCCCCTCCAATGGGCAGCCTCCGGATGCCCAACTGAGCCATTTTACTTGGATGAGTTCTTTTAAAGGCTAGGATTAACCTTTTGGCGTGTATGTTAGTCTCTGGTTCCCAGGAGTTCTCCTCAGGGCCGTAACCCTTCCATTTCACCAGGTACTGAACTTGATTACGTCTCCTTCGGCAATCTAAGATGGACTCAACCTCGAATTCTTCTTTGCCGTTAATAAGTACAGGCTCAGGAGGACCGGTGTTCCGGTTAAGGAAGGGATCCGGGACTGCTGGTTTAAGTAGAGCCACGTGAAAGACTGGATGTATACGGAAGGACTCCGGTAACTTCAACTCATATGCCACACTGTTAATTTTCCTCACCACTGGGAAGGGACCCACAAACTTAGGGCCCAATTTCTTAGATGGGCATGCCAGTTTCAGGTTTAGAGTGGACAACCAAACTTGATCTCCAGGTTTTAGGTCAAGCTCCCCTCTTCTCTTCCTGTCAAACGTTTCCTTGTTATGGACTTGGGTCTTTGCCATTGTCTCTTGAAGTAACTTGTTGTTTGTGCTGAAGAAGTTCAAGGTTTCTTGAGCCGCCGGTACAGTACACTCTGGCATGTTATTGGACAGAAACAAGGGGTGGAACCCATAGTTCGCAAAAAATGGAGATTGGTTGGTTGCAGAATGCACAGAATTATTATAAGCGAACTCAGCAAGAGGTAGCAGAGGCACCCAGTCATCCTGAGAAAAACAAGAATAGCATCGTAAATACTGTTCAAGGGTCTGGTTAGTTCGTTCGGTTTGTCCATTCGTCTGGGGGTGGTAGGCAGACGAGAAGGAGAGGTCAATCTTTAGGGCTTCACACAGGGCTTTCCAGAATTTGGATGTAAATTGTACCCCCCGATCAGATACAATATTAGCAGGTATACCATGGAGCCTTACAATGTCCTTAATAAAAATCTTCGCAGTTTCGGAGGCAGATGGGGTACCCTTCATAGGCAGGAAGTGAGCCATTTTAGAGAGTCTGTCAACCACTACGAAGATGGTGGTGAAATCTTCTGAAGGTGGTAATTCCACAATGAAATCCATGGAGATCATCCTCCATGGTCTTTCTGGTACGGGTAGAGGCCTCAACAGTCCCCAAGCCTTGGTCTTGCTGCCCTTGTTCTGGATGCAAGTAGTACATGATTCGATATAACGTTTGCAATCCTTTTGTAGCTGAGGCCACCAAAACATGCGCTGCAGGAGTTCGGATGTCTTACGTACCCCGAAGTGGCCAGCTAGTTCATGGTCATGGCAAGACTTGAGGATGGCAACCCGTGTCTGTTGTGGCACAAAAATTCTGTCCTTGTACCAAAGTAGATCATCTTTCCACTGTAAAGTGACATCTGTTGGATGGGGAGCCAATGAGGAGGCTTGTTTAACTTGAGAGAGCAGATCTCCCTGAAGCATGAGAAAGTTTCCAGGAGCAAGGATGGTATCAGGGGGTGAAGGAACTTCAGGTTCGCTGAACATCCGGGAAAGCGCATCTGGTTTAGTGTTTTTAGATCCCGGCCTGTAAGTAATGTGAAAGGCAAATCTGGTGAAGAAGAGTGCCCATCTGGCCTGTCGTGGTTTTAATCTCTTGGCAACTTTCAAATACTCTAAGTTCTTGTGATCAGTGTACACCAGAATAGGATGGGCCGCTCCTTCCAAGAGGTAACGCCAATCTTCTAGCGCAGCCTTGATTGCAAGTAGCTCTCTGTCCCCGACATCATAATTTCTTTCAGCTTCGGTTAGCCTGCGAGAGAAGAATGCCACTGGGTGTAACAGAGCCTTGGATCCTTGTCTCTGTGAAAGAACTGCCCCTACTGCTACCTCGGAAGCATCCACTTCCAGTATGTAAGGTAAGGCTGGGTCAGGATGCTTTAAGACGGAGGCTGAAACGAACTGTTCTTTTAAGGAAGTAAAGGCTGCTTGAGCTTCAGAAGACCATTGGAAACGGGTGCCTTGCCGAGTAAGACTTGTGATGGGGGAAATGATAGAAGAGAATCCCTTAATGAATTTGCGATAAAAATTCGCAAACCCCACAAATCGCTGAACTCCCTTCTTATCAGTCGGAGCTGGCCAATCCAAGATGGCAGAGACCTTCTGTGGATCCATCTTGACACCGTCAATCGAAATGATTAGGCCCAGTAACTGGATGCTTTGGCGCTCAAACTCGCACTTCTCAGGTTTTGCATACAAGCCATGCTGGCGAAGGCGGGTTAGAACTTTCCCGACATGTTCCCGATGAGTAATCAGTGAGGAGGAAAAGATCAGGATGTCATCTAGGTATACTATGATAAACAAGTCAAGGTAGTCTCTGAAAATATCATTAACAAAATGCTGGAAGGTGGCAGGAGCATTACATAAACCAAAAGGCATGACAAGGTACTCAAAATGTCCGAAGCGGGTGCGGAAGGCTGTTTTCCATTCGTCTACGCTTCGGATCCGGGCTAAATTGTAGGCTCCACGAAGGTCTAATTTGGTAAAGATGGATGCAGTTCCGAGTCGCTGGAAAAGTTCGGGTACCAAGGGTAGAGGGTACTGATTCTTAATTGTGATCTTATTAAGGTCCCGATAGTCTACGCAGGGGCGTAGAGAGTGGTCTTTCTTTTCTACGAAGAAAATCCCTGCTCCTGCTGGGGAGGTAGAAGGGCGTATGAACCCTTTCCTCAGATTATCATCTATGTATTCTTTAAGAGTTCCGCGTTCAAGTTCAGTTAAGGGAAAAATCCTCCCAAAGGGAATTTCTGCTCCGGGAAGCAACTCAATCGGACAATCGTAAGGTCTATGGGGTGGCAGAGTCTCTGCCCCTTTTTTACTGAACACGTCCAGAAAGTTATGGTAAGCCTTGGGAACTGCTTGGCAGGCTTCAGCATCGGTCTCCAGACATAGCAAAGAAGATGGGGTTTTGGTAGTGTCCTGTAGACAATGTTGCTGGCAATATGAGGAATGAAAACGGATTTTTCCAGTAGACCAGTCTATTTGCGGATTGTGTGCCTTGAGCCAAGGCATTCCCAGTATGATGGGAAACAAGGGAGATTCGATGATGTCAAGACAGAGTAATTCTTGGTGGTTGCCGGAAATGGTGGTCTTGAGAGGAACTGTTTCTTGTGTTACGGGCCCAGATTTTATAGCCGATCCGTCGGCCAGATGTACAGACAGTCCCTGTGCTCTGGGTCGTAGAGGAATGTGGAATTTAAGGGCAAAAGACAAGTCCATGAACCCGCTGCAGGCTCCGGAGTCAATGATGGCGGTTGCTTGCATATTCCCTTCTAGAAGCTGTAGAGAGATGGGAATAGCCAAATGAGTAGCATGATCAAACACAGCAGATGAAGAGGTAGAGGAGAGAGTAAGTGCTTACGGGTCTTTGCGGGACAAGTCCTCACATAGTGTCCAGATTCTCCGCAATAGAGGCAAAGGTTATTAGCTCGCCGGCGTTGACGTTCCTTCGGAGTCAGAGAGGGACGGATCAGGCCTAACTGCATTGGCTCAGTGGAATCAGCAGGAGCGTGGGCAGAAGGCTGTGGTACACGTGGAAGTATCCAGACTGGGCGAGCGGACCCGGCAGTCCGTTCAGCTCTTCGCTCTCTTAGACGCCTGTCAATCTGAATGGAGAGATTGATAAGGGCTTCAAGTGTCTCCGGGATGCCAACCCGGGCCAACTCATCCTTTAGTGGCTCGGAGAGTCCCATGCGGAACTGGTGACGTACGGCGGCGGCGTTCCAATTTGTGTCGGAACTCCAACGCCTGAACTCAGACGCATAGTCCTCCGCCGCCCTACGGCCTTGCTGGAGAGAGAACAGAGCTGCTTCTGCAGTAGCAACTTGTTGCAGGTCCTCATAGAGAAGGGCCATGGCTTGGAAGAAAGTGTCCAGTAAATTAAGGCAGCTGTTCTTTTGTTCCAGAAGTCGATGGGCCCATGCCTGGGGCTCCCCCAGCAAGAGGGAAATGACGAACCCCACCTTAGTGGTTTCTAATGAAAAAGTTCTGGGTTGCAGTGCAAAGAAAAGTTCACAGGCATTACGGAATACTCTAAACTTGCTGCGGTCCCCGGAGAACCTTTCTGGCGTGGGAACTTTAGGTTCTGGAGGCAACATTACTACAGAAGGGCCCGAGGACGGACCTGGAGCTGAAGTAGAGAGCACATGAACACGTTCTTCCAGTCGTTTGTAACCGTCTTGCAGGTCTTTAACAGCCTGTGTAAGTCCAGCCAAATGATGGCATAAGTCCTCCATAGGCGACGTTCCCTGCGTGGGCTCGGACATGGCTGTCCGGTACTGTCACGTACCTGGTAGGTGGAGCCCGGAATGCAGAGAACGGCCTCTCGTATGCCTCTGACTTAAGAACCCCTGAAGGTGTGAACAGGGACTCGAAAGTACAGAGGGGCACAAGTGCCTGACTGGAACACTGAAGTAGAAGGCAGGATCCTGTAGTCAGCAGGGAGGTACACTGTAGTCCTGTAGCAGGTTGCAGACAGCAGGGAGGTGCACTGTAGTACTGTAGCAGGATGCAGGTAGCAGGGAGGTGCACTGTAGTCCTGTAGCAGGTTGCAGACAGCAGGGAGGTGCAATGTAGTCCTGTAGCAGGTTGCAGACAGCAGGGAGGTGCAATGTAGTCCTGTAGCAGGTTGCAGACAGCAGGGAGGTGCACTGTAGTCCTGTAGCAGGTTGCAGACAGCAGGGAGGTGCACTGTAGTACTGTAGCAGGATGCAGATAGCAGGGAGGTGCACTGTAGTCCTGTAGCAGGTTGCAGACAGCAGGGAGGTGCAGACAAGCTGGGTCAAGGTACTGGCGGGCAGATCAGGTACAGAAGGGCAAACCAAGAGAATAGTCAGAGTCCAAGCCAAGATCAGGGCGGGCAGCAAGCAGGTAAGTCAGGAACAAGCCAAGTAAGTACTGGATACAGGAAAACTGGTAACAAGGTAGCAGGGGTCTCAGGAAACGCTGTAGACCGGACAGCAAGGCAGCATTGAAACAGTCTTCTTTAAATAGCCTATCTTTGGTGCCAAGTGGCACTATTGCGCATGCGCGTACGTTTGGTAGCACTATTAGTGCTATTGGCGCTATTGCGCGTGCGCGAGCGCAGGATGGCGCTTCTATGCACAGGCATTCGTTTAACCCTCAATCTGCTGGGAAAACTGCAAGAGGGCTTTTCCTGACAGAAGGAGACGATATAAGGCATCAAATATGTCCTTTGGGGAGATGTTGGAGATGGTCGACATCCTGAAGAAGGCCGACTATGATGGAAAGTATGAACCTTACCCCAACCCCAATGTCAGAAAGGCCAAGATAATGGTAAAAGTAGTCAAGAGTCTGCACCGGAATTTCGGGGTACGACGAGCGAAAGATCAGCTCAGGAAGCGGTGGTCGGACCTCAAATTAAGAGAACACGAGCAGTACAGAAAGATCAAAAAAAGTAAGTAGTTGTGCTGTGTTCCTATTCTTTCTGATTATTATGTTCGTGCTGATCCATGTGCTTTTCTTAATAATTGTTATCCAGTTTAAAATGGCAACCTTCATGTTCATGGGCACATTATTTGTTCGTATCAAACATAGTTCGTTTGGCCATATGCAATTGCCATCATTTTTTGGGGCCTACTTGTGTGAAAAGAATTGAGTGGTGTAGATGTGTTTGTTACTAGAATGAAATGCCAACTAGATTCTGTGTAAGGAGAGGACACTCAGCAGCAGTTTTCACATCTGGACGCTGGAGCACTGTGGGACACAAGAACACCCTTTTTATTAGGGGGCCCACACAGGTGCTCCAGTGTATACTATAGGGGGGTCTCCATCTGTGAAGCTTGTACAAGACAGGTAAAGTATTGAAGCTTGACAAAGGACAATAAAAATGTTACATCTTGGAACTCTGCCAAAATAGACAATTGTACCCCACTTTCAAGCAATGCTTCATATTTATAGTTCTGACATTAAATATCTGTGTGCTAAGTAGACCTATTTTTTTTTACATAGGGGATAAAAGACTCGGAGGACACCCCTCATCCGAGGAGACCACAGACCCCCCACCTCTGGAAGAAGGGGAAATCCACCAAAGACAAGAAGAGCAGGAGGAGGAAGACGTGGTGGAAATTGTCACCACAACAGGTGAGTGTCTGCGACCACAGGCTCAGGTAAGAGATGGATGCCGGCATATTTATGATACCTGTTTTTTTTTTTTGGTTTCTCTCTTTTTTTCTGAAAGTGCCCAGATCCTGATCGGGGAGATCATGGGGTGTAATGTTGCATTGGAAAACGTCAAGAAAAACATCAATGATGTTCTTCAAAAAAATAAGAACATCATTGATGTTTTAGGGCGAGTTTAAAAGCCCTCCAAATCCCTTTGTTTTTTGGTGTGCTACAATTTTTGAAAAATTTTTGAAAAATATTAGAAAAGCCAAATTTTGAAGATGCACACAGTGTGTCAACATGTGCTATCTGCCATCATGGGAGATCAATGGACGCGTTTTGGGGGTGCAACCCCTTCCTCAATAATAAAGTAGCTGTGAGGAAGGGGTTGCACCCCCAAAACACGTCTCTTGATCCCCCATGATAGCAGCTAGCACATGTTGACATTCTTAAATTTGTGTGCATCTTCAAAATTTGGCTTTTCCTGGGGTGACTTTACCCCATCTGAACGCAATATCAAACTCAGTTTGTAAATACTCATGTCTGATATTGCCTTCAAGTTCTACCAAATGTGAACTTTGTAAGTTCAAGATTTGTGTCTTTCTTGTTGGTTTTAAACATGCCTGTTTTATCTTAAATGGACATTTCTGGGGCGTGGCTACGGCATGCAGGAGTGAAGACGTGCTCCCCTTGAGCTCCGTGCAGCCCGCTCTAAACAAAGCCTGATCAGCAGCATTAAAGGGGGCTTTATCACCCGCAACGATGCCCCCGAAATGCAAACCATCTCCTCAACCACAGCGGACCCCTCGAGGCCGGTCAGAATCGCTGGAAAACTACTTTTATGGGACTCGCAGAGGAACGGCAAGTACAGCCAAGATGGCGCCCGGAGGCCATGCTTCCAGAGCTACCTCCCCTATCAGCTCCCCGCGCTTACCGCTACCTTCCCTGCCTCCCCCCTCCTCTCCCTCCGGATCGGACAGATCAGAAAGGCTCCCTGAAAGAGGAGATGCCTGGGGGGATAGAGACATTCGCTCTCATATACTCTCCCTTCCCACTAAAGATGACTTGGAGAAGTTTGTGCACAGAGTGGAGAAGGCCATGAGGCAGGACATAGAGGACTTACAAGCTGACACAGCACATCTAGGGGGGAGAGTGGAAACGCTGGAGACACAGTGGGAAGAGACTGCTCCCACATTACAAGCCCTTACAGACCGCTGTAAATCGCAGGATCGCAGGATTGAAGCCCTGCTTGACCAAATGGATGATGCTGAGAACAGGAGCAGAAGGGTTAACATACGCATCAGAGGCCTACCTGAGGCCACAGGCCAGAGAGATATTGTTCCTACCCTGCAGGGGGTCTTTAAACAAATATTAGGCCGCCAGGCGCCAGAACATATTGAGATAGACCGGGCACATAGAGCCCTGAGACCTCCATCTGAAGACCCTGACAAGCCCAGAGACATTATCTGCAAACTGCATAAGTATTCTCTTAAGGAACAGATCATGACTCAAGTCCGCGGACTCAGACATGTAGATTTTGATGGAGCCAAACTATCTTTTTTTCCAGACCTCTCCAGACGCACGCTGATGCAGCGTCGTGCCCTCAAACCACTGCTGGCGGCCTTACAGGATGCTCAACTGCCATATAGGTGGGGATTCCCCTTCAGCCTATCTGCAACTAAAGACGGTAAACAATCTACACTGCGGAGCAAGGCTGATTTACCCCACTTTCTGGAGTCTCTTGGACTGCCGCAAGTGGACATTCCAGACTGGAGGACCTCGCCGGAGATACCCCTCCCAAACCGCCCTGAACAGTGGCAAGCGAATCGCCGCAGACGACACAGAGGATCCAGGAGAGGCCCCCCTGCTCAGGCATCCCACCCTCCATCCCCTCAAGGAGAAACCTAAGATGCAGAACTTTTCAACATGGGTATCCTAAATGTCCCCTGGACGTTATTTTCTCTTTGTTTTTTTCTTTGTCATTTTTTGACATCCCCCCCAGCTGCTGATACATCATATGCACTTGGTATTGAGGTGCAAGTTTTGTGCCCAACACAATGAGCGGGTTTCACCACGGTCTCACCCCCCGTGCTGTTTCACTTACCTCCAATAGGTCAACTCCTAGGAGTTTTGTTCCCGTATTGGGAATTGGCGCTGCTCGCTGACCCCCTCTGCTCCTTCTTACTGGGGGAGGGGTGGGGGTCACCGACCGGTGGCAAGGTTGCACTTTTCCCTACTTTTAGGGCTTTTGGTTTTCCTATGTTTTTTTTTTGTGACAGTTTTTTCTTATATGTTTATGTTTTTTACACCTGCAATAACCTTGGTTTATTTCATAGGCACATATTGGCGCTTAATGTGCCCCTCAGGCTACATCCTGACGATAAGATTACGCTTTGGATCAATCCCCCTCTTGCTGACAGAATGGCGACCCTCCCCTATACTCTTCTACTATGGCTGATCTAAAAATCGGGTCCTACAATGTGCGAGGCCTGGGATCACCCTCCAAAAGGGGTAAGTTGTGGCTTGAGATGAAACGTTCAGGGGCACATGTGTTTTTTTTGCAGGAAACTCACTTCAGTGCTGACTCGGTCCCCCGGCTCCCAACACACATATATCAGTCCTGGTTTCTTAGCAACTCCCCAAGACCCAAATCTGGAGGTGTTGCCATTGCGATACACAAAAATTGCCCCTTTGTCCTAACGGATCAACTCATAGACCCACATGGCAGGTATGTGTTCGTCAAGGGCTCCATTTATTCCCGTAGGTTCACGTTTGCAGCTGTGTATGCCCCAAATAACAAACAACTTACCTTTATAGACTCTATCTTAGATACCCTGACCTCCTTTAAAGAAGGCCAACTTATAATGGGAGGGGATTTCAATGTCAGCCCCGACCCACAGATAGACACTTCTTCCAGTCGCTCGACCCACTCCTTTGCCTTTTTGAAACACTTCAGGAAATCACTACAGGCACACCATTTAGTGGACTGCTGGAGGCTATTACACCCAGTAGATAGAGATTATAGCTACTTCTCAGCTACACACAATGTCTATACTCGTATAGACTTACTACTAATGGACCAATACTCCCTAGACTCCCTGTCTGGTGCTTCAATTGGCTCCATCACACTGTCGGACCACGCTCCGGTCTTCATCTCCTTGCGGCCCTTGTCTGCGGAAGCTCAGACATGTAGCTGGCGCCTAAACGAATGCATTTTGGATGATGCGGTAGCACACAAACAGGTGCTAGATGCCATCTCTCTATACTTTGATGAGAACACAACTGGCGAGGTGGGCATGGGCTCGGTGTGGGAAGGACATAAAGCGGTTATCCGAGGGGAGCTAATATCTCAGGGATCAAGATTAAAGAGGGCTAGAGAAGGGGAATTGCAGGACCTATTAGGGAAGATTCAAAAAACAGAACTGATACACAAACGACACATAACCCCCACAGTCACCTCAGAATTACAGGCCCTCAGGCAGGATTTGTCCAGACTGCTGGATGCTAGGATTAGGGCACGAATGAGGCATGTAGCACACAAATTCTATGAATTTGGTAATAAGTGTGGGCGACTATTGGCGAGAGCTCTTAGGCCCCAACGGACTTCAGGCCATGTACACAAACTGACTTCGACAACCGGTGCACCGGTTGTACACTCCTCAAAAATAGCCCACGCCTTCAAAGAATACTACGCTCAGCTATATCACCTCCCGAGCACAGTATCTGGTCTAACGGATACCCAACGGACTGACCGTATTGCACAATACCTTACAGAAGCCCAATGCCCACAGATGGCGGCTTCCATTAGTAAACAGCTGGATATACCTATCTCCCTTTTGGAAATTAAGACTGTGATTAAAGATCTCCCCAATGGGAAAAACCCGGGTCCAGACGGCTATACTAACGCATACTATAAGAAGTACTCAGAAGTACTCTCGGAACCCATGTGTGCTTATTTTACGGCCTTGGCTTCCGGTACGGTGATGCCTAAGGAAGCTCTGATGGCGCATATCACAGTCCTTCCAAAAGAAGGGAAAGATCATTCCATGCCAGGGAACTATAGGCCGATATCCCTTTTAAACACCGATGTCAAAATCCTAGCAAAAATTCTGGCCAATAGACTCAAACCGATCCTTCCGTCACTTATACACCCTGACCAGACGGGATTCATAATGGGTAGGGAAGCCAGGGACAACTCCAATAGAGCACTCCAACTGATACACTGGGCAGAGTCTTGGACCACAGCACATCCTCGTCTCTTGCTCTCTACCGATGCCGAAAAGGCATTCGATAGGGTTGATTGGACTTACATGAGGGCAGTGCTGACCAGGCTTGGCCTGGGCCCCAGCATGCTCTCATGGATATCCTCCCTGTACAGTTCCCCAACAGCTAGAGTAAAGGTAAATTGTTTACTGTCAGACGCCTTTCCAATACATAATGGGACACGCCAGGGGTGTCCTTTATCCCCTTTGATCTTTGCTCTGACATTGGAGCCCTTGCTAAACAAAATACGCCTTAATAGGGATATCAGGGGCTTCACCGTGGGGCCAACTGAACATAAGCTTTCCGCCTACGCGGATGACGTCTTATTCTACGTCTCGGAGCCCCTCATATCACTACCCAACATCATGGCAGAACTGAAGGAATTTCACTTATTATCTAACTTTAAGATCAACTACAACAAATCTGAGATCTTGGCCCTAAATATACCCATAGCTTTACGTACACAGCTGCAGACTGCCTTCTCGTTTACGTGGTGCCAGACCTCCCTGAAATACTTGGGGATATACCTGCCCACGCAGTGTTCCCAGCTCTATACATGTAACTACTCACTACTGCTCACTAACATCAGAACAGACCTAAAATCTTGGAATAGAGCTGCATTCTCATGGATGGGCCGAGTCAGCATTTTGAAGATGAATGTACTACCCCGCATTTTATTTTTCCTGCAGATGGTGCCCATCGCCCTGCCTAGGACTTTCTTCTCAACCCTCAACAGCCTTTTTATACAGTATATATGGAGTGGGAAGTGCCCCAGATTAGCCCTTCGCACGATACAACGCCCTAAAGCAAGAGGGGGAATGGGGGTCCCAATGATACGCAAATACTATGAGGCTATAGCCTTACAGCGTATTTTGGATTGGTATCACAATGTCTCCCTGAAACTGTGGGTCCCGCTCGATAAATTCCTAGCTGGCCGAAACCTATCACATGCACCATGGGTTCCCAGGGAGAACAGAGGTCTGTCAATGCTGGTCTCTCCTATGGCTTCACACACCTTAAACGTGTGGGATGCCTTGAATAGGAAAGGGAAGCTCGCTCCGGCGACTTCCCCTCTGGCACCCCTAGGTGGCTTCCCCTGGTTCACTCCGGGGGAACACCCATCTTTTTTCCGTACGTGGACAGCTGATGGAGAGATCAGATGTGGTAGATTTGTTCAGGATCAAGGTCTACTACCATTGGCTAAGTTGAGGGAACTGTTCGGCACATTCCCAATGGACGAATGGCGGTATAGACAGCTTAAACATTTTATTGATAGCTTACCACAGGGGGTTCGTTCCCCCACGGTGGCATCGCCTTTTGAACGATTATGTATGTCATCCTCTATCACCCCCCATGCGATCTCAGTGTTATATGAGCTACTGCAATCTTCACAGGAAGAGGGAAAACTGGGATTTATTAGGGAGTGGGAGAAAGATCTTAACCACACCTTTACAGAACCTCAATTAGAACATCTTTTCCGCCTTACCCACTCGAGCACTGTTGACACCAAAATGCAAGAGAACAGCTATAAGGTTTTGACCAGGTGGTACAGGGTCCCCGCTAAGCTCACTAAGATCTATCCGTCTCTTTCCGCCGCATGCTGGAGGGAATGCGGGCTTCGGGGTTCATTCCTCCACATTTGGTGGGAATGCCCCAAATTACGACCATTCTGGTTGGACATACATACTCAAATTAAACTCATCTTAGATGTGGAACTCCCAGACTCACCACTGGAATCCTTACTGCACTTCCCTACCATTCCTCTCGGCCAGTATCGAAAGTCAATTTTACCACACTTAACGCAGCTCGAAGGCTGATCCCTATACATTGGAAAAAGCCTCAAATACCCACACGTGCCGAATGGATAGGGTTGGTTGATAATATTATGGCCGCAGAGGAATGGATGGCGAAGTGTAAAGACAAGTACGAAAAGTTCTACTCGATATGGGCCACATGGATGCACTACACAGGTCAGGGGAAGGTGCCAGCCAGTGGATCTTCTCAGATACAGAACCCCAATTGATCCTCACGTCTGAGGTTGTTTTTGACAGATACTGAAGTAACTACCAACAGATGACTGCTGCACAAACGTGCTCTAATAAGCCCAGAGCAGTTCAATATGGTTGAATAAGATAAGAGGTGTAACATTTCCTTTTCTTTTTCGTTCTTCCTTTGTCCCCCCCCCCCTCCCCTCTTCCCTTTTTTCTTTTTCCTGTTTTTTCTGATACTTTCATTATTATAAAAAGAATAATTACAGTATGTTATGGCTTACATCAAGGTTTATGACCTGGTGTTCGGCCTGGTCTCAGGTACTATGGGTTCCAGTTAAAACCCATACAGTTGACTGATGGTTATAGTCTTGTTCTGGGATCTTCCATCCGGGTGCAATAGGGGCGATCAATGGTTGTGTGAATTTATTAGTGTTGATTAGATGACAATAAATATCCCCCTACCATATTGCCCCTGATGTGTGTAAGATCCTGGGTAATACACATATTCATTCGATACATAACACCCTCTTATGTAATTCGTACATACTTCGTATGTATTAACTGTTATGCTATGTCTTTCTGTATGTTTTTCATGGAAATATCTTTAAAATAAAGATTATATAAAAAAAAATGGACATTTCTAATTTTTCTAATGTGACCCCAAAAATTGTTATACAACAAACATGTTGGTTTGTTTTAAAAACCTTTTCTAAATGCACATGTGATTGTGCTGGAATTAAAAAGATTGATTAATCAAGATTGTGTGGATTATTGTCTCAACGCTACAAAACTTTTGTTGTGCTGTAATGGGTGTTTTCTGTGACAATGGGTGTTATTTCCTAAGGGCAAATCCACTTTGTGCAGTTTCAGTGCAGTTTCAAGTGCACTTGTAGTGCAAAGTGTCTTTGCCTTTAGGAAATAACACCCAACGGTGCTTTGCAAGTTTACACAATCACGCCAATTTCAGGTCCCCCAGCGCAAATGCTTCATCCGCAACGAAGACGAATGGGAGTCCTTCCACATTGGCTTCTGGAGGTGGCAAGTCCAAGCTGTCATTCTGGAGATGCCTGTAAAACTCTGTCTGGGCGATGACTCCACCATCGGACATCTGGCCATTCTTCCCCACGTCCACATACAGTAACTTATTTAGCCGACACTACCACCAACATCACAATACTATTGAACCCCTTGTAGTTGTAATAGTACGACCCCGAGTTGGGTGGTGGGGCGATGTGGACGTGTTTCCCATCAATTGCCCCTCCGCAGTTAGGAAAGTCCCACCGCTGGGCAAAGTGGGAGGCCACAGTCTGCCATTCCTGTGGCGTGGAAGGAAACTGTGGAGTCAAAACAAAATCAAAAATTAGTCACTTTGCACATAAACATGGAAAGCAGATTAGACACAAACATTCTTGCCCAACATCAAGCTAACATTTTTATTAGGGAATTTTTTAAGACCAAAGTATAAGGTACACCTATAAGATTCCCCCCACGTCTCCTGGGCCATTTCTAACATTATGGGGGGGGGGTACTCTGGGACAGGTAACCCTCTCCACTTCATTGAGATATGAATGCCTAAATAATGGGTAGTACTTTGAACAGCCCCTCCTTAGTTACACTATTGGCAGCCCACTGGACAGGTAAGAAATGTCATAATACAAAGATATAAATACACACTGTACACATTTGAGCACATTTGGACATTCTGCTATTACCTATCAAGATAATAATAGTATACAAACAACTTTAAACAGTACCATTTGAAAGTATACAGGCAGGCCCTTGCACTACATGCTTTGGGGAATTCATCCATAAATCTGACCACTAAAGAGATGGGTATAGTGTGTATGGGTTTGGCAAAGTCAGCAGATAGATGATTGAGGATAGATAGAGAATTGTTATCAGCTGACTTAGCAGTTGGGGGGAGGGAGGGTTCCAAATGATTTGGGGACACCCAAAAAAAGCCTCTGGCACTCTGCCTGAATTTAAAGCACAAATCACATTTTAAAACATTTTAGGGGTTTTTTAGGGTAAAGCACTACTATGTAGCTGATAAAGTACATTGTTAAGTGACTACATGAGGTGACTATAGGGCCAGGAGAGCATGCTGGGGAGGTAAGTGAATGCAAATATGTATGAAGGACAACAAAAAATAATTACATAAAAATCCAGCATGCATGAGAACAAAAGGGACATTCACGGCATATTACAATCATGGTAATTAGGGAATGAGGAAAGAAATACTATACATTAGCAAACATTAAATACAATAAAATGTGATATTAAAGGATACAAATCTTACCTTAATATACTCCTTCTGCAGGACCTGAATGATGGCAGAACAGGTCTCTGAGATAATGATACACAGAGCCTGGGGGGAGATGCCTGTCGAGAACTTCAAGTCCTGCAGGCTTCTCCCTGTCGCCAAGTACCGCAGGGTGGCGACTAACCTCTGCTCCGGAGTGATGGCTTGCCTCATGCAGGTATCCTGCCTGCCGATATAGGGGGTCAGCAAAGCCAACAAACGGTGAAATACGGGGTCCGTCATCCGGAGAAAGTTCCTGAAATCATCAGGATTATTCTCACGGATCTCACGGAGCAAAGGCATGTGACAGAACTGGTCACGCTGAAGCAACCAATTCTTGGTCCATGAACTCCTCCCCACCCTGTTCATGGACTGGACTTGTGTCAAGGTCAGGACCCCAACACCAAGCCCCCGCACAGCACGAACTCTACGAGGAGTACGTATACGCAACATGGCTAGAAAACGGTCGGCTGCTCAGAACGAAGTAACAGAACGCACTGAAGAACAGCAAGGCCTGAAGAGCGACCTGAAAAACAGCAACGAGCGGACAAGATCGCACTGAATAGTACAATACGAACTGACTGCACGCACTAAAGAGCAGATACAACCCACAAGCACAAACTGAACAGCAGAAAACGATCTGAAAACCATGTTGTGGAAAATGTTATATTAATGTATTGTCATAAGAGTCTCCAGGTGTCTGTTCAATCGCAGCCCGCTCTAAAGAGCTGACTGGGGCAGACTGACGCTGGTTGAGACCTGTTAGGTAGTGGAAAACTTCCTGGTGTTTGGAGAGAGGTGTTTGCGGAGAGAGGACATGTCCGCCAGCAAGAGGCCCCTGTGCAATGCACAGAACGATCGTCTGGTGGGGATGCGTTCGCTCTGCAAAGATATTATCTGTTTTGCGGTGGTTTGCTCTTGTCACCCCTGGTATGCCTGATCAACATGTTTGGGGTGCCATGACGTACACCTGCAGATAATTTCCCACGCGCGAGGAACTCTAGTCATCGTTATTTGGTTGTATGTATTTTGTTGTTAAATCCTTATATGGTCATTCACATCCTGTGAGGTCATATCCTGTGAGGCTGAGGTCATATCCTGTGAAGGAAGCGATTGGCTGTTGGGGCCAGGGCTTCCTGTTTGTGATTGCTTTTGTGGTCTTTTGAATAAAGGAGGCAGACTGAGAGTTGTGGGGGGCAGTCTTGCTGAGATGAGAATGTAAGAAGCATGTGTTGTGTCTATTTGTAAACATGGGGCACACACCAGAGGATGAGCTACGGCAGAAGGAAAGACATACGATCAAAAGGTGAGATGCATTTATATCATTAGACGAAATTGTTATTATGATTAGAAACAGGAGATTTGGCTGTGTGCTCTGCGTACAACCAAATTTCCATAACAACCACGAGTCTGAAAAAGCGCGAATCGTCTCTCACCAAACTTTTACTACTGCCGCGCTTGGTTCTGAAATGGCCTTTTATAGTCTCGTCGTACGTGGTGTACGTGACCGCGTTCTTGGCGATCGGAAATTCCGACAACTTTGTGCGACCATGTGTACGCAAAACAAGTTTGAGCCAACATCCGTCTGAAAAAATCCTAGGATTTTGTTGTCAGAATGTCCAATCAATGTCCGACTGTGTGTACGGGGCATTAGTCTTAGGACTAAAATGGCATTTTAGTTTTAGTCCCATTTTAGTTTTCTGCAATTGTTTTAGTTTTAGTCGTATTTAGTCGACTAAATCCCTAGTACATTTTAGTCGACTAAAATGTCCTACGTTTTAGTCGACTAAAATCTCCAGTACATTTTAGTCGACTAAACTCATTTTAGCTGTCTAAAATCTAATGGGTGTAATTAAATTGTAATGCATTAGTTAACATTTCTCTACAATTTCCAAACTCATTATATACTGCTGGATGAAAAATTGAATATGTTATTTTTTATGGTATTGAGGTATGAACACGCACTACAGACCAGTGTTGATTTTGAAGTCAAATTTCAATTACTTTTAGTCTTAGTCTTTTGACTAAAATGTCGTTTTAGTCCCATTTTAGTCTTTTGACTAAAATGCCATTTTAGTTTTAGTCGTATTTTAGTCATCTCAGTTGTTTTAGTTTCAGTCGTAAATTCATTTAGTCGACTAAAATATTTCAGTAGTTTTAGTCAACGAAATTAACACTGCTCCACAATAAGGAGGCACTTGAAGAAAGATGGGCTGCATGGTCGAGTCACCAGAAGAAAGCCATTACTACGCAAATGGCACAAAGTATCCCGCTTACAATATGCCAAACAGCACAGAGACAAGCCTCAAACCTTCTGGCACAAAATCATTTGGAGTGATAAGACCAAAATTGAAATTTTTGGCCACAACCATAAATGCTACATTTGGAGAGGAGTCAACAAGGCTTATGATAAAAAGGTACAGAGGTGGATCGCTGTTTTGGGGAAGTGTGAGCTACAAAGGCACAGGAAATTTGGTCAAAATTGATGGCAAGATGAATGCAGTATGTTATCAAAAAATACTGGAGGAACATTTTCATTCGTCAGCCAGGAAGCTGCGCATGGCACGTACTTTGGGCATTGCAACATGACCTTGATCCAAAACACAAGGCTAAGTCGATCTGTCATTGGCTACAGAAGAATAAAGTGAAGGTTCTGGAGTGGCCATCTCAGTCTCCTGACATCAATATCATTGAGCCACTCTGGGGAGATCTCAAAATGAGCAGTTCATGCAAGACAGCCCAAGAATTTACAGGAACTGGAGGCTTTTTGCCAAGAGGAATGGGCAGCTGTACCATCTGAGAAGATAAAGAGCCTCATCCACAAAAGACTTCAAGCTGTCATTGATGTTAAAGGGGGCAATACACGGTATTAAGAACTGGGGTATGTAAACTTTTGATCAGGGTCATTTGGGTAGTTTCTGTTACCATTATGATTTAAAAAGTATAAACACAGTTGATTGATAATAAAGGGCTTCAGCCAAACACTAACCATGAGTGAAAGAAAAGTTTTTGTGTTTTTATTCACATTCTCTGAAAAATGGCAAAGAAATCATAAAATCTGCCAGGGTATGTAAACCTATGAGCACAACTGTATACCCATTCTCTTCTAACAATTGTTCGGGATGTGGAAACTCACTCGGAGACATCCTCCTTTTTTTTTTTTTTTTTTGGACATGTGATCGACTTCAATATTTTTGGGTTGAAGTGAGAATTTCTCAAAAATTTACAATACACCAATATTAAGCTCATTTTCTAAACCCACCCCCAACCTCTTGTTCTAATTTTCCTTCTTTTATTTCCTCTTTTTTATCTATGCATAAGATGTAGACATGTGCATTCGTTTTCGTCCGAATGCATTTTCGTCCGAATTTCAGGTATTTTCGTTATCATTTTAACAAATGATAACGAAAGTGCAGAATCTGAATAACTAAAGATCCGACATAAACAAATGCTTTATTTTTGTTTTTGTTGCTGCAACAGTTCGATATAGATAGGAGATTCGACATGATGATGACAATAACAATCTATGTCCATCAAACCTGTGGTCGAATGTGCCTAACCTTAGCTCTATTAGTCCAAGATTATTCTACATAGAGAGAAAAGATTTGACATAGGCGAGAAAAGATTCAACGTAGGGGAGAAAAGATTCGATGTAGGGGAGAAAAGATTCGACGTAGGATAAATAAAAATAATGATGATGATGAATGTTATTGGCTGATTGTAACCAAAGAGGAGGAGCAGTAAAATAGCTAGAACTAAGTACACACGTACTTTGGCTTATGGTGTCTGTTGAAAGTTCTAAGAAGATTCGACGGAGCAGGTAAACTATACGGCGTCGTACAGTTTCGCTGCTCCGTCTAATCTTCTTTGAACATTCGACAGACACCATAAGCCTTCAATGACAGATTCGACCTTAATTTGGATTTTCGGACGAATGCAATTTTTAACGAAAAACGAAATAAATAAAAACGAATTTCGGGAGTAACTAAATAAATTAATTTTTCGGACGAAAACGAAATTCCGAAACGAAATATTTCAGTGTGCACATGTCTAATAAGATGAAGAATATCCTTGATAAATTAGTCTCCTATTTTTCATGACTTCCTACATACAAGTCTATTTAGGTTAACAGACACAGGAAGTTCAGGTTAACTAATTGCATAATTATACTTTAACCACTTCAGCCCCAGAAGGATTTGCCTCCTACCTGACCAGGCCATTTTTTGCAATACGGCACTGCGTCGCTTTAACTGACAATTGCGCAGGCATGCAACGCTGTACTCAAACAAAATTGACGTCTTTTCTTTTTCCCACAAATAGAGGTTTATTTTGGTGGTATTTGATCACCTCTGTGGTTTCTATTTTTTGCGCTATAAACAAAAAAAGAGCGACAATTTTGAAAGAAAACACAGTATTTTTAACATTTTGCTATAATAAATATCGAAAAAAAAGTCTTCATCAGTTTAGGCCAATATGTTTTCTTCTACATATTTTTGGTAAAAAAAATTGCAATAAGTAAGTTATCACATCTACAAAATAGAAAATATATTTATGGCATTTTTATTATTATTTTTTTTTTTTTACTACTAATGGCGGTGATCTGTAATTTTTAGAGGGACTGCAACATTGTGGCGGACAGATCAAACACTTTTGACACTTTTTTGGGACCAATGACATTTATACAGCGATCAGAGCTATAAAAAGTCACTGATTACTGTATAAATGTATAAATGTCACCGGCAGGGAAGGGGTTAACACTAGGGGGAGATCAAGGGGTTAAGTGTTCTCTAGGGAGATGTTTATCACTATGGGGGGAATGGGACTGACGAAGTAGAGAGAAATTGCTATTCCTGATTACTACACCTGATTGTACACCTATGGCGATTCGCCCAGGAGAGCCAACCTGCCGTGGTATAATGACGGCGGCTGGTCGGCAAGCAGTTAAATATGTTATATTTCAAATGAACTGTTATTTTTTTATGGAATTGTACAGTATATTCAAACAAATTCTGATGATTGTTAACATGCTTTAAAATGTTAAAATTGCATATGCATGCAATATTGTACACACCCTCTTAATACATAAATAAAGAATATAGAAAGAAAAAAAAAACGCTATAGGCACATTAATGAGCATTGCTTTAATTTTCATAATCAACACACATGTGAACAAGCACTTAGGCCCTCTTCACACTGGAATTAAAAAAGGTGTTTGGAATAAGTTTTTACCACTCTCCGAATGCCTAGTAAAGCAGCCTAAATAATATAATAATAATGGATAATATGGACAGCGGATTGAGCTGTTCACATTTGAAAAACATGTAGCATTTGTATTGCTTTGCATTGCTGTGCAGCAGAAATTAAGGTACAGGTTGAGTCTGGGAGGATTTAAAGCTCTTTTGGGTAACAGGCGCGAATGCGCGCCACCAGTGGCCCGCTCCCGCTGTGATTACAACACAGTGGAAGCCGATCAGTGGGTACCGCAGACTCGATGTCCGCCGACATCCTGCCAATCATCCTGCAGAGACTCAGAACGGTAGTCTGCCTATGTAAACAAGGCAGATCGCCATTCTGACAGAAGGGAAGGCATAGATGGGGTGTCTCTGCAAAGCAGGGACATAGGTTCATGTCTTCCCCTAGTAAAAGCACCTCACACACTGTAGTAAAACACTGGCTAGGCACACAGTTTACCCTTTGATTGCCCCTGATGGTAACCCCTTTCCAGCCTGTGTCTTTAGTACAGTGACAGTGGATATTTTTAGCACTGATCACTGTATTAGTGTCACTGGTCCCCAAAAAGTATCAGTTAGTGTCCAAATGTCCGCTACAATATCGCAGTCCTGCTATAAGTCGCTGATCGCCACCCTTACTAGTAAAAAAAAAAAATGAATAAAAATATCCCATAGATTGTAGACTTTTGCGCAAACTAATCAATATATGCTTTTTGGGATTTTTTTTTACCAAAAAATATGTAGCAGAATAGATATTGGCTTAAATTTCTGAAGAATTTTTTTATTTTTTTGGATATGTTTTATAGCAGAAAGTAAAAAATATTGTTTTTTTTTTTTTTCAAAGTTGGCGGTCTTTTTTTGTTCATAGCGCAAAAAATTAAAATCACAGAGGTCTTTAAATGCCACCAAAAGAAAGCACTATTTGTGGGAAAAAAGGACATACATTTTATATGGGTACAGTGTTGCATGACCGTGCAATTGTCAGTTAATGTAACGCAGTGCCGTATCACAAAAATTGGCCTGGTCATAAAGGGGGGTAAATCTTCTGGAGCTGAAACTGTTAATAAAAACAAAAAAATTACTTGGAGGGCGTCTGGGGTGTGTTTTTTAGCTTGGTAAACACGTCAAAAATGCAAGTTAATGTTATAGGTGCATCTAAGATGAAACTGTCTGCCTCCAACTATGCAAAGAAAGCTTTCCAAATGTGAAGACGGACCTTCCTGAGAGGTTGATTTATTAGCTTTAAGCAGCATAGAAGTAATGGAGTTGGAGAGATCATGATCCCTCAGGGCTTGGACGTCAACAGCCAAGCTGTCAAAGCCAGAAACTGTGAAGCAGGATGGTAGGGTGGACCTTGAGACCACAGGTCTGTCGGGAAGTGCTCACAGAGTGTTTCTCAGGAGTTGGAAAATGTCAGAGTACCAAGTCCTTCTGGCTCAGTTTGGTGACACCAATATACCCTCCATCTCAATCCTGCAAAGCAGCCAAGGAAGAATTTAGTAAAGGGAAAACACATCAACTGTAAAGGCTCTTGGATCCTGGCCACAAACCTGTCAGCCTTGTTGAAGCGGGATGCCAACAGATCCACATCCCACATCCCCCAATGGTGACAGATTTCTCAGAACATTTTGGGGTGAAGAGGCATTTCTTCTGCATCTAGGTGCTGAACACTGAGGAAGTCTACCTGTCAATTGTCTACTCCAGGAACGTGGAATGCAGACAGGTCTGGAATGTGTCTTTCGCTCCAAGCCAGAGTTATGTCCGCTTCTCGAAGGGCCACAAAGCTTCTGGTGCCACCCTGATGACTGATGTAAGCTACAGCTGTGACTTTGTCTGATTGAACTCTTGTTGGTCGCTGCTGAAGCTGGTTGGTCCACTGCATCAGGGATAGGTTAATAACCGTTAGAATGGAAATGATGCAAAGTCTGAACTTCCTTGATCACATCCCTTAGACTGTCTCTGTCCCCAAGACTCCACTTCAACCCAGCGGGCTGGCACCACTCATGAGAACTAGGGATGACCCGAACAGCCCCCGGTTCGGTTTGCAGCAGAACATGCGAACAGGCAAAAAATTTGTTCGAACACGCGAACACCGTTAAATTCTACGGGACACGAACATGAATAATCTAAAGTGCTCATTTTAAAGCAGTGGTTCTCAACCTTGGGGTCACGACCCCCTCGGGTGTCGAATGATGATTTGCCATGGGTCACCGAATCCTGGGCTGTTCCTGATGTCCGCACTGCTCTCCCAGCCTTTTTGCGGCCGCCCAGGGTCAGGACCCTCTCGGGGGTCGAATGAAGATTTGCCAGGGGTGACCGAATCCTGGGCTGTTCCTGAAGCCCACACCACTCGCCCAGCCTTTTTGCGGCCGCCCAGCAGGGCTGTCCCTGGAGCCCGCAGCCGCCCACTCAGCCTCTTCGCAGCCGCCCACTCAGCCTCTTCGCAGCCACACAGTCCGTTCACGGCATGGCTGGGGGCCAGAGACTAGAAGTCAGCTGACTGGAGAGGAATGTGAAGTGGGAGGGGCTGGAGGAGACCCTATCTCCTGATTTTGGCATAGGTGTCACTGCTACGAGACACCACAAAGCAGGAGACACAGTGAGTAACACTACCTGTGATTATAGTTGCTATTAAAAGTCCCCACTACAGTTCTTAGATCAGCAGATGACCTTGATCAAGAGCACCTAAGTTTGCTGATCAGAACTCCCCCCAGCACTGCCACTGATCCCAACCCCCCCACCATGGAGTAACAGAAGGAATAAAAATAGAGAATACATGAAAAGGAGAGGAAAAGAGGGGTTAGAACAAAGAAAAAGGGAGAGAAAGAATAATGCCGCGTACACACGGTCAGATTTTCCAACGGGAAATGTTGGATGTGAGCTTGTTGACGGAAAGTCCAACAGTGTGTATGCTCCATCAAACATTTGCTGTCGGACTTTTCGCCAACAAATGTTTCTTAACAGGTTCTCAAATTTTCCGCCAAGAAAACTTTTGTCAAAGTCCAATCGTGTGTACACAAGTCAGTCGCACAAAAGTTCACGCATGCTCAGAATCAAGCAGAAGGAGCCGCACTGGCTATTGAACTTCCTTTTTCTAGGCTCGTTGTATGTCTTGTATGTCACCGCGTTCCCACGTTCATAATTGCAAGTTTGAGCCAACATCCTTCGGAAAAGAAATAAAGGATTTTGTTGGCGGAAAGTCCGATCATGTGTACGGGCATAAGAAACACAGCTAGAGAGAGGGATGGGGGAAAAAAAACAAGAAATTAGGATAGAGGGAGATAAAAGGGAAAGAAAGAAGAACAAAGAGAAAGAGTGGTACATCCTAAAATGTACCATAAGAAGTTTTAATACGGTACGAGTGGAAGGGACTCCGGGAGCGCTAAATGTCCATGGGCTAGGGGTGCAAATTACTTGTTTTGCCTTGGGTGCTGACAACACACGCTACGAAAATTATTTTACTGTTAGGGGTCCCCACAACTTGGGAAATGTTATCAAGGGGTCACGGCACCAGTAAGGTTGAGAACCACTGTTTTAAAGGCTTATATGTAAGTTATTGTCATAAAAAGTGTTTGGGGACCTGGGTCCTGCCCCAGGTGACATGTATCAATGCAAAAAAAAGTTTTAAAAATGGCAGTTTTTTCGGGAGCAGTGATTTTAATCATGCTTAAAGTGAAACAATAAAAGTGAAATATTCCTTTAAATTTCATACCTGGGGGGTGTCTATAGTATGCCTGTAAAGTGGCGCATTTTTCCTGTGTTTAGAACAGTCCCTGCACAAAATGACATTTCTAAAGGAAAAAAGTCATTTAAAAGTACTCGCGGCTATAATGAATTGTCGGTCCCGGCAATAAAGATAAAAGAAGTAATTGAAAAAAACGGCATGGGATCCCCCCAGTCCATTACCAGGCCCTTTGGGTCTAGTATGAATATTAAGGGGAACCCCGAACCAAAATAAAAAAAAATTGCGTGGGGGTCCCCCCAAATTCCATACCAGGCCCTTCAGGTCTGGTATGGATATTAAGGGGTACCCCGCGCCAAAATTAAAAAAAATGGCTTGGGGCCCCCCAAAAATCCTACCAGACCCTTATCCGAGCATGCAACCTGGCAGGCCGCAGGAAAAGAGGGGGGACAAGAGAGCTCCCCCCCTCCTGAACCGTACCAGGCCACATGCCCTCAACATGGGGAGGGTGATTTGGGGTAGCCCGCCAAAGAACCTTGTCCCCATGTTGATGGGGACAAGGGCCTCATCCCCACAACCCTTGCCCGGTGGTTGTGGGGTTCTGCGGGCAGGGAATTAAAAAACAAAAACTCTGCGCTTACTCAATTCAGATAGCAGCTCACACAACAAAACAGGAAATTTGTAAAGGAAACAGATGCATAAAGAGTGTAGCGCTACTTATAATGAGAGTATCCAGTTGTAATTCACCATATCTGTCCGTTGTCTTACCAGCTACTCACGTGATCAAGCTATATGTTGGAGAGTCCCTAGTAAAGTCCTTGATGCAATCCGGACCACATCACTGTTTGGCTGAACTACTCTACCCCATTGCCAGTTGCTAATACAAGTCTTGTTGACTCATTAAACATACGTTTGTATGAGTCCAACCCATCTGGTAAGCCTGCACTGCTTCTATGTGGGAGATTCACCATATCTGTCCGTTGTCTTACCAGCTACTCACATGGTGAATGGAATTATTATATCTACAGCATGGGACTATATAACCTTTTTTTCTCCAACACCTGATTCATATATAACAGATATCTGCCAGGGTATTTCACACTGGGTGTCATACGAAGTGTGTGACATATACATTGATCTGTTTCTAATGTTTATACTGTATGTAACATTACAACTGGATACTCTCATTATAAGTAGCGCTACACTCTTTATGCGTCTGCGGGCGGGGGGCTTATCAGAATCTGGAAGACCCCCGTGTGAAATGGTAACGGGGTGCCCCTACCATTTCACAAAAAAAGTGTCAAAATGGTACAAATGACAAGACACGGCTTGGGACAAGTCCTTTATTAAAAAATAAAAAAGTAAAAATGTCCCACGAAGTCCATTCATCTTCTCTCGCTCCGCGGACTGAAAAAAGAAAAAAAAAAGCCGCGACCGACCCGCCTCCATGGGAGGCACCCGCCGTATGACGTGTCCTCGCAGGTGACAGTTCTTTTACTGAGGGAGGGACCCCACCGTGACGTTACTGGGTGACCCCGCCCCCCCTCTGATGCACGGGGACTCCCCTGTGGCTTTCCCGAGGCGTCAGGGCCATCCGGTTACGTAACCGGGTGGCCCTGACGCTCTGGGAAAGCCATATGGAAGTCCCCGTGCATCAGAGGGGGGTGGGGTCATCTGGGCCCCGCCCTCAATTATAAAAGAACTGTCACCTGTGAGGATGCGTTATACGGTGGGTGCCTCCCATGGGGGCGGGTCGGTCGCGGCTTTTTTTTTCTTTTTCGGTCTGCGGAGCGAGAGAAGAAGATGAATGAACTTCGGGGGACATTTTTATTTTTTTATTCTTTAATAAAGGACTTGTCCCAAGCCGTGTCTTGTCATCTGTACCATTTTGACACTTTTTTTGTGAAATGGTAGGGGTACCCCATTACAATTTCACACAGAGAGGAGGCCGAGATCTGGGGGTCCCCTTGTTAAAGGGGGCTTCCAGATTCTGATAAGACCCCCGCCCACAGACCCCCACAACCACTGAGCAAGGGTTGTGGGGATGAGGCCCTTGTCCCCATAAACATGGGGACAAGGTGCTTTGGGGGGCTACCCCAAAGCACCCTCCCCATGTTGAGGGCATGTGGCCTGGTACAGTTCAGGAGGGGGGGTGCCACGTTGCGTGCTCGGATAAGGGTCTGGTATGGATTTTTGGCCTGACCTGAAGGGCCTGGTATGGAATTTGGGGGTACCCGCACACAATTTTTTTTAAAATTTTGGTTCGGGGTTCCCCTTAATATTCATACCAGACCCAAAGGGCCTGGTAATGGACTGGGGGGATCCCATGCCGTTTTTTAAAAATTTTTCAATTTTTTTTTTCAATTACTTCTTTTATCTGTATTGCCGGGAATGTCATTTTGTGCAGGGACTATTATAAACTAGGGAAAAATAAGCCACTTTACAGGCATACTATAGACAACCCCCAGGTACGACATTGAAAGGAATATTTCACTTTTATTGTTTCACTTTAAGCATTATTAAAATCACTGCTCCTGAAAAAACTGTCGTTTTTAAAACTTTTTTTTGCATCGATACATGTCCCCTGGGGCAGGACCCAGGTCCCCAAACACTTTTTATGACAATACCATGCATATAAGCCTTTAAAATTAGCACTTTTGATTTCTCCCATAGACTTTTAAAGGGTGTCCCGCGGCTTTCGAATTTGCCGCGAACACCCCAAATTGTTCGCTATTCGGCGAACAGGCGAACATCCGAACATGTGGGCTCATCCCTAATGAGAACCATCCAGATTAACTAGAGGAAGGATTTCCCCACTTCCAGTGCAGTGTAGGTTATCTATCAGGTTGGTAATATCCTGATCTTGGGAGACAGGGGCATGAACCAAGCCAAAGACTGAGGGAGTTTACCCCATGCAATCAGCACATTGAGCTGCAGTGGTCTGGAGTGAGACTGGGTGAATATCACTTCCTTGAAGGATGCCACCGTGCAAAATTGGACTGAACATTCTTGGTGCAAAGGGTCTAGACATGAGCACAGAGGGTTAAGAAACACCCTAGCCTGGGCTGTGTCCAAGTTTAGGCCCAGGTACTCTAAGTGATGGTGTTAGGACCAAGTTCGCCTGTGGGTGGCGCTGAAGTGCTCTGGGCTGATTGCTGCAGTTTCTGTGTCCACCAGCAGGTGTCTCCCAGAGGCTAGCAGGCCCCAGTAATCAAATCCAAATGGTCTCAGCTGCTAGCAGGACATATAATTCTTCTCCCACTCTGCTACTGCCCTATATTCTGGTTTCCGTGCTTCTGCTGCCATTTATTCTTGACCTTGACCTTGCTCTTGTTCCTGCCCTGCACCCAGTACAGTACCCTGCTCCTCCAGTTTTTCCCTGCCTTGTGTGTATCTAATTTATGTATATAATGTATATTGTAATTGATTAAATAACCAAAGCGCCAAAGGAAACCAGATAATAAAAATAAATGTAGTGATACCAAATCAAATAATTAGCAGCTGCAATATAAAAGTTTGCTGCGCAAATCAATAACAAAATGGAAAAATACAAAGACCCAAAAATACAAATGGAAAAATGGAAATCATATATAATGTATATTGTTTGTTTTGTTGTGGTTGCTGGTTAGACATTTTGTCATTTACCGTATTTATCGGCATATAACATGCACTTTTTTCCCCTGAAAATCGTGGGTGCGTGTTATAGGCCGATCCCCGCCGATTTTGTGTCATTGGAGCGATCGCGGCAATTGCCGCGGTCGCCGCCGACATAGACAGCCGTGGGTAGATTCAAATATGGCGCCGAGACTGCAGGGATTCGTCGGAGCCGAGATACACATACCCGAGCGTTCTCGGCTTTTTTCGGCGCCATATTTGAATCTACCCACGGCTGTGTATGTCGGCGGCGAGTGCACAAAGCTGCACTGACATGGCTGGACTGGGGCAAAGCTGCACGGGCAAACCTGCACTGACAAAGCTGCACTTACAAAGCTGCACTGGGGCAAGGCTGTACTGGGGCAAAGCTGCACTAACAAGGCTGCACTGACAAGGCTGCACTGACAAGACTGCACTGGGGCAAGGCTGCACTGACACTGAAAAGGCTGCAGATGGACAGATAAGGCTGCATTGATGGGCATTTTAATGTAAGTTTTTTTTCCTTAAACTTCCCTCCTAAAAGTTTTTTTTCCTTAAAATTCCCTCCTAAACTTGGGGTGCGTGTTATACGCCGGCGCGTGTTATACGTACACGTACATCGTTTAGGAGATATTCAACCTGCATGCAGCGACTGACTTCAGCGACTGACTTCATGCGCTCTGAAGGTCCAGTGTATTGTGCCGGAACTTCAGAGCTTCTTGCCAAAATATGAGAGCCTGGCCAGAGAGCTTGCTAAGCGGAAGATCGTCCAGATATTTGATAATGTGGATTCTCTGATAGTGCAACAGCGCAGAGATCGGGGCAAGCTCCTTGGTGAAGACCTGAGGGGGCTGTGGACAGGCCAGAGGAAAAAGTCACAAATGGAACCAAGTAAATACACATCCCTGATATCTATTGAGGCTAGAAATTCCCCTTGTAGCTAATTTCATCTGAAACTTTTGAAACCACAAGAAGGCGATGATAAACTTCAGGTCTAGGATAGAGTTGATGCCCCTGTTGTGCTTTGGGACCATAAACGGGTTTGAATGAAGCCCTGAAATTGTTCCTCTGAAGTAACTGGGAAGTTGCTAGAAGGGCCCACAATCTTGTTGCTGCTGGTGCTCTGTATGTGTCAACTGAGATAGGGGAAGAAAGCATACAATATATTACACTATACTTTTGTGTTGTTGGATAGGCTTTCTTGTGCTTCCATCTATAAATATGGTGGATTATAAATGGGCTCCAATGTGGGAACCAAAATGCCTTGAGATTAAGAAGTATATATTATTGGTAGATCCCCATTTTTTTTCTCCTCCTTTTTTTTTTTTTATCTTGGATTGGGGGTTTCCTTTAGCTAGTAGATACCTACCATCATGTTATTATTATTTTTCATCATGTTATTGGTAATTTTAGGGGCTCTTTTTTTATTCTCTCCCTCCTGTTTTCGGGTTCCTTGTACGTCTCCCTAGATCCGGGATGGCACTGATGGCCTCCCCCTGATTTACATTTTCTTGGTTATGTTCTAGTTTAAAGCTATAGTATGTATATGTATGTTTATATGCACATATTTTGTTTTCTTGGTGCGGACAGTTTTTCATTTGTCTGGTTTATTTTTCCTTGCAGAGCAAATGTACTGTATATTTACTGTACCATTTTGGATATATAATAGTTGATTTGTGTCTATGTTTGATACTTTGTCATCTGAATTTTGCTTATCTCTGTAGATATTTTGATAACATGTCAAGCTTGTCTCAGCCCTGAAAAAGCGAGCAATCCGTGAAACGCGTCAACTGATGCTTAAATGTTGAATATAATAGTGTCATGAGACTTCTTCAAATGTGATTTTAAGAATTAAGTGTTTTTGTTTATCTATTTGTAATAAAGTATTGTTATTTTCTATACACAAGTGTCAATCAGAATCCCATTTTCTTTGTGGCTGGGTATACACTGGTACGACATACACTCCGACATTGGGAGCACATGTCGCGTGACGTGTATAAATCACCATGAATCATCCGTGTAGCCAATCCCATTTGAAGAAGTCTTTTCGACGAAACATGTCTTGGGCATGGTTACACGCCATTCCATCGCACTGACATTAGATGCCGCTGTCTGAGGAGGACTACACCGATCGGATGGCTGGGCCTTAGAAGGTTGGGTGAGAGATACACCAGTTTACACTTCAGGTCCGCTGTGACCGCGGTGCACCGTTGGATCACTGATCCTGTTGCTTGATGTGCTTGCTGTGGATTCTTTTTAAAGGCTTTTATGTTTCAGTTTAAAAGTGAGTGTAACCATTGAAGTGTGTTTGAATTGATTTTAATAAATCTGTCTAAATGGTATCACGCTATGTGGAGCACTTTATTCATTTTTTCACATATGGAGCTGGCTTGATTGGAGTCACAGTTCATCACATGCAACCCAGGTGTGTTTCAATTGCTGTTTTGCCGAACACGAGAGTGGGAGGCTATACAAGCTGGTGAGTGCACTCTTCAGAGGGAGTGGTGTCACTATCACGGTGGTGTGGTGGAAGAGTAGAAGATTTTTCACACAAGAAGATTGAAAAACAACTGTTGAACTTGATCATTTATTTCTTGCAATTTATTATTTATAGTGACACTTTTCACTGGGTGTTAAAGAAATTTCTTTTCATGATAAAATTTATATTTTTCATGACACTATTATTATTAATATTTTTATGTATAAGTAGAGGGTCATAGGCATTATACTGCTCTGACCCATTATTTTACACAATTTATATTAGCGCCGCTATCTCTATCTGTACACGTGTGAGAGGTATAGTTTTGGGATTCTGATCAGTCCTGTACTACTTTGGTCCGACTTTGGTCCTACGTCAGCCCATTAAACATCATTGAAGTTGGATCATCATCTTAACTGATCCGACTTTGGTATGCGACTTGTGCTCTGAGGGTCTTGAAGGGGAACCTCATGCCAAAAAAGGCATAGGGTCCCCCCCAATTCCACACCAGGCCGTTCAGTCTGGTATGGATTTGTAAGAAAACCCACACGCCAAAAGAAAACAGTGTGGGGTCCCCCCAAAATCCATACCAGACCCTTATCCGAGCACACAGCCCAGCAGGTCAGGAAAGGGGGGGCAAGCGAGCGCCCCCCCCCTCCTGGACCATGCCAGGCCACATGCCCTCAAGGAAAGAAGAAGGAAATGGCTGCACATCCAGAACTCCCGATAGCCTTTTATTGATCACAGGGATAACACCAAACACCAACAATGGTCATGTAGACGCCTTTCACACATACATCTGGTGCTTAATCATTACCTGTCAGGTCCCACACTTACCAGACAGGTGAGTACGCTTGGGCAGAGGGTAGGCTCCCTTACGTATCCGATTCGGGGCCCCTGGTAGAGTAGACAGGAGGCCCACGAATGCGGAGTGGTATGAGGGCCTGATGTTAGAGTCCTGGAGCAAGGTGGTCTGGCAAGCAACCGGTAGAGCTTCAAGACTGATGGAGCAGATGCTGAGCAGGAGCGAATCAGGCTGGTCACACACAGGCAGAGGTCGGCAACGGGCTGGCAGCAACGGTACAAGGGAGTAAGCAGAAACAAGGTCAAACAAGCCGGGGTCGGGTTCAGGCAGCAATCAAGGGAGGTCCAAAGGCAAGCCGGGTCACAACGGGTAAACACTACGGAGATACAGGAACACAGGATGATCACGGAACAAGACACAGAGCTGTTTGATCAGGCAGCACTGAATCAGGGCAGAGGCAGGCTTAAGTAGGCTAATTGGCGCCAAAACGCCGCTCTTGTGCACGCGCTGATTCGCCAAGGCACCCCCCGCCCCCGCACGCGCCCAAGCGCGCCCCCGACACCGGCGTGCACGCCCACACTGCCGGGCACGCCAGCGGCAACGGCCATAGGCGGACGCACGCTAGCGTGGACGCGCGTTAGCGCGAACGCGCGTACGCACGCACGCCCGGACGCCACCCCGCACGCCACGGCCGGTCAGCCCAGACACGCCAGTGCCCCCAGGAACACGCGCCCTAGCATGCACGGAGACACGAGCGCCAACGCGCCCCGGCGCGCCCCGGCGCCCAATCAGGTAACCTCTCTGACAGTGCCCCCTCCTCAAGGGCAGACTCCGGATGCCCAGCTGGGCCATCTTTGCGGCATGCGAGGTTTTAAAAGACTGCAGAAGTTCTCTGGCATGTAGGTTACTTTCCGGCTCCCACAAATTATCTTCGGGTCCATAGCCCCTCCATTTTACAAGGTATTGAACCTGATTGCGCCTTCTTCTGCAATCTAAGATTGCTTCCACTTCGAACTCCTCTTCGCCATCAACCACAATAGGTTTGGGTGGGCCCATGTTACGACCAGAAAAGAAGTTGGGGGTAACCGGCTTCAGGAGGGACACGTGGAAGACTGGATGTATCCTTAGGGAGTCAGGAAGGTCAAGTTCGTATGCAACATTATTGATTTTTCTTTTGATCAAGAAAGGACCCAAGTATTTGGACGGACCAGTTTCCTGGACGGACAGGCCAACTTGAGGTTAGCGGTAGACAGCCAGACAGAATTGCCAGGTTCCAGAACAAGTTCTCCCCGTCTCTTCTTGTCAAAGATTCTCTTGTAATCCTCCTGAGCCTTGGTCATGGTTTCCTGCAGCAATTTGTTGTTGTTTGAGAAAAAATCCAAAGTTTCGGATACTGCAGGAACAGAGCACTCAGAAATAGGTCCAGGCAGGAAGGATGGGTGGAAACCATAGTTGGCATAGAACGGTGACTGATTGGTAGCTGAGTGTAGTGAGTTGTTATGGGAGAACTCTGCGATGGGGAGCAGGGAGGCCCAATCGTCCTGGGAAAATGCAGAGAAACAGCGGAGGTATTGCTCCAAGGTTTGATTCGTCCTCTCGGTTTGTCCATTTGACTGAGGGTGGTAGGCCGAAGAAAATGACAATTCGATTTCAAGGGCGCCACAAAGGGCTCTCCAGAATCTGGAGGTAAACTGGACGCCTCTGTCCGAAACTATATTGGTCGGTACTCCATGCAGTCTGACGATCTCCTTAATAAAAATGGAAGCGGTCCCCATGGCCGAAGGGGTGCCCTTCATGGGGAGAAGATGGGCCATTTTAGACAGTCTATCTATCACCACAAAAATGGACGAAAAACCTTCTGATGGGGGGAGTTCAACGATAAAGTCCATTGAAATCATGGCCCATGGTCTCTCTGGGACTGGTAATGGTCTCAACAGACCCCATGCTCTAGTCCGGCTACTCGTGTTTCTGGCACACGTGTTACAGGACTCCACATATTCCTTGCAGTCTTTAGTAAGGTGAGGCCACCAAAAGGTGCGTTGGACAAGATCAGTTGTCTTCCGTGTGCCGAAATGACCGGCAAGTTTGTGATCATGGCACAAGCTTAATACCCGTACTTTTAGCTCCTCAGGGACCACAATTTTATTCTTGAACCAGAACAGCCCATCCTTGGTGCAAGCTTCAGCGGGTGGAGACATTCCCATAGAGGATCGTCTAATTTGGGAGATTAGGTCCTCCTGTAGGATCAGGAAATTTCCAGAGGGGAGGATGGTGTCTGGAGACAGGGCCTTCTCAGAACCCAGAAACATTCGGGAAAGGGCGTCAGATTTGACATTCTTGGATCCGGGTCTGTAGGTTATGTGAAAAATAAATCGGGAAAAAAAAAGTGCCCATCTGGCCTGCCGGGGTTTCAATCTTTTGGCCGTTCTTAGGTATTCTACGTTTTTGTGGTCCGTGTAGACCAAAATGGGGTGAGCTGCGCCTTCCAGGAGATAACGCCATTCCTCCAGGGCTGCTTTAATGGCTAGAAGTTCCCGATCTCCCACGTCGTAATTCCTCTCGGAAGGGGAGAGTTTGCGTGAGAAGAATCCCACAGGGTACAAGAGTGCTTTGGCACCTTGTCGTTGAGAGAGCACAGCTCCAACCGCGACTTCGGAAGCATCCACTTCTAAGACGAAGGGCAAGGCAGGGTTGGGATACTTGAGAATAGTGGCTGACGTGAACAGCGCCTTGAGTCTTTCAAAGGCCTCTTGTGCCTTAGGAGTCCAGCAGAACCGGCTTCCTTGTTTAATGAGTTCCGTAATGGGAGTTATAATCGAAGAAAATCCCTTAATAAATTTCCTATAGAAATTGGCAAAGCCAATAAAACGCTGTACTCCTTTTTTGTCTATAGGTGCAGGCCAATCCAGGATAGCGGAAACTTTTTGCGGATCCATTTTGATGCCGTCAGGGGAAATGATCAAGCCTAGGAACTGGATGGATTGGAGCTCAAATTCACATTTTTCCAGTTTGGCGTAAAGCCCATGTTGTCTAAGCCGGGTGAGTACATTTCGTACATGTTTGCGGTGCTCAGTCAGGGAAGCAGAGAAAACCAGGATATCGTCCAGGTAAACAATGACATATAAGTCCAGGAAGTCACGAAAGGGCATGACGAGGTACTCATAGTGCCCGAATCGAGTACGAAAGGCCGTCTTCCATTCGTCCCCCTCTCTTATGCGGATCAAATTATAGGCTCCACGGAGGTCCAGCTTAGTAAAGACGTGGCAGATCCTAATCTCTGGAATAATTCGGGAACCAAAGGTAATGGGTATCTGTTCTTTATAGTGATTTTATTAAGCTCCTGGTAATCAATGCAGGGACGTAATGAGTGATCCTTTTTTTCTACAAAAAAGATGCCTGCCCCTGCTGGAGATGTGGAGGGACGGATGAATCCTTTCTTCAGGTTTTCGTCTATATAGACTTTCAAGGTGCCCAGCTCCTGCTCAGTTAGAGGGAAGATCCTCCCGAAAGGAACTTCAGTACCAGGTAAGAGTTCTATTGGGCAATCGTAGGGTCTATGTACTGGAAGAGTTTCTGCCCCCTTTTTACTGAATACGTCCCGGAAATCCCGGTAAGGTTCGGGAAGATTTTGGTAAGACTTCATCTCTGAATCTAGGCACAGGCATTGGGAGGATGTTAAAGGGGTCCCCCGTAAACAGTGTTGTTTGCAATACTCTGAAGAAAACTGGATCTTGCCCGTAGACCAGTCGATGCTAGGATTGTGAGCCTGTAGCCAAGGTATTCCTAGGATAATTGGGAAAAGGGGAGAGGAGATGACATCTAGGCGTAAGAGTTCCTGATGTTCCGGGCCAATGGTGGCCAGTAGAGGAACTGCTTCCTGGGTAACAGGACCGGAGCGGAGGGTGGAGCCATCCGCTAAGAAAACTGCCAGTCCCTGGGCCTTAGTTTGAGTAGGGATATGATGATCTTCGACGAAGGTCCGGTCAATGAATCCGCTACATGCTCCTCAGTCAATGATGACCGGTACTGGGATGTTCCTTCCAGGTAACTGTAATATAATAGAAAATGTTAGGTGGTTACCGGAACTTGGTAGGACAGGTGCACACAACGAGGAGGATGGCAGGCACTTACGTCTTTTATTGGGGCATGTTCTTGCAAAGTGTCCAGGCTCTCCACAGTACAGGCACAGGTTAAGTGTGCGTCTGCGTGTCTTCTCCTCTGGAGTCAGAGAGGGACGGAGCAGTCCCAATTGCATGGGTTCAGGGGCTTCCTGGTTTGGCATAGACGAGACAAGTGGAGCTTGGTTCGGGGCACTAGGAGCCCTGGGTAACATCCAGGTGAGGCGTGGGTGGCCAACAGATCTCTCAGAGCGTCTTTCTCTGAGACGGCGGTCAATCTGGATTGACAAATTGATTAGCTCCCCTAGTGTCTGAGGTACCCCCACCCCTGCTAATTCGTCCTTCAAGGGGTCCGACAACCCCAGCCGATATTGATGACGCAAGGCCGCGTCGTTCCACTCTGTATCAGAGTTCCAACGCCTGAACTCCACAGCGTAATCTTCGGCCGCTCTGCGGCCTTGTTGAAGGGTGTGCAGAGCGGCTTCTGCCGTGGCTGTTAACTGAGGGTCCTCATACAGCTGAGACATGGCTAAGAAAAAGTCATTCAGAGAATCCAAAGATCTGGCCTTTTGCTCCAGCAGATGGTGGGCCCAGGTCTGAGGCTCGCCGGTCAACAAAGAAATCACAAACCCCACTTTGGTAGCCTCCAAGGAAAACGTACGGGGTTGTAAGGCAAAATAAAGTTCGCATGCGTTGCGGAACGCCCGGAACTTGCAACGTTCTCCGGAAAACTTTTCGGGTGTAGGCACCCTGGGCTCCGGTGGGAGCATGACTACCGAGGGTGCTGAGGCAGGATTAGCAGATGCAGCTCCCGGAGGGGAGGCTGAGAGGGCCTGGACCTGTCCTTCCAATCTGGTATAGCCCTCCTGTAGGCTTTTGACGGCTTGAGTAAGGCCTGCTTGGTGCCTGCAGAGTTCATCCATAGGGGAGGCCCCCTGCCCGGACTCAGTCATGGCTGCCTGATACTGTCAGGTCCCACACTTACCAGACAGGTGAGTCCGCTTGGGCAGAGGGTAGGCTCCCTTACGTATCCGATTCGGGGCCCCTGGTAGAGTAGACAGGAGGCCCACGAATGCGGAGTGGTATGAGGGCCTGATGTTAGAGTCCTGGAGCAAGGTGGTCTGGCAAGCAACCGGTAGAGCTTCAAGACTGTTGGAGCAGATGCTGAGCAGGAGCGAATCAGGCTGGTCACACACAGGCAGAGGTCGGCAACGGGCTGGCAGCAACGGTACAAGGGAGTAAGCAGAAACAAGGTCAAACAAGCCGGGGTCGGGTTCAGGCAGCAATCAAGGGAGGTCCAAAGGCAAGCCGGGTCACAACGGGTAAACACTACGGAGATATAGGAACACAGGATGATCACGGAACAAGACACAGAGCTGTTTGATCAGGCAGCACTGAATCAGGGCAGAGGCAGGCTTAAGTAGGCTAATTGGCGCCAAAACGCCGCGCTCGTGCACGCGCCGATTCACCAAGGCGCCCCCGCACGCGCCCGACCGCGCCCCCGACACCGGCGTGCACGCCCACACTGCCGGGCACGCCAGCGGCAACGCCCATAGGCGGACGCGCGCCAGCGCGAACATGCGTACGCACGCACGCCCGGACGCCACCCCGCATGCCACGGTCGGTCAGTCCAGACACGCCAGTGCCCCCAGGAACACGCGCCCCAGCATGCACGGAGACACGAGCGCCAACGCGCCCTGGCGCGCCCCGGCGCCCAATCAGGTAACCTCTCTGACATTACCAGCCATTTCTTTCTTCTTTCCAAGTTTCCCATGGAGGCGGGCTGGCACTCTACGAGACTCCCTTGGTCTCCCATCACACACCTTGAGCAGTGATTCCTTCTTTTTTCCACATGCCTTCATTATGGGGGTGTGGGTGCTTTGGGGCAGGGGTTGATGGGGGGTTGATGGGGAAAAGCGCTTCTTCCCGACAACCCTGGGCGGTGGTTCTTGGGGTCTGCGGACAGGGGGCTTATCGATATCTGGAAGCCCCCTCTAACAAGGGGGCCCCCAGATCCCGGCCCCCCACCCTATGTGAAATGTGAATGAGTAGGGGTACATTGTATATTTTGGGGGTGCAACCCCTTCCTCTCACCTAATTGAGTTGGGAGGAAGGGGTTGCACCTACAAAACGCGTACATTGATATCCCGTGATGGCAGATAGCACATGTTGACACACTGTGTGCATCTTCAAAATTTGGCTTTTAAAATACTTTAAAACTTTTTTTTTTAATTCAAAAATACACGAGAAAACGGTCCAATTTTTGTGTGTTTTATATTCTGAATAAAACACCAATGATGTTCTTCATTTTTTTTGAACATCATTGATGTTTTCCTTTTATATTTTCTAAATCACGATTGCACCCCATTCTCTCCCCGATGAGGATCTGGGCACTTTCACTGGTGAAATGAGATTCTTCTTCCACAACATCCACATCACCTAAAATAAAAAAAACACCATGTATTATAAATATGCAGGAATAGATCTCCTACCTGAAGCTGTGGTCTCAGATACTCACCTGTTGTGACAATTTCGCCCACTTCATAAACCTCTCCCTCCTCATCCTCTGCTTGTGGTGTGGGGATTTCCCCTTCTTTAGGAAGTGGGGGGTCCCTGGTGTCCTCAGATGTCCTGAGTCTTTTCTCCCCTATGTGAATAAAAAATAGGTATACTTAGCACACAGATATTGGAGGGCAAAAATAGGAATATGAAACATTGCTTGGAAGTGTCGTACATTTGTCTGTTTTGGCAGAGTTCCAAGCTGAAGAACATTTTATTTCCTTTCTAAAGCTGGAATACTTCCCTTTTTTGTTAAAGTATCACACATGTAGACACCCCTATAGTATCCACTGGAGCACCTGTGTGGGACACCCTAAAAAGTTTTGTTCTGGTGTCCCACACTAGTGCTCCTGCGTCCAGATGTGTAAACAGCTGCTAAGTGTCCTCTCCTTACACTGAATCAAGTTTGCATTTCATTCTAGTTACAAACCCATCTAGACAAACTTATTTTAATACAAATAGGCATGAACAAATGTAGCTAACCTGTATCTGCCAAAAACATCTTATAAGTGGGCGAACGAACGATGTTACCTTCGACCGATTACTGTGCCCATGAACATGAAAGTTGCCATTTTAAAATGTACAACAGTAAAGAAAAGCACATGGAGCAGCACGAATGTTAAGAAGAAGAATAGGAACGCACGACAAAGGGGTTCCAGGAGTCGGTGAGTAGGCAATTTGAATGGGGAGCACAAAAGTCACCTGACAACAGTGTATACACGAAAGTCACCCCTGGGAACCTCCTGACCCGTTGCAGTGGAAAACGCATGGGACTATTGCATTTACTGTGATTCAACTGTTGCAATATATACTGGATCTGGATTTTAATATATGAACTGTGAAGCACTTTTTCAAACTGATGCATGCATATATATGGATGATATAGTTTTGCACTTAGGAATTAGCATACATCACCAGAATATGTTTATTGCAATGTAGAGTGTGTGCTTTCAGCTGGTTTTTACTATATATAACTTTTGATTATCATTGGTGGATACGCCTCTTGGTTTTAACACTGGAAGTTTGCCTACCAATACTATACAGCATATCCATTCAGCTATTTATCTACACACTATATACACCACTCTATCTACAGGCTATACTAAATCCATCGCTATATGCATAAATATCTATAGCAATAAGAATTTTGGATGTCTCCTACCCACTTGCATTAAGTACTAATAACCTAAATCAAACTCCCCTGTACACATCACTGAGGAGACAAACAAGTTTGGTGTATGAGAAAGTTACAAAAAACATTTTTCTGATGTTTCCTGTATATGCTCAGCAAACAGGTTTTCAGGTAGCGCAGTTTTTTCCCAAAGCTTTATAACATTCACCAGTGGCAGGGCATTCCTTGTGAGTGCTTTGTGTAAGGGAGGCAGCAACCTGTTCTTTTACCATATATACCCGTCCTGAAGCGCGTTTTTTTAGGAATATTACACACGACAAAATACTTACTTTTTTGCAGCACTCTCTTGATTCTTCTGTACTGATCGTGCTCCCTCAATTTGAGGTCTGACCATCGTTTCCTCAGTTGATCCTTGGATCGCTGTACCCCAAAATTCCTGTGCAGACTCTTCACAACTTTTGGGTTTAGGTACGGTCCATACTTCCCATTATAGTCGGCCCTCTTAAAGATGTCCACTATCTCTATAAAGGCCATAATTGAGGCCTTCAATCTCCTCTGGGATTGGGACGTTCTTGGCTACGGCCTTTCATCTTTGCTGCTCTCCTCTACATGCACCTGTTGTTTCTCCGCCATGTGCTCTCCCACTGCACAAGACAAGGGCGGGGAATAAACTAGAAAGAACGTCAGGGGCGGGTGGAGTTTCACGCATGCGCAGTGTATATAAAGCGTGACACGCGTGCGTCGTGCGTAAATCTGTGAGCAGAGGACGAAGTAACGGAAGCGACAATCGTTATAACGAAGGTACAATTTTAAGTTGGTGCATCAGTGGCCTATACTGCTTATAGATTGAGGCCTATATTGGGTCAAGATTAGGAGAGTTTCGCCTGACATTAGAGTTTGTCTTGTGTTGTGTCTTGCAGAGAAAATGGATCTATTCAATGATGAGGACTTTATCCCCATATTCATTGATATGTACAGAGAGCTGCCCTGTCTGTGGCAGGTAAACCACCCTTTTTATAACAATAAACCAAAGAGGAAGGCAGCGCTGGATCAATTGCTGGAATTTGTGAAGCTGGTGATCCCCACGGCAGACATCCCCTATTTGAAGGCCCTAATTGGTGGCATGAGGAGCACTTATAATAGGGAGCGCAAGAAGGTCCAGGATTCCCTGAGATCAGGAGCAGCAGATGACATTTATGTACCCAGGCTGTGGTACTGACAGACTGCATTTTCTGCCAGGCCAGACTGAACCCAGGCCAGCACTCCCCAGTCTTCCTTCAAGGCTTCCTTCCCCCCCCAGCCGAGGCTTCCGACGACCAACCTGGGCCTTCCAGGCAGCAACATGTGGAGAAGCCCAGCTTGAGTCAGGTATAGCATTCTTCAAAATATTTCTGTTTGTCAAATTAATGATGTTAAATATATGTTAGTTTTGATAACTAATTTCTGATTTCACAAAGTGTTTTACATATCAATAGACAGTAGTGGCCACAAATGATTGGGACAGGAATAAAAAATGCTGGGGTCAGAATGATAGTCTTTTCTATTTATTACATTCAATTTGCAACAGTCATGAGCTGAAAATTGTGTGTGATTGATGAACCAAAAACTAAAACTATGTCCCTTTTTCAGACACAGGAAAGCCTCAGCCAGGGCGTGGAAAGTGGCAGCCAGGAGGTGGCCGGGCCCAGTAGCTTACCTGAATCCCAGGTCCCTCCCCTCGGCCTTCCACAAAAAAGTGCCAGGAAGAGGAGTAACCTGAAGGAGGCAGCAATTGGCCTATTTCTGAAGGCTACTGCGGCCCTCAGAAACCCCCCAGTCTTTAAGAGCTATGACTACATAGTCTGCAAAATGCTGGAAAGCCTGCAAAATGCTGGAAATGGAGGAGGGCCAATGCCTCTTATGTGAGGAAGTTATGTTACAAGCCCTAAATAAGGGGTTGAGGGGCAAACTCACAAGCCAAAGCCACATTTGTGAGTTGAACCATGGTCCTCCTCCTCCTCCTCCACCCCCTGCCACAACTCTAACACCAGAGCCACAGCCTGGAAGGAAGCGTCCAAGGAAGACAAGAGACTGATGGCCTGGGTTCAGTCTGGCAAAAGACGCAGGCTGTTGTCTGACCACAGCCTGGGGACAGATATGTCATCTACTGCTGTTTTTGATTTCTTGTAGTCCTGGACCGGATTGTGCTCACTATTATAAGGACTCCTCAGGCCACCAATTTTGACTGTAAAATAATTGATGTGTGCCCTGGGGTACAAAGGCTTCACAAATTTCACCAGTTTCTCCAGCGTTGCCATCCTCTTTATTTTGTTATGACCCAGAATAAATGGCTATTTCTTTTTCACAAATACTTGGCTATGTGTTTTAGTTCAAAAAGGACAGTTTGTTTGTGAGTAGGCAGGTACATTTCAAAAATGCAAGATCAAATTAACAAGGGACACCAACCAACCTCCTTGAGGTTAAAAAATACAAGATAATAATGGTGTTGTGGTAACACACAAAACGAGAAATAACATTATGGAGAGCACTAGGAAACAAAATTGCAGATCTTGGTAAAAAAAACAAAAAAAAAACAAAAAACATTATTATAGAGGATCTGATGAAAAACAAAATTAATATTATTCATGAGATCACGAGAAATGATAAAGAAATCAGTTTGTGAGAACTCTGTGTGAATATGAGCAGCAAAACAACTTCATTCTTCTAGCATTATAAAGAAGAAGAGAATGCGCTGCATTAAACTATTTAAAAAATTGCGGTGTGACGAATGTGCTATCTCCATTACGAACGGTAGTTTTACCAGACCGAGCGCTTCTGTCTCGTAATTTATTCTGAGCATGCGTGGCACTTTGTGCGTCGGAATTGTGTACACATGATCAGAATTTACGCGAACAGATTTTGTTGACGGAAAATTTGAGAACCAGATCTCAAATTTTGTGCGAAGGAAATTCCGATGGAAAATGTCCGATGGAGCCTACACACGGTCAGAATTTCCGACAAAAGGCTCCCATCGAACATTTTCCGTCAGAAAATCCGACCGTGTGTATGAGGCATAAGAGTTGAAGTAGGTCTCGACGGGCATTAGATAGTCAAATGAAAATGACAGGGTCTAAATCTCATTTATGGAGTGGTTCAAGTTCTGCAATAGCTGCTTGCTAGCGGACCTCCAGGTGTTGCAAAACTACAAGTCCCATGAGGCATAGCAAGACTCTGACAGCTGCAAGCATGACACCCAGAGGCAGAGGCATGATGGGACTTGTAGTTTTGCAACAGATGGAGGTCCGCTAATTGCATATCCTTGTTTTAGAGCTTCCTATTGATTGAGGGGAGAGGTAGTTTCCGAGGAATGATCGGACATGAAAATTCGAATAGTTTTGGAGATTTCGGCTACACAGACAGAATCCCGTAGCAAGTTATCATTGAGCCTCCAGTGTGTGCCCCTACGGGCTCTCGTGGGGCGTGCCAGGGTCAGATAGACTGGGGCGTGATCGGACCAGGTAAGATGGCCTATGGAAGCTTTCAGGGGTGTATCTAGCAGGGATTGTGAGATCAAAAAGTGGTCAAGTCTGCTATAGGAGTTGTGTGCTGCGGAATAGTGGCTGTAATCCCTCTCTGTGGGATGCTGAATACGCCAGACATCAACTAATTATGAGGAGTGCAGTAAGTATTTGAAGCGTGTCAGTGAAGAGAAAAGAACAGAGGACTTACCCGAGGATGTATCTGCAGAAGGGGAAAGGGCAATGTTGAGATCTCCCCTGATAATAAAACAGGGGCCTCCAAAGGAGGATAGTCTGGTGAGAACAGAAGAGAGGAAGCAAGCCTGATCCACATTAGGGACGTAAATGTTGGCCACTGTAAAGAGAATGTAGCGGTTTAGTTGCCACTAGTAACAGACATCCACCAAATCACCCCGCTGCCAGACTCCCATACATTTTGTTTTTGTTTATTGGGGGGGGGGGGGGTACAACTTGGTTGGGGAAAAGGGTATATGGGATGCCCATAGGATAGTTCAATTACCATCATATTTTAAAGATTTCACAATTAGAGCCAGAAGAGATGATGTGCATGTATTCATTGCTATGGTCTTCCTCCTGCATCACCATGCAGACTGTTGCTCCTCGTCTGCTCAACTCCCGCAGACTATTACTTCCAGGTATTCCCCATCCATTAACGTGTAAGGGATGAGGACATAACTCTTGACCGTGTAAGGGTGATGTTCCCAGAACTCCTCTCCTCCTGCACCAATCTTATATTGAAATAAAATAATGTCACATCTTCTTCTGAAAGCTATAACTATCCACTCTGAACAAATCCTTTAGGCTGGCTCTGATTGCTCGCAGCTACTAGGCCAGAGGCCTGCAGTACCTCTCCCTGGAGGCCTAGTAGTTTAAAAGCACATGTTGGATAATGGACTACTGTTCCCAGCCAGCCCAGCTTGCAAATCCTGTGTCCTCAGGCTACATCGATTTAACACATATCTCCACAGTCTCTCCTCTGATCCAGGACTCTCCATAATTGACCGTGTAATGATGAAGACTCTGCTGATGACCGTGTAAAAGCAAAGTTCCCTCACAGACTTCCTGGCACATCCAGCCCTCCACTGTAGTACACTCACCGATCTTTCTCTGCTCTGAGTCCTTGATGGAGAACTTGACCGGACCATACGTTCCGACAGCTTCACCTGCCCCTTTGCTCCAGGAGTTCTTTACCAATGACCGTGTAATGGTAAAGACATTGGAAATGACCGTGTAATAGCAAAGTTCCTTCACAGCTCTCCCTGGGCTTCCTCCTGCAATCGGCGCACCCCCCCAGATGGGGGTGCCCTCCTGCTGCTGTCTAGTATTCCATCCTCCACTTCACTCAGCCGGCATCTCCCCCCAGTGGCATTTTACCTCAGCTTATATAGGAGCCCCCCCCCTGCCAATACCAATTGGGGATTGGTCAGGGCTCCCACATGAGCTGCCTACCACTCCAGTTCTAGGCCCTGCCCCTCTTCCAGAACATTCTCCCTGGAAGCAGGGGAGTCGCCTCACAACTAGAGCACGGGTGGCCACACCCACTACTACTCTGACCACTCCCAGCCCCCAGATCAAAACAGACAGGCCTAGCTTGCAACATAGGCCTGCCTAAATTTGCCTGTGCTGACAGTCTCCTAGTAAAAACCTATTACTAGCTCCTACCTATTGGTAGAGGGTACTAAATTCACCCCCATCAAAATCACAGCTGTCCTCAGCTGTGGAAAATAAATTTCCAAAAATACCTCCTGGGCCCAGGAGTAAAGGCATCCCATATCATTTGGTTGGATGGGGAAAAGGGTAAAAACTTGGACAGGGGTTTTGTATAAAAGTTCAAAAATAGAATATATACACTCTGATCATATATTTACATTGCACATTTCATACACACATCCTAACTACAGGTCCCTGTAGCTAAATACATACAAGTGGAGGCAGAGCACTGCTCCCTTAGAAGGAATACTCTGCCTACCATAGGTCTTCATCTGTTCCTGCAGTGGAGATGGACAGCCGTCACATCCCTGGCGTTCCTAAAAGAAGACATAACACACAACCTACACACTATCTATACAACTAGTTCACCAGGCAGAGGGGGTTACAATCCTCCACGTGGTGAAAGAAACACAGTTTTCAAATTTTACAATGGGTGGCATGTTGTTCTCTGTTTCACTGTCAATCCTGCAAGAGGGATCTAAGGGGACCTCCTGCTGAGTACAGTCAAAACAGACATGCCAATGACCAATAAAACCTTCTGATCGCTTCTGGTTGGAGGGGCCTCTCCTGAAAGTTTAGGTAGCAAAAAGGTTTGGCAGGGACAGTGCACCCTACTGTCCATGATCACTTGTCCTCCTATAAGGCACCCTGCGTGGCTGGCAAAAAAGCTCTCCATGCGAAAATTTTGAGATTGTCATTAGAGAAAAAAAACACAGGCCCTGCCCTGTCCTTGCAGTCCTGGTGGCCGGTTCCATGTGGGCTGCACATCACAGCAGTCCTCCCTACACATAAAACCGTGGATCAGGCAATCTCCTCTGGCTATCCCCTTCTCCTCTGACTGAGACCGAATGGCTCCTATTAGGCCGACCCGCCTTTACAACCAGGACTCGATCTTTGTGGATTGCACGGCCCAAGCTCCATTCCTGCTTGATGTCCTTGAACCGGGTCCAGGCATCACTCTCTGGTACCCAGAGTGGCTTAGGGACGTGCAAAAAGTCCCAAACCATGTCATTCTCCCACTGTCCCCGTGAGTACTCTATGATGTCCATGGTCTGGGCTGGGACATAGGGGTAATCTAAGCCCCACTCCAAAACGATCCTCCTTTGTACCTCCCACTGGAAACGTGCGAGTCGGGGTAACTAAGTTTTCCTGTTCCCGGCAGGACGCAGGCATCTGGGGCCTTGATGACCCATTGCCTGTACGTGGGTGCCCTGGTCTGGGTAGTGGATGGCTGATTGGTGAAGATTCTGCTGGCTTGCACTGGGGTCCATGCTGGGGACTGTGGTTCCTCCACTGCATCGGATGGGGTATCAACGGATGGGGAATCTCCGGTCTCCCACTCCTCCTCACTGGAGCCCTCCTCGGGAACCAGGAAAACAGCTTCTCTACTGACCCAAACCTCTCCAACACTCTGGGTAAACCCCAGTCTAAGACCCAGCCCCCGCTCACTTCACCTCATCCAGCTCACCTGAAGGTTTTCCCTCCTGCAGAATGGGCTCCCTCCGTATGGGCACAGCAAGGGTCTTACTTGGAGCTGGCTCTTCGGGATATCAACCGGAGGCCGCACACTGACTCCTGCAGCCTCCGGGCCCCTGGCCAGGCCACGGGTCTCCACAGCAGTCTCTTTCTCCCATATGTCCCGGAACTCTGAAGTGGACATACCTGATGGTCATTCTCTTCTATCACTGGCAGGTGATCCTTAGCCCTCTCCTGCCTTCCGAATGTCCTGCGGTTGCAGCATGCATAGTCCTGTGAGCGGATGGATGTTATAATACCTTGACTCCCGCTGCAACGGCCCTAAGTGGGTTAGTGGCTCCCCACAGTGACCGCACCGGGCCCAGGCATTGACTCCAATCGTAGGTAGGTGGCACCTGGGGCACAGCATGCATAACTGCTCCACTCCTCCAATCACCCCCAAAGCAAGTCCGCCACAGAGCTCCAATCGGATGCTAGTGTCGACTAGCACCCGGTCCTGCATCTCAGGTAGTCGTTGTACAGCGGGCATCCTCTGATCACCCTCCGCCATCTTTCTCCCCCTCGTGTCTGGCACGCAGCACGCCGAGTTCTTTTCTGTCCTCCGCCGAGGCGTGACTCTGCCCACATGCTCATTGGTTCAGCGTGAAGGCGGATAGGGCCGCCATCAGAGGGGTACAGGCAGTACTCCTGTAAGGTGCCAGAGCGTCCCAAGGGGCCCACCTGGCCGGGCTCCCCCTTCCCCCCCTCCAGGGCCCCCTACAGAGAGGGAGAAGTGAACATACACATTCTGTTGCTGATATGATAACATCCAGCACAGCCAGGAATGGGCGAGCAAGCCAGCTGGATGTCCACTGTGCAGCCAGGACGAGAGACTTCACCTGTCAGATCAGAGCTGTGATGTCGGGTATAGGCGGGACTACTACCCATACCCGCCCCCTTTGTCAAGCAACACCCACACTCACCGACCTTTCTCTGTCCTGAGTCCTTGATGGAGAACTTGACCGGACGATACGTTCCGACAGCTTCACCTGCCCCTCTGCTCCAGGAGTTCTTTACCAATCATCGTGTAATGGTAAAGACATTGCTAATGACCGTGTAATGGCAAAGTTCCTTCATAGCTCTCCCTGGGCCTCCTCCTGCGATCGGCGCACCCCCCCAGGTGGGGTGCCCTCCTGCTGCTGTCTAGTATTCCATCCTCCACTTTACTCAGCCGACATCTCCCCCCCCCCCCAGTGACATGTTACCTCAGCTTATATAGGAGGCCCGCCGCCTGGCAATACCAATTAGGGATTGGTCAGGGCTCCCACATGAGCTGCCTGCCACTCCAGTTCTAGGCCCTGCCCCTCTTCCAGAACATTCTCCCTTGAAGCAGGGGAGGTGCCTCACAACTAGATACAGGTGGCCACATCCACTGCTACTCTGACCACTCCCAGCGCCCAGATCAAAAGAGACAGGCCTAGCTTGCAGCATAGGCCTGCCTGATTTTGCCTGTGCTGACAGTCTCCTAGTAAAAACCAATTCTAGCACCTACCTATTGGTAGAGGGTGCTACAAGAAAAAACTTACCGGTAAACTTACCGAGTTACTTACCGGTAACATCTTTTCCCAGGAGTCTTTCAGGACAGTACCATAGAGAGACACTGGCTCCTCCCCTCTCAGGAAACAACTCCTTTCAATTCATTATTTAAATCTCACCATCCTGCCGGCCCCTCAGTTCTTCAAGAGTATCTCCGGCCAGCTAGGGAGACACAAGAATACGTCATACTAATCTTTATCTTACCCATCTCATGCGATAAGTTCTCATAGATAGCCAACAATTTGGGTGGGTACCAGTGCTGTCCTGAAAGACTCCTAGAAAAGGATGTTACCAGTAAGTAACTCGGTTTTTCCCCATTCATCTTTCAGGACAGCACCATAGAGAGGATAAGCGAGCACCTTACCTTAAGGTGGAACCACTGCCTGCAGCACTTTACACCCAAAGGCCTGGTCTTTCACTGACAGCAGATCCAACCTGTAGTGCTTCACAAACGTGGCAAAACTGGACCACATTGCAGCCCTTCAAATCTGCTCTGGAGAAACACCAGTCCGCTCTGCTTGAGCAGTCACCACCTCCCTGGTCGAATGTGCCTTAATACCCCTCGACCACATAAGCTTGACTAATGACCAATTTTAACCATCTGGCTATCGTACGTCTAGAGGCTCTGGACCCTTTCCTAGCCCCTGAAAATAACACAAAAAAGAGAAATCAGATTTCCTAAACTGTTTTGTACTAAGTACTGAAGGACGCACCTTCTAACGTCCAATTTATGAAAAATATGTTTCTGTTCCCTCACAGTATTCGAACAGAAGGTGGGTAAAATAATTTTTTGGCCTCTATGGAAACTAGAGGCCACCTTTGGCAAAAAGGCCGGATCCGTTTTAAAAATCAAAGTCTGGGAAAATCTGAAAAAAAGGTGCCCTAATAGAGAGGGCTTCGAGTTAGTGGTGATCGCCAACAAAAACACAGTTTTATGGGTGACCAACTTTAACATACAGGGCTCCAATGGCTCAAAGTGTTCCCCTGTAAGGGCCTGTAAAACTAAAGAAAGATCCCACACAGGGAAGGGGGGATTCTGACTGGTCTCTGTCTGCCTAAGGCTCTGAAAAACCTAGCTACCCAAGGATCTATTGCTTGCAGTTTTTCCAGGAAAATGGTCAGGGCGGATACCTGTCCTTTCAAGGTGCTACGGGCTAACCCTTTATCCGTTCCTGACTGCAGAAATTCCAATACTGCCACAGAACTGCGTACATCGAAGGGGCTTTCTGCTCACCAGCTATTGAAGCGTCTCCACACCTTTAGGTAGATAAAGGGAGACGCAAGCTTAGGAGAGTCGCCACTAAAAGATCCGAGAAGCCTTTGCCCTTCAGTAATTCCTCCTCAGTAGCCACGCTGCGAGACTCCACCGCTCCACCTGGGGACAACAGATCGGCCCCTGAGAAAGAATATCCTCCTGGATAGGCAGAATACAGGGAGGTTCCAAAGCCAGGCCCTTCAAGATGGAGATCCACAGCCTCCTGGGTCAGTGTGGCGCGATCAGAATTAGGGTTGTCTCTTCCGACTGAAACTTTCTCAGAACTGCTGGAATCAGTACAGGAGGGGGAAGGCATAACACCTGGAGAAACGCCAGCTCTGTGCCAGTGCATCCACCCTGGCCTCTCTGTCCCATCTGTTCAGGGAAAAGAACAGGCGCGTTTTTGTGTTCTCCCTTGAAGCAAAGAGGTCCATACAAGGCACCCCCCACTTTCAAATGACCATCTCGAAGATGTCCTGGTTCAAAACCAAGTCACCCTCACTCAGCCTCTTCCTGCTGAGAAAGTCCGCTACAGGGTTTTGTTCCCCCTTGAAATGTACCGCCGAAGGGGCCCTGGAGGAGTCCTATGTGCGTACCCCGACTGACTCCGCCAGAGAGGCATGGCAGTCAGCTCAAACTGCTTATGAGCGGCTGCTGTCCTCAACGGCGGAGAAAAAGCTATTCTTCTCCAGGTTGGCGTTCTATGAGGAGGGTGAAAGTACTGGGCGTCTCCTGGCGAGGATAGCCAACTCCCAACAGCGTGCACCGACAATAGGAGCCATTAAAACATCTGAGGGTAGGTTGGTGAGCTCCCCTGACCTTATATTGGTAGAATTGGCTAAATTCTATGAGGGTCTATACCTTCCAACGGGGTAATATACCCCGGAGGAACTAGTGGACTATCTACAGGACATTGACTTCCCACGCCTCACCAATAGCCAAAGGGAGGCTCTGGATGCCCCCCTCACTTTAGAAGAACTACAGACGGCTTTGGCGGCATTCCCTAATTGTAAGGCCCCAGGAGCGGACGGGATACCTATAGAGATCTATAAACAATACGCGGAAATACTTTTGCCTAAATTGCTAATGGTTTTCAATGCGGCTCGGGAGAAACGGAGGCTGCCCCCCTCTATGACCACGGCGAATATAGTACTCATACTGAAACCCTGGCTCATATAGGCCCATATCCCTACTACAGAGTGATATTAAACTTCTAGCCAAGGTCCTCGCGCTGAGACTGAACGGCGCCATCACAAGTATTATTCACCCGGATCAGGCGGGGTTCATGCCCAATAAGTCTACGGCGGTTAACCTGAGAAGGCTCTATCTTAATATGCAATCTGCGGCCGACAATGTGGGGCAAAGGGCTTTGCTATCACTGGACGCTATGAAGGCCTTTGATAGCGTTGAGTGGAAGTACTTGTGGGGAGTCCTTGAGAGTTTCGGGTTCGGAGAAGTATTTATATCATGGGTGCGCTTGTTGTACCACAACCCGCAAGCAGCTATTCGGGCGTCGGGAGCTATGTCATACACCTTTAATTTAGGGAGAGGCACGAGGCAGGGGTGTCCTTTGTCACCCCTGCTTTTTGCATTAGCCATAGAACCCCTTGCGATTAAAGTAAGGGCTAACCCTGACATTGTCGGATTTCGATACGGAGACAAGCAGGAAAAATTGATGCTATATGCGGACGATACCATGATCCTGCTTGGAGACGTAGACAAATCTCTCAAAGAAGTCATGACCACCATAGTGGAGTTCGGCAGGTACTCGGGACTCCAGATTAACTGGACCAAATCCTCTCTAATGCTTATTGATGAAGGGGGGGTCCCCCCTGACAATAACATGGTACCCCTGACTACCTCGTTCAGATACCTGGGGATCCAGGTGACACCTAGGATCAGAGATTATGCTAGATTAAATATTTCCCCACTGCTACAAAAATTTAGAGAACGGATTAAAACATGGAATTCGCTCTGTCTGTCGGCTGCAGGCAGGGTGAATCTGATAAAAATGATTTTAATGCCCCAACTTTTATATGTACTTCATAACGCTCCCATGGTAGTGACCTTAAAGACGTTCAGAATTATCAATTCCCTCTTTAGATTACTTATATGGAAAGGCCGTGCACCCAGGATTAAACTTGAACATCTCCAGCGTCCTAAGGATGAGGGTGGGCTTGCCCTTCCCAATCCCTGGCTCTACTATGTAGCTGCGCAGCTGCAGCAATTAATAGGTTTACTGCACACAAACACAGAGAAAGAGAGAATTACGTGTAGTTCCTCTGAAATGGTGATGTTACACACAGTAAAAAGAGACTCTGTCCCGATGGCTTTGAAGGCGTTGGATTTTGCTAAGTCAAATAAACGATATCCGACCTATGATCTAATTCATAAAATATGGTCCAAGACCAAATATATACAGGGAGCGACAGGGTACACAGATTACAGCCCAATATGGTTTAATGCTACGTACCCAGAAATAGCCAAGATACAACATGGGGCGAAGTGGAGGAAATATGGAGTGATATATATCAGACAGATCTTTCAAAATGGGAAAATGCACACATTTGAGGCTCTGCAGAGGATTTTTGGGTTACCACAGTCTATGCAGTTTTACTACATGCAATTGAAACATGCTGTGGTGGCTCAGAGTAAGTCTTCAGACTGGATCACCTCACCCACACCTTTGTTTAATTTGATTGCAGGGGTTACCAACACTAAGGGATTTATTTCTCAATGTTACAGTATGCTACTACAAAGCTTTCTAAGTAAACATCCTTTAGGTATGCTGACAAAATGGGAGAAGGATGTGGGTCCTCTTGATGGAGATCAATGGGAGGAGGTGTTGCAGGTGGTACCTATTTGCTCTCTAAACGTCACGCAGAGATTAACACAACTATATATCATTCTTAGAGTATACTATACCCCCCATAGATTGCATGTTATGGGCCTTCGGCCCACTCCACTCTGTACTAGATGTAAAAGGGAACATGGAGACCTGATCCACCTACTGTGGAGGTGCCCAAAGCTCCATCTATATTGGAGGGGGGTGGTGGACACCGTTAACAGGGTATTTCAGGTTACGATGCCCACTGATCCAAAACACTGCTTGCTTAATGTAATAGATGAGCTGGGATGGGAGGAAAGTACTAAAGTGGCAATTACTAGAGTTATGTTTATGGCACGGAAACTAATAATGACACATTGGATATCAGAAGAGCCCCCTGCTCATAAAGAGTGGATTAATGCTATAGGGGATCTGTTGCGGAAGGAAAAAATAATTTACCAACACAGAGGTTGCCCACAGAAATTTGAGAAAATTTGGGGATCCTGGCTAAATGTCCCTGGGCTTGCCCCGGTGGATTTGGTTGTGGGCAGATTGTTGGGTATGGGTATGTGAGATATCATATGTCACACTGTCGAAACCATTTTTTTCCGATGTACATACCAGTGTATAACTTGATTTCTTATCATATCCAATGTGAGACGCTGGGGGATGTTAACTAATTATATAATAAAAGTAATAATAAACAATGTAATAAATAAAAAAAAAAAAAAAAAAAAGGAATAATGAAAGGGGGTATTGAGGTGTTTACAAGCCAAGTAGATGGATTATTCAATATATCAGGAAATGCTAGATTCTTTATACAAACTGCATGCAATTTTGATGTCATTCAAGGTAAATTGTTATATTGAATACAAATACAATGCCGGTATGTTTTTCTATATGTTTTTTCTCAATAAAAACTTGTTTTTGGATAAAAAAAAAAAGAAATGTACCGCCGAAAGGGATACAATGTTAGTTTCAGCCCACCTGAGGATGGATTCCGCCAGGACCCACAAGGGTCTGCTCCTGGTACCCCCTTGCCTGTTGATATAGGCCACCGCTGAGTAGTTGTCCGAACGGACCCGCACGTGCTATCCTTGAAGTTCTCTCTGAAAAGCTCTAAATGCCAAGGCTATTGCTCTCAGTTCCCTCCAGTTTGAGGACTTCTTTGCATCCTCTCTCCCCCAAGTACCTTGTACCATCCTGGAATTTAGGTGCGCCCCCCAACCTGTGCCACTCGCATCGGTCGTGACCTTCCTGGAGACTGGTAGGACCCACTCCAGGCCTTGTAAAAGATTGAACCCCTTTCTCCACCACCAGAGGGACCTCTTGACCTGACTCGGCACAGATATTAGAGAGTCCAGGGACCCTTGACTGTGGTCCCAGACCCTCAGGATAAACAGTTGTAGAGGGCGAAAATGCAGCCCTGCCCACTGTACTGCCGGGAACATGGATGTCAGTAAGCCCAAAGCTGACATAGCTTTTTTTACTGAGACCTGACGGCTTCTCTAAGGGAAGGAACATCTTTTGCTTTGTTGAATCTAACACGCACCCCAGGAAGGTGACCTTTTGGGATGGAGCCAAACTGGATTTTTCCAGGTTCAAGAGCCACCCCAAGTTTTCTAGGATGTCTCTTGCTACCTGTAGGTCCTGGGACAACTGCTCCGGGGAAGAGGCAAACAGGAGTAGATCGTCCAAGTATGCGACTACCGAGATGCCCCTGAGCCGCAGGAAAGCCAGGACCTCCACCATGACTTTGGTGAAGATGCAGGGGGAAGAGGATAGCCCAAAAGGGAAGTGCCCTGAACTATAAATGGAACGTCCCTTCCCTGTTTTTTACCGCCAGCCTGAGATACCTCTGGTAGCCCTCTGCGACTGGGATGTGCAGATAGGCGTCCTTCAGATCTATCAACGCCATGAAGCAATTCGGGGGAAGAAGCGCCTTCACCCAGTAGACAGAGTCCATCCGGAATCTCCTGTATGTAACTGAGACATTCAGAGGCTTCAATTTCATGATAAGCCTGAACTTTCCCGAAGGTTTGCGGACCACACAGATGGGGGAATAGAAGCCTCTGACGGTCTCTTCTGCTGGGACTCTTACCACCACCTCCTGTTCCTCCAACTTCTGTAGGGTGGATAGAAGAGCTGATGATTTTTATGCGTATTGTGGCAGCTTGTGACAAGGAGTCTGTGCGGAGGATGTTCTGAGAATTCCAGCCAGTATCCTCTTCTTATGATCCCTAACACAAACTGGTTGGAGATGATCATCTCCCACTGTGGAAGGAAAGACCCCAATCTTCCTCCCACCGTGGTTAACCCGTCATTGGGTTTTCTTGGGGTGTTCAGGAGGGCGAAAAATCGCCCCTCCACGCCCCTTGCCCTTCTGTCCCCAAGCCTTTTTCTGCCGTTCGGCTTTTGGGGCTTCAAACTTTCTCTGAGGGCGAGACTTTCTTTTAGTCTGCTCCCCAAATTTCCTTTTAATGGGAAAGGCCTTTTTCTTATCAGCCGTCCGATCCATAATGGCCTCCAACCCTGGTCCAAACAAAAGATCCCCTGTGAGTGGAATCCCACAGTGTTTAACTTTAGACGTGCTGTCTCCTTGCCACATCTTAAGCCATAAGGCCCTTCGTGCTGAATTAGTCAGGGCTGAGGACCTTGCGGACATGCGCACCGATTCGGCTGAAGCGTCCGCAATATATGCAAATCCCTTAAGTAACATTGAGAAGGAAGACAAACAAGTTTATTTTGGCGTTCCTGCTTCAATGTGCGCCTTAATTTGAGTAAGCCAATATTCCATGTTACGGGCCACCACTGTGACCGCCATGGCAGGCTTAAGGTTTCCCTGCGACGAGTCCCAGGACTTCTTCAAGAGCGAGTCCATCCTTCTGTCCATGGGGTCTGAAACAGCCCCCATGTCCTCGAAGGCCAGGTCCATATGCCTGGAAACCTGAGACTAGCTGCGTCTAGTCTGGGAGATTTATTCCAGACTAGAGCCTCCTCTTCTGCAAAGGTGAAACCTTTGTTTCAAAGCCCTTGAAAAGAAATGCTTCCTTTCGGGATCTTGCCATTCCTTCTTGATGGCTTCGACCAAGACATCATGGACCGGGAACTCCCTCCTTTTTTGTTCCTCTAGACCTTTGTACATCTTTTCATGGAGCGATAACGCCTTCTTTTCCTCTTGTATTCCCAAAGTGGTGTGGATAGCTCCTCAGAGATCCTCCACCTCATCAAGGGAAAGTTTATAACGAGAGGTTCTTGTGGAATCCCCATCCACCCCCTCTCCATCTGACTCCCCTTGGGAGTCTGAGGCGGCGCTGTCTGGCTCTTCCTCAATTTCCTCTCTGGAGTCCCCTGGTCTCTCTCCACTAACAGAGGGAATATCCGCTGGACTAGGTGTAACACTCTGCTGCGCTGGTGGAGGATTGCTCGGGGCTGCGGCAACTGGAAACTAGAAAAGAGAGCCTTGAACAACTGAAAGGTGCTAGAAAGCTCCTTGACGGACGCCTGCAAGTCCGTACCCTGGTCTGCCACCTGCTCCATCACTAACCCCTCAATGCACTCCTTACAGAGTGCCTTGGTCCAGGAATCCCCCATGGTGACTCTGCATGAGGGACATTTCTTCTTAGAACCGTGGGGCAACCTGTTTTTGTCTGTGGCTTTCTGAAACACAGAAAGAGAGAGCAGCCATAAATATTTAAGCCCACCAGCGCTACCACAGAGGACCACCGGGAGTGCCCCCCCAGGACCAATCGCCACCAGGGTCCCAGACGCACTCCCCTTCCCCACCGACCACCAGGGAGGGGAAACACTCATAAAGCTAACGGGGATAGGTAAGGGAACGCAACCTCAGCGTTCCTCTTACCTTAGAGTGGCTGGTGCTGTTCTCTCCAGGAACTGCCCACAAAGCCTCTGCTTCTGACATGTCCTGCTGAGGATGGATGGTCGAACGTGCCTTCTGATAGCTGTCTGCACAGCGAACGAACAGGCCGCACCAGCCGAGCTCTCGGTCCGTTCTCGTAATCTGCTTCCGGAACCGGAAGACGCGGATCCGCCGGAAGTGCCCGCCCCCACCGGAACTGACGCCACCCGTCGCCCAGCCTGTAGCTCCAACGCTGGCTGTATTACACGGGGGACCTGGTGCACCTCCTGCTGCGCCCCTCTGGATGGAAGAGAACAAGACCTCCCCAGACTTTCTCCTTCCCCAGGAGAAGCTGGGGTGTGCCGAATGCCACCAACCCGGGCCCCCTAGCCAGAATAGGGGAAACGACAGACAGTACAGTACAATGCCAGCCTTAACAACTGATGTTCACAGGTAAGTACATACAATAATGATAACCACAATATCAGTACTAGCCATAATCGTGGTGGTACAGTCATCTTCCATACTTTCCATCTACAGTATAAAAAGGTGCACTGGACAAGGAATCTCACCACGTCTTTGTAGTTGTAGGTCTGGTTGTACTGCCCATTCCCTACGTACAAATACCTCATAAAACCAGAGAAGAGAGAGAGATGAAAAGAGAGAAAAGGAGAGCTGAAGCATGGTGACTAGAAAGAAAGGGACTTGAAGGTTCCAGTAAGGCTGGAGAAAGGGGGAGAGAGAGAATCAGAGAGGGGGGGGGGGGGGGGTGGGAAGAGGGGAAGGAGTAGGGAAAAAAGGGGGAGGCACGTTATCTTCAGGTCTGTGGGGTTTTATTATTCATGTGGCAAGCAGCGCCATTCCTTCATCGGAGAATATAAACAGCCTCCAGAGCCTCCATGCTTTGGAATGTTGTTCGTGTTTATTTTGTGCCGTCAGGACTAGGTCCTCCAACTTCCCGATCTCCTCCACTCTGCGTAGCCACAACCCAATAGTCGGTGGTGAGCTTTTCTTCCACATAAGTGGGATGCAATATTTAGCTGCATTCAGTAAGTGTCTTATTATCGACTTTTTGTGGCTCCGTGCTGGTATTGTGGTGGCGTGAAGCAGAATGAAAGCTGGGTCATCACTTATCGTGTGATCCGTAAATTTTTGAGTGATCGTCCAGACTGTTGTCCAAAAATGCTGAAGCAGAGGGCAAGACCAGAAAATGGTGGAGTGTCCCTGTGTCTGTCTGACATCTCCAACATCTGTCTGTGGTAGTAGGGAAGTATGTGTGTAGCCTTTGAGGTGTATAGTACCATCTGGTCAGGATATTGTAGTTGAGTTCTTGTATCTTTGTGCAGATAGATGTTATTAAGGAGAATCTGATAATCGTTTGAATTTGGGCATTAGTAAATTTGCATTGTAGGTTTCCCATTTCTGTATGAATGTCAGGTCAGGTTGTTCAACTGGGGAATTGAGTAATTCATATGTTTTAGATAGTACCTGAGGTAGTGCTCCCTCGTTTGCACAATAATCTTCAAAAGTCGTCAGGTCACGGTTAAACTGTAGGGATCGAAAGGGATCGAGTGTAGAAAGTGGTTATTCGAATTGCTTTCCAGAATGGCAGTTGGAATTGTCCCCTAACATCAGTCAGGTCTTGAATAGAGGGCCATTGATTTTCAACCAAGAAATGTGATGCCCGGTCCCTGCCGGATGATGTAAGTGTCTTGTACTCCGATTTTTCTAAACCGGGGGGAAAAGAAGGATTCCCCAATATCGGGTAGAGAGGGGAGTCTCTAGAGGAGAAGGAGGTAGTGAATAAAGTGGATGCGCCTATTCTAAGGGTCGTGCCCATTACCGGGTGCAACTTCAATGCTGGCGGTAACTGGTCAAAGCACCAAACCGCTCCCTTCAGTGGGGCCGTGGACTGGGCCTGTTCCAGTTGTATCCAGTGCTTGTTTTGGCCGTTTCGGTTCCAGTCTTTTGTTCCACCCAGGCGAACTGCCCGGTAGTAGTTCCGTAGATCTGGGAGGGCTAGTCCTCCAAAATGTTTGGGTAATGTTAAATACCGCCTGCGCAGCCTAGGTTTCGAGTTCGCCCAGACGAATTTAACAATAAAGGAATGCTCTTGTTTAAGGTATTGGGGTGGAATCCTGACTGGCAGTGCCTGGAATAGATATAAAAATGTTGGGAGTATAGACATTTTGAGAAGGTTACACCTACCGAACCAAGAGTGCAGTCCTTTGTTCCACTCCTCCAGAATTAAGCGGGTCTTAGTCAATAATGGTGGGAAGTTAAGTCCGAAGGTGTGCTTTAGGTCATTAGCGATCTGGGTTCCTAGGTATTTGAGGGAAGCATCTGACCATTTAAATCTAAACTGTGATTTTAGGGAGCTTAATCTATTCGGTGTGATATTAATCCCCATCGCCTCCGATTTATCAAAATTGATTTTTGGGTTGGATAAGTTTCCATATCTATCAAATTCCCTGAGGAGGTTTGGTAAGGACACTACTGGGTTGGTTAGAGAAAACATCAGGTCATCAGTGTAGGCTGAGATCTTGTATTGGGTGTCTCCTACTGTCACGCCAGATATATCCGGGTTAGATTGTATAGTGCATAAGAAGGGTTCTAGAGCTAAAGCAAACAGGAGGGGTGAAAGCGGGCATCCCTCTCTGGTACCATTTGATATAGGGAATGAATCTGATAGTATTCCATTGGCCTTGACTTGGGCAGTGGGGTTGGAGTATAAGCTAAGGATCCACTGTAGCATCTTGTGCCCCAGGCCGATCTTTTTGAGAGCCGAGGACATAAAAACCCAGTTGACCTGGTCAAACGTCTTATCCGCGTCTGTACTAAGGAAGACGCATGGGGTTTTAGTAGTCGAGACTACATGAATGAGATTAAGCACCTTGGTGGTGTTATCCCTCGCCTCTCGGGCAGGGACAAACCCTGCCTGATCCGGCATGTGTTGGGTTATTCTATTGGCAAAAATCTTTGTAAAGAGCTTAAGATCTACATTCAGCAGGGATATAGGTCTTTAGCTTCCACAGGCCGCCGCGTCTTTACCTTCTTTCGGTATGAGGGAAATATGTGCCCTCAGAGTGTCTCTGGGTAGAGGGGCCCCTCTCCCAGACAGTTAAACATCCTAACCATATGAGGGGCCAGGAGCGGCAGGAGGGTTTGGTAGTACTGTAGGGTAAACGCGTCTGGGCCCAGGGCCTTGCCAGGTTTCATCGCACCTACCGCTCGCTGCAGCTCCTCCACGGTAATGGGGTCATCCAATTCTGTACTAATTGCTGTCGAAATTCGAGGGATTTGAGCTGCTGATATGTAGTCATTTATCGTCATGTCGTTTGGGGGTCGTACTGGAAGATTGTATAGGGAGAAGTAGTAGTCTCTAAATTCTTTCGCTATCTGGGTTGGTGTGGTCTTTTTCTGTCCTGATGAGGCTATGATATGGGGGATGTACGTATTTAATTTATGACTTCTAACTGCATTGGCGAGTAGTTTCCAGCATTTATTCCCTGATTCATAAGAGAATTTTCGACAGACTTGCAGTGCCGCTTTGGCTCTATAGTGTAGCAGGTCTACTGCTTGCTTTCTGAGGGATAGCAGTTCTACTTCTAGTGAGGCAACTGGGGGTTTTTTTGTGTTTCGATTCAACTACATGTATCTTATGGAGGAGTTGGAGCAGTTGTTGCTCTCTTTCTCTTTTGATGCGAGCGCTATGTTTAATTAACACTCCTCTTATCACAGTCTTGCGGGCCTCCCATAAAATACCAGGGTCACAGTCTTCAGTATCATTAGTTTGAAAGTAATGGGGCGTACACACGGTCAGACTTTTCAGCTACAAATGTCCGACAGCCTGTCCGACAGACTTCCGGCGGACTTTCGGCGGACTTGCGGTAGACTTTCTAACGAACGGACTTGCCTACACACGACCACACAAAAGTTTGACAGCCTAGTACGCGGTGACGTACACCAAGTCCGGCGAGACTATAAAACGGAAGTTCAATAGCCCGTACGACACCCTTTGGGCTCCTTCTGCTAATCTCGTGTTTATCTCGTGTTAGTAGAAGTTTGGTGAGAGACGATTCGCGCTTGTGAGACTCGTATTTTTCAGTTCGTTTTAACTGTTGTTCAGTCTGTGCTTGTGAGGCTTGTATCTGCTTTTCAGTGCGTTTGGTCAGTTGGCATTGAGAAATCTTTGTTTTATTGTCCGCTCGTTCCTGATTTTCAGGTCGCTCTTCACAGGCCTTGCTGTTCTTCAGTGCGTTCTGTTAAGTGCGTTCTGACCAGCCGACCATTTTGAAGCCATGTTACCTGTACGTACTCGTCGTCGGGCTCGTGCATTGTATGTGTTTGGTGCTGTAGTTTATTCTTCAGACCAAGACCAGTCCATGAACAGGGCGAGGAGGAGTTCATGGACCAAGAATTGGTTGCTCCAGCGTGACCAGTTCTGTCACATGCCATTGCTCCGTGAGATCCGTGAGAATAATCCTGAGGATTTCAGGAACTTTCTCCGGATGACGGACCCCGTTTTAGACCATTTGGTGGCTTTGCTGACCCCCTATATCAGCAGGCAGGATACCTGCATGAGGCAAGCCATCACTCCGGAGCAGAGGCTAGTTGCCACGTTGCGGTACTTGGCGACAGGGAGAAGCCTGCAGGACCTCAAGTTCTAGAGAGGCATCTCCCCCCAGGCTCTGGGGATCATTATCCCAGAGACCTGTTCTGCCATCATCCAGGTCCTGCAGAAGGACTATATTAAGGTAAGATTTTTTTCTTTTATTAGCATCACATGTTCTTTTATTTAATCTTTGATAATGTAATGTATTTCTTAGCTCAAACACTACTTACCATCATTGCAATATAGGGTGAATGTCCCCTTTTTCTCCTCACACATGCTGGATTTTTTTCCTGTTCTTTTTTGTCATGCATGTATATTTGCCTTCAATAACCTCCCCAGCATACAATGCTGGGCACATATCCACCTAGTCTACGCAGTTTGAATGTATTTAGTCTGCTGCATTGTATTTTGTTTCCCCTAAACTCAATCCAAATAGTGTGCTTATAATTAGCAATTAGCTTGATTTCCCAACCCCCCCCCCACCTAAACTCAATCCAAATAGTGTGCTTATAATTAGCAATTAGCTTGATTTCCCAACCCCCCCCCCCCCCACCTAAACTCAATCCAAATAGTGTGCTTATAATTAGCAATTAGCTTGATTTCCCAACCCCCCCCCCCACCTAAACACAATCCAAATAGTGTGCTTATAATTAGCAATTAGCTTGATTTCCCAACCCCCCCCCCCCCACCTAAACTCAATCCAAATAGTGTGCTTATAATTAGCAATTAGCTTGATTTCCCACCCCCACCCCCCACCTAAACTCAATCCAAATAGTGTGCTTATAATTAGCAATTAGCTTGATTTCCCAACCCCCCCCCCCACCTAAACTCAATCCAAATAGTGTGCTTATAATTAGCAATTAGCTTGATTTCCCACCCCCACCCCCCACCTAAACTCAATCCAAATAGTGTGCATATAATTAGCTTGATTTCAAACCCCCCCCCTAATAATTTGCTAGAATGTTCTGTGGTGTTGATTTTTAAAAAGCAAATATATGTTGCACTTTGCAAAATGCATGTGCACTCTACAAGTGCATTTGCTCCAGTGCTTTAGTAAATGAGCAGAAGCTCTGCTGATTTCCATCATCAAATCATATGCAAGCCACAAAGTGTTTTCATTAATTGCCCTTACATGTGATTGTGTACTCCTTGCAACATGAAAGCCTTTTTACCTTACCTCATTTACTTGAAGCTGGGGAGCAACTGCACTTGCAGAGTGCGACAACTGCAGTCTTGTAGCCTTTTTAGTCCATAAATCCCTGCGTGTCCTAAAATTAATATTTTTTTGGAATTTCACCACCCCCTAAAATGTAATCAATGTTCCATCAGAGGGGGTGAGCAATCTGATAAGTGTGCCTTTCCATATTATTTCTTCCAGAAGATTTAAATTATTTAATGTTATAGTGATGCTGGGGAATAATGTTTTTAATTGTATAATTTTCTTGCAATGTTATATTCAAAATTACTGATTTTTGTTTTCTTGTTTGATTCCCCAGTTTCCTTCAACGCCACAGGAATGGCAGACTGTGGCATCCCATTTTGCCACCCGTTGGGACTTTCCCAATTGTGGAGGGGCTATAGATGGGAAACATGTCCACATCGTGCCACCACCCCATTCGGGGTCATACTATTTTAATTATAAGGGGTTCCACAGTATTGTTTTAATGGCGGTGGTGTCGGCACACTATGAATTTCTATATGTGGACGTGAGGAAGAATGGCCGGATGTCGGATGGAGGAGTATTTGCCCAGACGGAGTTCTGCCAGCGTCTCCAGAGTGGTGGCCTGGGATTGCCACCTGATGCGGATAACGTGAAAGGACTCCCCTTTGTCTTCATTGCCGATGAAGCCTTCGCTCTGAGCAAGCACCTCATGAGGCCATTCCCCCAAAGAACCCTCACCCCGGAGAGGAGGGTTTTTAATTTCCGGCTGGCCAGAGCTAGAAGAGTGGTTGAGAATGCGTTTGGGATTCTGGCCAGCCGGTTCCGCCTGTTTCAAACCTCCATTAATTTGGCGGAATACAAACTTAATTTTATCATTTTATCGTGCTGCATCCTGCACAACTTTTTACACAAACATTCTCCAAATTATATGGTGCCAGTTGGGCCTGAGGCCGGACTTATCGGTGAGAATCTTACGGGCCTGGATACTGTCCATACTGGCTTGGTCCCCCAAAGTGCCCGTCAAGTTAGACAGCAATATGTTAATTATTTTATGGGTAGGGGGGCCATTGCAATGGGCCAGGATATCTAAAGATTTAAAATAAAAACAATCTTGATTAAATCTTGAATTATATTTATTGCTTGCCTTTCTTTTGGGCTTTCTCCTAGGTTATGGTCGAGCAGTTGTAGTGCCAACTGTATTTTCCTTGTAAATTTCTAAATAAGCTCCATTGCCACTGTAAACAACTTTTTTCAATTTATAAACAAACTGATACTGAGCATTGAAATAACAAACCACACATTTATTTAATTCCTAAGCAGATGTTTTTAATCTTTGGTATCCATTCAGTTATGCATTTCGTATAAAATGTTCCTAGCCAAAAATATAATGATATATTAATAAATTTAGAATAATATAATTATAGTTAAATATTTTTAGATAATCAAAAATAAAATTTGTTGGGCATTTTGATTTTAACAAACAGGCCTTATTTTTTTTTTTTGGTTTTTTAAAATCCGTTTTTTTTTTTTTTTGGTTTTTTAAAATTTTTTGTTGTTTTTTTTTTTAAAAAAATCCTTTTTTTTATTTTTGTTTTTTTTTAAAACATTTTTTGTATTTTTTTTTAGATTTTTTTGGTATTTTCTCAAAACAGGCCTCCTTTTTTAAATGTTGTTAAACTGACATATAATTTAACAGAAAATAATAAAGAGAAGGCCCAGAATGGGGTCAGCAAACCAGGAAATGAAGGACATGATCGATGTTTTGGGGTTTCAAAAAGGGCATTTAGATTCGACCCAAAACATCAATCATGTCCTTCATTTCCTGCTGCATACGATCCAGCCGATTCCGCATTTGATCGATCTCCCCATTCCAGGCCATTATTTGAGCAATTAGCCGTTGGGCACTGTCTGTGGTGAAATAGTCACTTGGACCTAAAGTGGAATGAAAAAAAAGATGTGTTTAGAAATATGCACACATACATAGTTTACCTTACAATAAAGCTGGTGTCTCAGACACTGAGCTGGTGGGGTGCCCATGTCGCATAATTCCTGAACATCCTCGGGGGTGGCGCTGTTGCTTGACTCAAGCACAACCAGATCACCTAAAATAGAGTAGAAAAATTACATAAAAGAAAAGGCAGCCATGCATAGATTACCGTAAGCTGGTGTGTCAGACACTCACCTGGTGGGGTGCCCATGTCGCCCACCTCTCCTTCCTCCACATCCTCAGTGGGGCTTGGGCTGATTTCCCAAGTATGTTCTTTTGCTTGGGGGGGACTGGGTTCTTCTTGTTGGCTGAGTGATTTTTCCCCTATGTGAAACAAAAAATTAATATACTTAGCACACAGATAATTTAGTACATAGTAATCTTCAAACATTTGTAGTGAAGTGGTGTACAAATGGTCTGTTTGTGTAGAGTTCCTAGTTGACATAAAGATTTAAATTTCTAAAGACATATCGGATAGATAGATATCTAGATATCAATATCTAAATATAGTTAAAAATCTTTGGATCTCTCTCTCTCTATATCTATAACTAAATATAAATCTAAATATCAAACCAAATCTAAATATAAAAATATATATAAATTTAAATATTAAAAAACAATTAAATAAATTTCTATATCTACCTATATATCTATATACATACATATATATCTATCTATCTATCTATCTATCTATCTATCTATCTATCTATCTATCTATCTATCTATCTATCTATCTATCTATCTATATATATATATATATATATATATATATATATATCTATATATCTATATATATATATCTATATATATCTATATATCTATCTCTCTCTCTATATATATCTATATATATAGATATAGATAGATAGATAGATAGATAGATAGATAGATAGATAGATAGATAGATAGATAGATAGATAGATATATAGATATATATATATATATATAGATATAGAGATATATATATATATATAGATATAGAGATATATATATATAGATATATCTATCTATATATAGATATATCTATCTATATATAGATATATCTATCTATATATAGATATATATATATATATATATATATCTATATATAGATAGATATATCTATAGATATGTAACGAGGTTTATTAAAAGATCGTTTCGAACGATGAACCCCAAAATAAGCCTGTAAAGTCTTCACCACCTTCGCCATTATTTTGGCTTTGCGCAAATTTGGCCGGGCATACGGCCCATACTTCCCATCATAGTCCTTTTTTTTAAGAATGGCCACCATTTCCACCATTTCTTTAAAGGACATATTGGAGGCCTTAAATCTAGGCATCACAGATCTTGACGTTCCGGCCTCCGGGCTTTCTTCGCTACCTGATATAGTACACACCTGATGTGTCTCCGCCATTATTCACCCCACTACGCGCCGTAAATAAAAATGGGCGGAGAACATGAGTTAAAAATCGAACGTCAGGGGCGGGCGACGCAGGCGGAGTTTCACACATGCGTAGTGTATAAAGAGGGGCCTTGTGCACGTGTCGTACATACGTTCTGTGCGTAGAATTAAGGGGCGGAGAACATGAGTAAAAATTGAACGTCAGGGGCGGGCGACGCAGGCGGAGTTTCACACATGCGTAGTGTATAAAGAGGGGCCTTGTGCACGTGTCGTACGTACGTTCTGTGCGTAGAATTAAGGGGCGGAGAACATGAGTAAAAATTGAACGTCAGGGGCGGGCGACGCAGGCGGAGTTTCACACATGCGTAGTGTATAAAGAGGGGCCTTGTGCACGTGTCGTACGTACGTTCTGTGCGTAGAGTCAAGGGCGGCTTATATGCGTAAACAAAAAGAACGTCAGGGGCGGGCCAAGTAGGCGTAGTATTACGCATGTGCAGTGTATAAAGAGGGGCCTTGTGCACGTGTCGTACTTACGTTTTGTGCGTAGGTGTTAGTGGACCGGGACGCTACTAAACGAAGGTAATTTTAAATTTATATTTTTGGTCAAGACTTTGTAGCAAGCAGCCTATATGGCTTGACAGATTGATGAGGCCTACATAGGGATAAGATGATGAGGATTTAGCAGAAACCTAATAAGTGTTTTTTGTCTTGTGACTTTATCTTTTACAGACATTATGAATCCCCTATTTAAGGATCCAGAGTTCCTTACTGCTTTTATTTCTAAATATAGAGAGATGAGGAATTTGTGGGAGGTGAAACACCCTCAGTATTATGCAAAGCATGTGAGGAAGTCAACGCTGGAGAGACTTCTGTCCTTTGTCCAGGCGACCATCCCGGAAGCAACAATGGAGACATTGCTCAAGAAAATTGGGGTCTTGAGGAACATGTATAAGAGGGAGCATAAGAAGATCCAGGAATCAATGAGATCAGGAGCATCAGCAGATGATGTTTATGTACCCAGGCTGTGGTACTACAATCAACTCCGTTTTCTTGATGACCAGACTGAAGCCAGGGCATCACTTTCAACCCTTCCCTCCACCCTTCCCTCCACCCCAGCAGAGGCTGATGAGGAGCAAGCTGGGTCTTCCATCCTGGATGAACCGGATATGACCATCTGGAGTCAGGTAAATTATTTTAACAAATATTTACTGTACTAATATTAATGATGTTAACTGGATGTTATAATTGTCTAAAATAATTTTTCCCTCAAAATTGTGTATACATATCAATTGACAGTAGTGGCTAAATATGTTTGGCACCTGCTTGAAAAAATTAGGGTGTCTGATTAGACTCTTTTATTAAAGAGATGTATTCACATTGAATTTGCTAGTCATGAGAAGCAAATTGTGTGTCATTGATGAACCCAAAAAAATATACTAAAACTATGTCCTTTTTTTATACACAGGATGAGTCCATCCAGGAGGAATGTGTGGAAAGTAGCAGGCAGGAGGAGACCGGGCCCATGGACAGCCTGGAGGAGGCCGGATTCTCCATCATCCTGGAGGAGGCTGGGCCCAGTGTCAGGCAGGAGGTGGCTGGTCCCAGTGAGGTGGCTGGGCCAAGTGAGGTGGCTGGTCCCAGTGAGGTGGCTGGGCCCAGTGAGGTGGCTGGGCCCAGTAGGAGCCTGACCGAATCCCAAGTGCCTCCCCTCCGTCTTCCCAAAAAAAAGGGCCAGGAAGGGGACGGTCACACAGGAGGCATCCCTGCGCCTCATGCAAGAGGCCACCCGTTTTTTGAGGAGCCCCCCTGAAGCGGAAGAGTCCTATGGCTGCTACTTAGCCAGCAGGCTTCTTCAAATGGATTGGGAGCAGCGCCTCATTTGTGAGCGACTATTTGGGGAAACAATCCAGAAGGGGCTGCAGGGCACGCTAACACAAAATACCCAACTACATGAGACAGCCCCCCCTCCTCCTCCTCCTCCTCCTCCTGCCACAACTGAAACACCAGAGCCACAGCCTCCAAAGAAGGCTACAGGGAAGGCTGCAGGGAAGGCTGCAGGGCAGCGTGGAGGAAAGGCTGCAGGGAAGAGAAGAAAGTGTTGACCTGGGTTCAGTCTGGTCTGACAGAAGACGCAGGCTGTTGTAGTACCACAGTCTGGGGACATCTATATCATCTGCTGGTGCTGTTGATCTCTGGGATTCCTGGACCAGATTGTGCTCCCTCTTATATGGACTCCTCAAGATCCCAATTTTCTGGTCCACAGACTTTTTCCAGCGTTGACTTCCTCTTTATTTTATTTAGACCATGAATAAATGGATCTTTTTTGAGTTTATGAAAAGACTTTATGTGTTTTATTTTAAATCATTGATTTTAGACACAATGTTAAATTAACAAGGGACAACAATCTCATTGAGTTTGCAAAAACACACCAAAAATACATTAATAATGTTAATAATGTTCGAGCGGTAAGTCTTTCAAAAAAAATAGATACATAACCAAAAACGGTTCTTTGAGTTAAATTTATATACAAAAAATAAAAAATCACTATAAAAACAAAAATAATAAAGGGTTCTTTGTGGTAACTTTACAAACATAAAAAAATAAATACAAAAAAAAAATATATAAAAATGGGTTCCCTGTGGTAACTTTACAAACACAAAAAAATAAATAAATATATAGATAAACAGAAAAAAAGTTCCACAACAATCATAAAATAAATATCTGGATAAAAATTACAAGAAAAGATGACTCCACCAAAAGAAAAAAAAGTGTAAAAAGTATTATTAGTATGGAAACATTGTTTTTAAAAAGCATACCATATCATTCATGAGATCAAAGAGAAAAATAATCCAGAAATCAGTTTGGGAGAACTCTGTTTGAATATGAACAGCAAAACATCTTCGTTCTTTATAGCATTCGTAAAGAAGACATTAAATGCGCTGCATTCAACGATCACAGATTTTGCAGCGTGAGGAATGTGCTACCTACAATACGAACACTAGTTTTACTAGACCGAGTGCTTCCGTTTAGTTTTTGCTTATGAGCATGCGTCGTTTTTTTGTCCGTCGGACTAGCATACAGACGAGCGGATTTCGGGGTCCGTCATAGTTACGACGTAAAGATTTGAAGCATGTTTCAAATCTAAAGTCCGTCGGATTTGAGGCTGAAAAAGTCAGTTGAAAGTCCGGAGAAGCCCACACACGATCGGATTACCAGCCAGCTTTAGTCCGTTGGCGTCCGTTGGACTTTTGTAGCTGAAAAGTCCGACCGTGTGTACGCCCCATAATGTTTCAACTCGTTTGTGACTTCTGTCATGACTACTAGTGCCTGGAGTAAACTTTCATTTAGTCTCCAAAATTTGGATGTGATGTTCAGAGTGGATGACAGGCCATAACGCATGGTGATAGGCGCGTGATCCGACCATGTAATATTTATCCAAACTGTGGACAGCTTCTAGTTCACTGTATGGGACAAAGAAATAATCTATTCTCAAATGCACTTTATGCAGAGACGAGTAAAAAGTGTAGTATCTTTCTCCCGGGTGGTGTAGTCTCCAAATGTCTATTAGTTGGGCACTGCGAAGATCTTGGGTTATGCGTTTGTGTGTGCTTCTGCGTATGGAGGAGGTGTACAAGGAGGTGTCCACCGTAGGGGCTAGAGGTATGTTAATGTCACCCCCCCAAGATCAGTTTACCCTCCCTGAATTCTGCAAGTAACTTCAATATACGATGTAGAAAGGCATCTTGTCGGTCATTAGGAGCATAGATAGTGGCCAATGTAACCTTCTTGTCCCCTATCCATCCCCTAATAAACACATAGCGGCCCTCGGGGTCTACTAAGGTGTCACTACATATCCAGGGTATCGTCCCAGATAGGAGTATGGACACTCCCTTGGATTTGGCAGCTACATTAGTGGTGTGGTAGGAATGTGGGAAGTATCGGTTTTTAAGGCATGGCGGGTTACCTGTCTTGAAGTGCGTTTCCTGAAGGAACGCTATGTCAGCGTGTGCTCTTTTAAGGTCATGTAGCAGCATGCGTCTCTTTTCTGGTATGTTTAAACCCTTCGTATTCAGGGAAAAGATGGTGATGGTGTCCATTGTCTCCCGAGCTTAGGGGTATTGGTGGAGGAGGTGGGGTGAGGGGAAGGGGGTGGAGGGAAGTCAAAGGGGATTAGAATAAATAGATGTTAGTAAAGGCGTGAAGGAAGGAGAGATAAGAAAGAGAAAGAAGACGGAAAAGATGAGTATGTAACCGTCCAACAAGACAGATAATGGACAGTGAAATCTTACTGTCTTTTAACTAAGTGCAAATAAACGTATTTGCCAAGAAGCATGTCCCGGTTCTCGCCAGGGGGATGCTTCGTCCTATTGGGGAAGAGGTAAGAGTTGACCGAGAGAGAGTCTCCCGATCCACTCCAGTCCTCCCAGCTTGACAACATAAATTAACATTTAACTCTATAACAACTTAATTGCGTAAATAAAAAACAAAAGGAAAAAGGAAGAGGTGAGGAAAAACCACAGAGGGCCCCCACCTCCCTGGTATAGCATGAACAACAGCACAGTGTATGCCCCAATATAATTCGGGGGCCAGCTACCAAACCACAAGGTCGGTGCCAACCTCCATGTAACCTATCCCCTTGCCCCCTGGATCCTCCTCCTGGGGTGTCCAAGGACCGCTGGAGCAGGTGTCCTCTGGTAAGTGTCCTAGTGAGGAATAAAGAAGGGGAAGGGGGGGGCAAGCACGGGTTGCAATCCCCTTTGTTGTGGGGTTATGCTTCTGGGAGCAAAGTAGACCCGGGCACTCACCTATCCCCCTGCCTATTATTAGAGCCCTTGCACACTGGGGCGGGGGGCGGCGTCGGCGGTAAAACGCCGCTATTATTAGCGGCGTTTTACCGTCGGTATGCGGCCGCTAGCGGGGCGGTTTTACCCCCCGCTAGCGGCCGAGAAAGGGTTAAATACCACCGCAAAGCGCCTCGGCAGAGGCGCTATGCCGGCGGTATAGCCGCGCCGTCCCATTGATTTCAATGGGCAGGAGCGGTAAAGGAGCGGTATACACACCGCTCCTTCACCGCTCCGAAGATGCTGCTGGCAGGACTTTTTTTACCGTCCTGCCAGCGCATCGCTCCAGTGTGCAAGCCCTCGGGGCTTTCACACTGGAATGAATGCAGTGGCACTTTCAGGGCGGTTTGCAGGCGCTATTATTAGCGCAATAGCGCCTGCAAACCGCCCCAGTGTGCAAGGGCTCTTATTGTTAGCCCGAAAATTGGCGAAATGAAACAAACCTGTAGCCCCCCTCCCACCACATCCGAGTGACCCATCCTAATCCTCCCCCTCCCCAACAATCCCTCTGGGGCCACCCAGGGGCATTGGTGATGCTGTGGATACGGCTCATTCCATTAAATACTTCCCGAGTTTTAACCTTTAAATGTGGGTGTTCTCTGGAGAATATAGCCATAGCAGCATGAGTTTACCACTATACAACCTTACATCATAGTTAACCCCACATATTTCAGATCATAGCATTAAATAAGTATAGAGATCAGCAAACCTCTAGGCATGTTAACACAGTTCACAGGTCTAAACATAGTCTCTGTTTGTCCTTAGCATGTCAGGAATTGCTGAATCATCTGGTGTCCCCAATCCATGTTCCGAAGTCCTCTGGATGACTACCATAAAGTCGCATTAGCCCTTCTGCTCGAAAAGCGTTTGTTTGAGTCCTGTGTTAGGGGGCGTTGGTTAGAAGTAATTAGGGCGGGATGAGGAGAGAGGAAAACAGAGGAGATGAATGGGTTCCCCCCGTAGAACTTACGGTGAATAGAGAGAGAGGGATTCCCCCTCTCCGCACACAGCCCCTTCCTCCCTCAAAGACACTCCACAGAGTGCTCCAATATCAGGCAGTCTTGTGCAGGCAGAGATGCAGGGAATGTACGAACACGTTTCTGCTTATGTAAGGCGTTCGTAAAGCGATCCTCTCCCCCCGGCCTCCCTGTAAACTGTCACTGTCTCTGGGTGGCTGGTGGCATCTAATGCTATGGCCAGGGGGGGGGGGAGGCAGCATAGTTAGTCTCAGACTATGAGGGGGTGTCCCGGGGGGGAGAGACAGTTCAATACCAGAATGAGAAGAGACAACCAGGGGATGGGGAGGGCGCACAGAGCATACAAGAACATGGAGGGGGGGAAAAGGTGCATCAGGGGGGAGACCGGTTTCTAATATCTCACCACAATACTGGTGTCGATCAGTCCTCTCTTGGTGCTTCTGCCGAAGTGAGGCGGGATCCGCGCCGGCTCCTCTGTGTTCTGGGTGATCTGGCTCTTCGTATGCCCGATGCTCAGGAGCGCGGGCTGAAGCGCTGCAACATCTGCAGCCAGTCAGGTACCTCAATGGGTTCTGTGTCCATGAATGAAAATAGAGCAGGAAGGTCTGCGGGGGGTCTGGAGAGTAAAGGATTGCTGGGCTTTCCTAAATGTTACTGAGATGGGCAAGCCCCACCGGTATGTGAGACCACTGCGCCTGGAAGCTTCCAGTACTGGTTTCAAGAGGGCCCTCCGCTGTAGTGTCACTCTGGATAAGTCCGGCATGATATGGATGGCAGCTTCATCGAATTCAAGATCTCCCCTCTCCCATGCTGTACGAAGTATTAGCTCCTTGTGGGTATACTTGTGGATTTGGCAAATGACATCCCTTGGTCTGTCTGGGTCAGCTGAGCGGGGGCCGAGGGCTCTGTGGATCTGATCGAAGGACAGGTTAGGGGGGAATAAGTCTCCCGTTAGGTCTCTGAAAATTGCAAGGGCAAATGCCGCTAGATCTTCCATTCCAGTGGCTTCTGGCAGGCCCCTCAGGCGTAGATTATTGCGCCTGCTGCGGTCCTCGATTTGTTCCATTTGAAGCTGTTGTGTGAGAGTAGCGTTAGCCTGGGATGCTTGTGTTGCCTCGACCGCCGATATCCGCTGTTCCAGTGCAGACACTGAGGTTTCCCCAGTCCCCATTCGTTCCGATAGTGATTGCACTTCTTGTCTCACTACCGCAATCACTTTAGGGTGGGTTGCTTCCATTCTGCTGACTATAGCTTCTATGTCCGACCGTGTTGGGAGAGCCTGCAGCAGCGCTCTCAGCTCGGCGTCAGCTTTCAGGATCAACGGCGTGGGAGATGACTGTGATGGTTCTTGGGATTCCATTCGGAACATCTCCAGGGTAGTAAGGTCCATGTCTAGATTAGTTGCCATCGGTAGGGAGGTAGAGGGGGCCCACGGCTGCTGTTCTGTTGGAGGGCCAGGCCTCGTGGTGTCCGCCATCTTGGTGACCGGAGAGGCCCCTTGGTTGTTTAAGAGGTATTGCTGGATATCTGCACTCCTGTGTGATTTAGGAGATTCCCTCTTCCTCTGCTTTCCTCTCCGCTTCCCAGCGGAGTACATTCCAGGTGTATAGAGAAAATATATGCTGAATAAAAGCTGTTTAAGGATGGATCAGATTGGGAGGTCCTCAAGCACACATCCTCACTCAGTCATGTCCAGACCACACCCCCCATAATGAAGTTGTTTTGCTGCTCATATTCACACAGAGTTCTGACAACCTGATTTCTTTATTATTTCTCGTGATCTCATAAATATTTTTTTTTTTTCGTCAGATCTCCATAATAATGTTTAGAATTTTTGGTTATAGTGTTTTTTTTAATCCAGATCTCTTTTTTTTTGTTATAGTGATCTCCATAATTTTTTCTTTCGTTTTGTGTCAGGTTACCACAACACCATTATTATCTTGTATTTTTTAAGCTCAAGGAGGTTGGTGTTGGTGTCCCTTGTTAATTTGACATTGTATTTTTGAAATGTACCTGCCTAATAGCAAACTGTCCTTTTTGAAGTTAAACACATAGGCAAGTATTTGTGAAAAATAAATAGCCATTTATTATGGGTCATTACAAAATAAAGAGGAAGGCGACGCTAGAGAAACTGGTGAAATTTGCGAAGCCTTTGTACCCCAGGGCACACATCAATTATTTTACAGTCAAAATTGGTGGCCTGAGGAGTCCTTATAATAGAGAGCACAATCCGGTCCAGGACTACAAGAGATCAGGAACAGCAGCAGATGACATATGTCCCCAGGCTGTGGTCTTACAACAGCCTGCATCTTTTGTCAGACCAGACTGAACCCAGGCCATCACTCTCTTGTCTTCCTTCCAGGCTTGCTTCCAGGCTGTGGCTCTGGTGTTGTAGTTGTGGCAGGAGGTGGAGGAGGAGGACCATGGTTGAACTCACAACTGTAGCTTTGGCTTGTGAGTTCGCCCCTCAACCCCTTATTTAGGGCTTGTAACATAACTTCCTCACATAAGAGGCGTTGGCCCTCCTCCATTTCCTGCATTTTGCAGGCTGCTATGTAGGCATAGTCGTCTTGATTATTGGGGGGGTTCTGAGGACCGCAGTAGCCTTCCGAAATAGGCCAAGTGCTGCCTCCTCCAGGTTACTCCTCTTCCTGGGACTTTTTTTTGGAAGGCGGAGGGGAGGGACCTGGGATTCGGGCAGGCTACTGGGCCCGGCCACCTCCTGGCTGCCACTTACCCCTGCCACCTCCTGCCTGCCACTTTCCACTGCCTCCTCCTGGCTGAGACTTTCCTGTGTATGAAAAAAGGGACATAGTTTTAGCTTTTGGTTCATCAATCACACACAATTTTCAGCTCATGACTGTTGCAAATCGAATGTTAATAAATAGAAAAGACTATCATTCTGACCCCAGCATTTTTCGTTCTTGTCCCAATCATTTGTGGCTACTACTGTCTATTGATATGTAAAACACTTTGTAAAATTAGAAAATAATGATCAATAACAACATCTAGTTAACATAATTAATTATTTGACTAGAAATATGTTGAACAATGCTATACCTGGCTCAAGCTGGGCTCCTCCACTTCTTCCTGGATGGAAGGCCCAGGTTGGACATCGGAAGCCTCAGCTGAGGTGGAAGGAAGCCTTGAAGGAAGACTGGAGAGTGCTGGCCTGGGTTCAGTCTGGCCTGCCAGAAAATGCAGTCTGTCATAGTACCACAGCCTGGGTACATAAATCATCTGCTGCAGCTCCTGATCTCAGGGAATCCTGGACCTTCTTGCGCTCCCTATTATAAGTGCTCCTCATGCCACCAATTAGGGCCTTCAAATAGGGGATGTCTGCCGTGGGTATCACCGGCTTCAAAAATTCCAGCAATTGATCCAGCGCTGCCTTCTTCTTTGGTTTATTGTTATAAAAGAGGTGGTTTACCTGCCACAGACAGGGCAGCTCCCTGTACATAGCAATGAATATGGGGATAAAGTCCTCATCATTGAAAAGATCCATTTTCTCTGCAAGACACAACACAAGACAAACCCTAATGTCAGGCTAAACTCTCCTAATCTTGTCCCAATATAGGTCTCAATCTAGAAGCAGTATAGGCCACTGATGCACCAAGTTAAAATTGTACCTTCGTTCTAATGATTGGCACTTCCGATACTCCTTCCTCCGCTCACAGATCATACGTACAACACACGCGTGTTACGCTTTATATACACTGCGCATGCGTAAAACTCCGCCTGCCCCTGACCTTCTACCTAGTATATTCCCCGCCCCTTGTCTTTCGGCGCAGTGGGAGAGCACATGGCGGAGACAAAGCAGGTGCCTGAGAGTAGCAGCAACGACGAGGAAAGCCCAGAGCCACAAACGTCCCGATCCCGGAGGATATTTAAGGCTTCAAACATGGCCTTTATACAGATGGTGGAGATGGAGGACATCTTCAAGAGGGCCGACTATGACGGGAAGCATGGACTGTACCCAAACCCAAATGTGAGAAAGGCCAAGATCATGACTAAAGTTGTGAAGTCTGTAGAAGAATTTTGGGGTACAGCGATCCAAGGATCAACTGAGGAAACGATGGTCAGACCACAAATTGAGGGAGCAGGATCAGTACAGAAGAATCAAGAGAGTGCTGCAAAAAAGTAAGTATTTTGTTGTGTGTTCCTATTCTTCTTATTACATTCGTGCTGCTCCATGTGCTTTTCTTTACTGTTGTACAGTTTAAAATGGCAAGTTTCAGGTTCGTGGGCACAGTAATCTTTCGTAGTGAACATCGTTTGTTCGTCCACTAATACGATGTTTTTTTTCAGATGCAGGTTAACTACATTTGGTCATGCCTATTTGTCGTAAAAGAAGTTTAGTACATAGTTGTCTAGATGGGTTTGTAACTAGAATGAAATGCAAACTTGATTCAGTGTAAGGAGAGGACACTCAGCTGCTGAATGCAGGAGCACTAGTGTGGGACACCAGAACAAACTTTTTAGGGTGTCCCACACAGGTGCTCCAGTGGATACTAGGGGTGGTGTCTCTACATGTGTGATACTTTAACAAAAAAGTAAATATACCAGCTTTGTAAAGGGAAAAAATCATGTCTTCAGCTTTGGACTTTGCCAAAACAGACAATTATACAACACTTCCAAGCAATGTTTCATTATTTCTTGCCTCAAATATCGGTGTGCCAAGTATACCTTTGTTTTATTCACATAGGGGAGAAAAGACTCGGGACGTCTGAGGTCACCAGGGACACCCAACTTCCTAAAGAAGGGAAAATCCAAAAACAACAACCAGAGGATGTGGAAGAAGGAGAGGTTTATGAAGTGGGTGAAATAGTGACCACAACAGGTGAGTGTCTGAGACCACAGCTTCAGGTAATAGAGGGATGCCTGCATATTTATAATACATAGTGTGTTTTTTTTTTTTTTTTAGGTGATGTGGATGTTGTTGAAGAAGAAACACGTTTCACAAGTGCAAGTGCACAAGTCCTCATCGGGGAGATCATGGTGTGCAATCGGGATTTACAGAAGATAAAGGAAGACATCAATGATGTGGAAAAAAGACTCAAAAACATCATTGATGTTTTAGGCAGAATCGAAAACACACCAACATTTATAAAATTCTTTCTATTTTTCTAACTTTCCTCCAAAATTTTGAAAGCCAAATTTTGAAGATGCACACAGTGTGTCAACATGTGCTATCTGCCATCACAGGATATCAAGGTACGCGTTTTGAGGGTGCAACCCCTTCCTCGCAACTAAAGTAGATGAGAAGAAGGGGTTGCACCCCTGAAACACGTCCATTGATCCCCTATGATGGGAGCTAGCACATGTTGACATTAGGCATGGGATCAGGAGGAAAATCCCCATTTTGACTCTCAATTTGTGTGCATCTTCAAAATTTGGCTTTTACGGGGTGACATCACCCCATCTGATGAAGGCAATATCAACACCGTTTGGACATACTAATGTCTGATATTGCCTTCACTTTGTCAAAGTTGAACTTTGTAAGTTCCTGAGTTGTGTATTGTTTTATGGTTTGAAACATGCCAGTTTTAACACAAAAAGGCTATTTGTACTGTCCAAAAAAAAAAAATGTTATTACTAAAATATATTGGTTTGTTCAAAAACCCTTTTCTAACGCACATGTGAATGTGCACAGAGTAAAAAGTTTTCTACTCAACAATGTGTGGCTTCTTCTTTCAAGGCTCAATATAATTTTTGGACTAAGTTGGTGTTTACACTGAAATGGGGGTTATTTACTAAAGGCAACTCTACTTTGCACTACAAGTGCACTTTCAAGTGCAGTTTCATGTGCACTTTTGCAGTGCACTTGGAGTGCAAAGTGGATTTTCCTTTAGTAAATAACTCCCACAGTGCTTTATAATTTGCCACAATTATGCCATTTTCGTGACTCACCAAAATTTATTCATGGTGCTGAAAATGTTGAATATTTTCGACAGTAATGCATTACTGTGCAGACCCACAACATAATATTTCGCTGAAGAGATTGTCATCTCATGTATCAAATAAATTACATTTGCACTATTGAAGAAAATGGCCAAAAGAAAAGCCCATTGGAGAACCTAGGAGACAAAAGAAACACAAGCAGTAAATCTAAGTAAATATTATTTCAGTTTAACTAAAAAATTTATTTGGAAAATGTTTCTTAAACATTTTCTGGCATATCAATGGCCCCCCTACCCGCAAAGTACTCGACATACTTCTGTCTTACTTTGCGTGCGCTTTGGGGGGGGGGGAAGCCAGGACGGCCAGCTTCAAGCGCCATCAGGGTTTCTTCTTGAAGTCTGGCCTCAGGTCCAACTGAGGCAACATAGTTCATTGAATTTCTCCTTAAAGAGTTGTGGACAATGCAGCAAGGATTATAATGGTTAAGTTTATATTCCGCCATGTTCCACCATGTTGATTGCCGTAAGGAATAGGCGGAACCGGCTGGCCATTATCCCAAAAGCGTTCTCCACCACTCTTCTGGCTCTGGCCAGCCGGTAGTTAAAAACCCTCTGGTCCGGGGTGAGGGTCCTCATGGCTTCAAAACGGTCGGCTGCGTAGAACAAACTAACAGAATGCACTGAAAAACAGAAAGGCCTGAGAAGAGCGAACTAAAAATCAGAAACGAGCGGACAAGAACGCACTGAAAATCAAATATGTACTATAAAATACTCACTGGAAAACAATTGCAAAATGACTACACGCACTGAAAACCAGATATGAACCCACAAACACAAACTGAAGAGCAGTAACGATCGGAAAAGTGCGAGGCTGAAAAGCATGAATCGTCTCACACCAAACTTCTACTAACACAAGATTAGCAGAAGGAGCCCAAAGGGTGGCGCACTGGCTATTGAACTTCCCTTTTCTAGTGCCGTCGTACGTGTTGTACGTCACCGCGTTCTGGGCGTTCAGAATTTCCGACGAGATTTGTGTGACACTGTGTATGCAAGACAAGTTTGAGCCAAAATCCGTTGAAAAAAATCCATGGATTTTGTCGTCGGAATGTCCGATTGTGTGTACGTGGCATTAGAACCAATGGGGAAAGGGACAAACAGGTCAGAGGGACAAAAAAATTAACAGTAACAAAAAAGGCCACTAGGTGGCTCCAAAGGACTACAAGTAAGGAATAAAAAACCTTACAACATGGTATACAGCAGTATACCATACGGTGCCCATAATGTCACCGCCAAAAAACCTAAGGTGGATGCAGGGAAAACTCGCAGGGCAGCCTCCGGCTCCACGGGGTATCAAACAATATTTAAAACCATTAATCAGACAGTATCAATGTAAAATGTTAAAGCATAGTAATGGTTATGATCAGGTCAGAGGAAACTCCTCATGGTGAGGAGTATGCGATTAAACTGAGGGTGGGGGCGGGGGGAGTGGCCTGGACGGCAATGTGAGCAGACGCATCTGAGCAGAGCTCCGCTAGTGATCTATCCTGTTAGCGATATCCTGCACATCTCTTGCCGGCAAACCGGCCCACATTTGGGGTAACTACTTCAGCCGCTCCTGGACTAACATGTCTCCGCGGAAGAGAAACAACGCGGCATCCTCCTCCCGAGACAGGTACCGCCGAGTAGACCAAGACCTGGAGGGACAAGATGGCGCCTCGGCAACATCTCATGCTGCCCAACAGGCAGAACACGAGGCAGCCGACACCACTAAAGTCCTGGAGGCGATTTCTTTATGCCAAGCCACATTAACTTCTAAGATAAAGGAAGTGAAGGTGGACATTTCGCTAATTCGCCAGGACATGACCAAGATCCGGGAGCGGGTCACAGAAACTGAGACTAGGATAAGTCGAGCGGAGGACATAATATACCCCCTACAACATTCCCAGGAGGATATGCATCGTCAACTCCAACAACTCGCTCAGAAACACGACGAGCTTGAGAATCGGGCCCGCAGATCTAACATCCGGTTCATTGGCCTGCCGGAGGGCTCGGAGGGCCCTGACCCAGCCACCTTTTTGGAAAAGCTTCTCATCGCTGCATATGGCAGAGAGGCCTTCTCTACTACATTCGTCGTGGAACGTGCCCACTGAATGCCTGCCCGCCGCCCCCCTGAAGGAGCACCACCACGCACATTCATAGCAAAGCTACTGAATTTCAGGGACCGAGATGCCATTCTCCGCCTGGCAAGAACCAAGGGGAATATACCGTTCCAATCGGGCCACGTGATGGCCTTCCCGGATTTCTCTGCAGAGGTTCAAAAACAGCGGGCTCTCTTTGGAGAGGTTAAACGGCGCCTAAGGGTCCACAACCTAAAGTATGCAATGTTGTTTCCGGCCCGTCTTCGGGTGGTGGGAGAGGACCGTGCACATTTCTTTGAAGACCCGACCCATGCAGTGGCTTGTCTGGATCAGCGTGAAGTGGAGAGGAATCGTCCCGCCAGCTAGACTTTCAGGTCTGCAGCTTTGATGTCTGTAAGTTGCCTCATTTACTTTTCTTTCCTTGCGAACAGTGACTCCCATACTGTACCTGCAAAGGGTTTTTTGTTTTACATGAGGTTAACATGTGCATGGGATGTTTTACCCCACACAACTGAGGAACTCGGGATTTGTACAACCAAAAGGATCTGCCTTAGATCATTCCAACTCTGTGAGTCTGTGCTGTGCACAAGCAATTTTTTTCTATACATGGACCCGGTTCGCAGACTATACTTTCACATGCTCACTTCCTTGCCAGAAATGCCTTTTTTTTTTTCTGAGGGGGGGTCATATGTCACTTTGAGTTGTCATTTTTCTTTTAGTTACCAGTTTTTAGATATGTCATGTATGGTTACTATATATCACGGCAGAGTGGTCGGTTGGGAATACTTATATACCGACCACTGCTAAGTAATGCCGTCTGTCACTTGCATTGCTAATTTTACACCAGCGTTTGTTCGCCTTCACTGGCGGCACGTGCTCTGCTAATTAAAGCGGTAATGTGCCCCCAGTGGACGAAGGTTAAGATAGTGCGAGCTATATTTTTCTATGTGAGTAGACAGCTACTCTTGCACAATCGCACAGGTTTTGGGTTGTATGCCCCAACCAAGTTTGGGAGGTGGAGGGCAGGGAGGGGGGAGGGGAAATGTTATTTGATGTTTACATGGTTATTAGTTTCTGGCACATTAGAAAGTACCGGTGGACACTTTATAAGGCATAATTTGCGACTGTATGGCTGGGGGACTCCCGGATGGTGGGGGGGGGGGGGTGTTTATGTCTCGGGCACATCTCAGTGACATGCTTCTCAATAATTTTAAACAACTAAAGCATGACTAGCATAAAGTTCCTAACTTGGAACGTTAGAGGGATCAGAGATAAAATTAAACGATCTGCGATTTTTGGTTGTCTTAAATCCTATCGCGCTGACATTACTGTTTTGACTAAGACGCATGTTACTGGACAACTTCAGAGCGCCTTAAAGCGCCCGTGGATAGGTTGGACCTATCATGCCACCCACACCCCATACTCATGGGGGGTTTCTATCCTAATAGCCAAGACCACTTCATTTAGCTGTATATCAGTAAAGACTGACCCTCAGGGCAGATTTATTTTCCTGCACTGCACCATATCAGGTACTTAATATCTTATATTGGCGTTTTATATACCCCCACCGTACACCTCCACTTTGATTAATGAGGGCCTTCTTTATATGACAAAACACCCCTTACTACCAGCCATTTGGCTTGGGGATTTTAATATGGTACTAGATCCATCCGTGGACAGGTTACAGCTGAACTGGGACACTCAACCCACCAACACTACCAGACTTGGACGCACACTAGCAGAATTCTCTCTTACAGACACGTGGAGACATCAGCACCCGGGTGATCGAGCATTTTCTTGCTTCTCTGCGTCACACTCCTCCATGTCACGCATAGATATGATACTCACCTCAAACATTCTACTCCCTCTACTAACAGACTCAGGTTATCACACTAGGTCTCTGTCCGATCACGCTCCATGCTGGGCCTCTCTGATACTATCCCCGCCGACGGGGCCTAGGCTGTGGCGCCTCCATCCCTTTTGGTTATCGGCACTGGGGGATCAGGAAGACATACCTGGTGAGTGGCAATACTTCTTTAACACCAAAAGATACACCGCTTCCGTGGGAATGGTCTGGGAATCATTCAAACTGCACGTAAGGGCCCTACTGCAACACGTATAAATAGACTAAAACCGCCTCAAGAACGCTACTTCATAAGGCAACCGAGAAACTAGACGAGATTACAAATGAATTCAATACAGACCCTACACCAGACAAAGCTTCAGCACTTAAATTTCATACCCGGATATTAGATCAATTGCACTTTGAAAGGGCTAAACAAAAATTATTTTTCTCAAAGCAAAGAGTATTTGAACAAGGTGAACGGGCGGGTAAACTGTTAGCGTATTTGGCTAAACAGGACACTAGGCCTCCTGTGGTTGTCTCCCGGGTGATGTACTGTTGACTGATCCCAAATCGGTGGCGAATACATTTAGGGCGTACTATGCAGACCTGTATTCATCTAAAGTGCAGGTCACCGCACGGGAAACTCGGGTATTTTTGCAGGATGTTCCCTTTCCCCAGATCTCGGAATCACAGCTGGAGGCCCTTGAGGCCCCGCTTACCGTGGACGAGATTACGGCGGCTGTGGCATCCCTGGCGCCTGCTAAGGCTCCCGGGATGGATGGCTTGCCACTAGACTTCTATGCAGCTTATTCGGAGGTACTAGTGCCTGAGTTACTGAGGTTATATAACCACATTTTTGAATCTGAGTCCCTTCCCCACTCACTCAGACAAGCGGTGATTATAGTGCTTCCCAAACCGGGTAAGGACCCCCTTTACCCCGAGTCTTATCGTCCAATCTCATTGCTCCAGGCCGATATCAAGATCTTGGCAAAGATTTTGGCTATTCACTTGAACCAAATCATTTTATCTCTAATACACCCGGATCAGACGGGATTCATGCCGGGGAAAAACACGGCTATGAATCTATGTCGTCTATACATGAACGTTTCGGCAGTGCATGGGGAGATCGGAAATAGGGCAGTGGTGGCAATAGACGCCGCCAAGGCGTTTGACTCTGTTGAGTGGGGATACCTGTGGGAGTGCTTGAGGGGGTTTGGATTTGGACCCAATTTTATAAAGTGGGTTAAGCTACTCTATTATCTACCTGAGGCCAGTGTGTCGGTGAATGGGAGAACATCGGACCCATTTCCCCTTGAACGAGGGACTAGACAGGGTTGCCCACTTTCCCTGCTCCTGTATGCTTTGGCAGTGGAGCCACTCGCCATTTCCCTTAGGAAAAATCCAGAGATACAGGGCCTTAGAATGGAAAACTTGGTGGAAAAGGTGAGTTTATACGCTGACAACATGCTCCTGTACCTGGAGGATTCAGGTCCGTCGCTACAGGCTGCCCTCCATACAATTGAAAATTTTGGAAAACATTTGGGGTTACGAATGAACTGGTCAAAGTCACAAATTCTGCCTCTAGATATATCACCGCCCACTAGACTATCAGCAAATCTCCCCCTGCAGAGGGTGGCACGTATTCAATATCTGGGACTACAAATAACTAGGGACCCCACGGAATTTTTAGACAACAACATAGAACCGCTCTTCTTATACCTAAAATCACACATACAGGTATGGGCACGTCTTCCATTGGGGATCATGGGTAGGATCAACCTTATTAAAATGATCATAATGCCAAAATTTTTGTATGTGTTCTGGAACTCACCAGTACTTATCTCCCTCAAAGTATTCAAAACAATCGACAAACTTATCAATTCATTTGTTTGGGGCTCGTGTAGGCATAAACTTGCTTGGAACACTCTTAAAAACCCTACCTCATCAGGAGGAGCAGCCCTTCCCGACTTTCACTCATACTATATAGCCGCACAATTATCTCACTTCTACTACATTCACAACACAGATAGCGCTAAGTACCAGGCTCTTGTTTGTAATAAACCCAATAAGGATACCTACACCCCCCTACAGGTTTTATTCAGGGGTAGAACTGGTGGGAGGGGAGCAGTGGGCCGAGGACCCTTACTGAAACAGCATCAACGTGTCTGGGAGATAACATTAAAATTAATCGGTGCGGATTTTTTTCACTCTCATACTCCTCTGTGGCACAACCCGCAATTGAGAGAATTGCTTTCAATCCCCAGTGTTGTTGGATGGGCTACAAAGGGAATCATTTTTCTGCACCAGGTGATTACCCCATCGACAGTAAGAGACTTTAATTCTTTGAGTGCTGAGTTTCAACTGCCTCCACGCATGTTATTCAATTATAGACAACTCAAACATGCCCTACAAGTACAATTTGCAAACAGGTACCCAAATCCACAAGTGCTGTCCCTGGTAGGTGTCATAACGGGTGTAGAATCGACTAAACTGATATCAACTTTGTACTCAGCCCTTCGGGCACGTTCGGTTGCGGGCATAATTGACACAGCGAAAATTAGATGGGAAGAGGATATAGGCCCAGTGGAGGATGATGATTGGGACGAGGTTCTGGAAAATGTTAAAAAGGCCTCCCCTAGGCTCCCGGAGCGTATGACGCAGTTATATATAATCCACAAATCTTACCTCACACCAGCTAGAATAGCTAAATTCTCCCAAAACCAAGACACTCAATGTCCAAGATGCACAATGAATGAATGAATGATTTGTAAAGCGCAGCAAATGCGAACTGAATCGCCTCAAGGCGCTGAGATACATTCTCTGTTGTCAGCTTGTTAGAAGAGGAAGGTCTTTAGTTTTTTCCTGAAGGCCTGGTGGTTTTCTTCCATGCGGATGTTGGTAGGAAGAGCATTCCATAGTCGGGGTCCTTGGACTGCGAATCTTCGTTCTCCCTTTGCTTTGTAGCGGTATTTGGGAATGATAAGGAGGTTTTGGTTGGCTGATCGAAGACTGCGATTCGGTGTGTAGTGTTTTATTTTCTCCCGGAGATATAGCGGAGCATTTCCTTGTATACATTTGTGGGTGAGGCAGAGGGTCTTGAATGTGATCCGATTCTTCACGGTTAGCCAGTGTAGGCTCTTTAGGGATGGGGAGATGGATTCCCAGGGTTTTTTTCCTGTTAACAGTCTTGCCGCCGTGTTTTGGATGAGTTGTAAGCACGCAAGCTGATATTGGGGAAGTCCTACGTAGAGGGAATTTGCGTAGTCGAGTCGGGAATTGATGATTGTTCCCACAACTGCCGCTTTGTCCTCTTCTGGGATGAAGGGGATTAGTCTGAGTAGCTGGCGGAGGAGATGGTGGGATCCGCTCACCACTGATCCTATTTGTGCATCCATTGTCATTCCTGAGTCGAAAATGACTCCGAGGCTCTTGGCTTTGGTACTTGGAGAGATGGTCTGTCCGAGGATGGTGGGAGGTGTCCACGGAGTCTTTGTTGTGGAATTTTTGTTAGCTTGAAGGAGAAGAAGTTCTGTTTTTGCACCGTTGAGTTTGAGGGAGCTACTTGTCATCCAGTCATCTATTAAAGTGAGGCATTTCTGTAATTGCTGATGAAGGTCTTTTTGTCCGTTGATGCGAAGGTAGAGTTGGGTGTCGTCAGCGTATGAGTGGAAGCAGAGATCGGTTTTCCTGATGATATTGAGAAGTGGGCGGATGTAGATGTTGAATAGTATTGGTGACAAGGGTGAGCCTTGAGGGACTCCACAGGAGACTGCCCGGGATTCAGAGGTGAAGGTTCCTAGTTTCACTGTCTGGGAGCGATTCTCTAAGAAGGATGTAAACCATTTTAGAGCAGAATCTGTAGCTCCTGCAACTTCAGCGAGGTGGACAAGTAAAGTATTGTGGTCCACTGTATCGAATGCTGCGCTGAGGTCTAACAGTACCAGGAGACTCGGTTCTCCGTCGTCTGCTGCTTCAAGGGCGTCGTCCCATATCTTCAGAAGTGCTGTTTCTGTGCCATGACCTGGGCGAAAGCCTGATTGCAGAGGGTCCAGGAGTTGGTGTGAATCCAGGTGGTGTTGTAGCTGCTGTACTACTGCTTTCTCTAGAATCTTGGAGATGGTGTTGAGGCTGGTTATTGGTCTGCGGCAGTTAGGGTCCTTGGGGTCGAGATTGGGTTTCTTTAGCAGGGGTTTGACGATGCCTTGTTTGAGTGAGGTTGGCACAGTCCCTTCTTTGAATGATTGATTTATGAGATGTGTTAGGGTACCGGCCAGGATGTCGGCACATTCTTTAAACAGTTTAGTGGGAATGATGTCGTTCGGTGATGTGCTGTCTCGAAGGCTTCTGATGATGTTTTTAGTCATGTCCGTGGTGATTGGGGACAGAAAGAAATTTGGCGGTTGAGTGAAGTTCGTCACGCTATCCTCTTTTTGCTTTGGTTGAGTGATGTTGGTTGGTATTTTTTGATGGATTGATTTTCGAATGAAGTCGATTTTGTCGATGAAGAAGTCTGATAACTCATTGCAGAATTCTTGAGTATCGTTTGATGGGGGCTCTAAGCAGGTCGGGTTCATTGACTGAGCAACTATTTTGAAAAGTTCACGTGGGCGGTTTAAGGCAGATGAGATGGTGTTTGAGAAATGTTGCTTTTTGGCTTTGAAGATTGCCTTGTGGTATTTCAACGTGTGTGTTTTGTAGTTAGCATGGTTTTCCTTGGTGGGATTTCTTCTCCATGCTCTCTCAGCTCTTCTGCGTTCTTGCTTGAGTAGGGTGAGAGTACCATTAAACCAACTGGAGTTTTTTTTGCGGATAAGTGTTCTGCGTTTTGGTGCCACGGAGTCTGCTGCTTGTAGTAATGTATTGTTTAGGAAGATGAGTGTTTGTTCTGTTGAGAGATTTGAGTTTAGAGAAAGAATTTTGCTTGATAATGTAGTTTTGAAGAGATCGGAGTGAAGTTTCTTCTGAGATCTATTCCAGTGAGTTGCTGTTGCGTGTTTCTGTTTTTGGAGGATGCCGTTAGTGGTGATTATAAATTTAATAGCATGGTGGTCTGTCCATGGTAGTGGAGTGTTGTCAAGTACTTTGATGTCCATATTCTGTTTGAAGATGAGATCTAAAGTGTGTCCTGACCCATGGGTGGGAGAATTTATCAGTTGTTGAAGGCCAAGTTCTTCCATTTGGCTGACGCAGGCGGTTGCGATGGCGTCTTGGGAAGAATCTGCCCAGAGGTTAAAATCACCAAGTACCAGAAGGTTTTTGGTTTTCAAGGTGTGTATTGAGAAGAATTCAGTGAGCGGCGTAAGGAGATTGGTCTTTGGTCCTGGTGGTCTGTAGCATAGTAGTATGTGAACGGTGTCCTGAGGTGTTGTTTGAAGATGCAGTGAGAGTGTTTCCATGAAGGGCACTGGGTTTTGTAAGTTTGGTTTGGTGAACCCAAGATGTGATTTGAAAATCACTGCTAGGCCTCCTCCTTTTTTTCCGATTCTATGCTCGGTTAGGATACTGTAGTTCTCGGGCACCAGTTCAGTTAGGATGGTGTTGCAGTCAGGTGTTAGCCAGCTTTCTGTAATGAAGAGACAATCAATGTTATTTTCGATGACAAAGTCGTGGATTTCCAGCCTGTGCTTGACTGCAGATCTGGTGTTGATCAGGGCGCATGTTAGTTGTTGCGGTTGAATCGGTGTCTCCCTGCATTTCCTGGTTGATTGAGGGTTGGTCCTTAGTAATTGTTCTTTTTTTAATCTCTTTTGAGTGGCGGTCGGTAAAGTTACGGCAGTGTTTCTCAGCCTGTGGAGGGTGTCTGCTGTGTATTTGAAGTTGCACATGATGAGGAAGGGTGTTCTGATGGTGGTACTGATGTGGTGGTGATGCGCTTGCAGGTGGATGGAGGGGTCCGATGACTACCACTGCTACTGGCGCGGTGTGGTGACGGGCTGGAGTTGGTGCGGAGGTACTTGAGGAGGTACGGCTAACCTACCCCCCTGTCGTTGATCCAGAGGAAGGCGAAAAACCCCTAGCTGCGAGTGCCAATGGTGCAGCAGAGGAAAAAATTCCTTCCTGACCCCCCGAGGGGCGATCGGGAATCCCTGGATCAACTGCTAATGTACCCCTGTGCTTACCTGAATGGATGGTCCGGCGGACGAAGGGGGGGGGGGTCTGATGCTACTTACAGGTAGGTGATGCGTTGGCTGCGTCTATGATGATTCAAGTTGAGTGGCCTCCGGTGGATAACCAGAGCCCCTGCGGTGAGGTTCAGTGGTCGCAGGATGGGTGATGTCAGGTGTGGAGAGGCCCGTGCTCTGTGGACAATAATGGGAGGGGGTGTAGGTGGGTGGCTGCTGGAACTGGGTCGCAGCCGTGGTCTGTCCCACCGAATCTAGCGGCTAGAATGAGGTGGTTAGACCGCGGCTGCGGTGGTGTCCCGGGGGGGGGGGAGGGGGGAGACTGAAGGAGGGACCTTGGATAGCGGGTCACTCAGGGGTGATGTGGCTGGACACTAGTGGCCACAGGAGTGGGGGGTGTCCTGCGATGCTGCACCGGGTCCTCAGTAGCTGCACAGTAGGTCTGAGTGTGCCAATATGGCCGCCGGCTGAGGCCCGAGCCACGGCTGGACGGTGATGGGGGTACCAAGATGGCCGCACAAGCTTATCAAGCTCTTTTTTCCACCTTATATGGTCTTGCCCGGTTATCCAAACTTACTGGAATCAAATTATTAAATTCTTGCATGATGATATGGGATCCCCTGTTCAGGTGGAACCAAGGTTATGTGTACTGGGGCTGCTTCCAGATGTTACCATAGACAAATTTACTGCTACTCTTCTATATGAAACACTTTTTTGCGCCAGAAAACTGGTGGCAAAACATTGGATGAGGGCCTCCCCTCCTACTTTTCAGGATTGGATTAAAATGGTGAATCTGTCCCTACCCTACAAAAAGGTTATATATAAACACAGGGGGTGTCCGGCTAAGTACAATAGGGTCTGGGATAAGTGGCTTAATAATACCAATACATGTGATGTATAGATATATGTACAATAAGAGGTTTGGTGCTGGGAACTGTCCTTAGGTCTGCATAATTATGATAATATACCACGGGAAGGGAGGACGTGGAAAATTTTGTGTTCTACTAGTGTGTTTTGATTGCCATTACAAAAGTGCCAGAGTTTTTTCTTTTAGTTTATTTTAGTTTATTTTACAAAAGTTTGTGCATGCATGTAAATACCACACAACTACTCAGGAGATATGTATAGAGTACAACATGCTTGTATGCTTTTTACATGTATTTTTTCTGAATAAACATGTTTCTTAAAAAAAAAAAAAAAAACTGAGGGTGGGCATAAGGAAGGAGATATTGGTGGAAGGCAGCAATGTAACATAGTCAAATACTTTAAAATGTTAGAAAGAAACAGAAAGACACTACGTAAACTGGCATAAATCAGGAACCCATTAGCTAAAGCAACCTGGAAGGAAGGAGTGAAAACAACAAAAATAACAGTCCAGGTTTCAGAACGAATGTACTTTGAGGAAGAATGCAAAGTCAAAAACAACCACAAATGAGCAGGGTGGTAACATGTAGGAAAAGCATGCTTCAGAAGGATTGCGTTTGCATATTCCCTGGGTTATCACAGGGGCAGTCCCTGTAAAGGAGGAAATTAACCGGAATAGTTCTCCATGCAGGATTCAATTGTTGGGGTCCTGTTGAGACAGGGTTCTGGAATGGCGTTTGCGGCCCTGTTTTTGCCACTGCGGAGCAAAGGGCAGGCCAGGAGTAGTCGGTGTGAATGGCCAGTCTGGAAGAGAGACTTGTGGGAGTGCCAACTTGCTTAGGAATGAAGGGAGGTCCCCAATAGTGCGGAAGATGGCAGTTTTACCCTCGTGGTGTACTTGGAGATGAAAGCGGAAGTGCCATTGATATTTTATCTGGCTAGATTGTAAAAGCTGTGTAAGTGGCTTCAATGCTTCCCTCATTGCCAGCGTTTGACGGGAGAGGCATTACAGGGGTTTCATTAAACAGGATAGTGTCCTGGGAGCTGGCAGCTTGCATGATGTTTTCCTTGATCCTGTAAAAGTGAACCCAGAACAGGGTATCTGGCACAAAGTAGGGGTCAGGGGTCCCGGGACCGGAGGTCCTGTGCACCCAGTCCAGTTCAATGGCGTCATCTTTAGGGCGTTGCAGCAATTGATTAAAGATAGCCATTACAGCCGTGGGCAGATCTTTTGGGTCCATAGTCTCAGGGATCCTGCGTATGCGGATGTTATTGCGATTCTTAATGTCATCTTGTTGATAAGAAAGCTGCTGCAGCATGACGGTGTGAGTGTTAAGGATTTCTTCATGAGCCTGAACAGTGTTACTGAGGCCATCTGTGGTGCTTTCAATGTCCTCAAAACAAGCCCTCATATCTTTCTTTAGGTCAGAAATTTTCTTTTTGTACGTTTTCTCAATCCTGTGAACACAGTGTTCAAAGTCTGCTTTAGTGGGCAGGGATCTGATATAGCTGTGCAGGGACCTCATCTGTGATTCCATGTCCCAGCCTTCACCCGAGCCCAGGGAGACATTAGAGCTGCTTCTGGTGAGTCTGGAGGGGTAATCAGAGTCCTCAGAGAGTGGGAAATGTCCATTTGAGCTCACCTGTGTATGCAGAGCTGAGTCAGAGCAGGCTGGAGATGGCAGTGCCAGCGTCTTCTTGGATTCCGGCTGGCGATGTGCTGCGACCAGAGATCTGGTAAAAAAGTGCCCTAAATCGCCTCCTGGTCGATTGCTGCTGGAGCCCTTCTGTGCCTTATAGAAAAGGAGAAAATACTGCGCTACCACTGTACCGGTAAAACCCCCCAAAAAGCAGCAGTTTAACTGTGAGATGCACACCAAAAATATCAAATGAAAAGAAAAAAACTGCGCTAAAATGTAAGTGTATATAAATGAATCATACATGTGTTACAATCATAAAATTATAATCTGAAAATTCCTCTTGGGAAATCACAACACCAAAGAGATTCCAAACTAATGCAATAATCAGAAAAATATATCAAAAAACAGTGATGTCCATATAAATTAAATGTGAGTCAATATATGCATATGATCTTGACTGAAAATAGTCCCAAAGGAAAGCCCCTCAATATAGCACAACGAAGACTTGGTAGTGAAGATGAAATAGACACACCGCTCACAGTGATCCGCCACCACATAGATTTTGCGCTTACCACAAAGCAAGCAATAAAAGCCTGTATGCAGTCCAAGCAAGGGATGTCCAGCTGATGTTATGACTTGTCTGTATACAGCGTGGCTACGGAGGTACAGCAGGGAACCCAAACACTCGAGCTCAAAGGCATGTGGATAAAGGAGAAATGGCCATAGTGTAAATCTGATAGGACATATTATTTAAAAAGGTAGAAAACTTACATAAAACAAGATAAAAACAGCAATTCGCCGGCCGGCATAGCGAGCACTCGTCCACAATAGGATAGCAATGACGTCAGAGCGTCAGAGGCTGTCTCATTAAGTCTGAATGAAACAGCGGTGACTCAGATGGTGTAAAGGGTCTAGGGGGATTGATGAGTGTGTGCGAGTGAGCGCCCCTCCCCCCCCCTCCATGTTCCTGGGCTAATCACACAGGCAATCATCCGGCCGTCAGCTGAGGAGCGGTGCGCGTGAGAGATTGCTTTGTTCCAGCCTCCCCCTGCACTAAACAAACACGCGCTGGCGAACTTCTGACAAGCGGACAGGCGGTCAGCTGAATCGGGGGAGAGAGGTGAGAGGCGATCGGCTGCTCCCCCCGGCTGTTCAGCCCCTCTCTATTCGAGTAGACTCCGCAGTCTTAACAGTAGCGGCACACCAGATGATGACAACCCGCAGACAAGCCGCAGACAAGCCGCACTGCAACCAACAGTGGGAAGAGGAAGGAGCTCAATGGATGGCATCAGAGCTTACCTGTCCCCCAGTGCCCCTGAGCAAGCAGGAAGAATGGATACAAGGAAGCGGAGCGGAGCGAACGCCACTGGCAGTGTAGATAAAACAGAGCGGGAGCCCTGGATAAAGAAAGCGAGTACCCAGATGACAGGAGACAGTGTCGTAGCACACGGTAAGAGATCTCCTACAGCAGGGAGGGGGAGGAAGACCCCAGAGCAAAGTCCCCCCCCGGTGGTGGTGGGAGCCCCAGGAGGAAAGGGGTAGTAGCAGGGGCAAAGGATAAGGGACAATCTAACCCTGGTATTGAACACCCATGAATGGACAATGACATACAAAGCCTACCAGTAGAGAACCTGGGTACAATGACCCATCGGGAGACTAATGGGTGGTCATTAGAGGAGACACAGAACACAGAGACTATGCTGGGAAGAGGAGGGGAGGACCCAATCCCCAGCATGGACCAAAGCACCAGACAGGACCACCCAAAAGTAACAGGAGGGGGCACAGGAGTATGTAGGTCCTCACATAGACAGGCCGTGGTGGAAGAGCCCCCAGGATGGTGAGGGGAGTTTACAGGGGCGGAAAAGGACAGAGTGCAGACCCAGAGAGGGACATCTGGGAATTGTTGAAGGCCCTCCCCACTAAAAATGACATTCAGCAACTAATCAATGCAGTTGAACAATCTTGCATGCAGGCAGTGGAAAGTCTAAAAGAAGACATAAGGGACCTGGGATACAGAGTAGAGGGAATGGAAAAAGAGCAAGAAACCACTGTACAGGTAGTGGCGGATGTTCAAGAGTCCATGAAAAAGTACGAGGAGATATTAAACTCTTACAGGGACCAGCTGGACGAGTACGAGAACAGGGACAGACGACAAAATATTCGTATAAAAGGACTGAAGGAGTCAATTACAACGACAGAATTGGCCCCAATAGTACAAAAAATTTTCGGACAGATTATGGGGGATCAAGCCCCAAACATCATTGAAATAGACCGGATACACCGGGTCCCTCCCCATAGTACAAAAGCTGATGTACCCAGAGATGTAATCTGTAAAGTTCACAAATATGCAGTGAAAGAAAGTATAATGAAGACGGCACGTAATAATCCTATGATTACATTCGAAGGCTCAAAAATAGCGTTGTACCCAGATATATCAAGAAGGACTCTTTTTAAGCGAGGGTCGGTCCGCCCACTGTTAGAAGTCCTACGGGAGGCTGAGATCAAATACCGGTGGGGGTTCCCATTCAGTTTAACAGCTTCCAGGAATGGAAGAACAGCAACACTACGAACAAAGGATGACTTAAAATCATTTGTGGAGAAATTGGACCTTCCTATGGTGGACTTCACGGACTGGAGAATAAATTTTTTAGGGCCCCCCCTGCAACGAGCTGACAAGTGGCAAGAAGTACCGGCAAGGGTTAACAGGCGTGTAGCCCAAAGAAGGACTTAAACAGTTCATGAGGGACTTTTTTTTTTCCCACCTGGGAAGGGACCTATAGGTTAATGCCCGGGAGGAGGGGGGAACAGATGAGGGGATGTGATGGGAAATGGGGACCTTTCGTAGGTCAATAGGTCAGCCCCAATTGAAGGGGAGAGTTAGGGAAGGGAGGTAGCCTGCACACAGGAGGTGTCTGTGTGCGCAGGCTCCCTATCCGATTTTTAGATATACCCCTAAAAAGAGGTTTTTGGTATGTAAGAGGAGTATGCAAGGTTTATGTTTATGACACATATGTGGAACAGCTCTTTTTCTTTTGTTTTTTCATGTATGGGCTTGTGTTCAATGGGGTATTAAATGTTGGGAACTGTGGTGTTAATGGGGGGGGGGGGGGATTAGCAGAGGATAAGACAGAGATCAGGGACAAGGGGTATGGGGGTCCTAAGGATAAAATAAAATGACAGCCATATTGAAAATATTGTCATACAATGTGAGGGGTTTGAGCTCACCAAACAAGAGAGGGCATCTTTGGGTGGAGTTGCAACATTTAGGGGCTGATGTTGTTTTCTTACAGGAGACCCATTTCAGGGGTAGCTCAATCCCTGGCCTACCCCAGAATATATTGAACCAATGGTATCACGCAGTATCGCCAATTGCAAGGGCAAGAGGGGTCACAATTGCGTTCGAGAAGTCATGCCCTTGGATAATGGAGACCTTGCAAAGTGACCCAGAAGGCCGTTTTTGTTTGTGAAGGGTGTACTGCATGGGAAACGATATACCTTTGCTTCAATATATGCGCCCAACGAAGGGTCCGTCAATTTCTTGGTTAAAACGTTTAGAAAATTGGAAGAATTTAAGGAAGGATGTTTAGTGGTAGGAGGAGACTTTAATATAGTGCTGAACCCGAGTATAGATACCTCCACGGGCAGAACCGCCTTATCCTTTAGAGCCATAAAGCGGGTTAAACAAATTTTACGCTCACAGCATCTTGTGGACAGCTGGCGAGCATTACACGCAGGGACTAGGGATTTTAGTTACTATTCTAAAACACATGATATGTACTCGCGGTTAGACCTTTTTTTTGGTGGATCAATTTTACCTGGGGAATGTCAGCACAAGTACAATCAAACCTATAACTATGTCTGACCATGCCCCAATAACTTTGACACTCCGACCAACTCAAATGGATCGTGCGGAACGAACATGGCGTCTGAACGAGTCATTGTTGGATAAGGAGGACATAGTGAAGAAACGAAGTATTAGGATAAAAGAATATTTTGAAATAAATAAAACAGAAGAAGTGTCAGATCAAGTGGTGTGGGAAGCCCACAAGGCAGTTATTAGAGGGGACCTAATCGCTTATGGATCACATACAAAGAAGGAAGGTAAAAGAGAAATAGATGAATTACTAGAGAAGATTAGTGTTTTAGAGATGAAACATAAGAAAAATCTCGACCCAGCGGATGGCAGATGTCTGGAGAGCTTACGAGCAGAGCTCTCGCAATGCCTAGAGCGTAGAGTAAAAAACAAAATCAGGTTTTTTCGCAAATAGAGCATATGAACAAGGAAATAAGTGCGGACGGTTATTGGCAAAACAACAAGACTCTAGACATGTGCACAGCCTATTAGTCCAAGGCAGGAAAATAATGGATACGAAAGCTATAGCGAAATAATTTGGTAAATTCTATGAGGCTCTGTATAATACCTCCAAAACAGAACCATTGGGAACAGGGGAAAGCGAGGGACAAAGGAGGAAGGAGATAGGTGAATATATTGAGGACGCTGCCATGCCCACACTACCTAGAGTAATTTCTGAGGATATTGAACGTCCAATCACAGTTGATGAGTTGAGCAAGGTGATAGCAACCCTGCCCCTGGGGAAAAGTCCAGGGCCGGACGGGCTGACAAACTCATACTATAAAAAGTTTCTTCCAGTTTTGGTAAAACCACTTTGTAGTTATTTTAATTCAATTAGTGCCTCTAGTCCACTCCCCCCAGAAGCATTTTTGGCATACATAACAGTGCTGCCAAAAGAGGGAAAGGACCCCCAGGTATGTGCTAACTACAGGCCTATTTCTTTGCTAAACTCGGACACCAAATTATTGGCAAAAATTCTTGCCCTGAGACTTCAGGAACATATAGGAGATTTGGTATATCCAGACCAAACGGGGTTCATAAAGGGACGTGAGACAATGGACAATACCACTCGTGCACTCCATATTCTGCATTGGATACGGTCTGGTCCGGATAGAGCCCCAAGGATCACTCTGTCGATAGATGCCGAAAAGGCTTTCAACAGAGTGAATTGGGGCTTTATGAGAGAAGTACTGGGGAGGATAGGACTGGGGGAAAAAATGTTGGGGTGGATTATGTCCCTATACGCGAAACCAAGAGCAAGAATTAAGGTCAACGGGACACTATCTGAATGTTTTAGCATACAAAACGGCACCAGGCAAGGGTGTCCGCTGTCCCCCCTGATATTTGCGATCGTAATGGAACTATTTTTATGCAAAATTATAAATAATAAGGAGATAGCAGGGACGTACATAGGCCAAACGGAACACAAAGTAGCAGCGTATGCGGATGACCTTCTCTTTTTTCTTTCCGCCCCCAGACATCTATAGCCGCATTGATGGCGGAGGTACATAAATTTGGCAGGGTGTCTGATTTCAAGATTAATTTTGAGAAGTCAGTCATCCTCCCCAGCCACGTCCCAGTAGCGATGGAAAGGTCATTGAAAGGGATGTATCCATTTATATGGAATGAGGGGTCGCTGACATACCTGGGGGTACAGATTAGCGCAGACTATGAATTATTGTATGAACGTAACTATGGCTCATTATTGAAAGAAATAACAGAAGAGCTAAAGAAATGGAAGGGTAAATACTTGACCTGGTTCAGGAGAATCAGTGCCATAAAAATGAGTATACTACCTAAAATAATTTATGTGCTGCGCACAGTGCCAATCTGGTTGCCGGCGACTCTCTTCAGGCAGGTGCGTAGGCTGTTCGTGGCCTTTGTGTGGAGGGATAGAAGGCCTAGATTGGCTTACGATATCCTAAGAAGGAACAGAGCTGAGGGAGGCCTGGGACTACCGGATATAGCATCATATTATAAGGCCATGACTCTAGTTAGGATACTGAATTGGTGTCATGACTTAAAGGGAAAACCATGGGTACAAGCAGAAATGTCAATGGCGGGGAGAAACCTGGCAGGAACACCTTGGATCCAAGGGTCATTGAGAGGGTTGTCACAATGGACATCACCGCTGACCCTGAACTCATTGGAAGTGTGGGATAGGATGAATAGGAAGGGTAGATACGCTCCCCAGACTTCCCCTCTGGAGGGATTCCCTTGGTTCCCCCGGGGGAGGAGATGGGAAGTCTGGGGGCCTGGGGTCGAGATGGGGACACTGGGTGTGGCAAGTTTGCCCCAAGCGGAGTCCTATTACCACTGACAGAAATGGTATCGAGATTTGGGACGATATGAATGGCAGAATGGAAATATTGTCAAATGATGAGCTTCTTTAAGAAAATAAAGCATTTAATAAGACCCATGAACTCACTCACTGCATTCGAGAGGCAATGTGTACAGATATCAGAATCTGGGCATATGCTATCTCGGATGTATAGAATGATCCTAAGGGAACAAGAAAAGACAACCCCATTGTCAGGTCACCTGTATCCAGGTGACAGATGCACCCCGTTGGGGTCAGGAGTGCACCGCTATGATAGTGGACCCTAAGGCTGACTGCTGCAGATGGAACTCGGGGTGGTTCAGGAAGGCAGGTCCCCTGGAGCACCAACACGGATCCCACAGTGAGTTAGAGCATAGATTCCCCAGGGCGCAGAGTCTAAGAGCCAGTTGGTGTTCACCAGAGCCTCTAGTGGTGAGGACGGACTGGGCTGCAACTGGCTCCAGGTCGCGGCCCCCAGGGTCTCCCAGCTCACGCTCACGGTAGGCTACAGGAGGATGGAGAGAAAACAGCAGCCCAGGACAGCAAGGAATAGTAAGGAGATAGCCAAATGTCGGGGCGACTAGCAGACAAGGATAACAGAGAACACGCCAAAAGTCAGGGTTACAGGCAAACAGGGAAAGTCGAGAACGCGCCAAAGGTCAGGGTCACAAGCAGACAGGAATAGTCGGGAACACGCCAAGATCGGTAACAGAGACAGAGACAAACTTAGAGCACACGGCAAACAGGAAGCCAAACACACAATATTGCACGGGAAGGCAGGCTTGGAGAATACGGTGTTAAATAGTGGTTCCTGTTGAGGCTAGGGTGGAGCCACACAGAGGGAAGATTACTTAAGCATGCAGGTGTGAGAGTACAAACCTCAAGGCTGATACACAGACCAGGTAAGAGACAGACAGGTCATGAATGTATTACTGCAAGGTCATGACACCCATACTTTGTAAAAGAGTGGGAGAGGGAACTGGGTCAAGCTTGGACAGACAAACAAATTAATAGAATGATTTTGTTAACATTAACCACTTCCATAAGTTCAAAGGTGCAAGAAACGGCATATAAGTTCCTAGCAAGATGGTATAGGACTCCAGCTAAATTAGCACAAATCTCCCCAACATCAAGTGATAAGTGTTGGAGGGGCTGTGGACAGAGGGGAACCTTTCTCCATCTGTGGTGGACATGCCCAGTAATTAAACTGTTCTGGGAATCAGTGGCCCCATGGATTGAGAAACTAACAGTGGACTCTCTGGAGTTTGGGCCTATACAGTACCTATTTCATGGAAAGCCCGGACCCATTAAAAAGTACAGAGAAGGAACACCGAAACCCGCTATAAAATATCCAGGGACCGGACACGAACCACCGAGCACATCATGTCCCCGCCGAAACGAGCCAACACAGCCTCCTCATCCCTCGAGAGATACCGCAGGACGGACCGGGATGCAGAGGGCCAAGATGGCGCTGCGCCAGCACAGCACGAGGCTTCTCCTACAAATCAAGCGCCTAATGACACCGACAAGGTACTTGAGGCAATCTCTCTATGTCAGACCACCCTGACAACTAAAATAGAGGAGGTTAAGGTGGACATCTCATTAATCAGGCATGATATGACAAAAATTAGAGAGCGGGTCACTGAGACTGAGACCAGAATCGGGAGGGTGGAAGACACAATATACCCTCTGCAAAACTCACAAGAAGATATGCAACGCCAGCTACAACAATTGGCACAGAAGCAGGATGATTTGGAGAACCGGACCCGCAGGTCCAACCTCCGGTTCATTGGACTGCCAGAGGGTTCTGAAGGTACTGACCCAGCCACCTTTTTAGAGCAACTTCTGATTAAAACGTATGGGAGAGAGGCATTCTCTGCTATTTTTGTGGTAGAACGCGCCCACCGCATGCCAGCCCGCCGCCCACCTGAGGGGGCACCCCCGCGCACATTCATAGCAAAGCTGCTGAACTTCAGGGATCGTGACGCGGTCCTACGACTGGCAAGACTGAAGGGAAATATCCCATACCAATCCGGCTCCATCTCAGCATTCCCGGATTTCTCAGCAGAAGTTCAGCGCCAGAGAGCTAGATTCTCGGGTGTTAAACGTCGCCTTAGAGCACACCACATAAAATATGCAATGCTCTTCCCAGCCCGCCTACGCGTGGTGGGAGAAGATCGCGTCCACTTCTTCGAAGACCCAAACATGGCTTCAACATGGCTGGATCAACAAGACGCACAGAGGAACCGCCCTGCCTGATGCATACCTCCGCTGCCGACCAAAGTAAGTGACATTGCACTACCTCTCAGACTGCGCTATTTCTCAGGACCCCCGTAATCCGGACTAACAGATGTAACTCCACTGACCCCACAATTGCTGGATGTTTTATTAACAACATCTCCTGTGGCCCTGAATCTACCCTCCCACACACCAAGACCCTCCACCGATAAAAATCCTGAACTGCCACCGGGCCTTATACACTGCCTCAGGCCTACTGTATCTTACTACAGGCTCCCCATGCTCCCCATATGAGAGCCTCTACGATAACCAATACTGAAACAGCCTGACAGTACGGGTCACTCAACCAGTCTGTTACCGCATTATTCTATCCCCCATTTTGTTTAAACCCCCGCCTCATTGCCAACTACATCTTACTGGATTACAGAGGACTACTACGGCCCCATCATGACTGTGGGACTACGAGAACTTTGTCCTTGCTACACACATACCTCTTTCGTCCACCACCACAATGGAAATGGTTCCTATAATATGGAAGCTTGCCTGCTTGCCGTATAATTGACGCTACGTTTGCTTCTTCGCTGCTGCACTACCCAGCACTTGTTCGCCCCCCAAAGGGTGTTTGATTATGTCGCCACTGTCTTTGCCCAATAGGCTATTGACGGTGCTGACCGGTTTAATGTGCACCTGTTCCTTGCTTTTTTGCTTTAAACCTACTTGCAATAACACCCTTTTTCCTTACAGCTGCACTAAGTTTGGGATACATGCCCCAGGCAAGTTTGGGCGACTGAGGGCAGGGAGGGCGGGAAGGGAAAAAGTTAAGGTTCAAGTTAAGTTTCGAAACATGGATAACAACTTACAACGCATTGTAATGAACGTTTATGTGTACTGCTATATGAAGGGGAGGGAAATGACTGAGACCACCTTGGGGGAACGAGATTGGCATGCGCCCTTAACAAGTGCCATAGTTTTATCCTTATAGGAAATTGGAGACGTCATTTAAATGACTAGTTTGAAATTCCTTATCTGGAATATCCGTGGGATTCGGGACAAGCTCAAACGCACGGCTGTATTTACCTGCCTTAAAACATACCGTGCAGACATCACGGTCTTAGTTGAGACCCATGTTACAGGACAGCTCCAGCTCGCGCTGAAGCGGCCCTGGATAGGCTGGACGTTTCATGCCACTTACACTCCTTACTCCCGTGGGGTCTCAGTCCTTATAGCTAAGACTGCACCCTTTGCATTAATCTCAGTCCGCACAGATCCCCACGGTAGCTTTGTCTTCCTACATTGCACACTATATGGCTCCCAATACTTGATTATGGCATTCTACATACCCCCTCCATATAAATCCAGTCTAATTACGGAAGGCCTACTATATATGGCTCAACACCCCAACATTCCCGCTATCTGGATGGGGGATTTCAATATGGTGCTGAATCCTAAGATAGATAGAATTCAGCCCAGTCATGATGTCCACCTCCCAGACACTACCAGACTGGGACGCACACTAAAAGAATTCTCGCTGACTGATGTCTGGAGATATGGACACCCTCATGATTTGGCGTACTCGTGCTTTTCGGCAACCCATTCTACTATGTCCCGCATCGACCTTATTTTAATCTCTGACAAGTTACTTCCCCAACTAATCGATTCAGGTTATCACACTAGATCCCTCTCTGATCATGCCCCCTGCTGGGCAACACTGCAACTAACCCAGCACACTGGACCCCGGACCTGGCGTTTACACCCCTTCTGGTTATCAATGTTGAAAGACCAAGAGGAGACATATGCGGAATGGAAATTCTTTTTTAGAATTAATCAAAACACTGCCTCTGTGGGACACATCTGGGAGTCATACAAATTGCATGTCCGCACTATTCTAACCTCCCGTATAAACAGAATTAAAACCTCCTCCAATTTACTTCTTGAGCAGGCCTCAGATAGGATCGACACACTAACAAAAGAATTTCACAAAGATCCCAGTCAGGAAAGAGCAGCAACACTTAGACTTCACACGCGGCTACTAGACCAACTACACTACGACAAAGCTAAGCAGAGGCTCTTCTTCCTAAGGCAACGCGTGTTCGAGCAAGGAGAGCGTGCTGGCAAGTTATTAGCATACCTAGCCCACCAGAACACCAACCCCCCAGTAGTGGTAACCCTGACGGGACCCCAAGATACCAAAATTTCAGACCCCACTGAAGTGGCAGAAGCATTTCGCAAATATTACTCAGACCTATACTCTTCTAAGGTAACAGCCACTACACAGGAAACCAGATCATTCCTTCAGGAAATCCCCTTTCCACAACTAACAGAACCCCAGCTACAGGAACTAGAGGCTCCCCTCACACTAGACGAAATTACCCTGGCAATAGCCTCTCTGGCGCCGGGCAAGGCGCCGGGAGGAGACGGTCTCCCACTAGACTTTTACGCGGCATACTCAGAGATATTAACCCCTGAACTCCTTAAATTATACAACCACATATTTGAAACTAAAACCCTTCCTGAAACCCTCCGTCAGGCGGTAATTATAGTAATCCCCAAGCCGGGCAAAGACCCCCAACTACCAGAATCCTACTGCCCTATTTCACTTCTCCAAGCAGACATAAAAATATTAGCCAAAATATTAGCCATGCGCCTTAATAAGAGCATTCTCTCCCTTATTCACCCGGACCAGACAGGGTTCATGCCAGGGAAAAATACAGCCATGAATTTAAGACACATGAATATCCAAGCAGAACACGAGAATGTGGGAGATAGAGCTGTGGTGGCGCTTGACGCCACCAAGGCGTTTGACTCAGTGGAGTGGGGATATCTCTGGGAGTGCCTCCGGGGCTACGGATTCGGCCCCAATTTTATCCAATGGGTACAGCTACTATATTACTCCCCAACAGCAAAAGTGGTGGTAAATGGCTGGTCATCCGACCCCTTCCCACTGAGTAGAGGAACCCGTCAGGGCTGCCCGCTGTCCCCTTTGCTATATGCTTTGGCGGTGGAGCCTCTAGCTATCTCCCTTAGACAGAATACACACGTACGAGGATTACGAGCGGGACCTCTGACGGAAACATTAAGTTTGTACGCAGACGATATGCTTATTTATCTAGAGGACACTGGTCCATCCCTACAGGCGACCCTTCTCACCATTGAGGATTTTGGTAAACATTCAGGTCTAAGCATGAACTGGACCAAATCTCAGGTTCTCCCCCTAGATGTGACATCTCCAACACACAGTGCGGCATCTCTCCCCTTGCAAAGAGTTGCATCCATTAAATACTTAGGCATAGAAATCACCAGAGATCCACTGGAATATACCACAAATAACATTGAACCACTCTTTTCATATTTAAAATCCCGGACACAAACCTGGGCGAGACTACCTCTTGGAGTAATGGGCAGAATTAATCTCTTTAAGATGATACTATTGCCAAAGTTTCTTTATATATGATGGAACTCTCCAATTTTTATTCCCCTTAAAATTTTCAAAACCATCGATAAAATCCTTAATTCTTTTGTCTGGGGCTCTAATAGACACAAACTTGCCTGGAATACACTTAAGAACCCTACTACTTCTGGGGGGGCCGCCCTTCCGGACATATACACGTACTATATAGCAGCTCAGCTTTCACATTTCTACTATATCCACAAAACAGACGAAGAAAGGTACCAAACCTTAGTTTGTAGGAAAGCTAATAAAGACTTATATTCCCCACTACAAGTACTCTTTAGAGGAGGTAGCACCAAACACAAGAAAGAGGACCGCAACTTGCTGCTATCCCAACACAGACGCGTATGGGAGAGAGCTGTCAGGCTCAATGGAAATGATTTCTTCCACTCACACACTCCATTGTGGCATAATCCACAGCTGAGGGAGCTCATGTCCTTGCCTGGGGCCACTACCTGGGCCGCTAAAGGAATAGTATTCTTATTCCAGGTTATTACTATATTTGGCATGAGAAACTTTGAAACAATTTGCGAAGAGTGTGACCAATCTCCCCATATGCGATTTAGATACATACAACTGAAACATGCACTCCATACACAATTTGCAAATGGCTTCCCCAACCCACAATCACTAACATTAGTAGACGTGATTACAGGTTCAGACCCAGACAAACTCATCTCTACTCTATACACCACCCTACGCACTGAATCGGTAGCTAGAGTTACCGACAATGCAAGGCTCAGATGGAAAAATGACGTAGGACCAATAGAATGCTCTGACTGGGAAGACATATTAGAAAACGTTAAAAAAACATCACCTAAAATATCAGAACGCCTGACCCAACTTTTTATAATACACAAATCCTATCTCACACCAGCTAGAATTGCTAAATACTCCCCACAGCAAAACCCAAACTGCCCCAGGTGCTCCGGTAACCCTTGCACGTTCTACCACCTAATATGGCTATGTCCCGAAATACAAAACTACTGGACACAGATCATTAAATTCCTGCACGATCACATGGGATCACCGATCCAGCTAGACCCCAAGATATGCCTCCTTGGCCTACTACCAGACACCATTAAAGATAGATCCACAATCACATTTCTCAGTGAATCAATATTTTATGCTAGAAAATTGGTTGCTAAGCACTGGATGGGCACAGACTCTCCTACCTTACAGGCCTGGATTAGGGATGTGAATACGTCTTTACCATACAAAAGGGCTATGTACAAACACAGGGGATGCCCAAATAAATACTATAAAATTTGGAACAAATGGCTGAACAATGATAACACTTGCGCTAATTAACCCCGAAGTATTTTAAGAATTTAGTGAATCTCCCATGAACACCCTACGACATTATGATACACAGGACCAAGCTACAACCCCCAATCAATAAGAGCCACAAACTGGCTTTAATAACTAGAAATACATTGATGAAAACTGTGTAATATCGTTGGTTGCCACTTGCCTACCTATAAAATGTATAACCTACCCACGTACTTTCATGCCTTGTGGGAAATACCCCCTCATGTGATTGTAAGTGTTGTACTATAACTGTATACTGACATAATTTTTCAACAATAAACATGTTTCTTTAAAAAAAAAAAAAAAAAAAAAAGAATAAAGATAATAAGAAGATTGACCCTGGAAGAAAGAGTTAGATATTGATATGACTTCTCTAATGCTAATTAAGTGTAAAGAGGGTGGGGGGTAAGATAATATATGATTATATGTTTTGTGGGGGGGGGGGGGTGTTGGGTTTTTTCCTTTTTTCTTTTTTTCTCTCTCTCTCCCTCATTATTTCCACACTAATTAAAACTTAAATTCACAAGCACTATGAATTCAAAGGGGAAGAGGAAAGTGACTCCCCCTTTTCACTATTCAAAGAGGGAAAAGAAAGAAAAGAAAAGGAATTTTTTTTTGAACACATTCACAACTCAATTAATGAATTAACAGTAAATTATGACACAGAACTAGAACAAGGGGGAAACTCACTTCATGGTCTTTATTTAAATTACGCACGCACAAGGGGGGGAAGGAACTGGAGTAAATTAATATTGAGGAGTGAGGGGGGGGGTTGAATCACAGACTGAGGGAAAGGGCAGGAGAGAATAATGGGGGGGAGGGAGAAAGGAGGAAAGAGGAAATCCTTCCTCTTTTTTTTTTTTTTTTGGGGTTGTTAGTTTATAATATGTAAACTACGGATGTTGGGATAGGAGGGGTAATTGTGGAATGATGTAATTTGGTGTCTTTGTTATTTGGGTTGAATGAAGGGGTATAGTATGTTGTATAACTGGTGTAAACATATAAATGAAATAAAAATTTTGATTATTAAAAAAAAAAAAAGTCTGACTGCCGCAACTGGGGAGTGATATAGCAGCGCAATCCATTTACAGAATAGAGGGCCCAACCCGAACCGCCATAATACTTGCTGCATTTAGCTCCAATCCATGGAATCAAAAGCCTTCTCTAAATCCAAAAAGACTAATATTCCCCCTTTGGTAATCTCAGGGCCAAGCTGTAGATGTGTATAAAACCTTCTCAAGTTGATATCAGTGGCCTTGCCACAGGTTTTTGATAAAGGGGCCAATAGGGCGATGATGTCACAAGGGGGGGGCTCCAGATGATGTCACTGGGTGGCCCAGCCCCATGGCTATATTAGTAATGGCACACGATGGACCCAGCATAAACAGCGGGGGAGAAAGCCAGGAAAACATCAGAGGAAGAAGACAGCGGAAAGAGGAGAACCGGCGGTGTGGGAAGACAGCGGAGAGAGGAGAACCGGCGGCGGGAGAAGAACTGGAGGATGAAGACATTGCCGGAGAGAGAAGAAAATTAGAAGACACCCAAGCTGCTTTAACCACTTCAATACGGGCCTATTCTGGCACTCCTCTCCTACATGTAAAAATCATAATTTTTTTGCTAGAAAATTTGTCAGAATCCCCAAGCATTATATTTTTTTAGCAGACACCCTAGGGAATAAAATGGCGGTCAATGCAACTTTTTATCTCGCACGGTATTTGCGCAATAAATTTTCAAACTCCTTTTTTTGGAAAAAAGTTTCATGAATTAAAAAATAACAAAACAGTAAAGTTAGCCCAATTTTTTTTGTATAATGTGAAAGATAATGTTACGCCGGGACACCCCCTCCCATCGCCTATAAGAACGATCAAGCGGCGGAACTGCCGCTATGATCATTCTTATCGTGCACAGAATCGCCACCTGCAAATAATATCTGAATGATGTCTGTAGCTGCAGGCATCACTCAGATATGCCCGCACAATGTCAAGGACGTCATATGACGTCATATGACGGCGTGTGGTATTGAAGTGGTTAATAAATTAATTTAAATTTTCATTTTAATTTAAAAATCAAAAACCTGTGTACTGTTTTTATTTTTGACACTTTTTTGGGTGAATGGGTAGGGACAATCTACCCCTACTCATTCACATGGGGTGGGGGGGCCGAAATCTGGGGGACCCCTTGTTAAAGGGGGCTTCCCGATTCCAATAAGCCTCCCGCCCGCAGACCCCGACAACCACCGGCCAAGGTTGTCGGGAAGAGACCCTTGTCCCCATCAACATGGGGACAAGGTGCTTTGGGGTGGGGGGGTGCAAAGCAAGCACATTGAAGGCATGTTGCCTGGTATGGTCCAGGAGGGGGCAGGCGCTCGCTCGTCCCCCCTTTTCCTGACCTGCCGGGCTGCGTGCTCGGTGTGGATTTTGGGGGAGACCCCATGCCAATTTTTTTGGCATGGGGATTCCCCTTAAAATCCATACCCGACTGAAGAGTCTGGTATGCTTTTGGAGGGGAACCCCAGGCCAGTTTTTTTTTCATTCAAGATCCTCAGTGCACAAGCCACACATCATCATGGTGCGACTTCTATTCAAATCAATGGACTCTCATAGGAAACCACTGATTTTGAATAGACGCAGAGAAACGCTAGCGTCGCTAAACGTGCATTAACGCCAATGCAAGATGCTAGTAAAACACGTTTTTACAGCTGCTTTTTCCTGGCGTTGGTAGTGGCCTTGCGGCTCGTTTTTTTCTAACATCCTGTGTGCATGAGGCCTATAACTCAATGAAGGGGCTTTTTAAGCTGTTGGCTCGTGTTTCCCATAGAGAGAAGAACCAATAATCTTTCATGTGGCTGTCCTGGAAGATTCCTAGAAATACTGTTGCTGGTAAGACTTACATCCTACATAGAGACGAGGTGGCCCTGAAACCCTGACCCCATTTCCACCCTAAGGCTGGTCTCTTCCTTTCAACTCAGTGAGGACATTGTCCTCCATTACCTATGTCCTGCACCTAAATACAGCAAGGAGATTTCACTCCATTGCCTGGATGTGCTCACCAGTTAGTCTACCTAGTTTCTGCTTCAGAAAAACTGAGTTTATTTTCGTCCTCCCCGGATGTCCCAGGAAGGGACATCCTGCTTCCTCCAATATTGCTCAGGCTGCTAATTTCCAGTGTTTGTGCCCTCAAGGAATACGTTCCTTCCTTCCCTATCAGGGCCCATTTCACCAGATCTGTCAGCGTTTTTCTGGCCTTTCAGCATTAAACTGCTGTTTCGCAGGTTTGCAAGGCCACCACCTGGTCTTCTGTTTATACTTTCTATCCTAACATCATTAAGGCCTCTGCGGATCCAAGCTTTGGCCGCAAGGTGCTTCAAGCTGTTTTATGAGTGTTTGGGTCAGTTGACCACTCATTGGTGGGCCTGTTTACTATGTTGTTGCCCACCCCTCAGTTTATTGCTTGGGGACATCCCATACTCTAGGTCTCCCTGTCTTGTACAATTAAGATGGTATGGAAATTACTGGTAAGTCAAATTTACCTATCTTGGAGTATAGTACAGGATACAGGTCCCTTCCCCTCAGTTCTCTGTTTCTCTGTATTGCTTGCTACAAAGCTGAAGCCTCACAGAGTGGGTCTCAGAAACCATGAATCAGACCGAGACAGAAGTACAGTTAAATCACACTTGTTGAATAATAAAGTAAATAGAACAAATGTAGTCAAAACTTAGCCAAAGTTTGGTAACCGGAACGGATAGTCAGACAAGCCAGAGATCAGCGTAGTGAAACAGCAAGCAGGATCTGTAGCCAGAAGGAATGTCAGCCAAGCAAGTCTTTAACAGGAATGCAGGAGATAGTCTCTGTGATGTTGACCAAGGCGAAGACAGAGATCATCTGGGCTGGACGGCTTAAGTAGGCATGACTGACGAGCAGGATATCATCAACAGGTGAGTCACTGTGGAGAGATAGGAGCTGGCAATTAGCTGACAGCTGAGTGGCCAGCTAAGAGAAGGAAGGGCTGAGCCCAGCCCTGACAGTGGGTCGGGTTATACGAAGGTGTGCTAGGGGCAGTTTCCAGCAAAGCCTTTGCCAGTGTCCAGTAGCCATAAGGTAACAGCATATAACCCATGGTCTATGACTTTCTGTCTTGTGTCCTGTCCAAGATATGTAGATTAATGGCAAGTCAAAAGTCTTATTTTGCTGCGCGTACCCTAGCTTTCTTCTTACTAGGTAAGAGTGTGCTCTTTCCACCTTTGACTTCCTTATTAAAAGGTGCCCAAGGACTCTTCAAAGTGCCATTCTATGTCAAAGTTTCCCCTTCCAGATAGTTTTTACAGACTCTGCAGACCAGTTCTACAGCCAAAGAATCCTGTGCATTTGAACTAATACAAGATCCTGGTGCTAATTTTGGTGCAGCCGAATTGTCTATGCAATAGTACAAGGCCATTAGGAGGAGCTTCAATTTTTGGAATATCAAGAGATCCACCAGGATCAGGTTCCGTGCCATGCACTTGGTCCAGACTGCAAGGGTTGCATGGCTAAACTGGACAGAGCAAAAGAGGCTTTAAGGCAGGCTTCTAACCTTTTGTCCATGAGGTCTTTAAAAACTGGGATGTGCTCAAATGGGACTGTCAGGGATTTGTTGAGGCAGGAAATAGCTAAATCCACTGCTGGAACTTTCCACTTTTTGTAGTTGGCCTCTTCAACTGGGCACCTGTGTGCATACAGTACCTCTTGAAAGAAGTATATACTTTGTCTGGTCAGTTTTCATACAGAACATTCTGTACTAGTGGGTGAACCAGAAAGGACCCAACAGATTACTGGACTTGGGAAGCCCTCATTGCAGCTCCTGATAGGCAGAGCAGGACCTGCCTTTTAAACTGACAAACCAGATCCACAGATTGTAATCAGCGGGGCTGGGCAGTCAGATTGACTGCTGGACCCAATGTGTGTCTAAGACGTGCTTACAGGATTCCCTATGAGATTGAAGGCTGCAAACAGGTTGCAGCCCTCATGTAGACATTACTACTTATGTACAGGGTTGGAGAGATGGGGCGGAGCATTAACACATAGGCGCGCTCCGTGCGCGCTCTGGATACCCGGGTCCCGCCCGCTGCTTCGCTCTGCTCGTGGCTGGCATGCTGAGACGCCGCTAACGTGGAGCCGATCGGCAGCCGCTTGTCAGTGCCTGATTCGGTGCCTAGCCTCTCGCCCCCTAACGGAGTCGCATGGTTACCCCTTACTCCTGCACGGTAGCGTTGGAGGTCCCGAGAGGATCTAGCGGCTGAGATTGTGGAGGAGGGACGACGACGAAGCAGTTCCCGTTGACCTGTGGGGAAAGACACTCCAGCCCGCTGAGAGGAAACACGCTGTGCGATGCAGAGATCTCTGGAGTTGGAAGAGGTGAGAGTACCCCCCTGCCTCTGAAAAGAGAAAAACTATCTAAAGGCCCTAGGAAAGTGGCTGGACACTCCCGCTGTGAAAATGTTTGAGAACCCCCTCTGAGGGGTTGGAGAGGTAATCAGTGATCGTCAGCTGAGGGTCTATGTTTGTGAGGGAGCCCTCCTCTAGAGACAAGGCACAAGTTTGAGAAGGGCCACTGGAGAGCAAGTAAAGATTAAGCTACCCCTGAGTGAAGCACATTGTACCTTGTATGGTGGGACTGCTGTTGGGGGGACTCCCTCCAGGTGTTTTTCCCAGGTTTAATGTGGAGGGAATAAGGGTGGTGACAGAGGTGAACTGTGAACCATGAATATTGTCCCAAGAGGTGGCTATAGGACTGTGATATATTGAGGAGCCTATCCTTTGCAATACCTGAAGTTTAAAGTGAAATAATTGGAGAATATATGATTGCTTCACTGGATCCCTCAACATATGAGCTATAAGAAATAAACTTTTTGTGCGGGACATTTGTACTTCATTAAGCATCAAATTAGAACTGACCTCACTGGGGCGTTAGTCTCAGCAATGAGGGGGAAAATCAACAAAAGCAAATAAAGGTGCCCCAGCTGCATTAAGCCCTGGAGGCGTCCAGCGCTATATGTCCACGGATTCCAGCATGGTGGAGGAAGCACATGGGAGCCCTAGACAGGGGGCTCCAGTACGCTCAGGGTTAAACAAACAGAAGATGGCAGTGGAGGAGAATAAAGCTGGAAAGGGGCAGGAGGGGAAGACTGTAAGGCCGAGAAGTAATGGAAGTAACCCTCAAGAAAGTAGTAAGGCTCAGGGGGGGCCTCAAAGGAAAAGTGGAGGGGAGGAGGAGATGGGAGAAAGACATCTGCACCAATTAACCCAAGAGAGCGTCCCGCAGATTAAAGAGATCCTTGCAGAAATGCTAGCAAAAATGGAGGCCTCACTGAAAGTGGATATAGCTGCAGTAAGAACGGATATCGGCCAAGTACTTGGAAGGGTAGAGGTGGCCGAAGGTAGATTGGACGATCATGATCAAAGATTTGAGGATATCAGCAATCAAATTAAAACTCTACAAAGCACAAATAGATACCTCCTTTATAAAATAGAAGATCAAGACAATCACAGCCAACTTAATAACTTGAGAATTAAAGGGCTCCTGGAGAAATATAAAAATGAGGATTTGACAACAATTATACAGCAATTATTTAACCCCTTATTAGAGAGAGGAATGTCAGAACCCCTGAAACTTGATAGAGTACACAGGATTGCACGTTATTCTATCCATAGGTCTGAAAGTCCGAGAGATGTGATAGTGAGATTCTATTATGCAGAAGAAAAAGCCAGAATCATGGAAAAAACGCGGGATGTGCCAGGTTTATGTTTTGAAGGGGCAGAATTGCAGGTTTACTCAGATCTGGCGACCGAGACTTTAACTAGAAGGAGACTTCCGAGACCCCTTACAGAGTTGCTGAGGTCATCTGGGATACCTTATCAATGGGGGTTTTCTGCTTGTCTGGTGGGGAAAAAGAATGGCCGGACTGCGGTTCTGAGGTTTCCGGAGGATTTCTGTGGCAGGCTGGACTTTCCGCCTCCCCCGGAGGGCCCGGTAGTCCCTCAATGGAGACTGCGTTGGAGAAAGGGGGGTGATGCACTAATTAGCGGTATTTTTGGGAAGCGCTGAGTTGGGGCGAACGGAGTTGGAGGGGAGGGACCGGGAGGTCTGGGGTGTGCTTGGAGGGGCCAGGAACGTGAGCCCATTGGGCATATGGCAACGGGGTGGCATCGGGAGGATGCCGACCGGGACCATATATTGGAACAAAAAGGGGGTCTGCCCGGCCTTTTTGTGGGTCCTTTGTTCCAGACATTTGGGGAGGTGGGGTTGTGGAGGGAGGGGGGTTCAAGTGTTGGGGATTTTGGAGGGTATGGGGTTTTTTTTTTCCCCTCTCCCTTTGCTCTCTCTCCTACCCCTGTAGGTGTCTCCCTATATGAGGTGGCTTCTCGGATCGGTCAGACGCTCTTACCAGGGTGAGGTATGGGGGTTGTGAATTTGGTCACGTATAATGTGAGGGGATTAAATACAGGGAAAAAAAAAGGTATAAATTAAATAAGGAATTGCAGTTCTTGGGGGCAAATGTGGTGTGCCTCCAGGAGACTTATGTTACGCATGTGTCGGGGGGGGGGTTAGCGTCATATCAGTTTCCAAAGTGGTTCTATGGGGACACAGGATCAACACATTCTAGGGGGGTGGCGATTGGATTTGATAAAACGATGATGTTTGTAAAAGGTAGGAGTCTGGCTGATCCGGAGGGAAGTTATCTCTTTATAAAGCCGAAACTGTTCAATACGATGTGTACAATAGCAAATATCTATGCCCCAAATAGAGACCCCAATAATTTTTTGAAGAAAGTATTGAAAAAACTTGAAGCATTTAAAGAAGGCAAACTGATGATTGCAGGGGACTTAAATTGGAGCATGGATCCACGTATAGATTCCTCAGGGGGTACCCCTAGATTTATGGCTGAGGTATGAGGCATTTAAAAAATGGCTTATGAATTTTCAGCTGCTTGATGCATGGAGGATTAGCCATCCAAAGAAGCAAGACTATACATATTATTCTCCTGCGCATAAGTCATATTCAAGGATTGATTATATCCTGATAGAACACCAGTTAGCCCCATGTTTGCAGGCCGCTGAAATTAAAGCCATTACCTTGTCCGACCACGCTCCGGTTAAAGTCAGACTGGAGATAACTGGGACTGTCCCAATTGTGAGGAATTGGAAACTGAATGACTTGGAGTTGGTGTTGGAGCAGTTGCTGCAGCCAGGAGGGAGGTGTGCTACTGTTTAAAAACCCAGCTTCTATATGGAGAAGACTCCCCTGGGATAGCACCGCTAAGATTCCACCTTCTATCAGCCCTTGGTGTCCTACCTCCATTGCCAGTGAGCAACTTAAGCCTGTTTGACCCATACAGCGTACGCTCTGTGGGTCCCAACTTTCCGGTAAGCCTCCAGTCATTCGGGTGGTGGTTCTGCACAAGTGTTTATCAGCACATATTGGATTGTATTCAAAAGTTTCCACGATCATATATATTGGAGTTCATCACTATCGCAATATTTGTGTCTACCGCATGTGTCTATTCAGTTCTGGACAGTATTGCCATTATCTATTTTGCCAATGCATATGGTGACCTTAGGGGGTTCATAATATGATGGACTTTTTATGTATGAACTTTCATTAATATGCAACACTAATTTCTTTATTACATGTGTTATTGCATCATCTATTCTTTTATTTTGTTTCACTTATTAGCGCTACACTTGGTTTTATATGATTTATAGCGAAAATTCTATTTGTTGTGTTAGCTGCTTACATATACAATTTTTATTTGGAGTAAGCGCATGGTTTATAGATTTTTTGAAACTGAATGACTCCCTCATTCAGGACCCGGATACAATTAGTAAAATAGAACAAGAATTGAAAGTGTATTTTGAGATCAATGACACAATGGAAATTTCTAGGGCCACCCTCTGGTAATCACATAAGGCTTACATAAGGGGGATTTTGATCTGGATTGGAGCGGGGAAAAAGAGAGAGAGGGGGAAAAAAATGACATCACACTATGGGGAAATTCAGGAACTCGAGCAAGGCCCGCAACCTAGAGGGATCCCTGAGAAACAAGAACTAATAGGAAAAAGAAGAGAATTAGATGAGTTGTTGGAGCAAGAAAGGAAATGTGCTTCATATTCTATAAATAGGGAAAAGTATATGGGAGGCAGTAAATCAGGGAAATGGATGGTGAGAAGAGTAAAGGAAAAAAAAAATAGAGCTTTTATACCCAAGATTCGAAATGAAGGGGGTGGATTTGAATTTTCCTCCTCCAACATTGCCAAAATATTCCATTCCTATTATAGTTCTCTATACAAGGTGGATCACTAAGAGGGGGAGGGGAGGAGGGAACTGATGAGGGAGTATCTGCGGGGCCTAGACCCTCCCAGGGCAGAGAAGGAGGAGGTAGAGTCCTTGGAGGCTCCTAGGAGGAAGTGAAAAGAGCGATAAGCAATACTGCCCTGGGAAAGAGCCCAGGCCCCGATGGATACTCTATTATAAAAAATTCTCTAAATTTTTAGTACCTAAATTGTGTAATTATTTTAACTCCTTAGGAGTAGAAGAGATGCCCCGGGAGGAGTCATTGTTGGCCCACATCACTCTTATATTGAAAGAAGGGAAAGACCCAGCAGCGCCTGGAAGCTATAGGCCAATCTCGTTATTAAATACAGATATAAATTTATAAATACATTTTTGCCAAAATATTGGCTGATAGGTTGAAAGCTTGGCTACCCGGGTGGGTACATAATGATCAGGTGGGGTTCGTGCCTGGGAGGGAGGGGAGAGATAATTCCCTGAAGTCCATCTTTTTGATCCAGGAAGTAATTAGGAGGGGCACCCCGGCAGTCCTCATGTCAATTGATGCCGAAAAGGCTTTTGATAAGAGTCTACTGGGGGTTTATGTTTGAAACATTGAGATACCTGAGGTCGGGGAGAGGATGATGGGATGGATCTCCTCCCTATACCATCATCCTAAGGCTAAAATTAGAGTTAATGGAACCTTGTCTTCTCCCCTTGAATTATTCAACGGGACAAGACAGGGTTGCCCCTTATCCCCAATCCTGTTTATTTTGACGCTAGAACCCTTATTGACAGCAATCCGAAAGAATCCAGACATTGGGGGAATTCGGGTTGGAGGAAGGGAGTATAAAGTAGCTGCATTCGCGGATGATCTGCTCTGCTATATTTCCAATCCTAGAATAACAATTCCTATGGTATTGAAGGAATTCAAAAGCTATGGTGAATTATCAAATTTTAAAATAAATGTGGCTAAATCAGAGCTCTTAAATATAACACTCTCTACGAAAGAGCAGAAGGCAATCCAACCCGGATTCCCCTTTATGTGGTGTAGGGGGGAGTTGGGGTACTTAGGTATAAGATTGACATCAGCCCCAAGTGATTTGTTCAAAGCTAATTATATCCCCTTCTTAAAGTGGAGGGCCACCCTGAAAAAAAAAAATTGCACCAAAAATCCTAAAAAAATAATTAAAAAAAACATTTGAAAAAAAAATATTTTTTTAAACTTAGCTGAACACTTGTTGCTAGGCAGTCTTCCTAATCTGCCTCTTCCTATTCCGCGGCGTGTCCTGTTCCTCGGTGAGCGGCCCCGTTGCCTTCTGGGAACTGTGTGTGTTCCCAGAAAACCACGGGGCCATTCACAGAGCGTCACGCCACTTGCGAAGTAGGAAACTGGCAGTGAAGCCGCAAGGCTCCACTGCCTGTTTCCCTTAGTTAGGATGGCGGTGCCAGGACCTGAGAGCCGAGGGACGGGTCGGCCTCGGGCAGCGGACATCGCGGGCACCCAGGACAGGTAAGTGTACTTATTTAAAGTCAGCAGCTACAGTGTTTGTAGCTGCCGACTTTAAAAAAAAAATTTTGCTGGCCGGAATCCCGCTTTAAAAAGGTCAAGGACCAACTTAATAAGATGAGATATAAGGCCTTATCATGGGTTGGCAGGATAAACGCTGTCAAAATGTTTATCCTGCCAATGTTAATTTACACCTTTCAGATGATCCCAATTGTGCCCCCCCCTGATTTCTTTAGAAAATTGCAATCTATGGTTGTAAAGTATATTTGGGGACGTAAACGTCCCAGGATTGCGTACGATATTCTGACCAAGGGAAAAAAGCAAGGGGGGCTGGCAGCACCAGATTTTATCAAACGATTTCCATCTCTAGGATCGCAGATTGGCTGTACAATAAAGAAGGGAAAAGTTGGGTTAATAAAGAAATTGCACAAAGTAATGTTGATATTGAAAAGATGATATGGATTCCATCAAAATTCAGAGAGAGAAGATATAACACTAACCCTTTAACAAGGAACACATTTAAGATTTGGGATAGACTAAGTAGGAAGTTCCACTGGGATTATAACTCACCATTAATTTCACTAATAGATACTAATTATTTTAAACCAGGGAAAGAAGAGAACTTATATTTCACAAGGTGGGCTAAAAAAGAAGTGATACAACAACAAGACATAATGAGGGGATGTAGGTGCTGAACGTACACAGAAATCACACAGGAATGGGGTAATAAACCTCTGGATAAATGGAGATATGCTCAGTTACAACACTTTGTTCAATCACTACCACAACCATTGAGAGTAAAGGCCAATTGAGAGCGATCGAAAAATTATTAAGTTCCTCAGTTTGTATAGTCAGGAGTATTTCGAAAATATACAAAATACTCAGGGGAGAATTGGGAAATGGGCTCCCTTACTTAGAGAAGTGGGAAAGAGAAATAGGGTGTCTGAGTAATGTAGAGCACAGGGTGAGGATACTGAAAGGGGTGTCGGTGGCAGCAAGAGATATGCAGACGTACGAAATGGGCTATAAGTTAATGGCAAGATGGTACATGACCCCCCAGAGGGCGCATAGGTACATACCAGAGAACTCACCAACTTGTTGGAGGGGATGTGGAGGTTTGGGTACCTTTGCGCATATCTGGTGGGAATGCCCTAAAGTGTATTCTTATCGGGAAGACATAACGGAAGTGATTTTTCAGATAACGGGAGAACGGGTTAGGAAAAACCCTTGGACATGTTTATTTCATGACACAGAGAAGGAAGCATCCCAATATAGAAAGTCATTAGTGCCATATCTCTTGAATGCTGCTAAAATCTTGATTCCATGCTGTTGGAAATCCCAGGAAGCCCCAAAGATAAAGGACTGGTTAATGAGAGTGGAGTGGACGAGGGTCATGGAAGAGTCTATACACTTGATGGAAGACTCAGGGGAGAATTATAGAGGGAAATGGCTGAGATGGTTTGAGTTTAGGACATTGGAGAAGTTTGTGATGTTAATGGAACCATAGGGGAGGAGAGAGAGAGAGGGGATAAGGGGATAGAGGGGAGGGAAGAATAACGATTTTTTTTTTTTGGGGTGGGGGGATATAAATATGCGATTGGATGTTTACTGTGCAAAGATGTTTTGATATTATATACATTGCATTATAAAATAAAGAATATTTTTAAAAAAGAAAAAAATGTGGTAGAGCACAGAATTATTGACAAGTTTCTAACAGGAAAGATGGTAATGTGGATCATTGAGACTATCCGTTTATTATTCTATTAATTTATACACCTTATGGGATTTATTATTATAAACTTGGTATTTGGTTGATATATATATATATATATACACACACACACACTATATTACCAAAAGTATTGGGGCGCCTGCCTTTACACGCACATGAACTTTAATGGATTGCATTTGTGAACATATATGCATAAAGCATATATGTGGGTATAGCTGGCGGCTGCTGCTGTTCCCCAGATGGCTATGGCTGGTGGCTGCTGCTCTCCCCCAGGCGCATATGGCTGGCTGCTGCTGTCCCCCAGGCGGGTATGGTTGGCTGCTGCTGTCCCCCAGGCGGGTATGGCTGGCTGCCTGCTGCTGTCATCCAGGCAGGTATGGCAGGCTGCTGCTGTCCCCCAGGCAGGTATGACTGGCAGCTGCAAACAGAAAAATCAGTGCTACTACCCATACAACATTTTGATGACAAAGGTCCCGGGTGCTTGATCCACAGTCACTGGCCTTATAGGCTGAAACGACTCAACTGATTTTATCTACGTTTGTACACTGTAGCTGTCAAATAAAATTAAGATTTCTTATGAGCAACAATCAGTGTGCGAATAATCTTTCCTACATGACTGGCAGCTGCTGTTGTCCCCCACCAGGGTATGGCTGGCAGCTGCTGCTGTCCCCCAGGCGGATATCACTGGCTGCTGCTGTCCCAGGCAGAGAGCATTTGGTACCACTCCGCCTGTGACAGGAGCCGGAGCTATACTGGAAGCATCGGCTCTGCTTTCTACTACAGCCACTTGCTTCCTCTAAAGCCAGATTAATTCTTCACACTGATGCTCTGGGATGGTGGGTCGGGATTCGGGAACCCGCGATCTGGGTTTGACAACACACCATCACATCAGAGGGCCTTGCAGGCTGGTTTTTACTCGTAACAATCCACAGAACCTGCCCTAAAAAAAAAAAAAAAAACTACTACTTATGTACAAATCAAAGTATTGAAATTTGATCTGCATATAAACGCCAGTTCCAGTAAATATCTTTGCCATGCTTTTAACCAGAAACCTAATCTTAGTGCCCTTATCAAAAATGGACAAACTGCCAATATAAGCTACCTCCTTAGTTTAAATACATTTTGGTTATAATATTAACCACTTGACAACTGGGCACTTAAACCCCCTTCCTAACCAGACCAATTTTCAGCTTTCGGTGCTCTCACATTTTGAATGACAATTACTCAGTCATGCAACACTGTACCCATATGAAATTTTTGTCCTTTTTTTCACACAAATAGAGCTTTCTTTTGGTGGTATTTAATCACCGTTGGGTTTTTTATTTTTTGCGCTATAAAAGAAAAAAGACTGAAAATTCCGTAAAAAAATGAAATTTTCTTTGTTTCTGTTATAAAATTTAGCAAATTTAGTAATTTTTCTTTGTAAATTTTGGCCACAATTTATACTGCTACATATCTTTGGTAAAAATGAGTACAAATCGGTGTAAATTATTTGGTCTTTGTGAAAGTTATAGAGTCCAAAAGCTATGGTGCCAATATCTGAAAATTGATCATACCTGAATTACTGACGGCCTATCTATATTCTTGAGACCTTAACATGCCAGAAAAGTACAAATACCCCCCAAATGACCCCTTTTTGGAAAGAAGACATTCCAAGGTATTTAGTAAGGGGCATGGTGAGTTTTTTGAAGTTGTCATTTTTTTCCCACGATTCTTTGCAAAATCAAGATTTTTTTTTTATTTTATTTTTCCACAAAAATGTCATATTAGCAGGTTATTTCTCGCATACCACAAATTACACCCCAAAACACATTCTGCTATTACTCCAGAGTACGGCGATACCACATGTGTGAGACTTTTACACAGCGTGGCCACATACAGAGGCCCAACATGCATGGAGCACCTCCAGGCGTTCTGGAGCACCCAGGCCAATTCTGACATTTCTCTCCTACATGTAAAAATCATCATTTATTTGCTAGAAAATTACATAGAACCCCAAAACATTATATATGTTTTTTTTTGCAAAGATCCTAGAGAATACAATGGCGGTTGTTGCAACTTTTTATCTTGCACGGTATTTGCGCAGCAATTTTTTGAACGCTTTTTTTTGGGAAAAAAAACAGTTTTGTGCTTTAAAAAAAAACAAAAGCAGTAAAGTTGGCCCAATGTTTTTGCATAATGTGAAAGATGAAGTTACACCGAGTAAATAAATACCTAACATGTCACCCTTCAAAATCGCTCACGCTCATGGAATGGCGCCAAACTTCGCTACTTAAAAATCCCCATAGGCGACGCTTTAAAATTTTTTACTGGTTACATGTTTTGAGTTACAGAGGAGGTCTAGGGCCAAAATTATTTCTCTCGCTCTACCGATCGCAGCGATACTTCACATGTGTGGTTTGAACACCGTTTTCATATGTGGGCGGGACTTACGTGTGCATTCGCTTCTGCATGCGAGCACACGGACAGGGGCGCTTTAAAAAAAAAAATTTTATTTTTTTTTATTGTTCATTTTACTTTATTTATTTTAGTTTGACACTTTTTTCCCCAAAATTTTTTTTTTGATCACTTTTATTCCTATTACAAGGAATGTAAACATCCCTTGTAATAGGAATATGGCATGACAGGTCCTCTTTACAGTGAGATATGGGGTCAATAAGACCCCACATCTCACCTCTAGGCTGGGAAGCCTGAAATAATAATAAAAAAAAAAAAACGATCCTGGTTTCGATCGTAGCGCTGAGACGGTAGAAGCACCGGAGGGCGGCGGGAAGGGGGGAGGTCCCCTCTCGCCTCCCATAAGAACGATCAAGCAGTGAAACAGCCGCTATGATCGTTCCTATGGTGTAGGGAATCGCCGGCTGAAAAAGATGATATCTGAATGATGCCTGTAGCTGCAGGCATCATTCAGATATCCCCGCACAAAGTCAAGGACGTCGTATCACGGCCGGCGGGCGGGAAGTGGTTAAAACACTTTTTTTTTAACACAAAGCATGTACATACCAAAAATAACACCCCAAAATAGATTCTCCTACTCCTGAGTATGGCGATACCACATGTGTGAGACTTCCACAGCCTGGCCACGTACAGAGGCCGAGTACAGCTGAATATGGCTGAGCATGGCAGGGTATGGCTGCACATGGCTGGGTATCGCCGAGTATGACTGGGTATTGCGGAGTATTGCAGAGTATTGCGGGGTGTTGCAGAGTATTGCGGGGTGTTGCAGAGTATTGCAGGGTGTTGCAGAGTATTGTGGGGTATTGCAGAGTATTGTGGGGTATTGCGGAGTATTGCAGAGCATTGTGGGGTGTTGCGGAGTAGTGCAGAGTATTGCAGAGCATTGTGGGGTATTGCAGAGCATTGTGGGGTATTGCAGAGTATTGTGGGGTATTGCAGAGTATTGCAGAGCATTGTGGGGTATTGCAGAGTATTGTGGGGTATTGCGGAGTAGTGCAGAGTATTGCAGAGCATTGTGGGGTATTGCAGAGCATTGTGGGGTATTGCAGAGTATTGTGGGGTATTGCAGAGTATTGTGGGGTGTTGCGGAGTAGTGCAGAGTATTGCAGAGCATTGTGGGGTATTGCAGAGTATTGTGGGGTATTGCAGAGTATTGTGGGGTGTTGCAGAGTAGTGCAGAGTATTGTGGGGTATTATAGTATGGAGGGATGGCTGATCATGGAGGGATGGATGGATGTGACTGTATTTGTCACAGAGCAGCGTTGTGGGCACTACAGATGCAGCCCACAACGCTGCTACCATCCGATCCCTCCCCCGCTCCTCCCCCTCTGTACCGATCGGCACACAGAGGGGAGGGAGGAACCGGCGTCATGACATGACGCCGGTTTGTTTACATGTGATCGCTTCGTCATTTGACGGAGAGATCACATGGTAAACGGCCGCGATTAGCGGCCGTTCACCGTGATGCGCCGGGTCCTCTGGACCCGGCGGTCACGGAAGTTCTCGGGTGCGCGCCCCAGGGGGCGCGCGAGAGCAGTATTCTGGAAGGACGTCCATGGACGCCCTCCCAGGATAAGCCGACCGCGCTGTGGCCGTCTTTCGGCTATGGCCCGGTCGGCATGTGGTTAAACTTGGCTCGGTTTCACTATACTCATTATGACTAAAAGACACCAATTTAACCAGGTAACATGTCTAGCACCCAGTCCCATTCAGTTTTCCATAGACCATTAGGTAGCAACCCTAGGGCTTGGCCAATAGAAACCCTATTGCAGTATGCAAAATATATCACATAAACACATGAATAACTACAGGGCACCAACTGCTTTACTTATTTTTACATTTTTGAATTGTGAATTTTTTTTCCATTAATCACCTGTAAAAAATATACATGTAAACACCTAAACTTAAATACGCGTGCAGGCTGGTGTCTGTTGTGTAGAGTGGCAAGGGGCAATGCTTGGAGTTGTTGCTACACAGGACACTGACTTTTTCAACTTTATTGAAATGTAACAAAATTACACTTTATTCAATCTATACACGAGTTTGTGATGTGCAGTGCAGGGCCTATAAAATGATCAACAGAAACATACGCTTTAATGTCAAAGTAAAAAGCAACCTCTGCAAAGTGGTTTAAATGAAGTGCAAAGACACAGTATAATATAACTTACTGTCTACACCCCCTCATCTTTAAGTCAAGATTCGGAAGATGTATCTTTGGCAGCAATTACACCCTTAAAAAGATACTGTACATCTTCATCAGTAGATGCATTTTTGGCAGCAACTACTGCTTTCTACATAGAGGGCTTGTGGCTAGACAGTCTCCCTATTAGACACCGACTTGGTCAGCCACTGCAATTCTTCTTTTCAGCTCCTCAGAGAGTTCTTTTGCCACGAGGTGCCATGTTAAACTTCCAGTGACCAGTATGAGAGAGTGAGAGCGATAACACCAATTTAACACACATGAGACCTTGTAACACTAACAAGTCACATGACACCAAGGAGGGAAAATGGCAAATTGGCCAATTTGGACATTTTCACTTAGGGGCGTACTCACTTTTTTTGCCAGCTGTTTAGACATTAATGGCTGTGTTTTGAGTTATTTTGAGGGGACAGCAAATTTACACTGTTTTACAAGCTGTACACTCACTGCTTTACATAGTAGCAAAGTGTAATTTCTTCAGTGTTGTCACATGAAAAGATATAATAAAATATTTACAAAAATGTGAGGGGTGTACTCACATTGTGTGTGTATATATTAGGGTGTTTCATTTTCTAATGGAAAAAAATAAACTGTAAATTTTTTGCAGACTTTGCTTACGCCCCGAGTCTGAGTGATATAAAAGATACATATGCTAAATTTCAAGAAGATTGGATAATATTTAGAGGTTGCACACTTTGATCAGTTCTGTAAAAGTAGGCAAAAAATAAAATTTTTCAATGTTGGTTACTTTTATTGGGAAAACTAGAAATCACAAACTTAAAAAATACTATTAAAACTATACACTAAGATTAATAGGTAATATGATAGGCAAAACATGTGTTCTATTAATCAACTTTGAACGATGCCATCCCTTGTATTCTGTTGCGTCATGGATCTCAAACAATTAAAAGTAAGTCTTTGGTTTTATTAGTAACGAAATGGCTCAGGTCTTTTCCTTCAAAAACCACGTTTTTACCCTCTAATTGTTTCACTTCCTTTTTCTTTGCAGGTTTGGTTTCTAAAATTTTAGTCATATTTTCCTTAACAGCCTAAATAATACGTTTGTCCAAAAAAGCCAATCCTACGTTTGTTTCTGACAGATACCAAAAGGTGTCTCTTAGCAACTGTGATAGCACATTTTTTGACGTCTGCATCTAGGCAAGTGCTCAAAAGCTGTAGCATATCCAAATCATTTTTTGGAGCACATCGACTTACAATTGCCTAATGCCAAAAGCGAACATATACGAGGCTGACAAAATGTGCAACCCGTTTCATTCTTTCCAATTGTCATTGAGGAATAATCAACTGTTTAATGAAGAGGACAATTTTAAGTGCATATATTGTCTTTGCCATCCACCTTGCTTGATGCAGTGCCCATGGGATCCTGAAACTGAAGTTGTTTTGAATGCACAGAGATACCGCGAGGAGATCCTGAGGCCCATTGTTGTGTCATTCATCCACGACCATCACCTCATGTTGCAGCATGATAATGCACAGCCCCATTTTGCAAGGATCTGTACACAATCCCTGGAAGCTGAAAACATCCCAGTTCTTGCATGGCATACTCACCAGACATGTCACCAATGTTTGGGATGCTTCTTACCAATATCCAGCAACTTCGCACAGCCATTAAAGAGGAATGGACCAACATTCCACAATCAACAACCTGATCAACTCTATGCAAAGCTGATGTGCTGCACTGCGTGAGGCAAATGCTTCTCACACCAGATACTGATTGGTTTTCAGACCACCTGACTCCCCCAATACAGTAAAACTGGACATTTTAGAGCGGCCTTTTAGCCAGCCCAAGGCACACCTGTGCAATAATCATGCTGTCTAATCAGCATCTTGATATGCCACAGCTGTGAGGTGGATGAATTATCTCGGCAAAGGAGAAGTGCTCACTAACACAGATTTAGACAGATTTGTGAATATTTGAGAGAAATAGGCCTTTTTGTACATAGAAAAAGTCAGAGATCTTTGAGTTCAGCTCATGATAAATAAGGCAAAAGTGTTGCGTTTTTTAGCAAGCAATGAATATCCCAGAAAGAGGGGAGGGACCTCTGTGTCTCGTGATGTACTCCAAGAAAAGGATTTTACAGGTAAGCTGTTTTAAAAATCCATTTTTCTTTATCGTACATCACGGGACACAGAGCACCATAGTAATGACTATCTGGGATGTCCTAAAGCAATGCCTTTGAGGGGAGGGAACATACCTAAATCCCCCTTATTTTAAGCTCCAAATTATAAAGCTGCTTGCAGCACGCTCTGGCCAAAAACAGTCTCCTTTTGAGATCTAACATCCAGTCGGTAAAACCTGGTGAATGTATGCACCGAAGACCAAGCGGCCGCTTTGCAAACCTGAGCCATTGACACTTGTTGGCGCACTGCCCATGACGTACTAACTCCTCTGGTAGAGTGAGCTTTGAGATATCGAGGTGGAACCTTGTCTTTCAACTCATAGGCCTGGATGATGACCTGACGGATCCACCTAGAGATTGTAGAACTAGCTGCTGCTTGTCCTTTCTTAGGACCCTCAGGCAGAACAAAAAAGGAGTCAGACTTCCGAAAAGGGGCTGACATATCCAAATAAACCTTAATAGCTCTCACCACATTGAGTGAATGGAGCAATCTTTCCTCCTTAGACTTAGGGTTAGGAAAGAAGGAAGGTAAAGCGATATCCTGATTCAAGTGAAAACTGCAAATCACTTTGGGAAAAAAATCCAGACAGGGTCGCATTACCACTATGTCCTGATGAATAAACCGAAAGGGTTTCTCACAAGAAAGGGCGGCCAACTCAGAGACCCTTCTTGCTGAGGTTAGAGCCACCAAAAAGACAAATTTTTTAGTCAGTAGGATCAAAGGAATATGCTTAATAGGCTCAAAGGGTTGACTCTGTAGAGCTGAAAGCACCAAGTTCAAGTCCCATGGGCACAAGGGCGGTTTAATTGGTGGCCTCAAAATGTAGTACTCCCTTGATAAAAGGTTCGTACTAAAGAATGAGACGCGATTGGTCTCTGGAAAAAAACCGACAAAGCCGAAATCTGTCCTTTAATAGTCCCTAAGGATAAATTTAAGTCAATTCCTGCTTGCAGAAAGGCAAGAACCCTTCCAATTGTATACTTGCGAGGGTGCCATCTTCTCTTCTCACACCATGAGATGCAAGACTTCCAGACTCTATGGTAAGTTTTCCTAGACACTGGCTTTCTAGCATCTATCAAAGTAGCCAGAACAGAACCACTGATACCACGGACTCTCAGTACCTTGGTCTCAATAGCCATGCCATCAAAGTCAGCGAGAAGGATGGTATATGGGACCTTGGGACAACAGGTCTGGGCGGAATGGAAGACACAATTGGTCCCCTACTGCCAACCTCACAATCTGTGAGTACCAAGACCTCCTTGGCCATCGTGGGGCCACTAGAATTACCGTTTACTGCTCCACCTGTATCCTGCGTAACAGGTGCGGCAGCATCTAAATCGGAGGAAAGGCATAAATGAGAGAATACCGATCCCAGGGAACCACCAATGCATCAGTCCCCACAGCAAGTGGATCCCTGGTTCTGGACACAAAGCTGTCCACCTTGGCATTGAACCTGGATGCCAGGAGACCCACCTCTGGCATCCCCTAACGTTGGCAAATTTGAAGGAAAACTTCGGGGTGAAGGGACCATTCCCTTGGTAACAACTGCTGACGACTTAGATAGTCTGCCTGCCAATTGTCCACCCCCGGAATATAGACTGTCGAAAGAGATGGCACGTGTCTCTCTGCCCAAGTCAGAATATGATTTATTTCCTTTTGGGCTGCCCAGCTCCGGGTACCCCCTTGGTGGTTGATGTATGCCACCACTGTGAAATTTGTCTGACTGGACTCTGACCGGAGACTCCTGCAGCCTTGCCTGGCCCACAACCCGCACATCAACTGGGTCTCTGGAGAAATAAAGTTTTTGTCGTCCTACTGTCAAGAACACTGTTTGGTGGGAAGTCCCGACTCCTCGGCTACTTTGCTGTCTGGACACCGACTAGAAATTATGCCAGTCCATACCTAAACAATACCACGAGTTCATCGATGTCTTTAGCAAGAAGGGGGCAGACTCACTTCCACCTCATCGCCCCTACGACTGCCCAATTGAGTTGCTGCCAGGATCCGAGATCCCATTCGGACGTATCTTCCCTCTATCGGAAAAAGAGCAAGAAGCACTAAAGTCATATGTTGATGAGAACTTGGCCAAGGGGTATAGATTATCGGGAATTGAACAAAATCACGGTTAAAAATCGGTATCCCCTACCCTTGATACCTGAACTATTCCAAAAGTTAAGGACTGCTGTCATCTTTACTAAACTCGATCTAAGAGGGGCATACAACCTAATCCACATTCGGGCCAGGCATGAGTGGAAAACAGCTTTTTGGACCCGATTCGGACATTATGAATACCTGGTCATGCCCTTCGGACTCTGCAACGCCCCTGCGACCGTCCAACATCTGATTAACGATGTTCTCAGGGACTTTTTAGACGTGTTTGTAATCTCATACCTGGACGATATCCTGATCTCGGAATCTCTTGATCTGCATCGAGAACATGTCTGCAGGGTGTTGGGCCGTCTCCGTCTACACAGACTTTATGCAAAGGCAGAGAAATGCGAGTTTGAGCAACAAAGCATCCAATTCCTGGGGTTGATAATCTCTCCAACTGGCATCAAAATGGATCCCCAGAAGGTATCCGCTGTTCTGGACTGGCCGGTACCCCTAGACAAGAAGGGAATTCAGCGGTTTATCGGTTTTGCGAACTTTTATAGGAAGTTCATCAGGGGATTTTCAGCCATAATTGCACCCATCACGCAGTTGATTAAGCAAAATGCCCGCTTCTCCTGGAATCAATCAGCCCAGGATGCTTTTGAAAATCTCAAGAGACTGTTTACCTCGGCCCCAATCCTCAGCCATCCTGAACCGTCATTACCATTCATTTTGGAAGTTGACGCTTCTGAAATAGCGGTGGGTGCAATACTTTCACAACGTACAGGCAGCAAAGATCTAATGCATCCTGTGGGGTTTTTCTCCCGTAAACTTTTTTCTGCAGAAAGAAACTACGATGTGGGTGACCGGGAGCTTCTCGCTATTAAGGCTGCTCTGGAGGAATGGAGGTACCTGTTGGAGGGGGCCATGCATCCGGTATTAATTTACACAGACCACAAAAACCTAGAGTATTTAAGATCTGCTAAACGACTGAAGCCTCGGCAAGCCCGCTGGGCTCTGTTCTTCTCACGTTTTTGTTTCCATATAACTTACCGGCCAGGCTCTAAGAATATCAAACCGGATGCATTATCACGTATGCATAACAATCCAAAGGACTTATCCATTCCCGACACCATCTTGCCCGCAAACAATTTCCTACTCCTGCAAACAGACCTACCCTCCCAGATTAAAGAAGCATCCTCTGATTCAGCTAGGCCTACAGGGACTACTCTGACAACCAGAGATGGATTGTTCTGGAAGGGGAGCCAAATTTTTGTTCCTGAGGAGGTTCGGGTTAAGGTCTTGACACTTCTTCATGATCATCCACTGGCAGGTCACTTTGGAGTCCGCAAGACCCTGGAACTGGTGCAGCGCACATTCTGGTGGCCCAATCTGAAAGACTTTTGCGAAAAATACGTCAGCTCCTGCCCTATCTGTACCCAGAACAAGACGTCTAGGAATCGAGCTTGGGGTCTGTTAAAACCTTTGCCTGTACCCGATAGACCCTGGAAAATGATTTCCATGGATTTTATAGTAGAGCTTCCATGTTCTGAGGGATGTTCAGCCATCTTCGTAGTGGTAGACCGTCTAACCAAGATGGCCCACTTCCTTCCCTTAAGGGGAACTCCATCTGCTATTGAAACCGCCCGCATATTTATCAAGGAAATCATCAGACTACATGGAGTCCCGGCAAATATAGTTTCTGACAGAGGGGTGCAATTCACCTCACGTTTTTGGAGAGCCCTGTGTGAAATCCTAAAAATTTAACTGGCCTTGTCCTCGGCCTATCATCCTCAAACGAATGGGCAGACAGAAAGGACCAATCAGACCCTTGAACAGTACATCAGATGCTTTACATCCTTTACACAGGACGATTGGGTGTCCCTGCTGCCCTTAGCAGAATTCGCATACAACAATGCTAACCATTCAGCCACCGCTCAATCTCCTTTTTTTTGCCAATTATTGCTTTCATTTAACCTTTCTACCTGATGTCCTTCCAGAATCTTCAGTTCCGGAAGTACAGAGTACAGTGGACTTCCTCAGCCACAACAATCAAATGTTGCAGGAGGCGGTGTCCAAGGCCCAGACAGACAGCAAGAGAGTCTTCGATCGAAGAAGAAGAGGGGAGTTGAATCTGCAACTTGGTGACCAGGTATGGCTTTTTACCAGTAATATCAAGTTAGCATGTCCATCTAAGAAGTTGGCACCTAGGTTTATGGGACCCTTTCCGGTTAAGAGGAGAATTAATGAAGTATCTTATGAACTGACCTTGCCTGATTCTCTCAAGATTCACCCGGTATTTCATGTATCTCTGCTTAAACCTGCTATACCTGATCCCTTCCCCGATAGAGGAACTAGACCTCCTGAACCTATCTTAGTAGATGGAAGTGAGGAATTTGAAGTTGAGGCTATTCTTGACTGTAGAAGACAAGGACAAAATCAATTTCTAATTAAATGGAAAGGTTACGGTCCAGAGAGTAACTCATGGGAACCAGACAGCAATGTCCACGCCAGGCGATTAGTTCACGCTCATTTCTCTGCTCACCCTGAGAAAAGAAGGCGTGTGGGCATCCGGAGGCTGCCCTTTGGAGGGGGGCAATGTCAGGGATCTGTCAGCACCAGACCGGGACATTTGCGTGCGCCTATGCGCCGGCGCGCCCCTGCCCAGACAATGCAGCAATCTCCAGCTGTTGCCGTGCGTCAGCGCGGTGCTTGGGTGCGCGGCGCGTGTGTGCGCGGGCGCGCAAGCATTCGTGCCGTTTTGGCGCCAAGGAGCGCATAAGAGTCCTCTTGCTGCAGGGGTGCGCTGCTGTTTCGTCTCAGCTCTGTGAACCTGTTAACCTGCACCTGATTATTGATTACCATTTTGACCCGGCTTGTTTGACCATCCCTCCTTCTCCAATCCGACCCGGCCTGCCTGACTGCTGCTGTTTCTACCAATACCGTTGCCGACCTCTGCCGGCCTACCGACTCTGCCTCTGCCTGCCGTTATTACCCGTCTTGTCTACCTGCTGATCCGGACTGTCTGACCTTGCTTTTGCCTGCCATTGCTTCTGTGCTGTTGTACCTTCAGCTCCAGTGACCTCTGCACCTGCATCTTCAGTGCCGCTGCCTGCTGCCTTCTGGTCTCCACCTTACCTGCAGTCCAGCCATCCCTGGAGGGATCTCTACTCTGCTCCAGCATCAGAGACTTCTACCTCTACAGGCACTCCTACCCCACTGTGCTCACGAGTCCACTGTCCCCACTCCAGTGGCTCCTGAACCAGCGTTGTATGAGAGGTCTTCTCCTACAAGTCAGGCTCTACTACCAGGTACCCAACAATATGTCAGGATTTGAACTGGATGAAGAGCTGATTTGTCCATATTCAGAATCCAACCTAGGCCTCTTAGAACATGAACTGTAGTTGAAACGTTCTCTAACAGGGTGGAATAGGACTGGTCCTTCAACAGAAGGTTGTCCAGATATCCTATCACCGATATCTTCTGGGACCTTAGAGAAACCAACACCGGAGCCAACACCGTTGTGAAGACTCGAGGGGCCGTAGCCAGACCGAACGGTAGTGCTACAAATTGGAAATGAAACCCCTCTACTGAGAAACGTAGAAACCTTTGATGTTGGCCGAAAATCGGCACATGCAGGTATGCATCCTTGACGTCTATGGATGCTAAAAAGTCCCCTTTTCTTAGAGATGCCATTACTGAACGAACCGATTCCATCCGGAAGGTTCGCACTTTTAGAAAGGAATTGAGGGATTTAAGGTCCAGAATGGGCCTTACTTTCCCATTTGGCTTCGGCACTGTGAATAGGTTTGAATAAAACCCCTTGAACTTTTCTTTGTGCGGAACCTTGATAATCATCCCCTGCCTTTTTAGCTGCTTTAAGGCTAGGAATAGGCTTTTCTTTTTCTCTAGATCCGAAGGAACTCTTGATCTCAGAAACCGATTTGGGGGAAAATCTCAGAACTCTATTTTGTAGCCTTGTGTTATAGTGGAGATAACCCACTTGTCCTGCACCAACCCTGCCCAAGTATTTGCGAACCGCCGCAGTCTGCCCCCCACTTGTAATAGTGGGGGCGCCCCCTTCACAAGGAGGACTTGGCATTGGCCTTATTCGGCTTCTGAGTCCAAGTTCTTTTCTGACCTTGAGGTCAGAAAGTGTCCAATCACCTAAAGGTAGCATATAAACCCAGATAGTCATTACTATGGTGCTCTGTGTCCCGTGATGTACGATAAAGAAATGCGTTTTGAAAGCGACGCAACATGGGAGTTTTCAATCCCTTCTTTGGGATTAAAAGAGCCCCGCTAGTGGCTGAAAAAGCACCACTTAAACATCGGTAAAACGCCACTAAAACAAGTGAACGCAGCCGTGGCCCCAGTGTGAAAGGAGTCTAAAGGCATTATTTCATGGTACCACAATGCGTGGTGTGTGAATGAAGCCTGCATTCATGCACATCAGCTCCATTAAGAAACCGTTCTTTTTACATAGATATGCCACAATACAAATGTTGACTAATGCAATAATTTCACCCCTCTGTACCTAGGTGTGCATAATTACCAGCAACTATATGCATAACAGCACGTGGTGTCCATTTTGTGAGGACATATTTAGGCAATAAAGCACTGTTAATTCACCATGACTAATGTGGCCTGACCTTCATTACAAAGAACACAGTCTGTTATAGATGGGTAGGGGTCTATCTGAGAAAAAAGGAAGGGAGACCAAGCCCTAGAATTTGAACCTGCATGATAAGAGAAAAATTGCAAGCACTGCCACTTCCTTCCTCCTCTTCTGGTCTGGTGTCCAATGACTATGCATTAAGTTTAGAAAAAAAAAACTCTCAGTATATAATAAGAAGCACCTCTGAAAGCACTAGACAGCCCCTAAAGAATGCCATCCTCCCCAGATGGTCACCCTAAACCACTGAAACGGCGTGGGCATTTATAGTAACCCAGAGCTATATTAGTGGTGAACAATTGTCATTTTCTGAAATGTACTGCCTAGAGCGGTTTGCTAACAGGTGGACTCAACATCAGTTTCACTTTCCAGCGGTTGTACAATAATCCTGATACAATGAAGCTATTGTTTTTGGGTTTTTTTTCTTTTTAACTCAGTTTTGTAGAAGACCATAAAATGTACTTACAAAATGGACAAATGAGGAAAAAAGTATATTTTTATTTTAAGATAAACATTAGCATCTCAAACTGAAGTTTAAATTATGAAAATACGTTTGCTTAAGTACCATGTGAAGTACACATTGGCTTGACTTGATGTATTATAATATGCTTGGTATTTTGCCGTGTAGTTGCTGCACAGCAGCTTTTTATGCAGACTCTTGTGTAACACTTTCCAAATAGTCATCTCTCCACATGTTGACACAGAAGACAAATCCTTCAGCAGCCATTTACAATTGATATAAAGTATGTAACCTTCTCTTCTCTTGTGCACATCAGGTAGATGTAAAGCATCCCTAAATCAGTGATCTGGCTCGTAATCACAGTCCATCTGTTCTTAACTTATGCTAAGTGAGCAATCTTCAGCCCTCCTTGTCTTCCATTTCTAAAAAGTCTGTCAAAGTCGCTAAGTCTAGTGGGATGATCAGATATTCAACTCCATCTGCACCCTGCAAATAAAATAAAAAAAGACACATTTTATGCATTTAACAAAGGGTCAAATGAATGTCAAAAACAGACTAAAAATATTTGGAGTCTGCTTTTCACTGATGCTGAGAAAGCATTTGACTGGGGGGAACTGGGTCCTCATGTGTAAAGACTGATGACCGACCCTCTATAAATCACTGGAAAACAAAATAAAAAATACCCTCTCATTCTTTCTGCATAAACAGAATTAGATAAGGATACTAATTGTCCCCACTCTTTTTACTTTACATTTAAAACCGTTACTTAGTAGATTTATTCATGGGATCAAAATTTGCTCAGGGGAACGGATGATACCTTAATTTTGTATTACAGGTCTACTGACCAATTTGACCCAATTCACTGTTGAAATTGAGAGTTTGGGCAGCTTTCCAGTTTTAAAATAACTTGCACTAAATCAGAAATGTTGCCATTAACGGTACTCCCAGCCACAATCCACAACTTCAAGTAAACCATTTTGTTTTTAGAGTCCATGTTCACTGAAATATCTGGGTATTTCACTCACTGACCATTACAGTGACCTATATTGCCAGAATATTTAACCCATACTACAAAATATTTGCAAGGATTTATATGCATGGAACAGATCCTAATTCACATTTTAAAAAATAACTCATTACTGAGGGTTTTGTTCTACTTGCTGATGATACCAATTGTGTTGCCTCAAACCTTCTTTTTGCAAATCAGGAGTTTATTAACATAGTTTGTATGGAAAAATGTATGGCAGGGAGGAATGCATTACACTTTTCCTGGCTGCCCGTTCAGTTTTGGAGGGGACTTCGCCTTTAACGAACAATAACTTACAATTATGGAAGAAGATGGACCATGATGGCTCCTTGGCACCACTAATATGATGGTTAGGGCCTGGATCTGAACCTGGGAACTCTTGGGTCTGGCGATGTCTTTTTTTGCTGAGCCACCTGGAGTGCTGGGCAGCTCCCTGGATAATTCCTTGAAGGATCCTTCCTGAACTTTGTGTTGAACCTTAAACCTTTGCTCCTATCCTCTCATGAACTTTCTATTAAATGTTATGTCTTTGCACTTCCTGTTTGTCAGATTAGTGTGCTCCCTCCAACCAATATCTCGCTCTTGTCAGTCCTGCTGCCATCTGAATCTTCGTTATTACCAACCCTTGACTTGTTCCTGGACTACACTTCTTGGTCCCAACCTGCGACCACTCCTTACTGAACTATGGCATGTTTATGGACTATGCTTCTGCTTATCTTTACCTACTATATTGGCCACTTGACCCCAGCTTGGTCATCTCCTGATGGGGCGATCCTGAGGACCATGACCTGGTGCTAACATGCAGCAAAAAACCTCTCCACCATCAGGTGCTCTGGTAAACATCAGTTAGTACTTAAGATTCCGCGCCCCAGATGAGTCCGTCATCCGCCAGAGTGACCTTCTGTACTCATTCAGCTGGTCATTGGGTGCCTCTGCTGCTGCTATAGCTACTGCTCTTTAGATACTCTGAGGTAGAGATATGCGAGACTTCCCATGGGTAAATGGCACTATATGCAACATTTCTTCTCTTCCTATGTATCTAATATTTTCTCTGCCCCCCAGTAATATAGTATCTTTACAATATAAAAGTTGCTGATATCAAGCGTCTCACAAGGGAAGCTACCATCCATCCAGGAGTGGGAATGTGACCTAGAAGGACATGATCCTCCAGATTCACAAATGCAACAGACATTTCAATTGACACACATGTCCTCCAGACTCCAAAACACAGGAGACTAGTTATAAATTCTCACCCAGTGGTTCCTGAGTGCCCTCTAAGCTTATCCCCACTCTTTTGGAGGGGGTGAAGACAAAGATCTTCATACTTCTCTAAAAGGAGTGGCCCAAAATCAACCCTTTTTGGATGGATATTAGATCACAGATTAAACAATTCTAGATGTTGGCTTTCCACATGCTCTGGTACCTTTTACCTACCCACAATCCCCATTAGCCACTATAAGAGAATAGTTCATCACATATACATTTTCTGAATGTGGCCAAAAGCTCGATACCCATCTTTTGAATTAAGGTAGGGCTTCCGACTAGAGCAGATTGGATTAGAAAGCTATCAGATATTATGGAGTCAGAATAATGGATAGCTACTTATAAAACACCAACATAAATTCAATAGTACATGGGCTATATAGATCCACTATAACTGTGAAAAGGTTGGATAGCACTCCTAGGATAATTTCAACACAGCTGAGAAATAGAGCTTCTTCACCTATGTAGAACGGAAGTTTAGCTTGCTGAAGATTTAAAACACCTGCTATTGGGAATTTTAACACTATAGTTTTTGCAACAGCCTGGCCAAGGCCAGGTCTACATCCTGGATGGGACTATTTTATAGCTTTATGATTGTATTTTGAGTATTTCTCCTGTTTAGAGTTTTTTGCATTTTCTTCTCTCCTACTTCTCCTTCCTGCTCTCTATATGCATTATCATGTAAGGTGTTATTTTACATCACTGTTCATGACATTATTACTATTATACAAGATTTATATACAACCAGCAGTTTGCGTCGCATGCAATGCTTTCAGTAACGATATTGCATTTGATTTAGCTTTCTTTTCTGAACTTTCTCTGGATGCTAAACAAACACCCTTTAAAAACGATGCACTTGACTAATTTGAAAAACAAAAATAGACAATATACGCGGTTACAAATCATTTAAAAAAAAAAAAAAAAAAAAAAAGAGTATTTAAAAAATATTATATTGTGTGTGTATACATTACTATTAAGCAGGTGCATAGAAATGCTGTAAAGTAAGAATGCTTTCAAAAATATATATTTTAAAATGCTTATTTTTATCAATTTACAAAATGCAAAGCGAGGGAACAGCAAATCAAATCTAAACCAGCATCAATTCTTACACTTGCACAAAGTAAGGAATTTTGTAGCATTAGGTGTATGATCAATTACACCAAGCAGGTGCTAATAATCATCAATATCATATGTAGGTTGAAACAGTGTCATTAATTGAAACAAAGTGCTGTGTAGGAGGCTTAACACTGGGTAAGGAACAACCAAACTCTGCTACTAAGGTAAGGTTGTAGAAGACTGTTTAATGTCACAGGTCATACACCATGGCAAGACTGAGCACTGCATCAAAACACAAGGTAGTTATACAGCATCAGCAAGGTCTTTCCCTAGCGAAGACTTCAAAGCAAACTGGGGTTTCAAGATGTGCTGTTCAAGAACTTTTGAAGATGCACAAAAAACAGGCAACACTGAGGACCATAGACGCATTGGTCAGCCAAGGAAACTTAATGCAGCAACTGAAAGACCACATCATGCTTACTTTACCTCTGATCAGACATCCGGCAGCGCCATCAGTACAGAACTGATGGAAACCAGTGGGACCCAGATACACCCATCTACTTCCAAAGCCAGAAGTGATCCATATGGAAGAATTGCGACCAAAAAGCCATACCTCCAACATGGAAACAAGGCTAAGTGACTCAACTATGCACGAAAACATAGGAACTGGGGAGCAGAAAAATAGCAGCAGGTGCTCTGGACTGATGCTCAAAATTAAATTATTTGGCAGTTTGTGCGCCAAACTATCTTCAGGTTAAAAGAACAAGGAGTGCCGGAAGTGATGGTTTGGCCCCCACAGAGCCCTGATCTCAACATCGAGTCTGTCTGGGATTACATGAAGAGACAGAAGGAGTTAAGGCAGCCTACGTCCACAGAATATCTGTGGTTAGTTCTCCAAGAGGTTTGGAACAACCTACCTGCCGAGTGCCTTCAAAAACTGTGTACAAGTGTACCGAAAAGAAATTATGCTGTTTTGACTGCAAAGGGTGGTCACACCATATATTGATTTGGATTTCTCTTCTGTTTATTTTTAGCAATTAAAAAAATGGAAAGTAAATGAACTATTAATAGGTCCATTTTTGAAAGCATTCTTAGTTTACAGCATTATTTCACACCTAAAACTTTTGCTTTACTACAGATAAATAAAAGTGGGTATTTTCAATGGAAAATCCAAACCAATAACATAAAACTGACAGAACTGGGCGGATTACCAACATGACAAAGGAACAGAAAAATGTACATGTACTATAAAATACAATGTCGTTTTTAAATCTTTAACTCATTCTTGATCAGAAGTCATTGATGCCGACAGTTGCACTAATAAATAGAAGCAATGCAGACTGAAGGTGGCAGTCAACACCTGTAGACTAAAGGCCTTTTTATTTTTGTCAATAGACTCTACAGAAGGCATGTGATAACAATATCATATTCACATAGTGATCACATGATTGGGAAGGGCATTTATTGTGTCCGCAGTACAGGCATTGTGCAGGGGAAGTTTGATATATAGACTGCGACATGTTATACACAGAGGTCTACATGGTTTTCTTTAACCTTACACTGGTAAAATATATTTCACCAAATATCAAAAGCATTGGTTCTGAATCTTTGTAACTATTCATTTTGTTTGTATAATGTATGGATTTGCCATATTGGAGTAGTGGCTGATTCATAATGCTGGGACAGATACTGTTAGGAGATGCTGATGTAAATTCCAACACCTGTCTGTCTATTGTCTGCTGAAAATGTGTATTGTAAATAAGTCTACTATGGGATCTAAGAGTCATTAGATCCCTGTTATTTGTCTTAATTAACTCTGCTATTGTGTGAAGAAGAGTCTATGTTGATTGTGCTAATGTTGATTGGATCTTCTGAACTACAAGACGGCCAGTCAGGCCTAACGGTCATGTCTGAGTCATCTAGTCTGTCTAAAGGGATTAGTTAATTAGCTCATGTTAATTAGGTTACAGCTGTATTGTTAGAGTAATATGAGCAGGAGGTCTGCACCTACACTTTGAGTGTATAAAAGCCTGTATTTTGTCAATAAAGATAGATTCCTGGTTGAACTTACATACAGCCTGCCTGGTGTTTGTTCTGAGCTATCACAACTGGGTAAGAACGGCACAGAGCTGTAGTTCTAATCCTGGAGCATTGGATGACCGAACCATCAGACGTTGCAATCTGATTCTATAGCTGCAGAGGAGTGTCGGGAGAGTGGAACCGAGTGAGCAAAGGGGCTCGTTACAAAAACATTTTACTTATGTAAGAAAAAAACATAGGTGGACTTTTTACAGTTCCTAAGCTTCTGCCCTTACCTTTTCCTCGCTGCAGGATACTGCTGTAATAGACAGATCCAAACTTCACCCATCACGGTGGGCTGCGTTAGCAAACCTTCAAGGACCGGTCCCCTATTATAGGGGTTCCACTCCCTTGGACCTGTAAAGCACCCCTCTGAAAAAAACACTTTAGGTAATGTAGCATAACCAAAAAAGTCCTGGGTCCTGGGGTCCAGTGCTGCAAAGAGGCGTTACAGGCAAAACCTCGTGCTTCGTATACGAGGCCCGGGTACCATCCACCTTGGCCTCAGTGGCACTGTGAATGGATCCGGTCTATGGAGGCGGTTTAAATCCAGCAGGGATCCCTCCAGCTTTGGAGCTCTTCAGAATACATCTTCACTCGTGACCAACACCTTAGACACTGGAGAAAAAAACTGAGGTACTCCTGGAAAAAGGAGGGGTTATATAAGGAGTAAACTTCCTGTATTGGGTATACCAGTGTCCATCACCTGAAGGTGCCTATATACCCACATAGTGATTACTATGGTGCTCTGTGTCCCATGATGTACGATAAAGAAAGCTATGTTTTAGCAAGAACATATGTCAGGTGTGCATCTTCCAATCTTGGAATACTTTCTCAATACAGGCAGTCCCCAAGTTACAAACAAGATAGGGTCTGTAGGTCTGCTCTTAAGTTGAATTTGTTTGTATGTCGGAACAAGTACATTCTTTAAGTGTAGCTCCAGCCAAAAAAATAATTTTTACATTTTTTTGGATAGCATAGGGAAGGGTTAACTCCCCTGTAACGTTTGTTTTGTTATCTGTGCCCCTGTCCAGAAGATTTCACCTCACTTTCTGTCCCTGTGACAATTGGATTGTGAACATTTTGGGTTGTTGTGGAAACAAGGATTGGTGATAAGGCTTCAGTGGAGACACCTTTTTTTCCCCCATGAGAACTCTTACAGGAGTGAATTTCCCTTCCTAGGTGTAGATTTTCTCTGGCTTCCTGTTGTCTCCCTCCCTTTGTAAGTAGGAGTCGTTTGTAAGTCGGATGTTTGTAGCCCGGGGACTGCCTGTATACTATAGGTTTACTTTAAGGGCTAAATCACACTTTTAGTAATGTGTGCTGTAGGACAACATATGTTATGTTCATCAGCACATTGCGGTGTCTTTCCATTTTAAATGGAACCCCAATGCAATGCAACACAACTCTGGACACACATGCCATCTATTTTGGTGAGCTGTTTCAGAAAAAAATGCTGCACTACAGCTTTTGTACATTGGCAGCCTATTTATTTGTATAGGCTGCCTTAACGCAACAAACATTAATGCACATCATATCATGCATTAATAATGTGAACAGAAAAATCTAGAAAGTTTTTATAGGGTTGAACAAAAATAGCTGTAGCCTCTCACACAGGGGTATAGGAATGTTTCCCCATCTTTTATAATATTTACACCTGATTAACATCAGCTGTTTGCCAAGAGCCACTGCTACTCGTTTTATCCAAAATATTCTATATAGCAATAAAGTAATATTAAGGTCTATTTTTTTTATTAAATAAAAGATGTTCTACTTACCTGCTCTGTGCTAGGTTTTTTCACAGAGTGGTCCCTTACCTCCTCTTTTTTGGTCCATCCATGGGTGAAAGGAGCCGTAGCCCATGATGTCACAACTAGCCAATTGTATCAGCGTGGTGAGTGGATTCTGTGCTTGTTTTTTATATATCCATGCGAGACCTTTAATCCCTTGATCAATTTTATTAAATATTTGGAAGCAGAGAGCACTATGGTTTCTCTATTTTATATTATGACATATCTTATTGATGATCGGGAACCAAGAAGTGAAGTAGTGTGATTCAGGGACGATAGCAGGAGGAGTGTTCCGGTATCATCAAGGCTATGATGACTCTGTAGTGGGGTTAGATACTGGAGGTGAGCAGGTACTTAATTTCGGAGGTGGTGGACACCAAACAGGAAGAAACTTTATGAATTGTCACTTTAGGTTTACACAGCAGTGGGTTTCTAATATATGGGAACTTTTTACTGTATTTAGTATATTGGCTATTTGAGTATTTTGAATATTGTTTATTTAAAGTGGAAGTAAACTTCCATCTCCGATTTGTACCTATAGGTATTATAAATATCTATTAAATGTGTACAGTTTAGGAGATAATTACTATATATGCAACTGATGACGTCATCGGCACATATGTTCTGAAGGAACAACCACCTGGGCTGTTCCTTCAGAGCCCTGTGCCCTAAACGGCGGCTCCCCCACACATGCGCCGGAGTGACGTAATTGCGGCTCCAGCCAATCACACAGCCGGAGTCCATGGACCCGGAACGAAGACAGGTGAAGATGTAAGCGGCCTCCGATGATGACAGCACATCGCTGGAATGCTTAGTTTTCAGGTAAGTTTCACAACATAATGTGCTAGTATGTGATGCATATTAGCACATTATGCCTTTACCTTGCAGGTAAGAAAAAAAAAAGAAAAGAAAAAACAAACTCGCACAGCGGTTTACAACCACTTTAATTAGTGTTGTACTCAATATGTGATTGGGCTGCACATATATTTTGCACTTTATGTTTATGAAGAGAGTTTGGTGGACACACTCAAGGTGTTAGCAGCAGTCTCAGCCTATGTTATAAGGCAAACGATAGTAACTGGATGATGTTTTGCACAGTTGTTAAGTTGTTGCGCGGATTATACTTTACCACATAGTTCCGCGGCTATTTGCTGGCCTTTAATCATCTCTATTAGGGATGCACAGATACCAGTTTTTTAAGAGTACTGATACTTTTTCTCAAGTACTCGCCGATACCAATTACCGATACCTACTTTTAGTGTCATGTGACAGTTTTTTTAGACTTATGAAAAATTATTACCGTTTCTTTATAATTCTGAAGAATTGTAAGCCCTGGATCACACCAGTGCAGCTTTGAAATCGCGCTACCTATGAAAAATTTCCCCAATGAATAACAACAAGTTATAAGGAGCTACAGGAGAAATGCTGCTGTTATTCTGCCTAATACCAAACACATACATTAAAATCTATGAGTGGGCCCAATTTAATGGCATGGCTGATATTTCACATTACACATAATAATAAATATATTAATAAAGGTGAAGCAGTATGCTGGCTAGACACAAACATTTTCTATGATATGGCAAAAGAAAAAAAAAAGTTATTTGCACATTTCCTGTAGCAATCACAACTTGTAAAAATATTCTTTCTGCACGTCTTATTCACCGCCACTAGAAAGTATAACTTTCAATCAGCTAAATGGCCAGGACCACATATCCAGAAAACAAATAACCATACCTTTTTTGTGCGTATTAATTTGTGATCTTTGAACTCAGTCAGCTGAGCCCTTAATGTTAAGTCACTGTTGACAAGAAAAGCTTCTCTACATTGCTGATAAAAGTCTTGAAACGAGAGACCTAAAAAGAGATGCAATAGAATTTAAATAACATCGCCATCTGAAATAATCCCACTTCTACAAATTTCAAAAACATCTTGCTTGATTCTTTATTTTTACATATCTTTCCCATGGGCTCTGCCAAAGGCACTCTGGAATGTTAAAATCTGTCAAGTCCTATATTGCAGTGATTCAGTAACTGCCAGTTGTACATGGTAATAGTTGGGGAGTCAAATCATGTTTTACCAGAAATTGGAGGGCAGTTTGGTAATGTTCTCACAACTTGGAGAACCAATACAAAATAGTCAGAAAGTGAATTACAATATACATATAGTCACACATACCTTGGTATGAAGGGTTGTCTTTGTTGGCCAACTGATACTCTGCAAGAAGCCGAAAAATGCCTCTGAAAATCATAACAGAAAGAACTGCTATAGAATATCCATGGGTGTCAATGAACAAACCTTATATACACACACACACACACACACACCTCTCTGTACAGCTTTCTACAGCATTTTGTGCAGTACAACATTAAATGCCATACTAAGAGGTCATTTTACTAAAGGTTAAATAACAGCTTTGGGGGGGGGGGGGTCTGCCTTTTCTTTTTTTACATTCAGCTGTCAGCAGGGAACCCACTGACGAGTCATTGGTTGTTAAAGGGGAGGTCCGCCCACCGCTGCAAAAATTAAAAGCCAGCAGCTACACATACTGGTGATAATGATCACATGCTTTTTTACTCTCTGGTCTGTTTGTGAATCGGATTTAAGAGCTTTTTATGTGATACTTACAGGCATCCCCCTCCCCCCGGTAAATGCCGCATAATTGTTATTTTGTTTTTGGTGAATTGGACTTAATTTACCGCATGCAATTATTTATGCAAATGAGCAAAATGATACCCTTATCACATGCGGTAAAGCTTAGTGAATTGACCAATAAATAGCTTTAACCACTTTAAGTAAAGGCAAAAACCTATCGCTAAACCTACTCTAACCCCCATTCTAAACCTAATCTTTCCAACCCTGTAAATGAAAGAAAAAAGGATTGCTATACTTACCTATTCAGAAGCGGGTCCAGTCTCCAACATGACCTTCTGTGTGCAGGAGAAAACAAACAGCTGGCAAATTCCTGGGAAGTGACGTCACCCATAGACTTACTAGAGCAGGGGTCTCAAACTGGCGGCCCTCCAGCTGTTGTGGAACTACAAGTCCCATGAGGCATTGAAAGGCTGACAGTTACAAGTATGACTCCCCACAGACAGAGGCATGATGGGACTTGTAGTTTCACAACAGGGCCACCAGTTTGAGACCCCTGTACTAGAGAGCTTCCGCTGTTGGCTGCCTCCCCTACACACTGAAGCTGCTGCTGACAGCTCAGCCTGGGACAGGACTCAGAATAGGTAAGTTTAGCGATCTTTTCTTTACAGGTGTAGATAGATTAGGCTTAGAATGGGGGTTGGAGTAGGTTTAGAGTTGGTTAGGTTTTGCCTTTACTTTTACCTTAACCACTTGCCTACTGGGCATTTATACCCCCTTCCTGCCCAGGCTAAATTTCCAGCTTTCAGCGCTGTCGCACTTTCAATGACAATTGCTCGGTCATGCAAAACTGTACCCATATGACATTTTTATCATTTTTTCACACAAATAGAGCTTTCTTTTGGTAGTATTTATTCACCACTGGGTCTTAATTTTTTGCTAAACAAAAAAAAGGCAAAAAATTTTGAAAAAAAAAAAAAAAAGTTTTTCATATTTTGTTATAACATTTTACAAGCAGGTAAATTTTCTCTTCACTGATGTGCGCTGATGAGGCTGCATTGATCAGGAGGCACCGATAGGCAGCATGAAGAGGTGGCACTGATTAGCAGCACATGCGGGCGCTGTGGGGACCGATGTCCCTCTAACTGAAAGGGGTTGTAAAGATACAAGTTTTTTCACCTTAATGCATCCTATGCATTAAGGTGAAAAAATGCCTGGCAGTCACCGTGCCCACTAGCCCCCCGTTTTACTTACCTGAGCCCCTTCATATTCTTTGGCGGGGACACATAGTCCTTCTCTCCACAGAGTCCCGGCTTTGATTGGATAGATTGATAGCAGCGCCTCCTCCAGGATTGGCTCCTGCTGCTGTCAATCAAATCCAATGACCTGGGCGCTGGGGCCGAGTCATACATTCGGCTTCTATGGAGTGCGCCCGCAAGGTAACCCACTCGGGAGAGCTCTTTTCCTAGGGGGTTATCTAATGCGGGAAGGAGCAGCGAGAGCAGCCAAGGGACGCCAGAGGAGGATGTTCGGGGCCACTCTGTGCAAATTGAGCTGCACAGTGGAGGTAAGTATGACATGTTTGCCATTTAAAAAAAAACAAAAAACAAAGCTTTAAAAAAATGATTAGTCGTGGAGGGCACAGCTGACAATTGGCACCAATACCCAATTAAACATGAAGATATGGAGGAAAGGGGGTGGGGATTTTTGAGGGTGCAAAATGCCATCATATGTATTCAATAAAAAATATATTTTATTTTTGTTTTAAAAGGTAAAACAAAAAATTTACATAAAAGCAAAGGACACAGGCATGTACAGATACTAATGGTAAGATGTTTGAACAAGACAACCAGACTACACCCGACATGTTTCGCCCATGGTTCGGGCTTCTTCAGGGGGGGGGGGCTGTCTTTACGGAGGTACAAGCCTTCTGAAAAGGACAACATACAAGCACACGAAAAAGGGGGGGGGGGGATATAATGAATAAGTACTAAAACATCAGTGGAAAAGTATGTACATATTAGAATTTTTGATAGATGGATACTGGACAATCAGATCCACACAATTATAAGTGCAATACAGTGTGTATAAATAATTATATGCACTTGTGTCTCCAATCCCAGAGCAGTGCTACATTTCCGATCTATCCCAAGTAATGGGGGCAGCAATTCCGTCACCGTCTAACCCACAGCCAACTGGATAGGTCAGGACCGCAGGCGAGCGGGGGTCACAGAGGGAACACAAGGACCAGCTAAAGACAATATGTAAGGGGTCAAATAAGCCATAGCAAATGTTGTATAACTACTAGTTTAAAAAGTCTTTAGTCTTTATAATATATAAAATGCAATATATAGCGGTTTGCTATCCAAATAAGTGAAAGGAGGAAGATAACTTACACTTTGGACCCTAAAAGAGCTCAAACCCGAGGGACTTGATAGAACCACCTCACAGAGTCAAAGGCAAGGAATGGTCTAATACATATAAAAATGGAGCAAAAAATAGGCAATAAGTAAATGGTGATCCAGAAAGGGAAAACCAACACTTCAAGCAATGATAATATGGCAGGAGACATCTTATGAAGCCCGAGTAGTCAAGATAAGACAAACGGGGGTCAAGATGTAGATATAAGAGGTCTCGAACAAACAACAGTACTCCAAAAAATAGAGGGATACCTTAGAGCAAACAGTGGCACTTCTTGTCCCTGGGGGGCTCTGGTAGCGTATGAACGCCAGAGCAGCGGCGTTATATCCCCTCCATCCGGTCCGAAGGGCCGGATGCGGACGTAGAGCTGTGTCGCACCTGCACAGTGCATCATCACACAGCTCCGTCCGTCGCCGCCGGGTCCTAGGACTCTGAGACTGGGCGGAGTGGGACAGCTCCCTCCTATGGTGGTGACGGGGGAGGAAGGTCATCCCTGTGAACCAGGGATATAGGATGCAGAGTGCACAGAGTAGCAGGCATCCAGCTGTGAAGCAAGGACACCCCGGGCGTCCATGTGACCTCCAAAAAGTGCCCAAAGAGTCAGACCGCAGTGTGGCTGGGGGGCACGGGCAGGCGCTGCCACTCACTCTGGGGAGAACATGGGGGGGACTGGAACAATGTCATAGGTTTGGAAAGACACAGGCGCATTTACAAAGACATAACAGTGCAAGCAAAAACAAGGTTTCAAAATAATCAACAAACATCAATAGGCAGTATAGACACGACATACCAGGTACAAATGGCATATAGGTAAATATATAAAGTGATTAAGAATTCATATTAAAAATAATTAAAGGGGTTACAAAGATTCAAATAAAAGTGAACTAAGGAGCTGAATTATAATCTAGGTGTTTAGATATACTATTAATTGATAAGTAAGATAATACTAAACTCATTAGTAGTGTCAATTAACAGTTAAAAGGGAATAATGGCCAAAGGATGGGGGGAAAGAAAGGAAAAGGGAGAAAAAAGGGGGGGAAAAACTAATAGGGGAAAGAAGAAAAAAAGAAAATAAAATGAAGAAAAGAAAAAGAAAGGAGGAGGGAAAAGAAAAGGAGAAGGGAAGGGAAAGGGGAATTCTAATATGTACATACTTTTCCACTGATGTTTTATTACTTATTCATTATATCCCCCCCCCCTTTTTTTCGTGTGCTTGTATGTTGTCCTTTTCAGAAGGCCTGTACCTCCGTAAAGACAGCCCCCCCCCCCCCCGAAGAAGCCCGAACCATGGGCGAAACATGTCGGGTGTAGTCTGGTTGTCTTGTTCAAACATCTTACCATTAGTATCTGTACATGCCTGTGTCCTTTGCTTTTATGTACATTTTTTGTTTTACCTTTTAAAACAAAAATAAAATATATTTTTTATTGAATACATGTGATGGTATTTTGCACCCTCAAAAATCCCCACCCCCTTTCCTCCATAAAACAAAGCTTTAGTATCACTTGAAGCTGCTGCTTTTTTTTTCCCCTTCGCGCTGGCAGCATGAAGTAATAAAAAAAAAAAAAAAAAAAAGCTAACCGGCATCTGTTTATTTCCGTGATCAGCTGTCATTGGCTGACAGCTGATCACGTGGTAAAGGGCCTGCTGTGATTGACCCTTACCGGATCTATGATCACCTGAGTCTCACAGACTCGGCGATCACAGAGCGCGCACGTCCATAGCCTGTAGCCGTCTTTCGGCTATAGCGCGGGCGGCAAGTGGTTAATGACTTGCCACTATACATAAAGGTCCGGTCCGCTCTCCCAGTGTTACAGAGCTGGGGGGACAACATACCAGTACATCTAATCCTGTGGTCGTGATGTGACTGGACGCAATGGATTACAGGCAAAAAGGTACAGGGTCAACGATAGTTGTTCTATACCATGTAATCACTCGTGACCAATCATAGCATTACTAAATGTAAACAAAGGCTGCCATTGGCAACTGTGTCATTTTACTGGCTGGCAATCAGTAAGCACTCTTAACTCTCACACACTGATCAATATGCAAGAGGAAAGAAAGCCTACTGGACACTAGTCAGCAGCAGTGCAATATAGTAACAGTGTCAGAACTCTAAATATCCACCCCTTCACAATATATGTCAGCTCCCTCCTGTCCGATTTACCCCTCCCCTCCCTTATCCTGCACATCTGTATATTAACACCTTCCATTCTACCACTGTGTGTGACCTGTAAATTAACTCCTTCACCTTCTGATCACTGTGTGTGTGAACTGTACATTTACAGTATCTAGTACACTATTACTAAGCTGCATGTTCATCCACGTGCCACCCCGCCACAGTACATTTATTGTGGCAGAGCGGCAGCTGCAGGCTCCGTGACCTACTTGTAAGTCACTGAGCACAAGCACAATGGGGTGCCCTCTGGGGCATACAGATTAGAGTGTCAACAACACAGTCATAAATGGCTTCCAATCGTGACTGTTTTGCTTAAGATTGTGATGCTGCGACACAGATATCAAATGGTACCTGGGCCATTCACAGCACTGGGTACCATGTGATTAGCTGTAGCCAATCACAGATCACAAGCTGTCATGAATGAAAGCCATGCATGACAGCTAAAACTAATCACTCTTATAAGCAATAATAGAGAAAAATATATATATTAATAATAATAATCTACTATTTCTACTTATTCCACACTACAGTGACACTGAACTACTGTGATCACAGAATGTATGGAAAAAAAATTATCGTAAAAAAGGAGAACAAAAACGTTTACAAAAATTGTTTGAAAAAAAAAATGTTTTTTTTCCCTTTTTTTTTTAAACATACTGTCACCAGTCAGTATCTGATCACCGCCACACTAGTCATATGATGACACTGTACTGCACTGTTGACAGTATGTAAATATAACACATTTATTTAAATGTCTCCATTTTCCAAACAAAAAGTGACAAAAATGTTCAAAACTTCAAAAAAACTTGCATGCCTCTTAATACCTTGGACTGTCTATATTACAAAAAGGGGTCATTTGGAAGGTATTTGTATTGTTTTGGCATTTTAGGCCCTCAAGAAACTAGATAGGCCATCAGTAAAACAGAACTGATTAATTTTCAAATATATATATACACCATAGTTTGAGAGAAGCTATAAACTTTCACACAAACCAATTAATATACTTATTGGGATTTTTTTTAACCAAAGACATGTAGCAGAATACATTTTAGTCTAAATATATTAAGAAATATGATCTTATCAGATATGTTTTATAACAGAAAATCTAGTTTATTTGTTGAAAATTTTTGGTCTTTTTATTTATATAGCAAAAAAAAAAAAACACAAAAAAAAGCCCAGTGGTAATTCAAATACCACCAAAGGAAAGCTATTTGTGTGAAAAAAAAAAAAAAAAAAAAAAAAAAAAACTTTCATTTGGATACAGTGTTGCATGACCGCACAATTGCCAGTTAAAGTAGCGCAGTGCTGAATAGCAAAAAATGCCCTGATCACAAAGGGGGTAAAACCTTCTGGAGGTCAAGTGGTTATACCTCCTTAACTCCAGCATATTTCTTAATTTCCATAAAACGGTGGAAAAAACAAAACAAAAAACTAAATTAGATCACTTTGAGGTGTCTACTTAACAAGGGTAATTTGGGGTATTTTTGTACTGTCTTGGCATTTTTATTTGCAAGGAATTAAAACAGAAAGCTATAAAAGACTGAAAGAGGTCAGTTTACAGTCCGATACCAAGGAAAGGCAGCGCCAAAGAATGTTCAAACTACCATATGATCGTACTCATTTCACACGCTAGCAAGGTTATGCTGAAAATTCTACAAGCTAGGCTTCAGAAGCATGTAAACCGAGAGCTACCACAAGTACAACCTGGATTTCAAAGAGGCATAGGAACTAGAGCTCAAATTGCCAACATTTGCTGGATCATGGAGAAAGCAAAAGAGTTCCAGAAGAACGTCTACTTCTGCTTTATTGACTACAGTAAAGCCTTTGATTGTGTGGATCACAACAAGATGTGGCAAATATTGAAAAAAATAGGAATACCAGACCACCTCACCTGTCTTCTGAAAAACCTGTATGCAACTCAAGAAGCAACAGTTAGAACAGGACATGGAACAACTGACTGGTTCAAAATTGAGAAAGGAGTGCAGCAAGGATGTATATTGTCACCCTACTTATTTAACTTGTATGCAGTGAACATCATGCAAAATGCCAGGATCGATTAATCACAAGCCGGAGTTAAGATCGCAGGGAGAAATATCAACAACCTGAAATATGCAGACAATACCACACTAATGACAGAAAGTGAAGAAGAACTAAAGAGTCTCTTAATGAAGGTGAAGGAGGAGAGCGCAAAAACTGGCCTGAAATTGAACATTAAGAAAACTATGATCATGGCAACCCAGTCCCATCACTCCTTGGCAAATAGGAGAAGAAATGGAAACGGTGACAGATTTTATCTTCCTAGGCTCCAAGATCACGGCAGACGGTGACTGAAGCCATGAAATTAGGAGACGCTTGCTTCTTGGGAGGAAAGCAATGGCAAACGTAGACAACATTATAAAAAGCAGAGACATGACCCTACCGACAAAGTGCCATATAGTCAAAGCTATGGAATTGCCAGTAGTAATCTATGGCTGTGAAAGTTGGACCATAAGAAAGGCTGAATGCCTAAGAATTGATGCTTTTGAACTATGGTAATCCTGAAGCTGAAACTCAAATACCTTGGCCACCTAATGCGAAGAGAGGACTCCGGGAGGCAGTGGAGGACAGAAAAGCCTGGCGAGCTATGGTCCATGAGATCACGAACAGTCAGACACGACTAAACGACTGAACAACAACAACAACAACAGAAAGTAAGTGAAGCCTTGCTTTCAAAATTTTTGGTCTTCTATATAGTCAAAAATAAAACGTGGTTATTAAATATCACCAATAGAGCAATGTATAGGTCTCACAAAATGATACAAAATTTATTTGGTAAATTTATACAGTGTTGTATGACAAGTCATTTTCAGTCAAAGTATCATGATCTGGTAATGAAGGGGGTGATACATGCTGGCACTTAGGTGGTTAACGTAAACCTGTTAATACCAAACATTTCTAATCCATCCTCTGCTCCTCCACAAAGCCAATGGCAATTGTCCAAAATGCCTAATATTATTGGTTACTGAATGGCATCGCCCTTCCCCTTGGTGATCTCCCAAAGCTGCATTGTGGGGAGGCATGTCACATGCTTCCCCATACCAGGAAGTACAGAGAAGTTGAGAAGTTGACACTGTGTCAACAGCAATCTGAGCACTGTGGGAGCAACAATAAAAGTCTAGTAAAGGATGATAGGTTTGTTTTAGACATAAAAGCTTCCCTCACAAAACTGCACATCATTTTATAAACATTACACAGAGGTCTTGAAGGATTCTATTTGATACACATGAATGAGGCCACAGAGAAAAACATAATAATGACACAGTAAAAGAAAAAAAAATCCTATGGAAAAAAAAAAATAGATTTACTCACACTGGGTAACATTGTGCCACACTGTACATTGCCAAGCACAGTTTATATCCTGATCATATATAGGAAAGGCCCACTGCACAACTTCCTGCTCACTAGGTATCAAAAGTTCTAAGTAGAAACATTTTTAGAAAGTAGCAACTATGTGGCCACTCCTCAGCACATTATAGCTGAGCAAGTCTTATGCTGGCCATACACTATACGAAAAATTGTCCGAAAAACGGTTACACAGTTCATTCGTTTTTCGGCCAGTTAATGGGCACAAATTGGTAATCGGTTAGGACGTTTTTGAGCCCAAAAAAAAATTAAAAATAAAGGAAGGACAAGTTTGTAAATTTTCGAATGATAACGAATGATAAATTAACGAATGACAAATTGAAAGGGTAATGCATTTCCTGTCTAAACTATTTGCACTAGGTATATGTGAAAAAACAAACAAAAAATGTATTTATTTAGGTCTATTGAACAATTTATCGGTCATTACATGATGCACTATCGATTGCTCTCATGGCTGAATGTTCGTTTTTCCAAAATTAGTTTTCGTATAGTGTATGGCCAGCATGAGGCTTCATGCACACTAGCGTTTTTTTTCAGCTCTTAGAAGCTATATAGTGTTATCCTATATTTCCACGGACACTTCTTTAGGCTATTAGCGTTTTTCAAGTTTCATCGTCTAGAAGCAAAAAATTTTTGTTTCTTGGAGCATTTTGCCAGCAGAAATGCTCCTAAACACTACTAATAGCATTTTTTTTTTTTTTTAGCTTTTTTTCCCCCCTTTTACGGCAAAAATGCTCCTAAAAACGCTACTACAAAAAGCTATTACGAGCATTTTTTCCAACTTTTTTTGGCTTTAAAAAAATGCTAGTGTGCATGGAGCCTAAAGTCTAGCACACACTGCTAGTTTTTTCCCCCGATTCAACCCAGTGGGCTGAATGAAAAAAAAACTGACAGCTCAGAGCTGCTGTACCAACAATGCAATGTTAGTACAGCCAACTCCCCTGCTGTTCTATTGTGTTTCAACAGGGGGACAGCCCCCTGCCATCACATTCCGGTCAGTACTCTCAGCCACTGGCTCAGAGCGCCGATCGGCAGACCTTTTTTGATCATGCCCCTTTCGACAGAAGCTGGCTTCTGTCAGACCAGCTGCAGTACACACGGGCCGAATGTCAGCTGGTTTCTTTTAAATGGGCAGATGTCGTCCGACATTCGGCCCGTGTGTACTAGGCTTAAGGAGGAAAAAAAACGCTCTATGAATTTTCGTTTACAGACCTCATGTGTCAATCATGATAATGCAATGGTGGTCACAGTGGAAGAACATTATTCTAGATGGTTTGCCTAGGAGATCAGCTTATCTCCACATAAGCAGCTTGTGCAGAGATACAGATATTGAGATGGAATTGTTAACAGATTATATTTAGAGATCTAAACAGCTCCGTGACCAGAAATATTAGAAAAGCTTGTGCAGGCCTGTAATGATATTGCTAAAATATAGAGAAGATTTTGCTTACCTGGCATTTGGGGTAAGACTGCGCATCACATGAGTAAGAGAACTGAGGGCCAGGGCTCCAGAGCGTTTAACCAGCAATGAGTTCTCATAGGATGTCTCTTCCACATAAGAGTTGTATGTTGTAGTTTCATACCACAGCCAATTATACAGGCTTAGCTTTGACTGATCCCACACTAAAAAAAAAAAAACAAATAACACCACATTGAAAAAACACCCCCTAGCATCTAGCATTTGTGGTCAGTCATCTTGAGTAAAGGCAAATGATTATTGTAGCATTTACTTCCTGGAATCCATCTGCCCTTAGCAGACAGGAGGGTGCGCATAGCTGAGAAAATGCCTCCTCCCCTCCCAAAGACTCCTGGGATGTATGATATAATTTGCCTAGGCCTGGAGACCCAAAAGTAACAGAAGAAATGTTATAAAAAAAAGTTTGAAACAAGTAAATATGATAAACTTTCCCATTTACAAATGCTAGCAGCATAAGTTTTAAAAATAGTCAAAGTTGATTGAGAGAGTGAAGTTCCACTTTAAAAGTTATGTCAAGAATATAAGCTGTTAAATTTCTGAAAAGCTACCATAGTTAAAGATCTTACACTTAAAGTGTTACTAAACCCACAACAGTAAAATCAGTCTGTATATGCAGTAAAGCATGCATGTTATACTCACTGTGGAACTTAAGGGGTTAATCCTCTGCATTGTGTATAAAGGCTGTGTGATCCTCTCTCTCTGATCCTCCCGTTCTCTAAATTGACTCCAACCCATTTTGTGATAGAGCACTAGGAGTCAGGCTGCACATGCTCAATTTGGTGTGTATTGCTAAATTTTTTAATTTTTTTTTGGGGAGAGTGCAAAATGAAAACTCCTCCTACAAGCTTTAAGCTGAGACAAGTCACAAGGCTGTTATATACTGCTGATGAGAAAAATAGGGTTTTTATAACAGCTTACCTGTAAAATCCTTTTCTTGGAGTACATCATGGGACACAGAGCCTTAACTAATTACTTAATGTGTTTATAGGCCACCTTCAGGTGATGGACACTGGTATACCCCAATCCAAGAAATTCACCCCCTATCAAACCCCTCCTCCTTCCAGGAGCACATCGTTTTTTGTAGCAAAGCAATATACTTAAAGTGATGTTCTGGCCGAAAGTATACTTTTTAAATACAAATACCCCTATAATACACAAGCTTAATGTATTCTAGTAAAGTTAGTCTGTAAACTAAGGTCTGTTTTGTTAGTTTATAGCAGTAGTTTGTCATTTTATAAACTTACAGAAGGCCGTGGCCATCTTAAGTGTGGGCATCTGAAGCAAGACTGTATTTCTTCCTGGATCTCATCCTTGCAGATCTCGCACATGCTCAGTGCAGCACAAGCAGTGTAATAGGTTTCAGGTCAGGTTTCCATAGCAACGGCAGTTTCAGAGGAAGTTGCCCTTCCCAGAAGGCATTGCAAACAGGAAATGATGCGATGGGCCGTGGCCAGGGAGGAGGAAGTGAAAAATTAATACAGCAGATATACAGTAGGTGCTGAGAAAAAAATATCCAATTTGTTTACAGTGCACAGTTTAGTGAGGGATGCTGAAGAGCTGTAAAAGTGGGTGGAACTCCACTAAAAAACCCCCAAAAAAAGAGGGGAGGGACCTCTGTGTCCCATGATGTACTCCAAGAAAAGGATTTTATAGGCAAGCCGTTATAAAAAATGGATTTTTAAAACAGCTTACCTGTAAAATCCTTTTCTTGGAGTACATCACGGGACACAGAGCACCATAATAATGACTATCTGGGTTATATGCTACCTTTAGGTGATTGGACACTGGCATCCAATAGTAAGAAGGTTCCTCCCATATAACCCCTCCCATACAGGAAGTACCTTTAGTTTTGTAGCAAGCAATGAAGATCCCAGAAAAGAGGGGAGGGACCTCTGCGTCCCGTGATGTACTCAAAGAAAAGGATTTTACAGGTAAGCTGTTTAAAAAATAAATTTTTCTTTATTGTACATCACGGGACACAGAGCACCATAATGACTATCTGGGATGTCCTAAAGCAATGCATTTGAGGGGGAGGGAACATAGTATTCCTAGACTCCCTTTTAGACCCAAGACCTATAAAGCTGCTTGCAGCACGCTGTGGACTTAACATCCAGTTGGTAAAATCTGGTGAATGTATGAACCGAAGACCAAGCAGCCGCTTTGCAAACCTGAGCAATAGACACCTGTTGGCGCACTGCCCATGATGTACTAACTTCTCTAGTAGAGTGAGCTTTGAGATATCAAGGTGGAACCTTGTGTTTCAACTCATAAGCCTGGATAATGACCTGGCGAATCCACCTAGAGATAGTTGAACTAGTTGCTGCCTGTCCCTTCTTAGGACTGTCTGGCAGAATGAAAAGCGAGTCAGTCTTCCGAAAGGGAGCTGACATATTTAAGTAAACCTTCACTGCTCTCACCACATCCAGTGAGTGAAGCGACCTTTTCTTCTTAGACCTAGGGTTGGGAAAGAAGGAAGGTAAAATGATATCCTGATTCAGGTGAAAACTGGAAACCACCTTAGGTAAAAAAAATCTGGACGGGGTCGCATCACCACCTTGTCCTGATGTACAAACAGAAAGGGTGGCCAACTGACACCTTTCTAGCCGAGATTATGGCCACCAAAAAGACCAATTTCCTAGTTAATAGGATCAAAAGAATATGCCTAATAGGTTCAAAGGGTTGACTCTGTAGAGCTGATAGCACCAATTTCAGGCCCAGGGGTATAAAAGATGGCTTAATCGGCGGCCTTAAGTGCAGCACCCCCTTGACGAAGGCTCGTACTAAAGAATGAGATGCGATTGGCCTCTGGAAAAAAAAAAAAACTATAAAGCCAAAATATGTCCCTTAATGGTCCCTAGAGATAGGTTTAAATCAATTCCTGTTTGAAGAAAGGCAAGGACCCTCCCAATCGAATACTTGCGAGGGTGCCATCTTCTTCTCTCGCACCAGGAAATGTGTGATTTCCAGACGCTATGGCAAATACTTCTAGAAACTGGCTTTCTAGCATTTATCAGAGTAGACAGTACAGATCCTCTGACACCACGGTCTTTGAGCACTCTGGTCTCAATAGCCATGCCATCAAATTCAGCGACCGTAAAGAAGGATGGTATATGGGACCTTGAGACAGCAGGTCTGGACGGTATGGGAGGCACCACGGGTCCTCCACCACCATCCTTACAATCTCTGAGTACCAGGACCTCCTGGGCCATCCTGGGGCCACTAGAATTACTGTCTTCTGCTCCTCCTGTATCCTGCGTAGCAGGAGAGGCAGCATCTGGATCGGAGGAAAAGCATAATTAGGGAAAACCGATTCCAGGGAATCACCAACACGTCCGTCCCTACAGCAAGTGGATCCCTGGTCCTAGATACAAAGCTGTCCACCTTGGCGTTGAACCTGGAGGCCAGAAGATCCACCTCTGGCATCCCCCAACGCTGGCAGATTTGACGGAAAACCTTGGGGTGAAGGGACCATTCCCCCGGTAACAATTGCTGACGACTTAGGTAGTCCGCCAGCCAATTGTCCACACCTGGAATAATGACTGCCAACAGAAACGGCATGTACCTTTCTGCCCAAATCAATATGTGATCTACTTCTCTTTGGGCTGCCCTGCTCCAGGTTCCCCCTTGGTGGTTGATGTATGCCACCACCGTGGAGTTGTCGGACTGGATTCTGACCGGAAACCCCCGCAATCTGAACATCCAGAATAGGAGAGCCAAACGAGCTGCCCGGATTTCCAGCAGATTGATGGGCAAGGTCTTCTCTACTTGGGACCATACTCCCTGTACTGAGTCCTCTTCTAGGACTGCTCCCCAGCCGAGACGGCTGGCGTCCGTAGTCACCACCCTCCAGGTCACAGGTGGAAAGGGTTTTCCGCCCCTCAAGTTGTTGGCTATTGACCACCAAGAGAGGTCCTGTTTTACCTGTAGGGATAAAGACATGGGATGATCTAAGGTTAGAGCAGACTTGTTCCATGCTTCCAGGATAGTCCTTTGGAACAACCTTGAGTGAAACTGTGCCTAAGGAACTGCGCTGAAAGACGCCACCATCTTGCCCAGCAGCCTCATGCACAGCCGAATAGAAGGCCCTTGTACCCCTTTGACTTCTTGGACCAGCTCCACCATGGACCTGACCCTTAAGAGAGGTAAAATTACCCTTTCCTGGGTTGTATCTAGGATTAGGCCTAGATATGGCAAGACCTGACTTGGCCGAAGGGCTGATTTGTCCGTATTCAGGATCCAGCCTAGGAACTTTAGGAAATGAACGGTAGTTGAAACGTTTTCAACTAAGGTGGAGTAAGACTGGTCCTTTAACAGAAGGCCGTCCAGATATCCTACCACCGAGATCTTTTGGGACCTTAGAAAAGCCAATACTGGAGCCAAAACCTTTGTGAAAACTCAAGGGGCCGTGGCTAGACCGAACGAAAGTGCCTCAAACTAGAAATGACGCCCCTCTACTGTGAAGCGCAGGAACCTTTGATGCGGACCGAAAATTGGCACATCTAGGTAGTCATCCTTGATGTCTATGGATGCTAAAAAATCCTCTCCTCAAGGATGCGACTACTGAACAAACCGACTATCCGGAAGGTTCGGACGTTTAAAAAGGAATGTAGGGACTTGAGGTCCAGAATGGGCCCTACCTCCCCATTTGGCTTGGGCACTGTGAATAGGTTAGAATAGAATCCTTTGAATCTTTCTTTGTGCGGAACCTCGATAATTACCTTCTGCCTTTCTAGCTGTTTTAAAGCAAGGAAAAGGCTTTTCCTTTTTACTGGGTCCGATGGAACCCTGGATACCAGAAACCGATTCGGAGGAAAATCCCGGAACTCTATTTTGTAACCTTGTGTTACTGTAGAAATGACACACCTGTCCTGAACCAATTTCCCCCAAGCGTCTGCGAACCGCTGCAGCCTTCCCCCCACTTGCAAAAGTGAGGGCGCCCCTTCACAAGGAGGACTTGGAATTGGTTTTGGCTGGCTTCTGGGTCCAAGGTCTTTTTTGACCCTGAGGTTTCTTAAAGGTAGGCTTGCTGAGGCCGTTGATATTTCTTGGGAGAACAGGCGCCTGGCCCGGGAGCGTTGGGAATCTTAAATCTGGAAGCAAGGAGCTCTTACCTCCTGAGATCTTTTGGATATATTTATCCAGATCTTCTCCAGACGCTCACCATGGAAGGGAAAAGCCGCGAGTAGCCTTTTGCATGGCATCTCAGCTGACCAGTTCTTTAGCCACGAGACCTTTGGCATATGGATTGAGAGTAGCGCAAAAACTCCTCCTGAACAGGTACATTCCTGACCAATCTTTTAAAACTGTCCTTCAAGGACTGACAAATACCGATAGCTGCGACTGCCAGTTGTACTGCTGACCCAGCCACCGCGAAGGAGGCTTTCAGTAAAGATTCCAGCTTTTTATCCGCTGGATCTTTAAACCCTTGGGCATTATCCACTGGACAGGTTAAGCTTTTATTCACTGCTGAAATGGCAGCATCACCCAAAGGCGTATCCCACCTTTTTCTGAATTTTTCCTCCATAGGGTATAAAAAGGAAAACCTTTTTGGAGGCAAATATATCCTGTCCGGGTGCTCCCAGTCAGTGTAAATCAGCTGCTCCAATAATTGATGCACAGGGAATGCCTGTTAACCCTGCTGAGGCCGTAAGGATCCCAACGTAGAACAGGAAAGTCCCGGTCCCTGTACTGGGGGTAACTTAAATCCTGCTCTCACCATTTCGGCCAAAGACTGAATGAAATTTTTTGGGATTGAGAAGCAGACATTGGTTCCTCGGAACCCGAATCCCCCGCCAAGGACTCTACAGCCTCCTCTTCCCTATCCTTTGCGGCCACCTCCTCCAAATTCTCTGCCCATTCTGGATCCAAATCACAAGGACCCAACTGGCTAACAGAGTCCTGGTGCTCTAGTGATTCTCCACTGGGACAAGGCTCAGGAGAGGGAGATCTATTACGTTTCTTCCCTCCCTGTGTTACTGAGGCAATCATATCCGCTATCTTGCCCTCAAGGCCAGCTAGGGCTGATGTCAAATCATCCTTAGTAACATTAGCCGATACAGGGATATTGGTAGTGGCCACAACGCCTGACAAATGCAACGGCTCAGCTAGGCCAGATGCCGCAGGTCTTTCAGGGGAGATTGATAGCAGTAGCCCGAGGTTGATCTCCTGTTTTTGAAGGAGTCCCTTTAACCCCTGGAACTAGCCCTGCTCCCTGTACCTCGTTTTCTGGAAGACATTGCTTACAGCGTTTGAGGAAAAATATATATGTATATACTCTCTCTTGTGCTATATAGCCAAGCCCAGCATATAGCAACTCTCCCGGGCCTACAACGTGTTGCAAATGCCCAACTCACGTGCCCCAACTTCTGTGTCCCACCATAACAGTCCCGGCTCTGTGAGCCTATACTGACAAGCAGCAAAGACACACGCGGTCGCCGACTTCCTTCATATGCACGCACGCACGGGATCTTACTGCGCATGCGCACGCCCGTGGGGAACATCACCGCGCACATCCAGCCACGCTGCGAAGCATGCGGCGGCTTCCTGCCCCACGCACGTGGCTGCGGGCCTGGACCCCGAAACACACGCATGCTCCTGCGCACACGCGACACCCACGCCACCATGCGGGAGACACCCACCAAGTGCATCTTACGGCCGTTTGTTTACAGAGGGAACATGAGGCACTGAATCTTGGCAAACACAATACATGTTAAAGCAACACAGTTATACAGTTTAGGCCTCCAGAGGGAGCACTCACCGATCCTCACTGCAGGGCCTGTAACAGGCCCAATCATCCCCCATCACTGCGGGTAGCACCACTGAGGACCTTCAAGGACCGGGTCCCCCTTTTTCTCAGGTTCCACACCCTTGGACCTGTAAAGCACCCTTCTGCTTTCCTTGGGCATATATAGACCAGGAATACCATATAACAAGGGTCCAGCGCCATAAAAGACACATTACAAGCAAAACCTTGTTCTTGAACCAAGGCTCGGGTACCATCCACTTTAGCTTTTAATAAGCCATCCGAATGGATCCGATTGTAACATCCTCACTGGGACATTATTGAAGAATTTGAAGAGCTTCCACAGCCGTGACCATCACCTTCAAGACACTGGCAAAAAACTAAAGGTACTTCCTGTATGGGAGGGGTTATATGGGAGGAACCTTCTTGGTTGCCAGTGTCCAATCACCTAAAAAGGTAGCATTTAACCCAGATAGTCATTATTATGGTGCTCTGTGTCCCGTGATGTACGATAAAGAAAATCCTATTTTCTTTATCGTACATCATGGGACACAGAGCCTTAAGTAATTACTTAATGGGACGTCCCATAGCAATGCTACTTGAAGGGAGGGAGACACAACCCGGAGGGTACCAGACTTGAGGATCTATACTGCTGCCTGCAGCACACTGCGCCCAAAGGCAATATCCTCATACCTCCTTACATCCAGCTGATCAAATTTTGTGAATGTATGCACTGAACAAGTTGCAGCCTTACAGATCTGACCCATGGAGGCCTGATGACGCACTGCCCAAGAAGCACTAACCGCTCTAGTAGAGTGCGCCTTAACTGGAAAAGGGGGAATCTTACCTCTTAAATCATAAGTTTGAATTATAACTTGTCGAATCCACTTAGCGACAGTGGATTTCGACGCTGCCTGTCCCTTCTTAGGACCCTCTGGCAGAATAAATCAGACATCAGTCTTACGAATCTGAGGAGTTGCCTTTAAATAGATCTTCACTGCTCTCACCACATCAATACAATGTAGTGACTTCTCTTCCCTGGAACATGGTTTTGGAAAAAACGATGGCAGGACAATATCTTGGTTCAGGTGAAAACCGGAGACCACTCTGTCCTCATGAATAATCAAATATGGCTCTATCCAAGAAAGAGCAGCCAATTCTGAAACCCTCCTTGCTGAGGATATAGCAACCAACAATACCAACTTCCTTGTCAGAAGGACTAAGGGAATATGTTGTATTGGTTCAAATGGCTGTTTTTGTAACACAGACAGAACTAAGTTCAAGACCCAAGGGTTCAAGGGAGGTCTGACGGGTGGATAAGGCTGCGTCACCCCTTGCATAAAACCCCAGACTAAAAGATGAATAGCAAGTGGTCTTTAAAATAAGACTGATAAAGCTGAGACTTGGCCTTTAATAGTACTCAAGGCCAATTTCATTTCTACCCCTAATTGTAGATAGGCAAGAATTCTGCCTATGATACATTTCCGAGGGTGCCAACCCTTGGATTCACACCAGGAAACATAACCCCTCCAGACACTATAATATATATAGTTCTGGAAGCTGGCTTCCTTGCATTAATCAGGGTAGAGATAACTGACCCGGAAAGCCCACGTTTCTTCAGAATGTGGGTTTCAATAGCCAAGCCGTTAAATTTAGAGACCGTAAGGAAGGATGGAATATCTGTCCCTGTGAGAGCAGATCTGGCCATAGTGGGAGGGACCATGGGCCCTCCACTGCCATCTTTATGATTTCTGCATACCATGACCTTCTGGGCCATGCTGGTGCCACCAGAATTACCGGCTTTCTTTCCAGCTTGATCCTGCAAAGAAGTTGAGGCAGCAACTGAATAGGGGGGAATGCATAGATCAGTGAGAACTGATCCTATGGGGTCACCAACGCATCTGTTCCGCATGCAAGTGGATCCCTTGTTCTGGCCACAAAGTTAACTTCATGTTGAACCTGGACATTAGGAGATCTACTTCCGGAGTCCCCCATCTTTGGCAAACAGCCCGAAATATGTCAGGGTGAAGAGACCATTCCCCTGGGAATAACTGCTGGTGACTTAAGTAGTCCGCCTGCCAAATCTCTTCTCAGAATGAAGACTGCTGATATGCACAGAACATTCCTTTCTGCCTAAGTTAGAATATGGTTCACCTCTCTCTGTGCTGAGAGACTCTTGGTGCCCCCTTGGTGACTGATATAGGCCGCAGCTGTGGCATTGTCGGATTGAATCATGACAGGACAATCCCGTAACCTGAAAGTCCAGGCCTTTAAAGCCAGACGCACTGCCCAAATCTCTTATTGATGGGCAAGGTTCTTTCGGTTCTTGACCACTGTCCCTGGACAGTTGTCTTTTCTAGTACTGCCTCCCAGCCTGAAAGGCTTGCATCCATCGTTACCACTTTCCAGATGACTGGTCTGAAGGATTTTCCTTTCAACAGATTCTGGGTTAGTAACCACCAAGAGAGGCTTTGGGGCACTCTTGGGGACAGCCGCATTGGCAAGTCTAAAGCTTGAATTGTTTTGTTTCAAGCAGGACAGGATACTGTTTTGCAACAGTCTTGAATGGAACTGGGCATAGGGAACTGCTCCGAATGAAGCCACCATGGTTCCTAGCAACCTCATGCAAAAGGTGAATGGAAGGATCGCCCTTTGACCTGACCACCAGTACCAGCTCTCTTATTGATTTTTGTCTGAGGTAAGAACACCTTTTCCTGGGCTGTGTCTATGATCAGACCCAAGTACTCCAGCCTTTTTAGCGTTATTAAGGAAGATTTCTCTAGGTTGAGAATCCAACCCAAACTTTCCAGATAGTTGGTTGTAGTGCGCGCGCTTTGCTCCAAACGAGCCACTGACTGATCTATTAGGAATAGATAGTCTAGGTACGCTACGACTGTTATGCCCTGTGCCCTTAACCTGGCTAAAGGTGGGACCAGCACTTTGGTGAACACCCGGGGTGCTGTGGCTAGCCCGAAGGGCAGGGCTACAAACTGGAAATGCTGCTGTTCTAACTCGAACTGCAGAAACTTTTGATGAGCGGGAAATTTAGGGACATGCAGATATGCATCCCTGATGTCAATTGATGCCAGAAGTTCTCCTCCTAGAAGGATAGAAACTACTGACCTGATAGTCTCCGTGAGAAAGGAGTGGATCTTCAGGAACCGATTTAGATTTCTTACAACTAGAATGGGTCTGACATCCCCATTTGGTTTTGATACCATGAAAAGATTTGAATAAAACCCCAGACCTTGCTCTTTTGTGGGGATCTGTATAATCACCCCTTGAGATATTAATCGGTCTAGTGCCTGAAACAGAGATTGTCTTTTCTCTGGCTCTTTGGGAACGCTAGACCTCAGGAAGCGAGACCATTGAAATTCCAGCTCGTACCCCAGTGTTACCGTGGAGATGACCCATCTGTCCTGAATTTCCTCTTTCCAGACTACTGAAAACTGCAGAAGTCTTCCCCCCACCTTGGTGAGAGGGGTTGCCACTTCATGATGAGGCTTTAGGATTCTGCTTTGCAGGTTTCCGACCCCAGGACTTCTTTTGAGCCTGGGTCTGACCCTGAGGTTTTCCTCTAGAGTCTGACGGTGGATGCCATCGCCACTGCCTAGAGGCGGAAGCCCCTGGCGCAGGGGAAAGAGCCAGTTTAAATGAAGGGAGTTTCTACTTTCTTTTGACTGGCAAGAGAGTACTTTTCCCACTAGAAATTGTTTGTATATATTTGTCCAAGTCTTCTCCAAATAGCCACTCCCCATGAAAAGGGAACCCAGTTAGGAGGTTTTTACATGGTGCTTCAGCTGACCAATTTTTTAACCACAGGATTCTATGCATATGCACAAGCGTAAGGCGATGCCTGGTGAATAGAATCTTTAATGGAATCTATGGCAAAGCATAATGCTTTTGGTAGTTTAGCCAAATTCCGAGCTTGTTGTGCAGGAAGCTCTCTAAGGGCCTGTTTAAATGGGTCCTTTAGGGATTGACAGACGCCTATTGCAGCGACTGCAGGCTGAGTAACGGCACCTGCCATGGAAAAAGAAGATTTTAACAGGGATTCCAACTTTTTATCTGTTGGATCCTTAAGAATTTGTGCATTGTCTACAGGACAAGTTAGGCCTTTATTCACATTGTAAGAATGGGGGGTGGTGCTGCGCTAATCCATAACCGAAACGGTAATAAAATAAAAATATATATATCAGTCTAAGGGAAAAAACACATTATAATAAGGATCCCAAAACCGGGTTACAGAACCTACTAAGGTGAACAATTAATGCTGTGGCATAGTATACAAATGGTGAATACACACAGCACCCCATATTGACAGAAAAACACATAATTGTTGACATTTTTGCAGATTTATTAAAATAGAAAAACTGAAATATCACATGGTCCTAAGTATTCAGACGCTTTGCTCAGTATTTAGTAGAAGCACCCTTTTGATCTAATACAGCCATGAGTCTTTTTGGGAAAGATGCAATAAGTTTTCCACACCTGGATTTGGGGATCCTCTGCCATTCCTCCTTGCAGATCCTCTCCAATTCTGTCAGGTTGGATGGTAAACGTTAGTGGACAGCCATTTTTAGGTCTCTCCAGAGATGCTCAATTGGGTTTAAGTCAGGGCTCTGGCTGGGCCATTCAAGAACAGTCATGGAGTTGTTGTGAAGCCACTCCTTCATTATTTTAGCTGTGTGCTTAGGGTCATTGTCTTGTTGGAAGGTAAACCTTCGGCCCAGTCTGAGGTCCTGAGCACTATGAAGAAGGTTTTCGTCCAGGCTATCCCTGTACTTGGCCGCATTCATCTTTCCCTCGATTGCAACCAGGCGTCCTGTCTCTGCAGCTGAAAAACACCCCCACAGCATGATGCTGCCACCACCATGCTTCACTGTTGGGACTGTTTCGGACAGGTGATGAGCAGTGCCTGGTTTTCTCCACACACATTGCTTAGAATTAAGGCCAAAAAGTTCTATCTTGGTCTCATCAGACCAGAGAATCTTATTTCCCACCATCTTGGAGTCCTTCAGGTGTTTTTTTTAGCAAACTCCATGCAGGCTTTTATGTGTCTTGCACTGGGAAGAGGCTTCCGTAAGGCCACTCTGCCATAAAGCCCTGACTGGTGTAGGGCTGCAGTAATGGTTGACTTTCTACAACTTTCTCCTATCTCCCGACTGCTTCTCTGGAGCTCAGCTAGTGATCTTTGGGTTCTTCTTTACCTCTCTCACCAATGCTCTTCTCCCCCGATAGCTCAGCTTGGCCGGACGGCCAGCTCTAGGAAGGGTTCTAGTCGTCCCAAACGTCTTCCATTTAAGGATTATGGGGGCCACTGTGCTCTTAGGAATCTTAAGTGCAGCAGAAATGTTTTTGTAACCTTGGCCAGATCTGTGCTATGCCACAATTCTGTCTCTGAGCTCTTCAGGCAGCTCCCTTTGACCTCATGATTCTCATTTGCTCTGACATGCACTGTGAGCTGTAAGGTCTTATATAGACAGGTGTGTGGCTTTCCTAATCAAGTCCAATCAGTATAATCAAACACAGCTGGACTCAAATGAAGGTGTAGAACCATCTCAAGGATGATCAGAGGAAATGGACAGCACCTGAGTTAAATATGAGTGTCACAGCCAAGGGTCTGAATGCTTAGGACCATGTGAAATTTCACTTTTTCTTTTTTAATAAATCTGCAAAAATGTCAACAATTCTGTGTTTTTCTGTCAATATGGGGTGTTGTGTGTACATTAATGAGGAAAAAAATGAACCTAAATGATTTTAGCAAATGGTTGCAATATAACAAAGAGTGAAAAATTGAAGGGGGTCTGAATACTTTCCGTCCCCACTGTATAGTGCAACATGCAAGCATCCGCTCACATGATCACTAAGGTAGTAAAATGGTGAAGATAAGCGACATAAAACACATGAAAAAAACTTAAATCATAGGAGAAAAGTGCAAAATTTCTGCAATAGGTGGGGAAAATTACCACTGCCAAGATAACAAAACTAATACAAATATATAATCAATGCTGGGACATAATATAAATAACTAATAAAGTGCAACGTGCAAACATCAAATCCAAAAAATGTCACACAGACAGTAACACATATAGCACTAAAAGCACACTGTGCTGAATATGATGTGCAAAACTCTGCAATAAATGGAAACTACAGTGTAAAGTGCAACAAAATATAAGTAAAGCTATAAATACAAAAGTTCAAAATAGTACATATGTGCAAATAGCAATGTGCAAAACTCTACAATAAATGGAGACTAAAGTGAAAAAGTGCAACAAAATAATAAATTAAACTATAAATATGGAAGTACAAAACAGTCCATATGTGCAAATAGCAAAACAGTGGTGAATAAGGTCAAGATGACAGTATATCTTCTCAAAGTGAATAAAAGTTCCAATGTGCCGATATCAAAGTGAAGTGCTTGAATGGAAAGTAGTGACTCCTCTTCGTGTACAAATCACACAATAAGCAGTGGCCTCTTACCTTACGGTTACCTTGCACATATGGACCATTTTGAACTTTTGTATTTATACCTTTACTTATATTTTGTTGCACTTTACACTGTAGTTTCCATTTATTGCAGAGTTTTGCACATCGTATTCAGCAGTGTGCTTTTAGTGCTATATGTGTTACACGGTCTCTCTGACATTTTTTGGATTTGATGCTTGCACGTTGCACTTTATTAGTTATTATTTATATTATGTCACAGCATTGATTATATATTTGTATTCGTTTTGTTATCTTGGCAGTGGTTGTTTTCCCCACCTATTGCAGAAATTTTGCACTTTTCTCCTATGATTTAATTTAATTTAAATGTAAAATTTTTTTCATGTGTTTTATGTCGCTTATCTTCACCATTTTACTACCTTAGTGATCATGTGAGCGGATGCTTGCATGTTGCACTATATATCTTATTCACCATTTGTATACTATGCCACAGCATTAATTGTTCACCTTAGTAGGTTCTGTAACCCGGTTTTGGGACCCTTATTATATTGTGTTTTTTCCCTTAGAGTGATATATATTTTTATTTTATTACCATTTTGGTTATGGATCAGCGCAGCACCACCCCCCATTCTTTACAATATTGTCCATCTGGGTTTGGCGGACCCCGATTCGGTGCATGCAGCCTTTCCACTTGTCTCCATCCTTACATGGTAGCGCAGGAATAAATATCTTATCATTTACCATATAAACCATCCACCCATTCCCGCAGCAACCATGGATGTGTTCTTATATGGAAAAAAGAAAAGTCAATTTAGAAGAAGTTTTTAATGTTTCTAATACGAACACTAGCAGAACTGTAGATTTGGAAAGCCTAATGAGAAAATTGGGACATAATATGGAGAAAAAAGTGAGTTTGTGGTGGGATATCAGCACCTTTGAAACATATCTCAAGGACAATCTTGTCCCAAGGAGACTGAGATGGGATATCTCACAGTGAGGATGTATTCACAGCAGGCAAACAAGCAATCTGGGACAAAAATCCAGAACACAGGATACCAGGACCCAAGGGAGGGAAATAGAACCGTAACCCTGAGACACCAGACTTATGATGAGAGATATGTTAATTATCATCCTCATACTTCCCATTGAGCCGAGAGAAGATACCATTACAACAATGGACTCCACAAAATGGTGGAAGAAAACCGTACTATTGGAAGAATAATAGAAAGCCTCAGAATGGGAATAATTGGTACAAACCACCGTATGACCAGAGAGAATACAGAGGACCACCTCAAGAGTATAGGGATCAGAGGAGACCCCCCTATGAATATAGGGATAATAGGGTACCACCCTATGAACAATATGGCCCACGAAAAAGGAGCCCGACCCAAGAATATGGATATGGTGAAAGAAGAGGACCACAACAGAGAAATCACCGCCAGAAGGAGCACAGCCCAATATCCACCTATAATTATTATGCCCCACTAATGAATCGAGATGAGGAAGAAAGGTGTGGCAGACAATACCCTTCACACTATGGGGGCCTGGATTCAACTAGGCCTTTTTTAGACAGGGGCAGGGAGAATAACACATCAAGGAATCCAGACGAAACGAGAAACTCCAGAAAAAGCCCAGAAATCCGGCAAGAGAGAGCAAAAGGGAATAAAAGGGGAAGGGATTTTTAACTTAAGCGGTCGACAACTAACACATGAGGGAATAGGGGTATATATTTATTGGCATCCAGAAATTTGTGAGAAAATGGAATATTCAAAAATATATTGCAGGAAACCCTCCCAGATACAGATACACAGACGCCGAGAATGATGTAATTTTACACAGTACACTGAGGTACAGATCGACTTTTAACCCACCTGTGAAGGACAATAAATACATTGAGGTTTTTAAAAGAGTTGTTTTAGAGGATATTAAGGATCCTAAAATAAAGAAAAAGGAAGATCTAAGCTATATAAAAAGTGGTATTCGGAAACTGATGAAGAGGAAAGACCTAGTCATCCGACAAGCGGACAAGGGAGGTGGTATAGTGATCCTCTCAAAGGAGCAATATCATAATACAATGATAAATATGTTGGGAGACGACAACACCTATACCAAGCTATTGAGTAACCCTATGTTCAAGTGCAGGAAGGCACTTGAACAAGTTGTACAATTAGGGTTAAAGAAAAATATACTTAACAAAAAAGAAGCCCGTTTTTTAATACCCGACTCCTGCCGTACACCTATTATATATTCACTACCAAAAATACACAAGAACAAAACAGATCCACCACCAAGGCCAATAGTGAATGGTATAGATTCACTTACATGAAGGATGGGCCAATACATAGATTTTTTTCTTGCAACCAGTCGTCCAAAGTACAAAAGCCTACCTTAGGGATATGAAACAAATGTTACAGATTATAGAAGACACCCCCAGAGAAGAGGGACCGTGAATCATGGCTACTGCAGATGTTGCTTCTTTATACACAATAATACTCCACCATCAAGCGTGAGAAGCTGCCAAATGGGGTTTAAGGGCGTATACTAAGCTGCCGTGCATGCAGAGAAAGTTTTTAATTAAATGTATTGACTTCTGTCTTAATAATTACTTTTGGTACAATAGAAACTACTATAATCAACAGACTGGAGTAGCAATGGGAACCAAATTCGCTCCGTTTATGGCCCAGTGGGAGGAAGATAATGTTTTTAATAATAGACCTGGTGAATTGACGATATATAAAAGATATGTCGATGACGTTTTTATATTATGGAAAGGGGATCTCGATCGGCTGACCCAATTTTTGGAAAGATTGAAAAATGAATGATAGGAACATAAAATTGTCCTGGGACATTAGCGAGAAAAATTTAACTTTCCTGGATTTAGAGATCAGACAAGAAAACTCAACTCCTGACACAGACGCACTTTAAAAACTTCGACAGGAATAGCAATCTCCCTATCGAGAGCTGTCATCACAAAAATTGGCTTTTTAATGTCCCTAAAGGACAACTGATGCGGCTAAGACGCAACTGTGCTAACTTAAAGGGGTTGTAAAGGTAAATTTTTTTTTTTTTTTTAAAAATAACAAACATGTTATACTTACCTTCACTGTGCAGCTCGTTCTGCACAGAGTGGCCCTGAACCTGTTCTTCTGGGGTCCCTCGGCGGCTGTTTCAGCTCCTCCCCGCAAGCATTAACCACCTTAATGCGAGCTCCCTCGCATGGTGGTGAGTGCTTGCGGGCGCGCTCCCGTGATACAGCCGGCGGCTATAGCCGCTCGCTGTATCACTCGGTGCCGCCCCCCGGCGCGCCGCGTCATCGGATGTGATTGACAGCAGCGCGAGCCAATGGCTGCGCTGCTTTCAATCCATCCACTGCAGCCAATCAGCGACCAGGCTGAGCTGCAATGGAGATGACGAGAACGAGCAGCGGAGATTCGAGGCGTCAGGTAAGTAAAACGGGGGGGGGGCTGGGGGCAGCGGTATTGTCAAAATTTTTTTCACCTTAATGCATAGAATGCATTAAGGTGAAAACATTTTTACCTTTACAACCCCTTTAAATACTTTCCTAGACCAGGCAGAGAGGATGGGACACAGATTCACCACGAAAGGCTACAACCATCTGTTTATTGAAAGGCAGATAGTAGAGGTGACTGAAATGAATCGTAAAGAATTAAAGACAAGATCAAACAGGAACCAGCATTGGCAACAGCACCCATAATTCTGGATTTTAATGCGCAGCATAAGAAAATAGAAAGGATTATTAGACAACACTGGCATATTCTTCTGGCAGACAAACAATTATATAATACTTTACCGATGAACCCCAGTGTCAGAGAGTCCCCCTGGGCAGACGCGCTGCTGGTGTGCATCGCGGTGCGTTGGGGCGCATCGGCGCGCGTTCCCGTGCGCGCCACCGCGGGTGCCAGCTAGCGGGCGCGTGTGTGCGCCGGCGTGCACGCGCGCCCGGCGTTTGGCGCCAATCTGCCTATTTAGGCTGTCTGCACAGGGGGCTCGGTGCTGTCCGATCTTCAGCTCCCTGTATCCCTGCACCTGCTTCCCGTTTTTGAACCTGACCTCCTGACCACCGGCCTGTCTGATTCTCCTTGCTTGCTGCCTGCCACTGATCCCGGACTGTCCTGACTACGAATCTGCCTGCTCCTCTGTACCACGTTGCCCGCCTGTTGCCGACCTCTGCCAGTGACCCGACCTGCCTGCTCCACTCCTGCTGCCTGTGCTTCAGTTGACTGGTGATCTCAATAACCACCTTTACTGGGATCCTCCTGCAGCTAACTCGCCAGGCTCTCATACCATTCTGTGCTCCCGTGCCTCCTGTCCATACTACCAGGGGCCGGAAACCAGATACGTAAGGGAGGCCTCCACCTGCTACACCGGGCTCACCTGTCTGTTACGTGGAAGTATGACAGTATCGGACAGCCATGTCCGAGCCCGAGCAGGGAACCTCCCCCATGGAGGAACTGTGTAGACACCTGGCGGGTCTCACACAAGCCGTGAAGAGCCTCCAGGAAGGCTATAAAAGGTTGGAAGAACAAGTCCAAGTCCTGTCTGCTCCAACACATCCGCAAGCCGCTTCATCTGCCGGAGCACCATCTGCACCCTCAGTAGTAATGCTACCTCCGGAGCCTAGGGTACCCATACCTGAAAGATTTACTGGGGACCGTAGTAAATTCCGGGCCTTTCGCAATGCCTGCGAACTATACTTCGCTCTGCAACCTGGCACTTTTTCCTTGGAGGCAACTAAGGTGGGCTTTGTAATTTCCCTCTTGTCTGGTGAACCACAGTCCTGGGCTCACCGCATTCTGGAGCAGAAATCTGGAGCACTGGATAACCTTGATGCTTTTTTTACCATCATGTCGCAGTTGTTCGAGGATCCCCAAGTGACAGCGACTGCCGAAGCCGCCTTGCACGCCCTTCAACAGGGGCGTAGAGCCGCAGAGGACTATGTGGTGGAATTTAGGCGGTGGAGCTCCGACACTGGTTGGAATGATGCGGCTTTGCGTTATCAATTTCGCATGGGATTGTCTGATCCTTTGAAGGATGAGTTGACACGGGTTGGAATACCCCAAACCCTGGATGAGCTCATCAATCTGGCTATCCAGATCGACCGACGCCTCAGAGAGCGTCGCTCCGAGAGATCTACCAGCCAATTTCGCCCTACCTGGATGCTTCCCAAGGTTCCAAGCTCTCCCAGCCAGTCCTTTCCGGCACCGGCCACACCGGTTCCTGATACCTCCGAACCAATGCAACTCGGGCTGCTCCTTCCCTCTCTCAATCCAGAAGAGCGCCAGCGCCGAAGAGCTAACAACCTCTGCATGTACTGCGGGGAGCCTGGACACTACGTGAGGTCTTGCCCAAACAAGACACGTAAGTCTCTGCCAATCTCTTCAATTTGTGCATCTGCTCTCTCTAAACCTGCTAATCACCTTGCTCTCTCTATCACCTTACAGCTTCAAGGAAGGATTATTCCAGCTACAGTCATAATTGACTCAGGAGCCTGCAGCTGTTTCATTGACCTAACCTTCGCTGTCAACCATCACATCCCTCTCCAGTCTAAAGTTCGGGGACTTGCTGTACATCTCGCTGATGGCTCCTCTCTTCGTTCCGGTCCCGTCACGCAGGAAACCATCCCTTTGTTAGCCACCATGGGCCCTAACCATCAAGAACTCCTGCGCCTGGATGCCATCTCCTCTCCTCTTTTTCCCATCATACTGGGGATGCCATGGTTGCAGGCCCATAACCCCAGCATTGACTGGTCTAGTGGGGAAATCAAGTTCCTTTCTGAATATTGCCAGCAACACTGCCTACATACGAATCCTGCTGAATCTACCCAATTACTCTGCTTAGATACCGAATCCGAGTTACAACAGGTGATCCCTGCACCCCATTGGGACTTTCTGGACGTTTTTAATAAAAAAAGGAGCAGAGACTACCTCCCCACAGGCCTTACGATTGCCCAATCAAGCTATTACCTGGAGCGGAAGTTCCCTTTGGGAGGATTTTCCCATTAACAGAGCAGGAGTTGGACACCCTAAAAATATACATTGATGAGAACCTGAAGAAAGGGTTTATCTGCCCATCTACCTCTCCGGCTGGGGCTGGTATATTCTTCGTGGAGAAAAAGGACCATTCCTTACGTCCTTGTATTGATTATCAGGAACTGAACAAAATAACAATCAAAAACCGTTACCCGCTACCTTTAGTGCCTTAACTCTTCCAGAGATTGGGATCCTCAGTAATCTTTACCAAATTAGATCTCCGTGGTGCCTACAACTTGATTCGTATTCGGGAAGGAGATGAGTGGAAAACAGCTTTTCGCACCAGATTCGGGCATTTCGAATACCTTGTTATGCCCTTCGGCCTGTGCAACGCACCCGCAACATTTCAGCATTTTGTCAATGACATTTTCCGTGAATTCCTGGACCTATGTTATTGTTTATCTAGACGATATTCTGATCTTCTCCTCCTCAGTCTCCGATCACCGCAGGCACGTCAGTAATGTGTTAGCTCGCTTCAGGCAGCATGGACTTTATGCTAAACCGGAGAAATGCCAATTCTAACTTCAAAGTATCCAGTTTCTAGGCCTATTTATCTCTGTTGAAGGTATTAAAATGGACCCTCAAAAAGTATCAGCCATTATGGAATGGCCCGCTCCCTCCGATAAGAAAGGGGTTCAAAGGTTCATTGGCTTCTCTAACTTTTACAGGAAGTTCATTAGGGGCTTCTCTGCAATAATTGCCCCCATCACCGAAGTAACCAAACAAGGGAATCGTTTCCAGTGGTCTTCTAGGGCGCAGTCCGCCTTCAAAAAACTCAAGGAGCTGTTCACCTCTGCTTCTATCTTAAAACACCCGGACCCTGCTCTACCATTCGTACTCGAAGTGGATGCTTCAGAGGTTGCAGTCGGAGCTGTTCTGTCCCAACGGCAAGGTCCAAAGGCCCTTCTCTACCCAGTGGCCTTTTTCTCCCGCAAACTCTCTTCAGCGGAGAGAAATTACAATGTTGGTGATCGGGAGCTTCTGGCCATCAAGTCCGCTTTGGAGGAGTGGCGTTATTTACTGGAGGGTGCAGCACATCCCATCCTGGTCTATACGGACCATAAGAATCTGGAGTACCTCCGAACAGCCAAGAGACTGAAACCACGGCAAGCAAGGTGGGCCCTATTTTTCTCCAGATTTCAGTTCCATATAACATACAGACCTGGTTCCAAAAACATCAAGCCGGACGCTCTCTCTCGTACGTTCCCTGATTCCGGCAAACCTGTGCATCCGGACACTATTCTTCCATCCGGAAATATTCTTTTACTCCAAGGGGATCTGCTATCCCGCATAAAACAAGCCTCCTCAAATTGGATCCCGACTTCCGGAGATGAGATGAGGGCCCAGGATGGCCTCTTTTGGCACAAGGGTAAGATCGTGGTCCCTGAAGATCTGAGGGTGGCAGTGCTAGAGCTCTGCCATGATCACAAGATGGCTGGACACTTCGGTGTACTAAAGACGACTGAATTAGTCCAGCGCACATTTTGGTGGCCTCTGTTGGCGAACGACTGCAAGAACTATGTAGAATCTTGTACTATCTGTGCTCGGAGCAAAAATAGCCGGACAAGAGCCTGGGGTCTGCTAAAACCATTACCCGTCCCGGAAAGACCGTGGAAGATGATATCAATGGATTTTATCGTAGAGCTCCCCCAGGCAGAAGGCTCCTCTACCATCTTCGTCGTTGTAGACAGGTTAACCAAGATGGCTCACTTTCTGCCTATGAAGGGCACACCTTCGGCTATGGAGACAGCAAGGGTCTCTCCTGCCAATTGCCGAGTTCTCGTACAACTCTTTACATTCGGCCATTAACCACTTTAAGACCAGCCTCGTTTTGGATTTTAGGTGTTTACATGTTTAAAACAGGTTTTTCTGCTAGAAAATTACTTAGAACCCCCAAACATTATATATGGTTTTTCTTCTAACACCCTAGAGAATACAATGGCGGTCATTGCAATACTTTTTTTTGCACCGTATTTGCGCAGCGGTCTTAAAAGCGCACTTTTTTTGGAAAAAATTCACTTTTTTGAATAAAAAAATAAGACAACAGTAAAGTTAGCCCAATTTTTTTTTATATTGTGAAATATAATGTTACGCCAAGTAAATTGATACCCAACATGTCATGCTTGAAAATTGCGCCCGCTCGTGGAATGGCGTCAAACTTTTACCCTCAAAAATCTCCATAGGCGACGTTTAAAAAATTCTACAGGTTGCATATTTTGCGCTACAGAGGAGGTCTATGGCTAGAATTATTGCTCTCGCTCTACCGATCGCTGTGATACCTCACATGTGTGGTTTGACCACCGTTTTCATATGCGGGCGCTACTCGCGTATGCGTTCGCTTCTGCGCGCGAGCTCGTCGGGACAGGGGGGTTTTAAAAATTTTTTTTTTTATTTTTATTATTTATTTTACAATATTTTATTTATTTTTACACTGTTTAAAAAAAAAAAAAAAAATTGTGTCACTTTTATTCCTATTACAAGGAATGTAAACATCCCTTGTAATAGAAAAAAGCATGGCAGGACCTCTTAAATATGAGATCTGGGGTCAAAAAGACCTCAGATCTCATATTTACACTAAAATGCATTAAAAAAAATAAAAAAAATAAAAAAAAAGTCATTTAGAAAAATGACATTTGAAAAAATATGCCTTTAAGAGGCGTGGACGAAAGTGACGTTTTGACGTCGCTTCCGCCCAGCAGTGTCATGGAGACGAGTGAGCGCCATCTTAGCCTCACTCATCTCCAGGCACACCAGAGAGCAGGACGCGATCGCCTCCGCCGCTACCGACGGCTCCGGTAAGCGGCCGGAGGGCACCGGATCGCGGCGGGAGGGGGCCCTCTCCCGCCACTGATAAAAGTGATCTCGCGGCGAATCCGCCGCAGGGACCACTTTTATCTGAAAGCCGGCCGCCGCACGAAAATGGGGATACCGGGGTTATGGCAGCTAGCTGCTGCCATAACAACGATATCCCCGTTCAAACTTAGGACGTACATCGGCGTGCGGCGGTCGGGAAGTGGTTAAGCAAACGCCCTTCTTTGCCAATTACGGATTCCACCGTCCTTCCTGCCCAGGTCTTTACCCGAATGTGCCATCCCTGCGGTCTCTGAAACCATGGACTTTTTTCTTACCAACAACAAACTCTTGAAGGAAACCATGGCTAAGACCCAAGAGTATAATAAGAAAATGTTTGACAGGAAGAGGCGGGGAGAGCTCATCCTGGAACCTGGCAACCAGGTTTGGTTGTCCACAACCAATGTAAGAATGGCCTGCCCTTCAAGGAAATTGGGCCCCAAATTTATGGGTCTGTTCTCAGTCAAAAAGAGAATTAACAACGTGGCCTACGAACTTACCTAGTACCGTGAAGATTCACCCGGTCTTTCATATATCATTGTTGAAACCTGTTATACCCAACACCTTTGCTGGCCGAAGTACTGACCCACCGGAGCCCGTAATTTCCGATAACGAAGAAGAATTTGAAGTGGAGGCTATCTTGGATTGCAGGAAAAGACACAACCAATTGCAATACCTGATCAAGTGGAGGGGGTACGGACCGGAGGACAATTCCTGGGAGCCAGAGGGCAACTTACATGCCGAAGAGCTCCTGAGGACGTTCAGGAGTACTCACGCCACCAGATTGGCTCAGTTGGACATCCGGAGGCTGCCCTTGAGGGGGGCACTGTCAGAGAGTCCCCCTGGGCAGACACGCTGCTGGTGTGCATCGCGGTGCGTTGGGGCGCGTCGGCGTGCGCGGGCGCGTGTGCCGGCGTTTGGCGCCAATCTGCCTATTTAGGCTGTCTGCACAGGGGGCTCGGTGCTGTCCGATCTTCAGCTCCCTGTATCCCTGCACCTGCTTCCCGTTTTTGAACCTGACCTCCTGACCACCGGCCTGTCTTTGATTCTTCTTGCTTGCTGCCTGCCACTGATCCCGGACTGTCCTGACTACGAATCTGCCTGCTCCTCTGTACCACGTTGCCCACCTGTTGCCGACCTCTGCCAGTGACCCGACCTGCCTGCTCCACTCCTGCTCTGCACCTGCTGCCTGTGCTTCACAGTTGACTGGTGATCTCAATAACCACCTTTACCGGGATCCTCCTGCAGCTAACCCGCCAGGCTCTCATACCATTCTGTGCTCCCGTGCCTCCTGTCCATACTACCAGGGGCCGGGAACCAGATACGTAAGGGAGGCCTCCCCCTGCTACACCGGGCTCACCTGTCTGTTACGTGGAAGTCTGACACCCAGATTTATATATAAAAGAGCACCAACAATCCGAGATAAAGTAGTGAAGAATGTGATAGACCCACCTAAGAAGACCTTTACCTTTTTCACTAGGAAGGGCTTCTATCCCTGTAGGAGATGCTTCGCATGCCTAAGGACTAGACTCCCGAATGAAAAGAAATATCATTTTACATCCACTAGCACAGAAGATATGTATGAGGTTAAATATTTTATGGAGGGGGTTGTTTATGCCCTCGAGTGCAGCTGCGGCCCAGAATTTTCCTAGTGACAGCTTTTCTAGCATTCACTAGGGTAGACACTACTGATCCTGAGATACCACGGTCCTTTAACACCCTGGCTTCAATAGCCATGCCATCAAATTTACAGAATGTAAATTGGGGTGGAATATAGGACCCTGAGACAGTAGATCAGGGTGACGTGGAAGTGTCCATGGCCTGTTTATTGTCAGACCACTAGAATGACTGGAACCCCCTCTTTCTGAATCCTATGCAACAAATGTGGAAGGGGAGGGATCGGAGGGAAAAGCATAAACCAGGGAGTTCTGTCTCCATGGAACTATCAGAGCATCTGCTCGGATTGCCAGAGGATCTCTTGTTTGGGACACAAATTGCTGTAGCTTGTTGTTGAACCTGGATGCCAATAGGTCGACCTCTGGCCATCCCCATCACTGACAAATTCCCTGGAACGCCCCTGGGTGTGGGGACCATTCCCGCGGGCAGATCTGCTGGTGGCTGAGATAATCTGCCTTCCAGTTTTCTACTCCCGGGATATGGACTGCCGATATAATCGGCACATGTCCCTCTGCACAGGCTAGTATGTGGTTCACCTCCTTCAGAGCTGAACGACTCCTGGTACCGCCTTGGTGGTTTATATAGGCCACTGCAGTGGCATTGTTGAACTGAACCCTGATAGGGCAGTCCTGAAGCTCCCCGTCCAGGACCGTAGCGCCAGACGTACTTGGGGGTTCCAAGTAATTTTCTACCAAAAAAAAAAAAAAAGATTTTATTCTGTAAACAACAAATCTCAAAAAAAGTGTTTAATATACTGCGAAAGTTCAGAAAAGAAAGCTAGTCAAATGCAATATGCTTACTAAAAGCATATCATGTGCTGCGCAAAACGAAAGCAAAGAAGCAAACTGACCTAGGATCAGGACCCGGAACTGACAAAGTCAACTGGATACACATATATAGATCAATCCTGATTCAATGTTTGAGTGATCTCTGAGTTTGAGATAATCAACAGATCCGTGAGTAACCCACACTGTAAGTTGTATTATTTAATACTACCAACTGGAAATTACCTGCAGGCTGCAGGAACTCCTTTTGTGGCTACACTAAATGTATCTATGATTGCTCTACATATCATATCATAATATCTATGAACACTGTTTCATACCTTGTGTTACCTCAAAATATTCTGAGATGGTTGCACAGTGCATTGCTTTGTCCGTTTTGAATGCGAGGAGTGCAGGAACCAATATCATATATACAGATATACATTGAAATATCGAGGACAATTATCACTTGGCTGGCCATTTGAGATGATTGGACATATATTGACAGATTGATTTCGACCTAATTTTGTGAAAAAAATTCGTACAAACCAGTGATTGAGAAGCTATTATACAGCTATATGTACTAAATGACTAATCATGAGAATTACCTGCAGGTCGTGGGAATAAACACATATTAATAAAAATAGGGAATTAGTACTATTGTTTCACACTTGGTGATAATTGAACAACTTGCTATTGTATACAGTCCTTGGAGTATCTGAAAACCCTTCCTTCTCTTAAATCATATACAACTCAGTAGGACAAGACTACTAGGAGGATGTATAATACACATATTTAATTGTTGACTGACGATTGGGAGCCCTTTGGGTGGTTTTCATCTAGTGCATTTTAGGCTGTGCCCCATTCCATTGTGGGACAGTAAGATATAACCTGTTTTTCAGGAATACACTGCCCCACACTAGGAATTGTTTGCATGACCTTGACCCTATGGGTGATCTATGTGTTTTTTATCAGGTATACTTGGGGGGTGCTTTCATACTAGGGGAGGGATTAGGTCTGCAGACTGTGTGATTTATTTGTCCCCTCCTTTTTTGTGAGGGGTTCCTCTATTCACACCATTTACACAATTGTGTTTTTAGTATGGGTTAGACCACTGGGGAGAACCCCCTTTTTAATTCTTGGGGGCCTTCCCCTCTGGTCTAATATAGGGGGAATTAGGGATTGGTGCTTTTTTCTATGTATACCGCTTTTTTAAGGTAATAAAATTATTGTAGTTCAACTCATGTAGGTGTGTGGAGATCTATTTGTTTTTTTATTTTTCGGTCTTGATTTTTGCTGCATGAGTGCTGCCAGCACTTGGGAGCTACAGTTCATTGAGGGAACCATGAATGCGGCCGCAGGGCAGTATTCCAACATGATAACGACCCCAAACACATCTCCAAGACGACCACTGCCTTGCTAAAGAAGTGAAGGGTAAAGGTGTGGGGCATTCTCAAACAGAAGGTGCAGGAGCGCAAGGTCTCTAACATACACCAGCTCTGTGATGTTGCCATGGAGGAGTGGAAGGGGACTCCAGTGGCAACCAGTGTAGCTCTCATGAACACCATGTCCAAGAGGCAGTGCCGAAAAATAATGGTGGCCACACAAAATATTGACACTTTGGTCCCAATTTAGACATTTTCACTTAGGGGTGTACTCACTTTTGTTGCTAGCGGTTTAGACAATAATGGCTGTATGTTGAGTTATTTTGAGGGGACAGCAAATGTACACTCTCTACATTGTAGCAAAGTGTCATTTCTTCAGTGCTGTCATGTGAAAAAAGATATAATAAAAAATATTTACAAAAATGTGAGGGGTGTACTCACTTTTGTGAGATACTGCATCTAGTTCTAGGAATAGAGGGGGCGTAACTATACAGGGACTAAGCAAGATAAATCAAGAATGGAGCTTTTATCTATCCATATCAGTTATGGCTTTCTACCCGATTTTGCCACATCTTTCAGTTTGTGGTCTGTTAGCAAACTGAAGGATCTGACCATGAAAGACAGTTTTTTTTTTACCAATATAAGTTACTATCATACTGCACTATGCAGACGTGCTTACGTAGTCTTATCACACATTTAGTCCCCTTTCACTCGACCGTTCCGATCAGGTCTGCCTATCAGTTTTTCAGGCGGACTTGATTGAACAGTCCATTCACCCCATGGACCGGCGAGTGTAAATTGACTTGTGTCATTTACACCCACCTACTTCAGATCCGCTAAGGACAAATGGAAGGGTATCCATCCTCTTCATCTAGGTGGATCGAATGGAAGGGAACTCGGGTGTAAACAGACAGCGAAGTCCACAGTTGCCCATAGAGCAAAGCGGGCTCTGTCCATGCCCATTCTGCAGAAACTGAGCGCACATGAACCGCCCGTCCATAGACAGATCCCTGCTGATCAAAATAGAGTCTGCCCAGTGTGAAAGGGGCCCTACATTTAACTGTTCTCCTTCACATTCAAATCTGACAAAAAGATATGCACACACATTATAGTAGTTCCTTTAGAAGTTTAAGGGATACTATTTTGATATGTTACAATAAGCAGCATCAGCAATTTTTTTTAAAAAAGCTCAATCTTTTATAAGGAGCAATTCTTATAAGTGAAGTTTCCTAAGATAAGATGTCATAAGTCTGTTGCAGGCAGGAGGGAAAAATATCCTTAGTTCCCCAGTAACCAGTCTAGAACATTACAACTTTGTAGCAAGCCATAAGGTAAGAGCCTGCAACGGGAGATAATCTATGGCAGACATTTGTGAATATAGTCAAAAATGTGCAAATGGCATAGATTTACATGACTGTACCTTCACCCCTGAAGAAAAATGGAGAGTGACCCTGGACTCACCATGAAAAATATATTTGATACAAGGAAAAACAAAACAAAAAAAACACCCCCACTTACTTAAAGGAGCATTAATATGATCAATAGAAGCAAGAAGATGAATGTTAGAGATGGAAGCCAGTTGTCCGAGGATCTGTTGACTTTTGTCTCCTCTTAACATATGACTGTCCAAGTTATGAATGAGGAGATAAAGCACCAAGGAGTTATCTGAAAGGAAAAATTTGACAAATCTGACAATTAAAGCGGTATTAAACCCAAAAACAAAAAACTATACTTATCCTTTAAGGTGATATTAAAGTCTTTTTTTATTTTTAGGGAAAAGGAAGGAAAGTTATACTTATCTGCTCTATGCAAGAATATTGCACAGAGCGGCACCTTATCTACTTTCTTTTGGTTCCTACCCTGTGCTGTCCGCTCCTCCTCTTCTCCGAATCCCTTCCTGGAAAGCCGTGTGCTGAGGGGACACCCATGTGTGCGTGCTCCTGAACCAGGCTGCGTGCATCCAGACAGACACACACAGCGCTTGGTCATGTCCCTCCACTACCTACTCACAGGATTTGTCTGACAGCAGCAGGAACTGATGGCTCCTGCAACTATCAGGGTGTCCTGTAAAAGCAGAAGAGGACAGGGCTGCAGATGGGCACAGCGCTGGATCAATGGAGGACTCTGGGGAAGAACAGGCAGTGGACAGTTTTTTTACATAAAGGCAGAGAATGTATAGAAAGGCAGAGAAGGTATAAAGCTTTTTGACTACAGCCTCGGGTTGAAGTGATTATACTAGGATCATATGAGGAATCACGCTTCATCACCCCCGGTGGGGAGAATACTGTATAAAAAAAAGCTCACTAGGAGCCAAGGTCAAGCTAATATGGTGTAATATTTATTGAATCCCAGGAACAGTACATGTACATATGGCCAGTAAAAATAAGCATAAAACACATGCAAAAACGCCTCTTCTGCCACGAGGTTGCAACGATGGAGAAACCTCAGCGTGTAGGACCTTCAGACACGTTTCGTGCTAAAGCACATTGTCAAAGGGCGGCGTTTTATGCTTACTTTTACTGGCCATATGTATATGTACTGTTCCTGGGATAAAATAAATACTACACCATATTATCTTCTCCTTGGCTCCTGGTGAGCTTTTTTTATACAGTATTCACCCCACTGGGGTGATGAGGAGTGATCACTGTTTTTTCATCGTGAATGTGGACTGAGGACACTCACACCTGCCTGGTACCAGTCCCAAGGGAGATGGTAATCTTACAAGGCTCATTTATATCTACTTTCTGGTGAGTGCAATATATATCGGTGGTGGGATATCACCGTGAAGTTTCATTATACTGCACATCATGGTGGATTGTTTTTCCTCATGAAGAGGAGGTTTGTTTACTTCCTGTTCATGGCCACTACATTCCCGATACCTTTCTAAAACTGATTAAGGAACTTTTCAGAAGTGACTTAACCATTTCATGCACATGCATATCATTTTTTAATTTTTCACGAATTGATGGTATTATTTGTTTTTTTTTCACTCTGGATGTTAACACATTATTGGTAATTTTTTAGCGCTGCACTTGTTACCTTTTTATTTCCCTCAAGGACTGTATATTCACCTTTTTTGCACCAGCGGCTTTTTAATTTTTTACCGAGTGTCACTTGCTTTCTTTTGTAGACTACGATCATGAACGCAGCTACAGTCATGAGCCTGATATGTATTTTGTCAGCAATATTCTTTTGTGAAAGATCTAAACAGATATACAGCCACTCAATCACTTTTGCAGGTGGTGGAAGGGCCCCCCCTCCCCCCCTTATCGGGATCTTTCGCTTGATCGGGGAGCCTGGTTTGGTCGCAATTACCAAGAACAATGGAAGGAATGGAAGTTCCGTCCCTCTTTTGTGGGCTCAGAAACCGGACGCAACGAGGATTTGATCACTTACGGTTTTGGGGTCTGTTTGTTGACAAGTGGTTACTGGCTTTTACAGCATGTCATGAAACCGATCTTGGCTTGTAAATGGTGATCACGTCACACAAGTGAGGTATTGCCACGAACTTCAGAGCAAAAGCAATAACTCTAGTGCCAGATCTCCTGTGTAACTCTAATGTGGGAACCTGTAAAGGCTTTTAAAGCGTCACCTATGGATAAGTAAATGTACCATAGTTTGCTGCCATTCCACAGGTGTGCGCAATTTTAAAGTGCGATATGTTTGGTACGTATTAACTAGGTGTAACATCTTTTATATTTTACCCAAAAAATTGGGTATTCTATTGTGTTTTCTAAAATGTATTAAAGTGTATTTTTTTCCCCAAAAAGTTTCATTTGAAAAACCGCTACACAAATATGGTCACATAAAAAATTGCAACACCCACCATATTATTCTCTACGGCATCTGCTTAAAAAATATATATGTTTGGGAGTGGTTTACGTACGTTTTACACACGTTTTTAACCAGCAGTCCCATTGATTTCTGTTAGGTCACGTTTTTGCTGCTACCAAATAGAAGTCAATGGGACTGCTGCTAAAAACCCATGTAGAATGCATGCAAACAGAGCATACACCCATGTTGCAGGAAAAATGCAGAGCACCAGTGTAAACCCAGGCCTAAGTGTTCACTGGAGTCCGGCTTTAATTTGTTAGTCAAGTCTGTGTAAATTTGCAACTGCATCGAACACCACCCTCTCCACAAGTTAGAATGCGGTTGGTCCAAAGGTGGCTTCACGGCTAGTGGAGTGGAGACACCCTAAGACAGGAAGTGTGTTACTGGCTGAATTATCAGATGGAAAAAAAAAAAAAAAAAAAGGGAATGAAAGCCTGAAAAAAAAAAAAAAAAAAAAAAAAAAAAAAAAAAGGAAGAATAATACAAGGATTGATAAACTGCAATATATTACATTTTTTTTTGTACAGTAGCTTTAGTACTAAGTTAATTTCGCATTTGGTCTACTTTTCTAAAGGAGGGCATAACTGGATCACTCATTTAGCATAAAGCATTTGCAGAGTGTAACCTACACTATATTACTAAAAGTATTGGGACGCCTGCCTTTACACACACATGAACTTTAATGACATCCCAGTTTTAGTCCGTAGGGTGCAATATTTAGTTGGCCCACCCTTTGCAGCTTCAACTCTTCCGGGAAGGCTGTCCACAAGGTTTAGATGTTACTATCGGAACATTTGACCATTCTTCCAGAAGCACATTTGTGAGGTCAGGCACTGATGTTGGACAAGAAGGCCTGGCTCGTGTCTCCGCTCCAATTCATCCCAAAGGTGTTCTATCGGGCTGAGGTCAGGCCAGTCAAGTTCCTCCACCCCAAACTCGCTCATCCATGTCTTTATGGACCTCGTTTTGTGCACTGGTCCAAATCATTTGGTGGAGGGGGATTATGGTGTTGGGTAGTTTTTCAGGGGTTGGGCATGGCCCCTTAGTTCCAGTGAAGGAAACTCTTAAGGTGCCAGCATACCAAGACATTTTGGACAATTTCATGCTCCCAACTTTGTGGGAACAGTTTCGGGATTCCCCCTTCCTGTTCCAACATGACTCCACACCAGTGCACAAAGCAAGGTCCCTAAAGACATGAATGAGCGAGTTTGGGGTGGAGGAACTTGACTGGCCTGCACAGAGTCCTGACCTCAACCCAATCTAATTCATCCCAAAGTGTTCTTTTTTTTTTTTCTTTTTCGCTACTTCAGCGAGTTCATTTGAGAGGTTTTAAATCACCATAAATAGCTAATTTTTATCCCATCTCATTATCGTCACATCAAAGTAGCATAGCCTTTACTTTTTTTGAAATGTTATAATTTTATAGTTCTTTATTTATCCATTAAAAAAAATACAAACCGTACATCCCAAGACTAACCCATTATATGCTGCTTGAAATCTCACCCCCCCCCCCATCCTGCAGTGGTGTCGCCAATGAGGGCGAACATTCTCACAAAAACAACTCAGAAAATCGACTGTTTTTTTAAAGAGTATCCACTTCGCCCACTTATCTCTGTCAGTCTACTTCTTCCCCTGGCCTGATATCTTCCACTTCGCCCACCTCTAAGATATAGGTTTCATTGACCCTTGATAGCCAATCGCGAATGTTTGGGCCCACAACCTCTTGCCATTTTTTTGGGATTAAACTTTAAACTTTTTGCCGAGTTTAGTAATACCGGAGTTAAAGATGCATTGTACTTTCTATTGAGACCTTCTAACCCATGGAACATACACACCCAGGGGTCCTCCCTGATCGCGGTTCCCATTATCTCCTCTATGATCTTTAGCACTTCCTGCCAAAAATTTTTAATAATTGGGCATTCCCACCAGAGGTGAGCCATCATTCCTCTGTCGGTACACCCCCTCTAACAATTTGCAGGTTTCTCCGGTTGGAACTTATTTACTTTATCTGGCGTCGCATACCATCTAGATAGGCATTTATAATTAGTTTCTATCATTCTCATGTCTAATGCAGTTTTGTGTGTTGCGTCGAGAATGGCCTCCCAAGTCACTCCACTAGTTACAGGTCCCAGTTCAGATTCCCATTTTTTGATAAATATCGGCTTCTCTCCCTCACCCTCATCCATCAGTATTTTATATAATTCTATTGTTTTCCTAGATACTTTATCCCTCACGAACAGGTTCTCCAAGGGCCTAAGATTAGTGAAGTGCACGAGCTGGTTATATCGCCACACATCAATTTTCACTAGGTCCTTGAACAGGGCTAACTCCTGAAAGGTGACAATTTTACCATTCTTTGTGATATCTCAAAGTGTTCTATCGGGTTGAGTTCAGGACTCTGAGCAGGCCAGTCAAGTTCCTCCACCCCATAAACTCGCTCATTCATGTCTTTAGGTACCTTGCTTTGTGCACTGGTGTGCAGTCATGTTGGAACAGGAAAGGGCCATGCCCAAACTGTCCCCACAAAGTTGGGAGCATGAAATTGCCCAAAACGTCTTGGTATGCAGACACCTTAAGAGTTCCCTTCACTGGAACTAAGGGGCCAAGCCCAACCCCTGAAAAACAACCCCACACCATAATCCCCCTCCACCACATGATTTGGACCAGTGCACAAAACAAGGTTCATAAAGACATAGATGAGCGAGTTTAGGGTGGAGGAACTTGACTGGCCTGCACAGAGTACTGACCTCAACCCGATAGAACATCTTTGGGATGAATTAGAGCGGAGAACGCAAGCCCGACCTTCTCGTCCAACATCAGTGCCTGACCTCACAAATGCGCTTCTGGAAGAATGGTCAAACATTCCCATAGACACACTAAACCTTGTGCACAGCCTTCCCAGAAGAGTTGAAGCTGTTATGGCTGCAATGGGTGGGCCAACCCAATATTGAACCCTACGGACTAAGACTGGGATGCCATTAAAGTTCATGTGCGTGTAAAGGCAGGTGTCCCAATACTTTTGGTAATATAATGTAGCTCCAAGAAAACATTTTTTTTCTTGAAAAGAATAAGCAGGGGATTTTTAATAACAGTGCATACAGTGTAGGTGTGGTAACTCATAGCAACCAATATATATATTAATCTCTTAGAAGTTTAATCATATCTATGGGGATTGGCTGATATAGGTCACTGCACAACATAATCTCTGTAGGATATTAAATTAAGATATTGAAATCATGCAATGACTGCAAGCAGTGTCTGAGTGAATTAACATTTAGCATTAGAAAGTAAATGTTAAAACACATTGTTGACTGGTTCTAAATTCACAATTTCCTTGTTTGTCAGTCTAAAAACAGCTCATTAGGCACCAATCCACCGTGAACAGCTCTGATAAGACAAAATGAACAAACTCATTATGAAAATACCACTGACCAGACAGGCAGCTGCTGTGGCTATGTAATGTAAGTAAAAGCTTAAATACATAAATAGGAAAAAAAAAATGACTCATTATAGAAAAGAACACAATTATTTTTATTATTGCAATGTTCTAATGAAAACAGATAAAACCCAGAACATCTGATTCTATAAAGGAAAAAAGTGACCTGTTAGCACTAAAATCAAAGCGGAATTCCAGGCAAGCAGCTAAATAGACAAATTAAATACATATATGGTGGGGCTGTTTTAAGGCTTGTGCTGAAGACTGAGTGCTGTAATAAAATCAAAAGGTGCGTCAACAAAGTATTCGTTTAAGGGTGTGCGCACTTATGCAACCAAATTTTTTTATTTTTAACTTCCCTCCACCGAAAAGATTTCAGTTTGTTGTTCAACTGAGCTGCACAGTTTATAGGTCATAAAGGTGGAAAAAGTTCTGAAATGATTTATCTTTGTCTCTTTTTTTTCTTTACATCACAGAAACCTGACATTTTAACAGGGGTGTGTAGACTTTTTATATCCACTATATGTACTGGGGGTGTGTGAAAGTGACTGGGCAGCTGTACAGCCACCCGACTGCTTCCACATGACAGCCAAGAGTTGGTTTGTTATATTTACATGCTACAGCAACCCCCCTGCTGCCACTGACATATGACATACAGTACTGTGCAAAAGTTTTAGGCAAGTAAATGCTGTAAATTAAAGCAGAGTTCCGGCCACAGTATTTTTATTTTATTTTTTTTAACAGGCATCCCATCATAATGCATTAATAACCCAAATAAAGTATACATATTATATGCTAGTGTATACGAATCATATCTTTTTTTATACTTATGAGTTAGAAATGACTCTTCTAGCCGTTGCCATGATGATTGTGGGCATGTGAAGCCCAATCGCAACCTCTTCCTGGATTAGCGATGGAGAGCTGCATGCTGGTTAACCAGCATGCACCTCTCGATCTCGCGCATGCGCGATGCTGCGGCGGCCGTAGCGCCGATTGTTTACCAAGTTGCCAAAACAACGGGTGGTGATGGGAGGAAGGTCCCGCTCTGTTATGGCAACCTAGATAGATCTGCCTTAAATTGAGTCATTTCCTGTACGGAAATAACCCCTATTTTTTTTTCACTCCTGCCCACTGACTCCTGGGAAATGACGACTCACATTTCCCAGGAGCACAGGCGAGGGAGGAAGTGATGCGGAGTGCCGCGGACCCGGAAGTGGCAGATTAGGAGCTGCAACAGGGCATTTCTGGCGAGTAAAAAAAAAAATTTTTTATAATTCCAATGTTTGTTAATACTCGTAAAGGACTGTGATAATGTAAAAATGTTTTTCAGGGTGGAACTCCGCTTTAAGAATGCTTTCAGAAATAGAAGCGTTAGTTTATTTTTATCAATTAACAAAATGTAACGAAATGGACAACGACCCCAAACATGCAGCCAACATCATCAGCATAAAGAACATGGAGTCCTGGAAGTGATGGTTTAATCCCCACAGAGCCCTGATCTCAACATCATTGATTCTGTCTGGGATTACATGAAGAGACAGAAAGATTTGAGGCAAGCCTACATCCACAGAAGATCTGTGGTTAGGCCCCCAAGATGTTTGGAACCACCTACCTGCCCAGTTCCTTCAAAAACTGTGTGCAAGTGTACCTAGGAGAATTGATGTAGTTTTGAAGACAAAGGGTGGTCAAACCAAACGTTGATTTGATTTAGATTCTTCTTCTGTTCACTAACTTTACATTTTGTAAATTGATAAAAATATTTATATATTTTAGAAAGCAGTTTTACTTTACAGCATTTCGTCATACCTGCCTAAACGTTTTGTACAGTACTGTATGTCATAGGTCAGTGGCAGTAGAAGGATCAAAGTTGTTCCCAAAGCAATGGTTCTAAATGCATTGTATGCATTAGGGTAGATAATCTTCTACATATAGCTCTGCTCCACCTCCCCCCCCCCCCCATTGATCTACATGAGAGCAGAGGTTGTTGTCTCCCTCCTCATTGGGAGCCACTGGCTTCCAGCCATCAGCTGCTGCTGTCAATCACAGCCAGTTAGGAAGGAGGGGGAGTGATCTGTGCTCTGTGTGTCGATGGACACATAGGGCCTACTCAGGAAGGGGAATGCAGGAGTGCCCACATAGCAAACGGCTTGCTGAGGGGACACTCGGTAGGGGGAAGAAGCCAGGAGCGCCGGCAGGGGAACCGAGAAGAAGATGATCAGGGCGGCTTTGTGCAAAACCATTACAGAGCAGGTATGTATAACATGTTTCTTATTTTTAAAAATTAAAAAAATGTTCCTTTACAATCACTTTAAAACTAGTTGAATTTTATCTGCCTGAAGTTCAGCTTTAAAATTTGCTGTGGCAGTACTAACAAGGCACCTAGTGCTAAAGATTATATAGAAAATGAATCTACTAAAATGCCTCTGCAGGCAACTAACAGAAAGAATTCCCAACTGTACAAAATAGGGTTGCACCAATGCTGAATACTCGTGCAAATGCTCTGATACCCAAAACCGATACCTTTGAGGTGAAATTTTAAGTCCATACAAAATGAATGGGCTCAAATCGCACTACAAAGAATCATATGCATTTTGAAAAAGGAATGCGGTGTGATTCCTGTCCGAATCACATGCGGTTTCTTGCACCGCTCCTGTGTGTATCCAGGCTTGTCATAGTGACTTCAGCCTGGGTTCACATAGAAGTTGTGAGAAACGGCATGCGATTCGGACAGAAATTGCATGGAATGCGATTCTTTACAGTGCGTTTTGAGCCTATTCATTTTGTATGAGTTCAAATTGCACCACAAAAAAGGTATGAGTACTCACCATCGGCGAGTACTTGACCGAAAGTATCGGTACTCATACTTGCCGGTAAAAAATGGTATCTATAAAAATCCTAGTAGAAAGCTAAAAGGTAATAAAATGGCTGGTTCTCTAAACCAAGAGATAAGACTACCCTGTGATAGTATAAGTATAAAGCCACTTTTAAGCAATGCCAAAAGGAGTGAGGAGGGAGGAGACAAATCCCAGACATATTCTGTTCTCAGTAACAGATCTGCCTTTCTATGGACAGCTAAAGTTTATTTTAAAGTGACCCTCTGGGTAGAAAAGAAAATACAGCCCTAAAAAAGAATGGCTCCACAAAAAAAAAAAAAAAAAAAAAAAAAAGGCTCTGGCAATCAAAGTTTCCTACCGCCTTTCTGTTCCAGTGCGGTTTTATGCTGAAGAGACTGACAGAGGCTGCTGGAACGAAGAAGAGGTAGGCAACATAGGCCATCACAGAGGCAATTATAGGAGCCCTTCTGTAGTTATATATATATTTTTTTTCTTACCCCTACAGGAGTGTTTTGAGGGAAGCAGCTGAGAACTAATTACAGAGAACTGGTCCAATCAAAAACAAACATTCTGGATTCTAATTGCACATTGTATTTAGATCTCTAAAAAGAATATGAAATGGTGATCAATTTGTGAATCCACACTACAAATCTGAGTTTCTTTCTGGCTAGTTAGCTGGATAGAGCAACATTTTTCCCTTTCTATTGCTGTACAATGTGCAGGGTACCTTAGCAATTCTTCATGACCACTTTGCTGGAAAGATGTTGGATTTCTTTTCATTGATAATGAATAATCCAGCATATATCGTTAACTTACGGTTTTTAAACTTCTGTAAAATGAAGGCCATTTGATCCAAGGGGCTGCGAAAAGTCCCAGAGTGACCTATAGCCTCTTCTGTGATGGCGTTTAAAATCTATGTAGAAATACATACAGAATATTAAGACAAACCTTTGTACAAAGATTACACCTCATGCAAAAAAGGCACCATTGACCAATCACATTCTCCATTCCACAGTTTTTTTTTCCTGATAAGTGAAAGCAAACACATTCTGTTCAATGGGCCAAAAGTGATAAATAAGCAATGTACTTATAATGAAACTGTTAAATGGTGAGAAATGTTTGAATAGTTAGGGATAATGTTTACAATAATATAGCTCTTCATCCATCACATAGCCACCACCTCCAGACATCTGATATGTGAACAGGAAAGCCCCTTCAAATTCATGATGAACGCGGTCACAAGCACACAGCTCTGGACAGCACTGCTGCACCTCTAAAGCTGCGTACACACGAGCGGAATGTTCGACAGAAAAAGTCAGATGGAAGCTTTTCATCGTATATCCCGATCGTGTGTAGGCCTCATCAGACTTTTTTCCCAAAAATTCTGACGGAGCTAGAAATAGAACATGTTCTAAGTATTTCCGACGGAACCAATTCCTATCGGGAAAAACGCTCATCTGGGCCAAAATGTATTTTGCTACATGTTTTTGGTAAAAACAAAAATCCTAATAAGTGTATATTGATTGGTCTGTGTGAAAGTTATAGTGTCTACAAATGATAGATATACAGTGTGTGTGTGTATATATATATATATATATATATATATACATGCATGTGTGTATATATATATATATATATATATATATATATATATATATATATATATATATATATATATATATATATATATATATATATATATACACACACATACACACACACATATACATACATACACACACACACACTGGAATTCTTGTTTTATTTAAAAAACAGTAATGGAGGTGAACAGCGACTTCTGTGAAAGGGCAGCAGGGAATCTGACACTAACATCACCAGTGACACCAATACAATGATCAGTGCTAATACTATACACTGTGTGGAAAATCAATGGGTTAACTGTGTGCCTAACAATGTCTATCATGTGCTGCTTTTTTTGATCGATGTGGCCGATTTTTCTCCCTGAAAAAACAGCCACATAGCTGCTGTGTACAGAGCCTTGTGTGGTTAGTAAACACAGGGCTCTGTACTGCGATTCGCCAAGTGGATTTACAGGTCCCAGTCATAAATCATTGGCCAGGACCTGCTGACCAACTTGTGCTGTACCAAATCACAGCACAGATGGAGGCGGCGCCCCCACCCCCACCTGGAAATGCTGGCTCGCATACACATATTTAAACTGGTGCAGAGCGGCCACCCTGCCTTCGTACATGGGCGGCCTGCTAGTGGAAAAAGAAATAACAGCAGTTGTTACTTCCATTAAAAGAAAAGTTGGTAGTGGCAGGTCCTGAAAAGTTAACAGGCCACCTACCTATAATACCCACCTTCTCGATGCTCCCTCCCTGCATTCATTTGTGGGGTGCTCAAGACAACCTGTGTTCAGTTTAACAGATTCTGAGATTATGGTCTAAACAAAAACAATCCTGCTTTCACCAAGATCTCGAAATAAGGACTGCTAAATTGCAAATTAGTTGATCTGTTTTGAAGAACTTTTTTAAAGATCTTTTTGGACAAAATGATAAAAGCACTACTTAGCCAGAACATCTAGAAATGTGGGTTTTACAGATAATTGTTAAAGTGTTACTAAACCCACAACAGTAAAATCAGTCTGTATATGCAGCATAGCAAGCTTGTTATACTCACTGTGTAACTTAAGGGGTAAATCCTCTGCATTGTGTAAAAAGGCTGTTTTATACTGTATGCACAGATCCCCCCTCCTGCACTGTATCTGGGGAAGGCCAGCTAACACAGGCAGGGTAGCCAAACTGCACATGCTCAGTTGTGTCTTTTATGCTGGAGAGAACATTTACTTGTTCTCAGAGCTAGCCAGGTCACATGATATTGACATCACAGATGTGGGTGTGTATACAAGCTGTGGTGGAAATCTCCTCCTACCTGAACTCTCAGCACTGGAGAAACTGTGCAGTTTATCATGTAACTGTGGTATACAGATAATCCAAAAAGGTATGTAGTGGCAGTATTTTAACCACCTCAATACAGTGCACTTACACCTCCTTCCTGCCCAAGCCAATTTTCAGCTTTCAGCGCTGTTTAAATGACAATTGCACGGTCATGCTACGCTGTACCCAAACAGGATTTTTATCACTTTGTTCCCACAAATAGAGCTTTTTTTTGGTGGTATTTGATCACCTCTGGGGTTTTTATTTTTTTGCTAAATTAAAAAAAGACCTAAAATTTTGAAAAAAAAAAAAGTTTTGGTTATAAAATTTTGTAAATAAGTACGTTTTCTCCTTAACTGATGGGCACTGATAAGGCGGCATCAATGAGGTGGCACTGATAGGCGGTACTGATGGGCACTGGTAAGCGGAACTGATATGCAGCACTGATGGGCACTCATGGGTGGCACTGGTGGGCACTGATAGGCGACACTGATGGGCATCACTGATTGCACTTGCACTGGCAGGCATTTGGGCACTGATTGGCAGTTGCCTGGGCACTGATTGGCATTTCCCTGGTGATCCAGGGTGGTGCCAATTCCTGGTGGTCCTGGGCGGGCATCCGAGGGGGGGGGGGGGGGGGGGGCTGTGCTGATAATAGGATTTTTTAAAACAGCTTACCTGTAAAACCCTTTTCTTTCGAAGGACATCACGGGACACAGAGCCACAGTAATTACTGATGGGTTATATAGGTATCACTGGTGATTGGACACTGGCACACCCTATCAGGAAGTTCAACCCCCTATATAATCCCTCCCCCTTGCAGGGATACCTCAGTTTTGTAGCCAAGCAATATAGTGTATTAGAAGAGGGGCGGGACCTCTGTGTCCCGTGATGTCCTTCAAAAGAAAAGGATTTTACAGGTAAGCTGTTTTAAAAAATCCTATTTTCTTTCTCGAACATCACGGGACACAGAGCCACAGTAATTACTGATGGGATGTCCCAGAGCAATGCTACCTGAGGGGGGGGGGGGGGGGGGGAACCACGACCAAGTAGGGTGCAACCAGACCTGAGGACCCTGTACCACTGCCTGCAGCACACTACGCCCAAAGGCGATATCCTCATGCCTTCTCACATCCACCTGATAGAATCTGGTGAATGTATGAACTGAAGACCAGGTTGCGGCCTTGCAGATTTGAGCCATAGAGGCCCGGTGATGCACTGCCCAAGAAGCACCAATAGCCCTTGTGGAATGTGCCCTGATCTGAAAACGGAGGAATCTTCTGTTTCAAACCGTAAGCTTGAATGATCAACTGTCAAATCCATTTAGAAATGGTAGCTTTTGACGCTGCCTGTCCTCTATTGGGACCCTCTGGCAGCACAAACAAAACATCCGTCTTGCGGATCTGAGTAGTTGCCCCTAGATAGGCCTTAACTGCTCTTACTACATCCATCCGCTGAAATAATACTGATAAAGCAGAGACCTGGCCCTTGATGGTACTCAAGGCCAGCTTCATCTCTAATCCTAATTGTAGAAAGTCAAGGATTCTACCTATGACATATTTCCTGGGATGCCAACCTCTGGATTCACACCAGGTTATATAAGCTTTCCAGACTCTATGATAAATAATCCTGGAAGCTGGCTTCCTTGCATTAATCAAGGTAGATATGACAGGACCTGAGAGCCCACGACTCTTCAGAACGTGGGTCTCAATAGCCAAACCGTCAAATTTAGCGTTTGTAAGGCAGGATGGAACACTGGACCTTGAGATAACAGGTCTGGGCGTACTGGTAGGGTCCACGGGGGACCTACCGTCATCCTTACTATTTCTGCATACCAAGTCCTTCTGGGCCAAGCGGGGGCCACCAGAAGTACCGACTTCCTTTCCTGCCTGATCCTGCGAAGGAGTCGTGGTAATAGCAGAATAGGCGGGAATGCGTAAATCAGCGAGAACCGATGCCACGGAATCACCAACGCATCCGTCCCGCATGCAAGAGGATCTTTTGTCCTTGCCACAAATCTGTCTATCTTTTTGTTGAATCGGGATGCAAAAAGATCTACATCTGGAACCCCCCATTTTTGGCATATGGCCCAAAAGACGTCGGGATGCAGAGACCATTCCCCTGGAAGTAACTGCTGGCGACTTAGATAGTCCGCCTGCCAATTCTCTATTCCCGGGATGAAAACTGCCGATATGCATGGCACATGCATCTCTGCCCAGACTAAGATCTGGTTCACCTCCTTTTGAGCAGCTCGGCTCCGGGTGCCTCCCTGATGATTGACATAAGCCACTGCTGTGGCATTGTCGGACTGGATCCTGACCGGACAACCCTGTAGCCTGATAGTCCAGGCTTTTAGAGCTAGATGTATCGACCGGATCTCCAGAATGTTGATGGGTAAGGTCCTCTCCGTCTTGGACCATACCCCTTGGACCGCAGCCTGTTCCAGAACTGCTCCCCAACCTGACAGGCTGGCATCTGTTGTTACCACCGTCCAGGTAACCGGTAGAAAGGATTTCCCCTTCTGCAGGTTTTCGGGTATTAGCCACCATTTGAGGCTCTGACGCACCGCATGCGACAGGTGCATCGGAAAGTCTAATGCCTGAACTTTCTTGTTCCAGGTCGACAGAATACTGTGTTGCAGCATTCTTGAGTGAAACTGAGCATAGGGAACTGCTTCGAATGAAGACACCATCTTCCCTAGTAGCCTCATACAAAGGCGGACTGAGGGACCCTTCTTGGTCCTGACTGCCAGAATCAGCTCTCTTAAAGCAGCGATTTTTGCCTGGGGTAGAAATATTTTCTCCTGGCTTGTATCTATAATCAGACCTAAATACTCCAGTCTTCTTACTGGTTTTAGGAAAGACTTTTCTAAGTTGAGGATCCAACTCAGGTGTTCTAGATACCTGACTGTGGTCCTCAAGTTTCCATTCAAAGAGGCTACCGACCGGTCTATCAAGAGCAGGTCGTCTAGGTATGCTATGACAGCTATACCCTGAGCCCTTAATCTGGCCAGAGGAGGAGCCAAGATCTTTGTGAACACTCGAGGTGCAGTGGCTATCCCGAAAGGCAGAGCCACAAACTGGAAATGGCGCCCTCCTACCTCGAAGCGCAGAAACTTCTGATGAGCAGGAAAAATGGGCACATGCAGATATGCATCTCTGATGTCTATTGATGCCAGAAATTCTCCTCTCTGCAGGGTGGGAACTACTGTTCGAATTGATTCCATGCGGAAGGATTGAATCCTTAGGAATCGGTTCAGATCCCTTAAGTCCAGAATGGGCCTGACATCCCCATTTGGCTTTTGGACTGTAAAAAGGTTGGAATAGAAGCCCAATCCCTGGTCCTTTGCGGGAACTATAATAATGACCTCCTGTGACAAAAGTCGCTCTAACGCTAGAAGGAGCGACTGCTTCTTCTCTGGGTCTCTGGGAACACTTGATCTGAGGAACCGAGGAGAAGGGAATTCCTGAAACTCCAGCTTGTACCCTAAGGTTACCGTGGAGATTACCCATCTGTCCTGGAAGTCCTCCTGCCAGAGCTCTGAGAACTGTCGCAGTCTTCCCCCCACTCGAGTGAGCGGGGGCGCCCCCTCATGCAGAGGTCTTAGTGTTTTGCCTACTAGGCTTCTTTCCCCAGGACTTCTTTTGTCCCTGGGGTTGACTCTTGTCTCTGGACCCCGATGGAGGCGGCCGTCGAGACTGCCTGGAGGCTGAAGCCCCCGGCGCTGGGGAAAGAGTCCGTTTGAAAGAGGGACGCTTACTCTTCTTCTTGACAGGTAAGAGAGTGCTTTTCCCACAAGAGATTCTCTTGATATAGTTATCCAAGTCCTCTCCAAACAACCTTGCACCACGAAATGGAAACCCAGCCAGTAGCTTCTTACATGGTGCTTCGGCTGACCAATTTTTCAACCATAGGATTCTACGTATATGCACCAACCCGTGAAAGACGGGAGGTTTGCACGATAGAATCTTTAATGGCGTCAACCACAAAGCATAAGGCCGCTGGAAGGTTAGCAAACCCCTGGGCCTGCTGTTCAGGTAATACGTTGATGACCTGCTTAACATGGTCTCTTAAGTATTGACAGACTCCAATCGCTGCTACTGCAGGTTGGGCCACTGATCCTGCTAAGGAGAAAACATCCTTCAATAGGGATTCCATCCTTTTATCTACAGCAGGGGTCTCAAACTGGCGGCCCTCCAGCTGTTGCAAAACTACAAGTCCCATGAGGCATTGCAACGCTGACAATTACAAGCATGACTCCCAAAGGCAGAGGCATGATGGGACTTGTAGTTTTGCAACAGCTGGAGGGCCGCCAGTTTGAGACCCCTGATCTACAGGATCCCTGAGCATTGTCTACAGGACAAGTCAGGCTATTATTTACGGAGGAAATGGCGGCATCAATAGCCGGTATTCCCCACATTTTAATAAACTTTTCTTCCATCGGATAAAGTGTTGAAAACTTTCTCGGCGGAAAAAAACGTTTGTCTGGGTGATCCCACTCAGAATAAATGAGCTTTTCAAGTAAAGTATGAACAGGAAAAGCATGTGCTGCTTGGAAAGGTTTCAGTGACCCCAAAACAGAAGAGGATTCTTTAGCAGTTTCAGGTATGGGCAACTTAAATGTGGAGCGGACCAATCCAGTGAGGATCTGCACTAAGACTTTCTCCTCTTGGAAAGTCGCAGAGGGTCCCTCTCCACCTGAATCCTCCGAAGAGGAATCATCCGTCCCCATCCTGAACCTCTGAAAGGGATTCATCTCCTTTATCCCAGAGCTCCTCTGTCTGAGGGTCTTGGGGAACAGAGGAAAGCCTAGTGCGTTTTCTTCCACTGAGTGAAGACGTAATCACGGCCATTAATCTTTCCTCTAGACCATTAATGGTTGAGGAAAAAACCTCTTGTGTAATATATACAGGGGCTGAAGTGCCAGAAGCAGGTGTAGCCCCTGACCCCAACAAGATCTGCCTGAACGGCTATCTTCAGAGATGGTGGCCATTAGGCCGCAGAGCCCGGGTGGTATAACCACTTTCTAGACCCCTGTGGCCCCTCTCTAGCCTGGGGGGAACATTCAAACATGAGAAATCCCCCTTTCCATCTTACCTGTTTGCAGCCTGCTTGAGACGCTGGGACATAATCAGCGATGAAAACACCTGAGACAGACAGTCAGCATGTGTAGGTTTGTGCTCTTGGCAGCCCCTGGTGGTCACAATAGGCATAGCATGCATTTACCTTAAAGGAGAAAAGCCACTAGAACTCAAAAATTCTGTGGAATCTCCTCTTACCTTATCCAGCCGCAGGGTGCTGTTTACACAGACCCAATCTTCACCTCTCACAGTGGGCTCCGTTTGAAAAAACCGTCAGAGACTGGGCCCCCATCAGTAGGGGGATCCAACAGTTCTGGGACCGTAAAGGACCTCGCCAGAAATTAGGAAGTTTAAAGCCATTTTCTGATCTGCGGGGTCCAGCTCTCTAAAAAGAGAAGCATTACGGGTAAAACCTTGTTTCTTCGGACACGAGGCCCGGGTACCATTCAATTCGGCCATGAAGACACTTTGAATGGATCCGGTTCGCCTGGCTTGCCCCAGTATAGGATCTTAGGATATTCCCTTTGGAGCTCAGCACAGGACATCTTTACACGTCCATCACCTAAGACACTGGCGTAAAAACTGAGGTATCCCTGCAAGGGGGAGGGATTATATAGGGGGTTGAACTTCCTGATAGGGTGTGCCAGTGTCCAATCACCAGTGATACCTATATAACCCATCAGTAATTACTGTGGCTCTGTGTCCCGTGATGTTCGAGAAAGAAAAACAATCAGCACAGACCCCCCCGTCAGGAGAGCAGCCGATCGGCTCTCCTAGCGTCTGTCAGACACGAGTGAGGAAAAGCCGATCAACGGCTCTACCTGTTTACATCGTGATCAGCCGTGATTGGACACGGCTGATCACGTGGTAAAGAGCCTCCATCAGAGGCTCTTTACCGAGATTGGTGTAGCGGTGTGTCTGACTGACACACTGCACCACTAATCGCCGTGGTGCGCGCCCCCCAGGGGCACGTGAGAGAGGTCGTTCTGGGAGGATGTCATATGACGCCCGCCCAGAACGAGAGCTGCGCCGCCTGGCCATCATTTGACGGCCAGCAGGCGCGAGGCGGTTAATGTAAAAAGAATATTTATAAGCTGTGGGCACTGTGGGGGGGGGGGGGGGGGGGGTGGATGAACTATTTTCATATTACTGTGTTTAGTAACACTTTAACACCAACAAACTATAAAACAAGGCACATAACATCTCCACAAAATTCTCAAATACAACAATCAAACTGCAACAAATACAAGAATTGGTTATTGAAGAAGGACCCTTACTGATTTTATTGTAATGCCTGGAAAGAATCCATTGATAACAAGGTGGAGAGAATCCTGTAGCATGGATGTTCTAAACTTCTCTATAAGGTTCCTCTTGGAGCCCAAACCAAAAAGGATGATATTGAAACCAAGGCTGAAAAGGAAACACAAATAACTCACTTAATAAAAAAGATAAACCTGCTTCCATTAAAGACCAAAAGGCTTATAACTACAGCATGATTTCTTGGGATTCCTAAATCAATGTCTAGAAGTGTGAGCATCCCTACCCACACCTGTGTCTGTTGAGAATACAAACCCACGGTACCATGTGCTGAAATGTGCTTCTACAATTGCATGGGCACACAGTGCCTATATACTTCCTGTGACTGGGCTTTTACTAACAGATTAACTTTCATTTTACAGTGATCAATTGGATAAGCTATATTGCAAAATAAATAATAATAAAAAAAACCCCTCATGTCACTGTGCCCTTTACATTCAGGGTCATACCCCACTTGTTTCATGTCAGACAGAAATGGACAGCCACACGATGAACAAGGCGGTCATAACCAAGTGGGAGAAAAAAAAAAAAAAAAAAAAAAAAACACTCCACAGGTCACAAAGATACAAAAAGTACCCCTGGTCATGAATATGGGTATGCATACTTGAGAACTTACTGCAGCTGTAACATCCACTTGTAGAATAGTTCTTCATATTTTTTGTTCAGGTAGCAGAGATCAGCAGCAAAGGTAGATGGGGTCTGGTCCAAAAGTTTACGTAATGTTTCCTGCAGATATTAAAATTAGGATAACTGTGTGGCTAAAAAATGTTTAAAGTTATATTAAAGGCAGATTTTCTTTTCAAATAATAAAAATGTTATACTTACCTGCTCTGTGCAGAAGTTTTGCACAGAGCAGGCCCAATCCTCCTCTTCTCGGGTCCCCCGTCAGCACTGCTGGCCCTTCCCTCCTGCCAAGTGCCCCCATAGCAAGCAGCTTGCTAGGGAGGTACCCGAGCCGCTGCTCTGTGTCCATTCACACACGAAGTGTAACTTGGCCCCAACCCCCACTCTCTCCTCATTGGCTCACTGGCTGTGATTGACAGTAGTGGGAACGAATGGCTCCCGCTGCTGTCTCAGCCAATCAGGAGGCAGAGACCCAGGAGAGTCACTGCTCTCATGCACATTGCTGGATTGAGATGGGACTTGGGTATTACGGGGGCTGCTGCACACAGGTTTTTTTTTACCTTCATTATTAGTATTATACATGATGTATATAGCGCCCATAGTTTACGCAGTGCTTTACAATGTAGAGGGGGAATAGCACAATTACAGTACAGAAGGGACAGGAGGGCCCTGCTCATAGAGCTTACATTGATGGGGGTGGCTCAGGGACAGTTGTAAGGTGGGTGTGGGATAGGCTTCCCTGAATAAGGGAGTTTTCATGCAAGTAAAAAGGAGGATACCATGATTTCCAGGAATCTTCCAGGACGGCTCATAGGGGAGTGGCTCTGCCCACATAAAACATAAACACAAGGCTCGCATTCAAATAAAAAAAAGCCCCAGATACCCGTCGGGCTCGGTGATACAAAGAAAAAAAACTCAAGGGAACTTTAAACTGCAAAAAATATCAGATACTATATAAAAATGAAACACTTCGGGTAGGAATACCTTGCTATCCTAGAAGATTCCTGGAAATGACGTTACCAGGTAACTAGCTTGGTTTTCCCCAATCATCAAGGACAAAATATAACAGGAGAAATGAGAAACCAAACCTTATTACAGTTGGGCCACTGCTTGCAGGACTGTTCTGCCAATTGCCTGATCCTGGCTGGAGATCAGGTCTACTCTGTAGTGCTTGAGAAAAAGTATTGAAATTCATCCAAGTAGCTGCCCTGCAAATCTGCTCTTTTTCCCCTGCTTTTTCTGCCCAGCAGATGGGTAGGGCTCTTTCAGAGTGTGTACTAATTCCCATCTGGAATAAGTACTTTTTGAGAACTATTGTATAGGACAATGGGTAGCTACTTTAGGCAGAAACCATTGCTCTACTTTAATAATTTTGTCTTGAAATACTGAAAAGAAAGAAGATACAATGGACAAGGCCTGCATCTCACTTACTCTACTGGTGGAGGTTAGGGCCACTAACAAAACATTTTAGAGTAATGGGCAGGGGCTGATGTGAATGTACAATACAGATGTGAAGCTCTGCCTCTCTAATGAAGTACCTGTAATAAATAAAGTTTCTGTCTGAATGTGATTAATGGCCTCAAAAAGAGGTTGCTGAAGTGCTTTAACCACTTGGGTATCAATGTACATTTTTCAACGGTGGATCATTGGCCCTTTTTTGGCTACCCAGTGCCATCAGACAGCTGGGAACACAGAGAAACAGCGATCACATGATACTATTTACAGTGCTGATCCCTTCCCTTCCAGTTACAACTAGGGAAGGAGAAAGAAGTACTCATGAATTAGCACAGAATGAACAGATTGGATTAATTCATTCTGTTGCAGTGTCACAGGGATCTTTTTAACCCTTTTGCTACCCACTCCCTCCTCGCCATCATATACCATACCCAATACTGTCCCCATGTAGCTGTACATTAACCCCTCACTACCCTTATCCTGCCCATCTGGACATTAACCCCTTCACGTACATCCTGCCCCACTGTATGTGACCAGTATGTTAAGCCCCTTCAATTCCTCGGTGTATGAACTGTACATTTAATGTATCTAGTGCCCCATTCTCAAGCTCCGTGTTTAACCCCCTCAGTGCCAGCACATCTTCATTTCCAAAAGAATGTGGCAAAAAATGAGACCTGAAAACTAAAAAATAGCCTGGTAATGAAGAGGTATTATAGGCTGATACGCAAGTGTTTAAGGACCACTTCTAAATCCCACCATGGAAATAATTTAATGGTAGGATCTTCAGCTAGTCTTAAATCTAAGGAAGAAAGGGCAGCTACATGCATTTTTTTGTATTTATGGTGTATTCTGCTCCTTCCTGTAGAAATTCTAGGACATAGACCAATATGCTATGAGGATCCTCATTATTCATAGACAGCTATAAATTGAATGTTCACAGAATTTCACATAGATGGCATTTGTGACTTTATGCTTGACAGAATAGGGTCAATCACTTTCTCTGACAGATGTTGTGCCTTCAAAGTTTCTGTTTAGGCACCAAGCTGTCAGCCTCATTTAAATGAACTTTGGGTGCAGTATTGGTCTTTGATTAAATTGGGTATATTGGGCAGAACCCAAAAGGGGGATTCTTGTTTAATCTCTGGAGACTGCTGAACCATGTCCTCCGTGGTCAGAAGGGGGCGATTAATATTACTTTGGCACTGCCTGTTTGCAATTTCTAAATAGCTTTGGAAAAAAAGAATAAAATTGAAGAAAGAGGGGAAGGGCGTACAAGCCAACTGGATGCCATTGTTCTTTTGCTAGAGAGCAGAAATTCTCTAGTCATTTTGGAGTTTGTTTTGAATTTAAACAGGTCTATGTTTGGTTTCCCCCACTTTGTCACTATCTTTTGAAAAATGTGGTGATTCAATAGCCATTCTGGTTGTTTCAGTTTTTTCTGCTTAGGCAATCCACAAAGCAATTCAATGTCCCTCTTAGGTGTACTGCAAAAAGAGAATGAAAAGATCTTCTGTGAACAGCAGAATGTCCTCTGTGATAGAGATTAGAAGAGCTGCTTTTACCATTCTTAAAGGGCCAGCTTTTGCAGGAGTCTTGATTTTTGTACCTTCTTTCTAGTTTGAAACCTTATCTGGTTTTATTTTCTTCCTTTTTGGGAAAGTTCTTTTTCTTATCTGCTGACCTGTCTAACACAGTTTCTAGCTCGCTACACCATTAAAAAGGTATGCCGCATAACGTTCATTAAATGTTAATTCCCATGTTCAAGTTTTCAGCCATAAGGCCTGCATTGCTGAACTTTCAAGTGATGAAGCCTTCCCCATTATCCAGAAAAGGAGCACACAGGGTACACATTGATCCTAGGCTAACCTGCATGAGATCCACAATCACTGATGGTACCTGGGTGCCAGCTCGGTCCAGAACCGCAATGAATAAAGCTACAAGATAGAAGTACTCCTAAGTACAAATACCAGCTTCTTTATGGATTAAATCCATACAGATAAAAAGACAAAAACACAGCTCCAGGACAGACATTTCACACATCAGTGCTTTGTTTGTACTTCAAAAGGGCCACTACTTCTTCCCTTTTCCCCATTATCCGCATCAATTCCTCAGAAGCATCTAAGATGAACAGTATTTCACTTCCTTGGACAAGGCTCAATAAATTCCAATATCTGCTCCCTTGATGTTCCTTACCCCAGATGGGTTTTTCAGCCGATCTAACCAAATGGTCTATAAAGTGTGCACAACGCATATGGAATCTTGGAGTTCCCATGCTTTTTTTCAGAAGGGATTCTGCCTGTTTGTCCATGGGGTCTTTAGGGACTCCCATTTACGCAAATGAAAGATTGAACTTTAGAAACCTGTGACAAGGACAAATCACGTTTAGGACATTTAACCCATAATTCAAAATCCCTCTTCAGAAAACGGTAAAAGACTAGACTGGAAACTTTCCTGCAACCTTTTGAACATTTAATGTGGATGAATAGATTCAGGGTAGTTTGCACATTCCTAAAATGTCAAGAACTACTTTAAAGAGTCGTTTTGTTTCCTCAGAAGGTAAACAGTATTATTGTGGTTACCCTACTGGCATTTCATCTGTAGGAGATACTATCTCACTCAGCTTTACTAGTAGAATCGTATCTTGTGAAGCCTGTTATAATGCTACATTCAAAGCTGCCAGAAAGGAAGGAGGAATAGACTGACTTAGCAGACAAAGGTCAACTGGCTACAGAAATGTTGTTAGGACATATCAAAAAAGGTACATGTCTGCAAAACATGTAAAATGAGGGCATCCTGGTGCTTGGCAAATAAAAATAAAAAATCTGTCACCTCAGTCCGTGCTTAATACAAGGGGTAGTCGTAGTGAGGTGGACCAAAATAGGTCCACTAAAACCCAATGGATAGTTGCCTTTCCCATTGGGATACATGAAACCTTGGGGAAAACAATTAAAAAATGTATACTTCTAAAAGAGTTTAGGAGTTTATCGCAAAAAAAGAATATCTCCTGCCCACCTGTCTTTAGGCATTCAGGTTCACTGTCCAGGAGCAACTGCTTAGACTGGGTGTACCTTCCAACTAGCATGATCACAAAACAAAAAAATAAATAAAAATATGACTTGTAAAGATGGCTGGAGAAAATGCTAGTTACATGGCTGTCTTATTTAAATATTCCCTTAAACAAACAAGGCAGTCAGGAGCCTTGTAGTAGAAATCATTACCATTTATAGATCTTCAATCTCCAACAGAAAAACATCTATCGGGGAGAGAGTATCTTACAAAGCTAAACTGGGAACTCACTTTCTGTATAGCGTAAAAGGATAGAAGTATGCTGAGAGGGAGTCTTCAAGTTAGCAATAGTAGTCCACATTTCTCTCATGACGAGTGGATTTAAAAGGAGCAATATGGGTGAGAAGTATATCCATAAAGCTTTGCCTGTACTTTTTTTTAAGAAAGCAGATGCGCACACGATGGTACACCATCACACCCTGGACTGGACAAAGATCTAAAGCAGGCTACAGAAGCACATACTGCCTTGTCTCCACAGAGACAATGTGCCATCCATTTTTACCCTTTTAAATAATTAACCTGAGTACTCCTCTTAAAATCGCATCTGGAGGCGTGGTTTGGCGCATGGAGAGGACGGACGCCTGACAGCTCGGCTCCCGCTTCCATCCTACAAACGGCACACAGCACTGCGGACGGAGTTCCCATCGGCCTCCCCTATGAGCAGGAGAGGCTGCAGCAATACCCCCCGCACCTCAGGGAACCAGAAATCCGAGGAAATAGGCAGTTATTTCCCCGCGAGGGGCCCGGACAGCAAGACCACGCCGGCTTCCAAGATGGAGGCGACCCGCTCGGAGGCAGCACACACTGCTTCCAAGGTACAGGCCGTGCACTCCCCTCACGCCCCCTTGTCCTCAGAACCAGAACCCCATCACCCAAGGAGCCCCCCCTCACTCCAGAAGCCCCTCTCCTCTTCACCACAGCCAGGGGGAAAGCTGGGACATGGAGGCCTAGATTAAGGCCCTCCCCACAAAGCAGGACATTATATCCTACATTAGCAGGCTGGAGAGATCATACAGGAGGGAGATCAGTGATCTCCGTAAAGACATAGGCTACCGCATAGAAGATATGGAGACCACTGTAGAGGAATCAGCCTCCAGAATCTCAGAGCATGAGCACATTTTGCAAGAACAGACTCACCTAAGCCAACAACTGTTTTATGGTCTGGACAACCATGAGAACAGAAGCCATCGCAAGAATATCCATATCCGCGGATTGCCAGAATCAGTGGAAAACAAAGATTTAGCAATGGCGGCCGCCACTATGTTTAACCAGTTTCTGAATAAGCCCAAAGAGACACTACTTGAAATAGACAGGAACCACAGATCACTGGGACCCCGCAACCCTAATCCAGCTTACCCCAGAGATGTCATTTGCCGCATACATTTTTTCATTGTGAAATCTGACATCATGCAGGCAGCTCGTTCCCAGGAATCCATTTTGTTCAACGACACCCGTCATGCTCCTGACAGATCTATCGAGACAGACCCTGCTTATGCAGAAAGCCCAGAAACGAGTAACAGATGCCTTACAAGCAGATCAAAAACAGGTGGGGGTTCCCATTCCAACTTTCTGCATCCCAAAATGGCAAATCAGCTATCTTTCGTACCCTGGGGGACCTGGCTAACTTCTTGGGTACTTTTGAACTCCCACAAATCCAGGTTCCAGATTGGCCCCTCAGATCAGCAACTCCAGGCCTACCTCTCTCTCCTCTGGATGGGAAAAGCATTCCAAAAAGAAACGCTCTTGATCCCGCACTTCCATATCCCCTGCAGGATGAAACGCCATCCCCCCACCGGCCGGTGGGAATTTTGTCTTCTCAACTCATCTGTGACTTGAGATTTCTTTATTTTTTCCCCCCCCTCTTTGACCCGGGTCCCCGGGAGAGGCGAGTGACCCCCACAGTGGGTCATTCCCCCCAGAAGAGGGGAAGAGATGGTCGTGACGGCTTTTACGGCTGTCCTCAGGGTTACGTTTTAAATGTTTTGCACAAGTTATAAGTTACTTGCCTTACATATCTGTTATCATATGCACTGTTGTAACTTAGATATTAGGTGACCCTGTGAATTCCACCTCTTGCTCAATTAATAATATAGTTTGCTCAAGGTGCTGTTTGAAATGTTTTAATATATTTAGATACATAGGATGGGGACGGAGTACCCCTGGTCAGACCAAACGCGTTCCCCACAATAGGGCTGGGGAAAAAAATCGATTTAAATCTTGAATCGAGTTGAGAGGTCAAATCTATTCAAAATTTAAGCAAAATTGATTTTTTTTTTTCACTGCGCCGGTCCCGAGGAACTGCGGGCAGTTTTTAGGCGAGGCCACGGCTTCGGCCTAGTCCGCCAGACCGGACGCCGTGGACTAGGCCGAAGCCGTGGCCTCGCCTAAAAACTCCTGCCTGCAGCTCCCCAGGACCGGCGCGGTGTCCACAAAAAAAAACAAAAAAAAAAAAAAAAAAAAACTTGATTCGATTCAAATCGTGAATCGGAGGTTTTGTTTTTTTTTTTTTGTTTTTTTTTTTAGGAAAAATCGCAGATTTTTAAAAAAAAAAAAAAAAATCTCCCAGCCCTACCCCATAATAGGGTTAGCAGAGTCTTTACTGCTTCTGTATCTGAAATTCATTTTAGTTTTACTCAGTAGTGCCTATTACCTTTACCACAAAATGGACACTAGAGGGAGCAGTCCCCTCATAGATGGCAACATGCTCAGTCATATGCAATACACCAAACTAATGTACTGCCCCCTAAGGCCTCTTTCACATGAACGATCCGTTCAGGTCCGCCTGTCAGTTTTCTAGGCGGACCTGAACGGACCCTCCATAGACCTCTATGGAGTGTAGGATGTCAGCGGTGACATGTCTGCTGACATCCGACCCGCTCCGATCCGAAAAAGTGTAACAGAGGAAAAACCTACTTTTCCATCCGTTTTCAGATCGGATCGGGTGACGACCGACTCTACGGTCCATCATCATCCGAGCCCCCATAGGGGAGAGCAGCACTCTGACAGGTCCGTCGCTGCACACTGTGTGTGATCCACGGAGCGATCCCTGCTGAGCAAGCGGATCATCACGGATCCGTCCCGTGTGAAAGGACCCTAATACACCTTTCCCAACTCTACTTTGCACTCAACCTGCACACAGCTCTACAATACCAATTACCGTTCCAGTGCAATCATCCTTTCCTCATTTCTTTTCCTACCTTCCCTCTTCTCCCCCTCTCATCTCAGCTTCACATTCTAACATTAGGCCTTTTCACTTCAGGACTCATAGTTATTCAGTACATTACTCCACGATTCCCACATCATGGCGTCCGATTTAGAGTTTAAGATATACTCGCTAAATTGTCGAGGATTTAATACACCTGAAAAACGCAGACAGATACTACATCACTTCCACAAAGCCAAAAACGCAGATACTATTATTACAGGAAACGCATTTTCGCTCGGACACATTCCCATCACTACCAGACAAACACTTTACAACATGGTTACATAGCACTAATCCCACATGTAGAACGAAAGGGGTTTCAGTGGCCTTCCACAGCTCCTTTACCCCAGAAGTGCTCGATACTGACATAGATCCGAAGGGCAGATTCGAAGACATAGAGCCGAAGGGCAGATTCGAAGACATAGAGCCGAAGGACACCACGAAAACCCTACACCTCATATCATATGCCAAACACCACAACATCCCCACCTGCTTACTAGCATGTGACGCCGAGAAAGCATTCGATATAGAGTAAGCTGGCCCTTCTTACAGGCATTCCTACATCAAATAGGCCTAGGTCCACGGCTATTGACCAAAATAAGGTTACTATATTCCAATCCCTCCGCAAATGTAGCTGCCAATGGTGAGTGTTCGGAGGCCTTCAGCATAAGAAATGGTACAAGACAGGGATGCCTGTTATTGTTTGCGCTCACTGTCGAACATCTGGCCCAAGCCATTCACAGTAATGACTCTATTCACGGTATCCCCACACCTCAGACCCCCACAAGTTATCGCTTTATGCAGATGATTTGCTTCTCTATGTCACTCAGCCGCAAGTTAGCGTTCCTGCCATTCTACTGGAGCTTGACCGCTTCGGAGCGCATAGCAACTTCAAATTAAACATTGCCAAAACAGAAGCCCTGAATATCTCTTACACCGAAAGACGTAGCCCTTATTTCAGGGAAAATTTCCTTTCCACTGGCAACCACGCTCGGTTAAGTATTTGGGGACAGAGATCCCTAAAGACCTACAGGACATATATGCCTTGAATTACAGTCCACTGTTGACCAAAACTCGACGTTCACTAGAATCCTGGCATCATCTCAAGCTTACATGGTGGGGGCGAATGAAAGTCCTTAAAATGGACAATTCTCCCTAAATTGCTCTATTTATTTCAAACACTACCCATACTTCTACCCAGCGCATTCTTCCTCTCGCTTCGCTCCCTAGCGGTCAAGTTCATATGGCAACACCACTCTTCCAGACTTAAGCATAAATTATGTACCCCTAAAATTCGAGGAGGCATTGGCCTTCCGGACTTTCAACTGTACCATACCTCTGCCATAATCTCGAGACTCCTTGAATGGTTTCCGAGACCCTTAAGCACTTCAGCCCCGGAAGGATTTACCCCCTTCCTGACCAGAGCACTTTTTACAATTTGGCACTGCGTCGCTTTAACTTCTAATTGCGCGGTCATGCAATGCTGTACCCAAACGAAATTTGCGTCCTTTTCTTCCCACAAATAGAGCTTTCTTTTGATGGTATTTGATCACCTCTGCCGTTTTTATTTTTTGTGCTATACACGGAAAAAGACCGAAAATTTTGAAAAAAAATGATATTTTCTACTTTTTGTTCTAAAAATCCAATAAACTCAATTTTAGTCATACATTTAGGCCAAAATGTATTCGGCCACATGTTTTTGGTAAAAAAAATGTCAATAAGTGTATATTTATTGGTTTGCGCAAAAGTTATAGCGCCTACAAACTAGGGTGCATTTTCTGGAATTTACACAGCCTTTAATTTATGACTGCCTATGTCGTTTCTTGAGGTGCTAAAATGGCAGGGCAGTACAAAACCCCCACAAATGACCCCATTTTGGAAAGTAGACACCCCAAGGAAATTGCTGAGAGGCATGTTGAGTCCATTGAATATTCATTTTTTTTGTCCCAAGTGATTGAATAATGACAAAAAAAAAAAAAAATTACAAAAAGTTGTCACTAAATGATATATTGCTCACACAGGCCATGGGCATATGTGGAATTGCACCCCAAAATACATTTAGCTGCTTCTCCTGAGTATGGGGATACCACATGTGTGGGACTTTTTGGGAGCCTAGCCGCGTACGGGGCCCCGAAAACCAATCACTGCCTTCAGGATTTCTAAGGGCGTACATTTTTGATTTTACTCCTCACTACCTATCACAGTTTTGAAGGCCATAAAATGCCCAGATGGCATTAAACCCCCCCAAATGACCCCATTTTGGAAAGTAGACACCCCAAGCCATTTGCTTTGAGGCATGTTGAGTCCATGGAATGTTTTATATTTTGACACAAGTTGCGGGAAAGTGACAAATTTTTTATTTGCACAAAGTTGTCACTAAATGATATATTGCTCACACAGGCCATGGGCATATGTGGAATTGCACCCCAAAATACATTTAGCTGCTTCTCCTGAGTATGGGGATACCACACATGTGTGGGACTTTTTGGGAGCCTAGCTGCGTACGGGGCCCCGAAAACCAATCACTGCCTTCAGGATTTCTAAGGGTGTAAATTTTTGATTTCACTCTTCACTGCCTATCACAGTTTCGGAGGCCATGGAATGCCCAGGTGGCACAAACCCCCCCAAATGACCCCATTTTGGAAAGTAGACACCCCAAGCTATTTGCCGAGAGGCATGGTGAGTATTTTGCAGCTCTCATTTGTTTTTGAAAATAAAGAAAGACAAAAAAAAATTTTTTTTTTCTTTTTTCAAAACTTTGTGGCAAAAAGTGAGGTCTGCAAAATACTCACTATATCTCTCAGCAAATAGCTTGGGATGTCTACTTTCCAAAATTGGGTCATTTGGGGGGGTTTTGTGCCACCTGGGCATTCCATGGCCTCAGAAACTGATAGGCAGTGAAGAGTGAAATCAAAAATTTACAGCCTTAGAAAGCCTGAAGGCGGTGCCTGGTTTTCGGGGTCCCTACGCGGCTAGGCTCCCAAAAAAAGTCTCACACATGTGGTATCCCCGTACTCAGGAGAAGCAACAGAATGTATTTTGGGGTGTATTTTCACATATTCCCATGGCATGTTTGAGCAATATATCATTTAGTGACAACTTTGTGCAAAAAAAAAAAAAAAAAAAATTGTCTTTCCCGCAACTTGTGTCACAATATAAAATATTCCATGGACAGAGGTGCATGGGCGGAGCCTAGCGGAGCAGACATGCATTGTTAGAGCTCTGCACCGCTGAGGAGAGAAGAGAAGGACAAAGCGGAGCCTGCAGGCTCAAAAAAGGTATCCATTTGAACCTTTTTGCCCCAGGGAACAAACTGTGAAAGTTTGGGCAGGAAATATGGTACTGGGAGGAAGCCGTGGCAGAAATAAAAATCACCTCACAAAGAGCTCACAGGCACTCACTGCAACTAAAGCAGCTCCAGTCACCTCACCATATACAGCATCAGGGCGCTCTCACAGACAGAAAATGTCACAGCAAGACTCTCCATTTGAGTCAGATACAGAACAAATCCTCTTACAAACTTCTCCACAAGCCTCCTCGGCATCCCCAGTAATATTATTACAATTTGAAAAGATGCTTCATAAGGCTTTAAAACAAACCTCAGACCAAATAACAAACAGTCTAACCAAAGAAATAAGAGAGCTGGGAAACCGCACCGCAGCCTTAGAAATAAAAATGGATGAAATTGAAATTACAACCCAAGAAAATATAACAGAATTGGAACAATTAAAAGAAGAGAATTTAATACTTCAAACTAAGCTCGAAGATTACGAAAATAGAGCCAGACGTTCAAACTTGCGCATAAGGGGAATACCTGAAACTGTGACAGACCTGCAATCTACTATTACTGCTCTATTACAAGAACTAAAGCCAGATATCCCTATTGAACGTTTAGAACTGGACAGAGTACACAGAGCCCTCACAGCCAAAAAGAAAGATGGACCCCCACGTGATATAATCACAAAATGTCATTATTACAGAACGAAAGAACAAATACGAATTGCTGCAAGAGAAAAAAAAGGAACTTAATTTTCAAGGACACAATTATCAAATTTTTGCTGACCTATCCCAACTTACTATTACTAAAAGACGATCCATGAAACCCCAACTAATGGAACTGCAACGCCACAACATTATGTATCAATGGGGCTACCCCTTTTCAGTCAGATTTAACTACCAAGGTACAATTTACAGAAGCAGATCAGCAGATGAACTACAACAAACCCTTTTAAAATTAAATCTGACAGAACCCACAAGCAGCAACTCTCCCACACGCAAAAGAATGGCATCATCTTCACCTTCAGGCAGCACCCAGAACATTTCAGAAGAAAATGGGAATCATCATTCTCACAAAAGAGGCCGTTATGCCACATCATCCATGGACCAAGAATATTCAATGGACTGACATCCTAATTCCTGATATCTCTTCATTTATTATACTAAGAGATGGTTCTCTATAAAAAACCTGTATTTATAACTGAATGTAACTGCATTCTGATAGTCACACACTGTGTGGGATCATGTTACATTCCAGTTATATTTCTTATTACTTCTGATTCATGTAGCCTTAGAATATATAAGTGAAATAAGGAAATTCTTGTTCAGTTATATATTTTCAGGTAATAACAATAGATTTATTACTTTTTAGGACAAATATGTTCAATAATCCAGAAGAAATGGAAGCTTTTTCTTTCTTTTCTTAAAACAAATATATTATTACCTAACTAGTTCCTAGAAATATGTTTTTGTTTATTCTAATCTGAAGCAATACAACCTCAATTTTATGAGTTAACATATCTAAACAGTTAGACCCCTTTCACACTGGAGCGGTTTTCAGGCGGTATTGCGCTAAAAATACCGCCTGAAAACCGCCCCTAAACAGCCTCCGCTGTTTGTTCAGTGTGAAAGCCCGAGGGCTTTCACACTGAAGCGGTGCGCAGGCAGGGCGGTGAAAAAAGTCCTGCAAACCGCTTTTTTGGAGCGGGGGAAGGAGCGGTGTATTCACCGCTCCTTCCCCGCTCCTGCCCATTGAAATCAATGGGACAGCGCGGCTATACCGCGGCAATACCGCGGCTATAGCCGCGCTGTACGAGGGATTTTAACCCTTTTTCGGCCGCCAGCGGGGGGTAAAACCGCACCGCTAGCGGCCGAATACCGCTGCAAGAACGACGGTACAGCAGCGCTAAAAATAGCGCTGTTGTACCGCCGACGCCTCCACCGCCCCAGTGTGAAAGGGGCCTTACATATGAATAAAATATGTAATTGTTTACTCTAAAAGGGTTAAAATCCCAAAATAATTCAAACTATCTTCATCATTACCAAAGTTATTAACAGTACCTTTCTAACTGAATTATTTAGCCTAGGGCAAGACTAACCATATACAACCACCCTGAAATAAATAATTTCAACAAAAACTATATTCTGCACTCCAATTAATGAATCATCATTTTGATGTCTTTTGACATAGCACTTCTCTCCTGTAAGCGGAAGATCCGTGTACCCCCATTAGCCCTCCTCATTCTCCCAACCATATTATGTGGGAGTGTGACGAAGGCACTTATTCCCCTGAGAGAGATATTTATTCTCTTTCGCGGGTAAATTGTGATTACTTGCAAAAAATAATTTATACAATGTATCATCTAATCTCATATGTTTTTTGTTTACTCTTTACTCCAGAATTCACTGGTTTCTTTTCTATCTTTTCATCTCTTCAGTCCACACAGGTTGATCTGCGCAGTCAGCTCTGCATAACAAAAAGTAAGTCAAAACTATTTGATCTGTTGCCATGGCACCACTGAATATACTTTCCCTGAATGTTCAGGGAATAAATGTCCCTCAAAAAAGGACCAAAGCCTTCCGTACTTTCCATAAGAAGGCTCACATAGTATGCCTCCAAGAAACACACTTCACCAAAGATTCTACTCCAAAATATATTTCTCCTTTTTATCAACAAATTTACACGGCTTCTGCCTGTACCAAACAAAGGGGAACTCTAATTGCATTTCACCGATCCACACCATTCACCTTATCAGAAATTAAAGACCCAGAAGGTAGATACCTGATACTCATGGGTTATATAATGGATACAGCAATCACGGTGATTTCTTACTACGCTCCTAACAAACAACCTACACCATTCCTCTCACATATATTACAAGTGATTAATACACACAAAATAGGAACAGTGATAATGTGCGGGGATTCGAACCAGGTCTTCCTCCCATTTCTAGATAAATCACCTTTTACACCGTCCAAAATAACCTCTAGATTACCTTTTTCTCAACTTCTTTCCAAATACAATCTGGTAGATTCATGGAGAGAAAGTAACCCAATGAAAAAGAAATTCACTTATTTCTCGCACCCTCATCAAACCATCACCAGAATAGATCATATTTTTCTAACAATAGGAATGATACCAGAAATTATTGCATCAGATATAATTCCGATTCCGTGGTCTGACCATAATGCAGTATACACTACTATAGCCTCAGCCATACCAAAAGCGCATGACCCAACGTGGTACTTACCGGACATAATGCTCAAACACCCACTACATCAGATGGCCATTGAACAAGCTTTAAAGGAATACATATCAATTAATAATACAACAGACATTTCCCCAATAACACTGTGGGAAGCTCATAAGCCTGTCTTGCGTGGCACAATACAAAGACAAATGGCACTATTTAAACGGGAACGCAAAAATCTAGCAAAAAAACTAGAACTCAATTTTAATGCAGCCTACATATCATTCCAAGATAATCCATCTCAGAGTACAAAATCTCATCTGGAAAAATCTAGATTGGAATACGATCTATTTCTCACTGAGTCAGTTGATAAATCCCTCAAACGCTCCAAACACAATTTCTACATGAATACAAACAAACGAGGTACATATTTGGCTCGGGCATTAAATTCAACTAACAAATCTTTCAAACCAATACGTTTGAAATTATCAAAAAATGTTTACACTTGTAATCCAGTTAAAATAGTCCATAAATTTCACTCACATCTCGCAACTTTATACAAGACAAACAATGAATTTAATCCTACAGAGGCCGAATCCTTCTTCTCAAAAATAACCTTACCTGAGTTGTCTCAGAATCAAAAAAGCAGTTTGGATGAGCCTATAACTATAGATGAAGTTGCTAACGCCATAAAAGACTTAAAACTTAACAAAAGACCAGGCCCAGACGGCTACTCGGCTTTATACTATAAAAAATTCTCAGAAATACTCTCTCCCATTCTCACTGAAACTTTTAACAAACTTCTAGAAGGACATTCTTTTCGGCAAGAAACACTAATGGCAATTGTTTGTATGATCCCAAAACCCCTTTCTGATGATACTTCCTGTGTGAATTATCGGCCTATTTCTCTGTTAAACCTTGATATTAAATTATTAGCAAAAATAATAGGAAAAAGCCTCAATAGCATTATAGGAAAATTAATACATAGAGATCAAGTAGGCTTCATGCCAAATAGACAGACAGGCGATAATATACGCAGGGCAGTGTTATTGGCACATATTGCTAAAAAACGGAAAATCCCTTTATGTTTTCTATCTCTCGATATTAAGAGGGCATTTGACACAGTATCCTGGCAATATATGCAATATTCATTACAAAAATGGGGTTTTGGACCCCACTTTTTAACATGGATCAAAGCATTATATAATAAACCCAAAGCCTATATAAAATATGCTGGATACAAATCTGATGCCCTTAATATCGAAAGAGGTACCCGACAGGGTTGCCCATTATCTCCCTTATTATTTGCCCTTATACTCGAACCCATGGCCCAATACATCAGAACAAACCAAACTATAACTGGCATTGAAGTAGGAGGTATTACACACAAATTATGTATATTTGCAGACGATATATTACTTTTTCTATCATCACCACAGGTCTCTGGTCCTAACTTAATACCAGCTCTTGATGGATTTGCAGCCCTATCCGGCGTTATGATTAATCCTAAGAAATGCCTAGTGCTTAATATCTCGCTCACAAACATGGAATTGATCCCGGCTAGGGCTGCACTCCCATTCACATGGGCAGAAAAATCAATCCCATATCTTGGAATTCATTTAACAGCATCTCATTCTGACTTATTCTCAACCAATTATCCTCCTGTATTAAGACAGATCACAAATCTAATAAAACAATGGTCGCAACTTCCTTTATCCTGGATAGGGAAGATTAATGCAATCAAAATGACTATTCTACCCAAATTGCTTTATCTATTCAGAGTCCTCCCTATTCCAATTCCTTCCTATTTTTTGAGAATAGTACAAAAAAGAGCAACTTCGTTTATATGGGGCTCTTCTAAACCACGTATACCTATACACACACTACATCTTCCCAAAAATAAAGGAGGCCTGGGATACCCTAATTTTACTAACTACTACAGAGCAGCACATTTGGCCAGTCTGTCCAAATACCATGCAAAACAGGAAATCCCATTATGGGTATTTATAGAGGCTTCAGAAAATGACCCTCTATTAATATCAAACTTGTTATGGCTTGATCCTAAAGACCGCTTTAAAATTCATAATCCCATAACTAAACACTTCTTATCTCTCTGGGATAAACTAAAAACCAAATATCAGTTACAATCTCCACACAATCCTCTCCTTTCTTTTATCAGAAATCCGGCCTTTTACCCGGCATGGATCTACCCAAATTCTTTTAAAGCTTGGACAACATCAGGCATTCAGACACTAAATGACTTCATAGCATCTAAATCATTCCTTTCATTCCCATCGCTTAGAGAAAAATATGATCTACCAAACTCTGAGATATTTAGATATCTCCAAATCAAAAATTTCTATACACCATTCCTAAAGGGGGATACACCATTATCCATTTTTGAATCAATCTGTACAAAATATCCATTTGCTAAAGGTACAATTTCATCACTTTATAATCAATTATATGGAGTAGTAAATCTTAATAGACCCTCTTACGTTCAGAGGTGGGAGGAGGACCTGGGACGAACTTTAGAAGACACGGACTGGTCTAACATATGGCTCACATCCAAGTCATCTTCACCCAACATCTTAGCACTGGAGACAAATTATAAAGTCCTAACTCGCTGGTACCTTGTACCTGCTAGAGTGGCAAAATATTCACCTAATACCTCAGCTCTTTGTTTTCGAGGATGCCCAGAAATAGGCACACATTTACACATATGGTGGACGTGCCCAGTAATCCAAACCTTCTGGAAGGAAGTCTTCGTGATTGCATCTAAAATATTTAAAAAAATAATACAACCAGATCCATATATAACTTTACTTAATCTAAAACCGGAATGGTTAACACTCTCTCAATTCAAACTTATGATCCAACTAATAACGGCTGCAAAACAAACAGTGGCCAAGGCATGGATATCTCCTACATTGGTACTAGCAGAAACAATTCACAGAATGAATAATACAATGTCCCATGCTAAGATGGTAGCCATCGATCAAAATCAAATTCCAAAATTTGAAAAACTTTGGCATCCATGGATAAAACAGTTCCTGTCAAATTTCAATGACTCTGTCCTGTTGCCATGGTAACAGATTAAATGACTTACAGAGACACCCATTCTAAGGCTTCAAAGAGAACTAAAAAGAATAATAAACTGACGAGCGGGACAACCTTGTGGACCATACCTCTGCCTTTCTACCCTTTTTCTTCTCTTTCCTTTTCTCCACCTTACGATTAAAGCTCATTAGCAGAATTTATTTGACCTATATACACTCTACCTGTAATCAATATGTATAGTAGGTATAAATCATTTAAATACCTACAAAAGTAACTAAGGAAATGATATATATCTTTAATTTAGGTTTACGTGAACCCAAGGTTTAATATTTGAAATTTCATGATATTTACCTATATAAACCCTACTGTAAAACAATGAGCTTACTTTATAGATCCTTGTAAACTTACTTTATGTATCTTGGACTCGACATGACTCTCAGCAAATAGCTTGGGGTGTCTACTTTCCAAAATGGGGTCATTTGGGGGGGGTTTTGAACTGTCCTGGCATTTTATGCACAACATTTAGAAGCTTATGTCACACATCACCCACTCTTCTAACCACTTGAAGACAAAGCCCTTTCTGACACTTTTTGATTAAATGAAAAAAATTTAAAAATTATTTTTTTTTGCAAGAAAATTACTTTGAACCCCCAAACATTATATTTTTTTTAAAGCAAATGCCCTACAGATTAAAATGGTGGGCGTTTCATTTTTTTTTTCACACAGTATTTGCGCAGCGATTTTTCAAACGCATTTTTTGGGGAAAAAACACACTTTTTTAAATTTTAGTGCACTAAAACACTATATAGCCCAAATGTTTGATGAAATAAAAAAAGATGATCTTAGGCCGAGTACATGGATACCAAACATCACATGCTTTAAAATTGCGCACAAACGTGCAGTGGCGACAAACTAAATACATTTTTAAAAGCCTTTAAAAGCCTTTACAGGTTACCACTTTAGATTTACAGAGGAGGTCTACTGCTAAAATTACTGCCCTCTATCTGACCTTCTCGGTGATACCTCACATGCATGGTGCAATTGCGGTTTACATTTGACGCCAGACCGACGCTTGCGTTCGCCTTAGCGCGAGAGCAGGGGGGACAGGGGTGCTTTTTTTTTTTCTTTATTATTTTTTTGCTTTTTATATCTTATTTTTAAACTGTTCCTTTCATTTTTTTTTTTTAAATCATTTTTATTATTATCTCAGGGAATGTAAATATCCCCTATCATAGCAATAGGTAGTGACAGGTACTCTTTTTTTGAAAAAATTGGGGTCTATTAGACCCTAGATTTCTCCTCTGCCCTCAAAGCATCTGACCACACCAAGATCGGTGTAATAAAATGCTTTCCCAATCTCCCAATGGCGCTGTTTACATCCGGCGAACTCTAATGCCGCGTACACACGGTCGTACTTTTCGTCTACAAAAGTCAGACAGCCTGTCCGACAGACTTCCGGCAGACTTTCGGCGGACTTGCGGCGGACTTGCGGCATACTTTCTAACGAACGGACTTGCCTACACACGACCACACAAAAGTCCGACGGATTCGTACGTGATGACGTACACCGGACTAAAATAAGGAAGTTCATAGCCAGTAGCCAATAGGTGCCCTAGCGTGGCTTTTTGTCCGTCGGACTAGCACACAGACGAGCGGATTTCGGGGTCCGTCGTAGTTACGAAGTAAAGATTTGAAGCATGTTTCAAATCTAAAGTACGTCGGATTTGAGGCTAAAAAAGTACGTTGAAAGTCCGGAGAAGCCCACACACGATCGGATTACCAGCCAGCTTTAGTCCGTCAGCGTCCGTTGGACTTTTGTAGACGAAAAGTACGACCGTGTGTACGCGGCATTAGTCATAAAATGCTCATAGCTTCCGGTTTCTTAGGCCATAGAGATGTTTGGAGCCACTCTGGTCTCTGATCAGCTCTATGGTCAGCTGGCTGAATCACCGGCTGCATTCTCAGGCTCCCTGTTGAGACAGGAGAGCCAGAGAAAAACACGGAAGACTGTGGGGGGGGGGGGGGGGTTGGGGCATTCCCTCCCACTGCTTGTAAAAGCAGTCTAGAGGCTAATTAGCCGCTAGGATTGCTTTTACATGAAAGTCGACCGCTGGCTGAAAAGAATGATACCAAGATGATACCTAAACCTGCAGGCATCATTCTGGTATAACCATTCAAAGTCGTGAATTGCGTACCTGAAGACAAAAAAATGGTTAACAATAAAGCACAGTAAACGGTAAAGTATAAAAAATTGCATACCTGAAAAGCAAACATGATAAAACATAATAACAATAAAACATTGCAGAATAGAATACAGTAAAAAAGAGCAGAACAATAAAGAGAGAATAGAGAGAGAGAGAGAGAACAATAAAACGACAACCATTTTTTTTTATTTTATATTTTTGTATATTTTTTTTTTTTTTTTTTACACTTTTTTTTGTAACTGTAACTTTTATAACTGTAACCGGTTCCAGGTTCGGGTCTCTCAAAATGCGATGGCATCTTGGGAGACCCTGTGAAAGTGTGCCTAGTCTGTGCAATGCTGTACCCTACGCTAATACTCAACTTGCTGCAGACACAACATCTTTTTGGGGGGGTTCGTCGGGAAGGGGTACTCGGGAGGACATATAGAAAATGCCTCTCATGCAGCCGACTGCATTTGGTTGGGGATGTGAATGGGGGAAGTACGGGCGCTGCAGAAGTGGTGGGTTCCCAATTAGGATTGGCGAATGCAGCAGGAAGGGCATTATGGGCACGACGGGCCTGTGTTTGTCTTTTTGGTGGCAGCGGGACACTACTTTTGCTTGCCACCTCACCAGCTTGAACTGCACTTATGGGACTCGCCACGTCACCAAGTGTTACTGCAGTGCTGGTTTGACTACGACCGGGGTGTACTAGGCCGCTGGTGCTTGCCAGTTCACCAAAACGCTACCAAAAAACTGTTAGCGATCGCAGGAATCAGGCCTGACTCTGCGAACGCTGCAGGTATGTGTTTAGTGTTTTGTAAGTGACAGTGATCGATCGATACTGCACTTGGGTGGGCTGGGCTGGGCCGGGCAGAGGGGCAAAACGCAGGTGCTAGCAGGTATCTGGGCTGATCCCACTAACACTGCGCTTGTGGGAACCCTAAACTGCTGGGGACGCTAGTATAGATCTGATCAGATACTATACCACTAAGGGAGGTGTACGGTGCGTGCGTGGGTGTTAGCGGTACTGGCACTAACCTGAAGCTGCCTGGGGCTGGTGCTTGCCAGTTCACCAAAACGCTACCAAAAGAACTGTTAGCGATCGCAGGGATCAGGCCTGACTCTGTAAACGCTGCAGTTATGCGTTTAGTGTTTTGTAAGTGACAGTGATCAATCGATACTGCACTTGGGTGGGCTGGGCTGGGCGGAGGGGCAAAACGCAGGTGCTAGCAGGTATCTGGGCTGATACTGCGTTTTTGGGAACCCTAAACTGCTGGGGACGCCAGTATAGATCTGATCGGATCAGATATTGGTCCGATTAGAGATACTATACCACTAAGGGAGGTGTACGGTGCGTGCGTGGGCGTTAGCGGTACTGGCGCTAATCTGACGCTGCCTGGGGCGACGCATATCACCGCCGGGCGATCAGGGGGCTAAACCTTTATTTCAGTAATAAACGGCGGGTGCCCTGACACTATAAAAAATAAAACGAACTAACCAGCGTCAACCGTAACAGTTATACGGTGATCAGTGGTGAAAGGTTTAACTAGGGGGCAATCAAGGGGTTAAAACATTTATTAGATAGTATATGGGGGTCCCTGTCGCTATAAAACGCTGACGGCGAACCTAAATATTTACGTCCCTAACTAGCGTCACCAGCGACACTAATACAGCGATCAGAAAAATGATTGCTTAGCGACACTGGTGACAGGGGGTGATCAAGGGGTTAAAACTTTATTAGGGGGGGTTAGGGGGGTACCCTAGACCTACAGGGGGCTAACACTCACTGCCCTACCACTTCTAACTGTCACAAACTGACACCATGCAGTAATCAGAAAAAAAAAATACTGCTTGGTGTCAGTGTGACAGGCAGGGGGGAGGGGTGATCGGGGGTGTAATGTGTGCCTGGCATGTTCTACTGTGTGTGTGTGTTGTGCACTCACATGTCTTCTCTCCTCGGCGCCGGAACGGAAACTGCCGAGCCGAGGAGAGATGACATCACATCCTCTGCCTGTGTGTACTATACACAGGCAGGGGATGTCTCTCGTTGGCTGGGAGCGATCGCGAGGGGGGGGCCACGATCGGATGGCCTCCCCCTCATCACGGAACGCTCCCAGACAAATGCCGACCGCCGGTGGCACCGGGGGGGGGGGGGGGGGGGGGGTCCTATCGGACCCCCCGCCCGCGGGAGGCAGATCACGTATGGGTACGTGATTCTGCCTGCCCGTGCCATTCTGCCGCAGTATATCTGCGTTAGGCGGTCGGCAAGTGGTTAAACAAACCATCCACGATCATAGAGCAAGACATGGCACAAGTAGACCTCCAGGCCCTTCTTTGGGGATATAACGTTAAATTTTGCACAATAATGGAATCTCTCCCATGACAACAGCAGCGCTCACCTTATGGTATAGCAAACACAACAAACTCGCCCTATCCACTGACCCTAGCCCTCTCACCTCTCTATTTGACAACCCATACCTCCCAACTTATCTCACCAGGGGACAATGTGGCCCATACATGCGGGAACAGTGGCCTACAGCCAGACAGTTTGTTCACCCCGCCACAGGTCAATTCCAACCTACACCAGACAGTCGGCCACCCACTCAGATCGATCGGCTTTCAATAATATCTCTGACACAACACAGCAGGACACTGCATCTTTCAGGACAGGTCCACGGACCACTCACAACATTTGAGGATATGTGTAGTCTTTCTCAGACCCCCAAATACACTCTATCCCTGATATATAGAGACATACAGTTCCACACATGCGACTCTCTGCCTAATTTCACACAAAAGTGGTCAAGGGACCTGGGCATAGAGATCTCCCCAGAACAATGGTTTACATCATTCACACTCACACATAAATCGTATCGTATCATATCAGGATTCTCACAGGAGAAGAATTATAAACTATTATAACGTTGGTACAGAGATCCAGTCACGGTACACAAGATGTATCCAGGTACTTCAGACATATGTTGGCACTGTCACAGAGGAAGGGGTTCATATATTCATGTGTGGTGGGAGTGTGACCGGGTCCGCCCATTCTGGGACAAGGTTTTCAGTATTTACAGTGATGTATATGACGCCTCTCTAACCCCATCCCCTTTAGCGGCTCTTCTATCCATCCTCCCAGGGCCAGTCCAATCTCACAAGAATCTCTTTAGATTCTTCCTATTCATCTCTCTATACTGGAAAACAGACACCATACCCTCTATTACCAGATGGATAGACACCCTCAATGACATAATAATGGAGGAGCTACAGGCAAATATGGATAATACCTGTGAAAAATTCAAACTACTGTGGTCCCTCTGGCTTCACCACTCCTCATCGGACCTCCTCCTCAACAGAATCTATGCTTGAGGGACTAGGGCCCTATACTACACAATGTTGGAGGGAGGTGGCGTCTTTATTGGTATAGTTATTGTTATTTTTGGTTCTAATAAAAAAAGTTTCTGACAACTTCCTATAGCACAATATATAGGTAACTTAGACACTGCAAGTCCTATACTGCTGAGTTCCCCCCTCCTTTTTCCCCTCACTTGTTCCCCCATCTCCTGTTTTGCCCTTCACCCCATACGACAGTTTGATTGTATGTAACAAGTTCCGGACAGTGTCCTGAGGCACTGCACTGAGAGATATTTTACTATGAAAAACTGTTTTAAGCACTTATGTATATATGAAGTTATAGTAATTTTGTACTACGGGTGGAAGGTGTGGACCGCCTTCCCCCATCCTAACCTCCCTTCCCTTTTCTTTATTCTGTACTCTCTCCCCCTTTAAACACTGGTTTTCTTATGTTGTTATTTTCTTGAAAAAATTAAATAAAAACGATATTCAACCTTAAATAATAACCTACAGGTACCACAAATGGCATGGTTTTACCTTTGTGAGGCATAATAGCCCCTTTCTCTACCACCCCTCTGATCAAGGGTTTCACTTAGCTGCTGAGGGTCTTGTCAGACGTGGAGTTTAGGCCCTGTCTATAAAAGTCTCAGCTCAACCCCATGTCTACAACTCTGGAACAAAAAGTCTGATCACCAACATTGGGCCAAACCCACCCTCTGGTCCAATGAAAATACCCAGGTCACAGAGGAGCTATTAGTGGCTAGAGGGGCAGTAGATAGCCATGGCTAAGCACTGAATCCAAAAGCAGAGCCGTCTAAATGCATGCTGGTACAAAGCGGTGCACAAAAGAGGTTTTCTTGCCGTTAATGAATAAACTTTTAGCAGATGTAATGGTATGTTATCAATAGTGACCACACATTTTCAATAAAAATGCTATAGCACCCATGTGTAATAGATCACTAATAGTGCATAATGAATGATTTGCAATTAAGGTCATCAAAAGTCACTTAGAACATGTATCCGTCATGTTTTCATTTCATCTCCAGTGCAAATTTTCCCACAACTGCATGTGTGCCACACTGTGAAACATTTCTAGCAATCATGGGTGTGCTCTAACCTGGAATATTGGACATCATAAAATTACTGGTCACATGAGCCATATACCCAACATGGGTTAATCCTCTCTCCTCCCTCCAGGCACAATTCTTTGGACTGTAGTCACACCAGCCTCTTAAGGGTTACTCCTTCTCTTCCACAGGTTTAGCAAAAGACACAACATTGTGCTTTCGATAAAATACAAGTTTTTTTACATTAAAACAGTAACTTACTCACATAGGTAAATGGATCTTCTATCAAATTCCCATATATTGCTCTCTCTCAAACTCCTCAAACTCCCAAGAATGCTCCTAGTCCGATGACCTCACACTTGTGGCTCCGCATTACGCTACCACCTGATTAAGTCCTAAGGGCAAAATGCTCAAGGCAGAGCCACAAGTGTGAGGTCATCAAGCTAGGAGCAATCACCGGAGTTTGAGGAAGCAGGGTAGAGTCTGTATTAGCCACAGAGAGCAGTATATGTAAATTTGATAGGCGATCCATCTACCTACGGTATGTGAATTTTTTGATGGCACTGTGCCAGGACTGTTGCCAAGCCTGTGGAGGAGAATGAGTAACCCTTGAGATGCTGGTGTGACTACAGTCCTAAGAATTGTGCCTGGAGAAAGCCTTAATAAGAGAGGATAAACCCCATGTGGGGTTTATGGTTTACATGGTGTACTGTAATTTAAGAGGTCCAATATTCCAGGTGAGAGCACACCCAAAAGGCGCAATTGGTCGAAGTGTTTCACTGCGTGCCACACATGCAGTTTAGGGGAGGATTACACTGGAAATAAAGACATATAGGACTGACTAATACATGTTATAAATTACTTTTGAACCACATTGATTGTGCTTCATTTATTATGAACCATTAGTGATCTTATACCCATAGGTACTCTAGCATTCTTTATGTATACTGCATATGTAGGTCACCATTAATATTAGCTGGTTCACATTTTTTTCACTTTATGTTGTGTAGTGGGTTGTACCAATTAATATGCTCAGGTGTAGTGATACACTTTATTCTTTTATCTGATATTTCACTATTAGGCTTGGTTCACACTATTGCGATGTCAGACATCACATTGCTGTGCAGATCACATGCAATGTCTGTGCGATAAGTATGGCTGAATTTGCATCGCGTTCAGACCAAAATGGTGCAGGACCCTTTTATTGGTCTGTACTGGAATCGGATCGCATGGGTGTTCACACCTATGCGATCTGAATCCTGCACCATTTCACAGTTCACACTGCGATCTGTTCTGGGGTTGTTATTAACTTTGTATTGACACCCGCAGCGGTTCAACAGGGGAGTGTGAACTGCCTGGGAGAGACATGCGATGCAGGAATCTGCACAGCAATCGCGCTGGTTCCCGCATCGCATGTGTGTGAACCCAGCCTTAGCATTTAGGTGCTCCTATTAGTTTGGTTTTAAAACTTAAATGTTATCTGCTGTGCGGGGATAGGGGTTTTGTTTATAAAGATTTAAAAATGTTGACTTAAAAGTTTAAAAAAGTTACTTATTTAAAAAGAACTAAAAGGCAAAATTATTTTTACATTTTGGATAGAGTAAGGGAAGTTTATAACCTCTGTGTCAGTTTTTTCACCAGCTGTGTACCATTGTGGAGATTTCCCTTCACTTCCTGTCCCATAACCAAAACAGGTAGCGAGAGGAAATCCCTCCAAAAGCAAGGGACTTACTAGTCTCACCAAGGTCACCAGAACTATTGTCTCAACTTTAATATTCCTCCTCTATCCCTGTTTGGGTGACAAACCAAAATTTGGGATTTGCTTTCACACTTGAGGAGAACGGAAAGGTAAAAGGGTGACTCTTTAATGGGGGCATAGACAGCAATAAAAACTGGTGTATTCTAAACCCTCCCCATTTCATCCTGAATAAAAAATAAAAAAAAGTTTTGCCGTTAAATGTATTTGTATGACTGCAGTAAAATCTTGAAGAAGCCAAGACCAGTATTGTTTGGGAGAGATTGCAACAATAGCATGAGTTTGACACAGTTACAGGTTTGTAGGTAAAACCAGTGATAGGATTTTAAGTTTCTGCACAGAGAAACTTAAAGTGGATGTGAACCCAATGTCATCCTTTCTAAACTACTGCCATAGGGGTTATCTATAAGAATATACATGCCTCCTGCATGTATCTTTACCTGTCAAATGTCTCCCCTCTGTCTGTTATGAGACCCGAAAAACTGCAGATTCTGTGGGTGGGTCTGTTTTCTGGAGCTCGGTGGGTGGAGTCGTGATGTCAGTAGACTCCCTGCCCACCTCTACACTCCCCTTGTCAATATACATTTTCTCCTATGTATTTCTTACACTGAACTTCTGCTGTGATCTCCAACATCCAGTGAAAAGACAGGAAAGTAACCACGTGACTTAAGCATGTCAAATCATGCTGAGGTGTGGAACAGCCAATCCTTGCAGAGCTACTGAAGAAAGGAGTGGGGGTGGGAATTAAAAAATAATGCATGTCTTAGGCTAGTGCATGAGATATGTAAATCACCTGTCACTCACAGCAAGGGGGAGGATTTGACAAAGTTTTTCGGTTTGTCAAGTTTTATCTCACTGAACAATAAAAGAGGATTGCTCAGAGCTGGATTAACTTTGTGGCAAGACTGGGCTCAAATGATAGGAAATATTATACTCTACATTAGGACATAAAAAAAAAAATTGGAGGTTTACATCCACTTTAATGGTTTTAATAGTTCAATAATAAAATCCACCTGTACTGTATATGGACCATGTTTTATGAAAAGCTACTCTGTTTTGTATGTCCTCACTTCTAGAGTAAATTAGATTTATACCTGGTCTAGCTTTGGAGTCTGAAGCTTTTGCAATGTCCTATCCGAAGTGAGCACCTTGGAACTGCTGTGAGCTTCAAAGTACTCTTCCACCAAGTTGCTCTGTTAATGAAAAAAAATGCAAGATTGTTTTAAAGGTCACAAAGCTTTGGATACAGCAATTATTTATGTCACTTAAACCACCAAAACCCTCCAAGCAAGGCAAAATAAAATTTTTTAATGCAGGCTCACAGCTCAAAAATAAAAACGTACTTTATTCTTTCCTTTTTTGGAAGGTGTTTTCCCAGGAGTCTGAGACCCTTTGCTTGGCGTTTGTGATCCTTTGCTTGGTGTTTTAGCAGTGGCTGGCTTTTCTTCCATCTCTTCATCAGAATCAGAGGCAGAATAATCACTCTCACTGTCCGACCTTAAATTTGGTGCTGTAAGAAGGAAACAAAATGCTAAAGATGGCTATGCATGTGTTATTTAGCTTGGGCATAGACTTACAGCTGTCATGTCCAGTTAGGCTATGCAGATGCCAGGTTGAAATCTAGATGTTCAGTTAATTATACCAACAAGTAAGACTTGGCACAGCATTAAATTACAAACACATACAATGGTGTGATTCAAAGCAATGATACTTCCCAACTCCTCTGTGTACAAATGACTACATACAGTTTCAATTAGAGATGAAGCCTGAAAGCACCACACCTCTGCTGTGCTCTCTAGAAAATGTATAATGCTCCATTAATCCAGTGCCTGTATCCTGTATTACATTTTTTAAGAGGTTATAATAGTTGATTTGCAAAACAAAACATGAAAATAATTTAAAAGAACTTAAAAAAAATAATTACAATGCCATTGTATAGGCCCCCTTTAAGAACCAAGGAAGCAGGAAACAAAAGCAGTTCAGTTTATTTGCCAATCGTACTGAAGGAAATTTATGAAATAAAATGCAGGTTAAACATTTATAGGCTCTTTGATCATGCAGCCCCATGCCAAGACCATGAGTGTTCCTGCACAACCAGAAGTAGCGTATGGCTACCTGCATTTCATGTACACAACAGCCTGTGTTATTAAGGAGGTACATACATGGCAATATGCATCTTCCACCGCATTTCTAATTCTTTCAAAAGGGCCTGTCCTTACAAGATATCAGGAAGAGCCACAACATACAGTAAAGGGAAGCAGGTATACACATATGGAACTGTTGGATACTTGCTGCTGCCATGAAACATGGTGGAGTTTTAACATACAGGCTGCTGAAAAGGCAAGCATATAGCATTTCCTTTTACATGCTGTCTCTTTTTTTGACTTTGTAACGACAAGGTCGCTTTAAGTTTGGATTTTTTTTTTTTTTGGTTAAGATTATCAAAGTTGCTTTAATAAAATTAGCCACATAATTCATTAGAGTAGAACTAAAAGTAAATTAAAACACTCCAAAACTGCAAGTCAGAATTTCTGCATGCATAGCTTGCAAATTTGTACAAATGCGTGCTTGCATCATCAATATACCATCTTAACTAGTTTGTTCTTTAGCATTATTCCCCCCCTTCACACAGGCAACATCAAGGTAATGAAGCAGGGGGTTTGGTGAACAGATCTCCCCTGGTGAATCAGGAGCGGAATGGATATCATTTTTGTTACATCCGTGCCTGTTCAGTGTTTCGCTCCATTTGAAAGCTGGAGCCACATTGGAGGTAGTCTGATGTAAACGCACACAAGATCCAATCTGTCATTTTTTTATTTTTATTTTTTAAACAGAGAAGTTTATTAGACAATTCAGCATTACAGTACAATCGTTATTTAGTATTACAGTAGCATTCAGGTTTAGGCATCAATAGTTCAAACAGCTACAGTGAGTTACCTCCCGTCTGACAGTTTCAAGTGCGTCAGACCCCTATCCATCTTTGGTAAGTATACTAGGGCTGCAACGAACGATTATTTTCATAATCGATTAGTTGGCCGATTGTTTCGATTAATCGGTTAATAACCTTAAAAAAAATGTGGTGTATAATTTAGTTAATATGTAAAGTTTTAAAAAAAGGCAATTTATTCTTAAATGTTTCTATGCAGTGGTAAATATAAATAACCAACTATATCAGTGGTTCTCAACTCCAGTCCTCGGGACCCACCAACAGGTCAGATTTTAAGTATTACCTTGGGGAGTTGCAGACTAGAATACTGCAATCACTGAGCAGCAAGTGATATCACCTGTGATGTATTTCAGCTATCTTGCAAACCTGGCCTGTTGGTGGGTCCTGAGGACTGGAGTTGAGAACCACTGAACTATATGGTTAGGAAGCAAAATATCTAATCCACTCTGAGAATAACAGGAGAGATATACTGTATATACTATTAGAGGAGATATACTGTATATACTATTAAAGGCTGAATCTGGTAAATATCATCAGACTCAGAGATCACATTTTTTATTTAAAAAAAAAACCAAATGTCTTCCTTCAAAAAAAAAAAAAGTCATTTTAAGAACGTTCGTACGATTTTCTAATCGTTAGTGGGGTAAAATCGACGTTCATATAGAAAACTTCTTGGTCAAAGGAATTTTCAGACAGTGTTTGTGGTTTTCGTTCAGAAATTTACATTCGTTTTAAAAACAGAATGTTATAAATAAGTGAAAATTTCAAACAACATTCTTTCAATCAGCGAATGTACAAAGATTTTTTGTCTGAATATTCTTGTCTGAAAATTGATCGGTGTGGCCAGCATAAGGCTCGGTACACACCTATGCAGTTTGCTTTTGATCCGTTTCTGCAGTGCTTTTTGCTGTGCGTTGTGATTTTGTTGCGATTTGCATTTTTTTTTTGGACAATTTGTCATTGAGCAGATTAAAAAAAAACACAAATTGCTGCAAAAACACATTACATGCTCTTCTGCAGCTTCTTCATTGAAGTATATTAAACCAAAAAAGCACAGTTTTGCGTTAAAAAAGTCCTTAAAGGTCCCTGACCCTTTCCAAATACGCAGTGGCTGAAAAGCATAGATGTGAACGTGTCCCATAGGAAACCATGTAAATGAACTGTAGTAAAGCACCAAAAAACACATAGTTGTAAACGAGGTCTAAGACGTTTAGTAATATAAAGGGGTTTAAAAAAAACTAAAATTAGCCCTTTATAGTACAAAAAAAAAAAAAATCAGATAATCACTAATGTAAGGGGTTCATTTTTTTTACTGTAGAACTGTGAAAGTAATATTTACAGTAGCGATTTGCTCTTTTTGTACTATAAAGGACTCATTTTAGCTTTTTTTTTAACCCCATTATGTTACTGGCCGATTATTCGATTATGAAAATAGTAATCGATTAATTTCATAATCGATTAGTTGTCGATTAATCGATTAGTTGTTTCAGCCCTAAAGTATACCAAACCATTATCACTATAACATCTTATCTACCTTGGAACATAGCAGTCAAGTAAGAACGAACAGCGTGAAAGAGAGGGGGGGGGGGGGGGTAAACCAGTGAATGATTCATCCATCAGAACTCTTGGGGGGGAAGCCCAGGTTTTAGCCACAAGCGTCTATCCATGTGGACCATACTTTATCAAACCTCCCCGGACCTTGTCTGCTCTCATATGCGAGTCTGTACAGGGGCAGCACCGAGTTTACTGAGCTTTGCCAAGAAGCGTGGGTAGGGGGTTCCTCTGGCTTCCATTTCAGTAGTATCTCTCGTCTAGCATAGTATAGTGAGAAGGTCAGACACGGTTTACAATGTCTTCCATATGGCTTAGTAGTAGAATCTGTGGGTCCACCTGCACCTTTGTCCCACTTATTTTCACTCAGTGTGGAGGCCACAGCTGCCCAATAGGGTTGGAATTTGGGACAGGACCAGACCATGTGCCAGAACGTTCCCACCTCTTGTTTGCATCTTTGACAGTTTGAGTCCCGTTAAGGGTAAATGTGAGCCAGTTTCTGTGGGGTGTAGTAGGCCCTGTGTAGGAACTTAAAGCGGAAGTAAACCCATCCATAAAATAGCTTCATTTCCGGGACATGCCGGAAATGTAACAATCCCATTGGTTGTGCTCTCAACCAAACTGTCAAACCATCCAATGGCTGGTGTCATAACTGATCACATGTGCAGCTCCATGGCAGTTGTAGATTAAACAGAGGCAAAGATGGCAGCTTCCTTGGCTGAAAACGATAGGTGGGTTTACTTACACTTTAAATTGTGCAAATCTGTCTTTAGCTGCAATCATGGAGGGAATATACGTGGATAGGCACTCTTCCCATTCTTCCTCTCCCAGGGATGGAGTATCAGCACTCCATTTATCCCAGGATCTAGTTAGTTTGGTGCCATATGCTACTGTGAGGCATCAATACAGGGAGGAGAGAGGCTTCCCCATTACATTGAAGATCAGGAGGCGCTCGATAGAGTCTGACTCTAGGGTCAAGGGTTCAGTAAATTGAGCCCCGAAGGCATGTCTCAACTGCCAATATCTGAACTTAAAAGAGATCGTTATTAAGTAAAGTTGTCTTAATTCCTGGAAAGTCATGAGTTTGCCGTCAAGTACTATGTGCTTCATAGCGGTGATCCCTTTTTGGCCCACAGGGAAGGGTCTGGGATACTATTTAAATGTGGTAGCATAGGGTAATGTGGGGGGAGATACGGTTAGACCGCCTATAAACCACCCTAGCCTCCTGCCAGACCCTCACCGTGGTCCGCATGAGGGATGTCATAAGGGGACTGACTCTCAGGCCTTTGAATACCAGGTTGCTCAAGGCTGCATAGGAGCCCAGAATAGCCGCTGCCAATGTAGTAGCTGGATTCTGTTTGGGCTGGGAGAACCACCACTGTACTGTGACAAGGACGGCTGCCCAATAGCATAGTTGGAAGTTTGGGAGCGCCAGTCCTCCCCCACACAAAGGAGATCAGCAATCAATCCAGTCTCCTAAAAAAGTTCTTGGGGATGTGTGTCGGAGTATTCTTAAAGAAATACAAGTACTTTGGCAAGTAGACCATTTTCAACAGGTTGACCCTGCCTACTGGTGTTAGGGGGAGTGAACGCCACACTGCACATTTGGCCGCCAGTTGTGTCATAAGAGGTTGTATATTGTTTTCCACATATTCTTCTGTTTTGCTGCTAATATTAATGCCTAGGTACAGGGCCGGCCCAAGACATTGTGCTGCCTGGGACCAAGAATGAAATGCTGCCCCCCCCCCAAAAAAAAAAAAAAAAAAATTACTTCCACCAAAAGGCCCCCATATCCATTATTTATATCATGACAATTAAAGCTAAAATTAACTGTATCAGGAAATCAGATTTACATGCAACAGTGGTGGTGGTGGTAGGGGAGTTCTATCCAATGGAGCTGTGGTGGTAACAGAGGTTCGAACAGAGGAGGCGGTGGTAGGAGGGTTTAGACAGAGGCAGCAGTGATGGTGGTGGTGGGGGGGTTTAGTCAGAGGCAGATGTGGTGGTGGGAAGGGGGGTTCAGTCAGAGGCAGATGTGGTCTTGGGGAGGGGGGGTTTAGTCAGAGGCGGTGGTGGTGGGGGTTCAGACAGACTGTCCACTGTGTGGGTATGGCAGCGAGTGCTCTGCCCAGGGCTGGACTGGGACAGAAATATGGCCCTGGACTTCATCCAGACTGGCCCACCTTACTCCAAACATCTGGTGTTGGCGCTTCAATCATCCCGGCAGCATGGTGTCAGGATGTTTGAAGCGCATTATTTCTATTATTACATTATAATATAAAATTAAATTGTTCAACTCACCATAATGCAGAATCAGTGGCAGCCCTTAGCGTGTCACTTGCCACTGTCTCCTGCCACCAGATGCAGCTTGTCACTAGCCACGTCACTTGTCAGCAGATGCAGATTGTCACGTCACTTGTCAGCAGATGCGTGTCACTTGCCACATCACTTGTCAGCAGATGCGTGTCACTTGCCACCAGATGCGTGTCACTTGTCACGTCACTTGTCAGCAGATGTGTGTCACTTGCCACATCACTTGTCAGCAGATGCATGTCACTGGTCAGCAGATGCAGTGTGTCACTTTCCACGTCACTTGTTAGCAGATGCAGTGTGTTATTTGCCACGTCACTTGTCTGCAGCATGTCGCTTGCCACTGTCTCCTGCCACCAGATGCAACTTGTCACGTCACTTGTCAGAGGATGCAGTGTGTCACTTGCCACGTCACTTGTCAGCAGATGCGTGTCACTTGCCACGTCACTTGTCAGCAGATGCAGTGTGTCACTTGCCACTGTCTCCTGTCACCAGATACAGCTTGTCACTTGCCACGTCACTTGTCCGCGGAAGCAGTGTGTCACTTGCCAGCAGATGCGTCCTTGCCACATTGCTTGCCACCAAATCGAAGGTGGCCCCGTCAGGTTGGATGTACGGGGCCCCATAATTTCTAACAGTGGCCCTGATGCCCACTGTAGTGGCTGTCGTGTCCGGACTAAGAAGGGACTCTGTGGACAGGGGAGGAGAGATACACTGTGCCCGCTCTGCTGCTTATTTCAAGGGGACCGATTGGGCTTGTGTACTCCAACTTCCTGGTAGCAGTGGAACACACGATGTGGCAGACGTGATGTCATCAGCCGGAAATGATGCAAGACATGGGAGGCGACCCGGCCATCATTTCCGGCCGATGACATCACGTCCGCCCCATCGTGCGTTCCAGTCACCATGAAGTGGGAGTACACAAGCCCGATCGGTCAACGTGAAATAAGTAGCGAGCAGGCCGACTGAGCTGGCTAGCAGGCGGGAGTTTGCCGCCCCTCTGAATGTGCCGCCTGGGACCTATGGTAGAGCGGGCCCTGCCTAGGTAAGCGAACTCCTCTACCCATTTAAGCAGCATGCGCGTCGCAATTCGAGGAACTGAGGGGTGCAACAGAAACAGAACGGATTTGTCCCAATTAATGTGTATGCCTGAGTAACGGCCGAATTGGTTGAATAGGTACAACGCTGTTTATAGGGAGGATGAGGAATCTGCCAGGTATAGCAGGGTGTCATCCGCATACAGCGACAATTTTTCCTCGGTCGGGCCTATTTCTATCCCTCAAACCTTCCCTTCTGCTCTAATTAGTATATAGCCAGGGGTTCTAGTGCAAGGGAAAACAGTCCCGGAGAAAAGGGGGCACCCCTGTCGCGTACCTCGGCCCAGTTCGAACGCCTCCGAGAGAAAGGATTCTAGCTTTTGGGCTGGTGTATAGCATCCGTAGCCATTTCATGAATCCTGCTCGTTGCTCCGTCTCCGTCACTCTGGACCGCAGCTTGTCCATGTCTTGTCCCAGTAGGCCCACATGCAGCCGGACGGCCTCGTTTTTTTCTGTGAGCATGGACTGGCAAGTGGCTATAGCCGCCATCACCTCCGCCAGCCACTGGAGTCAGGATTCAGGTGCCTCCATCGGGGCCGTTTGTGAGGCTTTGTGTGAGCCTTGTTTTGAATGGGTCTCCACGTGAGCAGAGGGAAGAGATAGTGGCTCCTCCGCGATCATTGGGAAATGGAGCCTTTTTCCCTTACTGGCAGGCGCTCCTGAGGATCTGCGCCTCATCCTGGTGTTGCAGGGTCAATTTTCAGGGTAAGGTGCCGTCCGGGTAAAAGCAAGAAGCCCAGCGGAGCTCGAGCAGGAAGCAGTCGCTCACATCACCATCTTGGACATGCCCCCCCGATGTGTCATGTTTAGGTCAGAAAAAACAGAAAAGGACACAGACCTTTTCCATTTTTTTTTTTCAGACCTGAATGGACTCAGAGGTAAGCAGATGCAAATTCATTTACATCTGGCTGCCCATTTACTTACTACTGTTCATGTGGCTTCTGACTATCCAATAAAAGAATGCAGAATCAGTTACATCAGATAACTGAATAAAATATGGATGTTTAACTTGATGTCATTTACATCTGTTTTTGTCATGTGTTGCTGTTTTGGGCATACCTAAAAAAAAAAAATTAGCAAAAAATACATTTGACAAAAAACAGACATTGAGGCCTCATGAACACTGGACGTTTTTACAGCAGCTGTCTTTGGATTCAGACATTTTTTTTCTACAGTCAAACTCCCCATCATGTTATCCTATGTGTCCATGCACACATATGCTGTTATCAGCAGTTTTTGGCTGGTGTGATTTTTGGTTTATAAAAAAAAAAAAAAAAAAAAAAAAAAGTGGGTTCTAAAAGGAGTTTTTTAAGCAGTTTTTCAGCTGTAAAATCGCTCCAACGTCAAAAAATGCTGATAAATGCAGATAAACACTCAAAAATGCGTCTCACTAGCGTTTCACGTTTTTGATCCATTGAAAAAAAAAAAAAAAAAAAAAAAAAAAAACACTTTGAAAAACTCACTGCAAAGCTACTGGCGTTTTTAGAACGTTATTTTAACGTCCAGGCCTAAAGGGGTTGTAAAGGTTCAGTTTTTTTTTTTTTTTTTTTTTTTTTTAACAAACACGTCATACTTGCCTCCGCTGTGCATTTGGTTATGCACAGAGTGGCCCCGATCCTCCTCTTCTGGGGTCCCTCCGCGGCGCTCCTGGCTCTCCTCCTCTTCTCGAGTGTCACGTCGGAGAAGCGCTCTCCTACAGGGACACCCGCGCTCTCATGTTCTGCTGCGTCTGTTGACACAGACAGCAGGACTTGGCTCCGTCTCCCTGCGTCCTTGGATTCGATTGACAACAGCAAGAGCCAATGGCTGTGCTGCTATTAATCTATACAATCAGGACACGAGACACCAGCCGGAGCTGGTGTGCTCAATCCCGTCGCGGGAATCACGGGGCTCAGGTAAGTATAAGTGGGGCTCGGGGGCGCTGCTCTAGTAAAGAATGTTTTTCACTTTAATGCATAGAATGCATTAAGGTGAAAAACGCCAAGATAGGCTAAGATAGAAAAAGAAAGAAAAGGATTTGGATGCTGACCGAGCGCCCATGTGAATAAGCCATGAAACACACACACACACACACACACACACACACACACACATACACACATACCAAGGTTTAGGAATCGCACACTGTACCTGAAAGCCTTTTCCTCAGCCTGTGGGGTGTAGTGGAGATAAACTCATTTTTCTTTCCCTTATTGAAAAACAAATACATTTGTTGAGTACATATCATCTTGAAGAGCTAACCCAGACACAAATGAAACAAATCACTAAACTATTAATGTTCATCCAATGAACCCAACAGTTGTGCTACAGTCAGAACCAAGTGTTGTGTAGAGTTTTTTTTAAGCTTAACCACTTCAGCCCCGGAAGGATTTACCCCCTTCCTGACCAGAGCACTTTTTACAATTCGGCACTGCGTCGCTTTAACTGCTAATTGCGCGGTCATGCAATGCTGTACCCAAACGAAATTTGCGTCCTTTTCTTCCCACAAATAGAGCTTTCTTTTGATGGTATTTGATCACCTCTGCCGTTTTTATTTTTTGCGCTATACACGGAAAAAGACCGAAAATTTTGAAAAAAAATGATATTTTCTACTTTTTGTTCTAAAAAAAATCCAATAAACTCAATTTTAGTCATACATTTAGGCCAAAATGTATTCGGCCACATGTCTTTGGTAAAAAAAATGTCAATAAGTGTATATTTATTGGTTTGCGCAAAAGTTATAGCGTCTACAAACTAGGGTACATTTTCTGGAATTTACACAGCCTTTAATTTATGACTGCCTATGTCGATTCTTGAGGTGCTAAAATGGCAGGGCAGTACAAAACCCCCACAAATGACCCCATTTTGGAAAGTAGACACCCCAAGGAATTTGCTGAGAGGCATGTTGAGCCCATTGAATATTCATTTTTTTTGTCCCAAGTGATTGAATAATGACAAAAAAAAAAAAAAAAAAAAAAAATTACAAAAAGTTGTCACTAAATGATATATTGCTCACACAGGCCATGGGCATATGTGGAATTGCACCCCAAAATACATTTAGCTGCTTCTCCTGAGTACGGGGATACCACATGTGTGGGACTTTTTAGGAGCCTAGCCGCGTACGGGACCCCGAAAACCAAGCACTGCCTTCAGGATTTCTAAGGGCGTACATTTTTGATTTTACTCCTCACTGCCTATCACAGTTTCGGAGGCCATGGAATGCCCAGGTGGCACAAACCCCCCCCAAATGACCCCATTTTGGAAAGTAGACACCCCAAGCTATTTGCTGAGAGGCATGGTGAGTATTTTGCAGCTCTCATTTGTTTTTGAAAATAAAGAAAGACGAGAAAAAAAAATTTTTTTTTTCTTTTTTCAATTTTCAAAACTTTGTGACAAAAAGTGAGGTCTGCAAAATACTCACTATACCTCTCATCAAATAGCTTGGGGTGTCTACTTTCCAAAATGGGGTCATTTGGGGTTTTTTTTTGCCACCTGGGCATTCCATGGCCCCCGAAACTGTGATAGGCGGTGAAGAGTGAAATCAAAAATTTACGGCCTTAGAAAGCCTGAAGGCGGTGCTTGGTTTTCGGGGTCCCGTACGCGGCTAGGCTCCCAAAAAGTCTCACACATGTGGTATCCCCGTACTCAGGAGAAGCAGCAGAATGTATTTTGGGGTGTAATTTCACATATTCCCATGGCATGTTTGAGCAATATATCATTTAGTGACAACTTTGCGCAAAAAAAAATAAAAAAAATAAAAAATTGTCTCTTTCCCGCAACTTGTGTCACAATATAAATTATTCCATGGACTCAACATGACTCTCAGCAAATAGCTTGGGGTGTCTACTTTCCAAAATGGGGTCATTTGGGGGGGGTTTGAACTGTCCTGGCATTTTATGCACAACATCTAGAAGCTTATGTCACACATCACCCACTCTTCTAACCACTTGAAGACAAAGCCCTTTCTGACACTTATTGTTTACATAAAAAAATAATTTTTTTTTGCAAGAAAATTACTTTGAACCCCCAAACATTATATATTTTTTTTAAAGCAAATGCCCTACAGATTAAAATGGTGGGTGTTTCATTTTTTTTTTTCACACAGTATTTGCGCAGCGATTTTTCAAACGCATTTTTTGGGGAAAAAACACACTTTTTTACATTTTAATGCACTAAAACACACTATATTGCCCAAATGTTTGATGAGATAAAAAAGATGATCTTAGGCCGAGTACATAGATACCAAACATGACATGCTTTAAAATTGCGCACAAACGTGCAGTGGCGACAAACTAAATACATTTTTAAAAGCCTTTAAAAGCCTTTACAGGTTACCACTTTAGATTTACAGAGGAGGTCTACTGCTAAAATTACTGCCCTCGATCTGACCTTCGCGGCGATACCTCACATGCATGGTGCAATTGCTGTTTACATTTGACGCCAGACCAACGCTTGCGTTCACCTTAGCGCGAGAGCAGGGGGGACAGGGGTGCTTTTTTTTTTTTTTTTTTTTTTTTTCTTTATTATTATTATTTTTTTATCTTATTTTTAAACTGTTCCTTTCATTTTTTTTTTTTTTTAAATCATTTTTATTGTTATCTCAGGGAATGTAAATATCCCCTATGATAGCAATAGGTAGTGACAGGTACTCTTTTTTGCAAAAATTGGGGTCTATTAGACCCTAGATTTCTCCTCTGCCCTCAAAGCATCTGATCACACCAAGATCGGTGTGATAAAATGCTTTCCCAATTTCCCAATGGCGCTGTTTACATCCGGCGAAATCTACGTCATAAAATGCTCGTAGCTTCCGGTTTCTTAGGTCATAGAGATGTTTGGAGCCACTCTGGTCTCTGATCAGCTCTATGGTCAGCTGGCTGAATCACCGGCTGCATTTTCAGGTTCCCTGTTGAGACAGGAGAGCCAGAGAAAAACACGGAAGATGTTGGGGGGGGGGGCATTCCCTCCCACTGCTTGTAAAAGCAGTCTAGAGGCTAATTAGCCACTAGGATTGCTTTTACATGAAAGCCGACCGCTGGCTGAAAAGAATGATACCAAGATGATACCTAAACCTGCAGGCATCATTCTGGTATAACCACTCAAAGTCGTGAATGGCATACCTGAAGACAAAAAAATGGTTAACAATAAAGCACAGTAAACGGTAAGGTATAAAAAAATTGCATACCTGAAAAGCAAACATGATAAAACATAATAACAATAACAATAACAATAACAATAAAACATTGCAGAATAGAATACAGTAAAAAAGAGCAGAACAATAGAGAGAGAATAGAGAGAGAGAGAACAATAAAACGACAACTATTTTTATTTTATATTTTTGTTTGTGTTTTTTTTTTTTTACACTTTTTTTTGTAACTAACTATAATAACTGTAACCGGTTCCAGGTTCGGGTCTCTCAAAATGCGATGGCATCTTGGGAGACCCTGTGAAAGTGTGCCTAGTCTGTGCAATGTTGTACCCTACGCTAATACTCAACTAGTGCATGGTAGCGTTCAAAACATTCACCAATGCAAAGACCAGGATTGTCAGGACAGGAGGGACAATAATAGCGGGTGTCACGGCTATATCCGCGCTTGCTGCAGACACAACATATTTTTTGGGGGGTTCGCTGGGTAGGGGTACTCGGGAGGACATAAAGAAAATGCCTCTCATGCAGCCGACTGCATTTGGTTGGGGATGTGAATGGGGGAAGTACGGGCGCTGCAGAAGCGGTGGGTTCCCAATTAGGATTGGCGAATGCAGCAGGAAGGGCACTATGGGCATGACGGGCCTGTGTTTGTCTTTTTGGTGGCAGCGGGACACTACTTGTGCTTGCCACCTCACCAGCTTGAACTGCACTTATGGGACTCGCCACGTCACCAAGTGTTACTGCAGTGCTGGTTTGACTACGACCGGGGTGACAGTGATCGATCGATACTGCACTTGGGTGGGCTGGGCCGGGCCGGGCGGAGGGGCAAAACGCAGGTGCTAGCAGGTATCTGGGCTGATCCCGCTAACACTGCGTTTTTGGGAACCCTAAACTGCTGGGGACGCTAGTATAGATCTGATCGGATCAGATATTGATCCGATCAGATACTATACCACTAAGGGAGGTGTATGGTGCGTGTACGGTGCGTGCGTGGGTGTTCGCGGTACTGGCGCTAATCTGACGCTGCCTGGGGCAACGCATATCACCGCCGGGCGATCAGGGGGCTAAACCTTTATTCGGTAATAAACGGCGGGTGCCCTGACACTATAAAAAATAAACTAACTAACCAGCGTCACCCGTAACAGTTATACGGTGATCAGTGGTGAAAGGGTTAACTAGGGGGCAATCAAGGGGTTAAAACATTTATTAGATAGTATATGGGGGTCCCTGTCGCTATAAAACACTGACGGCGAACCTAAATATTTACGTCCCTAACTAGCGTCACCAGTGACACTAATACAGCGATCAGAAAAATGATCGCTTAGCGACACTGGCGACAGGGGGTGATCAAGGGGTTAAAACTTTATTAGGGGGGGTACTGGCGCTAATCTGACGCTGCCTGGGGCGACGCATATCACCGCCGGGCGATCAGGGGGCTAAACCTTTATTCGGTAATAAACGGCGGGTGCCCTGACACTATAAAAAATAAACGAACTAACCAGCGTCACCCGTAACGGTTATACGGTGATCAGTGGTGAAAGGGTTAACTAGGGGGCAATCAAGGGGTTAAAACATTTATTAGATAGTATATGGGGGTCCCTGTCGCTATAAAACACTGACGGCGAACCTAAATATTTACGTCCCTAACTACCGTCACCAGCGACACTAATACAGCGATCAGAAAAATGATCGCTTAGCGACACTGGTGAGGGGGGGTGATCAAGGGGTTAAAACTTTATTAGGGGGGGTAAGGGGGGTACCCTAGACCTACAGGGGGGTTACAGTAACTGTCCTAACACTGCTAACTGTCACAAACTGACACTATGCAGTAATCAGGAAAAAAAAAAAAAAAAAAAAAAAAAAACCTGCTTGGTGTCAGTTTGTGACAGGGGGGGGGGTGATTGGGGGGGGATCGGGGGGCGATCGGGGGGGGATCGGGGGTGTAATGTATGCCTGGCATGTTCTACTGTGTGTGTTTGTGTTGTGCACTTACTTACATGTCATCTCTCCTCGGCGCTGGAACGGAAACTGACAGCCGAGGAGAGATGACATCACATCCTCTGCCTCTGTGTACTATACAGAGGCAGGGGATGTTTGTCAGTGGCTGGGAGCGATCGCGAGGGGGGGGCCACGATCGGATGGTCTCCCCCTCGTCTCTCATCGCTCCCAACCAAATGCCGACCGCAGCTGGCACCGGGGGGGGGTCCGATCGGACCCCCCACCCGCGGGAAGGCAATCACGTTTCAGGTACGTGATTTTGCCTGCCCGTGCCGCTCTGCTCACGTATATAGGCGTGAGGCGGTCGGCAAGTGGTTAAAGGGGTGTAAGAGTTGCTTGCGGTAAATCAGTTGTGAAAGTGCAATTCACTAAGAATTTAGCGTTAAATACCGAATGCGGCATTTGTACGATTTAGCAGTAATTACCACAATATTCAATGCGCCAATTTACTGCATTGAGCTGGTTGCTAAGGAGCGTGTCGTGAAGCTGCGTCCTTAACGGATAACTCATCAGCTGTCAGCAAAGTGAAAAAAAAAAAAAAACCCACACAGCGTGGTCCCCCCCCCCCCCCCCCAAAAAAAAAAAATCATACCAGACCCTTATCCGAGAATGCAGCCTGGCAGGTCAGGAAAAGGGGGGGCTGGTATGGTTTAGGAGGGGGAAGTCGCTTGTTCCCGCCCCTCCCTCTTTCCTGTCCTGCCAGGCTGCATGCTCTGATAAGGGTTTGGTATGAATTTTGGAGGGGGACCCCAAAATCCTTAGCAGACCCAATGGGCCTGGTATGCATGGGGGGGCGCCACGCTGTTTTTTTAAAATAATTTTTAAATTGTATGTTTGTTTGTTTTTCACATTCAGCTGTCAGCAGGGCGAGTCATCCATTGTTAACCACTTACCGACTGCCGCAAGACTATATATGTCCTGACTTTGAACAGGGATATCTCGGTAATGGCAGCAGCTGCTGCCACAACCAAGGTATCTATTTCTTCAGGCGGTGGTTCGGTTACCGATAATGGTGGTCTCTGCGGCAGATTCGCCGCGAGATCACCATTATCCCGCGCCCTCTGCCGCTTACCGGAGCCGGTGGCAGCGGTGGAGGCGATTGGGTCCTATCCGTGGCTGGGTATGGATACAAGAGTGGGCAAGATGGCCCCCACCCGTCTCCATACCATAGCAGGGCGGAAGCGACATCAAAATGTCACTTCCGCCTGTCACTTCCGCCCATACCTCTTAAAGGGCCATTTTTTTGTTGTAATTTTTTTCAAAAATGACAAGATTTTTTTTTATTACTATTGCATTTTAGTCCAAATATGAGATCAGAGGTCTTTTTTGACCCCAGATCTCATTTTTAAAAAGGACATGTCATGCTTTTTTTCTATTACAAGGGATGTTTACATTCCTTATATTTTTTCTTTTTAAAGCGCCCCTTCAAGCTCGCGCGCAGAAGCGAACGCATACGCCCACATATGAAACCGGTGTTCAAGCCACACATGTGAGGTATCGCCGCGATTGTTAGAGCGAGAGCAACAATTCTAGCCCTAGACCTCATCTGAAACCCAAAACATGCAACCTGAAGAATATTTTAAACGTCGTCTATGAAGATTAAGGGTAAAAGTTTGACGGCATTCCACGAGCGGGCGCAATTTTGAAGTGTGACATGTTGGGCATCAATTTACTTGGCGTAACATTATCTTTCACAATTTAAAAAAAAAATTGGGCTAACTTTACTGTTGTCTTATTTTTTAATTCAAAAAATATTTTTTTTTTCCAAAATAAGTGCGCTTTTAAGACCGCTGCGCAAATACGGTGTGACAAAAAGTATTGCAATGACTGCCATTTTATTCTCTAGGGTGTTAGAAAAAAAATGTATGTTTGGGGGTTCTAAGTAATTTTCTAGCAAAAAAAACTTGTTTTTAACGTCTAAACACAGAGTCTGAAAAACAGGCTCGGTCCTTAAGTGGTTAAGGACATGGCAGGAAATAAATAAAAGCATGTGGTAATTGGTCCAAGCTTGAGATAACTTGGTTTAAAAAAATAAGTGGGAAAGTGTAAGCTGGAGCAGGTGTCAGGTAGATTTTAGTCAGGAGTTGTTTCTGAAAGCTGGCAGACCGCATATCGATGAGGATGGAGGAATGTGGGTGGAGATGGAGGAATGTGGGTGGAGATAAAGATGGAGAATGTGGATGGAGATAAAGATGGAGGAATGTGGATGGAGATAAAGATGGAGGGATGTGGATGGAGATGGAGATGGAGATGGAGGGATGTGGATGTGGATGGAGATGGAGGGAGATGGAGGGATGTGGATGGAGATGGAGGGATGTGGATGGAGATGGAGGGATGTGGATGGATGTGGATGGAGATGGAGGGATGTGGATGGAGGGATGTGGATGGAGATGGAGGGATGTGGAGGGATGTGCAGGGAGATGGAGGGAGGGATGTGGAGGGAGATGGATGCAGATGGAGGAGGAGGAGATCTCAAGTGGTCCTTTTAAAAAGGAAAGAAGCTTTAAAGAGCGCACACTGCTGTATCAATTCACGGATGCCGATACCCTGCAGAAGTTCAGGTTATCCAAGCAGTTCATGTTTTCCTAGCCACTTAAGGAGCTTTTTTACCCAAATCATAGGGTACCTAGAGCCTTCAACACAGAGAAGCCATGCCATACAAGGTATATCCAACACATGCGAGAGTTTTTGTAAATTACAGTTTGTTTTTTCTAAACATTGTGCGTTATTTTACTGCATACTCAGCTATTGCTTAGCGAATTGTGCCCATTTTGATTAAGTAACTCATGCTTTATTTTAGTAGTGGTTTTTTTTTTTTTTTTTTTTTGCGAATTGCAATAAAAAGTTTGGAGTTATTTTATCTCATAATAAAAAGAGTAAAATAACTCTTTGGGAATTAAGCTCACAGAAAGGGAGCTAACCTGTGTAATATCAGTGTCAGAGATCTATTGCAGAGTGCGCTATAATCAAATTGTGGCTAGAATTAGGGCATTTTACACCCAAGTCATTTAAAAGTACAATGCAAATTGAAATGAAGTGCAATAAATGATAGCAATTTTGAGCAAACAAACCGTTTACTTACCTTAGAAGGAGTTTTAGTTGATGTGGATTGCTCTGTTAAAAAAAATAAATAAATAAAAAAGTTGCATTCATTGCCTATCCAAAATGCTACAAATCTTAACCTAGTATTCTTACAACATTTCATATCACAAAACATACTCTTGTTTGGAGGTGGGCTGACAGCTTCCTCAGGACTATCTGTTGTAGAAAAGGTGACGGTTTTACCAGGAGTCCTGGCCATCTCAGATGCTTAAAAACAAAAACAGAAAGGTTACAAGAAACAGTTACAATTCATTTCACCATTCGAAGCAAAATTCCACTTTTGGGCCCCTTTCACACGGCGTGGATCTGATCAGCGGACTCCATAGCTCAGCGGGGGGATCGCTCAGTTGATCCCCGCGGAGCAGGTGGATGACAGGTCTGTCTCAGCTCACTGTGCAGAGACCCGTCAGAGCCCCGTTGTTCTCTATGGGAAGATTGGATGAAAACGGATCCAATCCAATCGGCCGGACAAATGGCGAAGGTATCGCCAGCCGTCTGTTTTCAGCGGACACATCTCCACTGACGTCCGCCTGCCCATATAAGTCAATGGGTGGCCCGCTCAGATCTGCCTGAAAAACGGACAGGCGGATCTTTGCAGGCCGATCGAGTGAAAGGGGCCTTACAAAAACGAAAAAATAAAAAATCCTCTTCAGGGACAATTAAATACCTTGCAAAACAATATAGCAAATGTCATTGATTTTTTGCTTGTTTTCTGCTTTAGATAGTCTTCAACACAAGCTGAACTCCAGGCAGACTTAAATACACAGATGAACTATATATCTATGACAGCTAATTTACCTACCAAATATTTGTATTTTTGTCCATCCAGTATTCAAATTTGCACTGCAACTCACCAATTTGAGTGGATTCTCCCTGCCTCTCTAAACCTCTGCTGTATAGTTGACTGCTTGAAGCTGGCATTAAATCAAATGTAGGTAATTAAAGTCCTTTTAAAAAATACATTTAATGATGTATTAAAGGATATGTTTACCGATTGTAAAAAAATAATAAATGAACACATTTTTGCAGTTAAAAAAAAAAAACAAACACACACGCATTTTTTTTTTTTAGTTTTTTTTACACTGCACCATGTAAGACATTGCACTCATGATCAGCAGATCACGGATGCAATGTCAGGATCCTGCAGACTCTACTGAACTGTAGAAAGAATCAATGATCTACGAGGGTGCTCACCAGCACCCTCGTAGTTCATTGAGAACTACAAGCCATCTGCCACAGTGGCAGACACTACTTTTAGTTCATTCATTCATAGGACTCTCTGAATGAATGACGTGGCCATGTGGGTGGAGCCTCGTATAGCTGTGCTGTTTTTAAATAGTCACAGCAGGTGCTGTATTGTAGACACCCTGAATATAGAAGGTGAACTTATCCTTTAACCACTTCAATACCAGGCACTTAGACACCTTCCCGCCCAGCCCAATTTTCAGCTTTCAGCGCTGTCACAATTTGAATGACAATTGCGCGGTCATGCTACACTGTACCCAAACAAATTTTTTATCATTTTGTTCCCACAATTAGAGCTTTCTTTTGGTGGTATTTGATCACCTCTGCGGTTTTTATTTTTTGCGCAACAAATAAAAAAAGACAGAAAATTTTGAAAAAAAACACGGTTTTCTTTGTTTCTGTTAAATTTTTTAGTAAATGAGTATGTTTTCTTCTTCAATGACGGGCACTGATATGGCTGCACTGACGGGCACTGATACGGCGGCACTGATGGGCACCGATGAGGTGGCACCAATGAGGTGGCACTGACGGGCACTGATGATGGGCACTGATAGGCGGCACTGATGCGCACTGATAGGTGGCACTAATGGGCACTGATAGGTGGCACTGGTAGGTGGCACTGATGGGCACTGATAGGTGGCACCGATGGGCACTGATAGGCGGCACTGATGGGCACTCGTAGGTGGCATTGATGGGCACTCGTAGGTGGCGTTGATGGGTAGTTATGGGTGGCACTGATAGTTGGCACAGATGGGCACGGATGGGCACTGATAGGTGGGCACAGATGGGCACAGATGGGCACTGACAGGTGGCACCGATGGACACTGATGGGTGGCACTGATCATTCTGATTGATGGCAGTGATGCCCCTAAGTGTGGCATTGCTGGGCATCACTGCAACATAATTGTGCCAATCAGTGCCCATTTGTGGGCACTGATTGGCACAGATTTGGCACTGACTGGGCACATGTGGATGGCCATGGGGTACATACCTGGCCATCCACATGTTTCCCTTCCCTGGTGGTCCTAGTGGCGATCCCTGGTGGTCCAGTGTGGTGATCTGCGGGGGGGCTGCGCTGATAAACAATCAGCGCAGACCCCCCCTGCCAGGAGAGCCGCCGATCGGCTCTCCTCTACTTGCGTCTGTCAGACGCGAGTGAGGAAGAGCCGATCAACGGCTCTTCCTATTGACAGCGTGATCAGCCGTGATTGGACACGGCTGATCACGTGGTAAAGAGCCTCCGCCGGAGGCTCTTTACCAAGATCGGTGTAGCGGTGTGTCAGACTGACACACCGGTCCACCGATCGCCGCGATGCGCGCCCCTGCGGGCGCGCGGCGGCATGTTATCCTGAAGGACGTCATATGACGCCCAGTCAGGATAACAGAACCACCGCCCGGCCGTCAATCCGCTATAGGCCGGGCGGGAAGTGGTTAAGGCAGTGGTCATCAACCCTGTCCTCAGGGCCCACTAACAGGCCAGGTTTTATGTATTACCTTGGGGAGATGCAGACTAGAATACTGCAATCACTGAGCAGCAAAAGATATCACCTGTGATGTATTTCAGTTATCTTGCAAACCTGGCCTGTTAGTGGGCCCTGAGGACAGGGTTGATGACCACTGCTTTAAGGAATAGAGAGCTGCATTAATGTGTATGTTATAGCTGCCTGGAGACCAGCTTAAGCAAGTGGTGTGAGGTCTGCCTGCTCAAAATTGACCCTGGCAGCAAAAGCACTCCCTGTAACTTACCTTTCCAGTGGCCTGTGTAGTTTTGCTGCTGCTCCTTGGCTGCTGTAGGTATTCCACAATTCTGCAAAGTGCCAACGTTTGAAGCAATGGGCCACTGGAAGCTGCTCTTCTTTGTTAGGGTGTGCTTAGTTTTCAAGTGACCCAGTGGTGACAGGGTCACTTTAAAAATCACACAATCAATACCAGAGAAGGTGCAGGGAAAAGAAACAAGCCTAATAAATCAGCAGGAGTCAGATTTCTGGGGTATTCTCTATACTAATGGGCTGATTCACTAAAGGAGCTGAGAATCTTCACACGATAAATTGTATGAATTATTCCATTAACCAAATAACATACAGATTAATTAAGAAAACAGAAATTTGCTTTTCATGTGATTGGATTATTGAAGTGAATATTCAATATTCCGTGACTGTTCTCAACTCCTTTAGCAAAGTCTGCAGAACACCCAGGAAATTATTCAGAATTTTCTAACAGTTTATGGAAATCATAGCTCCCTTCAAATTGCTATGGAAAAGCAATTTATTTTATACACGAAATATTGTATACTAGAAAGTGGCGTGTGTAGCAATTATATGCATTATATCAATGTTTAACTACAGAGCAATATTTCTTTTAAATACATTTTTAGTAAGCACGTATTTTGAGTTTTTGTTATGTGACAGATTAGGTTTAAAGTTTCAGGCTCCACATGATATTCCAGGTTTTGGTGGATGCTGCAAAGTTAAACAACCAAACAATTTTATTTTTCTGGGATTCTTGGTTTTTGGCATCTTAAGTTGCTGGGTCTGCACACCTGGTGTGGCCAATATGAGTTGGTCTCACTCTCCCTGCTAGAGCTTTATTTTATATTATGCACAATGCAAAAGGTGGACCTGGACACAGAGGTGGGAGAGAACCACATACATTTTTAAGTGGATAGGAACAAAGTCAGGAATTATGCCAGCACGGTCTTGCTGCTGGATGAACCAAGAAATACTAAGCCATGCTTCAACCTGCAATGAAAATATCAACGTATGTGTTTATTGAATCTTCGTAAGTTAGCCAAGCAACATGACACTGGAATTACTGCTGAAAACATTCTACAGATGTCTTATCTAGCTGCTAAGAATAGAAATACTGCAAATGGTTTACCAAGCTGGGCCATTTTGTTTGAGCGTTTAGCAGTATGGAAAGAGTAGACATCCCCGCCTCCTGCCCCACAGCCATTTTCCAAATTATCTGCATTAGAAAATAAAACATACAGCATTAAAAAACTAGAAGGAATAGAGAATAATAAGCAAAATGTGTTTACCCAGTGTTTAATAAACCTACCTTCAGCATTTACTCCTAACACATCCACATAGTCCTTTTCCTTCCAGATATCCAAAGGCTCACTCTCTGCATACAGTTCACTGACATTCTTAGTCAAACTTTTAGTATTTGCGATTTTCTGAGCTATTGCGCTGCTCCTTAGCCTTGTACCTAAAATTGCAAAAGTAGTAACTAATCTTTTTTTGCAGAGTAAAGACAGCTGAAAAAAATTTTTAGGAAATAGAATACAGGTAATTTAGAATGCCATTTAAAAGCCAACATAACCGACTTTCAAAGTAATAAGTGGATAAGGGCAACTCCCAAAATATGCAGTGCAATAATATCATGAAAGTTTAGAAATATTTTATTTCCTACATTTTAATGTTTATCTGCACTTTCGACGTGAACTTATCCTTTTCGTCCCCCACTCCCTGCAACATTTACATCCTATAAGGGAAAATCCTTGCATGTGATGGCAAAAAGCACAGGCTTCCACAGGCCTGTTTCCTGAGGTCAGTGTAGAAACTTTTCCTGAACGTTGTAAACATTGTGAAAGGCTGTGGCAAATATATACCTGGACAGGGTAAGGTACATTATGTTGGCAGTGGGGAAAGGATAAGTGCACTTATATTTTAAAGGGACTTTGAAAACGTTCACCAATATCCACTTTATCAGGATTAATTTACACTTTACAAAGACTGAGCAAACAGCAACAATTAGAGTGCAGTAACCCTTGATAATCTACATTAACAGCTACTTATCGGTTGTGTTACATTATATTTTTTGAGGCATTAGTCACGAAGCATACATGCATGATCCAACCACCCCCGGACACCACCATGATGTGACAGGTCCATAGACATGATTGATGGACCCTACTTGGTACTGTGCTCAGCAGGGTACACCGAGTACATGGTGCCAGCTTTTGTACAGTTACAGAATATCATTTTCCTGTATGCATATTTTGAAATTACTGATCTGCTTGCAACTATTGGACCATGCACAAGAACGGTAAATCTTCCTGGTAACAACTAAGGAAGATAACATTTCAGGTAAGCTATATTTGGTATGGCAAAATATCAGTTTTACATTTGGTAGACTTTTCCTTTTTTCTTCAAACAATACAGAACTGCCAAAGCTACAATACTGTAATATGTTATTTACTACATACAAATTATCAGCATAACAAAAACAAGAGTTATTACCAGTTAACTCATGTTCCAGGACAGCTTACGGAGAGATAGGCTCCTCCCACCTAGCACAGGAAACACATGATCCACATTATTTAAAAAAACAAAACAAAAAAAAAAAAACAGCCCCCCACAGGCAGTAGTCCTTCAGTATCAATAGATAACCGAAGGCACAGATAAAACAATAAAAAACTCCCATTAGTGCAACCAGCTTAGAATTACATCATTAGACTTATAAAAACAAGGGAGGGAACTCACGCCGTTCTGGAAGATTCCTGGAAAATTAGTTAACAGGTAATAACTCTTGTTTTCCCAAGTCATCTTCCAGGACGGCTTACAGAAGGGACAAAATAGAACTACCTAATCAAGGCGGGACCACAGCTATAAGCACCTTCCTCCCGACAGCCTGTTTCTGGTTAGAGAACAGGCCTGATTGGTAATGTTTATGAAGGTTCGGAAGCTGGACCCAGGTGCAGTCTTACAGATCTGGGGAGGAGAAGCGCTGACCTATGCAGCCCAAGAAATGGCCCCTGCTCTGTCTCAATGAGCTTTGATGTTTTCCAGAGGAAACAGTGATGATTGTCTGGTAGGCTTCCATCATTGCATATTTCAATCACCTTGTGAGATAGTAATATTTTGAGGTCTTCTTGAATTTATCTGAGCTCCAGAACAGAACAAGCAAACTAGAGGTTCAGTTCAATCTGAAATCTATAGATCTCATCCTACACAATGTTCATTCAATGAGATACTCAAGGACATTTAGATAATAGGCCCTAGTAATTATCCAGTGATATTTCTGCCCAAATGAGGGAAATTTATTATTATATATATATATATATATATATATATATATATATATATATATATATATATATATATATATATATATATAAACAATATATAACAGAGTGAAAATTTAAGGGGGTCTGAAGACTTTTCGTCCACGTGTGTGTATATATGTATGTATGTATGTATGTATATATATATATATATATATATACATACACACATACATACATACATATACATATATACACACACACACACACACACATACACACACACACACACGTGGACGAAAAGTCTTCAGACCCCCTTAAATTTTCACTCTGTTATATTGCAGCCATTTACTAAAATCATTTAAGTTCAAAAACTGAAATATCACATGGTCCTAAGTATTCAGACCCTTTGCTCAGTATTTAGTAGAAGCCCCTTTTGATCTAATACAGCAATGAGTCTTTTTGGGAAAGATGCAACAAGTTTTTCACACCTGGATTTGGGGATCCTCTGCCATTCCTCCTTGCAGATCCTCTCCAGTTCTGTCAGATTGGATGGTAAACGTTGGTGGACAGCCATTTTTAGGTCTCTCCAGAGAGGCTCAATTGAGTTTAAGTCAAGGCTCTGGCTGGGCAATTCAAGAACAGTCACAGAGTTGTTGTGAATCCACTCCATTATTTTAGCTGTGTGCTTAGGGTCACTGTCTTGTTGGAAGGTAAACCTTTGGCCCAGTCTGAGGTCCTGAGCACTCTGGAGAAGGTTTTTGTCCAGGATATCCCTGTACTTAGCCGCATTCATCTTTCCCTTGATTGCAACAAGTCGTCCTGTCCCTGCAGCTGAAAAACACTCCCACAGCATGATGCTACCACCACCATGCTTCACTGTTGGAACTGTGTTGGACAGGTGATGAGCAATGCCTGCTTTTCTCCACACATACCGCTTAGAATTAAGGCCAAAAAGTTGTATCTTGGTCTCATCAGACCAAAGAATCTTATTTCTCACCATCTTGGAGTCCTTCAGGTGTTTTTTTAGCAAACTCCATGCAGGCTTTCATGCGTCTTGCACTGAGGAGAGGCTTCCGTCGGGCCACTATGTCATAAAGCCCTGACTGGTGGAGGGCTGCAGTGACGGTTGACTTTCTACAACTTTCTCCCATCTCCCGACTGCATCTCTGGAGCTCAGCCACAGTGATCTTTGGGTCCTTCTTTACCCCTCTCACCAAGGCTCTTCTCCCCCCGATAGCTCAGTTTGGCCGGACGGCCAGCTCTAGGAAGGGTTCTGGTCGTCCCAAACGTCTTCCATTTAAGGATTATGGAGGCCACCGTGCTCTTAGGAACCTTAAGTGCAGCAGAAATGTTTTTGTAACCTTGACCAGAGCCTTGCCACAATTCTGTCTCTAAGCTCTTCCGGCAGTTCCTTTGACCTCATGATTCTCATTTGCTCTGACATGCACTGTGAGCTGTAAGGTCTTATATGGACAGGTGTGTGGCTTTCCTAATCAAGTCCAATCAGTATAATCAAACACAGCTGGACTCCCAATCAATACGCTCAGAATTTAATTTGCCAAACACCTCATTTTATCAGTATTTACAGCTTAGACATGCCATAACAGCACAAAGCAAAACATCCAAATGGGAACTGGTTAAAACTGGGGTGCTTACACAACTAGTTACCTCATCATCCCGGAAGGGACAAATCTCCGCTATATATGGCTCCCTTATTAACCATGTATCTAAGGCAATGACTTTGGGCTGTAGAGGGGGCTGGAGAGAGGACATATGGGAAATCTCAGACGAGGAATGGAGCAACATTCTAGAGAATGTACTTAAAGTGTCCCTGTGCCCATCTCAAAAGCTCACTCAATTATTATCCACCGTACATACCGCACACCTGAAAAATTACATAAATGGCACAGGAGAGATGATCCACTATGTCCACGCTGTCTTATTGACAACGGTACACTTATTCATATGCTATGGAAATGTCCAAAGTTACAAAAGGTACTGGGCCTCAGTGATAAACACTATTAACAGTATATGGAATATCAAACTTATAAATGACCCTAAACTCTGTTTACTGGGACGGTTGGATGAAGAACAGTACACTCCTCATACATACACTGCCATTTTGAGGACACTATTCTTAGCTAGGAAACTTATTGCCAGAAAGTGGCTATCCACAATGAGCCCTACAGTGACGGAGTGGACTACGGCGGTAAATGATGCCCTAATTAGAGAAAAACTAACATATAAACATAGAGGCTGTCCAAACAAATTTGAAAATATATGGGATCCTTGGCTAGACACACCTGGACTGGCCCCATTGAGCTTGGTCCATAATAGAATTTTGGGTGGTAGAGTCCATGCAGCAGGAACACCAACATAGATAATAATACAGAGCAAGATACAATGAAGTTGAACTAGAGATGAAAAACCTTATACCGTATATGTGATGTCTTTTACTGGAACAAATGTGAGGTGGCAGATGGGTAATGCGGAGGTCAATATGTACAAAGTTTGCCTAGTCTAATAATAGGTATTGTTGACCCCATTGGGTCCAGCGGAACGTAAAATAAGGAAAGGGAACAAAACAAAAAGTTAATTGGAAAATGACCAATAGAAGTTATATAGAACAAATAATGACCTGCAAAAGTCATAATTATTACAAATGCATCACACAAATATATCTAATTCAGAGATAATGATTGATAAGTGCCTTATGTGGAATGTGTTGATGTATTTGGCCATGTAACATTAATATTGGTTGTTCTCATGTACTATGACATTGAACTCGACCTATGTGTTGGAATGTAACCATTTGACTTACTGTATTCAATGGAATTTTGATTTTAATAAAAAAAAGATCTGATTTAAAAAAAAAAAAAAAAAAAACACAGCTGGACTCAAATGAAGGTGTAGAACCATCTCAAGGATGATCAGAAGAAATGGACAGCACCTGAGTTAAATATGAGTGTCATTCTGTGTTTTTCTGTCAATATGGGGTGCCGTGTGTACATTAATGAGGAAAACAAAATGAACTTAAATGATTTTATCAAATGGCTGCAATATAACAAACAGTGAAAAAATTAAGGGGGTCTGAATACTTTCCATCCCCACTGTGTGTGTATGTGTATATATCTCCAAAATGCATGTGCCCATACCGATGACTTTTCTCTGCTCTGAATGCTGGTACGGCAGCTATGAGTGTCTGGAAAGGAACTGGGTAAAAATTAACCTGGCAACTTCATGAATGACAGGAGCTCTGCCCAAAGTTGGAAGTCTGAGTTCATAAGGCACATTGTGATGCTGGTGGTAAGTTATGCAGATCACTTACAAGATTGAGCCTGTAGTAGCAACAGAACATTTACTTTGACTTGCTACAGCTTTTCTGTTCGGAAGGCTGTGTAAAAGATGCAATGATGTTTTTAACATATACAGAGTACTGAACCTAAACAGTTTTTTCCGGTTTCAATTTCGGGTACAGCGACCGTGCAATTGTCAGTTAAAGCGACACAGTGCCAAATTGTAAAAAGGGCTCTGGTCAGGAAGGGGGTAAAATCTTCCGGGGCTGAATCGGTTAACAGAGATTGCTGTACACTTAGCTTGCTTTATATAGCCCACACTAAGGTGGGAGACAGACATGTCCAAATCTAGTGATAAATGAAAGCCGAAACCTTTGGATAAGCCCAGAAGCGTTGCAAGAGGAGCAATCAGAAGGCCAGCACCTGCAGGTATTAACGAGCAATCAATAAACACGGGTTTGTCCATGCAATTCTTGCATGGAGGTTACACCCAGGAGTCAATTGACTGTTGCAGGATCCATAATCTATGTTTCTAGTCCTGCCCAGGGGTGGGTTTTCTGCCCAAATCCCAGTACAAAAACAAGTCCTGATTAAACTACAGCAGACCCCACTAGCTGTGGCTTAATTGCTGAAAATAAAGAGTGTAATTGATGGTAAACAGTGTAAGCAGACCCCAGGAGCCCTGCACATGCACAAACAACTCCTGTGTTTCCTGTGCTAGGTGGGAGGAGCCTATCTCTCCATAAGCCGTCCTGGAAGATGACTTGGGAAATACAAGTTATCAGCATGAACTCTATGACTGGCATATGTAACTTCACACCAACCTTGCCATTTTTCTTTGGACTCTTCCATCATGGCAGAGGTGCCTTTAGCTAAAAAGGCCTCTGATTAACTACTGCTTAGGCCCCATTCACACCCGAGCGTAGCGTTTTCAGGCAGAAAGTCGCACGATTTTATACAGGTCAAAAGATCACCAATGTAAAAAGCAGAAAAACGCCTGTAATCTGCCTAAAAAAAAGTTCCAGAACTTGTTTGAGCTTCAGACGTTTTTGAGCTTCTAGCAGTACCAGCCACCGAACATGACCTATTTAAATGAATAGGAACTGGGGCGTGCTGCAACCATGCCAAATGCATGCAGTTGTGGCAAGGCAGTGCAGGCTTTTAAGGGTTAAGTAGGCGGTGAAGTGGCATAATGCCTCCTCACCAACTTAAATGTCCTCTGAAGTGACATAAAGCCTCCTTGCCTACTATTAAACGTCCTTTGAAAAGCAATCCACCACAGATCACTCAGAGGGCGATGCTAGTGTAAACGAGCCCCAATAGCTTGAAAACCTAGCAATTCAAAATAGTTTAAAGTAGAAACCCTTTGTAAATATCCACAAACCATACACTGAAATAAATGGCACATTTTTAGGGGTCTACAGACATCAAATGTTGTTTTACCAGGACTGTCATTGGTGCAACTAATTATAATGACACACCTTCTTGTTTATCAATGATATGCTCCAAAACATCTTCATCAGGTACAAACTGAACCTGCAGCTTTTTATTGCCTTGAACTGTGTCATGGCTCATGTCTTCCAACCTGTAAAAGAAATTAGAAAACATTTTCATTAGTTACTTAACCACCTCAATACCGGGCACTTACAGCCCCTTCCTGCCCAGACCAAATTTTCAGCTTTCAGCACTCTCAATCAAAGACCGATGTGGTGCGACGGGTCTTTGATACCAACCATACCCTGACAAGCGAGCAGCCCCAGTGCCGGGTAGGCACCTACCAATGTAAGCGGCCATTTGGCTTTTTAATGTTGTCTATAGCATTTTTTAATAAATGGTTTTACACTATGGAGGTTTTGTTTGTTTCCCATCTATCCCTTGCTTGAACGATTGGGACCAGAGGGGTTCATGCCTAATCATCATCCAGTTGTCCAGCCGTCCATGTGAGCAGGCACAATCCTGCAAAAGCACTAGTGACTCTCTTTTTAAGTAAAGGGGTCATTGGTATCTGGTAAGCAGATATCTATCTCTACAAGGTGCATTTTCTCCTCTCTTTTGGTGAAGGAACTTTTTTATCTATCAACAGCAAGGAATTGGCACATTTTGGAAGATATCACTCTACTTTAGAATTTATTTTTCACTGTACTGTGATAGTTTATTATTGGCACTGTTACCATTGTGTTGGTTGTGTGTTACGAGTTAAACTCCACTGTTATCATTTTTATAAATGTATTTCTTCTTTTTTTATCAACTTAAGGTTCACATTAAGCACAATTTTCATTTTGTTACACTTTATTAATTTTATTATTTTTTTAGCGCCCCCTATTTACTTTTATACCTTAACTATGAGAGACAAAATGTGGAAACAAATCCAGACAATCACATTGTCTGATTTTTGAAAGAATTTATTTGCAAATTATGGTGGAAAATAAGTATTTGGTCACCTACAAACAAGCAAGATTTCTGGCTCTCTCAGACCTGTATCTTCTTTAAGAGGCTCCTCTGTCCTCCACTCATTACCTGTATTAATGGCACCTGTTTGAACTTGTTATCAGTATAAAAGACACCTGTGCACAACCTCAAACAGTCACACTCCAAACTCCACTATGGTGAAGACCAAAGAGCTGTCGAAAGACACCTGAAACAAAATTGTAGACCTGCACCAGGCTGGGAAGACTGAATCTGCAATAGGCAAGCAGCTTGGTGTGAAGAAATCAACTGTGGGAGCAATAATTAGAAAATGGAAGACATACAAGACCACTGATAATCTCCCTCGATCTGGGGCTCCACGCAAGATCTCACCCCGTGGGGTCAAAATGATCACAAGAACGGTGAGCAAAAATCCCACAACCACATGGGGGGAACCTATTGAATGACCTGCAGAGAGCTGGGACCAACGTAACAAAGGCTACCATCAGTAACACACTACGCCGCCAGGGACTCAGATCCTGCAGTGCCAGACGTGTCCCCCTGCTTAAGCCAGTACATGTCCGGGCCCATCTGAGGTTTGCTAGAGATCATTTAGATGATCCAGAAGAGGATTGGGAGAATGTCATATGGTCAGATGAAACCAAAGTAGAACTGTTTGGTAGAAACACAACTCGTCGTGTTTGGAGGAGAGAGAATGTTGAGTTGCAACCAAAGAACGCCATACCTACTGTGAAGCATGGGGGTGGCAACATCATGCTTTGGGGCCGTTTCTCTGCAAAGGGAACAGGACGACTGATCCGTGTACATGAAAGAATGAATGGGGCCATGTATTGTGAGATTTTGAGTGCAAACCTCCTCCCATCAGCAAGGGCATTGAAGATGAAACGTGGCTGGGTCTTTCAGCATGACAATGATCCCAAACACACCGCCCAGGCAACGAAGAAGTGGCTTCGTAAGAAGCATTTCAAGGTCCTGGGGTGGCCTAACCAGTCTCCAGATCTCAACCCCATAGAAAACATTTGGAGGGAGTTGAAAGTCCGTGTTGCCCAGCGACAGCCCCAAAACATCACTGCTCTAGAGGAGATCTGCATGGAGGAATGGGCCAACATACCAGCAACAGTGTGTGACAACCTTGTGAAGACTTACAGAAAACATTTGACCTCTGTCATTGCCAACAAAGAATATATAACAAAGTATTGAGATGAACTTTTGATATTGACCAAATACTTATTTTCCACCATAATTGGCAAATAAATTCTTTCAAAAATCAGACAGACAATGTGATTGTCTGGATTTGTTTCCACATTTTGTCTCTCATAGTTGAGGTATACCTATGATGACAATTACAGGCCTCTCTCATCTTTTTAAGTGGGAGAACTTGCACAATTGGTGGCTGACTAAATACTTTTTTGCCCCACTGTATATTCTATGAGGCATGGGCTGCAGACAGGTACTCAGGTACTCTGATGGCCTGGTGACAGGTACTCGGGTACTCTGATGGGCTACAGATAGGTACTCAGATGGGTGGTGACAGGTCCTCTTTATTGGGGGGGGGCAATCAGTGTGTGTTGGTGTACACTGTAAGCAGTAACGAGATTTTACCGCAATCTCCTGCTCACACACGGTGTGTGAGGAGGAGAACCCAGTAACATCTCGTTACCGCTCTATGTTTACATTTAGTGATCGGTTGTGAAAGGATCACAGTCGATCACGTGGTAAACAGCCGCCGGCCAATGGCTGTTTATCAGCGTCAGTGACGAGCAGTGTTCCCCGGAACACGCCACCACCGACGTGCTCGCGTGCATGCGCCATGCAAAGTGGGGTGGTACCATCTGATCGGCTGTGACTTCTTCACTTGGTAAACAGCCATGCCCAATGGCTGTTCAACCCCCTTGGTGGCGAGCGGTATCTCCATGACAAGCCGCCACCGAAGGTACAGGGTTGCGAGCACACAATCGCGTCACATGACGGCCGGCAGGCAGCAAGCGGTTGTAAAGTCAGGTTTTTTTTATTTATCTTAAAGTGGTTGTAAACCCAGATAAAAAAACAAAACAAAACAAAAAAAAAAAAAAACCCTGTTAGACAAAGGCATAATAAGCTACTATGCATCGCATAGTAGCTCATTATGAAATACTTACCTCAGAACAAAACTGTGACCAGCGACATGTCTCCCGGAGTTATTTCCGGGTTCGCAGGCTCCGGCGCTGTGATTGACCGGAGCCGCAATGACGTCACTCCCGCACATGCGCGCAGGAGCCACTGGTCACTGCACACCAGTTGAAGAAACGGCAACGTCATCGGCACATGGATATACAGTGAATAACTCCTAAACTGTGCAAGTTTAGGAGATATTCACGGTACCTACAGGTAAGCCTCATTATAGGCTTACCTGTAGGCAAATGTTGTGAAAAAGGATTTACAACCACTTTAATGCATTCTTTGCATTAAAACAGTGGTTCTCAACCTTTCTAGTGCCGTGACCCCTTGATAAAATTTCCCAAGTTGTGGAGACCCCTAATAGTAAAATTATTTTCGTTGGTCATTTCATTGCTGTAATTTTGCGACTGTTATGAATCGAAATATAAATATCCGATATGAAGCATGTATTTTCATTCCTACAAATTTATCATCTTAAAGCGTAGTGGTTAATCACAAAAACAATCTGTAATATACAGCGCAAAATATTTAACATATAAGTTACAAATGAATAAAATGCCCAGAGAGACAGGGTAAGTGCCGGGCAGACGGCGGGCGGGGCACAGTGGGAGCATTGATATGGCACGGGGCAGCATTTGATGGTACAGTGGGAACATTTGATATGGCACAGTGGCGGCGTTTGATGGCACAGTGGCGGCAATTGATGTAAAAAAATGCTATCTCTGACTTACCAAATCACTGGTGTTCCGTCAGAATCAGCAAGCCGTCTGTGTTAACCGGAAAAGACTTTTCGACACCATCTTGGTAGACTCGTCCTCAACAAGCGGACTTCCGTGGGTGTAAAAAGATGTCCGCTTGCCGACTTATAAGTGTAGCCTCACTGCAGACGAGAGTGCCAAGATGGCGCTGACGGAACGTCACTTCTGTGCAGTCTCTCCTTTCCCGGAAGCGACATCTCGCTGGCCGAGAAGGACAGACTCCGGCGTAACACAGTAACTTCGGGTCCGTCTCGGCCAGCATTCGCAACCCCCTGGCAAATCAGCAATCGACCCCCAGGTTTAGAACCGCTGCATTAAAAGGAGAAGTCTAGCCAAAGCTTGTTTGGCTGGGCTTTTCCAATTAGTTTTGCACTCCTGTGACCCGTTTTCAGCAGTGAGCGGGCTAAAGTCCGCTCTCTGCTGACATCACAGAAATCAGTCCAAGCACTGCGAGTCGCTGAGAGCCTGAGACGGCCGCTCCCCACCCCTCCACAGCTCTGCGCTCCAGCGAGCACGAGGGGGCAGAGCAGGGAGCTACTGACAGTCAGCAGCTCTCTGCTCAGAGAGCGGAGAGAACCGAGCCATCGGCGGTGTTCGATCGCTCGGTTCTCATTGCAGATGTGGCGTTGGACAGATGCAGCATCGGTGCGATGCTGCACTCACCTAGGTAAGATGGGGGAGGGGGACACTTCTCTTTTAAGATAAAAAGTCTTCTGTGTGCAGCAGCCTCCCTAATACTTACCCTCTCTATCCAGCAATGTTGAAGGATTGTCTCGGCTGCCCGGGACTCCCCTCCTCATTGGCTGAAGCAGCAGCGTGGCGCCATTGGCTCCCGCTGCTGCCAAAGTCAAACAGCCAATGAGAAGAGAAAGGGGGCGGGGCCGCAGCTCAGTGTCTGAATGGATACACGGAGCTGCAGCTCGGCTCGTGTGTCCCCATAGCAAGCTGCTTGCTGTGGGGGCACTCAACAGGAGGGAGGAGCCAGGAGTGCTGAAGAGGGACCCGAGAAGAGGAGGATCCAGGCTGCTCGGTGCAAATCCACTGCACAGAGCAGGCAAGTATAACATGTTTATTATCTTTAACACCTGAACGGGGAGGGGGGTGCAGCATTTACTAGAACTGGGCTGTATTTTCTTCCACTTGCAGCATCTAAAAGCCATCTTCTCCTCCTCTCCCTTCCATCGGCAGTCAGCAGCTTTAGGAGGAAATTACAGCTAATCGGTTCTAGTAAATGCTGCCCCCTCCTGTCCAGGGGTCTGTACACCTTTTGTGCCCATTATGAGGGGTCTTCAGCATTCACCTATGCTGAGTTCCCAGGTCTGTACACCCTCTGCGCCCATTATAAATGGTTCCCGGATAAGTTTACCCACTGTGCCCATTATGAGAGTTTCCCACCATCCCTGTGCTGAGTTCCAAGGTCTGTACACCTGCTATGCCCATTATGAGGGGTTCTCACCATCCCCGTGCTGAGTTTCTGAGTCTGTACCTGCTGTGCCCATTATGAGGGGTTCCCACCATCCCTGTGCTGAGTTCCCCAATCTGTATACCCACTGTGCCCATTATGAGGGGCTCCCAGCATTCCTGTGCTGAGTTCCAAGGTCTGTACACCTGCTGTGCCCATTATGAGGGGTTTCCACCATCCCTGTGCTGCGTTCCTGGGTCTGCACACCTGCCTTGCCCATTATGAAGGAGCTCCCACCATTCCTGTGCCAATTTCCCGGGTCTGTACACCTGCTGTGCCCATTATGAGGGCTTTCCCACCATCCCTGTGCTGCTCTACTGACTGACACCTTCATCTGTCCTATTGACACATTCACTACCCTATTGACATGTTGACTGTCCTGCTGACACTGTTCAACTCTATTTTAGTTAAATAAGTTTATATTTTTACACTGACATTTGTTTTATTTATATAGGATACCCCAGATGAAGTCTATTCAGATGAAACGCGTCGGATGAAGTGCCGCTATTACCATTGTGCCATCTTATGCGATTTATTCTTGATTGACATGTGAGTGATCAATTTTTTTATTAAAAAATCTGAAACGTTATCACACTATTTGGAACCTTTTTTTTCCCCTTTTGCTTTTACCGTATAAGCTGAATCTAAACCTCCGAGTGTCCTCCCTATCGGCTGTATGTCCGTTTGAACACACACTGGTGTCCCATACCAAGTTTTGGGAGATCGAGGCTGGACTGTCGCTGGTTTTCCATCAACTATGGTGTTTTGACACCCAAGCCTTTTTGACTTGAGAAGTATATGCCACTTCAAGTCCAACCTTTCTGGTAAGCCTTCAGATAATTGGTGGCAGTCTCCTCACAAGATTCCCTCACCTGTTGACCTGGATTGATGTCTACTGGTCCATATTTATCAACTCACGGACAGTGTCAATCGCCAGATCATTTGGTTTTTACTGCATTTTTGTCAGTCATCACGTGGTGGACATTTCCACAATGTTATTTATATCCATGTATTCATTCTTTTCTATAAGCGCTGCATAACTTTTTCTTTTGGTCTATTGCAGTTTGTCTTCGGCTATGCTGGCTGCTTAATTTTTCACACAGCGCGGTTTATATACATGACACTATTTACTGGCAATGACTGCTTTGAGTCTGGAACCCATGGACATTACAAAAGACTGTTTCCTCCTTTCTGATGCTTTGCCAGGCTCTAACTGCAGCTGTCTTCAGTTGTTCTTTGTTAGTGGGTCTTTCTGCCTTTAGCTTTGCCTTCAGCAAGTAACATGCATGCTCAATTGGGTTGAGATCAGGTGATTGACTTGGCTATTGCAGAATATTCCACTTTTTTTTCTAAAATAGCTCCTGGGTTGCTTTTGCAATGTGTTTTGGATCATTGTCCATCTGTACTGTGAAGCGCCGTCCAATCAACTTTGTTGCATTTGGCTGAATCTGGGCTGACAGTATATCTCTAAACACTGCAGAATTCAGCTGGCTGCTTCGGTCACATCATCAATAAACACCAATGACCCAGTGCCACTGGAAACTATGCATGCCCATACCATCCCACTGCCTCCATGTTTTACAAATTATGTTGTGTGCTTTGGATCATGAGCCGTTTCGAGCCTTCTCCACACTTTTTTCTCCCCGTCATTCTGGTACAGATTAAGCTTAGTTTCATCCGTCCAAAGAATGCTTTTCCATAACTGGTCTGGCTTTTTTAAATGTTCTTTGGCAGTCTAATCTGGCTTTTCTATTCTTTAGGCTTATGAATGGTTTGCACCTTGTGGTGAACCCTCTGTATTTACTCTTGTGAAGTCTTCTCCTGATTGTAGACTTTGACAATGATACGCCCACCTCCTGGAGAGTGTCCTTCACTTGTATGGATGTTGTGAATGGGTTTTTCTTTACAATAGAGGATCCTGCGATCGTCCACCACTGTTGTCTTCTGTGGACGTCCAGGCCTTTTTATGTTGCTGAGCTCACCAGTGCGTTCTTCTTTCCTCAGAATGTACCAAACTGTTGATTTGGCCACTCCTAATGTTGCTGCTGTCTCGCTGATGGATTTGTTTAGTTTTTGAAGCCTTACAATGGCCTGTTTCACTTGCATGGGCAGCTCCTTTGAACGAAGGAGTAGCCCACACCTGGCCATGAAAACAGCTTTTGATTCAATTGTCCCTTGAAAAACGGGGGACAGCTATTCCTAAGAGCTGTAATTCCTAAACCCTTCCTCCAATTTGGATGTACATATCCTCAAATTAAACCTGATAGTGTGCACTTTAAAGAGGGAGTCCACCTTAAACAAAAAATATTAAAAGCCAGCAGCTACAAATACTGCAGCTGCTGACTTTTAATAAATAGACACTTACCTGTCCCAGGGTCCAGCAATGTCGGCAGCCGAAGCCGATCGATCGTATCTCGGCTGCCCCCACCGCCATCCTCGGTCAGGGAATCAGGAAGTGAAGCGTTGCGGCAGGTATCTGCACCCCCCTCCCCCCTGAAAGGTGCCAATTGAGGCACCAGAGGGGGGGAGGAATCCGATGAGCGGAAGTTCCACTTTAGGGTGGAACTCCGCTTCAAGTAATATTATTTTCTCTTTACCATCCCATGGCTTATCGATTACACTTGAACTTCTCTTTCTGGGTAGGGGGTGTGTGGCTGGAGAAATTCCCTCTCGTGGGGGGGGGGGGGGGGGGGGCAAACTGAATCTTTGTCTTGGGTAAAAGCTTCGCCACTGCTTACAATCACTTTAACCTCTTCAAACCTGCAAAAATTGCAGGTTTTTACCCCCCCATATTCCTGACCAGGCCATTTTTTGCGATGCGGCACTGTGTTGCTTTAACTGAAAACTGTTGCTTTAACTGACAGTCATGTGACACTGTACCCAAATAAAATTTATGTCCTTTTTTCCCCCCACAAATAGAGCTTTCTTTTGGTGGTATTTGATCACCTTTGTGGTTTTTAATTTTTTGCGCTATAGACGAAGAAGAATCGACAATTTAAAAAAAAAAAAAAATATATACAAAAAACGTTTTTACTTTCTGCTCTAAAACACATTCGTTAAAAAAGTATATATATATAATTTCTTCATCTATTTAGGCCAATATGTATTCTGCTACATACTTTTGGTAAAAAAATCCCAATAAGCCTATATGAATTGGTTTGCCCAAAAGTTATAGCGTCTACAAACTATGGGACATTTTTTATTTATTCATTTTTTACTAGTAATGGCGGCAATCAGCGACTTATAGCGGGACTGCGATATTGTGGTGGACAAATCGGACACCTAATTGACACTTTTTTGGGGTCAGTGACATTATTACAGTGCTAAAAATATACACTGTCTCTGTACTGACACTGGCAGGGAAGGTGTTAACATCAGGGGCGATCAAAGGGTTAACCGTTTGCCTCGCTAATGTTTCAGTATAGTTGGGGCGAGGTGCTTTTACTAGTGAAAGGCATGGATCTGTGTATGGAAAACAGGTGTATAGGCTCTGCAACCTTCCCACATAAAAGCTCCGCCCGATGCGCAGCCTCAGGCTCTGTTCATGTGGCTAAAAAAAAAAAAAAAAAAAAAAAAAAAAAACTCATGCAAACGGATCAGTCCGGTTCCCTGCAGGGGGGTGGCGCCCCAGCACCCCTAATGGGCCGGCCGCTCCCGATAAGACCCCAATCACATGGAGCGGACTGTCAAGCTGATCTGCCTGCTCAGCGGGGGGATCTGTCTGCTGATCCCGGCTGAGCAGGCAGATGACAGGTCCATGTCCGCAGAGCGGACACGGCTCGCTATTCTCTATGGAGCGGTCAGATGGAAAAACGGACCGCCTGTCCAGTTCCATTGGATACCATCCGATATGCATGGAACGCCTGTGCATCCCTGTGCGGGTAAACATGCCCCCCCCCCCCCATGGGCGTACGCTTTAGTATGCCACATGTGAATGATGCTTTAGTAGCAATTTAGCAGGAATCTTGTAAGTTATGTTGTGTTTATGTGCACTATTAATGATTTTAGAGAATTTTTTGCGAAAATATTGTTTTGATAAACATTTGCGAAAATATCGTGCTGCCTTAAAAATCAGTAGCACCTTCTTTTTATTCTACTGGCCCTGTGCTTTCAGAAAATTTATGATTGGGGGGGGGGGGGGGGGGGGGGGTCTTTTACAAATTCTAGAAGCTGTAGGTGAAAAGGGAAAAATCGGCTTACTACACATGCACCAATGGCGCATTGCCGCAAAAGGAAATCCGTGCCAACTGAGCATGTGCCAAAGACGCCTCAGGGCACCAACCTGCACCTGTGCAGAAGACTTGATGGAAAAGGGCAGGAAAATGCCCAGGAACTGACCTCAACCTGATGGAAAAAGGCGGAAAAATGCCCAGGAGGTGACCTCAAACTTCCCTATATAAGCCCAGACGCTGCCAAATTGCTGGATTATGTCCAGTCCCCCCTTGTTCCTGTGCTAGTGTGTGATCTGTCTGAACCTGTTGTGACCTGGAAACCTATTTGACTACTCTTGATTGCTGCTTGCCATTGACCTTGGATTTGTACCTTTACCATTCTACTTCTTTGCCCCTTTTGTACTCAGCTGCCGGATTGGAACTGACCCCAGCTTGGATCTCTACTAGAGCTGCATGATTCTGGCCAAAATGAGAATCACAATTTTTTTTTTTTTTTTCAAATATAAAGTTTATTACACTCCAAACATAGGCGGGAAGCCCACCAATACAAATAGTTACATTTGAGGAACAAACCATGGTACATCTATTATTCGTAGAGGAGCGGTATACAGATTGGTATAATGTAGATATGCAAGTATAACGGTTATATACATATACATTAGCTACCATTAGGGTATATTCTATGGCAGTCCTCTGTTCAAAGTGGGAGTTCCTGTTAGTGGTGGACCCCACCTAACTTTTCACTTTCCATTAAAAAGGGGGGGAGGAGAAAAAGAAAGAAAGAAAAATAAAATACTTATAGAAGTATAGAAAAGATATGGAAGGAGGCAGGTGGAGAATGAGCGAAGTAAGGGGGGGGGGCGGGGAGAAGAAATTTAGGGGGGGGGGAGGGGGAGGAAGACAGGGCGGCGGATGGTAGCCTCCATTAATTCCAGTCAGGGGGTCGCCGCCAAAGGGGTCAGGTCAGAAGTTGTTGACCCTCATCCGAAAATATGAACATGTTCCAAATGTCCCATGTCTGCTTAAATAACTCTTGCTTATGTTGTGCTGTCAGTATCAAGTCCTCCATCTGTTTAATTTCCTCTACTCTCCGGAGCCAGGATTTTATAAGGGGGGGGGTAGGTCTGCTTCCATAAAATGGGAATGCAACCCTTCGCTGCATTAAGGAGATGTCGGACAAGTGATTTTTTATAAGTCTTAATGGGGACCGGAGAAAGGTGGAAAAGGAAGAATGCGGGGTCGTCTGGTACTACGTAGTCGGTGAATTTTTGTGTAATTCGCCTAACCTCGCTCCAGAAGGTCTGTATCTTGGGGCAGGTCCAGAAGATATGGATCAGGGTTCCCTCTCCCTCCTTGCAACGCCAACACAAGCCAGAGGAATTCGGGTAGCATTTTCTAAGTCTAGATGGCGTCATGTACCATCTAGTGAGCAGTTTAAAGTTGGATTCCTGTACTTTAGAGCAGAGCGAGGACTTGAGGGAGAGGGAGATGATCCGGGTCCTCTGTGAGGGAGAGAAGGTACATTTTAGATCCTCTTCGCACCTGGTTAGGCAAGTCAAGTGAGGTTGCGTCTTTGGTGTGTTTAGTAATATGTACGTTTGTGATAAGATGTGGGCCAATGGAGAGTCCTCAGCACAGAGTACCTCAAATGGCGTTAATTCTCGAGCGAAATTGTGTGGTTCTGGGAGTGAGTGGAGGAAGTGGTGTAATTGTAGGGCTTTCCAGAAAGTTAGGCGGTACGGGCCTGCCGGGTTACCTAGATCCTCCAAGGTTGGCCACTTCCCTTCGCAAAGAAACTTAATTGCACAGTCTTTGCAGTTTTCTCTGAGAGGCATGAATTCTGCCGCTTCCATAGCCGGCTCGAATTTGGGGTTGCCCAAAATGGGGAGGAGGGGCGATGTCGTGGAAGTGAGAGTTGCATGTGCAACTGCCTGGTGGCTATTTCTCAGAGTGGTACCTATAAGGGGGTGGGTTTTTAGAGAACTTGGAAGGTCGCCAACACACCACAGTGCTCCCCCCAGAGGCACCGCCGATTGTGATTGCTCCAGTTGTACCCACAGTTTGGAGGTACCATTTCTCCTCCAATCGAGAATGCGTCCTAGGTGCGAGGCCATATAGTATAGGCGAATATCAGGCATTGCCGGTCCTCCACAGTGTTTGGGTAGAATCAGCTGGGAGCGGCGTAAACGCGGTCTTTTGTGTGCCCAAATGAATCTGGTGAAGAGTGTGTGGGTCTGCCTGAAGGAGGGTGGGATATGGATCGGTAAGGCTTGGATCAGGTATAAGAATTTTGGTAGGATACTCATTTTGAGTAGGTTGCATCTCCCGAACCAGGAGTGAAAGCCTGTGTGCCATCTGTCTAATAAAGTCCGGGTCTTTGTCAGTAATGGGGGGAAGTTTAGGTCAAACGTCTGTGTCACGTCGGGGGGGATAAGCGTGCCCAAGTATTTAAGAGCTGACGAGGTCCACTTAAATTTAAAGTTTGATTGAAGCTCCATTAGGATGTTATGGGGGACCGACACTCCCATTGCCTCAGACTTAGAAAAGTTTATTTTTAGGTTCGAGATCTCTCCATATATTTTGAATTCACGCATTAGATTGGGGAGTGAGATTCTAGGGTTCGCTAGGGAGAACAGAAGATCATCAGCGTACGCTGAGATTTTGCAGTTCGTATTGCCCACTTGGAGACCTGCTATGTCTGGGTGTGACCTAAATTTTACAGAGGAAGGGTTCGAGGGAAAGGGCAAAGACTAGGGGGGACAAAGGGCACCCCTGTCTTGTGCCATTTCTGATGGGGAAAGGATTAGACAGTATACCATTGGCCTTTACTTGTGCTGATGGGGTTGAGTAAATGCTGCCAATCCATTTCAGCATTCTGTCTCCCAGACCGACATGACGGAGGACCGAAAACATGTAGTTCCAGTGCACCCTGTCGAAGGCCTTCTCCGCATCTGTACTAACAAAGATGCTGGGGATTTTCTTAGATTTTGCTGTATGGACAAGGTTGAGGACTTTAATGGTATTGTCCCTAGCTTCTCTGGATGGAATAAACCCCCACTTGATCCAGATGGATCAGGGAGTTGAGATGGGCTGCTAACCTATTCGCTATAATTTTGGAAAATATTTTAAGGTCGACGTTCAAAAGGGAGATGGGACGGTAGCTACCACATGAGCATGGGTCTTTCCCCTCCTTGTGGATTAAAGAGATATGAGCTTTGAGAGTTTCAGTGGGGAATGTGGATTTTACCCCCAGTGTGTTAAAGAATGTCACAAGTCTTGGGCCTAGAGTCGTGAGGAAAGTCTTATAGTACTGGATTGTATAACCGTCCGGTCCTGGTGCTTTACCTATTTTCATGGATTTTACTGCGGTTTGTAACTCTTCCAGTGTGATTGGTTCATCTAGCAGGGTCTTAGTTTCTACAGGCAGTTTGGGGATTTGGGCTGTCGATACATATTTATCAATGTCCACTAAACTAGTGGGGGGGGTGGGTAGATTGTATAAGTCAGAGTAGAAGGTTTCGAAACCCTTTGCAATTTGTTTCGGGATGGTGGCCTTCGTGCCGTCAGGTAATGTTATCTGTGGGATGTATGAGGCTGCTTTAGTTTCCTTTACCGATCTAGCTAACAGCTTACCACATTTCTCTCCCGACTCATAAGACAGCTTGCGGCAGAACTGCAAGGCAGCCTTTGCTTTATAAAGGAGTAGATCATTAATTTGAGCTCGTATATTTCCCAGCTTCGTCTCCAGGTTCTGGGAGGGCTGCTGTTTATGTTGGGATTCTATAATAGCCAGATCAGAGAGCAACCCGGTAAGCTGTAGATTTCTCTTCTTTTTAATGGCGGCTCCGTGTTTAATAAGTATGCCTCTCAATACACATTTGTGAGCCTCCCATAGAATGCCAGGGTCACAACCCTGGGTATCATTTTCCTGAAAGTATGCATCTATGGCATTGGACACGTCTCCCAGCACCTCCGGAATCTGCAATAGGCTCTCATTTAGTCGCCAGAAGAGAGACCTAGGTGAGGGTCTCTCAGTAAGGTTGTACGTGAGGTGGATTGGCGCGTGGTCCGACCATGTGATCTGACCAATTGTGGAAGCAACCACCAGATGTAGCTGGTCGTGTGGCACCAGAAAGAGGTCTATTCTGGAGTATACCTTATGAGGGGGGGAAAAGAAGGTATAGTCCCTCTCTCCTGAGTGCTGGAGCCTCCAGATATCAAGTAGATGGGCGTTATGCATGGCTTGTCTAATGCATTTTCGATGTGACTGTGACAGGGAGGAGGTGCCCGAAGACGTGTCCACCGAGGGGTCTAGTGGTGCATTAAAATCACCTCCCAGGATTAGCTGGCCCTCTCTGTACTCCATAAGCTTCCTGAGAATCACAATTTTTTTGCTTAGAATAAAAAGATCACGATTCTCTCACGATTCTCGCAATGTAAAATCTTTCACATTATACAAAAAAAAAAAAAAAAAAAAAAAAAGGGCTAACTTTACTGGTTAGATTTTTTTTTTTTAATTTCCAAAAAAATTGCATTTGAAAGACCGCTGCGCAAATACAGTGTAACATAAAATATTGCAACAACCACCATTTCATTCTCTAGGGTGTCTACTAAAAAAAAAAATATGTTTGGGGGTTCTAAGTAATTTTCTCGCAAAAAAAAATTATTTTAACTTGAAACCAACAAATGTTAGAAAAAGGTTTAGTGTTTAAGTGGTTAAACTTTTTTTCACTTACACAGGAAGCCTATTCCATTGACAAATTGTTACAATGTTTATACTTAAGTTCAACTGATAAAGAATGTTTTGTTTCTTGGCAGACTGCCCGTTTTTTTTCTTCCTTTCTTTTGAGGGCTGTGGCTTCAGAAGAGCAGAGAGAATTCTTTGCATAGATTAGAAAGAATTGTGAAACACTTTAGTCAAGATCGCGATAACGATTCTTGGCAATTAATCACGATAACAATTCTTGATGATTAATTGTGCAGCTCTAATCTCTACCATTCTTCTTCTGATTAACCCTTTTATGCTTTGTCGCCCAACTGGGCTTGACCTCGGCTCGGATCCCGGACTAAGGCTTGCATGGTGCTCCGCACCCATGCCACTCGGTGTACACCAAGTCTCTGTCTCCATCTCCAGAGGCTTTAAGGACCCGAGGTGCAAGGGAGGCCTCCCCATTACTTCGGTCTCACATCAGGTACGTGGCCTTTGTGACAGAAAACCTCCAGATTTTCTAAAACTTTTGCGCACCTCCGATTTTCACCATTTCTCAAAAAGGCGCAATTCAAAATTTACAAATATTTGTTATTTATTAACTCAATACAGGTTAAGCTTTTTTATTCAGTAGGAATTTAGCAGAAATGTTGTAAAATGGGCTGTGTTTGTATCTGCCAATAATGATTTTAGTGAATTTTTAGCGAAAATTTTAATTTGGTAAACATTCAGGCAAATATCGTGGGGCCTTAATCAATAGCACCTTCTGTTTATTCTACTGGTCCTATGCGTTCAGAAAATATATGGTTTGGGGGGGTCTTTTACAAACTCTGAAAGCTGTAAGGGAAAAATGAAAAGCTTCAGATTTTTAGAGAAATTTTTGGGTACGTTCGATTTTCACTATTTTGCAATTTTAAATTTAAATTATGCTTTTAGGTTATGCTTTTATATTTAATATGGATTTAGCAAGAATTTTGTTAAAATTAGCTGTGTTTTTATCTAATAGCGGTTTTAGTGTATTTTTTGCGAATATATTGGTTTGATAAACATTTGCACAAATACCGCGAGGTCTAAAAAAGAAAAAAAAAATCAGTAGCACCTTCTTTTTATTCTAGAGGTCATATTCTATCAGAAAATATATGGTTTTGGGGTCTTTCACAAATTCCGAAAGCACTAAGGGAAGAATTAAAAGCTTCAGGATTTTTTGAGAAATTTGGATATTTACACTTTTGCGTCTGTTTCGCAAAAAGCCACAATTTAAAAGTTACAAATATTTGTTATTTATTAACTCAATACAGATTAAGCTTTTATATTTAGTAGGAATTTTGTAAAATTTGCTGCGTTTTTATAGTTCTAGTAGTTTTATGGTTAGGGGGGTCTTTTACAAACTCTAAAAGCTATAAGTGAAAAATAAAAAAAGCAAAGGAAAATTTTCAAAATTGGTTTGGCCACCTGAGTGTACAAAATGGAGCACAGGGCCTGACAGCGAAAGGGTTAAAGCAACATTGACAAGTAGAAATTCTAATTACATGTTCCTCTGTTAAACCCCTTAGGCTGGGTTCACACTGGTGCGACACGACAGCCGTCCTACTTTGGATCCGACTTTGCCCTGCGACATGAAGCCGGCATATGTCCGACTTTCAATGAACGGGGATCCGACTTGGATCCCCGCCAATGCCCGGCACTGTGTTTGGTATGAATCTTTAGGGGGAACTCCGCGCCAAATTTTAAATAAAAAACCGGCATGGGTTCCCCCTCCAAGAGCATACCAGGCCCTTGGGTCTGGTATGGACCTTGAGGGGAACCCCCTACGCCGAAAAAAACGGCGTGAGGGTCCCCCCCAATCCATACCAGACCCTTATCCGAGCACACAGCCCGGCCGGACAGGAATGGGGGTGGGGACGAGCGAGCGCCCCCCCCCCCCTGAGCCGTACCAGGTCGCATGCCCTCAACATGGGGGGTTGGTGCCTTGGGGGAGGGGGCGCACTGCGGCCCCCCCACCCCAAAGCACCTTGTCCCCATGTTGATGAGGACAAGGGCCTCTTCCCGACAACCCTGGCCGTTGGTTGTCGGGGTCTGCGGGCGGGGGTCTTCTGCCCTTTTCTCTTCTTCTGATGTTGACACGACGCTCTCTCCGGCTAGAATGCTCTCTGTGCGCTCTGCTATGGCTTATATAGGCGGTGACCCCGCCCCCTTATGCCGTCACAGTCCCTGGGCATGCTGGGACTGTGACGTTTTAGGGGGCGTGGTCATCACCCGAGGACCACGCCCCCTTATGCCGTCACAATCCCAGCATGCCCAGGGATTGTGACGGCATAAGGGGGCGGGGTCACCGCCTATATAAGCCATAGCAGAGCGCACAGAGAGCATTCTAGCCGGAGAGAGCGTCGTGTCAACATCAGAAGAAGAGAAGAGGGCAGAAGGCAGAAGACTGAAGACCTGGCTCCTCCGCTATAGCAAAAGAGCGGCAAAAGAGCAGAAGAGAGCGGAGGAGCCCGGCAGAAGATCCGGAGAGCGTGGAGAAGAACCGGAGAGACCCCCGAAGTCGGAAGAAGACCCCCGGAGCTGTCTAATAAATTACTTTAAAAATCTGTGTAGTGTTTTTTCTTTTAATTGACACTTTCCCTAGGTGAATGGGTAGGGGTACGATGTACCCCATACTCATTCACATAGGGTGGGGGGCCGGGATCTGGGGGCCCCCTTATTAAAGGGGGCTCCCGGATTCCGATAAGCCCCCCGCCCGCAGACCCCGACAACCAACGGCCAGGGTTGTCGGGAAGAGGCCCTTGTCCTCATCAACATGGGGACAAGGTGCTTTGGGGTGGGGGGGCCGCAGTGCGCCCCCTCCCCCAAGGCACCAACCCCCCATGTTGAGGGCATGCGACCTGGTATGGCTCAGGAGGGGGGGGGCGCTCGCTCGTCCCCACCCCCATTCCTGTCCGGCCGGGCTGTGTGCTCGGATAAGGGTCTGGTATGGATTGGGGGGGACCCTCACGCCGTTTTTTTCGGCGTAGGGGGTTCCCCTCAAGGTCCATACCAGACCCAAGGGCCTGGTATGCTCTTGGAGGGGGAACCCATGCCGGTTTTTTATTTAAAATTTGGTGCGGAGTTCCCCCTCAAGATCATCAGAGCACAAGTCGCGTGCCGAAGTCGGATCATGCGAGACGGCGATCCGACTTTGATCCGACTTCAATGATAGTCAATAGGCTGAAGTAGGATCAAAGTCGGACCAAAGTAGTACAGGGAGCATTTCTAAAGTCGGAACGACTTGTGTCGGACCAGTTAGGACGGCTCCCATAGGGAAACATTGGATTTCACACGTCATGCGACATGAGCTCCCAATGTCGGAGCGTTTGTCGGACCAGTGTGAACCCAGCCTTAGTTTACTATAATCAGCACTAATTAACTCAGTATTCTCCTTCTCCAGTCAATTGTAATTTTCATGGTGATTTTTATTTTCTATTAACTTTTTTTCTGTTTGCTTTGTTTATTAATTATTATCATTATTATTCTACATCACCTTTTACATAGATTTTCATGTATCTCACTGAAAAAAAGCGCAAAGTTAAAAAAAAACCCTACTTACTGGTGACGGTATTTCTACGAGCCTTTCAGGACAGCACCTTGGAGAGAGTGCAGCTCCACCTCTTCGCAGGAAACACTGCGTGACAACGCCCCTTTTTAAAAGCAGCTGCTTCCACCATGCCTTCAGTCATTACCGAGAAGACCTCCGACATGCTGGAAGATAAAAGCAGACAATTACCGAGCCCCATAATTATACTATACATATACAACCTAGGGAGGGAAGTAGGCTGCTGTCCTGAAAGGCTCGTAGAAATACCGTCACCGGTAAGTCTAACTAAGGTTTTCTCCCTTCGCCTTTCAGGGCAGCACCTTAACTTAAGCGAGCTCTTAACTTCAGGGTGGGACCACTGCCTGTAAAACCTTCCTACCAAAGGACTGGTCTGAGGCTGACAGTAGATCCAAACGGTAATGCCTTATAAAGGTAGAAAAACTGGACCACGTGGCAGCCTTACATATCTGCTCAGGTGATGCCCCGGCTCTTTCTGCCCAAAAAGCAGCCACTGTCCACGTAGAATGAGGCAAGATTCCCTCTGGAGATTCCAGACCTAAGGATAGGTAAGCTTCTTTAATGGCTTGTTTAGGCCCCCTTTCTAGGGTATTTTTGGAGGCTCAAATCCCTTTGCGACTCCTTTCCATCAAGACGAAGAGTGAAGATGATTTCTGAATACTCCTTGTTATCTCCAAGTACCTTAAGAGGCACCTTCTAATGTTCAGAGTGTGGAAGGCCTCTTCACCTGGCCAAGAAGACAAGGGGCAAAAGGTAGGGAGAATGATCTCCTGTGTCTGGTGAAAGACTGGAGGATACTATAGGCATGAAGGCTGAGTCCGTCCTTAGGACTATCCTGTCTGTTAGACATCTCATAAAATGCTCTTGGGTGGATAATGCCTGTATTTCTAATAGGGCTGAAACAACTAATCGATTATGAAATTAATCGATTACCATTTTCATAATCGATTAATCGGCCAGTAACATAATGGGGTTAAAAAAAAACTAAAAATGAGCCCTTTATAGTACAAAAAGAGCAAATAGCTAGTGTAAATATTACTTTTACAGTTCTACAATAAAAAAAAATGAACCCTTTACAGTAGTGATTATATGCTTTTTTTTTGTACTATAAAAGGGCCGATTTTAGTTTTTTTTAAGCCCATTATGTTACTAAACGTCTTAGGCCTGGTTCACACCTATGTGTTTTTTGTAGAAACGCACTACAGTTCATTTACATGGTTTCCTATGAGACCCGTTCACATCTATGCTTTTTTCAGCCGCTGCGTATTTGAAGAGGGTCAGGGACTTTTTTTTAATGCAAAACGGTGCTCTTTTGGTTCAATATACTTCAATGGAGAAGCTGAAGAAAAGCATTGAATGCGTTTTTGCAGCAATTTGTGTTTTTTAATCTGCCCAACAACAAATTGGCCAAAAAAAATTCAAAAACGCAAATCGCAGCAAAATCACGTTAGCAAAAATCAAAACACACAGCAGAAGCACTGCAGAAACAGATCAAAAGTAAACTGCATAGGTGTGTACCGAGTAGAGGTCGACCGATATATCGGCCGGCCGATATTTGGTGTTTTTTTCTTAATCGGCATCGGCCGATTGTGCTGATAAAAAAAAGCCGATATAACTCAGCGCGACTTGTAAATGACTTCTGAAGTCAATACAAGTTGCCTGTAGTCTTCTCTGAAGTGACTTCTCCCCCTCTCCGGGCAGCCTGCCAAATCTGATAAAAAGAACCTGAATTGATACAATGTTTACACTTCTGAATGAACTGAGTGCCATGTGTAGAAGTTCTCAGTTTAACCATTTAAAGACTAAATCTTTTCTGACACTTGTTGCTTACAAGTAAAAATCCTGTATTTTCTGCTAGAAAATCACTTAGAACCCCCAAACATTATATATTTTTTTTTAGCAGAGACCCTAGGGCAGGGCTTGACAAATTTGCTTGGAATCTAGGAGCCAGCTAAAAAAGTTAGGAGCCAGGTTTTTTTTTTTTTAAAAACGACCGACCGCTTTATTTTCAATATAAGAATTAACCAATCTTAAATTTACACAGAGACGACTAGAACGAATGTGACTGCTTTTATTTCCTGCCATGCAGGGACACAAGACCGCCGTATTCCCGCTAAGGATCCAATCAGGTCCGCCTGAAAAACTGACAGGCGAACCTGATCAGACAGCCCGTGTGAAAGGGGCCAAGCAGGGAGATGACAAATAAATTCATTTTAATTAACCACTTCCTTCCCGCAGGACGACTATATACGTCCTGTCTTTGAAGAGAAATACCGTTGTTATGGTAGCAGCTAGCCACCATAACCCCGGTATCTTCTTCAAGAGCCGGCGGTTCTCTTTCAGATAAAAGTGGTCTCTGCAGCAGATTCGCAGCGAGATCACTTTTATCGGCGGCAGGAGAGGGCCCCCCCTACCGCCGCTCTCCGGTGCCCTTCACCGCTTACCGTGGCCGTCGGTAACGGCGGAGGCGATCCGGATCTGTCCCTGGCCTGACATGGAGACGAGTGAGGGGAAGATGGGGCCCCCCCCCCCCGCCCGTCTCTAAGTCATTGCAGGGCGGAAGCGACGTCAAAGCTCTTGAAGGGACATTTTATTATTTTTTTTTCAAATGACAATTTTTTTTTTTTTTAATGCATTTTAGTGTAAATATGAGATCTGAGGTCTTTTTGACCCCAGATCTCATATTTAAGAGGTCCTGTCATGCTTTTTTTCTATTACAAGGGATGTTTACATTCCTTGTAATAGGAATAAAAGTGACTTTTTTTTTTTTTTTTTTTTAAAGAACAGTGAAAAAATAAAAGTTAAAATAAATAAGAAAAAAAAAAAAAAATTTTTAAATATGCCCCATCCCTTGTAATAGAAATAAAAGTGACACCATTTTTATTTTTTTTAAAAAACAGTGTAAAAATAAAAAGTAAAATATATAAGAAAAAATAATAATTTTTTAAAATGCGCCCCATCCCGCCGAGCTCGCTTGCAGAAGCGAACGCATATGTGAGTAGCACCCGCACATGAAAACGGTGTTCAAACCACACGTGAGGTATCGCCACGATCGTTAAAGCGAGAGCAATAATTCAAGTCCTAGACCTCCTCTGTAACTTAAAACAAGCAACCTGTAGAATTTTTTAAACGTCGCCTATGGAGATTTTGAAGGGTAAAAGTTTGTCGCCATTCCACGAGCGGACGAAATTTTGAAGCGTGACATGTTGGGAATCAATTTACTCGGCGTAACATTATCTTTCACAATATAAAAAAAATTGGGCTAACTTTACTGTTTTCTTATTTTTTTAATTAAAAAAAGTATTTTTTTCCCAACAAAAGTGCACTTGTAAGTCCGCTGTGCAAATACGGTGTGACAGAAAGTATTTTAATGACCGCCATTTTATTCTCTAGGGTGTTAGAATAAAAAATATATATAATGTTTGGGGGTTCTAAGTAAAGGGAAGGAGATGAGCAGGCAGTGAAAACAGGCAGGGGAAGCTCCATTAGCATTGATGGATGTCTTGTCATACCAACGGCCACCACCAGAGGGCGCCCGATTGCAGAAGGAACCATAGGACTGCAGTAGGCCGCAAAGCCGGGGCCTCAATTACCGGCGCGTCCCAACGCGATCGCGCCGGGAGGGGGGGGGGGGGGGTCGAACGGACACAGGATACTCCAGCTGTGCTGCCCCAGGCGCCAGGTCGCTAATTCTAGTCGCAAATGCGACCTGGCGCCCGGGGTTTGTCGAGCCCTGCCCTAGGGAATAAAATAGCTCTTGTTGCAATATTTTATGTCACACGGTATTTGCGCAGCGGTCTTTCAAACGCAATTAAAAAAAAAAAAAAAAATACACTAATAAAATTTAAAAAAACTAAGCAGTAAAGTTAGCCCATTTTTTTTCGTTCAAAAGTTTTGATTACCTGTTTTTGTGTATTAATTTTTAAGATAGTTTTTTTTATCTAAATTCTACATACAAGTGAACTGATTGGAGGTTTGTTTTGTTTAATAAATGTTTAAGGCCCTTTCACACGGGACGGATCCGTGTTGATCCGCCCCGTGAACATCTGCTGCTCAGCGGGGATCGCTCCGTTTTCCCCAGCTGAGCCGGCGGATGACAGGGCGGGACCCGCACACTGTGCAGGGACCGCCCTGTCAGATCTCCGCTCTCCCCTATGGGGGATCGGAGGAACATGGACCATCTGTCCGTGTTCATCCGATCCGCTCTGCAGACGGATAGAAAAATAGGATTTTCTTCCGTCTACAGAATCGGACGAGAGCGGAGCCGGATGACATCGGGTGTTAGCGGATGTACATCCGCTGACACCCGCTATCCCATAGGGATGCATGTATGTTCGTATTTCATCCGAAAACGGATGGATGAAATACGGACATACGGTCCGCATGTGTGAAAGGGGCCTAAATGTAAAAAAATTTCTGTATCACTTTTGGTTGCTTTCACACTGCAGCGGGCATGCGTTGACGGTAAAACGCTGCTAGTTTTAGCTGCGCTTTACCGTCATTTTAGCGGCGCTATTCGGCTGGGATGGGCAGGAGTGTTGGAGGAGCGGTATACACCGCTCCAAAGATGCTGCTTGCAGGACTTTTTTTTAACATCCTGCCAGCGCATCGCCTCAGTGTGAAAGCACTTGGGATATCGCACTGAGACTGCAGGGGAGCCGTTTTACAGGCACTTTACAGGCGCTATTTTTAGCCCAAAAGCGCCTGAAAAACGCCCCAGTGTGAAAGGGGTCTAAGGCCCCTTTTACATTGGGGCGGCGGGGGCGTCGGCGGGTACAACAGCGCTATTTTTAGCGCTGCTGTACCGTCGTTCTAGCAGCGGTATTCGGCCGCTAGCGGTGCGGTTTTAACCCCCCGCTGGCGGTCGAAAAAGGGTTAAATCTCTCGTACAGCGCGGCTATAGCCGCGGTATTACAGCGGTATAGCCGCGCTGTCCCATTGATTTCAATGGGCAGGAGCGGGGAAGGAGCGGTGAATACACCGCTCCTTCCCCGCTCCAAAGAAGCGGTTTGCAGGACTTTTTTCACCGTCCTGCCACCGCAGCACTTCAGTGTGAAAGCCCTCAGGCTTTCACACTGAACAAACAGCGGCAGCTGTTTAGGGGCGGTATTTTTAGCGCAATACCGCCTGAAAACCGCCCCAGTGTGAAAGGGGTCTTACTGTTAAATTTTATGAGATGAAGGAAAAAAAAAAAAAAAAAAAAAAAAAAAAAAAATCGGCATTACATATCGGCCATCGGCCACCGAGATTTCTAAATATCGGCATCGGCCAGAGAAAAACCCATATCGGTCGACCTCTAGTACCGAGCCTTATGCTTGCCGCCCGGATCAATTTTCAGACGAGAATGCTCAGATGAAAAATCTTTGTACATTCGCTGAATGAAAGAATGTTGTTTGAAATTCACTTGTTTTTAACATTCTGTTTTTAAAATGAATGTAATTTCTGAACGAAAACCACATACACTGTCTGAAAATTCCTTTCACCAAGAAGTTTTCTATTATTTCCAAATGTTCCTGTCACTGTGGTTGAAAATGAACGTCAATTTGACCCCACTAACGATTAGAAAATCGAACGAACGTTCTTAAAATTACATTTTTTTTGAGGGAAGACATTTGTTTTTGTTTTGTTTTTTAAATAAAAAAATTTGATCTCTGAGTCTGATGATATTTACTAGATTCACCCTTTAATAGTATATACAGTATATCTCTCCTCTAATAGTATATACAGTATATCTCTCCTCTAATAGTATATACAGTATACCTTCTCTAATAGTATATACAGTATTTCTCTTCTGTTATTCTCAGCGTGGATTAGATATTTTGCTCCCTAACCATATAGCTGGTTATTTATATTTACCACTGCATAGAGATATTTAAGAATAAATTGCCTTTTTTTAAAAACTTTACGTATTAACTAAATTATACACCACACTTTTTTTTTAGGGTTATTAACCGATTAATCGAAACAATAATCGGCCAACTAATCGATTCTGAAAATGATCATTAGTTGCAGCCCTAATTTCTAATTCTACAGGCAGATGTCACTGTGGCCAGAAGTATAGTCTTTAGTGTTAGAAATCTTAACGATGCTTCTATTGGCTCGAATGGTGACTTAGTGAGCCCCTTAAGAACTAAAAGATAAATCTCACTTGGGAAAACTAATAAGAGGTCTAGGCCTAATTTTTGCCATAGCTCTAAAGAACCTACCTATTAAGGGCTCCCTTGACAGGGTTTTTTCCAAAAAAACTGATAAAGCAGCTACCTACGTTTTGAGGGTACTCACTGCCAAACCCTTCTCCATACCTTCCTGGAGAAATTCTAAAACTGAAATACTAAATAAATTAAAGTTTTTGCTGGAACACCAGGAACACTTCCAGACCTTGAAGTAGATAGCCCTGGTGACCTTCTTACTGGCTAGAAGGGTGCTGATGAGGTAAGCTGGATCTGGATGGACAATCTGTCCTCGACACAGACGATCCACCCACTTAGTGGTAATCTCCAGGAGGGTTTTGCTGAGAGATCTACTAGGGTGGAGAACCAGGGCCTCTTTGGCCAATAAGGGGCGATTAGTATCAGACTTGTTGACTCCGCTCTGAATTTTGCTAACACCCGCAGTATTAATTGAAACAGAGGAAAGGCGCAAGACAAAGGGAAGTCCCATTTGTGGGCTAATACATCCACTCCGAGAGCTTGATCCTGCCTCTGAAGAGAAAAGAATGCCGGTGTTTTTGCATTCCTTTGATTTGCAAATATGTCCACTTGAGGAAAGCCCACCTCTCGGAATTCATCACAAATATCTCCTGGTTTAGAGACCACTCTGCTTCTCTTATTTCTCTCCTGCTGAGGAGATCCACTAGGGTGTTTTCCGTGCCTTTCAAATGGACTGCGGACAATGAGGTCAAATTTCTCTCTGCCTAGCTCAGGATCTGACGAGCTAGTTCCATCAGAGTTTTGCTCCTTGTGCCCCCTTGTTTTGTTAGGTACAATACCGCCGTCATGTTGTCCGACAGTACCTGGACATGTTGACTTTTTAGAAACTGCCGAAAACCAAAGAGGCTTAGGTGGATAGCCTTTCGCTCCCTCCAATTAGGGGACCTTCTTGTCTCTGGTTTGGAACATACCCCGAGTTGTCCGTTCCTCAAGGTGAGCTCCCCATCCCCATGCACTCACATCTGTTGTCAACCTGCGAGTTACCAGAAAAGTCCATGGGAGACCCTTTGAGGTGTTTTCCCGATCTCTCCACCAACAAAGTGATCTTTTTGCCCTTACCCCTATCCTAAACTCCTTTTCCAGAGGTGCCTGGTGTGACCAGTTTAGAAAAATGTCCGCCTGTAGGGGCCGAGCATGAAACCTGGCCCACTGTACTGAGGGGATTGCTGCTGTCAATAGACCTAGAACAGACATGGCTTGCCTTACTGACACCTCTGTGTTGGTATCTTCAGAGCCATCTGCATCTTTTCCACCTTTTGAGTGAGGGAGATTCTTTGTTCTACTGAGTCTATTTTGTACCTCAGAAACCTTACTCTTTGAGATGGTACCAGATTTGATTTCTGAAGGTTCAGAAGCCATCCCAAACCATTGAGATGTGCTTGGGTTACTTGCAGGTTGACCTCTACTTGATCTTTTGAGTCGGGAAACAGCAGTATATTGTCCAAGTAGGGAACTATTGGAATCTCCTTCAGTCTCAGGGACTCCAGAGCTTCTACCATCACTTCTGTGAATACCCGGGGAGAGGAGGAAAGGCAGGGCCCTGAACTGCAGGTGCCAGATCATCCCCCCCCCCCCCCCCCCCCCGGTTGACTGCTAATCACAGGAACATCTGTGATTAGGCTGCGCCTGGTATATGGAGATGGGCGTCTCTCAGATCGATAGATGCCATGTAACATCTGGTGGGTAAGCAGATTTCTCACGGAGAAGATCGTATCCATGCTGAATTTTTTGTATTTTATGGATTGATTCAGAATTTTCAGGTTGCGAATCAGCCGAAATTTTCCTGAAGGTTCTTTTGACCAGGAAAATGTGGGAGTAAAACCCCTTCCCCTCCTGATCTTTAGGGACTTGGGAGATGACAGCTTGTTGCAACAATTCTCCGAACAGAGATTTCATAGCCAAGGACTTCTCCTGATCCCTTAAAAGGTTTGTCACATAAAACAGAATTCTGAGATGTCTGTAAAAATTCTAGCTGACAACCCTGATGGATTAAATTCAGAACGAAGAAACTTTGTCGCTCTTTCCCAAGCTGGCAGGAAGTCCTGTAGTCTCCCGCCTATGGAAGATGGTCATTGCTTTTTTGGGGTCTGCTCAGGTCTAAAGAGCACCCCTCCTCTACCCCTCCCTTTCTGAGGGTTCCAGGGCCTTTTTTGGGTTTGATCCCTTTCTTTATGGGCTTGTTGAAAATTCTTCCTTTGTGTGCCCTGCCTTCTTCTGTGGGAAGGCTTTTTTCTTATCAGCTGTCCTATCAAGGACTGTCTCCAATTCTGGCCCAAAGACCAGGTCCCCTGTAAAGGGGATTCCACAAAGTTTTACCTTTGATGCCGAGTCTCCTGACCATGTTTTCAGCCAAAGAGCCCTCCTGGCAGAGTTAACAAGTGCTGAGTATCTGGTAGATATCCTGACGGATTCTGCTGAAGCATCAGCCATATATTTGACCGCTCTCAAAAGGGTAGGGAAGGACTCCAACAGATCTTTCCTAGAAGTACCCGCTACCACGTGGCCTTTTTTGTTGTTCCAGCCAACACTCCATATTTCTAGCAAACACTGTAGCGGCCATTGCCAGTTTAAGGTTGGATAGGGACGAGTCCCTGGCTTTCTTTAAAAGTGCATCTGCTCTTTTGTCTAAGACGTCCTTTAGCACGCCCATATCCTTGAATGCCAGATCCGTCCGTCTGGACACTTGAGAGAATTCGGCATCAATTTTTGGTTTCTTTTTCCAAACTAACGCTTCATCCTCTTCAAAAGGAAACCTTCTTTTGAGAGCTTTGGAAAAAAATGGCCTTTTTCCAGATCTTTCCACTCCTTTTTTGATCGTATCCGACAAAACTTTGTTGACAGGATAGCTGGGGTTTCTCTTCTTGAATCTCTAAGGTGGTATATACTGCCTTAAGTAGGTCATCCACCTCTTCAAGCGTTAGTTTGTACCTAGATTTATTTTCTTCTTCCCCCTCATCCTCCTCAGAATCAATGCTTGAGGGGCGAATACTTTGTTCCTCTTCCTGTGACTCACTTACCATTAGTCTGGAAGTCATAGTAGGAAGTCTGGACCGGGAGCTCTGTTCCTGGCAGGAACTCTGGCCCTGTTTTTTTTTTGTTTTGTTTTTTATAAGGGAACGTACTGTCCCCAAGGTCTCTGCTAGTTTTTTTCTTAGAGATGAAAAGAGCTCTTTACACTCCTGTGTAGCCTCATCTCGTACTAAACCTGCAATGCAGGATTTGCACAGCAGTTTGAGCCAGGAGTCCCTTAATGGGTTCTTGCATGGAGGGCATTTTCTCCCTGTTCTCTCTGACTTGGCGGTAGCATTCTGAAAAGACAGCAAGACAAAATCCCAACCCTTATTAGGGTGACCTATAGCTGCCAACAGAGAGAACAGACAGAGCCCAGAGCAAACACCCCTAAGTGCCTCAGAGTCTCTCTCCATGCTGAGCTGCTATTATCCAGTTACCACTATAGCAGACAGCTGCAGGCCTAGCAAAGTCACACAGAAAAAAAAAAAAACACCCAGTGAGAAAAAAGGAAAGAGGTGCCGCTGCACCTCTCCTACCTGGGCCTGGCCGGGAACCTGGGCACCTGCATCCGCCATTGCTGCTGACGATTCAGCCTCCTCCATTGCAGCAGCCGCCTGTGAGGTTTAAATAATCTCTTCCTGTGAGTCCCGGCCAGAAGACCCGCCCCTTACTCCTGCGTTCCAGCAGCCGAAACCAACTGCTGCCACGCCTGCCGGAACTCTCCGCCCCCAAAACTGACGTCACCCGCCGCCGACATGCTGAGCGCTGGCATGGACGCTCAGAATGAGCTCACCTACGCCCCCCCCCAAGCACACTGAGCGGACGAGCTCCCACGGACTATTACTCCTGTGAGCCAGTGAAGGGACACTGGAGCACCCCCCTCTCGTGCGAGAAAGAGCTAGGTTGGTCCTGACATGAAAAACAAAAAAAGTACTGCTCAAAACCCTCACCTTGAAGCAGAGTGCAGCCCCTCTGGTTCCCCAAGCAGTAGTTCCATGGTGGAGGAAACACTAAAACTGAAGGCATGGTGGAAGCAGCTGCTTTTAAAAAGGGGCGTTGTCACGCAGTGTTTCCTGTGAAGAGGTGGAGTTGCGCTCTCTCCAAGGTGCTGTCCTGAAAGGTGAAGGGAGAAAACCCACCACTTCATTTGTAAATAACTTTGCAATGCTTTGTACCAAAATCATAATTTTAGTGTTGTTTTAACCACTTCCTGCCCGGGCGGTGGTTCAGTTATCTCGACTGGGCGTCATATGACGTCCAGCAGGATAACACAGGGCGCGCATCGCGACAATTGGTGGTGCGGTGTGTCAGTCTGACACACCGCTACACCGATCTTGGTAAAGAGCCTCTGACGGACTCTTTACATCGTGATCAGCCGTGTCCAATCACGGCTGATCACGATGTAAACAGGAAGAGCCATTGAACGGCTTTTCCTCACTCGCGTCTGATAGAAGTGAGTAAAGGAGAGCCGATCGGCTGCTCTCCTGATGGGGGGGGGTTATGTACTGATTGTTTATCAGCGCAGCCCCCCCCCCTCGGATGCCCGCCCAGGACCACCAGGGATGGCCACCACACTGGACCACCAGATATGCCACCCTAGACCACCAGATATATGCCAATCTGTGCCCAGGCAGCTGCCAATCAGTGGCAATTAAAAATGCCTGCCAGTGCCACCAGTGATGCAGTCTATCAGTGCCACCTTTTAGTGCCCATCATTGCCACCTTTCAGTGTCCATCAGTGCCGCCTATCAGTGCCACCCATAATTACCCATCAGTGCCGCCTATCAATGCCCATCAGTGCTGCATATCAGTGCCACTTTATCGATGCAGCTTATCAGTGAAGGAGGAAACTATTAGATTGTAAGCTCTTCTGAGCAGGGCCCTCTTAATCCTATTGTATTGTATTGTATTATAACTGTATTGTCTCCTTTTTATATTGTAAAGCGCTGCGTAAACTGTTGGCGCTATATAAATCCTGAATAATAATAATAATAATAATAATAACTTACTCATTTACTACATTTTATAACAGAAACAAAGAAAAACTTTTTTTTTTTTTCAAAATTTTCGGTCTGTTTTTATTCGTTTACCAAAAAAGAAATAAAAACCGCAGAGGTGATCAAATACCACCAAAAGAAAGCTCTATTTGTGGGAACAAAATGATAAAAACTTAGTTTGGGTACAGTGTAGCATAACGGCGCAATTGTCATTTAAACAGTGACAGCACTGAAAGCTGAAAATTGGCTTGGGCAGGAAGGGGGTATAAGTGCCTGGTATTGAAGACGTTAAACAGGACAAAATACAGAATAAAATGCACTCTTTTTTATGTGCAACACTATGTTTAAACTAACACTGCTTAAAAAAAAGAAAAAATGCCTTTTGTTTAGTTTTATTACCGTATATACTCGAGTATAAGTCGAATTTTTCAGCCCTTTTTTTGGGCTGAAAGTTTCCCTTTGACTTATACTCAAGTCCCCGCCGTCTGTCTGCATGATCAGCGTGTCATGCAGGCAGACGGCGGCCGGCGTGTGATGATAATGCTCGGAGGCTATTCCAGCTTTCAAAAGCCGCGCCTCCTGCTCTTCTGTGATAGGCTGTACACTGACAGCTGTTCAGCCTATCACGGACATTCTCTCATCCTCGTCCGTGGTATGAGAATGAGAGAATGTCCGTGATAGGCAGTCAGCAGTCAGCCTATCACAGACGAGGAGGAGGCGCGGCTTTTGAACTGTGGAATGGCCGCCGAACAGTATCATCACACGCCGGCCGCCGTCTGAGGATGGAGATCGCCACAGGTAGGCTGCACATGCACACAGGACACATGCACACAGGACACACATGTACAGGACACATGTACAGGACACATGTACAGGACACATGTACAGGACACATGTACAGGACACATGTACAGGACACATGTACAGGACACATGTACAGGACACATGTACAGGACACATGTACAGGTAGGCTGCACAGGACACAGGGAGGCATGCAGCTGCAGATGGGCATTATTGACCCTCTGCATTTCTCACCCTCGTCTTATACTCGGGTCAATACGTTTTTCCCAGTTTTTTGTGGTAAATTAGGGGCCTCGACTTATACTCGGGACGACTTATACTCGAGTATATACGGTATGTTTAATTGTGTAAGGATTGCGAAAAAATAAATTATTGTTGCAAGACAATATTCACAAAAAGAAAGCCCTAATGTATGTATACATTATGTTAAAGCAGATTTCTTTTTGTAGCACAAAATTAAAAGTCATACTGTAGCTGCTGACTTAATATTAGGAATCCAGCAATGTTGGCACCCCAGACAATGTTTTCATTGGCTCTTGGGTGCTGCCGCCTCCATTCATGGTAAGGGAAATTGGCAGTGAAGCCTACTGCGCATGCGTGAATCGCTCTGTGCTTTCTGAATGGCTTGGCAGCAGGAGGAATTTCAATCCATGTATGAGCAGGCTGGTTGTACAGAAGTTGATCTAAAGATTTCTGCTGTTTAAGGACATACCTGACAAACCCAGGTGGCATCCTGGCTGAGAGGGGCTGGGCTAGAACACCTGTAAACCTTTGATTATGATGTCCCTGTTTCAGACTTTCTCCTTACTTCCTGTCTGGTAAACCAGGGAGGACAGTAAGGCCGCTTTCACACTGGGGCAGGCGTTGACGGTAAATGCCGCTAGTTTTAGCTTTATCGTCATTTTAGCTGCGCTTTTCAGAAGCTAGCAGGGCACTTTTAACCCCCGCTAGCGGCCGAATAAAGGGTTAAATGCGCCCGTGTAGTGCCACTGCCAAAGCGCTTTGCAGGCACTTCGGCAGCGGTGCCCATTTATTTCAATGGGCAAGAGAGGTGGAGGAATGGTGTATATACACCGGTCCTCCACCGTCCCAAAGATGCTTGCAGGCCTTTTATTAACCGCTTTAGATCCGGGCCATTGCCAAATGACGGCAACAGCGCGGATCTAAATTGCCGGGACTACGTCCATTGACGTCATCCCGTGCACGAGTGGCCTGCGCGCCCCCTGCAGGGCGCGCGCGGCGCGCTCGGTGATCAGCGAGTCTATGAGACTCGCCTGATCACAGATCAGAGTAAGGGGTTGGTCCCGACCCCTTACCACATGATCAGCTGTCAGCCAATGACAGCTGATCATGTGATGTAAACAGAGCCGGTAATCGGTTATTTTTCCTCCTCGCGCTGACAGCGCGAGGAGGAAAAAAAAAACCTGATCACCGGCGGCCGTGATCGGGACATCAGTCCCGATCACGGCGATCATCTAACACAAGGCAATAGGCAGCAGTGCTGCCTACCAGTGCCCACCAGTGCCCACAGTGCCATCAATCAGCGCCACCCATCAGTGCCACCCATCAGCACCCACATCAGTGCAACCTATCTGTGCCCATCAGTGTCACCTACCAATGCCCATAAGTGCCCATCAGTGCCGCCCATCAGTGCCGCCCATCAGTGCCCCCCCATCAGTGGTACCCATCCGTGCCACCCATCTCTACCAACCATCTGTGCCAACCATCTGTGCCAACCATCTGTGCCAACCATCTGTGCCAACCATCTGTGCCAACCATCTGTGCCGCCCATCCGTGGCCATCAGTACCGCCTTATCTGTCCCCATCAGTGCCGCCTTAACTGTGCCTATCAGTGCCGCCTTAACTGTGCCTATCAGTGCCGCCTTAACTGTGCCTATCAGTGCCGCCTTAACTGTGCCTATCAGTGCCGCCTTAACTGTGCCTATCAGTGCCGCCTTAACTGTGCCTATCAGTGCCGCCTTAACTGTGCCTATCAGTGCCGCCTTAACTGTGCCTATCAGTGCCGCCTTAACTGTGCCTATCAGTGCCGCCTTAACTGTGCCTATCAGTGCCCATCAGTGCAGCCTATCAGTGCCCACCAGTGCCGCCTCATCAGCGCATATCAATGAAGGAGAAAAATTACCTGTTTGCAAAATTTTATAACAAACTATTAACCACTTCCCGCCCGGCCTATAGCGGATTGACGGCCGGGCGGTGGTTGTGTTATCCTGACTGGGCGTCATATGACGTCCTTCAGGATAACATGCCGCCGCGCGCCCGCAGGGGCGCGCATCGCGGCGATCGGTGGATCGGTGTGTCAGTCTGACACACCGCTACACCGATCTTGGTAAAGAGCCTCCGGCGGAGGCTCTTTACCACGTGATCAGCCGTGTCCAATCACGGCTGATCACGCTGTCAATAGGAAGAGCCGTTGATCGGCTCTTCCTCACTCGCGTCTGACAGACGCGAGTAGAGGAGAGCCGATCGGCGGCTCTCCTGGCAGGGGGGGTCTGCGCTGATTGTTTATCAGCGCAGCCCCCCCGCAGATCACCACACTGGACCACCAGGGATCGCCACTAGGACCACCAGGGAAGGGAAACATGTGGATGGCCAGGTATGTACCCCATGGCCATCCACATGTGCCCAGTCAGTGCCAATCAGTGCCCACAAATGGGCACTGATTGGCACAATTATGTTGCAGTGATGCCCAGCAATGCCACACTTAGGGGCATCACTGCCATCAATCAGAATCATCAGTGCCACCCATCAGTGTCCATCGGTGCCACCTGTCAGTGCCCATCTGTGCCCATCTGTGCCCACCTATCAGTGCCCATCCGTGCCCATCTGTGCCAACTATCAGTGCCACCCATAACTACCCATCAACGCCACCTACGAGTGCCCATTAATGCCACCTACAAGTGCCCATCAGTGCCGCCTATCAGTGCCCATCGGTGCCACCTATCAGCGCCCATCAGTGCCACCTACCAGTGCCACCTATCAGTGCCCATTAGTGCCACCTATCAGTGCGCATCAGTGCCACCTATCAGTGCCCATCATCAGTGCCCGTCAGTGCCACCTCATCAGTGCCACCTCATTGGTGCCACCTCATCGGTGCCCATCAGTGCCGCCGTATCAGTGCCCGTCAGTGCAGCCATATCAGTGCCCGTCATTGAAGAAGAAAACGTACTCATTTACAAAAAATTTTAACAGAAACAAAGAAAAACGTGCTTTTTTTCAAAATTTTCTGTCTTTTTTTATTTGTTGCGCAAAAAATAAAAACCGCAGAGGGGATCAAATACCACCAAAAGAAAGCTCTATTTGTGGGAACAAAATGATAAAAAATTTGTTTGGGTACAGTGTGGCATGACCGCGCAATTGTCATTCAAATTGTGACAGCGCTGAAAGCTGAAAATTGGGCTGGGCGGGAAGGTGTCTAAGTGCCTGGTATTGAAGTGGTTAAACATGATTTTTTTTTTTTTTTCAAAAATTTCCATCTTTTTTTGTTTGTTTAGCAAAAAATAAAAACCCCAGCTGTGATTAAATACCACCAAAAGAAAGCTCTATTTGTGGGAAAAAAATGATAAAAATTTCATTTGGGTACAGTGTTGTATGACCGCGCAATTGTCATTCAAAGTGCGACAGTGCTGAAAGCTCAAAATTGGTCTGGGCAGGAGGGGGGTTTAAGTGCCCAGTAAGCAAGTGGTTAATGTCCTGCCAGCGCCCCAGTGTGAAAGCACTCGGGCTTTCACACTGGGACTGCAGGGGAGGCTTTTTTCAGGCACTATTTTTAGCCCAAAAGAGCCTGAAAAACGTCTCAGCGTGAAAGGGGTCTAAGAGAAAACCTCTCGAAGGCTAGATTTACCCCTATGTGTTTTTTTCCCATGATGCATCTTCTATAGAAATCAAGAAATGGATGCAAATATGTGTCAACATGCAATGCACTCTCTGTTGGATGGTAGCACACGTCATAATGCACCTCATGTGTTGATGCATGTCATGATGTGTTTATGTACATCTTAACACATGCATTTTGCCTTGGACAGCAATGTAAACCTGACAGAGGTTCAAATATTTCCCCACTCTATCCAAAATAAATAAATAAAAAAGTGTGGCTTAATAAGCACTTTAAAACTGCACACTCAGTAAGGGCCAGTTCACACCACATGCAGTCCAGTGTTTTTTTTTCTGCATCAAAAACGCATAGAATGTAGGTTTTCAATGGCATAGTTCACACCAGTGCTTGCAGTTCCAGAAAAAAAAAAAAAAAAAAAAAAAAAAGAAGAACATGCTGCATTTTACCTGCACTGGAACGCTATAAAAAGCATCAAAAAAACTAATGGGAACGCACCAAAACACCCATGTTCTTAAGGTTAAGGGGAAAAAAAAAGGGGGGGGGGGATGCACTGTAACACATCAAAAACGTGCATGCAAAAAAGCATCTGGAGCGCGTTTCTATGGTGTGAACTGGCCCTAAAATCAAACATTATCTTTGTAGTAGGGCTCCCCCAGCTCCGCAAGGGCTACGTTCTTTTAGCCCTGGTCCACACCAGTGCAACTGAGAGAGTTCAAAGTCGCACCCTATTACCGGTCATATCACAGCGACTTAGAAAAAGGTTCCTGCACCATTTTTGTGCGACTTGTGTTAGTGAAATTACAATGAGTGTCAGTAAGCTACAATGAAGTCGCACAGGATAGTCAGCTATTAAAGTGATGCGACTTTGAAGCCACACAGATGTGACCCGGGGCTTCGTGTTATGGCACATAAACCGCAGCGGTACTTGATCCCTCACTCCCCCAGCGCTTTCCTCAGGTGAGGGCGGGGCCTCTGTCTGCTGGTCCTGCATTGTACATGATGACCTCAGTGTGCCTGAGACTGATGGATCATTGGGAAGCGGTTTTAGGAAGCGGTAATGCAGCTGGGGAGGGGGGATACAATGGGGCAAAAGGGATTTTATGAACAACATTTAACCCTTGCAGTGCAGGGACAGCCCCACCCTGAGGACAGCTTTTAATGCCCCGCAATGAAAATATTAGAAAATCTCCAGTCAGGATCGTCCCTGGAAACACATGACAGTATGCGAGGACATGTCCATAGAGCCCCATTACTGCACTCAGGTTAAGGCACATCCACAGAGCTGGCGTACAGAAAACTCACTCATAATTTACAGCACACTCCCTCCCCCTACATCCTCCACATCAGCCTTACCGACTCCGCTCTCTTCTCCCGCCACACGCTCGTCACTCCCGTAGGGTCCATGCGCGAACAAGCTCAACCAATCAAGCAATAGATGCTTTTACTGAGGCCAATCATTGAACAGGCTGGAAAGTTTGAGCCAATAGGACGCTGAGAGCAGAAAAGCGAAACTCTTCAGACAGATGGAGAGGGCGGAACTAAGCGTCATGACGTACCAGGAGCGGCACATGTGGCCTGTAGTTGTCGCCATATTCGTTGTGTGGTGAATAGGTAGGTGAGTGTTGCTATTGGAGTAATGTGTATAGCGCATGGCTAGCGGCAGTACTGATAAAGCTGTCATTTCCCTTTATAGCTAGTAGGACTTGTAGCTCAGTCAATGTATGTTATCTCTTCTATTTCTCGGACAGCATTGTTTAATCAGAAACTAGCGGCAGGCTCCAACCCTGGGGGCTTCGCTGTTACAGAACTCCTCTAAGCCATGTGTGCATTGAAATTAAACTATCACCCAAATGAGAAAAGTGTACATACACCCTTTTATTTTTTAATAATGTAGAACTGCTTTCAGGTTATTTTATGTTCTGTGTCCTGTTGGAGAGATTTTCCTTCACTTCCTGTCATAAAGACAGAACAGGAAGTGAAAGTAAATGTTTACAGAGTGAGGGAAGTTTAGACTGTTCCATCCAGTGGAAGATTTCTCTTTTACTCCTGTTCTAGAGACAACTGTAACGTTAAAGTGGTGTTCCACCCTAAGCGCCGGTTCACACAGGGGCAACACGACTCTGGCCGCGACTTTGCGAGGCGACCTGGACACGACGGGGCGACTTACAAGGCGACTTCAAGTCGCCTCCAGTACAGGCAACTTTCCAGTGGCCAATCAAACAACAATCAGCTCTGGGGGAGGGAGGGGTTTGATGGAAAAAACCATCTTCTCTTCCTGTGAAGTCGCTTCACTATAGACCATGATCCGACTTGTAGGCGACTTCCATTGAAATCAATGGGTGCAAGTCGCCTACAAGTCGCCTTGAAGTAGTACAGGGACCTTTTCTGAAGTCGGAGCGACTTCAGTAGCGTACATATAGACGGCTCTCATTCACTTACATGGACTTTCAGATGTCAAGCGACTTGGGGCGACTTGAGGTCTGACAAGTCGGATCCCAAGTCGCGGTAGTGTGAACGGGCCGCGATTTTACCGCGATCTGCCGCGATTTTACCGCGATTTGGGAGCAGTGCTACTTTGCCACGTTTTTGGCATTAACAAATGAAAACATACAGTAGTTGGTATGAATCATAAGGGGGAACTCCACGCCAAGTTTTAAATAAAAAAAAATGGCGTGGGTTCCCCCCCAGGGGCATACCAGGCCCTTAGGTCTGGTATGGATTGTAAGGGGAACCCCCTACGCCGAAAAATCGGCGTGGGGGTCCCCCCAAAATCCATACCAGACCCTTATCCGAGCACGCAGCCCGGCCGGTCAGGAATGGGGGTGGGGACGAGCTAGCGCCCCCCCCTCCTGGACCGTACCAGGCCGCATACCCTCAACATGGGGGGTGGGTGCTTTGGGGCATGGGGGGGCGCCCTGCGGCCCCCCCCACCCCAAAGCACCTTGTCCCCATGTTGATGAGGACAAGGGCCTCTTCCCGACAACCCTGGCCCTCTTTAATAAGGGGGCCCCAGATCCCGGCCCCCCACCCTATGTGAATAAGTATGGGGTACATGGTACCCCTACACATTCACCTAGGGAAAAAAGCGTCAATAAAAAACACAGTACACAGATATTTAAAATAATTTATTAGGCAGCTCCGGCATCTTCTTCCAACTTCGGGGGTCCTCTTCCGACTTCGGGGGTCTCTCCGGCGTCTTCTCCCGGTGTCCGCATCTTCTGCCGGCTCCACCGCTATCTTCTGGCGCTCTTTTGCCAGCGGTGGTCCGGACCTCTGGATCGTCTTCTTCCCTCTTCTCTTCCAGAGATGTTGACACGACGCTCTCTCCAGCCAGAATGGTCTCTGTGCGCTCCGCACCGGACTTATATAGGCGGTGACCCCGCCCCCTTATGCCGTCACAGTCCCTGGGCATGCTGGGACTGTGACGTTTTAGGAGGCGTGGTCACCGGGTGATGACCACGCCCCCTTATGACGGCACAGTCCCAGCATGCCCCGGGACAGTGACCTCATAGGGGGGCGGGGTCACCGCCTATATAAGTCTGTTGCGGAGCGTTCAGAGACCATTCCAGCTGGAGAGAGCGTCGTGTCAACATCTCTGGAAGAAAAGAAGAAGACAGAAGTCCGGACCACCGCTAGCAATTGAGCTGCAGAAGAAAGCGGAGGAGCCGGCAGAAGATCAGGACACCGGAGAGACCCCCGAAGTCGGAAGAGGACCCCCGAAGTCAGAAGAAGATCCCGGAGCTGACTAATAAATTATTTTAAATACCTGTGTACTGTGTTTTTTATTGACGCTTTTTTCCCTAGGTGACTGGGTAGGGGTACCATGTACCCCATACTCATTCACATAGGGTGGGGGGCCGGGATCTGGGGGCTCCCTTATTAAAGGGGGCTCCCGGATTCCGATAAGCCCCCCGCTCGTAGACCCCGACAACCAACGGCCAGGGTTGTCGGGAAGAGGCCCTTGTCCTCATCAACATGGGGGCAAGGTGCTTTGGGGTGGGGGGGGCCGGCAGGGTGCCCCCCATGCCCTAAAGCACCCACCCCCCCATGTTGAGGGCATGCGGCCTGGTACGGTCCAGGAGGGGGGGGGGCGCTCGCTCGTCCCCACCCCCATTCCTGACCGGCCGGGCTGCGTGCTCGGATAAGGGTCTGGTATGGATTTTGGGGGGGACCCCACGCCGATTTTTCGGCGTAGGGGGTTCCCCTTAGATCCATACCAGACCTAAGGGCCTGGTATGCCCTGGGGGGGAACCCACGCCGTTTTTTTCATTTAAAACTTGGCGTGGAGTTCCCCCTCTGGATTCATACCAGACAGCTGTCAGCACTGCCTGTCGCTCATCGGGAAAGGAAAAAAAAGTTTTCCTTTCCCGATCAGCGAGCCAGGCTTGTGCTTACAAAGTCGTGCTGAAGTCGTGTCTATATTATTCAGGCACGACTTGCATGCTACTTTCAGGGTTTAACATTGAGGTCTATGGAGTACAACTCGCATAGAAGTTGGACCAAAGTAGTGCAGGGACTACTTTCAAGTCGGCACGACTTAAAGTCGTGCCAATATGAATGGTAGTCATTGAAAATCATGGAGAATGACTTGTCATACGATTTTGCAGTACAAAATCGTGGGACAAGTCGTGTAAGTGTGAAAGGGGCCTAAAGAAAAAAAAACATTTGGATATTTATTTTTTTTACTTAGCTCTAAATGCCTGTTGCTAGGGGGTCCCTCCTAGTCTGCCTCTTTCAGTGCCTGGGCTGGTGACATCACTTCCCCCTCGGCAGAGGAAGGGCTCAGCTCTGCTCCCTCCTGTCAATCATCTGGGACCCATTACAGGTCCCAGGTGACTGAGCGGCCAATCACGGCGTGCGGCGCCGCTCGCGCATGCGCAGTGGGTGCCAGGCTGTGAAGCCACAGCCCGGCGCCCACAGTTGCAACACCGGCCCCACTGAACGGAGGGGGAGACAAGCGGGGCTTCGATCCCCCGCATCGCTGGACCCTGGGACAGGTAAGTGTCCAATTAAAAGTCAGCAGCTTCAGTATTTGTAGCTGCTGACTTATTTATTTTTTTTGACTGGCCCTCTTTAACCGACCGCCGGCCGTCAATTGACGGCCAGGCGGCGCAGCTCTCGTTGCGGGTGGGCGTCATATAACGTCCTCGCTTTCCTAGGCCACCAGGGGGCGTGCGCCGGCGATCGCGCGCGCAGTGTCACTAGGCACCCGGTGCGCGTGCCCGGCGGCCGCAATGTCCGCCGGGCACCCACGATTACCGGTAACACAGCAGGACCGTGGATCTGTGTGTGTAAACACACAGATCCATGTCCTGTCAGAGGAGAGGAGAACGATGGTGTGTTCCCAGTACAGCGGAACACCGATCGGTCTCCTCCCCTAGTGAGTCCCTGCCCCCTACAGTTAGAATCACTCCCTAGCAACACAGTTAACCCCTCGATCACCACCTAGTGTTAACCCCTTCACTGCCTGTCACATTTATACAGTAATCAATGCATTTTTATAGCACGGATCGCTGTATAAATGGGAATGGTCCCAAATATGTGTCAAAAGTGTCCGATGTGTCCGCCGCAATATCGCAGTCACGATAAAAATCGCAGATCGCCGCCATTACTAGTAACAAAATAAAAAAAACTATCCCCTATTTTGTAGACGCTATAACTTTTGCCCAAACCAATCTATATACGCTTATTGCGATTTTTTTTTTTTTTTTTTTTTTTTTTACCAAAAATATGTACAAGAATACATATCGGCCTAAACTGAGAAAAAATTTGTTTTAAAGAAAAAAAAATTGGATATTTATTATCGCAAAAGGTAAAAATGATTGTGTGTTTTTTTTTTTTTGTTTTGTTTTGTTTTTTTTTTAAACTTGTCACTCTTCTTTTGTTTATAGCGCAAAAAATAAAAACCGCTGAGGTGATCAAATACCACCAAAAGAAAGCTCTATTTGTGGGGGAAAAAATAACAATTTCATTTGGGTACAGTGTTGTATGACCGCGCAATTGTCATTCAAAGTGCGACAGCGCTGAAAGCTGAAAAATGGCTTGGGCAGGAAGGGGGAGAAAATGCCCAGTATTGAGGTGGTTAAAGAGGAAGTAAACATTGCTTCCTTCCCCCTTCTTTTTTTTTATTTTATTTATTTTGTCGCCTGCAAAGTAAAGGCGTAGTATGTATCGCATACTAGCACATTATGTGAAACTTACTTTTTTTTTTTTTTAATCTGCACTGGAATCGGATCCCATGGGTCTTCACACTTGCGCGATCTGATTCTGAAAATTGCACTGCGTTTTTGTCATTAAGTTAACATTGACATCTGTAGCGGTTTGTTTGAACAGAGAGCGATTGTGATGCAGTGCGGGAAATGCACAGGATTTGCTGTGAATTCCCCCCCCCCCCTCCACCCACCACATCAGTGTGAACCTAGGCTAAAGTGGAATTTCTGCCTTACCAGGATCTGTATATCTGCTTTTATTCAGCTTGTGTCAGTCCAGTCATGTCATCCCGCATCTCCGGCTCCCCTGTGTTGGGGATGGCTTGCTAACGGCTGTGAATTTCAGGAGTGGTGATATCACCTGTAAGTTCCCATAGCCCAGCCATTCATGCTCCCTTCTCTACCCTGCAGCAGCCGCTCACTGACACAGGGGAGCGAGCTGAAAAAAGTTAAAGGACAAGTTCACCTTTTGAAACATGTTGCACATTTCCCCCCCTTTTTAGGGTGTAATGTGTACCCCTTTCCTGATTTTCAGTATGTGCGCGCAGACTAGAGTTACTTTAAACAAGGAGGGGGCAGGTATGCAGAGAGGCGTGTCTCAGAGATAGGCGGCGCCGTGTGCGGGACGTAATATCCACGTGGAGCACATGGCACATACACTAGGGCGGAAGACGCTGAGGACTCCTAATCAGGTTCTCACCTGAGACTTAAAACACAGACGCTATCAGTTCATCTATGCTGAAGACAGAAGTCTGACACACTAAGGGACACGAGCAATGGGCACGTAAGGGGTGTAAGCAGGAAATACAGTTTTTACTCGGCATTAAAGGCTGATCTTATGGTGACATTGTTTTTTGCTATAACTATTGTTCAGCAAAATACTATATGTTAAAGTGCCTCTGCTTTTGTGCTTAGCACTATGGCTTCCAGAGCTACCACAAGGGTACCAAAGATTCCACCCCCAGGCGCTGGGAACTCCAGTCATGCCTCCCAGACTGTCATGCTCTCCGGAGATACCTGACATGGGAAGCATTTTGTGGTGCTACTGCTTCTCACACTTCAGCCCCTGTATACGTGACTGAAGATGCATTTTCCTCTGCCCTGCATGACTGGGCATGATGGGAATTGTAGTTCCTGAACAACTGGAGGGCCGTAGTTTGAAGACCCCTGCTTTACAGCCTTTGCATGCGTTTCCTATCCATGCATTACTGGAAAAGCTTATTTATGCTGAACGGCATCATCCGGATAAACGTTTTCTTCCTCCAAAGAGATTCTCAGTTCTCTATCCCATGAAGGAAAAATTCACAAAAAAATGGAAGGTTCCAGCGGTTGACGCTGTGATTTCCAGTGTAAATAAAAGTTTAACTTGTCCAGTAGACAATGCACATATGCTTAAAGATCCAACAGATAAAAAGTTGGAATTCCTGTTAAAATCCTCCTTTGCCTTGGCAGGGACCGTTACTCAGCCTGCAGTTGCAGCAATAGGCATCTGTCAGTCCTTAAAGGACCAATTCACAGAGGCTCTTAAAGGGCTCCCTGCACAACAAGCCCGGGAGTTGGCCGAACTACCAAAAGCATTATGTTTTGCCATAGATGCTATGAAGGATTCTATTCACCAGGCGTCCCGCCTTGCGCTAGTACACATGCGTAGGACCCTTAGGTTAAAAGGTTGGTCAGCCGAAGCACCTTGCAAGAAGCTTCTGACTAGTTTCCCCTTTCACGGGGAGTGATAATTTGGATAAATACATCCAAACAATTTTTAGTGGAAAGAGTACTCTTTTGCCAGTCAAAAGAAAGTATAAACGTCCTTCATTTAAACTGACTTTTTCTCCTGCGCCAGGGGCATCCCCCTCTAGGCAGTGGCGACAGCCTCCACCGTCAGACTCTAGAGAAAAATCTCAGGGTCAGGCCCAGGCTCAAAAGAAGACCTGGGGCCGGAAAGCTGCAAAGCAGAATACTAAAGCATCACAAAGAGGCGTCCCCCCTCACCAGAGTGGGGGGGAAGACTTCTGCATTTTTCAGAAGTCTGGCAAAGGGAAATTCAGGACAGATGGGTTCTCTCCAGTGTCTAGGATACAAACTAGAATTTCGTGAGTTTCCACCATCTCGTTTTCTGAGATCAAACGTTCCCAAGGATCCAGGGAAAAGGCAATCCCTGTTTCAAGCATTAGACCGATTATTGACTCAGGGGCTGATCATACAGATCCCCACAGAAGAGCAAGGTTTGGGGTTTTATTCAAACCTGTTTATGGTACCAAAACCAAATGGAGGTGTCAGTCCCATTCTAGATCTAAGGAATCTAAATTAATTCCTGAAGATCCGCTCATTTCGCATAGAGTCAATCAGCTCAGTAGTTTCTATCCTACAGAGAAGAGAACCTCTGGCATTCATCGACATCAGGGATGCATATCTGCATGTCCCTATATTTCCCGCTCACCAAAGGACCAGCACTTTCAGTTTGTAGCCTTGCCCTTCGGGCTAGCTACAGCACCCCGGGTGTTCACAATGGTACTGGCCCCACATCTATCCAGGTTAAGGGAACAAGGCATAACAGTCTTGGCGTACCTAGACAATCTATTGTTAATAGACCAGTCAGTGGCCCGTTTGGAGCAAAGTGTACGCATTACAACCAGTTGCCTGGAAAGTCTGGGTTGGATTTTCAACCTAGAGAAGTCTTCTTTAAAACTGCTAAGAAAGCTGGAGTATTTGGGCCTGATCATAGACACAGCCCAGAAAAGGGTGTTCTTGCCTTCGGCCAGAGGCGTATCTAGTGAAAATGGCGCCTATGGCAAGCACTGAAACTGCGCCCCTGTCAAAACATTTGAAACCCATCCTTCAGATAACGTTAACAGAAAATACTGCCAACAAAAAAACGACAAGTCAAGCTCTTTAATCTTTCAATTAACAAATTATGGATTGGCACTACATAAAAATTACAACTGCACCTGCCTTGCTTTCACTAATGCAAACTGGTCTATGATGTGCTCAAAGTATTTTTTTTTTTCTGTTTCTACTCTTTCTACACTCAGCACACACAATGGTCCGCAGGCACACACTAATACAAAAATCACTGATGTTGCCAACACTGGCACTCAGTCATTAAAATACATTGGTGCACACAGTAACTCCTACAAAAACAATGACACACTTAATCATTAACCACTTCAGCCCCGGAGGATTTTACCCCCTTCCTGACCAGAGCACTTTTTACAATTCGGCACTGCAGCGCTTTAACTGCTAATTGCACGGTCATGCAATGCTGTACCCAAACGAAATTTGCGTCCTTTTCTTCCCACAAATAGAGCTTTCTTTTGATGGTATTTGGTCACCTCTGCCGTTTTTTATTTTTTGCGCTATAAACGGAAAAAGACCGAAAATTTTGAAAAAAAAATGATATTTTCTACTTTTTGTTATAAAAAAAAATCCAATAAACTAAATTTTAGTCATACATTTAGGCCAAAATGTATTCGGCCACATGTCTTTGGTAAATAAAATGTCAATAAGCGTATATTTATTGGTTTGCGCAAAAGTTATAGCGTCTACAAACTAGGGTACATTTTCTGGAATTTACACAGCTTTTAATTTATGACTGCCTATGTCATTTCTTGAGGTGCTAAAATGGCAGGGCAGTACAAAACCCCCCCAAATGACCCCATTTTGGAAAGTAGACACCCCAAGGAAATTGCTGAGAGGCATGTTGAACCCATTGAATATTTATTTTTTTTGTCCCAAGTGATTGAATAATGACAAAAAAAAAAAAAAAAATTTTTACAAAAAGTTGTCACTAAATGATATATTGCTCACACAGGCCATGGGCATATGTGGAATTGCACCCCAAAATACATTCAGCTGCTTCTCCTGAGTACGGGGATACCACATGTGTGGGACTTTTTGGGAGCCTAGTCGCGTATGGGGCCCCGAAAACCAAGCACCGCCTTCAGGATTTCTAAGGGCATAAATTTTTGATTTCACTCCTCACTACCTATCACAGTTTTGAAGATGGCACAAACCCCCCCCAAATGACCCCATTTTGGAAAGTAGACACCCCAAGCTATTTGCTGAGAGGCATGGTGAGTATTTTGCAGCTCTCATTTGTTTTTGAAAATGAAGAAAGACCAGAAATTTTTTTTTTTCTTTTTTCAATTTTCAAAACTTTGTGACAAAAAGTGAGGTCTGCAAAATATTCACTATACCTCTCAGAAAATAGCTTGGGGTGTCTACTTTCCAAAATGGGGTCATTTGGGGGGGGGTTTGTGCCACCTGGGCATTCCATGGCCTCCGAAACTGATAGGCAGTAAAGAGTGAAATCAAAAATTTACGCCCTTAGAAAGCCTGAAGGCGGTGCTTGGTTTTCGGGGTCCCGTGCGCGGCTAGTCTCTCAAAGTCTCACACATGTGGTATCCCCGTACTCAGGAGAAGCAGCAGAATCTATTTTGGGGTGTAATTTCACATATTCCCATGGCATGTTTGAGCAATATATCATTTAGTGACAACTTTGTGCAAAAAAAAAAAAAAAAAATTTGTCTCTTTCCCGCAACTTGTGTCACAATATAAAATATTCCATGGACTCGACATGCCTCTCAGCAAATAGCTTGGGGTGTCTACTTTCCAAAATGGGGTCATTTGGGGGGGTTTTGAACTATCCTGGCATTTTATGCACAACATTTAGAAGCTTATGTCACACATCACCCACTCTTCTAACCACTTGAAGACAAAGCCCTTTCTGACACTTATTGTTTACATGAAAAAGTTATTTTTTTTTGCAAGAAAATTACTTTGAACCACCAAACATTATATATTTTTTTTAAAGCAAATGCCCTACAGATTAAAGCGGTGGGTGTTTCATTTTTTTTTTTCACACGGTATTTGCGCAGCGATTTTTCAAACGCATTTTTTGTGGAAAAAACAGACTTTTTTAAATTTTAATGCACTAAAACACACTATATTGCCCAAATGTTTGATGGAATAAAAAAGATGATCTTAAGCCGAGTACATGGATACCAAACATGACATGCTTTAAAATTGCGCACAAACGTGCAGTGGCAACAAAATTAATACATTTTTAAAAGCCTTTAAAAGCCTTTACAGGTTACCACTTTAGGCCCCTTTCACACTTATACGACTTGTCCCACGATTTTGTACTGCAAAATCGTATGACAAGTCATTCTCCATGATTTTCAATGACTACCATTCATATTGGCACGACTTGAAAGTAGTCCCTGCACTACTTTGGTCCAACTTCTATGCGAGTTGTACTCCATAGACCTCAATGTTAAACCCTGAAGTAGCATGCAAGTCGTGCCTGAAAAATATATAGACACGACTTCAGCACGACTTTGTAAGCACAAGCCTAGCTCCCTGATCGGGAAAGGAAAACTTTTTTTTTTCCTTTCCCGATGAGCGACAGGCAGTGCTGACAGCTGTCTGGTATGAATCCAGAGGGGGAACTCCACGCCAAGTTTTAAATGAAAAAAACGGCGTGGGTTCCCCCCCCCAGGGGCATACCAGGCCCTTAGGTCTGGTATGGATCTAAGAGGAACCCCCTACGCCGAAAAATCGGCGTGGGATCCCCCCCAAAATCCATACCAGACCCTTATCCGAGCATGCAGCCCGGCCGGTCAGGAATGGGGGTGGGGACGAGCGAGCGCCCCCCCCCTCCTGGACCGTACCAGGCCGCATGCCCTCAACATGGGGGGGTGGGTGCTTTAGGGCATGGGGGGACCCTGCCGGCCCCCCCACCCCAAAGCACCTTGTCCCCATGTTGATGAGGATAAGGGCCTCTTCCCGACAACCCTGGCCGTTGGTTGTCGGGGTCTGCGGGCGGGGGGCTTATCGGAATCCGGGAGCCCCCTTTAATAAGGGAGCCCCCAGATCCCGGCCCCCCACCCTATGTGAATGAGTATGGGGTACATGGTACCCTTACCCATTCACCTAGAGAAAAAAGACAATAAAAAACACAGTACACAGGTTTTTAAAATAATTTTATTAGGCAGCTCCGGGATCTTCTTCCGACTTCGGGGGTCCTCTTCCGACTTCGGGGGTCTCTCCGCCGTCTCCTCCCGGTGTCCGCATCTTCTGCCGGCTCCTCCGCTATCTTCTGCAGCTCAATTGCTAGCGGTGGTCCGGACTTCTGCCTTCTTTTCTTCCAGAGATGTTGACACGACGCTCTCTCCAGCTGGAATGGTCTCTGAACGCTCCGCAACAGACTTTTATAGGCGGTGACCCCGCCCCCCTATGAGGTCACTGTCCCGGGGCATGCTGGGACTGTGCTGTCATAAGGGGGCGTGGTCATCACCCGGTGACCACGCCTCCTAAAACGTCACAGTCCCAGCATGCCATGGGACTGTGACGGCATAAGGGGGCGGGGTCACCGCCTATATAAGTCCGTTGCGGAGCGCACAGAGACCATTCTGGCTGGAGAGAGCGTCGTGTCAACATCTCTGGAAGAGAAGAGGGAAGAAGACGATCCAGAAGTCCGGACCACCGCTGGCAAAAGAGCGCCAGAAGATAGCGGTGGAGCCGGCAGAAGATGCGGACACCGGGTGAAGACGCCGGAGAGACCCCCGAAGTCGGAAGAGGACCCCCGAAGTCGGAAGAAGATTCCGGAGCTGCCTAATAAATTATTTTAAAAACCTGTGTACTGTGTTTTTTATTGACGCTTTTCTTATTAAAGGGGGCTCCCAGATTCCGATAAGCCCCCTGCCCGCAGACCCCGACAACCAACGGCCAGGGTTGTCGGGAAGAGGCCCTTGTCCTCATCAACATGGGGACAAGGTGCTTTGGGGTGGGGGGGCCCGGCAGGGTGCCCCCCATGCCCTAAAGCACCCACCCCCCCATGTTGAGGGCATGCGGCCTGGCACGGTCCAGGAGGGGGGGGGGGCGCTAGCTCGTCCCCACCCCCATTCCTGGCCGGCCGGGCTGCGTGCTCGGATAAGGGTCTGGTATGGATTTTGGGGGGACCCCCACGCCGATTTTTCGGCGTAGGGGGTTCCCCTTACAATCCATACCAGACCTAAGGGCCTGGTATGCCCCTGGGGGGGAACCCACGCCAGTTTTTTTATTTAAAACTTGGCGTAGAGTTCCCCCTTATGAGTCATACCAACTACTGTATGTTTTAATTTGTTAATACCAAAAACGTGGCAAAGTAGTACTGCTCCCAAATCGCGGTAAAATCGTGCGACTTTGAAGTCGTATAAGTGTGAAAGGAGCCTTAGATTTACAGAGGAGGTCTACTGCTAAAAATACTGCCCTCGATCTGACCTTCGCGGTGATACCTCACATGCATGGTGCAATTGCTGTTTACATTTGACGCCAGACCGACGCTTGCGTTCGACATAGCGCGAGAGCAGGGGGGACAGGGGTGCTTTTTTTTTTTTTTCTTATTTTTTTGCTTTTTTATCTTATTTTTAAACTGTTCCTTTTTCTTTTTTTTTTAAATCATTTTTATTGTTATCTCAGGGAATGTAAATATCCCCTATGATAGCAATAGGTAGTGATAGGTACTCTTTTTTGAAAAAATTGGGGTCTATTAGACCCTAGATCTCTCCTCTGCCCTCAAAGCATCTAACCACACCAAGATCGGTGTGATAAAATGCTTCCCCAATTTCCCAATGGCGCTGTTTACATCCGGCAAAATCTAAGTCATAAAATGCTCATAGCTTCCGGTTTCTTAGGCCATAGAGATGTTTGGAGCCACTCTGGTCTCTGATCAGCTCTATGGTCAGCTGGCTGAATCACCGGCTGCATTCTCAGGTTCCCTGTTGACAGGAGAGCCAGAGAAAAACACGGAAGACGGTGGGGGGGGGCATTCCCTCCCACTGCTTGTAAAAGCAGTCTAGAGGCTAATTAGCCGCTAGGATTGCTTTTACATGAAAGGCGACCGCTGGCTGAAAAGAATGATACCAAGATGATACCTAAACCTGCAGGCATCATTCTGGTATAACCACTCAAAGTCGTGAATGGCGTACCTGAAGACAAAAAATGGTTAACAATAAAGCACAGTAAACAGTAAAGTATAAAAAATTGCATACCTGAAAAGCAAACATGATAAAACATAACAATAAAACATTGCAGAATAGAATACAGTAAAAAAAGAGCAGAACAATAGAGAGAATAGAGAGAGAGAGAGAACAATAAAACGACAACTATTTTTTTTTTTTTGTGTTTTTTTTTTTGCAAACTTGTAACTTTTATAACGGTAACCGGTTCCAGGTTCGGGTCTCTCAAAATGCGATGGCATCTTGGGAGACCCTGTGAAAGTGTGCCTAGTCTGTGCAATGCTGTACCCTACGCTAATACTCAACTAGTGAATGGTAGCGTTCAAAACATTCACCAATGCAAAGACCAGGATTGTCAGGACAGGAGGGACAATAATAGCGGGTGTCACGCCTATATCCCCGCTTGCTGCAGACACAACATCTTTTTTGGGGGGGTTCGCTGGGTAGGGGTACTCGGGAGGACATAAAAATGCCTCTCATGCAGCCGACTGCATTTGGTTGGGGATGTGAATGGGGGAAGTACGGGCGCTGCAGAAGCGGTGGGTTCCCAATGAGGATTGACGAATGCAGCAGGAAGGGCATTATAGGCACGATGGGCCTGTGTTTGTCTTTTTGGTGGCAGCGGGACACTACTTGTGCTTGCCACCTCACCAGCTTGAACTGCACTTATGGGACTCGCCACGTCACCAAGTGTTACTGCAGTGCTGGTTTGACTATGACCGGGGTGTACTAGGCCGCTGGTGCTTGCCAGTTCACCAAAACGCTACCAAAAAAACTGTTAGCGATCGCAGGGATCAGGCCTGACTCTGTGAACGCTGCAGTTATGCGTTTAGTGTTTTGTAAGTGTCAGTGATCGATCGATACTGCACTTGGGTGGGCTGGGCTGGGCCGGGCGGAGGGGCAAAACGCAGGTGCTAGCAGGTATCTAGGCTGATCCCGCTAACACCGCGTTTTTGGGAACCCTAAACTGCTGGGCACGCTAGTATAGATCTGATCGGATCAGATATTGATCCGTACAGATACTATACCACTAAGGGAGGCGTATGCTGCGTGCGTGGGTGTTAGCGGTACTGGTGCTAATCTGACGCTGCCTGGGGCGACGCATATCACCGCCGGGCGATCAGGGGGCTAAACCTTTATTCGGTAATAAACGGCGGGTGCCCTGACACTATAAAAAATAAACGAACTAATCAGCGTCACCCGTAACACTTATACGGTGATCAGTGGTGAAAGGGTTAACTAGGGGGCAATCAAGGGGTTAAAACATTTATTAGGTAGTATATGGGGGTCCCTGTCGCTATAAAACGCTGACGGCGAACCTATATATTTACCTCCCTAACTAGCGTCACCAGCGACACTAATACAGCGATCAGAAAAATGATCGCTTAGTGACACTGGTGACGGGGGGTGATCAAGGGGTTAAAACTTTATTAGGGGGGTACCCTAGACCTAAAGGGGGGTAATACTCACTGTCCTAACACTTCTAACTGTCACAAACGGACACTATGCAGTAATCAGGGGGAAAGAAAAAAAAACCTGCTTGGTGTCAGTTTGTGACGGGGGGGGGGTGATTGGGGGGGGATCGGGGTGTTTAGTGTGCCTGGCATGTTCTACTGTGTTGTGTAGTGTTGGTGCAGTCACTCACATGTCGTCTCTCCTCGGCCCGGAACGGAAACTCCCGAGCCGAGGAGAGATGACATCACATCCTCTGCCTCTGTGTACTATACAGAGGCAGAGGATGTTTCTCATTGGCTGGGAGCGATCGCGAGGGGGGGCCACGATCGGATGGCCTCCCCCTCATCTTTGATCGCTGCCAGACCAAACCCGACCGCCGCTGGCACCGGGGGGGGGGGGGGGGGTCCGATCAGACCCCCCGCGGGAAGGCATCACGTATCAGGTACGTGATTTTGCCTGCCCGTGCCATTCTGCTCACGTATATAGGCGTGAGGCGGTCGGCAAGTGGTTAACCTACACATCTATATGATGTTAGTGTAACTCTGTGTGTGTGTGTGTCTATCTATCTCTAGCTACAGGAGACGGTCAGAGACTGCAGACATGCTACAGGAGATGGTCAGAGACTGCAGACATGCTACAGGAGACGGTCAGAGACTGCAGTTTCTGGCTTACCAACAATCTATATTTCCAAGCACAGTAAGACAATAAATAATGAAAAAGTCTGTGAAGATCCAAGCCTGACCAGCCTAAATCCGGAAAGGCCATATAAAAAACAAACATCATGCAGAGCACACAGGACTCTGGCACTAAGAGCTCTCCAGAGACAGCTGCAAATCATCAGGAATACTATCACACTCTTGCAGCACCTTCCAGAAGTCTAATCATCAGTGTGCTCACCCATCCTGTGTGCAGTGTAAATAGATAAAGAGTAAGTGCCGGTTCACACAGGGGCGACTTGTCAGGCGACCTAGTCGCCTGACAAGTCGCCTCCCGTTCTGTACAATGGAACCGTTCTAATAGGAGCGACGCAAGTCGCTCCGACTTAGAAAAAGGTTCCTGTACTTCTTTTGGGGCGACTTGCATAGACTTCTATACAGAAGTCGTTTTGCAAGTCGCCGTGCAGGTCGCCTCGGTGAGGCGACCTGCAAGTCGTGCCGCCCCTGTGTGAACCGACCCTAAGGGGAATAATTTCCTAACCAGTGTGAGTGCTGGCTGATCTGCATACAGGACGGACAAGCTGCTGCTGCTTAGACTTCTGCAGCTGTGACAGTGTGAGAGAGAGAGAGACCCATCTCCTGGTATCACCTTTGCCATGAGCACTCCTCCATCCTCATTACATGTCACAAACCCTCCTCCTAGTATTAGCTCTGTAATGAGCTCCCACCTTCTCCTGTCCTCACCTTATCTATGATCTCCTTCCCCCGGTCAGCCTGTATCACTCACCTGTTCTGTATGATGTTGTCTTTCAGGGCAGCCCAGGCCACAGCACCCCCCCTCCTCCCGGGCACTGTGCTGAGGCTTGCAGAGAGTGGGTGACAGATACCTCTGAGCTCTGCGCCCTCAGGACTGAGGAAACCAACACCATCAGCAGCATGCAACAGGCGGCAGCCATCTCTCTTGTCATGTGATGGCAGTCAGCTGACACTTCTAAAGGCACTGATTGGCTAGGACACCCCTGCTATCTAGTTAGCTAGTAGCTGGCTACTACATCCCTCCCAGCATACTGTGTGGGGGCGGCACCAGGTGAGAGCGGAGCAGTTCAAGTTCAGTTCATTCATGCCCAAAAACGATTTTTCTGGAAACTACCCGGGATGGCCACAGGTCCAAAACCCAGGAATGTCCCAACAAAATTGTAACTGTTGCTGGCAAGTATGTGATAAGTGCCTTGCTGCCCAGCCACCCACGAGCGCCCCCTTCACATGGCGCCCATGGCACTTGCCATATCTGCCATACCCTGGATACACCACTGCCTCCGGCAAAGATCAGCTCCATACGAGAACTGGTGCGGATGGTCAGGTCAAAAAGAGATCCCTCAATTCGCCTTTGCACGAGGTTGTTCGGAAAGATGGTAGCTTCATTTGAAGCAGTTCCCTATGCACAGTTCCATTCGAGACTGTTGCAAAACAGTATCCTGTCTGCTTGGAATGAAACGACCCAAGCTTTGGACTTGCCAATGTGGCTGTCCCCAAGAGTGTTCCAAAGCCTCAGTTGGTGGTTACTAACCCAGAATCTACTGAAAGTAAAATCCTTCAGACCAATTATCTGGAAAGTAGTAACGACAGATGCCAGCCTTTCAGGCTGGGGAGCAGTACTAGAGAAGATGACTGTCCAGGGACAGTGGTCAAGAACCGAAAGAGCCTTGCCCATCAACATCCTAGAGATTCGGGCAGTGTGTCTGGCTCTGAAAACCTGGACTTCCAGGTTACAGAATTGTCCTGTCAGGATCCAATCCAACAATGCCACGGCCGGACTCCGGACGTAGATCTTCTAGCGTCCAGATTCAAGAAGAAATTAGTCAACTTTGTGTCCAGGACAAGGGATCCACTTGCATGCGGAACAGATGCGCTCATAACCCCGTGGGATCAGTTCCTCACTGCTCTATGCATTTCCCCCTATTCAGTTGCTGCCACAACTTCTTTGCAGGATCAAGCTGGAAAGAAAGCTGGTAATTCTGGTAGAACCAGCATGGCCCAGAAGGTCATGTATGCAGAAATCGTAAAGATGGCAGTGGAGGGTCCATGGTCCCTTTCACTAAGGCCAGACTTGCTTTCACAGGGGCCGATATTCCATCCTACTTTACGAACACTAAATTTAACGGCCTGGCTATTGAAACGCACATTCTGAAGAAATGTGGGCTTTCCAGGTCAGTTATCTCTACTTTGATTAATGCAAGGAAGCCAGCGTCCAGCTATATATTATAGTCTGGAAGGCTTATGTTTACTGGTGTGAATCCAAGGGTTGGCACCCTCCGAGATATAGTCATGGCCGAAATTGTTGGCACCCCATAAATTTTCTCCAGAAAATCAAGTATTTCTCACAGAAAAGTATTGCAGTAACACATGTTTTGCTATACACATGTTTATTCCCTTTGTGTGTATTGGAACAAAACAAAAAAAGGGAGGAAAAAAAGCAAATTGGACATAATGTCACACAACTCCAAAAATAGGCTGGTCAAAATTCTTGGCACCCTTAACTTAAATATTTGGTTGCACACCCTTTGGAAAAAATAACTGAAATCAGTCACTTCCTATAACCAACAATAAGCTTCTTACACCTCTAACCTGGAATTTTGGACCACTCTTCCTTTGCAAACTGCTCCAGGTCTCTTTTATGCAGCGGACTTTTCGACCGGACTGGTCCGACGGACCGAGTCTGGCGGACAATCCGATCGTGTGTGGGCTTCATCTGACCTTCAGCGATGGTCCGAGCCTTTTCCAGTCGAAAATCTGACGTTAGATTTGAAACATGCTTCAAATCTTTTCCGACGGACTCGAGTCCGGTCGAAAAATCCGCTCGTCTGTATGCTAGTCCGACGGATGAAAACCCACGCTAGGGCAGCTATTGGCTACTGGCTATCAACTTCCTTATTTTAGTCCGGTCGTACGTCATCACGTACAAATCCGTCGGACTTTGGTGTGATCGTGTGTAGGCAAGTCCGTTCGTTCAAAAGTCTGACTAAAGGCCGTCGGACTTTTGTTGCCGAAAAGTCCGCTCGAGTGCACGCGGCCTTATTGGAAGGACTCCTTTTCCCAACAGCAATTTTAAGATCTCTCCACAGGTGTTCAATGATCTGGAGTCATTGCTGGCCACATTAGAACTCTCCAGCGCTTTGTTGCCATCCATTTCTGGGTTCTTTTTGATGTATGTGCTGGAAGACCCAAGATCTCGGACACAAACCCAGCTTTCTGACACTGGGCTCTACAGTGCGACCGAAAATCCTTTGGTAATCCTCAGATTTCGTGATGCCTTGCACAGATTCAAGGCACCTAGTGCCAGAGGCAGCAATAAAAAACACCAAAACATTGAACCTCCACCATATTTCACTGTAGGTACTGTGTTCCTTTCTTTGTAGGCCTCATTCTGTTTTTGGTAAACGGTAGAATGATGTGCTTTACCAAAAAGCTCTATCTTGGTCTCATCTGTCCACAAGACTTTTTCCCAGAAGGATTTTGGCCTACTCAAGTACATTTTGGCAAACTGTAGTCTTGCATTTTTATGTCTGTGTCTCCTGCCATATCGTTTCATTTCATTTAAATGTCGACGGATAGTTCGCGGTGACACTGATGCTCCCTGAGCCTGCAGGACAGCTTGAATTTCTTTGGTACTTGTTTGGGGCTGCTTATCCACCATCCGGACTATCCTGTGTTGCAACCTTTTTTTTCTCTTCCGTCCACGCCCAGAGAGATTGGCTACAGTGCCATGGGTTGCAAAGTTCTTGATAATGTTGCGCACTGTGGACAAAGGCAGGAGAACCCTAAGGGTGCTGACAGAGAGCCCATTTTCCACTCTCCCCCCCCCCCCCCCCCCCCCTGCAAAAAACCCAATATACAGGGAGTGGAAAAAGAATCTAAACCAGTTTTCCTTTGCCAGGAAACAAGTTTTCCAAACTTTCCCATAGATTCTTCTTGTGACCAACTTACGGCTGTCCAGGATAGTTGAAATAACCCTCTCTGAACACCCCTTTAACTGTAGGATGCGCCGCTCAGCCTCCAGGCCGTCAAATGGAAGGTCTGAGGGTTTGGATGTAACACCGGTCCAGATTGCTACCCTATCTTTATTTACAGAGAGAAGACTAGCGGAAGATCCCTTAAGCAGGCCATACACGGTCGAATTTCGAACGAATTTTCTTTTCAAAATAAGAAATTTCGTTTTTTTTGTGATCCGATGATGCCACCATTGATTTTCGAAATTCGGCCGACCAAGCCTTCAATTTCACCTTATGTTGCTAAAGAAAAGAATTTTCTTGGCCGGGAATCTTCTTTTCTCTCCGTAAATTTTCTTTTCTTATTACATTTCTCACACGATTCTCCCATCATTGATTAGAAAATCGTTCGTTTTTCGGAAAATTTCCAACATGTCCGATTCCTCAAATTCGATTGCCGCACGAAAATCGGCCGTTGTTGCAGCCCACTAATGATGCGAAATTCATACGAAAATTCTTTCATACGATTTTCGAAAGAAAATTCTTACGAAATTCGAACCGTGTATGGCCGGCATTAGTCAGGAGGTTCCTTTTAGCCAGATCTAGACATACTCCCAGGGTCATCAAACATGTTCCTCCCTGGGAGTAAGCGATTGATTGGTTTGCGCAAAAGTTATAGCGTTTACAAAATAGGGGTAGTTTTATGGCATTTTTATTTATTTATTTTTTACTAGTAATGGCCGCGATCAGCGATTTTTATTGTGACTGCGACATTATGGCGGACACATCGGATATTTTTGACACATTTTTGGGATTAATCCGCCAGTTAAATCACCTTTTAAGGCCTTGGAACTTGAATTTAGTTTTGTCAGTGTTACAAAAACAGCCATTTTAACCTATACAGCATATTCCTAGTCCTTCTGACAAGAAAGCTGGTATTTTTGGTTGCTATATCCTCAGCAAGGGGGGTTTCAGAATTGGCTGCTCTTTCTTGTAAGGAAGCATATTTGATTATTCATGAGGACAGAGTGTTACGCCCTCATCCAGGCTTTTTGCCAAAAGTGGTTTCAGGTTTTCACCTGAACCAAGATATTGTTTTGCTATCGTTTTTTCCAAAACCATGTTCCAGGGAAGTAAAGTCACTACATTGTCTTGATGTGGTGAGAGCAGTGAAAATCTATTTAAAGGCAAAATTCCCTTGTATCGACACATGTAGGGGAAGGACAGCATGCTTAGCAGATCAGCTGTTAGGAACGATCGGCATACCATCCCGTTACCGTCTGGGTTTTAACCATTCGTTTTTTGCTTGATGTAGAATGGCGCACTGAAGCGCCTGGATATTGTGAGTACACTGTGCGGGACCTGTTTATTTTTGGTTCAATAAATTGCATAAACATACTACACTGAGATCCTTTTTTCATTGATTTACTGAGGCACATTGGCGATTGATCCAGGATCCCGGACGCACTGTTGAACCCCGTAGTGGTTCCAAAGCGTGTATTGACCAAGCTTAACAGCAAGGTCGCACACCTTAAGGTGAGCCTTCATTACATGGGGGGGAGTACCTGAGTGAGAACACAGCGTCTGATTATCGCATCACTTTTACAGCATACTGAATCGCATGGAGTGTGGAGCACCTGTAAATTGGATCAATTTGAACTTTGCACAGTGCACTTAAGCACTTTTATAATTCTAGTATTTGGATCTATTTAAATTTCCACGGACTTATTTGCTTTAAAAAAAAAAAAATTATCACTATATGAATGCACATTGTCCCTTTTTATTATTTGGCTATTAAGTATGTGTCATTTTTATATATTTTTCATTATATATTTTATACATTATTACCACGGTGTAGAGGATATATTTTTACAAGTTCAGAGGCTTTTTGCTTATACCTTTTTGATAGCGCAGCGTTTTTAATGCGATTTTAGTCTTATTTATTCTGCCAGAGGGTCCTAAAAGGACAAGCAGCGTCAAAATCCACTGTCGCTGAGTGAATTCGGCAAGTTATAATTCAAACTTATAATTTAAGGGGTAAGATTCCCCCTTTTCAAGTTAAGGCGCACTCTACCAGGGCGGTTAGTACTTCTTGGGCAGTGCCTCACCAAGCCTCCATGGCTCAGATCTGTAAGGCCGCAACTTGGTCTTCAGTGCATACATTCACAAAAATTTTATCAGGTGGATGTAAGGAGGTATGAGGATATCGTCTTTGGGCGCAGTGTGCTGCAGGCAGCAGTATAAGTCCTCAGGTCTGGGGTGCCCTACGGGTTGTCTCTCCCTCCTCTCAAATAGCATTGCTATGGGACGTCCCATTAGGTTATTACTTAGGCTCTGTGTCCCATGATGTACAATAAAGAAAATAGGATTTTTATAACAGCTTACCTGTAAAATCCTTTTCTTGGAGTACATCATGGGACACAGAGGTCCCTCCCCTCTTTATGGGGTTTAAGTATATTGCTTTGCTACAAAAACCTGAGGAGGGGTTATTTAGTGGAGTGAACTTCTTTATTGGGGTATACCAGTGTCAACACCTGAAGGTGGCCCATAACCCATTAAGTTCTTGTACTCAAGAAAAGGATTTTACAGGTAAGCTGTTATAAAAATCATATTTTTTACTCCTCCTTTGTTGCATGTGTGAAAGAGGCGTAACTGTGATCCTAATTTGTTTTATCCAAGTGCTATAGAACAGTCCTATCCCTCCTCACTCTCTGCTTTACCAGTACTGACACATAAAGAATGATTCTACCTTTGGACAGGCAGTGAATGGGCTGTTTGCAGTTTGACCCCAGCTATACAGTGAATCAAAAGAAAGTTATAAGTTTTGCAAAGGCTGCTCTTCATCTGCATTTGTCTGTTTTTTTTTTTCTACTTAGAATTCCAAGTACCTAACTATACACAGAAAGTAAGTTTGTACTTGGGTAGTAGCTAAATGGGGGCACAAAAATTGTTCCCCTACAGGGGTATTGGCGGCGCTCCAGTGAAGCCGAAAGTGTCCGAGAAGAGCCGAGGACCTGCTCTGTGTATTTCGGCGCCGGCGGCGTGTTTTCAAATCGCAGTCGGTGATTTTGAAGCTCTGTCAGCTCAGGATCGCAGGGGATCGGCATATAACACGCACCCGCGATTTTCCCCTGATTTTAAGGGGAAAAAAGTGCGTGTTGTACGCCGATAAATACAGTAATAATAAACCTCGGGTTTGGTTTTTCAAGTTTTGGATGGAAAATTCCAGAAACGTGGGTGCTCTGATAGAAAATAATGCCAGCTTAGATGACTGCCCATTCTGGCCTACCCTGTCCCACCACCTGCATCTCCAATGAGTCCATAACAGCATTGAGCTAAAAATGAGGTATAGGAGGCAGGAGAGGATAAGCCAGAGTCAGCGACCACTGTGGGTGGGATTTATGCTGGTTTCACATGGGCGATCTGATCAGGTCTACCTGTAAGTTTTTCAGGTGGACTTGATCGGATCATTCATTGTTCTCTATGGAGCAGCAGATGTTAGCGGACATTAGGGTTGCCACCTCATCCCTTTTTAAACCTGAACACATTAATTACACAGGTTTTATGGCTGATTGAGTTGGTAATAAAGCTCAGTGCCTTATGTGCATTAAATTTGCTTCAGAACCTGTGCAATTCATATGTGTTTGGGTTTAAAGGGATGAGGTGGCAAACCCAGCAGACGTGTGCGCTGACACCTGCCGCCATCCCATCCGATCCTGTCTGCCAAAAACAGACAGATTGGGGATCCAGTCCCTATCTATCTGGCAGATCAGATGACAGTCGGATGGAAACAGACAGGCGATCCATTTCCATTCTACCCCCCCATAAAGAACTGTGGACTGTGTCCACTTTGCATAGCGGAGAGGACACAGACCTGTCATCTGCTAAATCAGCGGAGAGATTCCCTGCTGAGCAGGCGAATGCGCTTTACGGAGCCAACCCCGTGTAAACAGGGCCTTGCTAAAACTGGTGCACACAAAATCTGGGGCAGCTGTGCACAGTATCCAGTCAGCTTCTAACTTCAGCTTGTGCAATAAAGCTTTGACAATAAAATCTAGAAGCTGATTACTATGCACAGCTGCACCAGATTCTGTGTGCACCAGCTGTAGTAAATCTCCCCCTGTGTGCTTTCTAATGCCCCATACACACCATTAGATTTTCTGCAGATTTTTGTCTTCAGATTTACTAAATCCATGTAGTGCAAGGGCCTGCCTGATTGCATACAAGTTGAAACGCTAAGGCTACTATTACAGGGCAGTAATAAGTCCTGCAAGCAACATCTTGGGAGTGGTGTATACACAAATCAATGGGCAGCAGCGCCTTGCGCTATTAACCCCTTCATCGGCCGCTAGAGGGGCTTTAAAGTGCCGCTAAAAATAGCGGCACTTTACCGCCGATGTGACTACCCCCCAACCGTGTGAAAGTGCCCTTAAGGTTTGACCTCATGTTATATGGTTTGGGTAAATCTGAAGACAAAAATGTAATAAAAAGGGCGTGTGACAGGATCTTGTCTTGCATACTAACTGCACACAATTGTTGTGCCACAACCAAACGTAGTGACATACTACGAGGAATTTCAGCTCTGGAGCGCCACCCTTTGGGCCCCTTCTGCTAATTTCGTGTTTGGTGAGCATTGACTCTGAGCGTGTGTGTTTGTACTTTCGACTTTTGTGTGACGGATTTGTGTACTGACCATACGAAAATCTGACGTCAAACCGTTGTCCGCCAAAAATTTATTAGCCTATCATCCAACATTTGTTGGTCGAAAGTTAAACAACAATTGTCAAAAGGAGATGACATTGCCCCCAGATGCCTGTCATCTACCCTCTGAACTGCAGTTCATCACAGATTACTGCCAGCGTAAAGGAGGTCTAAGGCCGGCCATAGGTGGAGCGATTTCCTTTTCTGCAACCACGGTTTACAGGAAAGAGATTTGCTCGATTCCACCATCAACACAGGCTCTGGTAATAATCTACCCAAGTTGATCGATCAATCCAATTTTGGTATATTCAGCCTGCCCATACATGGTTCGAATCTCGGCCAGTCTGACAGACTGTTGTCCTAAAATCTGACCGTTAGTACGCTCCTTTTGACAATTGTTGTCCAACTTTCGGCCAACAAATGTTGGATGACAGGTTAGTAAATTTTCGGCGAACGACGGTCTGTTGTCAGATTTTCGTATGGTCAGTACACAAATCTGTCTCACAAAAGTACAAACATGCATGCTCGGAATCAATACTCACCAATAGGGCTGCAACTAACGATTATTTTCATAATCGATTAGTTGGCCGATTATTGTTTCGATTAATCGGTTAATAACCTTAAAAAAAATGTGGTGTATAATTTAGTTAATATGTAAAGTTTAAAAAAAAAGGCAATTTATTCTTAAATGTTTCTATGCAGTGGTAAATATAAATAACCAACTATATCAGTGGTTCTCAACTCCAGTCCTTGGGACCCACCAACAGGTCAGATTTTAAGTATTACCTTGGGGAGTTGCAGACTAGAATACTGCAATCACTGAGCAGCAAGTGATATCACCTGTGATGTATTTCAGCTATCTTGCAAACCTGGCCTGTTGGTGGGTCCTGAGGACTGGAGTTGAGAACCACTGAACTATATGGTTAGGAAGCAAAATATGTAATCCACTCTGAGAATAACAGGAGAGATATACTGTATATACTATTAAAGGGTGAATCTGGTAAATATCATCAGACTCAGAGATCACATTTTTTATTTAAAAAAAAAAAAAACAAATGTCTTCCTTCAAAAAAAAAAAAAAGTCATTTTAAGAACGTTCGTACGATTTTCTAATCGTTAGTGGGGTAAAATCGACGTTCATATAGAAAACTTCTTGGTCAAAGGAATTTTCAGACAGTGTTTGTTAAGGGTGCAACGGATCGTTGCCGATCCGTGATCCGTACGGATCACCCTCCGCGGATCGGCACACCCGCGATCCGCGGAGCACTTTTCGGCCTCAGCCATAGGAAAGGCCGCGGCTTCGGCCTAGCTCCGGAGCCGGCGGCCATCTTAGTACACCCGGAAGCGGCCGCTGTCTCAACAGGAAGTGACATTTCGTCGCCGCCATCTTGCTACACCCCACACTCCTGCACAGTACAATAATGATAGAGTGAGAAGGGGGCAAGCAGGCATCTTGTTACACCCACCAGAGTTTTATATTTAAAAGCCATTTTCAACACAAAACTGAGCTTATATGCACAAATACTGTATTTATGCATATAAGCTCGGTTTTGTGTTGAAAATAGCTTTTAAATCTAAAACTCTGGTGGGTGTAACAAGATTTGTGTTTTTTTTTTTTTTTTTTTTTTTTTTTTTTTTGCTGATCCGAAAATGATCCGATCCGTGACTCTGATCCGAGGATCGATCCGATCCGTGAGATTTTTGATCCGTTGCACCCCTAGTGTTTGTGGTTTTCGTTCAGAAATTTACATTCGTTTTAAAAACAGAATGTTAAAAACAAGTGAAAATTTCAAACAACATTCTTTCATTCAGCGAATGTACAAAGATTTTTTGTCTGAATATTCTTGTCTGAAAATTGATCGGTGTGGCCAGCATAAGGCTCGGTACACACCTATGCAGTTTGCTTTTTGCTGTGCGTTGTGATTTTGCTGCGATTTGCATTTTTTTTTTTGGACAATTTGTCATTGAGCAGATTAAAAAAAACACAAATTGCTGCAAAAACACATTACATGCTCTTCTGCAGCTTCTTCATTGAAGTATATTAAACCAAAAAAGCACAGTTTTGCGTTTAAAGTCCTTAAAGGTCCCTGACCCTTTCCAAATACGCAGTGGCTGAAAAGCATAGATGTGAACGTGTCCCATAGGAAACCATGTAAATGAACTGTAGTAAAGCACCAAAAAACACATAGATGTAAACGAGGTCTAAGACGTTTAGTAATATAAAGGGGTTTAAAAAAAACTAAAATTAGCCCTTTATAGTACAAAAAAAAAATCAGATAATCACTAATGTAAGGGGTTCATATTTTTTTTACTGTAGAACTGTGAAAGTAATATTTACAGTAGCGATTTGCTCTTTTTGTACTATAAAGGACTCATTTTAGCTTTTTTTTTTTAACCCCATTATGTTACTGGCCGATTATTCGATTATGAAAATAGTAATCGATTAATTTCATAATCGATTAGTTGTCGATTAATCGATTAGTTGTTTCAGCCCTACTCACCAAACATGAAATTAGCAGAAGGGTCCCAAAAGGTGGCGCTCAAGAGCTGAAATTCCTCGTAGTACGTCACTACGTTCTTGTTTGTTGCAAGACAAGATCCTGGCACAAGCCCTTAAGACAAAAATCAGACTCTCGGTTGGCCAACAAATGTACCGCATGTACGAGGTACTGTACTGTAGGGCCAGTTCACACCATAGAAACGCAGCATGAATGCGTTCCAGATCCTTTTCTGCATGCGTCTTTTAGACGCGTTCCAATGCGCTTTAAAGCGTTCCAGTACAGTCCGGTGCAGGAAAAATGCAGCATGTTCTACTTTATTTTTAATTTTTTTTTTTTTAACCTGGAACTGCAAGCACTGGTGTGAACTATGGCATTAAAAACCATATAGCCTACTTTCCATGCGTTTATGATGCAGACAAAAAAAGGCACTGGACTGCATGTGGTGTGAACTAGAGTTTCTCCTGCATCCTGGAGCTCCCCATGTGACGTCACCTGGGGAGTAAACCTACTGCATGAGGAAAGGAGAGCTGGAGCAGGACTGACAGGCACGCATATACCCAGAACGGGTAAATATATATCACAAAAACCATGCAATATGCTGGGTATGAGTGGAGGTCCAGTAATATCAGATCGTGCATGCGCGATATTATGGCGAGAAACAGGAAAGAGCAGAAATTATATTCTACACAGACTCAAGATGACAGTACTAAAGATGGCGCCGCCTTATCCTGGAAGACAACCTTTTTAAAAGTTTGAAAATAAAGTAAGTAATAGGCTATTCTGACTTGATTAGACCATGTAATGCTTGCTAAAAGGTAATTGCATTGAAATGGATGAAAAAACCATAAGGACTGCAGAGTTTACTTCCTATTTAAGGGCTTGTGAACAGTATGTACTGTGACCTGCAATGTTCCACACTGGACAAATACAGGTCCTCACTAGGTCACATAGAAAACAGCCCCTTCCCTCCTGCCCTCACACTTTACTTCAGGTTCCTCTGATGTAAGTGTGCTAATTTCCTTGTACATTAATCTTTCTAAACTTTGATCCTTCACCCTTGGTTTACTAAAATGCTGCATTATGTGGTGCAGGCTAGTGGGAACCTAGCTTAAAACAACCTGTGAGTGTCAGCCAGTGTATTTGGTGGTTCTAGTCCCACCCTGTGTTTGGCCTGACTGACTGCGGCCTTGCCCCTAATGAGTTTAAAAATGATGAGTGTATTGATTTTATTTCCTAGTTTGTTTTTAAGGCGTTTTTTCTAATTACTCAACAGTTCACAGCAGTACAATGTCAGCTCCACTTGAACCCAGAGCGGCAGGTAAATTCATCACTGAGAACAGTAAGGATGTATTTTTGGAGCCAGAGGGTGTGCGCTCACTGGCTGAGAAGCTGTTTGAGAAGATTGGACGGAAGGAGATCACTCTGAAGGGATGGAAATCTATGCATGAACTCAACCCACAGGGCTCTGGAGAAGATGCTGTGAACTGGGTGTTTTTTGCAGACACATTAAATTTCTCCTTCTGGTCTGAAAATGAAGATAAGAGGTTCCTGGTGAAATATAAAGGAAAAGAATACAGTGGCTACTGGTCTTTCTGTGCTGCAATGAACAGAGCCCTGGATGAAGGTTTGTAGAGATCTTCCACACATATGTACATTTAGGAAATCTATAGTCACATCATACACTTTCATTTTGTAATGTCAGCATTGTAATAATACAAACAATAGTTATTTTTAACAATCCAATATAAGCTTAGTTGAAAAAAATCTCCTTTTCATTTCCTGCCTGTCTGCTGGCTGTCTTTTTTTTACAACTTCCTGGACTCCCTGCATGCTTTGCAGCTTCTCCATTGCTGTTGACATTCAATTTCAAAGAACTATATATCCCATGGTATGTTAATGCCTGTAAGCAGTGATTCCTGTACTGACTCCGCCTCCTTGACACTCCTCCTCAGCACCTCTAGTTCAGAAAGCATGCTCTTTAAAATGTGTGACATGGCAGTGCCTACTCCAAGCATAGTGTATATGTGTCACAGAATTCAAGGCGGTAAATGTGTGGGGATCTTCACAAAGCAAGTTTACAGACTTCCAGGATCATTCAGAATAATAGACGTAGGCTAGAAATAGTTGTGATACAACATGGAAATACATTTTATGATTCTATATTTTGACCACAGACACTAGCTAGTTGATCTGGCCTGGGTTAGCAAATACTTGGCTTTAAGTGGAAAATGTGCATCAAAAGCAATAAAGTGTGCAGTAACTGATCTATAAAGCAAATAGAGCATGTTGCTGTGCTTATGGCAGCTCACAGCAGATGTGTTTGCTCTTTTAAGGATGTTTGTTTATGCCTCACCAAGGGACTGGCCACTTCATGGTGACTGCATCTACACTCCTAAGTTAGCAGATCTGCGTACATAGGAACCATTGAGGTAGAAAGAAATCCTGGATATCCGTAGCTACGAATAAGCATCCAAATGATGTGAAACGCGTTAGCAGTCTACCACCCTGTACGTCTCTGCAATTGACTGTATTGGATTTTATTGAAACAAAGATGTCCTTATCCCAGAGTGCGGCTATCCAGGATTTCTTTCTACCTCACTGCAAACCAGCAAAGCCAGCACCTGGAACCAGTTCTTACTAGGGCGGTGTCATTCCAGAGCAAGAGTGTTTGTGAGCTGCATTTCCTTTTTTCCTACATATGAACCATATCATAACCATACAAAATATGGTCCACTGAGCCACGATGGCGTATAGCTTGTGTTATTGGTAGCAGTGGGAATGTGCACACGATCGTGTTCAGAGCCATGTGTCTCACAAGATGCTTGCCGCATGGCCCTGCACATAACCATCTGCACACGTCACTACTGTATTTCTATTTGAATATATACATGTGTGTGATTTGGTTCTTTTGAAAGAATACAAGTGTCTGGCTGATTCTGAAGCCACCACCTTCCTTTGTTATTCATAGTATGAATAAAAGGAGCTGGCTATTCTCTGGAGGATTCGGCTAAGCTCCAGGTGATACCAGCGTCTGTGTCTGTGTTACTTGGAGACATTTAAGTGCGCTTTCCCGGCATTATATAAGAGTTGTTTTTGTGCTTTTAAGCGCAAAGAAATTATTTGCTTATAGGGAGAAGCCTAAAATTTCCAGAACAATACACACACACACTCAGGGGTTCTGGTAACTGGTACAATATACAACCAGTATAATTTTGATTGATCAATATCACATAAAATGATTATGTATAGTGTGTGTGTGTGTGTAATAGAGAAAGAGAGATATCATCTATATATATATATACACACACTATAAATATTTATTCATCTAGGAAAAACACATGCTATATGTATATTTTTTTTTTTTATGCAGATGTAGTCATGATTGATATGCCTTTCATAACAATGATTTGGTATCTTAAAACCATGCTTACTTTTAATTTGTTCTACATGAAAATATTATTTTTACCTTTATGACAATTTATCATTGGGTCAGACACTGAAATCCTAATTGTATCTATGACCTGGAATATAATAGATAATTTTGACTTATAATCATATATATTTTAAAATATCACTGAGTAGACAGAATTCTAATGTCTCTTAGAAATGTTTGAAATTACTTTGGACAGACTCAATTTGTTTTTAGTCCAGCTGTATAAAGACTCCGTGTCCTCACAACAAGTTTTGTTAACCACTTCAGCCCGGTAGAATTGGCTGCTCAATGACCAGGCCATTTTTTGCGATACGGCACTGCGTCGCTTTAACTGACAATTGTGCGGTCGTGAGACAATGTACCAAACAAAATTGACGTCCTTTTTTTTTCCCCCCACAAATTGAGCTTTCTTTTGGTGGTATGTTATCATCTCTGCGTCTTTTTTATTTTTTTGCGCTATAAACAAAAAAGAACATCAATTTTGAAAAAAACCCGCTATTTTGTACTTTTTGCTGTAATGGCCCCAATTTTTTTTTTTTAAAAAAAGCTAATTTCTCTAGTCCTCTTCCAGGACGGCACACCTGACAGGAAACACAATCAATACATGAGATTAAAAGGCCCCTCCCTTCCCCCTGCACCCCAGTTCTTGATTGTGCTTCTGTCAGAAACCATGAAATCCGACCAAGACAGAAGTACAGTTAAATCACACGTGTTTAATAATAAAAGTAAAAAGAACAAACGTAGTCAAAACATAGTCAAAGTTCAGTAACCGGAACGGATCGTCAGCCAAGCCAGGAGTCAGGGATCAAAGTAGTGGAACAGCAAGCAGGATCTGTAGCCTGAAGGAGTGTCAGCAAAGCCAGTCTTTAACCACTTGACGACCGCCTCACGCCGATGTACGTCGGCAAAGTGGCACGGACAGGCAAAATCACGTACAGTGTACGTGATTTGCCTTCCGCGGGTGGGGGGTCCGATCGGACCCCCCCCCGGTGCCCGAGGCGGTCGTCTTTTGTCCAGCGGCGATCGGTGATGAGGGGGAGACCATCCGTTCGTGGCCCCCCCCTCGCGATCGCCGCCGGCCAATGAGAATCTTCCTTTGCTGCTGTATGCTAAACAGCAGCAAAGGAAATGATGTCATCTCCCCTCGGGTCGGTATTTTCCGTTCCGGCCCGAGGAGAGAAGACATCAATGTGAGTGCACAACACACACACACACACACAGTAGAGCATGCCAGGCACACAAAACACCCCGATCCCCCCCCGATCGCCCCCCGATCCCCCCCCCAATCACCCCCCCCCCCTGTCACAAACTGACACCAGCAGTTTTTTTTTTTTTTTTTTTTTTTTTTTTTTCTGATTACTGCATGGTGTCAGTTTGTGACAGTTACAGTGTTGGGACAGATACTGTTACCCCCCTGTAGGTCTAGGGTACCCCCCTAACCCCCCCTAATAAAGTTTTAACCCCTTGATCACCCCCCCTCACCAGTGTCACTAAGCGATCATTTTTCTGATCGCTGTATTAGTGTCGCTGGTGACGCTAGTTAGTGAGGTAAATATTTAGGTTCGCCGTCAGCGTTTTATAGCGTCAGGGACCCCCCTATACTATCTGATAAATGTTTTAACCCCTTGATTGCCCCCTAGTTAACCCTTTCACCACTGATCACCGTATAACCGTTACGGTTGACGCTGGTTAGTTTGTTTATTTTTTATAGTGTCAGGGCACCCGCCGTTTATTACCGAATAAAGGTTTAGCCCCCCGATCGCCCGGCGGTGATATGCGTCGCCCCAGGCAGCGTCAGATTAGCGCCAGTACCGCTAACACCCACGCACGCAGCATGCGCCTCCCTTAGTGGTATAGTATCTGATCGGATCAATATCTGATCCGATCAGATACTATACTAGCGTCCCCAGCAGTTTAGGGTTCCCAAAAACGCAGTGTTCGCGGGATCAGCCCAGATACCTGCTAGCACCTGCGTTTTGCGCCTCCGCCCAGCCCACCCAAGTGCAGTATCGATCGATCACTGTCACTTACAAAACACTAAACGCATAACTGCAGCGTTCACAGAGTCATGCCTGATCCCTGCGATCGCTAACAGTTTTTTTGGTAGTATTTTGGTGAACTGGCAAGCACCAGCCCCAGGCAGCGTCAGATTAGCGCCAGTACCGCTAACACCCACGCACGCACCGTACACCACCCTTAGTGGTATAGTATCTGATCGCATCAATATCTGATCCGATCAGATCTATACTAGCGTCACCAGCAGTTTAGGGTTCCCAAAAACGCAGTGTTAGCGGGATCAGCCCAGATACCTGCTAGCACCTGCGTTTTGCCCCTCCGCCCGGCCCAGCCCACCCAAGTGCAGTATCGATCGATCACTGTCACTTACAAAACACTAAAAGCATAACTGCAGCGTTCGCAGAGTCAGGCCTGATCCCTGCGATCGCTAACAGTTTTTTGGTAGCGTTTTGGTGAACTGGCAAGCGCCAGCGGCCTAGTACACCCCGGTCGTAGTCAAACCAGCACTGCAGTAACACGTGGTGACGTGGCGAGTCCCATAAGTGCAGTTCAAGCTGGCGAGATGGCAAGCACAAGTAGTGTCCCGCTGCCACCAGAAAGACAAACACAGGCCCGTCGTGCCCATAATGCCCTTCCTGCTGCATTCGCCAATCCTAATTGGGAACCCACCGCTTCTGCAGCGCCCGTACTTCCCCCATTCACATCCCCAACCAAATGCAGTCGGCTGCATGAGAGGCATTTTTATGTCCTCCCGAGTACCCCTACCCAGCGAACGCCCCCAAAAAGATGTTGTGTCTGCAGCTAGCGCGGATATAGGCGTGACACCCGCTATTATTGTCCCTCCTGTCCTGACAATCCTGGTCTTTGCATTGGTGAATGTTTTGAACGCTACCATTCACTAGTTGAGTATTAGCGTAGGGTACAGCATTGCACAGACTAGGCGCACTTTCACAGGGTCTCCCAAAATGCCATCGCATTTTGAGAGACCCGAACCTGGAACCGGGTACCGTTATAAAAGTTAGTTACAAAAAAAGTGTAAAAAAAAAAAAAAATATGAAATAAAAAAAAATAGTTGTTTTATTGTTCTCTCTCTCTCTATTCTCTCTCTCTATTGTTCTGCTCTTTTTTACTGTATTCTATTCTGCAATGTTTTATTGTTATTGTTATTATGTTTTATCATGTTTGTTTTTCAGGTGTGTAATTATTTACACTTTACTGTGCTTTATTGTTAACCATTGTTAACCATTTTTTTGTCTTCAGGTACGCCATTCACGACTTTGAGTGGTTATACCAGAATGATGCCTGCAGGTTTAGGTATCATCTTGGTATCATTCTTTTCAGCCAGCGGTCGGCTTTCATGTAAAAGCAATCCTAGCGGCTAATTAGCCTCTAGACTGCTTTTACAAGCCGTGGGAGGGAATGCCCCCCCCCCCCACCGTCTTCCGTGTTTTTCTCTGGCTCTCCTGTCTCAACAGGGAACCTGAGAATGCAGCCGGTGATTCAGCCAGCTGACCATAGAGCTGATCAGAGACCAGAGTGGCTCCAAACATCTCTATGGCCTAAGAAACCGGAAGCTACGAGTATTTCATGACTTAGATTTCGCCGGATGTAAATAGCGCCATTGGGAAATTGGGGAAGCATTTTATCACACCGATCTTGGTGTGGTCAGATGCTTTGAGGGCAGAGGAGAGATCTAGGGTCTAATAGACCACAATTTTTTCAAAAAAGAGTACCTGTCACTACCTATTGCTATCATAGGGGATATTTACATTCCCCGAGATAACAATAAAAATGATTAAAAAAAAAAATATGAAAGGAACAGTTTAAAAGTAAGATTAAAAAAGCAAAAAAATAATAAAGAAAAAAAAAAAAAACACCCCTGTCGCCCCCTGCTCTCGCGCTAAGGCGAACGCAAGCGGCGGTCTGTCGTCAAACGTAAACAGCAATTGCACCATGCATGTGAGGTATCACCGCGAAGGCCAGATCGAGTGCAGTAATTTTTCCAGTAGACCTCCTCTGTAAATCTAAAGTGGTAACCTGTAAAGGCTTTTGAAGGCTTTTAAACATGTATTTATTTTGTTGCCACTGCACGTTTGTGCGCAATTTTAAAGCATGTCATGTTTGGTATCCATGTACTCGGCCTAAGATCATCTTTTTTATTTCATCAAACATTTGGGCAATATAGCGTGTTTTAGTGCATTAAAATTAAAAAAAGTGTGTTTTTTCCCCAAAAAATGCGTTTGAAAAATCGCTGCGCAATTACTGTGTGAAAAAAAAAAAATGAAACACCCACCATTTTAATCTGTAGGGCATTTGCTTTAAAAAAATATATAATGTTTGGGGGTTCAAAGTAATTTTTTTGCAAAAAAAAAAAAACTTTTTCATGTAAACAATAAGTGTCAGAAAGGGCTTTGTCTTCAAGTGGTTAGAAGAGTGGGTGATGTGTGACATAAGCTTCTAAATGTTGTGCATAAAATGCCAGGACAGTTCAAAACCCCCCCAAATGACCCCATTTTGGAAAGTAGACACCCCAAGCTATTTGCTGAGAGGCATGTCGAGTCCATGGAATATTTTATATTGCGACACAAGTTGCGGGAAAGAGACAAATTTTTTTTTTTTTTTTTTTTTTTTTGCACAAAGTTGTCACTAAATGATATATTGCTCAAACATGCCATGGAAATATGTGAAATTACACCCCAAAATACATTCTGCTGCTTCTCCTGAGTACGGGGATACCACATGCGTGAGACTTTTTGGGAGCCTAGCCGCGTACGGGACCCCGAAAACCAAGCACCGCCTTCAGGCTTTCTAAGGGCGTGAATTTTTGATTTCACTCTTCACTGCCTATCACAGTTTCGGAGGCCATGGAATGCCCAGGTGGCACAAAACCCCCCCAAATGACCCCATTTTGGAAAGTAGACACCCCAAGCTATTTGCTGAGAGGTATAGTGAGTATTTTGCAGACCTCACTTTTTGTCACAAAGTTTTGAAAATTGAAAAAAGAAAAAAAAAAATGTTTTTTCTTGTCTTTCTTCATTTTCAAAAACAAATGAGAGCTGCAAAATACTCACCATGCCTTTCAGCAAATAGCTTGGGGTGTCTACTTTCCAAAATGGGGTCATTTGGGGGGGTTTTGTGCCACCTGGGCATTCCATGGCCTCCGAAACTGTGATAGGCAGTAAAGCGTGAAATCAAAAATTTTCACCCTTAGAAATCCTGAAGGCAGTGATTGGTTTTCGGGGTCCAGTACGCGGCTAGGCTCCCAAAAAGTCCCACACATGTGGTATCCCCATACTCAGGAGAAGCAGCTAAATGTATTTTGGGGTGCAATTCCACATATGCCCATGGCCTGTGTGAGCAATATATCATTTAGTGACAACTTTATGAAAAAAAAAAAAAATAAAAGTGTCACTTTCCCGCAACTTGTGTCAAAATATAAAATATTCCATGGACTCAATATGCCTCTCAGCAAATAGCTTGGGGTGTCTACTTTCCAAAATGGGCTCATTTTGGGGGGTTTTGTGCCATCTTGGCATTCCATGGCCTCCGAAACTGTGATAGGCAGTGAACAGTGAAAGCAAAAATTTACACCCTTAGAAATCCTGAAGGCGGTGATTGGTTTTCGGGGCCCCGTACGCGGCTAGGCTCCCAAAAAGTCCCACACATGTGGTATCCCCATACTCAGGAGAAGCAGCTAAATGTATTTTGGGGTGCAATTCCACATAGGCCCATGGCCTGTGTGAGCAATATATCATTTAGTGACCACTTTTTGTAAATATTTTTTTTTTTTTTTTTTTTTTGTCATTTTTCAATCACTTGGGACAAAAAAAATAAATATTCAATGGGTTCAACATGCCTCTCAGCAATTTCCTTGGGGTGTCTACTTTCCAAAATGGGGTCATTTGGGGGGCTTTTGTACTGCCCTGCCATTTTAGCACCTCAAATGACATAGGCAGTCATAAACTAAAAGCTGTGTAAATTCCAGAAAATGTACCCTAGTTTGTAGACGCTATAACTTTTGCGCAAACCAATAAATATACGCTTATTGACATTTTTTTTACCAAAGACATGTGGCCGAATACATTTTGGCCTAAATGTATGACTAAAATTTAGTTTATTGGATTTTTTTTAGAACAAAAAGTAGAAAATATCATTTTTTTTCAAAATTTTCGGTCTTTTTCCGTTTATAGCGCAAAAAATAAAAACCGCAGAGGTGATCAAATACCATCAAAAGAAAGCTCTATTTGTGGGAAGAAAAGGACGCAAATTTCGTTTGGGTACAGCATTGCATGACCGCGCAATTAGCAGTTAAAGCGACGCAGTGCCAAATTGGAAAAAGACCTCTGGTCCTTAGGCAGCATAAAGGTCCGGGGCTCAAGTGGTTAAACAGGAACGCAGGAGAGAGTTTCTTGTGATTTGACCAATGTGAAGGCAGAGCTCCTCTGGACTGGACGGCTTAAGTAGGCAGGACTAACGAGCAGGATCAACAGCTGGGTAACTGTGGAGAGAGATGGAAGCTGGCAATTGGCCAACGGCTGAGCTGCCAGCTCAGAAAAGGAAGGGCTGAGCCCAGCCCTGACGGTACCCCCTCCTCAACGACCTCCTCCCCCTTGGAGGACCACCAAGCTTGAAGGAAAAATGTCTATGGAAATCACGGAGGAGGACAGGGGCATGTACGTCCGAGGATGAGACCCAAGAGCGTTCCTCCGGACCGTACCATTTCCAATGCACCAGGTACTGTATGCACCTACGGGAGTCAACAATGGACTGTGCTTCATACTCCCCGTGGTTCTCAACCTGTACAGGGTGAGGAAGTGGCAAGGTTTTAATAAGGAGACCTGAAATACGTTCGAAATAAGCATATTAGAAGGAAGGTCTAATGCGTAATCCTGCGAAGAATACGGAAAGGCCCAATAAACCGAGGTGCGAACTTCAGTGAGGGAACATTAAGTCGGAGGTTGCGAGATGACAGCCAGACCCTGTCCCCAACCTGTAGGAAGGCGCAGGCAGGCGTCTGCGGTCAGCATGGAGTCTGTACCTATCGTTAGCATGACGCAAGGCCTCCTGGATTTGTGCCCAAGTAGAACGAAGACCACGGAGATGCTCTTCTAACGCAGGAATACTCTGCGGAACAAACGAGTCATGCAACATGGAAGGATGGAAACCATAATTCACCATAGTATTGAAAAGTGGTAGTATGGATAGGTGACAGTGTCAAAAAAATGGCACCACCATCCCTGAAAATATGAGTAGACAAGGGGAAGTTTTTTGGTGGGATTTTAAGGGTGCCAGGCAAAAAAGTTAGATACAATACTCCAGAAGGTAAAAATAAAACAGAATTTATTACATGAAAGACCAGTTAAAAGTATTGGTTGTACATATACTACGCAGATGCAATTTGCACATCTAAACAGTGGGTGGAAGAAGTGGTCACTCAAGAATGACATGGAGTGACTTATCCCGACATGTTTCCCCTTTTACGGCTTCCTCAGGGGATGTTTTTGAGCAGTTAGATGTGATACTGCATAAAACAAAGTACAGTTAGAAACGGTACAAACTTATAGTACATAGTGCAATATCATAAATATACTGTTGGTTGCCCCAATTAAAAAACCAACAGCCACACCACAAGATGGTCTTTTTACCTGCGACCTGATGTACGCCAATTGGAAAACGGACGCTGAGTGGCATAGATTGTAAGCTGGCCAAAAGAGTCCAGAACAGGGTTAAATAGCCGGTATCTGTCCGGAGAGATATTTGAAAAATATAAAGGCCTAAACAAATTAAGTGGAGATGTGAAATGAGGGGGGGGGGGGGGGGGGTAGGGTTCAAGCTGAGAAAAAAAAAATTAAACTATTTTATTGATGCGTACTTGAGTGTACCACTTATGCATTGTTTAGATTTGAATTTATTGTCTATATTCATATATTTGTAAACGTTATTATACAGTTGCAATAAAAAGTATGTGAACCCTTTTGGAATGATATGGATTTCTGCACAAATTGGTCATAAAATGTGATCTGATCTTCATCTAAGTCACAACAATAGACAATCACAGTCTGCTTAAACTAATAACACACAAAGAATTAAGGGTTATCACAGGGCTTGACAAATTTGCTTGGAATCTAGGAGCCAGCTAAAAAAGTTAGGAGCCAGGTTTTTTTTTTTTTTTTTTTAAACGACCGACAAAGCTTTATTTTCAATATAAAAACTAACTAATCTTAAATTTACACAGAGACGACTAGAACTAATGTGACTGCTTTTATTTCCTGCCATACAGGGACACAAGACCACCATATTCCCGCTAAGGATCCAATCAGGTCCGCCTGAAAAACTGACAGGTGAACCTGATCAGACAGCCCGAGTGAAAGGGGCCAAGCAGGGAGATGACAAATAATAAATTCATTTTAATTACCACTTCCTTCCCGCAGGACGACTATATACGTCCTGTCTTTGAAGAGAAATACCGTTGTTATGGTAGCAGCTAGCTACCATAACCCCGGTATCTCCTTCAAGAGCCGGCGGTTCTCTTTCAGATAAAAGTGGTCTCTGCAGCAGATTCGCAGCGAGATCACTTTTATCGGCGGCAGGAGAGGGCCCCCCTACCGCCGCTCTCCGGTGCCCTTCACCGCTTACCGTGGCCATCGGTAACGGCGGAGGCGATCCGGATCTGTCCCTGGCCTGACATGGAGACAAGTGAGAGGAAGATGGCCCCCCCGCCCATCTCCAAGTCATTGCAGTGCGGAAGCGACGTCAAATCGTCACTTCCACCCATAGCTCTTGAAGGGACATTTTTTTTTTTTTTTTTTTTTTTTTTTTTTCAAATGACAATTTTTTTTTTTTAATGCATTTTAGTGTAAATATGAGATCTGAGGTCTTTTTGACCCCAGATGTCATATTTAAGAGGACCTGTCATGCTTTTTTTCTATTACAAGGGATTTTTACATTCCTTGTAATAGGAATAAAAGTGACTTTTTTTTTTTTTTTTTAAAGAACAGTGAAAAAATAAAAGTTAAAATAAATAAGAAAAAAAAAAAAAATTAAATGTGCCCCATCCCTTGTAATAGAAATAAAAGTGACACAATTTTTATTTTTTTTTTAAAAACAGTGTAAAAATAAAAAGTAAAATATATAAGAAAAAATAATAATTTTTTTAAACACGCCCCGTCCCGCCGAGCTCGCTTGCAGAAGCGAACGCATATGTGAGTAGCACCCGCATATGAAAACGGTGTTCAAACCACACATGAGGTATCACCACGATCGTTAAAGCGAGAGCAATAATTCTAGTCCTAGACCTCCTCTGTAACTCAAAACATGCAACATGTAGAATTTTTTAAACGACACCTATGGAGATTTTAAATGGTAAAAGTTTGTCGCCATTCCACGAGCGGATGAAATTTTGAAGCGTGACATGTTGGGAATTAATTTACTCGGCGTAACATTATCTTTCACAATATAAAAAAAATTGGGCTAACTTTACTGTTTTCTTATTTTTTAATTAAAAAAAGTATTTTTTCCCAAAAAAGTGCGCTTGTAAGTCCGCTGCGCAAATACGGTGTGACAGAAAGTATTGCAATGACCGCCATTTTATTCTCTAGGGTGTTAGAATAAAAAATATATATAATGTTTGGGGGTTCTAAGTAAAGGGAAGGAGATGAGCAGGCAGTGAAAACAGGTAGGGGAAGCTCCATTAGCATTGATGGATGTCTTGTCATACCAACGGCCACCACCAGATGGCGCCCGATTGCGGAAGGAACCAGGAACCATAGGACTGCAGTAGGCCGCAAAGCCGGGGCCTCAATTACCGGCGTGGCCCAGCGCGATCGCGGCGGGAGAGGGGGGGTTTGTCGAACGGACACAGGATGCCCCAGGCGCCAGGTCGCTAATTCTAGTCGCAAATGCGACCTGGCGCCCGGGGTTTGTCGAGCCCTGGGTTATCATGTTTTTATTGAACACACCATGTAAACATTCACAGTGCAGGTGGAAAAAGTATGTGAACCCCTAGACTAATGAGATCTCCAAGAGCTAATTGGAGTGAGGTGTTGGCCAACTGGAGTCCAATCAATGAGATGAGATTGGAGGTGTTGGTTACAGCTGCCCTGGCCTATAAAAACACACACCAGTTCTGGGTTTGCTTTTCACAAGAAGCATTGCCTGATGTGAATGATGCCTCGCACAAAAGAGCTCTCAGAAGACCCATGATAAAGAATTGTTGACTTGCATAAAGCTGGGAAGGGTTATAAAAGTATCTCCAAAAGCTTTGCTGTTCATCAGTCCACGGTAAGACAAATTGTCTATAAATGGAGAAAGTTCAGCACTGCTGCTACTCTACCTAGTAATGGGCGCCCTATAAAAACGACTGCTAGAGCACAGCACAGACTGCAGAATGAGGTGAAGAAGAATCCTAGAGTGTCAGCTAAAGACTTACAAAAGTCTCTGGCATATGCTAACATCCCTGTTAGCGAATCTAAGATACGTAAAACACTAAACAAAAATGGATTTCATGGGAGGATACCACAGAGGGAGCCACTGCTGTCGGAAAAAAAAAAAACATTGCTGCACGTTTACAGTTTGCATAAGAGCACATTGATGTTCCACAGCAGTACTGGCAAAATATTCTGTGTACAGATGAAACCAAAGATGAGTTGTTTGGAAGAAACACTCAACACTATGTGTGGAGAAAGAGGCACAGCACACAACATCAAAATCTCATCACAACTGTGAAGTATGGTGGTGGGGGCACCATGGTTTGGGGCTGCTTTGCTATGTCAGGGCCTGGACGGATTGCTATCATCGAAGGAAAAATGAATTCCCAAGTTTATCAAGACATTTTGCAGGAGAACTTAAGGCCATCTTTCCACCAGCTGAAGCTCAACAGAAGATGGGTGTTGCAACAGGACAGCGACCCAAAGCATAGAAGTAAATCACCAACAGAATAGCTTAAACAGAAGAAAAAACGCCTTCTGGAGTGGCCCAGTCAGAGTCCTGACCTCAACCCAATTGAGATGCTGTGACATGACCTCAAGAAAGCGATTCACACCAGACATCTCAAGACTATTGCTGAACTGAAACCGTTCTGTAAAGAGGAATGGTCAAGAATTACTCCTGACCGTTGTGCATGTCTGATCTGCAACTACAGGAAACGTTTGGTTGAAGTTATTGCTGCCAAAGGAGGTTCAACCAGTTATTAAATCTAAGGGTTCACATACTTTTTCCACCTGCACTGTGAATGTTTACATGGTGTGTTCAATAAAAACATAACATTTAATTCTTTGTGTGTTTATTAGTTTAAGCAGACTGTGATTGTCTATTGTTGTGACTTAGATGAAGATCAGATCATATTTTATGACCAATTTGTGCAGAAATCCATATCGTTCCAAAAGGGTTCGCATACTTTTTATTGCAACTGTATTCTATAAATTTGCTTCCTTTTGAATTCCTCTATTATGCATCGCAGTGCTTGTTGCTCACCGCAACATTCTCCAATTGCCTCTCCTCAATAGCCAACTGTGGTCCCCCTGTGCCCTGATGTATTTTGTTCTCACGTTTTATTCTCAGCTTTAATCCTTGACATAAGTGTGGCATGTACAGTCAGGTCCATAAATATTGGCACATCGACACAATTCTAATCTTTTTGGCTCTATACACCACCACAATGGATTTGAAATGAAACGAACAAGATGTGCTTTAACTGCAGACTTTCAGCTTTAATTTGAGAGTATTTACATCCAAATCAGGTGAACGGTGTAGAAATTACAACAGTTTGTATATGTGCCTCCCACTTTTTAACCACTTAACAAACGGCCCATAGCCGAATGACGGCTGCAGGGCGTTTGCTTAACTCTGGGAGGGCGTACTATGACATCCTCCCAGAATTCCCCCCTGGGGCGCGCACCCGAACACATCTGTGACCGCCTAATCCAGAGGACCCGACGCATCACGGATCCCGGTAAATGGCCGCTGATCGCGGCCGTTTACCATGTGATCGCTCCGTCAAATGACAGAGCGATCACATGTAAACAAACCGGCGTCATCTCATGACGCCGGTTTGTTTACTCCTCCCCTCTGTGTACCGATCGGTACAGTGTGAGCAGAGAGGGGGATGAATGGATGGCAGTAGCGCTGTGTGCTGGATGTGTAGTGCCCACAGAGCTGCTCAGTGCCAGCCATCCATCCATGCTCAGCCATCCCTAATGCTCTGCAATGCCCTGCAATACTCTGCAATGTTCCAGAATACTGTGCAATACCCCCACAATACTATGCAATACTCCGACAACACTGTGCAATACCCCGCAGTACTCTGCAATACCCCGCAGTACTCTGCCATACCCAGCCATACTCTGCAATACCCAGCCATACTCGGCTGTACTCGGCCTCTGTATGTGCCCAGGCTGTGGAAGTCTCACACATGTGGTATCGCTGTACTCAGGAGTAGGAGAATCTATTTCAGGGGGTGTCATTTTTGGTATGTACATGCTATGTTAGAAATATTGTATAAATGGACAACTTTGTGTTAAAAAAAAAAAATGCGTTTTAACCACTTCCCGCCCGCCGGCTATCATACGACGTCCTTGACTTTGTGTGGGGATATCTGAATGATGGGTGCAGCTACAGGCATCATTCAGATATCCGCTTTTTCAGCCGGCGATTCCCTATACCATAAGAATGATCATAGCGGCTGTTCCACTGCTTGATCGTTCTTACGGGAGGCGAGAGGGGATGTCCCCCCTTCCTCCCGCCGCCCTCCGGTGCTTCTACCGACTCACCGCTTCAATCGAAGCCAGGATCCCTTTTTTTTTTTTTTTTTTTTTTTATTTCAGGCTTCCCAGCCTAGAGGTGAGATGTGGGGTCTTATTGACCCCATATCTCACTGTAAAGAGGACCTGTCATGCCATATTCCTATTACAAGGGATGTTTACATTCCATGTTATGGGAATAAAAGTGGTCAGAAAAAACAATTTGGGGGGAAAAAAGCGTCAAACTAAAATAAAGTAAAATGAACAATAATAAAAAAAAAAAAAAAAATTTTTTAAAGCGCCCCTGTCCCTGTGTGCTCGCATGCAGAAGCGAACGCATACATAAGTCCCGCGCACATATGAAAACGGTGTTCAAACCACACATGTGAGGTATCGCTGCGATCGGTAGAGCGAGAGCAATAATTTTGGCCCTAGACCTCCTCTGTAACTCAAAACATGTAACCAGTAAAAAATTTTAAAGCATTGCCTATGGGGATTTTTGAGTAGCGAAGTTTGGCGCCATTCCACAAGCGCGTGCAATTTTGAAAGGTGACATGTTGGGTATCTATTTACTCGGCGTAACTTCATCTTTCACATTCTGCAAAAACATTGGGCTAACTTTACTGTTTTTTGTTTTTTTTTTTTTTTTTTTTTTAAAGCACAAAACTGTTTTTTTTTTTTTTCCAAAAAAAAAAAAAACGCGTTAAATTGCTGCGCAAATACCGTGCAAGATAAAAAGTTGCAATGACCACCATTGTATTCTCTAGGGTCTTTGCTAAAAAAAACATATATAATGTTTTGGGGTTCTATGTAATTTTCTAGCTAATAAATGATGATTTTTACATGTAGGAGAGAAATGTCAGAATTGGCCTGGGTGCTCCAGAACGCCTGAAGGTGCTCCCCTGCATGTTGGGCCTCTGTATGTGGCCACGCTGTGTAAAAGTCTCACATGTGGTATCGCCATACTCGGAAGTAATAGCAGAATGTGTTTTGGGGTGTAATTTGTCGTATGCGGTGTGTGAGAAAAAAACTGCTAATATGACAATTTTGTGGGAAAAAAAGTAAAAAAAAAACTTGATTTTGCAAAGAATTGTGGGAAAAAATGACAACTTTAAAAAACTCACCATGCATCTTTCTAAATACCTTGGAATGTCTTCTTTCCAAAAAGGGGTCATTTGGGGGTATTTGTACTTTTCTGGCATGTTGGGGTCTCAGGAAGTTAGATAGGCCGTCAGTACTTCAGGTGTGATCAAATTTCAGATATTGGCACCATAGCTTTTGGGTTATTTTTACCAAAGATATGTAGCGGTATAAATTTTGGCCAAAATATATGAAGAAAAATTACTAGTTTGCAAAATTTTACAACAGAAATGAAGAAAAATGCATTTTTTTACAGATTTTTCGGTCTTTTTTCTTTTATAGCGCAAAAAATAAAGAACCCAGTGGTGATTAACCACTTGCTTACCGGACACTTAAACCCCCCTCCTATCCAGACCAATTTTCAGCTTTCAGCGCTGACACACTTTGAATGACAATTGCGCGGTCATAAAACACTGTACCCAAATGAAATTTTTATCATTTTTTCCACACAAATAGAGCTTTCTTTTGGTGGTATTTGATCACCTCTGCGGTTTTTATTTTTTGTTAAAAAAAATTTAAAAAAACCGAATTTTTTTTAAAAAAATTTATTTATTTTTTTATATTGTTATAAAATTTTTTAAAAGGGTAATTTTTCTCCTTCATTGATGTATGCTGATGAGGCGGCACCAATGGGCACTGCTAGGTGGCAGTGATGGGCACTGATGGGTGGCAGTGATGGGCACTGATTGGTGGCAATAATGGGCACTGATCTGTTACACTGCTAGGTGGCACTGATTGGCACCACTGGTGGGCATTGTTAAGTGGCAATGGTGGGCATTGATAGGTGGCACCTGTAGGCATTGATAGGTGGCACTTATGGGCATTGATACGTGGCACTGGTGGGCACTGTGATGTGTCAATGTCAGGTGGCACTGGCAGGGGGTACTGGTGGCACAATTGAGGCATTATTGCCTCCTCCTCTTCGGGACTGATGTCCCTTGCTGGTGAGCCGGTGATCGGCTTTTTTTTCTCCTCGCACTGTCAGCGCGAGGAGAAAAAAAAACGATCACAGAGCTTTTGTTTTGATCATGTGATCAGCTGTCATTGGCTGACAGCTGATCACATGGTAAGGGGCCGGGACCGGCCCCTTACTTGGATCGGTGATCACCCGAGTCTCAGTGACTCGGTGATCACAGCGCGCTCCACGCGCGCCCTGCAGGGCACGTGCACAGGGGAGGCCGTCATATGATGGCCTCCCGGGAATGCAGGTCCGCGCTGTAGCCGTCATTCGGCTATAGCGCGGATATCAAGCGGTTAAATACCACCAAAAGAAAGCTCTGTTTGTGTGATTAAAAAGGACAAAAATTTTATATAGATACAGCGTTGCATGACTGAGTAATTGTCATTCAAAATGTGAGGGCACCAAAAGCTGAAAATTGGTCTGGTTATTAAGGGGTTTAAGTGCCCAATGGTTAAGGGACCAAAAGTAATGGGACAGATTAACAATCATCCATCACTTTCACTTTTTAATACTTGGTTGCAAATCCTTTGCAGTCAATTACAGCCTGAAGTCTGGAATGCATAGATATCACCAGACGCTGGGTTTCATCCCTGGTGATGCTCTGCCAGGCCTCTACTGCAACTGTCTTTAGTTCCTGCTTGTTCTTGGGGCATTTTCCCTTCAGTTTTGTCTTCAGCAAGTGAAATGCATGCTCAATCGGATTCAGGTCAGGTGATTGACTTGGCCATTGCATAACATACCACTTATTTCAATTAAACTCTTTGGTTGCTTTCGCAGTATGCTTCGGGTCATTGTCCCTCTGCACTGTGAAGCGCCATCCAATGAGTTCTGAAGCATTTCGCTGAATATGAGCGGAAAACACTTCAGAATTCATCCTGCTGCTTTTGTCAGCAGTCACATCATCAATAAATACAAGAGAACCAGTTCCATTGGCAGCCATACATGCCCACGCCATGACACTACCACCAACATGCTTCACTGATGGGGTGGTATGCTTTGGATCATGAGCAGTTCCTTTCCTTCTCCATACTCTTCTCTTCCTATCAAACTGGTACAAGTTGATCTTGGTCTCATCTGTCCATAGGATGTTGTTCCAGAACTGTCAAGGCTTTTTTAGATGTTGTTTGGCAAACTCAAATCTGGCCTTCCTGTTTTTGAGGCTCACCCATGGTTTACATCTTGTGGTGAACCCTCTGTATTCACTCTGGTGAAGTCTTCTCTTGATTGTTGACTTTGACACACATACACCTACCTCCTGGAGAGTATTCTTGATCTGGCCAACTGTTGTGAAGGGTGTTTTCTTCACCAGGGAAAGAATTCTTTGGTCATCCACCACAGTTTGTTTTCCGTGGTCTTCCGGGGCTTTTGGTGTTTGAGCTCACCGGTGCGTTCTTTCTTTTTAAGGATGTTCCAAACAGTTGATTTGGCCACACCTAATGTTTTTGCTATCTCTCTGATGGGTTTGTTTTGTTTTTTTCAGCCTTATGATGGCTTGCTTCACTGATAGTGACAGCTCTTTGGATCTCATATTGAGAGTTGACCGCAACAGATTCCAAATGCAAATAGCAGCACACTTGAAATGCACTCTGGACCTTTTATCTGCTCCTTGTAAATGGGATAATGAGGGAATAACACACACCTGGCCATGGAACAGCTGAGCAGCCAATTGTCCCATTACTTTTGGTCCCTTAAAAAGTAGGAGGCACATATACAAACTGTTGTAATTCCTACACCGTTCACCTGATTTGGATTTAAATGCCCTCAAATTAAAGCTGAAAGTCTGCAGTTAAAGCACATCTTAAGTAAAAACGGGGGTTATTCCTGCGCTACCAATTGGGAAAGACGGTCTACTAATCAATTTTTTGAGACTATATGCAACTTCTCTTGTTGGAAAGCTGCATGCACCGAAAACAAGGGCTCAAACACCAGCCCAAAAACAAAATGGTACAAGAGAGAGGGGGGTGGTGCTGCGCTAACCAGAGGGGTCTCTGCTTATAGGAGTAGTTATTGTTTCTTGATAACCATAGATCACGAAAATTTAAATAGTGAAAAACGTCAGAAAATCGCATAGATTAAAATAAAGAATATGCATCGATATGGTGACTCAAGATTAGTTATGTAGATCCAATCAATGCTATAGATATAGGAATAGATACTGGTGTGTGAATTAATTCAAAAGGTAATAACAACCAATTTTACATATGTTAAAGATGTGTAAAAATTCAATATATCCAAAGTGCTCGTGCTCTTGTGCCTTAAAACTCAAAATTAAACTCATACATATATTAAAGTGCAACAATGAGATAATAAATGAAAACGAACAAGTCATAAATCAAGTGAAAAATAGAAACCAAGTGAGGTAAACAAAGAAAAACAAAATGGTCGCCTAATCCTTGTATTGCGACCTTGTGCGACTGTGCGACTATATTGTGAATATCACGTATGTGAATAAACCCACTCTGATCATTAGTGTCCAGAGTAAAGTTAATAATTCAAGTGTCCAAAGAAAAAAATAGTAGTGTTCAAAAAGCCAGTGTTTAAACGCAATCACTCCAATGGCAGTGGGGTGTTCTTTGCAGATCAGACACTCTATATCTTCTTCATGCAGCATGCACTAGTGTAGGCAATGGCCCCTTACCTAGCGGTGCTAGGTCAACCGCATATAAGTTGTTAACTCTCGGGGTCCTGGGTCTCTCCTGTGTCTCTGTGTCCAGACTTGCTGACTCTACAGGATCCTATAGGGGGCTGGGATGTGTCTAGCTGAGGTCCTGGGACAGTGCCGCTCCTAGCTCCTCCTCCACATCATATCTCCATTATATGTAAGATATAGGATAAAGTACCCAGATAGTGAAGTATGTTTTTATAGGTCACTTTATTCACATAAACCATATACAAGGTACTCACATTAGCAGTTGTTCTTATAAAGCATGGTATCCTACGAGCAGCGGACTCGTACTGCATTCAGCAAGCAAGGTAAAACAAAACAAGCCTATTCCGTCCCTACGCGTGACGTCACTTGATCACGTGACTTCTTCAGGGCACTGTCCCAGGACCTCAGCTAGACACATCCCAGCCCCCTATAGGATCCTGTAGAGTCAGCAAGTCTGGACACAGAGACACAGGAGAGACCCAGGACCCCGAGAGTTAACAACTTATATGCGGTTGACCTAGCACCGCTAGGTAAGGGGCCATTGCCTACACTAGTGCATGCTGCATGAAGAAGATATAGAGTGTCTGATCTGCAAAGAACACCCCACTGCCATTGGAGTGATTGCGTTTAAACACTGGCTTTTTGAACACTACTATTTTTTTCTTTGGACACTTGAATTATTAACTTTACTCTGGACACTAATGATCAGAGTGGGTTTATTCACATACGTGATATTCACAATATAGTCGCACAGTCGCACAAGGTCGCAATACAAGGATTAGGCGACCATTTTGTTTTTCTTTGTTTACCTCACTTGGTTTCTATTTTTCACTTGATTTATGACTTGTTCGTTTTCATTTATTATCTCATTGTTGCACTTTAATATATGTATGAGTTTAATTTTGAGTTTTAAGGCACAAGAGCACGAGCACTTTGGATATATTGAATTTTTACACATCTTTAACATATGTAAAATTGGTTATTACCTTTTGAATTAATTCACACACCAGTATCTATTCCTATATCTATAGCATTGATTGGATCTACATAACTAATCTTGAGTCACCATATCTATGCATATTCTTTATTTTAATCTATGCGATTTTCTGACGTTTTTCACTATTTAAATTTTCGTGATCTATGGTTATCAAGAAATAATAACTACTCCTATAAGCAGAGACCCCTCTGGTTAGCGCAGCACCACCCCCCTCTCTCTTAAAGCACATCTTGTTCATTTCATTTCAAATCCATTGTGGTGGTGTATAGAGCCAAAAAGATTATAATTGTGTCGGTGTCCCAATATTTATGGACCTGACTGTACGTTTGCTGCCCCTTCTGTTAGTGCCCAGCGGGATTACTAGCCGATATTTGTTCTAAATAAACTTTTTTATTATTTTTTTTTTTTTTTCCACTTTCAATTCCACCCACGGCCCCCTGAGCGGAGGGAGGATAGATGCACACCCACTGATTGGGGCATGTCAGCTCCTCTTGCATCTCTGCCTCTCGGCCGCGGGGTCTTATGGGATTCGTAGTTTTTCATTGAGTGCTCGATTCCCTCACGCTGAGTGTTCATGCTGGATTACTCACACTTCCGCATCACGTAATGTCAGATCTTGTGTGCACATATAAAAACACCCCCTTTATCACTTCACACTGCCAGACACTGTAAGGGTTGCCATGCTGAGACATTTCCTTTCATGAGGTAAAATACATAACAAAATGCTTTCTTTCATTCATTTCCTGAACCTGTACAAGGCTGCTGCCTTTGTCAATCCTGCTCCGACCACTATGCACCTTCTGTCCGGTTCATTATTATTCCTACCTGTTGCCGTCTGTTCCTCATTTCCCTCTTCCTTTTTTTTTTTTTTTTTTTTTTTTTTTTTTTTAAAGAGAAGTGGGGACAGAATATCTGCATACAGGAAATTTGGTCTGCTATATACTAGATGACCTTAACCACCTCAATACCGGGCCAATTCTGACACTTCTCTCCTACTTGTAAAAATCATTTTTTTGCTAGAAAATTACTCAGAACCCCCAAACATTATATATTTTTTTTAGCAGACACCCTAGGGAATATAATGGCGCTCATTGCAACTTTTTATCTCGCACAGTATTTGCGCAATAATTTTTCAAACGCCTTTTTTTTTTTTTTTTTTTTGGAAAAAAAAAAAACTGTTTTATGAATTAAAAAATAAAACAGTAAAGTTAGCCCAATTTTTTTTGTATAATGTGAAAGATGATGTTACGCCGAGTAAATAGATACCTGACATGTCACGCTTTAAAACTGCGCACAATCATGGAATGGCGCCAAACTTCATAACTTAAAAATTTCCATAGGCGACGCTTTAAAATTTTTTACAGGTTACCAGTTTAGCGTTACAGAGGTCTAGTGCTAGAATTGTTGTACACGCTCTAACGCACGCGGCGTTTTTTTTTTTTTATTACATTCCTTGTAATAGGAATAAAAGTAAACATCCCTTGTAATAGGAATCCGGTGCTTCTACCGACTCACCGCTTCAATCGAAGCCAGGATCCCTTTTTTTTTTTTTATTATTATTTCAGGCTTCCCAGCCTAGAGGTGAGATGTGGGGTCTTATTGACCCCATATCTCACTGTAAAGAGGACCTGTCATGCCATATCCCTATTACAAGGGATGTTTACATTCCTTGTAATAGGAATAAAAGTGGTCAGAAAAAAAAATTTGGGGGGAAAAAAGCGTTAAACTAAAATAAAGTAAAATGAACAATAAAAAAAAAAATAATAATTTTTAAAGCGCCCCTGTCCCTGTGTGCTCGCATGCAGAAGCGAATGCATACATAAGTCCCGCCCACATATGAAAACTGTGTTCAAACCACACATGTGAGGTATCGCTGCGATCGGTAGAGCGAGAGCAATAATTTTGGCCCCAGACCTCCTCTGTAACTCAAAACATGTAACCAGTAAAAAATTTTAAAGCATCGCCTATGGGGATTTTTGAGTAGCGAAGTTTGGCACCATTCCACAAGCGTGTGCAATTTTGAAAGGTGACATGTTGGGTATCTATTTACTCGGCGTAACTTCATCTTTCACATTATGCAAAAACATTGGGCTAACTTTACTGTTTTTTTTTTTTTTTGTTTTTTTTAAAGCACAAAACTGTTTTTTTCCCCCAAAAAAACACGTTAAAAAAATTGCTGTATAATGTGAAAGATGATGTTGCGCCGAGTAAATAGATACCTGACATGTCACGCTTTAAAATTCATGGAAAAAATAATGGAATGGCGCCAAACTTCATAACTTAAAAATTTCCATAGGCGACACTTTAAAAAATTTTTACAGGTTACCAGTTTAGTGTTACAGAGGTCTAGTGCGAGAATTGTACACGCTCTAACGCACGCGGCGATTTTTTTTTTTTTTGATTACTTTTATTCCTATTACAAGGAATGTAAACATCCCTTGTAATAGGAATCTATGTGACAGATCCTTTTTATGGAGAGATGCGGGGTCAATAAGACCCCACATCTCTCCTCCAGGCTGGAAAGTATGAGATCAGAAAAACATTTTTTACCGATCTCATGCTGACAGCCGCGATCGCGGCTTCGGTTATTTCCGGGTACCCGGGCATGACGTCATAACATCGCGCCCGGGCCTCCGACGGTCATAGAGATGACTGGTGACCATCTGGTCACCAGAAATCTCTATCGTACTCATCCGGCTCCGGCCGATTCATTCTCCGGGCTCCCGATGGCACGGGAGAGCCCGGAGAAGCACCGGATGGCGGGGCGTCCCCTCCCGTCGACTATAAGAACGATCAAGCGGCGGAATTGCCGCTATGATTGTTCTTATCGTGCACAGAATCGCCGGCTGAAAATAATCTCTGAATGATGTCTGTAGCTACAGGCATCATTCAGATATACCCCCCCCAAAGTACAGGACGTTATATATATATATATATATATAATATAATATATCCGGTTTTGAAGTGGTTAAATACAATTTGTATAAATCACAACATAAAGAACCCCTCTGGTCGTTTTAAATTCTTTGCTTTTAGATTGATTTTTGCAGCATGCACTTTTTTTTTTTTTTTTTTTTTTTTTGCTTTTCCCCATTCGTCCTTTCTTCACCCTCCCCACTCTTTTTTTTTTTTTTTTTTTTTTCCCTCCCCTTCCTTCTTCCCTTTCCCACCCCCACTTCTTTCTTCTTTTCCCCTTTCCCTCATTCCCAATCCTTTCCTTCCTCATTCCCATCCCTTTATACCCCTCTGTTCTTCTCTCCTCTCTATCATATGTTCCTTCCCCTTTCCTCCCCTTCCCTCATTTCACATCTCCACTTAATTTGTTTAGGCCCTTGTATTTTTCAAACTCTCTGGACAGATACCGGCTATTTAACCCTGTTCTGGGCTCTTTTGGCCAGCTTACTATCTATGCCATTGTGTCCATTTTCCAATTGGCGTACATAAGGTCGGGGTAAAAAAGACCATCTTGTGGTGTGGCTGTTGGATATTAAGTGGGGGGACCAACAGTATGTTTATGATATTGTGCTTTGTACTGTAAGTTTGTACTGTTTCTAACTGTACTTTGTTTTATGCAGTATCACCTCTAACTGTTCAAAAACCTCCCCCAAGGAAGCCGTAAAAGGCGAAACATGTCGGGATAAGTCACTCCATGTCATTGAGTGACCACTTCTTCCACCCACTGTTTAGATGTGTAAATTGTATCTGCATAATGTATATACAGCCAATATTTTTAACTTGTCTTTCATGTAATTCTGTTTTATTTTTACCTTCTGGAGTATTGTAATTAACTTTTTTTGCCTGCCCCCCCTAAAATCCCACCAAAAAAACTTCCCCTTGTCTACTCATAATTCGCCATAAACGGGGACAATCGGGAAGCAGACATCAAGGCACTGTTGTGAGCAAACTCTGCCCACAGTAATAGGTCTGACCAGTTGTTATGATGGTCAGAAATATAACCACGTAGGAATTGCTCCAAGGACTGATTGGCTTGTTCTGCTGCCCCATTAGACTGCGGGGGATATGCAGAGGAGAAAGCAAGCTAAATTCCCAACTGCACAAAAGGCTTGCCAGAACCGGGACACAAACTGACTACCCCTGTCCGAGACCATCACCTTGGGTAGCCAATGTAAGCGAAAGATCTCCCGAGCAAAAAGTGAAAGCCAGTTCCCTAGAAGTGGGCAACTTCTTAAGTGGCATGCAATGACACATCTTTGAGAACCGGTCAACCACCATAATAACAATGTTGCCTTGGGAGTTGGGTAACTCCACAATGAAATCCATAGACAGGTGGGTCCAGGGCCTCTCTCCATTGGGTATGGGTTGTAGGATGCCCACTGGAAGGTGTTGTGGAGTCTTACTCTGAGCACACATGGAACAGGCTGCTACGAAGGCAGTTACAACAGCACCTAGAGTAGGTCATCAGAATTGTTTGGAAATGGCCCAAATGAGTTGATTCATCCCAGGGTGGCCAGCTGCCTTGGGAGAATGGCAAGTCTGGAGACTCTCTGGGCCAAAGCAGTGGTCACAAGGTTTCTCAGGAGGAGCATGGACCTGAGCAGCAAGAATTTTGTCACCCAAAGGAGAAGTGAGACTGGTGAGAACCGTAGCCAGAATACGATAAGGAAAAATCACAGGAACCGTAACCGACTTCAACAACTTGGAAGTGGAGGAAAATTGTTGTGACAAGGCGTCAGCCCTTACCTTCTTAGTACCAGGTAAGAATGAGACAATGTAATTGTAACTTGACAATAAAAGAGCTCATCGCGCCCTTCTGGGAGAGAGGAGTTTAGCCTCAGACAAGAATGTGAGATTCTTATGTAAGAATGAGAACCTGCACAGTGGTACCTTTTTTAAGGAGATGTCTCCATTCTTTCAGGGCTAAAATAATCGCCAACAGCTCTCTGTCACCAATCTCGTAATTGCACTCCGCAGGTAACAGTTTCTTGGAAAAGTAGCCACAAGGATGCATAGCGCTCTCAGAGGTAGGACTTTGAGACAGAAGGGCGCCAACACCAGTCTCAGAAGCATTAACCTCAAAGATAAAAGATAACGTAGGATCAGGATGCGCCAACACAGGAGCAGAAACAAAGGCAGCCTTGAGACTCTCAAAGGCCTTAATGGACTCTGGAGACCAACTCTGTGGGTTAGCGTCCTTTCTGGTCATATCCGTTAGGGTCTTGACCAGAGACGGGAAGTTACGAATAAACTTACGATAATAGTTGGCAAAGCCCAGGAAATGCTGCAGAGGACGTAAACCCACAGGTCGGGGCCACTGTAGGACTGCTGAAAGTTTCTCTGGGTCCATTGAAAAACCAGCAGTGGAAATGACCTAGCCCAGGAATTTAACCTGTTGACGATGGAACTCGCACTTATCCAGTTTACAGTAGAGATTTGTTCTCGCTTAGTTTCTGAAGCGCATGACAGGCATCTGTGTGGTGGCTCTCCAGGGACTTGGAAAATATGAGGATATCGTCAAGATACAGTGGGGACGGAAAGTATTCAGACCCCCTTAAATTTTTCACTCTGTTATATTGCAGCCATTTGCTAAAATCATTTAAGTTCATTTTTTTCCTCATTAATGTACACACAGCACCCCATATTGACAGAAAAACACAGAATTGTTGACATTTTTGCAGATTTATTAAAAAAAAGAAAAACTGAAATATCACATGGTCCTAAGTATTCAGACCCTTTGCTGTGACACTCGTATATTAAACCCAGGTGCTGTACATTTCTTCTGATCATCCTTGAGATGGTTCTACACCTTCATTTGAGTCCAGCTGTGTTTGATTATACTGATTGGACTTGATTAGGAAAGCCACATACCTGTCTATATAAGACCTTACAGCTCACAGTGCAAGTCAGAGCAAATGAGAATCATGAGGTCAAATGAACTGCCTGAAGAGCTCAGAGACAAAATTGTGGCAAGGCACAGATCTGGCCAAGGTTACAAAAAAATTTCTGCTGCACTTAAGGTTCCTAAGAGCACAGTGGCCTCCATAATCCTTAAAAGGAAGACGTTTGGGACGACCCCAACCCTTCCTAGAGCTGGCCGTCCGGCCAAACTGAGCTATCGGGGGAGAAGAGCCTTGGAGAGAGGTAAAGAAGAACCCAAAGATCACTGTGGCTGAGCTCCAGAGATGCAGTCGGGAGATGGGAGAAAGTTGTAGAAAGTCAACCATTACTGCAGCCCTCTACCAGTCGGGGCTTTATGGCAGAGTGGCCCGACGGAAGCCTCTCCTCAGTGCAAGACGCATGAAAGCCCGCATGGAGTTTGCTAAAAAAAAACACCTGAAGGACTCCAAGATGGTGAGAAATAAGATTCTCTGTTCTGATAAGACCAAGAACTTTTTGGCCTTAATTCTAAGCGGTATGTGTAGAGAAAACCAGGCACTGCTCATCACCTGTCCAATACAGTCCCAACAGTGAAGCATGGTGGGGGTGTTTTTCAGCTGCAGGGACAGGACGACTGGTTGCAATTGAGGGAAAGATGAATGCGGCCAAGTACAGGGATATCCTGGATAAAAACCTTCTCCAGAGTGCTCAGGACCTCAGACTGGGCCGAAGGTTTACCTTCCAACAAGACCATGACCCTAAGCACACAGCTAAAATAACGAAGGATTGGCTTCACAACAAATCCGTGACTGTTCTTGAATGGCCCAGCCAGAGCCCTGACTTAAACCCAATCGAGCATTTCTGGAGAGACCTAAAAATGGCTGTCCACCAACGTTTACCATCCAACCTGACAGAACTGGAGAGGCTCTGCAAGGAGGAATGGCAGAGGATCCCCAAAACAGAAAAAGAAAGAACAGAAAAAGGAGGGCGCACTAACCTAGTGCATTACCACTAATAAACTTTATTGCAGCATAAAAACAGCAAAGATTATACTCGCAAACGAGCTATCGAAACCAGCTTTAAAAAGGGCGCAAGTGCGCTGTTCTATGGATCGACACACCAGGACCTATTGCCAAGAGGATCAGAACGGTGCAAATGGCCAATGGCTAACGCGTTTCAGGGGAGCACCCCCTTCTTCAGAGCCTGAACGGGCAATGGTTGGTCTCTCGAAGTTGCCTCTCTATAGATGTATATATATGTGTGTGCATAAGTGCCTATGTCTGCCACACCCAATTGGTAGCGACGCCCCCTCACAAACAGCAACACCTACCCATTTAGGCTTCCTCTCCCTGGACCCCTCCCTCTATGTACAAGCCCCATTTGCAGCCAAAAGATAGTACTAATAAAAACAAGCAACAGGCCTCGTTCTATGTTGCCTGCTCTATCCTGAGCTAGCAAAAACGTAGCAGAATCAGTATGGACCGCAAAAACAAAAAGGGGGGTGGTGGGGGGCCGCCGACCACACATACCTCTCCTCCTACAAGCAGCTCAATAGGTAGCCCCATGCCGTGGACAAACCGCAGTAAATGATACGGGGCTTCTCTGGCTTCCAGGAGCCATATGAACACTGCACACAGCGTGTGGAACGCACGCCGCCCGAAGGACCAGGAAGTGCGGGCGTTCCTGCGTTCCACCCGCAACTTCCGGCCGATCATGACGTCAGTTCCCCTTCTACAAGCGTCAGAAGACGCTGTGTGCAGGGGACACGGCCCGGAAGAGCGGGTGTGTTTGCGTTCCACCCGCTGCTTCCTGCCGTCATGGGGATGCCTGTGAGTGGCCAGAACAGTCAGTGCGCGCGCATCCCCGTTGGTCCGCGCGCCTCCCACCAATGACTCCACTGCTGACAGCCATCAAAGGCTGATAATGCCTGCACAGTACAGGCAGCATTCAAGTTCCAGCCACAGGCAGCTCGCAGCCCACATCACTCTATAGGGACCATTCATGGGATGGAAATAGAGGGTAAAGATGTAATTAATAGACGGCACATATGTATGGTAAAAAATAGTAAAAGATAGAGATTAATCTCAAATGGGGAAGTAGGTGAGGAGATCAAAATCGATACCAATTGGAAATGCTAGTAGATGATATTCCGTTAGTGTGATCCGCAGAGGTATCCTTCCAAGGTGCAATAAGTTAATACAACACATAATAAATGTATGGTTCATAGATTTAAAACACGGTTGATTAGACAGCATAATATATATTTTTTTCATAAAATATAGTATCTTAAAAAGGTCAAAACATAAAAATCCATAGCTATTTGTCGCTGATCGTAAAATTAAAATCAAAAAGAAATCCGTGCACTATGATACCTAGATAATACTGGTCAAAAAATAATAGCAATAAATAGGGGATCTAAAAACAAATACTCATCGGCCTAAAAACATTAATAACACCATTAAAAAGCAATGATAGAGAATGCCGGCTAAGAGACTACGCACCACTCTATATAGATATAATAAAATATAAATATAGTGAAATAAATAACCTATGGCAGGATATAACATACTATGTCAAATGACCATAGTGACCGTCCCCCCAGCAAATGCCATGGAGGGTACCTCTGCGGACTGGCATACCAAAAACGAGAGAGACCATTGCCCGTTTGCACCTAATGGAAAATCAACACTATACCCCAATGGCGATGAAGTACATAAAATGACATGGACTACATAATGTTAACAAATTAACCACTGTCTAAACACCAACCACAGCCTGGTAACTAGCTTCTACACATTGAGCTAAAAACTGTAAAACTACTACTACATCTGACAAACCTATCTACTCCAATTCCTGGTCACTACACCCAGTGTACCCCATATGACCCAAAAGAGAGCCCCAACCTGCACATTGGTGGCAATATGCACACTTGAAAGGTCAAACCCCAATTGACCTGGCTAGTGCCACCAATGACTCGGGGGCTTTTTCGGGAACTGAAGGAGTTAGACAACATTGTGCAGTTCGATTTCCTCGTTCAGGCCTTTTGGGGCCAGAGTTCCTAGGGAAAAAATCCAGAAGGCCTCTCTATTACATAGCATTTGATGTTTTTTGCCGCCATCCAAGTCGCTCGGCATTGCTTCTATACCGAACACTTTGAGGCCGTCTGTACTGCTACTATGGATTTCTTTAAAGTGTTTTGGTATTGAATAGTTGTCCTTTTCCGTAAGGATACTGCTCCTGTGCTCGTTCATTCTGGTCCTCATGGGTCTTGACGTCCGTCCTACATAAAGGAGGCCACAAGGACACAGAAGGCCATAGATGACATACGGGGTACCGCAGTTGATGAACTGCTTCATCTTGTGAATCCTACCGTCTGTTCCAACGACTTCTTTCTTTCTATGCCACATATGCACGCAGTTCCCACAAGTATTGCTCCCACATCTGTAGCTTCCCTTCTGGTCAAAAACCGTGCTCCAAATACTACTGAGCCCTCCATTTCTTTGTTTTCTCACTCTACTTGGGGCAATAATGCTCCTTAGGTCCTTCGGTCTCCTAAAGACCAAATTGGGGTGCGAAGGAAGGCTCGTCTTCAAGATAGGGTCTGATTCAAGGATCCTCCAGTTCTTTTTGAGGATTTTTTGTATTGAGAGGGCCTTGTTGTTATACCTAGTGCAAAATCGTACTTGTGGTCGTTCATCCATGTGAGGATTTATCTTTTTTTCTTCCTCTCCAACACGAGTGTTGTCATATAGCACAAGGTATTTTTGGAACGCCTCCTCTATGTGCTCCTCTTCGTAACCCTTTTCCTTGAACTTCGTCTTAAGGACAAGGCTTTGTTCTTCATAATCGTGCTTCAGGGTGCAGGTCCGCCTGAGTCTGCAAAACTGACCAAAAGGTACATTCCTAATCCATCTAGGGTGATGGTGGCTCCGGGCGTGGAGATAAGAGTTACCAGCGCTCGGTTTGAAATGCGTTTTTGAGTAGATGGCCCCAGTGTCGTCAACCTGTAGCTCTAAGTCCAGGAAGATCAAGGACTTATCGTCTACCACATGTGTGAAGGAAATCCCATAAGGGTTTCCTGCACAATGTGCTAGGAATCCCTTCAGTTCCTCATCAGTACCGCTCCAGATGATGAGGATATCATCTATGTAACGCGAGTACAACACTAGGTTTCTCCCATAAGGGTTAATTGACACAGAGCTCGAATTGCTTAGAAGGGGACTCAACTATGCCCCTGAGTCCTCCAAATCTGTTTGAGCTCTTTATCGATCTCAATAAGTTTGTGCGGAATCTTACTGTAAAGCGCCATTTTAGACTGAAGGAAATAAATAGAACAAATGAGGGTCCAGAAACGACTATCCCCATTGCCCATGCTGAACCTCTAGACAAAGAGATATTGGAGATTTTGGAGGAACTATACCTGGAAGGAGGTCAAGAATCTGTGGAAGTCTCTCCTCCTTTAACCCTGGAGGGTGCGACGATCAATACTAACTTCAGACCAAAATCAAGTTTCTACCCCCACTGGAATAAGGGGAACTTTATACCCACTTTTTACGAAGTGGTGAGGGAAGAATTCAGGAAAATCTGTGGAGACAATAAACGGAAGTTTATAAAGGGCCACGAAGTGTGCCTGGAGGGCCCTTTGGGTAGTCTAAAAAAGAACTCTGAAATAGTCATAAGAAAAGCAGATAAAGGTGGAGGTCTGGTTATCCAAGATAGAGATCAATATCTAGAGGAAGCCTACAGACTGATCGGCGATACCAACACCTATGAGAGACTTACCTGGGATCCTACGGTCAACTATAACGTCGAATTAAAAGCGCTTCTGGACAAAGCATTATCAGATCAAGTCCTGACTAAAAACGAGTATCATTTTCTGTATTCAAAGCACCCAGTGGTCCCTCACTTCTATCATATCCCAAAAATACACAAAGATATGGAAAAGCCTCCAGGAAGACCTATTATAGCAGGGATCGACAGTTTGACCAATCTTGGCAACTATATCGATCACTTCCTCCAGGGATTGGTGGTCAACCTGCCATCATACATCAAGGACTCAGGCCACGCTTTAGAGGTACTCAGTGCATATACTTGGGAGCAGGGATATAGATGGCTATCACTTGATGTGACATCTCTATATACATCTATCCAGCACGAGTTCGGGCTTAGGGCTATTGAATATTATGTTGCAGAAGCCCACCTATTTGATCCCAGGCAAGCTCAATTCATTTATGAATGCATTGAGTTTACTTTGACTCACAATTATTTCACCTTTCTGGACAGGTTCTATAGGCAGGTAAGGGGTACAGCTATGGGTGCTAGGTTTGCTCCCAGCTATGCGAACTTGTTCATGGGTTACTGGGAGCAGAACTACATCTGGGCCAATAACCCTTATGGGAGGAACCTAGTGTTGTACTCGCGTTACATAGATGATATCCTCATCATCTGGAGCGGTACTGATGAGGAACTGAAGGGATTCCTAGCACATTGTGCAGGAAACCCTTATGGGATTTCCTTCACACATGTGGTAGACGATAAGTCCTTGATCTTCCTGGACTTAGAGCTACAGGTTGACGACACTGGGGCCATCTACTCAAAAACGCATTTCAAACCGAGCGCTGGTAACTCTTATCTCCACGCCCGGAGCCACCATCACCCTAGATGGATTAGGAATGTACCTTTTGGTCAGTTTTGCAGACTCAGGCGGACCTGCACCCTGAAGCACGATTATGAAGAACAAAGCCTTGTCCTTAAGACGAAGTTCAAGGAAAAGGGTTACGAAGAGGAGCACATAGAGGAGGCGTTCCAAAAATACCTTGTGCTATATGACAACACTCGTGTTGGAGAGGAAGAAAAAAAGATAAATCCTCACATGGATGAACGACCACAAGTACGATTTTGCACTAGGTATAACAACAAGGCCCTCTCAATACAAAAAATCCTCAAAAAGAACTGGAGGATCCTTGAATCAGACCCTATCTTGAAGACGAGCCTTCCTTCGCACCCCAATTTGGTCTTTAGGAGACCGAAGGACCTAAGGAGCATTATTGCCCCAAGTAGAGTGAGAAAACAAAGAAATGGAGGGCTCAGTAGTATTTGGAGCACGGTTTTTGACCAGAAGGGAAGCTACAGATGTGGGAGCAATACTTGTGGGAACTGCGTGCATATGTGGCATAGAAAGAAAGAAGTCGTTGGAACAGACGGTAGGATTCACAAGATGAAGCAGTTCATCAACTGCGGTACCCCGTATGTCATCTATGGCCTTCTGTGTCCTTGTGGCCTCCTTTATGTAGGACGGACGTCAAGACCCATGAGGACCAGAATGAACGAGCACAGGAGCAGTATCCTTACGGAAAAGGACAACTATTCAATACCAAAACACTTTAAAGAAATCCATAGTAGCAGTACAGACGGCCTCAAAGTGTTCGGTATAGAAGCAATGCCGAGCGACTTGGATGGCGGCAAAAAACATCAAATGCTATGTAATAGAGAGGCCTTCTGGATTTTTTCCCTAGGAACTCTGGCCCCAAAAGGCCTGAACGAGGAAATCGAACTGCACAATGTTGTCTAACTCCTTCAGTTCCCGAAAAAGCCCCCGAGTCATTGGTGGCACTAGCCAGGTCAATTGGGGTTTGACCTTTCAAGTGTGCATATTGCCACCAATGTGCAGGTTGGGGCTCTCTTTTGGGTCATATGGGGTACACTGGGTGTAGTGACCAGGAATTGGAGTAGATAGGTTTGTCAGATGTAGTAGTAGTTTTACAGTTTTTAGCTCAATGTGTAGAAGCTAGTTACCAGGCTGTGGTTGGTGTTTAGACAGTGGTTAATTTGTTAACATTATGTAGTCCATGTCATTTTATGTACTTCATCGCCATTGGGGTATAGTGTTGATTTTCCATTAGGTGCAAACGGGCAATGGTCTCTCTCGTTTTTGGTATGCCAGTCCGCAGAGGTACCCTCCATGGCATTTGCTGGGGGGACGGTCACTATGGTCATTTGACATAGTATGTTATATCCTGCCATAGGTTATTTATTTCACTATATTTATATTTTATTATATCTATATAGAGTGGTGCGTAGTCTCTTAGCCGGCATTCTCTATCATTGCTTTTTAATGGTGTTATTAATGTTTTTAGGCCGATGAGTATTTGTTTTTAGATCCCCTATTTATTGCTATTATTATTTTTTGACCAGTATTATCTAGGTATCATAGTGCACGGATTTCTTTTTGATTTTAATTTTACGATCAGCGACAAATAGCTATGGATTTTTATGTTTTGACCTTTTTAAGATACTATATTTTATGAAAAAAATATATATTATGCTGTCTAATCAACCGTGTTTTAAATCTATGAACCATACATTTATTATGTGTTGTATTAACTTATTGCACCTTGGAAGGATACCTCTGCGGATCACACTAACGGAATATCATCTACTAGCATTTCCAATTGGTATCGATTTTGATCTCCTCACCTACTTCCCCATTTGAGATTAATCTCTATCTTTTACTATTTTTTACCATACATATGTGCCGTCTATTAATTACATCTTTACCCTCTATTTCCATCCCATGAATGGTCCCTATAGAGTGATGTGGGCTGCGAGCTGCCTGTGGCTGGAACTTGAATGCTGCCTGTACTGTGCAGGCATTATCAGCCTTTGATGGCTGTCAGCAGTGGAGTCATTGGTGGGAGGCGCGCGGACCAACGGGGATGCGCGCGCACTGACTGTTCTGGCCACTCACAGGCATCCCCATGACGGCAGGAAGCAGCGGGTGGAACGCAAACACACCCGCGCTTCCGGGCCGTGTCCCCTGCACACAGCGTCTTCTGACGCTTGTAGAAGGGGAACTGACGTCATGATCGGCCGGAAGTTGCGGGTGGAACGCAGGAACGCCCGCACTTCCTGGTCCTTTGGGCGGCGTGCGTTCCACACGCTGTGTGCAGTGTTCATATGGCTCCTGGAAGCCAGAGAAGCCCCGTATCATTTACTGCGGTTTGTCCACGGCATGGGGCTACCTATTGAGCTGCTTGTAGGAGGAGAGGTATGTGTGGTCGGCGGCCCCCCACCACCCCCCTTTTTGTTTTTGTGGTCCATACTGATTCTGCTACGTTTTTGCTAGCTCAAGATAGAGCAGGCAACATAGAACGAGGCCTGTTGCTTGTTTTTATTAGTACTATCTTTTGGCTGCAAATGGGGCTTGTACATAGAGGGAGGGGTCCAGGGAGAGGAAGCCTAAATGGGTAGGTGTTGCTGTTTGTGAGGGGGCGTCGCTACCAATTGGGTGTGGCAGACATAGGCACTTATGCACACACATATATACATCTATAGAGAGGCAACTTCGAGAGACCAACCATTGCCCGTTCAGGCTCTGAAGAAGGGGGTGCTCCCCTGAAACGCGTTAGCCATTGGCCATTTGCACCGGTCTGATCCTCTTGGCAATAGGTCCTGGTGTGTCGATCCATAGAACAGCGCACTTGCGCCCTTTTTAAAGCTGGTTTCGATAGCTCGTTTGTGAGTATAATCTTTGCTGTTTTTATGCTGCAATAAAGTTTATTAGTGGTAATGCACTAGGTTAGTGCGCCCTCCTTCTTTTTCTGTTTTTTCTAGCATGAATACCCATTGTTCAGAGGAGGGCTGCAAGACGCTAGGCAATACCTCTTTATAGGTGGTCGCACCACATGTTCAGTTCCTGGACACCTGAGCGCAGGAGAGATTTGTTTTATGTTTGTTTGAGAGGATCCCCAAATCCAGGTGTGAAAAACTTGTTGCATCTTTCCCAAAAAGACTCATGGCTGAATTAGATCAAAAGGGTCTTTCTACTTAATACTGAGCAAAGGGTCTGAATACTTAGGACCATGTGATATTTCAGTTTTTCTTTTCTGATAAATCTGCAAAAAGTCAACAATTCTGTGTTTTTCTGTCAATATGGGGTGCTGTGTAAATTTGAGGAAAAAAAATGAACTTGAATGATTTTAGCAAATGGCTGCAATACAACAAAGAGTAAAAAATTTAAGGGGGTCTGAATACTTTCCGTCCCCACTGTAAACCACCACATATAACTGCAACAAATCTCAGAGGACATTGTTAATAAATTCCTGGAAATCTGTCAGGGTGTTACACAGGCCAAAAGGCATTATGAAGTACTCATAATGGCCTGTTCTGGTATTAAACGCAGTTTTCCACTCGTCGCCCTCCTTAATCCTCACAAGATTGTATGCCCCTCTCAAATCAAGCTTTGTGAAAACCGTTGCTCCCTTGAGGCGGTCAAATAACTGTGTAATTAACGGAATCGGATAGGCATTCTTAATCGGGGAAATGATTGAGACCCCTATAATCAATACAAGGTCTCAGTTCACCGCTCCTCTTCTTCACAAAGAAGAAACCGGCACCAGCAGGAGACAAGGATTTGCGAATGAAACCTCGAAAGTGTGTCTGCAACATACTCTTCCATGGCCCTATCCTCCAAGACCGACAAAGGGTAAACCTGGCCATGAGTGGGTATGGCACCAGGTTGAAGGTCAATTGCCCAATCATATGGCCGGTGTGGAGGCAAACTACCGGATTGACCTTTGTCAAAGACGAAGCTAAAATCGCGGTACTCCTCAGGCAGGGAGGAGAGAAGAGGTGCACAGGACCTTGGCTACCTTCTGGAAGCATGTCTCACTGCATTGTGGTGACCAGGAGAGAACCTCAGCACGGAGCCATCCAAAAGAGCGGTTGTGCCTCTGTAATCAAGGATAACTAATAACCAGAGGAAACTTTAGGTGAGGAAATAACTTGGAATTGTATTATCTCATGGTGAAGAGTCCCTACGGCCATGGACAACAGAACCATCACATGGGCAGGCTGTAGAGGTCTCCCGTCAAGAGCCTCAATGGCAAGTGGAGTGTCACGTAGCTGCAGTGGAATCGAGTGCTTTGATACAAAGGCAGCATCAATGAACAGGCCTGCAGCCCCAGAGTTGATAAGAGCCTGTATCTCGACAGACGACTCAGCCCAAGAAAGGGTGACCGAAACCAGGAGCTTATCCTCCTGGATAACTGGGGATGAAACAACACCACCTAAGGTCTGTCCGTGACAGGACCTCAAGGTTCGGGTGTTCCCTGGACGGGTAGGACAAGACTTCAAAAAGTGACCTGCCTGGCCACAATAAAGGTACAATCTCTCCCTCCTCCTAAAGGTTCTCTCATCCGCAGAGAGACGCATGAAACCCAAGTGCATGGGTTCACCTTCATTGACCGACTCGGTACCAGGAGGTGAGGGAGGCACGTGTGGGACTGCAAAGCTCGGAGGCAAACTTACAGGAGGCTTCCGCAAGCGCTCCTTAAGAGAGTCTTTCTCTGAGTCTGGAGTCAATGAGGATGGCAAACATGATTAACTTCTCCAGCTCAGTGGGTATATCTCGGGCTGCTATCTTATCCTTGATGGAATCCGAGAGACCATGAGAAAAAGCAGCCACGAGGGCCTCATTGTTCCAAGCAACCTCTGCTGCCAGAGTACGGAATTGAATGGTGTAGTTGGCAACAGGTCTCGTACTCTGATGGACATGAGGCACTTTGCAGCAGAAGTGGAGCGTGCGGGAAATACCCTTTTTCAAGGAGGCCTCAAACTTAGAGTAACTCAAGACAACAGGTTTTTGCTTCTCCCATAGAGGGTTTGCCCAGGGCAAGGCTCTCTCAGAAAGCAAAGATCTCACAAAACCTACTTTGCTTCTGTCTGTGAGAAACGCCTGGGGCAGCATCTCAAAGTATATCTCAACCTGGTTGAGAAACCCTTTGCATTGAACTGGATCGCTCCCAAATCGCTGGGGGAGCGGAACCAGACATACCTCTTATAGAGGTAATACTCGAGGCGGGTGCCTGCACAGAGACTGGCGCAGCAGCAGGGACGGCCTGCAACTCTGGTTGTACCGGAGCAGCCACAGTGGGAGATTCCAGGTGAGCCGTGCGACTCAGGAGCATTTGTAACACTATGGCAAACTGATCGATGCGGTGATCTTGCTTATGCAATCTGAAAACAATATTAAAAACAAGTGGATTGACTGTATCTTCTGAATTCATGGCCTTCACCTACTGTCAGAAACCATGAAAACAGACCGAGACAGAAGTACAGTTAAATCACACTTGTTTAATAATAAAAGTAAAAAGAACAAACTTAGTCAAAACATAGACAAAGTTCAGTAACCGGAACGGATTGTCGGCCAAGCCAGGAGTCAGGAATCAAAGTAGTGGAACAGCAAGCAGGATCTGTAGCCTAAAGGGATGTCAGCAAAGCCAGTCTTTAAACAGGAACGCAGGAGAGAGTTCCTTGTGATGTGACCAAGGCGAAGGCAGAGCTCCTCTGGACTGGACAGCCTAAGTAGGCAGGACTGTCGAGCAGGATCAACAGCTGGGTAACTGTGGAAAGATGGGAGCTGGCAATAAGCTGACAGCTGAGCGGCCAGAGAAGGAAGGGCGAAACGTTTGTTGTTTTTGTCAGACCAGACGTCGCTCCCCCCCCCCCCCCCCCCCTCCCGGGAGCTGGACACCAAAGCCAGGGAGGGCTGCGGGTCAAGCTAGGGCTCAGTCCCTTCTCAGGGGGCCTCATTGGCCAGGGGGGCACTTCCCGGCAAGGAGCCTTCCGTGCACAGAGGGGTATCCCGGAGCTCCTGTGGGCACATACCACCTCCCATGCCTTCCACCCAGACCAGCTGCATGGGGGCTGAAGGGGCCAGAGGGTCAGCTGGAGTCCAGGCCACTGGAGGGGCAGAGGGCATCTGTTTCCCACAATTGCGGCTCCATAGGGAATGCTGGAAACCCTGCTGGCATAGAAGTGAGTATTCTGAAAGGGTGGAGCAAGATGGCGCCACTTCCGGGTGGCATCACTTCTATTTCCGGCCTACGCCAAAATAGCGGATCCAGACACACTAGAGGCCAAAACGCTCCTTCTGACGGCGGGACTCCAGCAAATTGGCGTCAATTGGCGGCGTCCTAGCCATAAGAATCCGGTGGAGCCAGGTGGAGGTCCCACAGGCTCATCTTACCTTCTGGATCCTCACAGCAGGGCTCCTTGGAGTGGAACCAATTTCTGGAGATAGACCTTTTCGCCCACAGAGGGAACAGAAAAGTGGAGGGTTTTTTTTTTTTTTTTTTCCCACCAGAGAAGGGGGGTGGGGGGGGGGGGGATCGCATAGAGTGGATGCTCTATCTCAGGACTGGGATTGCCACCTAACATATGCTTTCCCTCCACTAGCCTTAATACCTCGGATTCTACAGAGGTTGGCCCACTCAGAGTGCAAGCTGATCCTGATAGCCACATGGTGGCCAAAGAGGTCATGGTTTGCTACTCTGAGAAAATGGTTGGTTTCTCCGCCAGTCCATCACGCTGACCTGGGGTTCTTCAAGTTGACGGCATGGCTCTTGAGAGGGAGATTCTCCGAGACAAGGGATGCTCTGATGGCGTAATTGAGACCCTCCTAGGTAGCCAGCATCCGGTCACTAGGAAGATCTACTCAAGAATCTGGAATTTCTTCTCACACTGGTGCCAGGATAGAGAGGTTTCTAATCCTTCGGTACCAGTGGAATCCTTACAAGCTGGGGTGGATCAGGGGATTGCCCCGAACACCCTGAAGGTACAGTTAGCAGCCCTGTCTATTTCTGGACCAGAGGAAGGGAAGGGGTTAACACTAGGGGGGCGATCAAGTGTTCCCTAGGTGTGTGTTCTAACTGTGGGGGATGGCACTGACTATAGGAGATGAGAGATTGTGGTCTCTCTCTCTCTCTCTCTCTCTCTCTCTCTCTCTCTCTCTCTCTCTCTCTCTCTCTCTCTCTCTCTCTCTCTCTCTCTCTCTCTCTCTCTCTCTCTCTCTCTCTCTCTCTCTCTCTCTCTCTCCCCCCCCCCCCCATAGTATGTATGAATGTGAGTTAGGGACCTTAGATTGTAAGCTCCTTGAGGTCAGGGACTGATGTGAATGTACAATATATATGTAAATTGATGGCGCTATACAAGTACCTGAAATAAATAAACCTAACCACTTCACAAAGGCCATGTATGGGATTGGCACTTAGCAGTGATGGATGTTTGGCTATTGTAAACAGGTGTGGCATAATTTTGTGTAGGTGGTACTTATAAAACCCTCAAAATGGAAGAGAACCTGTTGTCCCCGCTCTTTTGCTTTGCTCTGGCACACTTACAAGAGTCACAAAATAAACTGTGATCTATTTTGGCAAAGGATAAACCAGTTACAAAATGCAAGAACTCTGTTCTTCAATTCCCTTATTTAGCCTAATGGCTTGCACAGTAGTGAATCATTGAATGATCAAAGGCTGTGTCATCAGATGTACTTTGTCCTAATAATATTTATTTTTATTTTTTTGTATCTGGAGTATGCTAGTACCTGGATCTGTAAATGCATGAAAGAACTCGTACACAAGTGTAAAAAGATTACTAACACACACTAATGTGTATTTCAGCTTTAACCGGTTCCCGACCGGCGCACGCATGTAAAAAACAATGCGGTTTTTTTCAAAATTGTCGCTCTTATTTTGTTTATAGCGCAAAAAATAAAAATTGCAGAGGCGATCAAATACCACCAAAAGAAAGCTCTATTTGTGGGGGGAAAAAAAGGACGTCAATTTTGTTTGAGAGCCACGTCGCACGACCGTGCAATTGTCATTTAAAGCGACGCAGTGTCAAATCGCAAAAAACGCTCTGGTCAGGAAGGGAGTAAAATCTTCCGGGGCTGAAGCGGTTAAAAAAACAAAAAAAAAACAGGTCTCTTGTTGAACCTGCTTAAGGAGGAACTTCACCACTTCCTAGCTTTTTTTTATTGCCTGGCATTTTTTTCTGGTGTGTAAATAACAAAATGCATACTTGCTAGTCCATGGAGTCCTGCGTTGTCCTTGCACCCCAGTTTTTTTCTGTTTTTTTATTTTTTTGTTTTTTTGTTTTCACTGTGCTCCCATGCTACAATCTTGGCCCGATACCTGACACATGCACAGATACGCCGCAGGTCTCTGCAAGCTCTCTTTGTTTTATCAAAAAAAAAAAAAAAGCTAGTATTTAATAATATACCTTCATGTCTTTAGGGATTCCTCTTACTACTGCATCTTTTTATGCCAACATAACCATGGACCAGCTGAAAAATATTCTACGTAGTGATTCAGAGTTTCCCATCCCAATGATTGAAGAACGTCTGGAGATCCTTCACCAGACAGGAAAGATTCTCATGGAGAAATTTGGAGGCTCATACTTGAACTGTGTGAAAGCAAGTGAGAAGAGTGCTGTAAAGCTGATGCATCTGGTTGTGGAGAATTTCCCTTCCTACAGGGATGAAGGAGTCTTTCAGGTTTGTCTTGACCATATTTGTTTCTTAATGTGCAAATTTTTTTATGAATGCAGAACTGGCAGAGTACTGGCAGCTGAAGTATGACGTTGACATGTTAGCTTTTGTGTGTCAGGATCCATTCTTCTATGTGAGGATTGCAGACCACCTTGCATTCAAAGCGGGGGCATATGTAATGTTCTCCCATCCCCTTCCAGGATGGCACACCTGTGAGATTAGGGCTCCTCTCTATGGAAAACGCAACCAATTGACAGCTTGTTCTAATCCCCACCCTTCCCCTTGATCCCCAGTATTTGATTGTGTTTCTTCCAAACACGGCAGCATGTTTTTTTTGTTTTAAAGACCAAATGACCTGGGAGGGTCGGATGGTCCCCTGTTGAGACCGGTTCTAGGGAGGGCGCTGCCAGCCGCTCTCCATTTCCTGGAAGCATCTTGCAAGGAAGTGCTGCATTCCAAGCCTCACTCTGGTACACGGCCGCATCACAGGAAGTGGGTGGCACCAGAGGAACAGCGCGACCCGGAAGTGATAAAAACACAGGGAGAACAACGTGGAGAGACAAAGCAAGGTGGTGGACAGCGGTCGGCTCTCTGTACTAGCCCCACGAGCAGTACCAGCAGCCCAGGACCCAGCCAACCTCTGGAACAGGAGGAAGGGATGGAGACTACAACTACGGGCAGATCCAGGTCGGGGCCCGGTGAGTAGAAACCCCCCTTGGAAAGAGGGGGGGGGTGAGAGGTCCTGGCTTCTAAGGGGTCTGAGAATTCCTGGGCTCCCCAGTACAGGCCCGCAGTTAGGGGGAAGACAGTAAAATTACATGTATGCTCTATCTCCTGCCTTACAGAACCCCCCAGCGAAACCCAGCTGGCCCCAGATAATTGCCCTCCTGCCGCAACAGGGCATAGCTTCTCAAAGAAATGTGGGTACTGTAAGGATAAGCTCCCAAAAGTCTCATTCCAAGCCCTTTTGCTATAAGTGTATCAATTGGCAGGGAAAGAGGCCTCTACCTTTCATCTATGCAGACGGAAATGCTGGCAACAGTCAAATCTTTCTGTGAAGCTGTCGGGCAGTCATCAGCCCAAGGCCCTGACCCAGAGGAGATTGCCCTTAGAGAAGGCCCATCTCCCAGGAGAGTCTCTCCGAAGGGGGTCCCAGTGCTCTCCTCCCACCCTCACTCACTACCTCTAGCTCAGGTAGAGGAGGATGGGGGGAAATGGAAAGCCAGGTCAGACCCCAGCTCAGATGGGGAGACACATAAGGATGCAAGGTTAAGGAGACAGCTCTTCACCCTGGAGGATCTGGATGGACACCTACAGGCGATCTATGCCACAGAGGAGATTCCAGAGACCACTAGAGTGACCTCTGCACAGGACAAGGTTTATAGGGGGCTGAGCAAGGCTCAATCCAGGGTATTCCCACTCCATCAATCCCTAAAGGATCTGATCCTACAGAAATGGAGGGAACCTGAAAGGAGAATTGTCAGACAAAAAAACATGGAAAAGGAGACTTCCCTTTTAACCACTTGCCTACCGGGCACTTACACCCCGTTCCTGCCCAAGCCATTTTTCAGCTTTCAACGCTGTCGCACTATGAATGACAATTGCGCGGTCGCGCTACACTACCCAAACAAATTTTTTTTTTTTTCATTTTCTTCACACAAATGGAGCATTCTTTTGGTGGTATTTAATCACTGCTGGGTTTTTTATTTTTTACCAAAAAAAAGACCAAAAATTTTAAAAAGAAAAAAAAAGTTTTTACTTTTTTTTCTGTCAGTAAATTTTGTAACCAAGTAATTTTTCACCTGCACTGATGAGGACTGATGGGCTGAACTGGTGGGCACTGATGGCCATTGATCGACAGCAGTGATGGGCAGCATTGACTGGCATCGCTAATGGGTGGCACTGGTGGGCACTGATTACTGCCACTGGTGGGCACTGCTGGCAATTGTGGGTACTGTATGGTGACAATGTATTGCTATATTGTAATCAGAACACTGATGATCAGTGCCCTGATTACATTCCTAGATGTCCCCCTGCGGGGAGATGCCACTGATCGGCTCTCCTCGCCGCATACTCTGTCCTGGTTTACATGTGACCGGCTGTGATTGGACACAGCCGATCACATGGTTAAAGAGCCGCGGACAGATCGGGGTTGTGCCATGTCCTAGCAACATGCCCCGGACGCCTATGACGGCGTCCCAGAACGAGAGCCACCTCACCGTCATTTAACGGTGGGCGGCGGCAAGCAGTTAGAGGGTGACGAAGAGACATTCTTTAAACTCCCAAGACTGGATGCCGCTCTTTCTCAAGTCACCAAGCAGTCTCACCTCTGCTTTGAGGATGCAGGCAGTATTAAGGATCTGATGGACCGTAGATCGGAGTTCCTCCTTAGAAAGGTTTGGGATGCAAATACATCACCCATGGGTCCAGCCTTAGCGGCAGCCTGTGTAGCCAGGAATGCAGATTTCTAGGTGGAGAAACTGACCAAACACCTGTCACAGGAATGCCATCCTTGACTCCTTATCAGTGATAGGAAAAGCTGTCGCTTACCTTGCAGATGCCGCAGTTAAGTTTGCAAGAGCATCACCTAAAACGGCCGCAATAATCAACTCGGCTATAAGAGCTGTCTGGATTAAGGCCTGGGAAGGAGATGTTACATCAAGGGGTAAACTTTGCGGCCTTCCCTTTCAGAGCTCATTGCTGTTTGGTCAGGGCCTGGACGACATTCTGTCTAGGTCCTCAGAAAAGGGTAAAAAAAAAAATTCCCAGTAAAACCCAAAAAAGGAAAAATGTAAGAACAGTTTTCGTGGCCCCCCGGGGCAACCGCAGAGTAGAGCCAAAAAAGAGCCCAACAGAAGGTGGGGCTACGGTAGCAGTAGGCCAAAACTACAATTTTTAATTTCTGTCGTTGCCACCCGCACCCCCCAAACACCCCCCCCCAGGTTGGCGCCAAAGAAATAAAGTGACGGCAAAATCAGGGTGGGGTCGGCTGTCCCACTTTGTCCCTCAGTGGGAAAAGATATCAGACAGCACTTACATCTGCCAGATCCTGCGAGAAGGTTATCGCTTGGAATTTCCGCCAAAACCCCCCCTCTATTATCACCCTTTAAAGAGGGTGTCCCGCGAAAAAAAAAAATTTAAAAGTCAGCAGCTACAAATACTGCAGCTGCTGACTTTTAAAATAAGGACACTCACCTGCCCCAGGGTCCAGCGATTGTCGGCACCCGAGACAGAATCGTCCCTCGGTCCTCTGGTGCTGCCGCCATTCTCTGTAAGGGAATCAGTAAGTGAAGTGCTGCGGCTTCACTTCCCGGTTCCCTACTGTGAATGCGCGAGTCGCGCTGCGCTTCCTAACTGGTCCCGCTGTCTCTGGGACCCGTGTGTCCCAGCAGACAGGGCGGTGGGGTCGGGAAGAGGCATAGACTCCCTAGGGAGTCTATGCCGGAAGTGGGTGCAGATACCTGTCTTAGACAGGTATCTGCACCCCCCTCCCCCCTGAAAGGTGCCAAATGTGACACCGGAGGGGGGGAGGGTTCCGAAAAGCGGAGGTTCAATTTTTGTGTGAACCTCCACTTTAAGATCAGCCCTTCTGGATGGTATCCAGGAATTTGTAGAACAGCAGGTGGTGGTACCAGTACCAAAAGGACAATACCAAGGATTCTACTCCCATGTATTCATTGTTTGCAAGCCGTCAGGAAAGTATTGGCTGATAGTAAACCTAAGAAACCTGAACAAGTTTTTGGAATACAAAAAGTTTACTGTGGAGTGTATCTACTCTGTATGCAAAAACCTCATGAAGGAGGTCTTCATGACAACACTGGACCTCAAGAATGCCTACCTGCATGTGCCAATTCACGTGGATCATCAGGCATTCTTGAGGTTCGCATTGGTCATCGGAGGGGAGATTTTTCACTGGCAGTTCAAAGCCCTCCCATTTGGGTTAACAGCCAGCCCAAGGATTTTTACAAAAATCCTAGCAGACGCGTAGCCTTTTTGCATCCCCAGGGTACAGTGCCTTGCAAAAGTATTCACCCCCTTTTTTGTGTTTTGTTGCCTCACAACCTGGAATTAACATGGATTGTTTTACAGAACATGCCCACAACTTTTGAAGATTTTTATTTTTTTTATTGTGAAGCAAACAACAAATAGGACAACATAACAGAAAAAGTCAACGTGCATAACTATTCACCCCCCCCCCCCCTGAAGTCAATACTTTGTAGAGCCACCTTTTGCGGCTATCACAGCTCAAGTCGCTTTGGATAAGTCTCTTATGAGCTTGCCACATCTTGCCACTGGGATTTTTGCCCATTCCTCCTTTCAAAACTGCCCCAGCTCTTTCAAGTTGAATGGTTTGCGCTTGTGAACAGCAATCTTAAGGCTGGCTTCACACCAGTCCGGTGCAAATTCCAGCTACATTTTCTCTGTGAAGAGAAAAGGCAGCTATTCAGCGGTGCCTCTCCATTCTATCTGCGCATCAGCTGAGGGGGGAGGTGTAGTGAGGAGGAGAGAATGCCTGTTCACAACGGAATGCATCTGCGAATCAGACGTGTTCCCATAAAAGATATGTGCTTGTAATTCGCACTGCAATGCCCAGAAAACACACACGTTTTTTGGGCAATGCGCATTGCGAATGCAACGCACATATGTGAACCAGATGCATTCAAATGAAGGTATTTTAAATTTGTCCTGTGAATTGGATGCGTGGTGTAAGCCGCATCTAATTTACATAGGTGTGAACGGGGCCTTAAGTCTGACCACAGATTTTCTATTGGATTGAGGTCTGGGCTTTGACTAGGCCATGCCAAAACATTTACATGTTTCCCTTTTAAACCACTCAAGTTTGGCTTTAGCAGTGTGTTTGGGGTCATTGTCCTGCTGGAAGGTGAACCTTCGTCCTAGCCTCAAATTGCACACAGAGTGTTACAGGTTTTGCTCAAGAATATCCCTGTATTTAGCACCATCCATCTTTCCCTTAACCCTGACCATTTTCCCAGTCCCGACTGCTGAAAAACATCCCCACAGCATGATGCTGCCACCACCATGTTTCACTGTGGGGATGGTGTTCTTTGAGTGATGTGTTGGGTTTTGCGGCTTTGCGCCAGACATAGCGTTTTCTTTAATGGCCAAAAAGTTCAATTTCAGTCTCATCAGACCAGAGCACCTTCCTCCTCCATACATTTTGGGAGTCTCCCACATGCCTTTTCGCCAACTCAAAACGTGCCATTTTGTTTTTTGCTCAAAGTAATGGCTTTCTTCTGGCCACTCTGTGGCCAGAAGAAAGCCAGTATATGTAATGACAGATCATGTGACACTTAGATTGCACACAGGTGGACATTTCACTAATTCTGTGACTTCTGAAGGTAATTGGTTGCACCAGAGCAAAGGGGGTGAATACATACGCACATGCCAATTATCATTTTTTGATTTTTGAAAAATAGTTTTATGTATATATTTTTCTAATTTTACTTCACTAACTTAGACTATTGTGTTCTGATCCATCACATATAATTCAGATTACAGCCTTTAGGTTCAATTTTTTTTTTTTTTTTAATGTAACAAAATAGGTAAAAAGCCAAGGGGGTGAATACTTTTGCAAGGCACTGTGTATCTCTGATTCCGTACCTGGACGACCTACTGATCTCTGGACCATCAGTCACCCAGGTCAGATCAGATACCAACAAGGTAATGTCGGTTCTGGAAAACCTGGGTTGAAAAGTCCACACGGAAAAATCCTCCCCCGAACCAGAACAGGTCAAGACCTTCCTAGGCTACATAGTGGACACCAGACTACAGAAGCTCTTCTTGCCAAAGGACAAGGTGGCAAAACTAGCTTCATCAGTGGGGGAACTTGATAAAAAAAAAACCATCACGCTCCAAAAGGGAGGTGCTAAGAACCCTAGGTCTGATGTCCGCAAATATACCGGCCATAGTCAGGGCGCAACTTCACTCCAGTCCTTCACTTCTTCCTGTCCTCCTGTGACAAAAAGAGGGAGTCCCTGGATCAGGAGATAGTGTTCACTAGAGCTGCACAATTAATCATTAAAAAATCGTGATCTCGATTCACCCCCTCTGACAATCTCTCCTGCTGAGTTTGCCGATTCTTTCATATAAACAAGTAAAGAGATTATCTACTCACTCAGCTGTCAAAGCATCCGGGCAGTCTGCCAAGTTTATAACTTGAAACATTGTAACTAAGCTTCCTTCTTAGATCAAAGGTATAGAGCTTCTGTGTCAATAAATAATAGGGCAGTCTGCCAAGTTTTCAAGGAAGTTTAACCACTTAAAGTCTAAATCTTTTTCTGACACTTCTTTCTTAAGTTAAAATCCAATATTTTTGCTAGAAAATTACTTGGAACCCCCAAACATTATATATATATTTTAGCAGAGACCCTAGGGAATAAAATGGCAATTGCTGCAATATTTTATGTCACACTGTATTTGCCCAGCGGTCTGTCATAGCTTACTTGAGGCACCAGGTCCAGACGCCTTCTAGAATTATCCAAGGAGATCCTGGACTGGGCCAAGGGAAAAGTTCTCTCCTCCATATCAGCTGTCCACGTAAAGGGGACAAGCAACACCAAGACGGACTTCCTCAGCCGATAAGGCAGGGGGAATGGGAACTGAACCCCTGAGGTATTTCAAACCCTGGTGCAGCCCTTTGGAAATCCGGAAATAGATCTGTTCGCTAACTGGCAGAACAGGAAGGTAAAGGGATTTCTCGGTTTCCCAAGAGAGGGAGTCAGAAGGCTTAGATGCCCTGACTCCGACCTGGCAGTGCAGATTGGCATACGTCTTCCCACCCCTAGCACTGGGGCAAAGAAACAGATGACCCCCACCACTGTTCCGGTTATCCTGGATTTTCTCCAGGATGGAGTAGACCAGGGCCTAGCAGTCAGCACCTTTCGGGTACAGATAGCGGCCCTCTTGGTCTATCTTCATACAAGTATGTGTATGAATAAAGTGATCTCGCACAGAAACAATATAATCACTGTAAACACACAAAGTATTCCACTAGGAATAGATAGTGCAAAATAGAAGTGCACAAAAATAATATCTCCTCAAGGAGAAAAAAACAAAAATATGTAAAAATAAAAAATAATGCATAAGTGTTAAACACAAATAAGTGTACAATATGTGTCCAAATAAGATAAAAGTCCTGAATCAGGTGAATATATTGCAGAAAAAAGGGGGACCATTCAGCTCTTATAGGAGAAAAAAAGAGAGTACTAAGTTCATAGAGTGGTATATCCAATATATAAATAAAGTGGTTGGCAAAGTAAAACAAAGTGATGTCCATGAAAAATTCCACGAATTGTCTCTTCAAATTCTAGTCTCACAGAACTCTCACCTTGTTTAATATGAAGAAAATCTCATCAACAAATGGATATGACTCTCCACCACCTTCTATTGGGACCTTTTTCTGTTTGCATATACTGCTGATGGGGCCACAGGTACTACTCCTTAGTGGAGGATTCCCATAGCTGAAGTCCTAGTCCACTCCGATATAATCTCACAGTATAGATAGGGGGGAAGAAAGGAAAAAAATGCCTCCAATGGTGTAGTGTGTTAAGGGTAAAAGGGTCTTTTTTTTTTTTTTTTTTTTTTTTTTTTTTAAATGCCAAATAGGTGGACTCTTACATTAAAAGCAAGCAGAGAACAAAAACGTCATTGTTCAGCGCCTTATGTCACTTCTGGTGTGCGTCTGATTCCGGCCAATCCCTACGCGTTGCGTCACAACACGTGACTTCATCAGGGACCCCCTAATATTTTTATTTACATATTTTTGTTTTTTCTCCTTGAGATTTATTATTTTGTGCACTTCTATTTTGCACTTTATTCCTAGTGAAATACTTTGTGTTTAAAGTGATTATATTGTTTCTGCGCGAGATTTTATATATATATATATATATATATATATATATATATATATATATATATATATATATATATATATATATATATATATATATATATATATATATATATATATATTAGTGTTTTGTGAAAACTAATAGGTTTTGCTGCAGTTTCACTTTTTATTATCACTTGTTTTAGGTCATTGGGCACATTTTTAGTTACTCAAAGTAGCGCAAGGGACACTTTTACACATTATCTTTATACAAGACTGGCAAAGGAAGTCCTCATTAAATGTTTTTGGTGGCCAGGGAAAGTGTTTCCCTGGTCTCCAAAGGCAGTTTTCCACCATGGGACTTGACAAGGGTGTTCGAGGCATTATCTAAACGCCCATTTGAACCTATGGAGGAGCTTTCCTTTTAAGTTTAAAATAGAATTTCTGTTAGCAATTACCATGGCCAGGAGGGTTGGGAATCTACAAGGGCTGTCCATGAAGGAACCCTTCTTATTGATACATCCAGATAGTCACACTCAGGCCAGACCCTTTCTATCTACCAAAGGTAGCATCCTTATTTCATAGGACGCAAGATATAAAATTGCCCTCTTTTTGTGAGAAGCCAAAAAATTAGAAAAAAGAAATTTAATTGCCTGGATGTAAGAAGGTGTCTCCTTACCTATTTACAGAGAACAAAAGAGTTTAGGAGATCCAATCGCCTACAAGTTTTGAACGCTGGGCCAAGGAAGGGATTTCAGGCTTCTAAAGCCTCAGTCTTGAGATGGATCAGGGGAGCTACCTGGCTTATGAGAGTTCTGGTGTCCCAGCACCAGCTAAGGTTAAGGCCCATTCAACCAGGTCACTAGCAACTTCCTGGGCTGAAAAAGCAGGGGCCTCCTGGGAACAAATCTGCAGCGCGGCCACCTGGTCCAGTCAGGATACGTTCCTGAAGCACTACTGTGTGGGAAGTGTTGTCACAGCAAGACATGGCCTTCGGCAGGACAGTCCTACGAGCTGTGGTCCCACCCTGAAGGTAGGCTTGTATTTACTTGATTGTCCTCTCGGGTGTGCCGTCCTGGAAGGTGATGGGAGAAAACCTACGTTAGACTTACCGGTAATGTTATTTCTGCGAACCTTCCAGGACGGCAGGCCTACTTCCCGCCCTATGTGGAGGGGAAAATGAGTTGAACACTAGGTGGCCAGTACCTAATGTGGAGTGATTCTCCTTGTGAACCGGTTCAGGATTACTTTATTACAAACTGGGGATCAAGGGCAAAGGTGGGGACTTATAACAATCTGTCGATTTGATTGTGCTTCCTGTAGGGAGGAGCCCTCATCTCTCAGGTGTGCCGTCCTGGAAGGTTCGTACAAATACCGTTATCGGTAAGGCTAACGTAGGTTTTATTCAGCTTCTGGATTGTGTTGTAGCTCCCACTTGAGCTGCTTTAACATGACAGTTTGTACTGGCCATAGTGCCCATATGCACAGGTGTCAAGTCCACTTTCCTCAACTGAGCACTGACAACTTTTTTTTTTTTTTTTCACAATTTATTTTAAGAGCCCTTTCACACCGGGCCGCCCGCAGCGTCAGCGGTAAAACGCCGCTATTTTTAGCGGCATTTTACCGTTGCACTAGCGGCGTATTTCGGCCGCTAGCGGGGCGCTTTTACCCCGCTAGCGGGCGAGAAAGGGTTAAAACCGCCCGCAATAGCGGCGTTTTGCCGGCGGTATCCCAGCGCTGCCCCATTGATTTCAATGGGGAGCAGCGGTGGAGGAGCGGTAAACTCACCGCTCCAAAGAAGCTGCTGGCAGGACTTTTTTTCCCGTCCTGCCAGCGCAGCGCTCCGGTGTGAAAGCCCTCGCTCTTTCACACTGTAGACCAGGGGTCTCAAACTGGTGGCCCTCCAGCTGTTGCAAAACTACAAGTCCCAGCATGCCTCTGTCTGTGAGAGTCATGCTTGTAACTGTCAGCCTTGCAATGCCTCATGGGACTTGTAGTTTCGCAACAGCTGGAGGGCCGCCAGTTTGAGACCCCTGCTGTAGACCAATGCTGCAGCTGTTTGAGGGCAGATTGCAGGCACTATTTTTAACGCTATAGCGCCTGCAAAACGCCCTCGGTGAAAGGGGTCTAAATGTAAAATGTATTTTGCGTACCTCCCTGAATAAACAGTGCCTGAAAAAATATGCATACCCCTTGGAATTTCAACCAAAATTCCAACAACCAAAAACATAAATATAATTGTGAAGTTCGGAGGAAAATGATGTGTGGTGTGTGTGTGTGTTTTTTTTTTTTTTGTTTTTTTTTTTTTTTTTCAAATCTCAAAGTGTGGCATGCATTTGTATTCCCCCTTTCCTCTGATCCCCCCAACGAAGTGGAAACAATTGCCTTCAGAAGTCACCTAATTAGTAAATGGAGTCCACCTGTGTGTAATTTAATCTCTGTATAAATACACCAGACAGGTCAGGGATAAAGTTGGAGAAGTTTAAAGCAGGGTTAGGTTATAAAAAAAAAATTTTGCAAGCTTTGAACATCTCATGGAGCACGGTTCAATCCATCATCCGAAAATGGAAAGAGTATGGCACAAACTTAAACCTACCAAGACATGGCCGTCCACCTAAACTGACAACCTGGGCAATTATTCAGAGAAGCAGCTAAGAAGCCCATGGTGATGCTGGAGGAGCTGCAGAGATCCACAGCTCAGGTGGGAGAATCTGTCCACAGGACAACGATTAGTCGTGCACTCCACAAGTCTGGCCTTTATGGAAGAATGGCAAGAAGAAAGCCATTGTTGAAAGAAAGCCATGAGAAGTCTCGTTTTGCAGTTTGTGAGAAGCAGTGGCGTAGCGTGGGGGTGCGGAGGGGGCCGTGGCCCCGGGTGCAACATTTAGGGGGGCGAAATCCCATGCCAGATAGTGTGTCACTGACGGCTCTGTCCCCCTAATGTTTACTTCCTGTGTCCCTGCGGGCACCCTGTGATTCGGCGAATGCTGTCATGTGTGCGGCGGCCACGGCCTATCCGCGATCACGGTGGCAGCGCTGCCCTATCCGCGATCACCGCGGCGCTGCTCTATCCGCGATCACGGCGGCGGCGCTGCTCTATCCGCGATCACGGCGGCGGCGCTGCTCTATCCGCGATCACGGCGGCGGCGCTGGCCTATCCGCGATCACGGTTGCTCCTGGAGTCCCGCCTCCGGAGCGATGTAATGTATTTTACCTCCTCCAGGCTCCCCCTCTCATCCGGACCGATGTGCTGGCTGTCTTTACCTCCTCTAGGCTCCCCCACTCATCCGGACAGATGTGCTGTCTTTACCTCCTCCAGACTGAAGACACAAGCTGCAGGTGAGCTCGTAAGAGTCGGGTAGTGTTGCTGGCCCCCGGGGGTTGTGGAGAGGGAGCAGCCAGAGGGAGATTTGACAAGCAGATAGTCAGTATAGGAATACAGTAGTGTAGTGATCAGTGTCGTGGTCAGTGTAGTGGTCAGAGCAGTGGTAAGTGTAGTGTAGTGGTCAGAGCAGTGGTCAGTGTAGTGGTGGTCAGTGTTGTGTAGTGGACAGAGCAGTGGTCAGTGTAGTGGACAGAGCAGTGTAGTGGACAGAGCAGTGGTAAGTGTAGTGGTGGTCAGTGTAGTGGTGGTCAGTGTTGTGAAGTAGACAGAGCAGTGGTCAGTGTAGTGGACAGAGCAGTGGTCAGTGTAGTGGTGGTCAGTGTTGTGTAGTGGGCAGAGCAGCGGTCAGTATAGTCGTGGTCAGTGTTGTTAAGTGGACAGAGCAGTGGTCAGTGTAGTGTAGTGAGCAGAGCAGTGGTCAGTGTTGTGTAGTGGACAGAGCAGTGGTCAGTGTAGTGTAGCGGTCAGTGTTGTGTAGTGGACAGAGCAGTGGTCAGTGTAGTGTAATGGACAGAGCAGTGGTCAGTGTTGTGTAGTGGGCAGAGCAGCGGTCAGTATAGTGGTCAGTGTTGTGTAGTGGGCAGTGTAGGAATTGGGTAGTGTAGTGGACAGGTAGGTCAGTGTAGTGGCCAGTATAGGAAGCGGGTAGATTACTGTAGTGGTCAGGTAGGTTAGTGTTGGAATCAGGTAGGTTACTATAGTGGTCAGTGTAGGAATCAGACTGGTCTGTACTATTGTAGGAAGGGAAGGGACTCGGGGAGTGCTAAAAGCCTACAGGTTAGGGGGCGCAAATTACTTTCCTTGACCCGGGCGCTGACAACCCACGCTACGCCACTGGTGAGAAGCCACATGGGGGACACAGCAAACATGTTGAAGGTGTTCTGGTCAGGTGAGACCATAATTGAACTTTTTGGCCAAAAAGCAAATTGCTATGTGTGGTGGAAAACTAACACTGCACGTCTCGCTGAACACACCATCCCCACCGTGAAATGTGGTGGCAGCATCATGCTGTGGGGATGTTTTTCTTCAGCCGGGACAGGGAAGCTGGTCAGAGTTGATGGAAGGATGGATGGCGCCAAATACAGGGCAATTTTAGAAGAAAACATGTTAGTCTGCAAAAGATTTGAGACTGGGGCAGAGGTTCACCTTCCAGCAGGACAACGACCCTAAACATACAACCAGAGCTAAAATGGAATGGTTTAGCTCAAAGCATATTCATGTGTTCGAATGGCCAAGTCAAAGTCCAGACCTAAATCCAATTGTGAATCTGTGGCAAGAGTTGAAAATTTCTGTTCAGACGCTCTCCATCCAATCTGACAGAGCTTGAGCTATTTTGCAAAGCAGAATGGGCAAAAATGTCACTCTAGATGTGCAAAGCTGGTGGAGACATACCCAAAGAAACTTGCAACGAAAGGTGGTTCTACAAAGCATTGACTCTGAAGGGGGAATGGGAGGAGAAAAGCAAGGGCTACTCCAACCGAGCCCTTGCTTTTCTCCTCCCATTCCCCCTTCAATATATTAATGTAGGATGATGGTACTTGGTAATTTTTAGTCAACTTTTGTGGCAATACCCTTCTATCAAAGCATTGACTCTGTGGGGCTGAATACAAATGTACACCACAATTTTCAGATATTCATTTGTAAAAAAAAAAAATTTGAAAACCATTTATCATTTTTTTTCCACTTCACAATTATGTTCCACTAATGTGTTGGTCTGTCACATAAAAACCCAATAAAATACATGTACGTTTTTGGTTGTAACATGAGAAAATGTGGAAAATATTTCAAGGGGTATGAATACTTTTTTCAAGGCACTGTATGAATACTAATAGCATTGTCCTAATAAACTATTTCCTTCACTGAGTTCTGCACTGGCTATAAGCACTGTATTGATAATCCACAAGAGTGATGTGCTCTATGCAAAAAACGAGAGAGAAAGAGACCCCCCCCCCCCCCCCCCTCCTATCTTGGTGAGAAAACATTAAGATCCAACAAAATTATTCAAGGATATATTGTATTACTGTACAAAAATCTTTATTCTCGACATGTTTGCTAAAGTATATAGCTTCTTCAGGAGATTTGTAACTGTGTACAGCATGAGTGGTCAACCTGCAGCCCTCCAGCTGTTGCGGAACTACATGTCCCATCATGCCTCTTCCCTTTGGATGTTATGCTTGTAGCTCTTGGCTTGCAATGCCCCCTGGGACTTGTAGTTTTTGCAACAGCTGGAGGGCCATAAGTTGAGCACCCATGCTGCACGGAGTAATTACTGCAATACATAACAAAATATACATAAGGCAAACAAAATAACAGGTCCTACATAGAACCTAACAATACAAATAATAATTACCATATTTATTGGCGTATAACACGTACTTTTTCTCCCTGTAAATCAGGGGATATTGTGTGTACGTCTTATACACGATCCCTGCTACTCTGAGTGGAAGGAGGGGACGACCGCCACTGGATGACGCGATCTCCTGTGTATCTGGTGCTGTCACACACAGTCCCGCCCCCCTGGCCTGGCATTGGACCACTGCTCTGTCCATCATATGAGCTGGGTGGGACTGTGAGTGACTGAGCGCCGGATACACAGGAGATCGCGGATCTGTGCAATCTAGCACTGGCCTGGCTGCAATCATCTGTAAAGGTGAGTCTGCAGATGTATACTAAACAGACTGCAATCATGGGCATGCTAGAGGCTGCAGTAATGGGCACATTAGAGGCTGCAGATTGCCATGTTAGAGACTGCACACTAGCACTAAACAGGCTGCAATAATGGGCACATTAGAGGCTGCAGATGGGCATAGATCAGGCTGCATTGATGGGCACTGGTGAGGCTGCAGAGCACTGACTCTTATTCCTCAGAGCTGGGAGATAGAGAAAAGAGATACAATGTATCTCTTGGTTCTTGTATATCAAAGGAATTAACTAGGGTCTGTAAATGAAGTCAGTTTAACCACTTAAAGTACTTTCACACTGGGGCAGTGCCAGCATTAGGGGCACTTTTCAGCCGCTAGCGTGGCACTTTAAACCCCCCACTAGCGGCCGAAGAAAGGGTTGAAAGCGCCCATGTTGCGGCGCTGCCCTTTCATTTCAATGGGCAGGGCGTTTTTGGGAGCGGTTTATGCACCGCCCCAAAGATGCTGCTTGCAGGATTTTTTTTTTTTTTTCCCCCGTCCTGCAAGCACACCGCCCTAGTGTGAAAGCACTCAGGCTTTCACACTGGGGTGGCATGAGAGGCGCCTTTAAAGGCACTATTTTTAGCTCTAAAATGCATGAAAAGCACCCCACTGTGAAAGGGGTCTAAAAGACTAAGCCTTTTCCTGACACTTGCTTTTTTTGGGGGGGATACACTTCAATGAATGGGGGGGGGTGTAAAAAAAACAGTAAAGTTATCCCAATTTTTTTCGTATAATGTGAAAGATGTTACGCCGCGAGAATCGTAAGAGGTGATCTTTATTCTAAGCAAAAAAATCGTGATCATTTTGCCCCGAATCGTGCAGCTCTAGGTAGCATTATTAAAAGCCTCCATAGTGAGCTGTACATACAAAAATGGTTAAAATTTCTCCCGTGTGAACATCTGCATTGTGCAATCAGAGCGTGCGTTCCACCTGTGTACAACGTGGCACAATGTGTGTCCCAGCTTGACACGTTTCGTCATCAGCGTGACGTCTTCAGAAGCTGCTGGTCTAAAGCATAAAATCCCAATAAAATACATGTACATTTTGGTTTTAACATGACAAAATGTGGAAAATTTCAAGGGGTGTGAATACTTTTTTAAGGCACTGTATAAATACTATTAATAGTTTTCTTTCACTAAGTTCTGCACTGGCTATAAGCACTTATAAGTACTGCATAAAGCTTCAGCTACATACAGTACACAGTGATGGTTTCTAGCTGTGAGGCAAGAGACTTCCCATCTCACACACGGAACAATGAAGAGTTGGTCTGAGCGGCGCACAGCCATACGTAGACAGCGTTGTATTCTGTGAATTAATGCAAAGCTTCCTCTGGCTGAGGAGGAGAGGATGACATCAACCTGCTCCTCCAACTCAGCCAATCAGAGGAAGCTTTGTATGCATTCACAGAATACAAAGCTCGTGTAAATAAAGTGTTGCGCTATACAAACTCCAAAAATACAGAAACCAACAAATGTGAAATCAAAGGAATATCTTTGTGAAAAACTCCTCCCTAGTAAAGATTTCAAAACCTTCCTTCAAATTGATAAGTGATTTGGAAATGTATCACCCTTGTCACTTGAACTGCCACTTTAAAAGTTGTTCTGAGACTGGAAGTCTCTTGTCTCACAGCCGGAACCCAATCCAATCCAAATCTACATCCGTCCAAAGTCCAGAATTGATAGAGCTTGTCTGAGGGTTCTGAAAGAAAGGGGCGGAAAGCCACACTCTGCAGAACTCAGTGAGGAGAGCTGATAGGAGAGAGAGGGGGGGGGGGCATACCCTCCTTCGCACAGCACACATGAACAGAACTGAGGCCGTCAGACAGCTGGAAATCCCTCCCCTGTCACCTTTTTTTCTCTTGGTGTCAGGAAAACTTGTCAGCAGTGAATATTGCTGATAGCAGAGGAATGAGGCAGCGGAGAGAAAAGACACTTGGTGCTCTGGATTGAGACGAGACAAGTACACACTATCGAGGGATATGCTTTGTTTAAATTTCATGTCTGAAGTTTACAACCACTTAGTGATTTATAAAAGATTGCAGAACTGCATTAATGTGCGTTTTAACTTCTGCTAGTTCAGCTTGTACAGAGAAAGTATAGCCATCCTGCACATATTTCCTTTTGTTTATTATGGTCAGGACTACAAAAAAAATTACATTTTAAATTTTTTTTTCAAAATTCCCTCACATAAAATACAACTAAGACCAGTGCAGTTAATCAGGTCCAGGCATTTTCTTACTTGTAGCTAGAACAATCAATATATGAAAGACTGTCCATACAAATGAGGCAACCTACCAAGAACACTTTCAGTTGTTTCAACAAACTGTGGATGGTAGATTGTCTTGAATCGTTAGTTAGTGGGAATGCTTTAGCAGTCCCACTATTGTTATTCGATTTTATTAGTGGGACTGCTTTAGCAGTCCCACTATTGTTATTCGATTTTATTTTATTTTTATTATTCCGTACGTTTTTTGGTTCTGCGTAACTTCTGCATACTTTCAGCTATTAAAACCATTCAACTATTAAAATGTTCGTCTCTTTTAGCTGAGGTGTGCTCTTTTTCAACTTTTTTTCTACCATTTATACTTTTTAAAATATTAAGCTTTTTAACACTTTTTTTTTAACATTGAAGTCAATGGGAGCATGCTTGAAATCCTTAAATTCTTCTTTCGCTCCCAAAAGTTTCAGCTCCTTCATACTTTCACCTAGAGACACCAAACAAACTTTAAAATGTTCACAAAATATTCAGCTATCTGGCTCTAGCTTTTCAGTTTGATATCTTTTACAGTTTTTGAGAAAAAGCTTTTTGTTTAGAGGTCATTTCAGGAAATTTTAGCCATTAATCAGAGTGTACTGTGTTTGTTTTGTTGCCATGGTTACCAAAGCTTCTGTTATACACAGGGGGGGGAGGTGGCTGGAGCATCTCAGCTCTGATTACAGAGCCCGGGGGAGGGGACAGACACACCATGTACTGATTTATAATAGAGGAATATGGTGGGGCAGTTTTGATAGGGCAATTCTGATGGGGCAGTTTTGATAGGGCAATTCTGATGGGGCAGTTTTGATGGTGGGGCAGTTTTGATGGTGGCAATATGATGGGGCAGTTTTGATGGCAATATGATGGGGGCAGTTTTGCTGGGGGCCGTTTTAGCAATTCAGCATTCCCACGCATTTTCCCCAGGAAATGCATTTTCTAGTTCGATTTCATTTATTTTTATTACGTACGTTTTTTTGGCTCTGCGTAACTTCTGCATACTTTCAGCTATTAAAACCATTCAACTATTAAAATGTTCGTCTCTTTTAGCTGATGTGTGCTCTTTTTCAACTTTTTTTTTCTACCATTTATACTTTTTAAAATATTAAGCTTTTTAACAACACTTTTTTTTTAACATTGAAGTCAATGGGAGCATGCTTGAAATCCTTAAATTCTTCTTCCGCTCCCAAAAGTTTCAGCTCCTTCATACTTTCACCTAGAGACGCCAAACAAACTTTAAAATGTTCACAAAATATTCAGCTATCTGGCTATAGCTTTTCAGTTTGATATCTTTTACAGTTTTTGAGAAAAAGCTTTTTGTTTAGAGGTCATTTCAGGAAATTTTAGCCATTAATCAGAGTGTACTGTTTGTTTTGTTGCCATGGTTACCAAAGCTTCTGTTATACACAGGGGGGGAGGTGGCTGGAGCATCTCAGGTCTGATTACAGAGCCCGGGGGAGGGGACAGACACACCATGTACTGATTTATAATAGAGGAATATGATGGGGCAGTTTTGATGGGGCAATTCTGATGGGGCAGTTTTGATGGTGGCAATATGATGGGGCAGTTTTGATGGGGACAATTTTTATGGAGCAGTTTTAAAGGTGGCAGTTTTGATGGTGGCAATATGACGGGGCAGATTTGATGGGGCAATTCTGATGGGGCAATTCTGATGGGGCAGTTTTGATGGTGGCAATATGATGGGGCAGTTTTGATGGGGCAGTTTTGATGGCAATATGATGGGGGCAGTTTTGATGGTGGCAATATGATGGGGCAGTTTTGATGGTGGTAATATGATGGGGCAATTTTGATGGAGCAATTCTGATGGGGCAGTTTTGATGGTGGCAATATGATGGGGCAGTTTTAATGGGGACAATTTTGATGGGGCACTTTTGATGGCAGTATGATGGGGCAGTTTTGATGGCGGCCGTTTTAGCAATTTAGCCATTCTGCATTCCCACGCATTTTCCCCAGGAAAAGCATTTTCTAGTTCTTTTTGCCATCAGAGATGGAAAAATTTGAATGTGGTTGCAATTGCTTAAAACTTGTGGTGACTGGTCAGTAAATGACATAATAATTCTCTTATTCATTCTGATCTTTAGGAAAAAAAAGTTGCCTTCTACAAGCGTGCTCAGATCCTGGTAGGAGACACATGGGGTGTGCTAGAAGGAAAAGGTGATGGCTGCTTCTATGACATCGACAAAATCACCATGTTTGCTGACTACAGGATACCACAGGCTTTGGTACATTTTGGCACCATGAGATTTTCAGAAGAGCTATTGAAGAAGCTTAAGGAAGGTTTGTAATATGGTTTCCACTATGTCATCCTATCCATATAGAAGAGCATTCTCTTTATTAAGTGTTCCATCTATAATAGAATTGTTTGTAAAGCAGCAAAATGCCATACCCTCCCATATAAATCAGAGTATTCAAGAAAACTCCACTTTTTTTGTATTAAACACAAGTTGTGTGTCACGTTTAACCACCTCCGCACTGGAAAGTTTACCCCCTTCATGACCAGGCCATTTTTTGCTATTTAGCATTGCGCTACTTTAACCGGTACTTGCACGGTCATGCAACGCTGTACCTTAACGATATCTTATATAATTTTTTTTTTTCACACAAATAGAGCTTTCTTTTGTTGGTATTTGGTCACCACTGGGTTTTTTTATTATAAATACTAAAAAAGACCGAAAATGTTGGGAAAAAGAAACAAACTATTTTATACTTTCTTTCAAAAATCTTCATAAATGTAGGCCAAAATGTATTCTGCTATGTCTTACCTATGAATAAGTAAGGAATCCCTATACAGATTCCTTATTCATTCAAGTAAAGTGCTGCAGAGGAAAGGACTATGTTCAGTCCCTTTCTCTGTCTCAAAAAAGAGATATGAGGGTCTGTTTAGATTCTAGCTTTCTGATATCTCACCAAAGACCGCCCCCAAAAACATAGCAAGACCCAGTGACTTTTTTGGGGGAAGGCAACCCCCCTCCCCAGGTCCGTCCGCACCCAGCCTCTTCACGGTGACGGCCTCCCTCCTGCACTCACACCTCCATGGTGACGGTTTCCCCCGGAGAAGACGATTGCAAATATTAATTTGCTATTGTCTTAAGTGGGTGGTTTTGGAGCGCAATGCTCTGCTCCCCGAGCCTAACCTTTTTTCCAGCCAATTGGAGCCTCAGGATCTAATCGTGGCTTTAAAAAAAATTCATACAAATGTATGCAGGGGCACCCTGCAGGGGAGCAGTGCCCCTGCGCCCATAATGGACTGGCCGCTCCTTTGTAAACTCTTTCACATGGAGCGGACTCTGCCAAGCAGATCTGCCTGCTCAGCGGGGGATCTGTCTACTGATCCCCGCTGAGCAGGCGGATGAAAGGTAAGTCCTTTCCGCTGATTCGGAGCGGACACAGAGACAGCCCACTGTTCTCTATGGGGCAGTCGGATGGAAATGGACTGCCTGTCCATTTCATCGGATGCCATCCGATCTGCTAGATCAGGGGTCTTCAAACTACGGCCCTCCAGTTGTTCAGGAACTACAATTTCCATTATGCCTAGTCATGTCCGTAAATCTCAGTGTTTTACAATGCCTCATGGGATGTGTAGTTCCATAACAGCTGAAGGGGAGTAGTTTGAGGATCCCTGTGCTAGATGAATGGGGAATGGAATCCCCATCCGTCTGTTTTTAGCAGAATGGACTGGATCGGATGCAGGTGGGTGTAAACAGACACATGTCCATTTACATCAGCCTCTCCATAGGGAACAATGGGTGGTCAGATTGGGCCCGCCTAAAAAACACAGGCAGACCCATTCGGTGTCCTTGTGTGAAAGAGGCCTAAGTCCTTGTTCACACAGGGCGTACACTGTGTACCTTTACAGGGATGCACAGGTGTTCTGTGCAGGCAGTCCCATTGATGTAATTTGGGATGTAGCAACTGAACGAGCAGAGCCGTTGCTCCCAATTTTACATCCATGTAGGTCTGCATGCATGTCCCTGAGCTCACACTGTCTGCGTTCGGGGTCATGTACAAACACCCACGCGGATGTCAGATTAAGAACGGTAGCAATGCCTGTGCAGCCGTTGCATCCCAATTGACATAAATAGGACTGCCTGTACAGTGGTGCGTGGAACACCTGTGCGGGTGAACATGGCCCTCCATGGGTGTACACTTTAGTATGCCACATGTGAACGATGCTTTAGTAGTATTTTAGCAGAAATTTGGTAATTTACATTGTGTTTATGTGCACTACTAATGATTTTAGTGAAAATGGCGATATGAACATTTGCGCAATTATTGTAGGGTCCAAAAAATCAGAACTTTTTTTTATTCTACAGGTCATGAGCTTTCAGAAAATGTCTAGTTTGAGGGGTCTTTTCAAATTCTGAAAGCTGTAAGTGAAAAATGATGACCTCTGGCTTCTTACAGTAAATTATTTACAGTTTTGCGTACCCTCAGTTTTCACCATTTCACTAAAAGGTGCAAATGTACAAATATTTGTTAACTTTAATACAGTTTTAACTTTCTTATTTACTAGGAATTTAGCATGTATTTTGCCATGTATGAATCCACTATTAATGATTGTATTGTATTTTTAACTAAAATATTGTTTTGATAAACATTTGTGCAAATATCGCACTGCCTTTTAAAAACCAGTAGCACTTTTTTTTTTTTTTTTTTTTATTCTACTGGCCATGTGCTTTCAGAAAATGTATGGTTTGGGGGGTCTTTTACAAATTCTGAAAGCGAAAAAGGAACCTCCAGATTTTCTAAAACTTTTGCGTACGTCTGATTTTAACACAATTTCTCAAAAAGGCACAATTTAAAATTTACAAATATTTATTAACTCAATACTAGTTAAGCTTTTATATTTAGTAGGAGTTTAGCAGGAATTTTGTAAAATTTGCAGTGTTTATATCTGCTAAAAATTATTTGAGAGTCTTTTTAGCGAAATATATTGTTTTGAAAACATTTGCGCAAATATCATGGGGCCTTAAAATCAGTAGCGCCTTCTTATTATTCTACTGGTCCTATGATTTCAGAGAATATATGGTTTGGGGGTCTTTAACAAACTCTGAAAACTGTAAGAGAACAATGAAAACCTTCGTATTTTTAGAGAAACGTGGTTACTTACATTTTTGCATACGTTCAGTTTTCACGATTTAGCAAAAAAGGCGTAATTTAAAAATGACAAATATTTGTTATTTATTAACTCAATACAGGTTAAGCTTTTTATATGCAGTAGGAATTTTGTAAAATATATTGGTTTTTTTTATCTGCTAATGATTTTGGTGTATTTTTAACAAAAATATTGTGTTGATAAATCGTTCTACTGGTCATGTGCTTTCAGAAAATATATGGTTTGGGGGGGAGGGGGGGGGTCTTTAACACCACTCTGAAAGCTATAAGGGAAGAATAAAAAAGCAATGGAAAAATTGCAAAAATGGCCTGGCCACCTGAGGTGTAAAAATGGAGTACAGGGCCTGGCAGCAAAAGGGTTAAAAGTCTCATTAAAAAATTTAAATAGACTTGAATACTGAGACACAGCTTTTCTGAAATTAAACTAAGGCCGGGTTCACACTGGTATGACAAACCCTCCGACATTGGGAGCTCATGTCGCCTGACGTGTGAAAAGCAATGTTTCCCTATGAGTGCCGTCTTAAAGCGGGATTCCGTCCAAAAAAAAAAAAAAAAATTTAAAGTCAGCAGCTACTAACACTGTAGCTGCTGACTTTAAATAAGTACTTACCTGTCCTGGGTGCCCACGATGTCGGCCGCCCGAGGCCGACCCGTCCCTCGGCTCTCTGGTCCCAGCACCGCCATCCTTAGTAAGGGAAACAGGCAGTGGAGCCTTGCGGCTTCACTGCCAGTTTCCTACTGCGCACGCGCGTCCGTTCTGTGAATGGCCCCGTGGTGTTCTGGGAACACACACAGTTCCCAGAAGACAACGGGGCTGCTCACTGAGGAGCAGAACACACCGCGGAAGAGGCAGATTAGGAAGACTGCCTAGCAACAAGGGTTTAGAAAAGTTTTTAAAACATTTTTTTTTTTTTTTTTTTCAGGGTGGCCCTCCACTTTAACTGGTCCAACACAAGTCAGTCTGACTTTAAAAATGCCCCTGCACTACTTTGGTCTGACTTTAATCCTACTTCAGCCTATTGAATACCACTGAAGTCGCATCGCGGTCTTAACTGATCCGACTTTGGCATGCGACTTGTGCTCTGATCTTGAAGGGGAACTCCATGCCAAATTACAAAAAAAACAGCATGGGTTCCCCTCTTCAGTCTGGTATGGATTTTAAGGGGAACCCCCATGCCAAAAAAAAACGGTGTGGGGTCCCCCAAAATTCATACCAGACCCTTATCCAAGCACACAGCCCGGCAGGTCAGGAAAGGGGACGAGCGAGCACCCCACCACCGAAAGCACCTTGCCCCCTTGTTGATGGGGACAAGGGCCTCTTCCTGACAACCCTAGCCATTGGTTGTCGGGGTCTGCATGCGGGGGACTTATCAGAATCTGGAACAATTTAACAGGGGGGGGGGACGATTCCGGCCCCCCACCCTATGTGAATGAGTATGGGGTACATTGCACCAACCCATTAACCTAAAAAAAAAGTGTCAAAAATAAAACACATTACACATGGTTTTTAACCACTTCACATCCGCACTATGGCCGAATGACGGCCACAGCGCGGACCTGAATTCCCGGGAGAACGGCCTCCCCTGTGCACGCGCCCTGCAGGGCGCGCTGTGATCACCGAGTCACTGAGACTCGGGTGATCACCGATCCAAGTAAGGGGCCGGTCCCGGCCCCTTACCATGTGATCAGCTGTCGGCCAATGACAGCTGATCACATGATGTAAACAAAAGATCGGTAATCTTCCTTTTTTTTTTTTTTTTTTTTTTTTTTTTTTTTTTCTACTCACGCGGACAGCGTGAGTAGAAAAAAAAGCCGATCACCGGCTCGGATGTGAGGGACATTGGTCCCGAAGTGGAAGAGGCACATCTGCCTCATCAGTGCCACCTAATAGTGCCACCTCTAACAGTGCCCATCACTGCCATCCATCAGTGCCCATCACTGCCGCCTCATCAGCGTACATCAATGAAGGAGAAAAATGACCTGTTTTTAAAAAAATTATAACAAAATATAAAAAAAAATATTTTTTTTTTTTTTAATTCAAATTTTTACATTTTTTTTAACAAATAGTAAAAACTGCAGAGGTGATCAAATACCACCAAAAGAAAGCTCTATTTGTGGTGAAAAAATGATAAAAATTTCATTTGGGTACAGTGTTGTATGACCGCAATTGTCATTCAAAGTGCGTCAGCGCTGAAAGCTGAAAATTGGTCTAGATAGGAGGGGGGTTTAAGTGCCCAGTAAGCAAGTGGTTAAAGTAATTTTATTAAGGCAGCTCAGCGTCGCTTCTGATCTCTTCTTCCCTCTGCAGCCTCTGCTGACGTTTTCTGCCTCTGCTGGTTCTTCTCCCTCTGTCCGCTGTCTTCTGCCTCTGCTGGGTCTTCTCCCTCTGTCCGCTGTCTTCTGCCTCTGCTGGGTCTTCTCCCTCTGTCCGCTGTCTTCTGCCTCTGCTGGGTCTTCTCCCTCTGTCCGCTGTCTTCTGCCTCTGCTTGGTCTTCTCCCTCTGTCCGCTGTCTTCTGCCTCTGCTTGGTCTTCTCCCTCTCCCGGTGCATGATGGGTCGTGTCGTACCAGTGTGAACCCGGCCTAAACAATGGCAGCATTGATTACATCTGCAGCTCCTCTGTTGTACTACATATGCACAGGTGCCTAAGGTTGAGAATAATTGGCTGAGTGCCTAGGGTAGAGAGGGCAGCATTACATTTTGATGTTTATTCCAACTCTAGAAATAGTCTAACTTATTTCTCAAGGTTTTAAATTCATTATTTTTGTTTATTTTATAAACAGGTTGGCTTTTCCAGAACGGAGATCGAGAGGAAATGGAGATCCGTGGTTGCTCCATCTGGGCTGTTGAATTGGTCTGTGAATATCTACGGGAACTGTTTGAGAAAAAAGGAGAGAAAATGAGCAATGAAATAAACCCTGTCCTAATTGACCATTTTCTGTGGGATTATGCACGGGATTACAGGGAGGAAATTAAAGTGGTTCCCTTTCACAGGGTTCGATGTATCTATTATTAGCGGTTTCCTTTAATTGCCAATTGGTTTTTGCACTTAAGTAGTAATGTCTTGGTAATTGCACCTTAATTTTTAGAATATAGAAATGTTTTATGTAGATTAGGATTAAACCACATTGGTATTATAAAACTGGAGCCCTCTAGTTCCTGATCATAGCAGGGATTACTGTTTTAGGAAACAAGGTTTGATGGTCTTAAAATCATTTTTTTCAGATCTTGTGTTAAAAAATGGTTGATAAATAAATATCTACTGTGCTGAATATCTTCATTTTTCACCCATGTGGATCTAAATGGAATCCTATAAAGAGGATTCTAAACAAAAAAAAAAATTAATTCCCTATTTTGAGGCCGCAGCTGTCTCTATTTCCCAGTTTCCTCGGTGGGTTATAGTCAAACCACAAAATGTGATATTCTCATGACATTTACACTTCTGCATGTTAAGGAAACCTGTATTAATAGAATGGTAATAGTGCTGATATTTAGGAGACTAACCAAAATATGATGGGATGTAGAACCTAGGGCGCTCTTAAACCTTTTGGGATGCGTTGGTATTTCCTACCCATCATGACGTTTTGGTGTTCCAGTCTCCAAGAAATCTAGGAAAACATGCAATTTAACGTCTTGAGATCTTTACAAAGCTGTAATATCACTTTTGAGTAATGTAATGGTGTTAAAAATGTATTTCTGTATCTTAACTCTTTGCCTTTTGAACTTCTTACATTTTGTATTGAATCCAAATAAATAACTGAAGTTTTGTAAGATGGTCCTTTTTTTTTTTTTTTTTTTTCTCTCTCTCTTTTTTTTCCCCCTCTATTGATGTTTTCTCCTACATTTATGTGTATAATAACTTATTTTATTTAAACAAAAAAAGTCACCCCAGGCATACAAATATATCAACCAAAAAAATACAAAGAGGGGAAAAAAGGTGCCTAAATGTATACACCTGAAGATGATCGTGATATATAAACAGTGGCTCTTGTTTGGTCTCCAGCAGTGGATTTTATTCAAAGGACCAGAACTACTGAACTGCAGTATATATGATGTTAACATTGTAAACACACATAGAGATGTGGGCTCAGTTCTAGCACACTAGACATCCTCCATTATAGCAGCATTATGTACTCCCAAAGCAGGGTATGCACATGACAAAATTCAGCAGCTTCTGCAGGAAACCAGTCTGTACAACAGATGCCTGTCTAAAGCCTTGCACACACGGTACGATTGTTGGCCAGCTGAGCATCTGATTTTTGTCAAAAGGGTGTATGCCAGGATCTTGTCTTGCATACTAACGGGTACACAATTGTCGTGCCACAAACAGGAACGTAGTGATGTACTATTAGGAATTTCAGCTCTTGAGCAACTTTGGGGGCCCCTTGTGCTAATTTTCTGTTTGGTGAGCATTGATTCTGAGCATGCGTGTTTGTACTTTCGACTCTTGTGTGACGGATTTGTGTACTGACCAAACGAAAATCTGACGTCAAACCGTTGTCCGCTGAAAATTTACTAGCCTGTCATCCAGAAAGTTGGACAACAATTGTCAAAAGGAGCTTACTAACTGTAAGATTTTAGGACAACAGTCTGTCAACGGACAATCCCCTGCCAACAATCGTACCGTGTGTTACGAGGCTTAAGGCCCCATACACACCATTAGATTTTCTGCAGATTTGTCTTCAGATTTACCAAAACCATGTAATGCAAGGGCCAGCCTGATTGCATACAAATTGAAACTCATGCCCCGTACACACGGTCGGATTTTCAGACGGAAAATGTGTGATAGGACCTTGTTGTCTGAAATTGCGACCGTGTGTAGGCTCCATCACACATTTTCCATCGGATTTTCCGACGCACAAAGTTTGAGAGCAGGATATAAAATTTTCCGACAACAAAATCCGTTGTCGGAAATTCCGATCGTGTGTACACAAATCCGACGGACAAAGTGCCACGCATGCTCAGAATAAATAAAGAGATGAAAGCTATTGGCCACTGCCCCATTTATAGTCCCGACGTACGTGTTTTACGCCACCGCGTTCAGAACGATCGGATTGTCCGACAACTTTGTGTGACCGTGTGTATGCAAGACAAGTTTGAGCCAACATCCGTCGGAAAAAATCCTAGGATTTTGTTGTCGGAATGTCCGAACAAAGTCCGACCGTGTGTACGGGGCATTAAAGTTTGACCTCATATTATATGGTTTTGGTAAATCTGAAGACAAATGATGTATGGGGTCTTAGGGTCCTGCTGGACAACAAGCATTCGATTGACCACAGTGCTGATCTATATATTCTGATGGGGAAGGGAGTCCCTCTGTCGAAATACCAAGGCAGAGATCCCTGCATTGCCTGTGTGGGTGCAGGGATCTTAGGTTTTTCTTTTTTCATTCGAACTTCTGGTTGAACAGAACAAAATACAAGATTCAATCCCATCTCTATGCATAAGGGTTTTACCAAGAGAGGCTAATCCTTGCAGTGTGCATAAATCACCCCCAGGGGCTTTCTTTTTTTTCTAAACAAAAGTGGAGTTGAACCTTAAACATTGTCCAATATCCTGTAATGTTTACACATGAATATTTTTAAAGCAACCTCTTGCACAAAGCAGCTGATGAAAAATGTTCAGTGCCTACTTAGGGATGCACCGGTCCGATACCGAGCATTTTCACAAGTACCAGTACTCGTGAAAATGCTCCTGAAACCGATACTTTGCAGTGTGATTTGCATCAGTACAGAATTAATGGGTGCAAATTGCACTGCAAAGATTTGCATGCAATTTGAACAATGTGGTGCGATTGCTGTCCAAATTGCATGCGATTTCCCCCACCACTCCTGTGTGTGTATAGAAAGAGAAAAGCACCATCTAGTGGACAGTTTATAAAAAATGTTAACCTGCTTTCCACCAGCTCTATAGCTGAAAGACAGCTACAGCGCAGGCCCACTTTGCGGGGTGGGCATACGTAAACCCCTCCCCCCAAAAAAAAGATCGTGCCCACGCACCTGTCCTTCAAACTCAGCTTATTACAGATTGAGGTAAAGGGCCAATCACAGCAGCCCTGATTAAATGGCACCAAAAAAGCTCCATTCGGGTGGAAAAAAAATGTATATATGGGTACAGTGTTGCATGACAGGGCAATTGTCATTCAAAGTGTGACAGCGCTGAAAGCTGAAAATTGGTCTGAGCAGGAAGGGGGTAAATGTGCCCAGTATGCAAGTGGCTAAAGAGGAGCTCCAGTCTCCCCCTGTGAAAAAATGTTAAGTCAGCAGCTACAAAAAAAACTGTAGCTGCTGATTTTTAAAAAACGGCCACTCGCCTGCCCCACGATCCAGTAATATACTCTACCCCAGCACATAGCGGAGGAGAGCAAAAAAAACTCCTAGAAATTCTTTAAGTATATAAACAGTAAAAAAAAGGACAGACCATATTGGCCCCATAAAGAATAAGGGAGGACATCTGGTTACAAAGGATGGGGAGATTGCGAAGGTATTGAGTTTATTCTTCTCAGGCTTCGTGAGGGAATTGGGGGGGGGGCTTCAGAAACCAAAACTGCATTGTTTGTCCTCATGACACATCACAGGACGAACCCTCATGGCTAACAGAGGACAGAATTAGAAATAGACTTGGGAAACTTAACATTAATAAATCACCAAAACCAGTTGGCTTGCATCCGAGGGTAGTTGGGGAACTCAGTCAAGTAATTGCCAGACCCATGTTCCTAACTTTTACTAACAGTCTACTGGAATGGTACCAGCTGATTGGAGAAAAGCCAATGTAGCACCAATAATTAAAAAAGGGCCGAAATACATCCCTGGGAATTACAGACCAGTTAGCCTAACATCAATAGTATGCAAGCTCTTGGAGGGGATAAGGGACTATATATACAAGATTTTAGTAATGAAAACGGTATCATTAGCAGTAATCAGCATGGATTCACAAAGAATCGTTCTTGCCAAACCAATCTATTAACCTTCTATGAGGAGGTGAGCTGCCACCTAGATAAAGGAAGGGCAGTAGACGTGGTGTATCTGGATTTTGCAAAAGCATTTGACACAGTTCTCTACGTTTACTGTACAAAGTAAGGTCCGCTGGCATGGACCATAGGGCGAGTACATGGATTGAAAACTGGCTACAAGGGGCGAGTTCAGAGGGTGGTGATAAATGGGGAATACTTGGAATAGTCAGGGGTGGGAAGTGGGGTCCCCGGGGTTCTGTGCTGGGACCAATCCTGTTTAATTTGTTCATAAACAACCTGGAGGATGGGGTAAACAGTTCAATCTCTGTATTTGCGGATGATACTAAGCTAAGCACGGCAATAACTTCAGGAACAAACTAATGAGGTGGGCAACTACATGGCAATCGTGGTTTAACCACTTGCCGACCGCCTCACGCCTATATACGTGAGCAGAATGGCACGGGCAGGCAAAATCACGTACCTGGTACGTGATTGCCTTCCCGCGGGCGGGGGGTCCGATCGGACCCCCCCCCCCCCCCCCCCCCGGTGCCAGCTGCGGTCGGCATTTGGCTGGGAGAGTTGAGAGACGAGGGGGAGGCCATCCGATCGTGGCCCCCCCCTCGCGATCGCTCCCAGCCAATGAGAAACATCCTCTGCCTCTGTATAGTACACAGAGGCAGAGGATGTGATGTCATCTCGCCTCGGCTCGGGAGTTTCCGTTCCGGCCCGAGGAGAGACGACATGTAAGTAAGTGCACAACACACACACAACACAGAACATGCCAGGCACACTAAACACCCCGATCGCCCCCCGATTCCCCCCCCCCCCCAATCACACCCCCCCCCTGTCACAAACTGACACCAAGCAGGTTTTTTTTTTTTTTTTTTCTGATTGCTGCATAGTGTCAGTTTGTGACAGTTAGCAGTGGTAGGACAATTAGGGTTACCCCCCTGTAGGTCTAGGGTACCCCCCTAACCCCCCCTAATAAAGTTTTAACCCCTTGATCACCCCCTGTCACCAGTGTCACTAAGCGATCATTTTTCTGATCGCTGTATTAGTGTCGCTGGTGACGCTAGTTAGTGAGGTAAATATTTAGGTTCGCCGTCAGCGGTTTATAGCGACAGGGACCCCCATATACTACCTAATAAATGTTTTAACCCCTTGATTGCCCCCTAGTTAACCCTTTCACCACTGATCACCGTATAACTGTTACGGGTGACGCTGGTTAGTTCGTTTATTTTTTATAGTGTCAGGGCACCCGCCGTTTATTACCGAATAAAGGTTTAGCCCCCTAATCGCCCGGCGGTGATATGCGTCGCCCCAGGCAGCGTCAGATTAGCGCCAGTACCGCTAACACCCACGCACGCAGCATACGCCTCCCTTAGTGGTATAGTATCTGAACGCATCAATATCTGATCCGATCAGATCTATACTAGCGTCCCCAGCAGTTTAGGGTTCCCAAAAACGCAGTGTTAGCGGGATCAGCCCAGATACCTGCTAGCACCTGCGTTGTGCCCCTCCGCCCAGCCCAGCCCACCCAAGTGCAGTATCGATCGATCACTGTCACTTACAGAACACTAAACGCATAACTGCAGCGTTCGCAGAGTCAGGCCTGATCCCTGCGATCGCTAACAGTTTTTTTGGTAGCGTTTTGGTGAACTGGTAAGCACCAGCCCCAGGCAGCGTCAGGTTAGCGCCAGTACCGCTAACACCCACGCACGCACCGTACACCTCCCTTAGTGGTATAGTATCTGAACGGATCAATATCTGATCCAATCAGATCTATACTAGCGTCCCCAGCAGTTTAGGGTTCCCAAAAACGCAGTGTTAGCGGGATCAGCCCAGATACCTGCTAGCACCTGCGTTTTGCCCCTCCGCCCGGCCCAGCCCAGCCCACCCAAGTGCAGTATCGATCGATCACTGTCACTTACAGAACACTAAACGCATAACTGCAGCGTTCGCAGAGTCAGGCCTGATCCCTGCGATCGCTAACAGTTTTTTTGGTAGCGTTTTGGTGAACTGGCAAGCACCAGTGGCCTAGTACACCCCGGTCGTAGTCAAACCAGCACTGCAGTAACACTTGGTGACGTGGCGAGTCCCATAAGTGCAGTTCAAGCTGGTGAGGTGGCAAGCACAAGTAGTGTCCCGCTGCCACCAAAAAGACAAACACAGGCCCGTCGTGCCCATAGTGCCCTTCCTACTGCATTCGCCAATCCTAATTGGGAACCCACCGCTTCTGCAGCGCCCGTACTTCGCCCATTCACATCCCCAACCAAATGCAGTCAGCTGCATGAGAGGCATTTTTATGTCCTCCCGAGTACCCCTACCCAGCGAACCCCCCCAAAAAGATGTCGTGTCTGCAGCAAGCGCGGATATAGGCGTGACACCCGCTATTATTGTCCCTCCTGTCCTGACAATCCTGGTCTTTGCATTGGTGAATGTTTTGAACGCTACCATTCACTAGTTGAGTATTAGCGTAGGGTACAGCATTGCACAGACTAGGCACACTTTCACAGGGTCTCCCAAGATGCCATCGCATTTTGAGAGACCCGAACCTGGAACCGGTTACAGTTATAAAAGTTACAAGTTTGCAAAAAAAACACAAACAAAAATAAAAAAAAATAGTTGTTGTTTTATTCTCTCTCTCTATTGTTCTGCTCTTTTTTACTGTATTCTATTCTACAATGTTTTATTGTTATTATGTTTTATCAGGTATGCAATTTTTTATACTTTACCGTTTACTGTGCTTTATTGTTAACCATTTTTTGGTCTTCAGGTACACCATTCACGACTTTGAGTGGTTATACCAGAATGATGCCTGCAGGTTTAGGTATCATCTTGGTATCATTCTTTTCAGCCAGCGGTCGGCTTTCATGTAAAAGCAATCCTAGCGGCTAATTAGCCTCTAGACTGCTTTTACAAGCAGTGGGAGGGAATGCCCCCCCCCCACCGTCTTCCGTGTTTTTCTCTGGCTCTCCTGTCTCAACAGGGAACCTGAGAATGCAGCCGGTGATTCAGCCAGCTGACCATAGAGCTGATCAGAGACCAGAGTGGCTCCAAACATCTCTATGGCCTAAGAAACCGGAAGCTACGAGCATTTTATGACTTAGATTTCGCCGGATGTAAACAGCGCCATTGGGAAATTGGGGAAGCATTTTATCACACCGATCTTGGTGTGGTCAGATGCTTTGAGGGCAGAGGAGAGATCTAGGGTCTAATAGACCCCAATTTTTTCAAAAAAGAGTACCTGTCACTACCTATTGCTATCATAGGGGATATTTACATTCCCTGAGATAACAATAAAAATGATTAAAAAAAATGAAAGGAACAGTTTAAAAATAAGATAAAAAAGCAAAAAAATAATAAAGAAAAAAAAAAAAAGCACCCCTGTCCCCCCTGCTCTCGCGCTAAGGCGAACGCAAGCGTCGGTCTGGCGTCAAATGTAAACAGCAATTGCACCATGCATGTGAGGTATCACCGCGAAGGTCAGATCGAGGGCAGTATTTTTAGCAGTAGACCTCCTCTGTAAATCTAAAGTGGTAACCTGTAAAGGCTTTTAAAGGCTTTTAAAAATGTATTAATTTTGTTGCCACTGCATGTTTGTGCGCAATTTTAAAGCATGTCATGTTTGGTATCCATGTACTCGGCTTAAGATCATCTTTTTTATTCCATCAAACATTTGGGCAATATAGTGTGTTTTAGTGCATTAAAATTTAAAAAAGTGTGTTTTTTCCACAAAAAATGCGTTTGAAAAATCGCTGCGCAAATACCGTGTGAAAAAAAAAAAATGAAACACTCACCATTTTAATCTGTAGGGCATTTGCTTTAAAAAAATATATAATGTTTGGGTGTTCAAAGTAATTTTCTTGCAAAAAAAAATAATTTTTTCACGTAATCAAAAAGTGTCAGAAAGGGTTTTGCCTTCAAGTGGTTAGAAGAGTGGGTGATGTGTGACATAAGCTTCTAAATGTTGTGCATAAAATGCCAGGACAGTTCAAAACCCCCCCAAATGACCCCATTTTGGAAAGTAGACACCCCAAGCTATTTGCTGAGAGTCATGTCGAGTCCATGGAATATTTTATATTGTGACACAAGTTGCGGGAAAGAGACAATTTTTTTATTTTTTTTTGCACAAAGTTGTCACTAAATGATATATTGCTCAAACATGCCATGGGGATATGTGAAATTACACCCCAAAATACATTCTGCTGCTTCTCCTGAGTACGGGGATACCACATGTGTGGGACTTTTTGGGAGCCTAGCTGCGCACGGGACCCCGAAAACCAAGCACCGCCTTCAGGCTTTCTAAGGGCGTAAATTTTTGATTTCACTCTTCACTGCCTATCACAGTTTCGGAGGCCATGGAATGCCCAGGTGGCACAAAACCCCCCCAAAATGACCCCATTTTGGAAAGACACCCCAAGCTATTTGCTGAGAGGTATAGTGAGTATTTTGCAGACCTCACTTTTTGTCACAAAGTTTTGAAAATTGAAAAAAGAAAAAAAAAATTTTTTTTTCTGGTCTTTCTTCATTTTCAAAAACAAATGAGAGCTGCAAAATACTCACCATGCCTCTCAGCAAATAGCTTGGGGTGTCTCTTTCTTTCCAAAATGGGGTCATTTGGGGGGGTTTTGTGCCATCTTGGCATTTTATGGCCTTCAAAACTGTGATAGGTAGTGAGGCGTGAAATCAAAAATTTATGCCCTTAGAAATCCTGAAGGCGGTGCTTGGTTTTCGGGGCCCCGTACGCGGCTAGGCTCCCAAAAAGTCCCACACATGTGGTATCCCCATACTCAGGAGAAGCAGCTGAATGTATTTTGGGGTGCAATTCCACATATGCCCATGGCCTGTGTGAGCAATATATCATTTAGTGACAACTTTTTGTAAATTTTTTTTTTTTTTTTTGTCATTATTCAATCACTTGGGACAAAAAAAATAAATATTCAATGGGTTCAACATGCCTCTCAGCAATTTCCTTGGGGTGTCTACTTTCCAAAATGGGGTCATTTGGGGGGGTTTTGTACTGCCCTGCCATTTTAGCACCTCAAGAAATGACATAGGCAGTCATAAACTAAAAGCTGTGTAAATTACAGAAAATGTACCCTAGTTTGTAGACGCTATAACTTTTGCGCAAACCAATAAATATACGCTTATTGACATTTTTTTTACCAAAGACATGTGGCCGAATACATTTTGGCCTAAATGTATGACTAAAATTTAGTTTATTGGATTTTTTTTATAACAAAAAGTAGAAAATATCATTTTTTTTCAAAATTTTCGGTCTTTTTCCGTTTATAGCGCAAAAAATAAAAACGGCAGAGGTGATCAAATACCATCAAAAGAAAGCTCTACTTGTGGGAAGAAAAGGACGCAAATTTCATTTGGGTACAGCATTGCATGACCGCGCAATTAGCAGTTAAAGCGACGCAGTGCCGAATTGTAAAAAGTGCTCTGGTCAGGAAGGGGGTAAAATCTTCCGGGGCTGAAGTGGTTAATGTAGAAAAATGTAAAATAATGCATTTGGGTGGCAAAAATATGAATGCAATCTACTCACTAGTAGGGATGAGCTTTCTGTTTGGGTCGAACATTGGCTGTTCGCCTGTTCGTCGAAAACTGAACATTATGGGCCGTTCGTGCCAAATTCGAGCGGCGCACAATGGCCCATAATGCACTGCGGGAGCGCAGTGCATTGCTGTATGATGATTGGCCAAAGCATGCACCATGACCTGCCTGCTTTGGCCAATCCCAGCTAAGAGAGCCATAATTGGCCAAAGGCAGGGTGCCTTTGGCCAATCATGGCTCATGGGGACAAAGTCCCTGCACGTCGGCCCCCTATAGTGTGTTGGCGTGGATGGAGAGAGTCATTTAGATTGAGCAGGCAGGCAGGTTATTCAGTTAGCTGCAGTGTAATATATATATATATATATATATATATATATATATATATATATATACATACACACAGTCTCGTGTATATACATATATATATATATATATATATATATTAGAGGTCGACCGATATGGGTTTTTCTCTGGCCGATGCCGATATTTAGAAATCACGGTGGCCGATGGCCGATATGTGATGCCGATTTTTTTGGGCCGATTTTTTTTTTTTCCCTTCATCTCATAAAATCTAACAGTTAGACCCCTTTCACACTGGGGCGTTTTTCAGGCGCTTTTGGGCTAAAAATTGCATCTGTAAAACGGCTCCCCTACAGTCTCAGTGTGATATCCCGAGTGCTTTCACACTGAGGCGATGCGCTGGCAGGATGTTAACATAAAGTCCTGCAAGCAGCATCTTTGGAGCGGTGTATACCACCACTCCTGCCCATTGAAATGAATGCGCACCGCTGCCAAAGCGCCTGCAAAGCGTTTTGGCAGCGGCACTTCAGGGGCGCATTTAACCCCTTCCTCGGCTGCTAGTTGGGTTATAAGCTCCCCGCTAGCAGCCGAATAGTGCCGCTAAAATGACGGTAAAGCGCCGCTAAAACTAGCAGCGTTCTACCGTCAACGCATGCTCGCTGCAGTGTGAAAGCAACCTAAAGTGATACAGAAAATTTTTTACATTTAAACATTTATTAAACAAAACAAACCTCCAATCAGTTCACTTGTATGTAGAATTTAGATTAAAAAAATATAAAAAAAACTATATCTTAAAAATAAATACACAAAAACAGGTAATGAAAACTTTTGGACGAAAAAAAATGGGCTAACTTTACTGCTTAGTTTTTTTTTTTTAATTTATTAGTGTATTTTTTTTAAAAAAAATTGCGTTTGAAAGACCGCTGCGCAAATACCGTGTGACATAAAATATTGCAACAACTGCTATTTTATTCCCTAGGGTCTCTGCTAAAAATATATATATATATATAATGTTTGGGGGTTCTAAGTGATTTTCTAGCAGAAAATACAGGATTTTTACTTGTAAGCAACAAGTGTCAGAAAAGATTTAGTCTTTAAATGGTTAAACTGAGAACTTCTACACACAGAGCTTAGTTCATTCAGAAGTGTAAACATTGTATCAATTCAGGTTCTTTTTATCAGATTTGGCAGACTGCCCAGAGAGGGGAGAGAAGTAGCTTCAGAGAAGAATACAGGCAACTTGTATTGACTAAAGTCATTTGCAAGTTGCGCTGAGTTATATCGGCCTTTTTTATCAGCACAATCGGCCGATGCCGATTAAGTAAAAAACACCAAATATCGGCCGATATATCGGTTGACCTCTAATATATATATATATATATATATATATATATATATATATACAGTGGGGACGGAAAGTATTCACACCCCCTTAAATTTTTCACTTTTTGTTATATTGCAGCCATTTGCTAAAATCATTTAAGTTCATTTTTTTTTCCTCAATGTACAGACAGCACCCTATATTGACAGAAAAACAGAATTGTTGTCATTTTTGCAGATTTATTAAAAAAGAAAAACTGAAATATCACATGGTCTTAAGTATTTAGACCCTTTGCTCAGTATTTAGTAGAAGCACCCTTTTGATCTAATACAGCGATGAGTCTTTTTTGGGAAAGATGCAACAAGTTTTTCACACCTGGATTTGGGGATCCTCTGCCATTCCTCCTTGAAGATCCTCTCCAGTTCTGTCAGATTGGATGGTAAACGCTGGACAGCCATTTTTAGGTCTCACCAGAGATGCTCAATTGGGTTTAAGTCAGGGCTCTGGTTGGGCCATTCAAGAACAGTCACGGAGTTGTTGTGAAGCCACACCTTCGTTATTTTAGCTGTGTTCTTAGGGTCATTGTCTTGTTGGAAGGTAAACCTTCGGCCCAGTCTGAGGTCCTGAGCACTCTGCAGAAGGTTTTCGTCCAGGATATCCCTGTACTTGGCCGCATTCATTTTTCCCTCGATTGCAACCAGTCCTGTCCCTGCAGCTGAAAAACACCCCCACAGCATGATGCTGCCACCACCATGCTTCACTGTTGGGACTGTATTGGACAGGTGATGAGCAGTGCCTGGTTTTCTCCACACATACCGCTTAGAATTAAGGCCAAAAAGTTCTATCTTGGTCTCATCAGACCAAAGAATCTTATTTCTCACCATCTTGGAGTCCTGCAGGTGTTTTTTTTAGCAAACTCCATGCGGGCTTTCATGTGTCTTGCACTGAGGAGAGGCTTCCGTTGGGCCAGTCTGCCATAAAGCCCCGACTGGTGGAGGGCTGCAGTGATGGTTGACTTTCTACAACTTCCTCCCATCTCCTGACTGCATCTCTGGAGCTCAGCCACAGTGATCCTTGGGTTCTTCTTTACCTCTATCACCAAGGCTCTTCTCCCCCAATAGCGCAGTTTGGCCGAACGGCCAGCTCTAGGATAGGTTCTGGTTGTCCCAGACGTATTCCATTTAAGGATTATGGAGGCCACTGTGCTCTCAGGAAACTTAAGTGCAGCAGAAATTTTTTGTAACCTTGGCCAGATCTGTGCCTTGCCACAATTCTGTCTCTGAGCGCTTCAGGCAGTTCCTTTGACCTCATGATTCTCATTTGCTCTGACATGCACTGCAAGCTGTAAGGTCTTTTATAGACAGGTGTGTGGCCTTCCTAATCAAGTCCAATCAGTATAATCAAACACAGCTGGACTCAAATGAAGGTGTAAAACCATCTTAAGGATGATCCGAAGAAATGGACAGCATCTGAGCTAAATATATGAGTGTCACAGCAAAGAGTCTAAATACTTAGGACCATGTGATATTTCAGTTTTTCTTTTTTAATAAATCTGCAAAAATGTCAACAATTCTGTGTTTTTCTGTTAATATGGGTTGCTGTGTGTACATTAATGAGGAAAAAAATGAACTTAAATGATTTTGGCAAATGGCTGCAATATAACAAAGAGTGAAAAATGTAAGGGCGTCTGAATACTTTCTGTCCCCACTGTCGTTCCTGGTGTACTTTTTCTAATATACTTCAGGCAGGCAGGTTATTCAGTTAGCTGCAGTGTATTTTATATATATATATATATATATATATATATATATATATATATATATATATATATACATACACACACACACAGACAGTTTTGTGTGTGTATATCTATATATATATATATATATCTATATATATATATATATATATATATATATATATATATATATATATCCATCCACTGTATCCAGTTTAGCTATATCTGACTACAGGCCATTCCTGGTGTACTTTTTCCAATATACTTCAGGCGGTGTACACAGTACTGTGCACCCATAGTGCAGTTGCTACTACTTTTCTGGTGGTGTACACAGTACACCCATAGTTGTTATTAAACTTCTGTTGGTGCACGGTACACAGTACCGTGCATCCCTAGTGCAGTTGCTACTACTTTTCTGGTGGTATACACAATACATACAGTACACCCATAGTTGCTATTAGACTTCTGGTGGTGTACACCATACCGTTCACCCCTAGTGCAGTTGCTACTACTTTTCTGGTGGTGTACACAATACAGTACATCCATAGTTGTTAATGTACACTGTACCATGCACCCTTAGTGCAGTTGCTGCTACTTTTCGGGTGGTGTACACAATATAGTACACCCATAGTTGTTATTACACTTCTGTTGGTGTACACAGTACCGTACACCCGTAGTGCAGTTGCTAGTGCTACTACTTCCTTTCATACATCAGGGGACACAGAGCCATAGTAGTTACTATGTGGGTTATAGGCCACCTTCAGGTGATGGACATTGGCACTCCCTAAGACAAAAAGTGCACTCCCTATATAACCCCTCCCACTACTGGTAGTACCTCAGTTTTTTGACCAGTGTCTAGGTGTTGGTCAGGGAGTAAAGATGTGCTGAGCTGAGCTCCTCTGGAGCAATCCTTGCTGGGGCTAGCTATGCAGACGGATCCATTCAAGGTGTTTTTCTGGCCGAATTGAATGGTACCCGGGCCTCGTGTCTAAAGAAATGAGGTTTTTTTTCCCTGTGAATGCTTCTCTTTTGAGAGCTGGATCCCGGAATCCAGTACTTTTTAGTATTAAGGCCATAAAGTTTACTGCCGGTGGTGCTATTGCAGGTCCAGGATTGTGGGTTTCCTCGAGGATCCCCAGCTCCTGAAGGTTTAATGCAGGGGTCTCAAACTGGTGGCCCTCCAGCTGTTGCGAAACTACAAGTCCCATGAGGCATTGCAAGGCTGACAGTTACAAGCATGACTCCCACAGGCAGAGGCATGATGGGACTTGTAGTTCTGCAACAGCTGGAGGGCCGCCAGTTTGAGATCCCTGGTTTAACGGAACCCACTTTGAAGGGTGAAGATTGGGTCTGTTGGTTTACCACAGAAAACCCTGCGGCGGGAAAGGTAAGTGGAGTTTTTCTAAGAAATTTTTTAAATTTTCTTATGAATTGTCTCCTTTAAAGTAAATGTTGTTATGCCTAATGCCGCGTACACACGGTCCTACTTTTCGTCTACAAAAGTCCAACGGACGCTGATGGACTAAAGCTGGCTGGTAATCCGATCGTGTGTGGGCTTCTCCGGACTTTCAACTGACTTTTTTAGCCTCAAATCCGACGTACTTTAGATTTGAAACATGTTTTAAAACTTTACTTCGTAACTACGACGGACCCCGAAATCCGCTCGTCTGTGTGCTAGTCCGACGGACAAAAAGCCACGCTAGGGCACCTATTGGCTACTGGCTAGGAACTTCCTTATTTTAGTCCGGTGTACGTCATCACGTACGAATCCGTTAGACTTTTGTGTGGTCGTGTGTAGGCAAGTCCGTTCGTTAGAAAGTAGGCCGCAAGTCCGCCGCAAGTCCACCGAAAGTCTGCCGGAAGTCTGTCGGACAGGCTGTCCGACTTTTGTAGACGAAAAGTACGACCGTGTGTACGCGGCATAAGTGTCACCATTGGGGGTTGTATGGAGCACGTACCTTCTCATGCTTTGCTCAGAGATCACGCTGTGTCACAGAAGCAGCAGACTCTTTTTCTCCAGCCAGCAGGCAGACCTCTGGTAAGTTTGAAGGGTTTTTGCTTCCTCCAGACACCCCCACCTGGGCTGAACTCTTCCCCACTTCATGAGGCTGAGTATAAGGGAGAACTAAAAACTAATCGGCAATGCCGTTTTCTTTCACTGCCCCTACACGAGGCGGCTTCCGGGTCTCCTCCACGCCATCCCCCCCTCACTCACAAGCCAATCCCGTCGGATTGGAAGCCCGTGCTTGCGTGGGAAAACTCACAATGCGAGGTGGGGGCGAGGCTCAGTGCGGCGTTGGCGTCCTCCAATGCCGGAGTGCGTTTTAAAAGAAAAAAAAACTCCATGAAAGGTTTTGGTGACACAGGCATTTCCTGCTTAACACATTTACTATTTGCATGAGGCTGAGCATTAATAGCAGCGTCAGTGGCTGGACTATTGCTCAAGCAGTGGATGCGATTTCTTCTGATAGCACCTCTGCTTTGTGCATTGGGCTAAGGTCAGAAGGGGGGGTTAAAACACCCCCAAAAATAGAACTGAAAGGGTCCCCGTCAAAGCTCTGGAAAGCCTACTCATCTCTACTAATGGCATCCTCTCCTGAGAGGGAGTGGCTGGTCAGAATGAGCATCGGGGACATGAAATGTTTGCAACTGTTTTCAACACTGCAGCCCCTGTGTATTTTACCAAAAGATCTTTTTTCCCTCAGCCCTGATGGGTTTTTAACCACTTGCTTACTGGGCACTTAAACCCCCCCCCCCCCCCCCCTCCTGCCCAGACCAATTTTCAGCTTTCAGTGCTCTCACATTTTGAATGACAATTACTCAGTCATGCAACACTGTACCCAAATTATTTTTTGTCCTTTTTTTTACATACAAAAAGAGCTTTCATTTGGTGGTATTTGATCACCTCTGGGTTTTTTATTTTTTGCGCTATAATGAAAAAAGACCGAAAATTTTGAAAAAATTGCATTTTTCTTAGTTTCTGTGATAACATTTTTCAAATGAGCAATTTTTCTTCATAAATGTTGGCCACAATTTATACTGCTGCATATCGTTGGTAAAAATAACCCAAATTAGTGGATATTATGTGGTCTGTGTGAAATTTCTAGAGTCTACAAGCTAGGGCTGGGAGATTTTCTAAAAAAAAAAATCTTCGATTCTCTTAAAAAAAACTTGATTCACGATTCGAATCGAGTTTATTTTTCTTTGGAAACCGCGCCGGTCCCGAGGCGCTGCGGGCATGAGCTTTTGGGCGAGGCCGCGGCTTCGGCCTAGTCCGCGTCGTCCGGCCTCGCGGACTAGGCCGAAGCCGTGGCCTCACCTAAAAACTCCTTGCCCGCAGCTCTTCAGGCCCGGCGCGGTGTCAGCGCCGGTCCGGAGGCGCTGTGGGCATGAGTTTTTAGGCGAGGCTGCAGCTTCGGCCTAGTTCGCGGCGTCCGGCCGTAGCCGCGGACTAGGCCGAAGCTGCGGTGAAAAAAAAAATCTAAAAAAAACGATTTGCTTAAATTTTGAATCGATTTGTCCTCTCAACTCAATTCAAGATTTAAATCGATTTTTTCCCCAGCCCTACTACAAGCATCATGAAAAAATGATCACATCTGATGTACTGAGGCCTATCTCATTTCTTGAGACCCTAACAAGCCAGGAAAGTACAAATGCCCACCAAATGACCCCTTTTTAGAAAGTAGACATTCCAGGGTATTTAGTAAGAGGCATGGTGAGTTATTTGAAGTTGTCATTTTTCCCACAATTCTTTGCAATATTAAAGATTTTATTTTATTTTTTATATTTTTTTCACAAAATTGTCATTGTAATAGCTTATTTCTCTCACATAGAATGTGCATACCACAAATGACACCCCAAAATACATTGTGCTACTCCTCCTGAGTATTACGATACCACATGTGTGGGACTTTTTCACTACCTGGCCACATACTGAGACCCAACATGCAGAGAGCACCATCAGGTGTTCAAGGAGCATAAATTACCCTTCTAACTTGACTACCTATTACAATTTTGAAGGCCCTAGAGCACCAGGACAATGGAAACGCCCACAAAATGACCCAATTTTGGAAAGCTAACACCCCAACGTATAATCTATGAGGCATAATGAGTCTTTTGAACGGTTCATTTTTTTCCAGAAATTTTTGGAAAATGTTGAAAAAAAATGAAAACGCATTTTTTTTACACAAAGTTGTCCGTTTATAAGATATTTCCAACACATAGCATTTACATAGCAAAAATTACACCCCAAAATACAGTATGGCAATACCACATGTGTGAGACCTTTACACAGCCTGGCCACATACAGAGATCCAACATGCAAGGAACACCGTCAGGTGTTCCAGGGACACATAGCATGCACATACCAAGAATTACACTCCAAAATACATTATGCTGAGCAAAAGGTAAACAAAAGATTACCTGTGGTTTTAGTAGCGCAGTTGTCCACAGGAGGCTAGCACTGGTCCAGGCAGCAGGCAGGGACTTGGTCAGCAACAGAGAACACAATTTTTTAGGTAGCAGGCAGGGATACTGTCCATATACAGTCCAGGGTCAGTGCAGGCAGAGATATTGTCAGCAGTGCCAAAAATATTGGTTCAGGTAGTAGGCAGGAACATGGTCCGTGTGCTGTGGTCAGTGCGACAGACAGAGGCATGATGGCAGTAAGTCCTACAGGCAACAGGCAGAAGTAGGTCCTCGTTCAGGACAGAATGGGGACAGGGGTGGAGGCTTCTCCCACCCAAATCTCTTTGAAGCCTCTGAGTCTCCAGACCCTAATCTAGAAATGAGAAAACAAAGAAAATTGTTTTCTTCATCCAGAAAAACTATTCTGGAGCCCCTCACATATGTGAGACCTCTGTGTTGAATCCCACTAGTCCATTTGCAGGGTATAAGATCAGTCCAAGAGGCAGGCAAATAACATGGTCAAACAGTCCGAGGTCAGATCCAGATCAGGCAGAGGTATGTACAGAATCAGTAGGCAGAAACATGGTCGAATAACAGTCCAGGCTCACTTCCAGATCAGGCAGCAGTATGTACAAAATCGGCAGGCAGAAGTGTGGTCGAATAACAAGCCAGGGTCAGTTACAGAGCAGGCAGTGGCATAAGGGGTGTGAAGGTGTGTGAAGGCAGAAACTGAGGATTACGTTTACCATATTTCGCTAATAATTTATTGAAGTATGGTAACGGCAAAAACATTCACCTATGCAGAGGCCTGGTTGGGAAGGACATTGTGCACAATAATAAGATGTGTCTCTTATGACGGATCCATTCAAAGTGTCTTTTCATGGCCGAATTGAATGGTACCCGGGCCTCGTGTCTGAAGAAACGAGGTTTTACCCGTAACGCTTCTCTTTTTAGAGAGCTGGACCCCGCAGATCAGACAATGGCTTTAAACTTCCTAATTTCTGGCGAGGTGCTTTACGGTCCCAGAACTGTTGGATCCCCCTACTGATGGAGGCCCCAGTCTCTGACGGTTTTTTCAAACGGAGCCCACCGTGAGAGGTGAAGATTGGGTCTGTGTAAACAGCACCCTGCGGCTAGATAAGGTAAGAGGAGATTCCACAGAATTTTTGAGTTCTAGTGGCTTTTCTCCTTTAAGGTAAATGCATGCTATGCCTATTGTGACCACCGGGGGCTGCCAAGAGCACAAACCTGCACATGCTGACTGTCTGTCTCAGTGTTTTCCATCGCTGCACATGTATCCCAGCGTCTCAAGCAGGCTGCAAAGAGGTAAGATGGATGGGGAGATTTCTCATGTTTGAATGTTCCCCCCAGGCTAGAGAGGGCCACAGGGGTCTAGAAAGTGGTTATACCACCCGGGCTCTGCGGCCTAATGTCCACCATCTCTAAAGATAGGCGCTCAGGCAGATCTTGTTACCAGCCTCTCTCCTTCTCCCCCCCCCATACCCAGCCTTTCTCCAGAAGCATGACAGGAGAGTCGGCCAGCGCGGGAAGCGCTCGTTTTTTTCAAAACTCGAGGGGGGGGGCGGTAGAGGAGGGGGCGGGACGTCAGCACAGGTGCTTAGACTCCCACTCAGGCCAGCTGCAGGCTATTAGAGGCACTCTGTACAGGTGCACACAGCCTTCTGAGAGACACAGAGCTGACGGTCGCATGTAAGGTGGGACACAGGCATTCTCCTAGGCAGCATTTACTGAAGTAACACCAGACTGAGCATTGGGTAGCAAGGCTTTTAGCCAGACTACATCGCTCAGCGGGCAGTGTTCATTTGTATACCTCACACCTTGTTGCTTTGCACTATGGGTAGAAGAGGTTCAAGCACCCCAGGAAGCAGAGACACTAGGGGATCTCGTTCAGGTTCTGAGGGCCCCCTGTCGGCAGCATCCTCCCCCCCTAAAGATGGGCCAGGGACGGCTAGCCAGGGAGAGCCATCGGGGTCAGGGGCTACACCTGCTTCTGGCACTTCAGCCCCTGTATATATTACACAAGAGGTTTTTTCCTCAACCATTAATGGTCTAGAGGAAAGATTAATGGCCGTGATTACGTCTTCACTCAGTGGAAGAAAACGCACTAGGCTTTCCTCTGTTCCCCAAGACCCTCAGACAGAGGAGCTCTGGGATAAAGGAGATAAATCCCTTTCAGAGGATCGGGATGGGATGGATGATTCCTCTTCGGAGGATTCAGGTGGAGAGGGACCCTCTGCGACTTCCCAAGAGGAGAAAGTCTTAGTGCAGATCCTCACTGGATTGGTCCGATCCACATTTAAGTTGCCCATACCTGAAACTGCTTCTGCTTTGGGGTCACTGAAACCTTTCCAAGCAGCACATGCTTTTCCTGTTCATACTTTACTTGAAAAGCTCATTTATTCTGAGTGGGATCACCCAGACAAACGTTTTTTTCCGCCGAGAAAGTTTTCAACACTTTATCCGATGGAAGAAAAGTTTATTAAAATGTGGGGAATACCGGCTATTGATGCCGCCATTTCCTCTGTAAATAATAGCCTGACTTGTCCTGTAGACAATGCTCAGATGCTCAGGGATCCTGTAGATAAAAGGATGGAATCCCTATTGAAGGATGTTTTCTCCTTAGCAGTATCAGTGGCCCAACCTGCAGTAGCAGCGATTGGAGTCTGTCAATACATAAGAGACCATGTTAAGCAGGTCATCAAAGTATTACCTGAACAGCAGGCCCAGGGGTTTGCCAACCTTCCAGCGGCCTTATGCTTTGTGGTTGACGCCATTAGAGATTCTATCGTGCAAACCTCCCGTCTTTCACTGGGGTTGGTGCATATACGTAGAATCCTATGGTTGAAAAATTGGTCAGCCGAAGCACCATGTAAGAAGCTACTGGCTGGGTTTCCATTTCGTGGTGCAAGGTTGTTTGGAGAGGACTTGGATAACTATATCAAGAGAATCTCTTGTGGGAAAAGCACTCTCTTACCTGTCAAGAAGAAGAGTAAGCGTCCCTCTTTCAAACGGACTCTTTCCCCAGCGCCGGGGGCTTCAGCCTCCAGGCAGTCTCGACGGCCGCCTCCATCGGGGTCCAGAGACAAGAGTCAACCCCAGGGACAAAAGAAGTCCTGGGGAAAGAAGCCTACTAGGCAAAACACTAAGACCTCTGCATGAGGGGGCGCCCCCGCTCACTCGAGTGGGGGGAAGACTGCGACAGTTCTCAGAGCTCTGGCAGGAGGACTTCCAGGACAGATGGGTAATCTCCACGGTAACCTTAGGGTACAAGCTGGAGTTTCAGGAATTCCCTTCTCCTCGGTTCCTCAGATCAAGTGTTGACAGAGACCCAGAGAAGAAGCAGTCGCTCCTTCTAGCGTTAGAGCGACTTTTGTCGCAGGAGGTCATTATGATAGTTCCCGCAAAGGACCAGGGATTGGGCTTCTATTCCAACCTTTTTACGGTCCAAAAGCCAAATGGAGATGTCAGGCCCATTCTGGACTTAAGGGATCTGAACCAATTCCTAAGGATTCAATCCTTCCGCATGGAATCAATTCGAACAGTAGTTCCCACCCTGCAGGGAGGAGAATTTCTGGCATCAATAGACATCAGAGATGCATATCTGCATGTGCCCATTTTTCCTGCTCATCAGAAGTTTCTGCGCTTCGAGGTAGGAGGGCGCCATTTCCAGTTTGTGGCCCTGCCTTTAGGGATAGCCACTGCATCTCGAGTGTTCACAAAGATCTTGGCTCCTCCTCTGGCCAGATTAAGGGCTCAGGGTATAGCTGTCATAGCATACCTAGACGACCTGCTCTTGATAGACCGGTCGTTAGCCTCTTTGAATGGAAACTTGAGGACCACAGTCAGGTATCTAGAACACCTGGGTTGGATCCTCAACTTAGAAAAGTCTTTCCTAAAACCAGTAAGAAGACTGGAGTATTTAGGTCTGATTATAGATACAAGCCAGGAGAAAATATTTCTACCCCAGGCAAAAATCGCTGCTTTAAGAGAGCTGATTCTGGCAGTAAGGACCAAGAAGGGTCCCTCAGTCCGCCTTTGTATGAGGCTACTAGGGAAGATGGTGTCTTCATTCGAAGCAGTTCCCTATGCTCAGTTTCACTCAAGAATGCTGCAACACAGTATTCTGTCGACCTGGAACAAGAAAGTTCAGGCATTAGACTTTCCGATGCACCTGTCGCATGCGGTGCGTCAGAGCCTCAAATGGTGGCTCATACCCGAAAACCTGCAGAAGGGGAAATCCTTTCTACCGGTTACCTGGACGGTGGTAACAACAGATGCCAACCTGTCAGGTTGGGGAGCAGTTCTGGAACAGGCTGCGGTCCAAGGGGTATGGTCCAAGACAGAGAGGACCTTACCCATCAACATTCTGGAGATCCGGTCGATACATCTAGCTCTAAAAGCCTGGACTATCAGGCTACAGGGTTGTCCGGTCAGGATCCAGTCCGACAATGCCACAGCAGTGGCTTATGTCAATCATCAGGGAGGCACCCGGAGCCGAGCTGCTCAAAAGGAGGTGAACCAGATCTTAGTCTGGGCAGAGATGCATGTGCCATGCATATCGGCAGTTTTCATCCCGGGAATAGAGAATTGGCAGGTGGACTATCTAAGTCGCCAGCAGTTACTTCCAGGGGAATGGTCTCTGCATCCCGACGTCTTTTGGGCCATATGCCAAAGATGGGGGGTTCCAGATGTAGATCTCTTTGCATCCCGATTCAACAAAAAGATAGACAGATTTGTGGCAAGGACAAAAGATCCTCTTGCATGCGGGACGGATGCGTTGGTGATTCCGTGGCATCGGTTCTCACTGATTTACGCATTCCCGCCTATTCTGCTATTACCACGACTCCTTCGCAGGATCAGGCAGGAAAGGAAGTCGGCACTTCTGGTGGCCCCCGCTTGGCCCAGAAGGACTTGGTATGCAGAAATAGTAAGGATGACGGTAGGTCCCCCGTGGACCCTACCAGTACGCCCAGACCTGTTATCTCAAGGTCCAGTGTTCCATCCTGCCTTACAAACGCTAAATTTGACGGTTTGGCTATTGAGACCCATGTTCTGAAGAGTCGTGGGCTCTCAGGTCCTGTCATATCTACCTTGATTAATGCAAGGAAGCCAGCTTCCAGGATGATTTATTATAGAGTCTGGAAAGCTTATATAACCTGGTGTGAATCCAGAGGTTGGCATCCCAGGAAATATGTCATAGGTAGAATCCTTGACTTTCTACAATTAGGATTAGAGATGAAGCTGGCCTTGAGTACCATCAAGGGCCAGGTCTCTGCTTTATCAGTATTATTTCAGCGGCCACTTGCTTCGCATTCTTTGGTCCGAAATTTTATGCAGGGGGTGATGCGTCTTAATCCTCCGGTTAAAGCGCCCCTAAACCCCTGGGACTTGAACTTGGTCCTGGCTGTGTTACAGAAACAGCCTTTTGAACCAATAAGTCAGATTCCTTTGGTCTTGTTGACAAGGAAGTTAATTTTTCTGGTGGCCATCTCTTCTGCTAGAAGAGTATCAGAATTAGCAGCTCTTTCCTGTAAGGAGCCTTATTTGATTATACATAAGGATAGAGTGGTACTACGCCCTCATCCTAGTTTTTTACCGAAGGTGGTTTCTGATTTTCATTTAAACCAAGACATTGTTCTACCTTCCTTTTTCCCAGATCCATGTTCTCCGGAAGAGAGATCTCTACATTCGTTGGATGTAGTAAGAGCAGTTAAGGCCTATCTAGGGGCAACTGTTCAGATCCGCAAGACGGATGTTTTGTTTGTGCTGCCAGAGGGTCCCAATAGAGGACAGGCAGCGTCAAAAGCTACCATTTCTAAATGGATTCGACAGTTGATCATTCAAGCTTACGGTTTGAAACAGAAGGTTCCCCCGTTTCAGATCAAGGCACATTCCACAAGGGCTATTGGTGCTTCTTGGGCAGTGCATCACCAGGCCTCTATGGCTCAAACCTGCAAGGCCGCAACCTGGTCTTCAGTTCATACATTCACCAGATTCTATCAGGTGGATGTGAGAAGGCATGAGGATATCGCCTTTGGGCGTAGTGTGCTGCAGGCAGCGGTACAGGGTCCTCAGGTCTGATTGCACCCTACTTGGTCGTGGTTCCCCCCCCTTAGGTAGCATTGCTCTGGGACATCCCATCAGTAATTACTGAGGCTCTGTGTCCCATGATGTTCGAGAAAGAAAATAGGATTTTTTAAAACAGCTTACCTGTAAAATCCTTTTCTTTCGAAGGACATCACGGGACACAGAGGTCCCGCCCCTCTTCTAATACACTATATTGCTTGGCTACAAAACTGAGGTATCCCTGCAAGGGGGAGGGATTATATAGGGGGTTGAACTTCCTGATAGGGTGTGCCAGTGTCCAATCACCAGTGATACCTATATAACCCATCAGTAATTACTGAGGCTCTGTGTCCCGTGATGTTCGAGAAAGAAAAGGATTTTACAGGTAAGCTGTTTTAAAAAATCCTATTTTTTTATACCAATGGTATGTCTGTCTTGTGTCAATGTATGGTTCGAGCATTCGTTGAAGTCGACTCCCCCCATAAACAAATTGTATTCATGGATGCATGTTGGTTTTTGGATGGGCCCATTCCTTCTGGGGATTTCCACGTAGGTGTTATTGTGGATGGAGGACAACATGTAGACATCCCTTCTGTCCCTCCACTTCACTGCTAGAATCTCCTTGTTTCGCAGACATTTCTGCTTTTCTCAACTTCTTATTGACAAGACTTTGAGGAAAGCCCTTCCGGTTCTTTTTTACCGTGCCACATGCTGGCGTCTTCTTCCGGTGAAGGTTGTGGAACAGGGGCAGAGATGTGTAGAAGTTGTCTACATACAGGTGGTAGCCTTTCTCCTGTGGGGGGTATATGAAGTCCCAAACAACTTTCCCGCTGGGTCCCAAGTAGTCCGGGCAATTAGGGGGCTGCAGCTGGGTGTCCTTCCCTTCGTAGACTATGAAGGAATATGTGTACCCTGTGGCTCGGTCACATAATTTGTACACCTTCACCCCATAGCGGGCCCTTTTGCTGGGGATAAATTGCTTAATTTTAAGCCTGCCGCTAAATTTAAATTCGATGCCGCATCTTCCCATTGTTTCTGGTCAAGCTATGCATGCTGTATTTGTGCCTGGCTGGTCGGGCCGGCGCCTGTTTTGGTTCTGCCTTGTTTCATGTCCCGGAGCTGCGACGCCCACTGGGTGTTTCCCCGCCCCCTCGATGTGATGCGGGGGCATAGGCGTGCCCACAGGGTGTGCCAGGTGTGCCTGGGCACACCCTAATCACTCCAAGCTGTCTCCAAAGATCTGCTCCGAAATGTTGCATTTAACAGTGTGTAGCCTGCGCTGCCAGGTAGCCCAGGTAGCAGATCGTGAAACTTGCCAGAGCCGCTGCTCTGAGTGTGTGAACTGTGCGGTAATGTCACTGCTTGCAGAGAGAAAGACCATCAAAAATTGAGCTGTGATTTCGGGGGTGGGCAGGCCGAACAGCTGTCAAACACCAGCCAATGGGATGGGGTCTGGGCGGGCTGCTTTATCTGGCTCCACCCCCTTTGTTAAGCAGCCCAATCATTGGCTGGTGGTTGTTAGCTCCTCGGTCCCGCCCACCCCCGAGATCGCGGCTGAGTTGTGACAGCTGGTCTTTCTCCCATTACATGACAGTGTCACACACAACGGCTCTAGCAAGCCTCACTACCTCTCCCCAATCAGTGCCACTCTGTGCTGACACTGACAATCAGTTCTGCCAATCTGTGCTGACAATCGGTGCCACTCTGTGCTGACAATCACTGCCAATCTGTGCTGCCAATCAGTGCCAATCTGTGCTGCCAATCAGTGCCAATCTGTGCTGCCAATCAGTGCCATTCTGTGCTGCCAATTGGTGCCACTCTGTGCTGACAATCAGTGCCAATCTGTGCTGCCAATCAGTGTCAATCTGTGCTGACAATCAGTTCTGCCACTCTGTGCTGACAATCAGTTCTGCCACTCTGTGCTGACAATCAGTTCTGCCACTCTGTGCTGACAATCAGTGCCAATCTGTGCTGACAATCAATTCTGCCACTCTGTGCTGACAATCAGTTCTGCCACTCTGTGCTGACAATCAGTTCTGCTACTCTGTGCTGACAATCATTGCCAATCTGTGATGACAATTAGTTCTGCCACTCTGTGCTGACAATCAGTTCTGCCACTCTGTGCTGACAATCAGTGCCAATCTGTGCTGACAATCAGTTCTGCCATTCTGTGCTGACAATCATTGCCAATCTGTGCTGACAATCAGTGCCAATCTGTGCTGCCAATCAGTGCCAATCTGTGCTGACAATCAGTTCTGCCACTCTGTGCTGACAATCACTGACAATCTGTGCTGACAATCGGTGCCAATCTGTGCTGACAATCAGTGTCACTCTGTGCTGACACTGACAATCAGTTCTGTCACTCTGTGCTGACAATCATTGCTGCCAGTGTCCATCAGTGCTGCCTATCAGTGCAAATCTGTGCTGCCAATCAGTGCCCATAAGTGCCAAACTGTGCTGCCAATCAGTGCAAATCTGTGCTGACAATCTGTGCCCAGTGCTGCCAATCAGTGCCCATCAGTGCTGCCTATCAGTGCCAATAAGTGCCCATCAGTGCTGCCAATGAGAGCCCATCAGTGCTGCCTATCAGGGCCCATCAGTGCCCAACAGTGCGGCCTATCGGTGCTGCCTACTGGTGCCAGTCAGTGCTGCCATAATACTGGTCTCTGTGATATGCAACGTTATATGTAATACACATCAGTTTGAAAACAAGACATAATAGAAACTTATCAGGGATGGCGGAAACCCCTCTATGGATAATTGCAATACAAATTAACTTCAAGTGTAACAACTTTTTAGCTGGGACGTTCACACTATTATACTTTGGAATTTTTGTTTTTTAAATTGTTACACTTAATGTTATATGTTTTAGTTACTATTATAATGTAAATTATTGCACTTGAAGTTGATTTTCCACCACCCTTCCTAAGTCCATGTCTTTATGGACGTTGCTTTGTGTTCTGGTGCGCAGTCATGTTGGGACAGGAAGGGGCCATCCCCAAACTCCTCCCACAAAGTTGGGAGCATGAAATTGTCCAAAACTAAGGGGCCAAGACCAACCCCTGAAAAACAACCCCACACCATAATCCCCCCTCCCCCAAATGATTTAGACCAGTGCACAAAGCAAGATCCATAAAGACATGGATGAGCGAGTTTGGGGTGGAGGTACTTGACTGGCCTGCGCAGAGTACTGACCTCAACCCGATAGAACACCTTTAGGATGAATTAGAGTGGAGACTGCAAGCCAGACCTTCTTGTCCAACATCAGTGCCTGACCTCACAAATGCACTTCTGGAAGAATGGGCAAACATTCCCATAGACACACTCCTAAACCTTGTGGACGGCCTTCCCAGAAGAGGTGAAGCTGTTATAGCTGCAAAGGGTGGGCCAACTCAATATTGAACCCTACATGCGTAGGTGTCCCAATACTTTTGACAATATAATGTGTGTATCATATTATATATATACACGTATGTGCATTTGAGCTTTGGGGTGCACACCCTAATGCAATAGGCTGTGCACGCCTATGCGCGGGGGGGAGGGGTCTCCCCCACTGCGCGTCGACGTCATGCCGCTCGTGCTGGCGGCTTGGCGTCCTCGTGGCGTGATAAAGCCGGCCGGCGAGCTTTCCATCTCCAGCGGTCCGAGGAGCTTGTTGGGACGCTGCCGGTGGAGTGGTTTGGTGTGTCTGGCCATCTCCGCCATTGCGCCCTCCTCGCCCCCATTTCCTGTCTGGTGCATGACGTTGGGGGCCCCTTTGTGGCGGCGTGTCCCTCCTGGGCCTCCCCCGGGCTTGGGTCCCCCACCCTGGTTTTCTCCTGGTCACCTCCTCCCTGGCACTTTCATGCACTTTGGCAATTCATCCCTACTCACCTTGCAGCAGGTAAAGTTCCCTTTGCCACCCCCCACTACTTCTTTTCTCCCTCACTTTCTACCTCAGCCTCTCCCTTCTCTGTTTATTCTCACTCTCTCTTAGTTACACTCTTCCCCTTTCCTTAACTCCATTCCCACTTATTATCTAATTTACACGTCGCCTTTTAGTCTAATATATATGTCACTTACTTTTCACAGGCTCTCCATTTCTCTGGGAATCACTGCCCCGTCTATTATTTTTTCTTCATTTCACCAATCATCACCATGCTTTCCCTCTGTGACCCATCTGGGGTGGTGCTTGGATTGGTGGTGTGCCGCCCCAGGGGGCCCCCTCAGCTCCGGGGCGTGTTATCATTGGCTGACCTGACTTGCGGGGCCCCGCCGCCTGTGCGCAAGTATATGTATGTAAGTTTGATGGGTTAGGTGCACTATGTGGGGAACACACTCCACATTTATCCAATATTTTTTCCCTAAGCATTTTTTCCCTTTTAAATATGACTTTTCCATATCCCTAGGTTACCCTTGGTTTTTGCTCCTGAAGAGTGGCGATTAAGTCCCGAAACGCGTAGAGCTCACATCTACCTATAGGCGTACCTCATCAACAATCATGTATAAACGTTCCATTCCCACCCATTGCTTCCTTTTCTGTAACCTGTCTATCTGACACTTCAATGTGTCACATATCCTCTACTCGTGATTTTAGCTATTAAACTGTTCATGCAATGTAATTATAAGTCCTTGTTGGAATGTATACTTTGATGAAACATAGAGTAAGAAATAGTAGCTATGTACATTTAAAATCATGTGAACGGGGGGCGGAGCTAGCGCGCAGCATGTAAGGAGCGTCTGACCGGAGCTCCGTCTGCAGACGATCGATCCTGATAGAATCCTGGGACAGCGGCGCTTGTTTCTTGGGCCATCGGCTGGGGATGTGTGCTGGGATACATCGGGCACCTTCTGGGATGGTAAAATACGGCCCTCCGTGCCCCAAATCCGCCGGTGAACGGCTGGCGCAATTCGCCTGGGGCTCTCAAAATGGCGCTGGAACACAGGAGGAGGAGGAGGAATGGCCGCCGCTGCAGAGATCCACAGAGACACCGCTTCAGGCATCCTCATCTTTAGCAGTGGACAGGGTGAGTCCTAAGCCCCAAAGAGAGGCAGTGATACACAGGGGAAGATCGCTGGATAGGTTAAAGGATCGCCGGGCGAGAGCTGACAGGGAGGTGGTGGGAGAAGAGGAACCGTCCCTGTCACAGATAATGGCGGCCATTCAGGGAGGCCAAGCTAAGTTACTAGATCACTTTGAGGAACTAAGAATGGAGTTTTCATTCATGAAGCATGATATGCAAAAGCTGAGGGAGAAGGCACAGATTACAGACCACCGTGTTACTGCCCTGGAAGATACTGTAAGACCCTTAGATACTGCAGCACAGGTGACCAGAAAGACCCTATCTGAACATACTTTAAAGATGGCCGACATGGAAGACCGCATGCGGAGAAACAATATAAGGCTGGTGGGATTCCCAGAAGGAGTGGAGGGAAAGCACCCAGAGGAATATCTAGAGAAATGGCTGATTGCTAATATGGCGCCTGACACCTTTACAAAAATGTTTGCTATTGAACGGGCCCATCGAGTTCCAGGCCGGGCCCCTCCGAAGGGAGCCCCCCCCCCAGGTCTATGATAGCAAAAGTGCTTCACTTCCGGGACCGGGAGAATATCCTAAGGGAAGCCAGAGTGGGCCCGGAGCTGACTTCAGATGGAAATCGCATATCAATATACCCTGATTTCTCTGCTGTTACCCAGAAACAGAGAGCTTCTTTTCAGCCCATAAAGAAAAGACTGAGGGATCTCAACTTGATCTACAGCATGCTATATCCTGCTAAGCTACGCATTGTGGAGAATGGGAAAACGCTTTTTTTTTACAAATCCTACTGAGGCGTCTGAATGGCTGGACTCACGTGGTAATCGGAGAAATAGAACCTCACCTAGATCGCCTTGAGGAAGATGAAAACATGTGGAGCAATTGTTTTCTTTGGGTGAGAGAATACTAATTGAAAAGGATACTGGCTGCCTATTTGACTGTATCTTGTGGTATATCTCTCCCTGCTTCACCAGTCGCCCCCTCCCCCCCTTTTTTTTTCCCACACCCCCCCAAAAAATTTTTTTTGTCTTATGTGGAGTTTTTTTTGCTGTAACACAGTTTTTTTTCTTCATGCTGAAAATATTGCTGGAACAGGAGATCTGGCACTGTGGATGTAATTTCTTCCTGATGGTTGTTTTTTGGGGGGGGAGGGGGAATGTTGATCCTTTTGGTTCTGTCTCTGGAAAGAAGAGGAAAGTTTTTTTGTTTTTTTTTGTTTTTTTTAATTTGATTTTTCTTTTTTCTGGAGGTCTTCTCTATAGATGCAGAAAAGAAAAAAAAAAGGTTTTTTTGTTTTATATAGCCGCTGCCCTATGCCAAAATGATATACAGTGTCTGCAGATGGAACTTGAAGCTGCAATTTACTGGAACAACTTTTTTGCTGGGAGTAAGAGTTTTTTTTTTTCCTATTTTTAGGGAAAACAGAGTTTTTATTGACTTATTATTTTATTGTTTTCTGATGCTAAGTAGCATTGTTACTCCTAAGTAACTTGCCTTATGTGTCTAGTTTAAGTCGCATCTCTGCTGCTAATTCATTGTGGTTATGGGAAAAAAGTGCCTGGTATGTTGGGACTGGGTGCAGGGAGGGGGAGGCCTGTATCGCCCTTTGCGAGCACTGGGGGAGGCCTGGAGCCCATGTGGGTGGCTGGATTGGTCAGGTGAAACTGAGAGGTTCGCCGAATACTACAATTATAGATATGGCAGTTAGTCTCAAAATTTTGGCCTGGAACGTACGAGGCCTCAATTCTAAATTCAAGCGCTCCTTGATTTTTGACTATATTAAGAAACACAAGCCCCATATAATTTTATTCCAGGAAACGCATCTACAGGGTTCCAGGGTTCTCTCATTAAAACAAGCACATATTGCCGGGGCCTATCATGCTACCTACTCTTCGTACGCACGGGGGGTTTCCACTCTGGTTACTAAGGCTATGCCTATTTCGATACATGCGGTTCGGACTGATATTAAAGGGAGGTTTGTGGTATTAGTGATCCAGGTGATGAATAAATTTCTAACGATAGTGAATTTATATGTACCTCCTCCTTTCTCGCTAGCTCATTTAGATGATATGCTACAAATAATGTATGAGGTAGCGGAGGGGAGGATATATATATTAGGGGACTTCAATACTGTGGCAGAGCCAGCTCTGGATAGATTTGGGGTGGTATCCGGCGCGGCGGCTCCTTTAGCGGGATGGTTGTCTGCACATGGTTTCAGAGATGTCTGGCGTTTCCATCATCCTGGGGTGCGGGAATATTCCTGCTACTCTGAAATGCATAAGACGTTGTCCAGGATAGACACCGTCCTGACTGAGGGAGACGGTATGCAATTGGTTCAGGGGGTTTCATATTTGCCCAGAGCTTTATCAGATCACTCCCCCATGTTACTGGAACTTAATTTAGGACCGAAGGCGAGTTTAAGGCTATGGCGAATGGAGGCGAGTTGGCTTCAAGAGGAGTATATTAAAATCAAATGTACAGAGGCGATTAAACATTTTTGGGCAGAAAATACTGGCTCCGCATCCACACTTCTCCAATGGGAGGCTTTTAAGGCCACGCTGCGAGGGGTGTTTATGACGGAGGTACGAGGGTTTAAAAAACAACTGGCCTCAGAGGTACAATCTAAAGAGACTGAGGTGACACTGGCGGAAGCGGAATATGTTAGAAACCCCACTGCAGACAGGCTACTGACTCTACAAACCAGTACAAGGGAGTACAAGACGATCCTCACAGATCGTACCACAAAATTAAATTTGGCACAACGTAGACGCATATTTGAATTTGGAGACAAGAATGGCAGGCTTCTGGCATATCTGGCGAGACCTGACTATATTCCGGTCTATATTAAGTTGGTGTATGATGACTCTAGGACTGAAATATGTGACTCGGCCGTTATCCTAGATATTTTTGCTAGTTTTTATAAAAAACTATATAGCTCTTGTGCCCCCTTGGAACTGGAGAAACTGGGGAAATATATAGCTGATGTTGAATTACCTAGATTGACAGAAGAAGACAGTACTGCTTTAGAAGCGGGTATTACGGTGGAGGAGGTAGAGAAGGCGATTGCCTCCTTGCCGCCCAGGAAGGCACCTGGATTGGATGGCCTTCCTTCGGAATGGTACAATACTTTTCGATACAGTATGGCCCCACGACTATTAAAAGTCTTTAATACAGCTAGATCGGATGGTAGACTCCCTCTATGAGGGAAGCCTTAATTGTATTAATACCTAAGGGGGGTAAAGAACCTCGAGAATGTGATTCGTATCGTCCAATCTCATTGATGAATATGGACACAAAAATCCTTGCAAAAATATTAGCTGGTAGACTGCAATCAGTCATACTAAATTTAGTGGACGCTGACCAAACTGGTTTTATACAAGGTCGTTGTGCACAGATGAATATTAGGAGACTTTTTATAAACCTTCAGACAGCCCATGACAACTTGGGGACTAGAGTGGTGGCTTCTTTGGATACAAAGAAAGCCTTCGACTCCGTAGAGTGGACATATCTGTTCCATCTCCTCGAGTCATATGGTTTTGGCCCTTGTTTTATCTCTTGAGTGAGGTTACTTTATACGGACCCGCTAGTAAGATTAAGGGTAAATGGTATAGTTTCAGACTCCTTCCCTATTTTTAGAGGTACCAGGCAGGGGTGCCCGCTTTCGCCCCTCCTGTTTGCCTTGGCAATTGAGCCTTTAGCGGTCAAACTGAGGGCCACACCGCAACTGGTAGGACTGAGACTGGGTGATTTTGAGGAGCGAGTTTCGCTTTATGCCGACGACATGTTGCTATACTTACAGGATCCAGGGCCCTCATTATCAGAAGCTTTCCGATTGATTCAAGAATTTGGCGATTATTCTGGATTCCGGATTAATTGGAAAAAGTCCTCTATTTTCCCTATTGATGGGGGGGTGGTGATCCCGAGGGATTGTCCCTGTCAGACTTGTGCGTAGCAGACAGGTGAGCCCGATGTAGCAGGGGGAGGCCTCCCTTACGTATCTGGTTACCGGCCCCTGGTAGTATGGACAGGAGGCACGGGAGCACAGAGTGGTATGAGAGCCTGGCGGGTAGCTGCAGGAAGATCCCGGTTAAGATGGTTATGGAGATCACCAGTCAACTGGAGCACAGGCAGTGGGTGCAGAGCAGGAGTGGAGCGGGTTGGTCGGTCACAGGCAGAGGTCGGCAGCAGGCGGGCAACGCAGTACAGAGGAGCAGGCAGATTCGTAGTCAGGACGGTCCGGGATCAGTGGCAGGCAGCAAACAAGGAGGAACAGAGACAGGCCGGTGGTCAGGAGATCGGAATCAAACAGGAAACAGGAAACAGGAAGCAGGATCACAGGAAGCTGAAGATCGGACAGCACCGAGCCCCCTGTGCAGATGGCTTAAATAGGCAGGTTGGCGCCAAACACCGGGCGCGCGCGCCTGCCGACGCGCGCCGACGCGCCGCGATGCCCACCAACAGCGCGCATGCCCAAGGGAACTCTCTGACAGTGCCCCCCCCTCAAGGGCAGCCTCCGGATGTCCAACTGTGCCAATTTGGAAGCGTGGGTATTCCTAAAAGACCTCAGAAGCTCTTTGGCATGTAAGTTGCCCTCTGGCTCCCAGGAGTTATCCTCTGGTCCGTACCCCTTCCATTTGATCAAATACTGCAACTGGTTGCGTCTTTTCCTGCAATCCAGAATAGCTTCCACCTCGAATTCTTCCTTGCTATCGACCATTATGGGTTCTGGTGGGTCAGTACTTCGACCAGCAAAAGTGTTGGGTACAACAGGTCTCAACAATGAAACGTGAAAGACCGGATGAATCTTCAGGGTACTAGGTAGATTGAGTTCGTAGGCCACATTGTTAATCCTCTTCTTGACTGTAAATGGACCCAAGAATTTGGGGCCCAATTTCCTTGAAGGACAGGCCATTCTTATATTGGTCGTGGATAACCAAACCTGGTTGCCAGGTTCCAGGATGAGCTCTCCCCGCCTCTTCCTGTCAAACATCTTTTTATTATACTCTTGGGTCTTAGCCATGGTGTCCTGCAAGAGTTTGTTGTTACAAAGAAAGAAGTCCATGGTCTCAGAGACTGCAGGGATCGCACATTCAGGTAAGGACCTGGGCAGAAAGGACGGGTGGAATCCGTAATTGGCAAAAAACGGTGTTTGCTTAATGGCCGAATGTAGAGAGTTGTTATAGGAGAACTCAGCGATTGGCAGCAGAGAGACCCAGTTGTCCTGAGAGAAAGATGAAAAACAGCGGAGGTATTGCTCCAAAGTTTGATTAGTTCTCTCCGTCTGCCCATTAGTCTGGGGATGATAAGCGGAGGAGAGTGCCAGCTCGATTTCCAGGGAATTGCAGAGAGCCTTCCAGAACCGTGAGGTGAACTGAACACCACGATCAGATATGATGTTCGATGGGACTCCGTGCAACCTGACAATCTCTTTAATGAAGACCTTTGCTGTCTCCATGGCCGAGGGTGTGCCCTTCATCGGCAGGAAGTGAGCCATCTTGGTTAACCTGTCTACGACGACAAAGATGGTAGAGAAACCCTCTGACTGGGGAAGCTCTACAATGAAATCCATTGATATCATCTTCCACGGTCTTTCCGGGACGGGTAATGGCTTTAACAGACCCCAGGCTCTAGTCCGGCTATTCTTGTTCCGGGCACAGGTGGTACAAGATTCTACATAGCTCTTGCAGTCGTTCACTAACAAAGGCCACCAAAATGTGCGCTGCACTAACTCCGTTGTCTTCAGCACACCGAAATGTCCAGCCATCTTATGATCATGGCAGAGCTCCAGCACTGCCACCCTCAAATCTTCAGGGACTACGATTTTACCCTTGTGCCAAAAAAGACCATCCTGGGCCCTCACCAGCTCTCCGGAACTTGGGGTCCAATTTAAAGAAGCTTGTTTTATGCGGGATAATAGATCCACTTGAAGCAAAAGAAAATTTCCGGATGAAAGAATGGTGTCCGGATGCTCAGGTTTACCAGAATCAGGGAACATACGAGAAAGAGCATCCGGCTTGGTATTCTTGGAACCAGGTCTATACGTTATATGAAACTGAAATCTGGAGAAGAATAGAGCCCATCTTGCTTGTCGGGGTTTCAGTCTTTTGGCCGTTCGGAGATACTCCAGATTTTTGTGGTCCGTATAGACCAGGATAGGGTGTGCTGCACCCTCCAGTAGATAACGCCACTCCTCCAAAGCGGATTTAATGGCCAGAAGCTCCCGATCGCCAACATCATAATTTCTCTCCGCTGAAGAGAGTTTGCGGGAGAAAAAGGCCACTGGGTAGAGAAGGGCCTTTGGACCTTGCCGTTGGGACAGAACAGCTCCGACTGCGACCTCCGAAGCGTCCACTTCAAGGACGAATGGTAGAGCAGGGTCCGGGTGTTTTAGAATTGAGGCGGAGGTGAACAGCTCCTTGAGTTTTTCGAAGGCAGATTGTGCCTCAAGGGACCACTGGAATCGATTCCCTTGTCTGGTTATTTCGGTGATGGGGGCAATTATTGTAGAGAAGCCCCTAATGAACTTCCTGTAGAAGTTCGAGAAGCCGATGAACCTTTGAACCCCTTTTTTATCGGAGGGAGCGGGCCACTCCAGAATGGCAGATACTTTCTGCGGATCCATTTTTATACCATCAACAGAAATGATTAGGCCTAAAAACTGGATGCTTTGAAGTTCGAATTGGCATTTTTCTGGTTTAGCATAAAGTCCATGCTGCCTGAGACGGGCTAACACATTTCCGACATGCCTGCGATGATCTGAGACTGAGGAGGAAAAGATCAGGATATCATCTAGGTAGACAATAACATAAAGATCCAGGAAGTCACGGAAGATGTCGTTGACAAAATGTTGGAACGTAGCAGGTGCGTTGCACAGACCGAAGGGCATGACAAGGTATTCGTAATGTCCAAATCTGGTGCGAAAGGCTGTCTTCCACTCATCTCCTTCTCGAATGCGGATCAGGTTGTAGGCACCACGGAGATCTAGCTTGGTAAAGATTACTGCGGATCCTAATCTCTGGAAGAGTTCGGGCACTAAGGGTAGTGGGTAACGGTTCTTGATTGTTACTTTGTTCAATTCCCGATAGTCTATACAAGGACGCAAGGAATGGTCCTTTTTTTCCACAAAGAATATGCCAGCCCCGGCCGGAGAGGTAGACGGGCGGATAAACCCTTTCTTCAAGTTCTCGTCGATATATATTTTCAGAGTATCCAGCTCCTGCTCTGTCAGTGGGAAAATCCTTCCAAAGGGAACTTCTGCTCCAGGTAATAGCTCGATTGGGCAATCGTAAGGCCTATGAGGCGGTAAGGCCTCTGCTCCTTTTTTGCTAAAGACGTCCAGAAAGTCCCAATAGGGTGCAGGGACCACCTGTTGAAGCTCGGATTCGGTGTCTAAACAGAGTAATTGGGTAGACTCAGCAGAATTTGTATGTAAGCAGTGTTGTCGGCAGTAATGAGACAAGAACTTGACTTCTCCACTGGACCAGTCAATGCTGGGATTATGGGCCTGTAACCATGGCATCCCCAATATGATGGGAAAAAGGGGAGAGGAGATGGCATCCAGGCGCAGAAGTTCTTGATGGTTAGGGCCCATGGTGGCCAACAAAGGAATGGTTTCCTGCGTGACAGGGCCGGAGCGAAGAGAGGAGCCATCTGCGAGATGTACCGAGAGTCCCCGGACTTTGGGCTGAAGAGGAATGTGATGGTTGGCAACGAAGGTCAGGTCAATAAAACAGCTGCAGGCTCCTGAATCAATGATGACTGTAGCTGGAATAATCTTTCCTGGAAGCTGTAGGGTGATAGACAGAGCAAGATGATTAACAGGTTTAGAGAAAGCAGGTGCACAAATTGAAGAGATGGACAGCGACTTAAGCGACTTACGTGTCTTATTTGGGCAAGACCTCACGAAGTGTCCCGGCTCCCCACAGTACATGCAGAGATTGTTAACTCTTCGGCGTTGGCGTTCTTCTGGATCGAGAGAAGGGCGGAATAGCCCGAGTTGCATTGGTTCGGAGGTGTCAGGAACTGATGTGGCCGGTGCCGGGAAGGACTGGCTGGGAGAGCTTGGAACCTTGGGTAGCATCCAGGTAGGGCGGAATTGGCTGGTAGACCTCTCGGAGCGACGCTCTCGGAGGCGTCGGTCGATCTGAATAGCCAGATTGATGAGTTCATCCAATGTTTGGGGTACACCGACCCGTGCTAACTCATCCTTCAAGGGATCAGACAACCCCATGCGGAATTGATAGCGTAAAGCCGCATCATTCCAACTAGTGTCGGAACTCCATCGCCTAAATTCCACCACATAGTCCTCTGCGGCTCTACGCCCCTGTTGAAGGGCGTGTAGGGCGGCTTCGGCAGTCGCTGTTACCTGAGGATCCTCATACAACTGGGACATGACGGTGAAAAAGGCATCAAGGTTGTCCAGTGCTCCAGACTTCCGTTCCAGGAGGCGGTGAGCCCAGGTCTGTGGTTCACCAGACAAGAGGGAGATCACAAAGCCCACCTTGGTCGCCTCCAAGGAAAACGTGCGAGGTTGCAGGGCGAAGTAAAGCTCGCAGGCATTGCGGAAGGCACGAAATTTACTGCGGTCCCCCGCAAATCTTTCTGGTACGGGTACCTTAGGCTCTGGAGGTAGCATAACTACTGAGGGCGCTCCGGCCGATGAAGCAGCTTGTGGATGGGTTGGAACTGACAGGACCTGGACTTGTTCTTCCAGCCTTGTGTAGCCTTCCTGGAGGCTCTTCACAGCTTGCGTGAGACCCGCCAGGTGTCTACACAGTTCCTCCATGGGGGAGGTTCCCTGCTCGGGCTCGGACATGGCTGTCCGATACTGTCAGACTTGTGCGTAGCAGACAGGTGAGCCCGATGTAGCAGGGGGAGGCCTCCCTTACGTATCTGGTTACCGGCCCCTGGTAGTATGGACAGGAGGCACGGGAGCACAGAGTGGTATGAGAGCCTGGCGGGTAGCTGCAGGAAGATCCCGGTTAAGATGGTTATGGAGATCACCAGTCAACTGGAGCACAGGCAGTGGGTGCAGAGCAGGAGTGGAGCGGGTTGGTCGGTCACAGGCAGAGGTCGGCAGCAGGCGGGCAACGCAGTACAGAGGAGCAGGCAGATTCGTAGTCAGGACGGTCCGGGATCAGTGGCAGGCAGCAAACAAGGAGGAACAGAGACAGGCCGGTGGTCAGGAGATCGGAATCAAACAGGAAACAGGAAACAGGAAGCAGGATCACAGGAAGCTGAAGATCGGACAGCACCGAGCCCCCTGTGCAGATGGCTTAAATAGGCAGGTTGGCGCCAAACACCGGGCGCGCGCGCCTGCCGACGCGCGCCGACGCGCCGCGATGCCCACCAACAGCGCGCATGCCCAAGGGAACTCTCTGACAGTCCCATTCCACTCTCCACTTCTTTTAGGTATTTAGGGGTTGAGATCCAGCTTCCCATCTCTACGTTCTTGGAGAAAAACTTGATGCCGGTTATACAAAATTTTCGGGAGAAGGTACGGAAATGGCAGAATTTACCGATTACCCTATTGGGACGGATACATTTATTTAAACTGATTTTCCTGCCGAAATTTCTTTACATTCTCTCGAACTCTCCGGTTTTTGTGACTCTGAAGGTCTTTAAAAATATAGATTCCATTATTGTGGGTTTCCTTTGGGGCTCTAAAGCACCCAGAGTCTCCTTGGCGATTTTGAAACTGCCAGTTACAATGGGTGGATTGGCGTTACCAGATCTGCGGTCTTACTTTCTGGCGTCGCAACTATCCTTTCTGCACTGGCGACTCTTCCCTTTAACACCCAATGCTACTACCCTGTTGGAGGCTGCTGTTGCCTCTTCGCAGGAAACACTTCAAAATATGCTGTATAGGAGGGGGATACCAGGGAGAGAGGTGGGATCCGTAATGGCATTACCGGGGAAGGTGTTCTATATATGCTCCGGACGAAGGAAGGATGATCCATTGTGGTTGTCACCGAATAGTCCCCTATGGTATAATAAGACGCTTGCAGAGTTTTTGAAACTTACTGATGGACATAACTCTTGGGCTAGACATGGCATAAAATACCTACATCATATATATCAGGACAATCGCTTCTGTACATTTGCACAACTGAGAGAGAATTTTGGAATACCGAGGACCTGGTATTTCCGGTATCTCCAACTACATCATGCTGCGCTTGCGCAGTTTGGCGCTGATGAAATTATAGTTCAGAATACTGACTTAGAGAGGATTCTGATAGATCCGGACCCGAAAAAAAGAATCTCTAGATATTATGGGGCAGTGGGCCCGGGGGTGGTGAATACAACCTCTAGGTCTATGGAACGTTGGGTCACGATTATCCCTGAGCTGTCAGAGGAAGTGTGGCAGGAGGTGTTGGATACATGTCTAATATCTGTTGTCTCTTCCACGGATAAATGATTCAATTTCGGTACCTACATCAGCAGTATTATACACCTACTAGACTATATCGAATGCATAGACGGGAATCGGCTATCTGCCATAAGTGTGGGGGGGCGGAGGGTACTTTCCTACACATGACTTGGGAATGTGTAAAGGTGAGACCACTGTGATCACAGGTGACAGAATTTATTTCGGAACAGTTTGACTTGCCAAATATCTGCTCTCCCTTACGGTGTCTCCTAGGGGTGTTTGGACAATAACAAATGAGTACGCACACAAAATTATTTCTGAGAATTTTATTTTTTGGAGTAAGAAAGCTTATTGCCAGAAGATGGATACACGATGAACCGCTGACACTGGGGATGTGGAAAAAAGTAATCAACTCTGATGTTTTGATGTATAAAATGACCTATGAAGCTAGGGGGGCCTCTAAAAAATTTCAAAAAGTATGGTTTAGATGGGTTGACTTTGCTGATACCCTGGAAGGCAGGGGATAAATATTTTTGAGGGGAGGCTGTGTTATATTTCAGGAAGTGAATAGGTAAAGGGTGGACGATGGTGAACTCAAATTCTCTGTTTGGGCTGATGAGGGAGTGGTTGTTTTTTTTCGGTTTGCTTTTATTTTTTTTTTGGGCCATTCTACCAAAGACAGACTTATGGGTGGGCGAGGGAGGGATGGGATAAGTTACCGGTTGTAATATGCTGGTTGTTTTTTAGCTGTTCTTTTTCTGGTTTTGAAAAAAGCACATATACTGAATGAGTGATAAAGACGGCGAACTCAGGAACCTACATGTATGAGCATTGAAATATGTATGATTTACTAATGAAGACTAAATTGTTCAATGTACGCCTCTATTCTAACTTGTAAGGCATGTCAACATCAGATGTATTGTATAAATTCTGACTTTGTGCACAATAAAAACATTTGATAAAAAAAAAAAAATCATGTGAACATATGACAATTTTGAATATAATAAAACCTGTTTTATACCTGACTTTTTGTACTTGCCCCCGTGTGCCTCATTTAAAGTCCCGCCCTTTGCTCTTTTTTCTTTGGTATATATATGTGTTGGTCCGGGGTAAACAGCTGGGGGAATTCTTCAGAAAAATAATTTAGTATTGGCCGAATTTTGTAAAGCCTGTCATAAGTTGGGTCATTTCGGGGAGGGCACTGGGTATTGTCACTGAAATGTAGGAACCTCATGATCATCAGATACCTGGTTCTGGGCATTACCCCGGAGAAGAGCGGCATGTGGTGGATGGGGTGGGTTGACCAATAGAAAATGCAATTGATTTTTTTTTGGTGAGTCCCATATTAAATGTGAGGCCCAAAAAAAACTTGAACTCCTGCACTGTTAGGTCTCTCCACCCGTAGGGACGGCATAATACAATGTTGGATTTTGCAAAATAAATTGCTGTGCATATAAGTTGCAATGGGCCACAATTGACGCCAACATGTCCTCTGTAAAAATTAAATTAAAAAAATTAATTGGGGTAAAATTCTCCGTGTCCACCTTGACTCCTGGCTAGGCAGTGAAAGGGGGAACATTAGCTTCTCCTGAATTAGGAGGAAGCCACAAGAGGTTCTGAAGGGCATAGGGAAGGCTGGCATGGGTCCTAACCCTTTGGGGCTGAGGTGACACCCCACTGGTACTTGGCCTTTCTTGCCGAGGTACTGCAGTGTTGGTGGATGGCACTGCGGTGCTGATGGATGCCCCTGCCTCCTCACCAGAACGCCTTCGTTTGGCGGGCCGAATATCTTCCTCCTCTGAGTCTGTCAATGTTCCACTACTGAGGACTGGCTCATAATTTACGTCAGACTCAGAATCAGAATTTGAAAGGGAATCCGAAAAAGAGAGCTCCCCATTGCTCTCGTCCGCCATGGAAAGAATTTGGTATGCCTCCTCGGCGGAAAAGCTTTTTTTGGACATGGTTGTTGGTGGTGATGAGACTGCACAGGTGTGTGCTAAGCCTGCACTGATGGGTACTGATGAGGTGGCACTGATGAGCACAGATGTGCACTGATGAGGCGGCACAGATGTGCACTGATGAGTTGTCACAGATGGGCTCTGAGGCGGCACAGATGGGCACTGATGAAGCAGCACAGATGTGCACTAATGAGGTGGCACAGGTGGGCACAGATATGCACTGGTGAGGCGACACTGATGAAGCAGCACAGATGTACACTGATTGATTGCACAGATGTGCACTAATGAGGCGGCACAGGTAGGCACAGATATGCGCTGATGAGGTGGCACAGATGGGCACTGTTGAGTCGGCACAGATGTGCACTGATTGATTGCACAGATGTGCACTGTTGCGGTGGCACAAATGGGCACTGATGAGGCGGCACTGATTGGTACAGATGTGCACTGTTGAGGTGGCACAGTTTGGCACTGTTGAGGTCGCACAAATGGGCACTGATGAGGCGGCACATATGGGCACTGATTGATTGCACAGATGTGCACTGATGAGGTGGCACAGATGAGCACTGATTGGCACAGATGGGCACTGATGAGGTGGCACAGATGCGCACAGACGGGCACAGATGATGCACTGAAGGCAAAAGTGGGCACTGATGCGCACAGGTGGGCACAGATGGCACTAGCTATAGAAGCTAATTGTCACTGTGGCCACTGTTTGGGCACACTTTGTTTTTTCTACTGAAAAATTCACTCACAGTAGTTCACAGAAGCTCTCTATCCTCACACGCTGTCTCTGTGTGAGGAGAGAGAGCCGGCAATGAGAGATGATCTCATATGTTTACATTTGAGATCATCTCTCATTGGCCATGGCGATCAGGCTGTAAACAGCCGCTGTGATTGGCCATTTACAGCGATCTGTGAGTGGCTGTGTCCAACGGACATGGCCAACACAGATTTTCCCAGATGCGCGCTCTTAAGAGAGCGCGCCAGGAGCGAGGAAAGGGGACAACGTCAATGTACGTGGTCCCGGCAATGTAGATCCGCGCTGTAGCCGTCGTTTGGTTATAGCACAAATCTTAACTGGTAAAAAAAAAAGTTTAGCGACTTTAATCGCACAGGTTCTCTTCCATTGCCCAGGACTCTCAAACTGAGGAGCTAGAGGCGGGAGAAGACTAATCCCCTCAGGGGACTGTGGTGAGGCTGATGACTCCTCTTCTGAGGTGTCAAATGTGGGAGAATCAGCTGTTTCAATATGAAGATTGATGGTGCAATTTATTGCTGAATGGTCCGCTCCACATTTGTGCTCCCTTAACTGAGTGTTTGGGTTCGCTAAAGCCTCCTCAAACTGTGGGTGCCTTATCCTGTCCATTATTGTTGGAAAAGCTTTTTTGTATCTGAGAGGATCTCCCAGATAAACATTATTTTTCCTCCTAAAAAAGTTTTTTATGCTTTATCCTATGGTGGAGGAAATTCACAAGTAAAGTATACCAGCAATTAACGCTGCTATATCCTCTGTGAATAAGAGCTTTTGTTCGGCAGACAATGCTGAAATGCTTAGGCATTCAAAGGATAAAATGTTGGAGTTCCTGTTAAAAAAAAAAAACAACACTTTTTTTCTCTGTTAGATTGAGCAGCCTGCACTGCCAGTAATTGCTTAATCATTGTGAGGCCAGTTTAACAGGTGTTCAGGTATCCTGCCCAGCAGGTCCAAGATCTGGCAGCTTTATGGTTGCAATAATTGCTTTGGGAGTTTCTATTGTAGAACCTCCACAAGGCCCTCATGCAGGTGCTTGCTTTATAAACTAGCCAAATGCACAACTGCTGAGATGCCTACGGCCACATCACCCTGAAAGCGCCTGATCTCGTCTGATATCAGAGGCTAAGCAGGATCAGGCCTGGTTAGTACCTGTATGGGAGACCGCCTGGGAATACCAGGTGCTATACATGGTTCTGTGCACATTGTTGCTAACACAAACAGCTAAACGCATGAGTGCGGGAACGCACGTCAGCAGAGGATAAACTTCCTTTCACCATGCAGAAGCTCCTGGCTAGTCTTCCTTTTGCAGTGAAATAGCTTTTTGAGAATGTTTGGATAATTCATGCAAAGAAATTCTAGTGGGAAAAGTACCCCCTTTTGCCATTTAAGTAAAGGAGTAAATATATTTTCATTTTTAAAGCTCCTTCTTTTGTGCCAGGGGCATCAGCCTCCAGGCAGTCACGATGGCTTCCGTCGTCAGGTTTAAAAGGTAATCCTCAGAATTAACCCCAGGGACAAAAGAGGTCTTGAGGGAGGAAACCTACAAGATACTGAAACCTCCTTATGAGGAGGCGCCCCGCTTGCTCAATAGGGGGAATTCTTCTGCAGTTCTCAAGGATCTGACAGGAAGACGAATAGGGGACTTCCTCAATAGCTCCAAGGTACAAGCTGGAGTTTCAAGAGTTCCCGTCTCCTCGTTTTTTCTCAGATCAAACGTTTCTCAGGATACAGAGAAAAAGAAGTCTCTCTCTTAAGCATTGGACCATTTTTTTTGGCAAAGGTCATCATGGTGGTCCCCATGTAAGAGCAGAGGTTGGGGTTTAGTTAAATCCAAATGGACATTCTGGATCTCAAAGATCTAAACTCTTCCCCGCTCACCAGAAATTTCTACGCTTCGAGGTAGAAAATCTTCATTTCCAGTTTGTAGCTCTACCTTTTCGGGCTAGCTACTGCTACTCAAGTGTTTATAAAGATCCTGGTACTATACGATACTAGCCTACTTAGACGATCAACTCTTGATAGATCAATCGGTAGCCCGTCTAAAGCAAAGTCTGGTCACTGCAGTCAGCTACCTGGAAAACTTTAGGTTGGATCCTCAACCTAGAAAAATCCTCCTTAAAACCATCAAGGAGATTGCAGTACTTAGGGCTGATCATAGTTACAGTCCAGAAAAGGGTATTTTTGCCCCAGGAAAGAATCGGTTCCTTAAAGGAACTGATTTGGCTGGTCAAAACAAAGAAGAATCCTTCTATTCATCTTTGCATGAGTTTATTGGGAAAAATGGTGGCTTCTTTCGAGGCCGTTCCTTATGCGCAGTTTCCTTCAAGACTGCTGCAAAACTGTATCCTGTCAACTTGGAACAAGAAGGTCCAAACTCTAGACTTCCCAAATCGTTTATCCGCCAAAGTTCGTCAGAGCCTTAATTGCTGGTTAATATCCAAAAATCTTCAAACAGAAAAATCCTTTCTACCGGTTATCTGGAAAGTAGTAACAACAGATGCCAGCCTTTTGGGCTGGGGAGCAGTCCTGGAAGAAGCGTCTGTCCAAGGGAAGTGGTCCAAATCAGAGTTGACCTTGCCCATCAATATTCTAGAGATTCGGGCAGTACGCCTGGCCCTAAAGGCCTGGATGCTCAGACTACAGAATTATCCTGTCAGGATCCAATCCGACAATGCCACAGCTGTGGCTTATATCAATCACCAAGGGGGCATGAGAAGTCGTGCGGCCCAGAGAGAGGTGAATCATATTCTGTCTTGGGCAGAGAACAACATTCCTTGCCTATCAGCAGTTTTCATTCCAGGGATGGAGAATTGACAGGCGGACTACTTGAGTCGCCAACAATTGTTCCCGGGAGAATGGTCCCTTCACCCCATCTTTCTGTCAATATGCCAAAAATGGGGAGTTCCGGACGTGGATCTGTTTGCATCCAGGTTCAACAACAAGATCGACAACTTTGTGTCAAGGACAAGGGATGCAGTGGCTTTCAGAACAAATGCTTTGGTCTTTTCACGTTTTCACTGATCTATGCGTTCCCTCCTGTTCTGCTGCTTCCGCATCTCCTATGCAGGATCAAACAAGAGGGAAAGGAGGTGATTCTGGTGGCCCCAGCGTGGCCCAGGAGATCTTGGTTTGCCAAGATCATAAGGGTGGCAGTAGGGGACCCTTGGAACCTGCCCCTGTGGCCAGACCATCTCTCGCAAGGTCCGGTGTTCCACCCTACCTTACAAACACTAAATTTAACGGTTTGGCTATTGAGACCCACATTCTAAAGAACCATGGGCTGTCAGCTTCAGTAGTTTCTACCTTGGTTAATGCTAGGAAGCGGGCCTCCAGAATCATATATTACAGAGTCTGGAAAGCATATGTCTCCTGGTGTGAATCCAGAGGTTGGCACCCCAGGAAATATATCATAGGTAGGATCCTTGAGTTCCTACAGATGGGATCAGTAATGAAGCTGGCCTTGAGCACTATCAAGGGCCAGGTGTCGGCCTTATCTGTGTTTTTTTAACGACCACTTGCTTCACATTCTCTGGTTTGTAACCTTATCCAGGGGGTAACGCAGATTAATCCCCCAGTTAAGTCACCCCTGAACCCTTGGGACTTAAATTTAGTCCTGTCGGCTTTACAAAAACAGGCTTTTGAACCAATTCAAGATATTCCCTTGATCCTCTTGATGAGGGAAATAGTTTTCTTGGTTGCCATATCTTCTGCAAGGAGAGTATCAGAGTTGGCTGCTCTTTCCTGTAAAGAGCCATATTTGATTATTCATAAGGATAAGGTTGTATTGCGGCCTCATCCTAATTTTCTACCGAAGGTAGTGTCAGGTTTTCATTTAAACCAGGATTTTGTTCTGCCTTCATTCTTTCCAGAACCTCCGTTCTGTGGAAGAAAAGTCATTACATTCTCTTGATGTGGTGAGAACGGTCAAGGTCTATTTAAAAGCGACTGCTCAGATTCGTAAAACAGATGTTTTGTTTGTGTTGCCAGACGGTCCTAAAAGAGGACAGGCGGCGTTGAAATCTACCATTTCGAAATGGATTCATCAAGTGATTGTTCAAGCTTATGGTTTAAAGAGGAAAATTCATCCTTTTCATATTAAAGCACACTCCACCAGGGCTCTTAGTGCTGCTTGGGCAGTGCATCACCAAGCCTCCATGGCTCAGATCTGCAAGGCCGCAACTTGGTCTTCAATCCCTACATTTTTTTCAAATATAAATCTTTATTCAACTTCCGGAGAGGGTAAGACAACATTACAATCTTTTTTACATAGATACGCAGACATAAATGAGGACACAGCCTCTGTTAGTACCAAGAATAAATAAAGGCACAGCTTTTAACAATGTAATCTTCTTGGTTTCATCAATAAGTATATCACATCATTAATGTACAGTCTCAAATCCTAATGTCACATTAGTACGTTTTCAGGTGAGTCAATCCCTCTCCATTTCCGATTTTCTTAAAAATATAGAAAGGAGTAGTTCAGAATGAAAGGATGAAAACGCAGAGAGAAGAGAGGGGGAGGAAAGATAGAATAGTAGAGACAAGCAAAAATAGGGGGGGGGGGATGAAAGGGGGAAGGCCCTTAGATAGCCAGCTGGGGAAAAGGGGTGACAGAATTAGGAAGAGGAGGGGGAAGTCTGTGGGGGGGGGGGGGGAGAGGAGATGAGGGAGCAGGGAAAGGTAGAGATGAAAGACAAGCAAAGGGGGCTCATGGAGGCAACAACCGCACCCGCCCACCTCACTACTAATCACCCATATCTTAATCTATTTTAGTTTATCTTCTCCCCTTATTGAGCCATGTGTCCAGCCAATTGGATACTTATTAAACAGGAGGCTAACTCTCCAGGAGGGCTTGGCCCTCGTCTGAGAAAATGAACATATTCCACAAAGACCATGTCCTGGAAAACCGTTCATTTTGGTTTCGGGCTGTGAGAAGCAAATCCACCATTTTTTTGATATCCTCCACTTTCCTAACCCACATACTAATAGTAGGAGGTTGCTTGGATTTCCAAAGTAAGGGAATACATGCTTTGGCTGCATCAAGGAGGTGGCGGGTCAATGACTTTTTGTAGGCCTTACCCGGTATATCAGATGCATGTAGGAGGAAGAGGGCTGGGTCTGCTGCTATGGGGCGTTCAGTGAATCTCTGTGTCGTACTTTGGACGGTCTTCCAGAACTGCCCCAACATGGGGCAACTCCAGAAGACATGTAGTAGAGTTCCCCGTTCGCTCTGGCATCTCCAGCAACGATCCGAGGTAGATGGGAATATGACATTTAGTTTTGCTGGGGTGTTGTACCATCTGGTGAGAATCTTATAGTTAGTCTCTTGCGCCTTTGTGCATATCGAGGATTTATGTGTGAATTGTAATATGTTCTGCTTTTGGCGAGGCGTGAAGGTACAGTGCAAGTCCTTCTCCCAGGCCTCCAGACAATGCATTCGGGGTTCCTCTAATGGAGTAATCAATAGTTGGTAATTGGCAGAAAGGGCGTGGGACATTGGGCCCTCTTCCGAACAATATGTTTCATAGGTGGTCAATGTTGAAGTGAAACTACCAGGGGGGGAGAGTTATTTGAGAAAATGAGGGAGTTGTATTGCTTTCCAAAAATCCAGGCGGAAGTGTCCGTCTGAACTCATGAGTTCGGTCAAGGTGGGCCATCGGTTATTCCTAAGAAAATGAGAGGCTTGGAAACAGTTTGACTGTCGCAGTAGGTGAAAACCTGGGTCTGTGTATCCAGGCGTAAATTCCGGTGTTCCTAATATCGGGCGGAGCTGAGAGTTTTGTGACGAGAGTCGGTAACGTGTAAATAAGAATGAACACGTACGTATTGTCAAGCCTATTAGGGGGTGATTTTTAACCGCTCTAGGTAAGACGGTGTGAATCCATGGTGTTCTGTGCAGGGGGACGGTGCATTGGGTTTGTTCCATTCTAGTCCACTGTTTAGTGGACTGGTGGCGGTTCCAGTCAATTAGTCTGGTCAGATGGGTCGCGTAGTAGTATTTACGTAGGTCAGGAACTGCTAGACCTCCAAATGATTTGGGAAGTGTTATCTGACGTCTGTTGAGTCTGGGTCTTTTATGAGCCCAGATAAAATCAGAGAACAGAGCGCTGATTTGAGCAAAAAAGGAGGAAGGGATTTGAATCGGTAGTGCCTGCATTAGGTACAAAAATTTGGGCAGTATACACATCTTTAGGATATTGCATCTACCGAACCATGAATGTAGCCCTGTGTGCCATTTGGTGAGTAGAGCCCGGACCCCTGACAATAGCGGTGGGAAGTTCAAGGAAAATATCTGGGAGATTTTGGGGGGTATAAATGTTCCTAGATATTTTAGGGCCGTCGCCGCCCATTTGAATTTAAAACTGTCTTTAAGTGTTTGGAGTAAGTCTGAAGACATACCAACACTCATTGCTTCGGACTTGTCAAAATTGTTTTTCATATTTGAGATACTTCCATACACTCGAAACTCCTGCAGTAGATTAGGAAGAGAGATCAGTGGCTTAGTGAGTGAGAACAACATGTCATCTGCATAAGCAGCAATTTTATGTTGTGAGTCTCCCATATCAACTCCTGTTATGTCCGGGTTGGAGCGTATAGTACACAGGAAGGGTTCCAGTGACAGGGGCGAAGAGGAGCGGGGACAGAGGGCAACCCTGATGGGTTCCGTTTTTAATCATAAAAGGATCTGAAAGGACCCCATTAGCACGTACTTGGGCCGTCGGGTCCGTGTAGACCGACTTGATCCAATTTAGCATTCTACCGCCCATACCCACGTGATCCAAAACAGAGATCATAAACTTCCAATCCACCCTGTCAAAGGCCTTCTCCGCGTCCGTGCTTAAAAATATACAGGGGGTTTTTTCTTTGTTGACTATGTGTAATAGGTTAAGGACTCTGATTGTGTTGTCCCTAGCCTCTCTAGTTGGGACAAACCCTACTTGGTCTTGGTGGATAAAGGATGGAATATATTGTTGAATTCTGGTGGCTATTATTTTAGTGAAAATCTTTAGGTCTACATTGAGGAGTGAGATAGGCCTGTAGCTTCCGCATGCAGTTGCATCCTTCCCCTCCTTGGGTATCACCGTGATGTGCGCTGATAGAGTATCACGAGGGATGTTCCCTCCCGAGCCCAAGGAGTTGTAAAATTTGTATAGGTGATCCCCCAGGTACGGCAACATGAGTTTGTAGTATTGGGCAGTAAACCCATCTGGGCCCGGGGCTTTTCCTAGTTTTATGGTACCTACTGCCAGTTTTATTTCGTCTATGGAGATGGGGTCCTCCAGCAAGGCGCTGGTCTCAGCAGGCAATTTAGGCAGTCCAGACTTGGACAGATAGTCCTCAATTTGAGAACGTGAGGGGGTTGGTTTCTGTATGTTGTAAAGGGAGGCGTAGAAGTCTTTAAATTCTCGTGCAATGCTTTTGGGGAGTGTAATTTTCTGGCCTGAGGACGTCCTAAGGTGGGGGATGTAATTCGCTAAGACCTGTTCCTTCAGTGAGTTGGCTAGGATTCTACCACACTTATTCCCAGATTCATACGCTACCCGTCGACATACCTGTATCGCCGCTTTGGCACGATATTGCATTATGTCTGTGGTTTTGGCACGTAGAAGCAGGAGTTCCGCTTCTCCCGCAGAAGTCTGAGCATGTTTGTGTTTAGCCTCAGTCTTATGCAAGTCCTCTAAGAGCGACGCCAATTGTGCCGCACGTTGCCTCTTAATTCGTGCCCCATGTTTGATTAGGACTCCTCGCAACACTGCCTTGTGAGCTTCCCACACAATTCCCGGGTCACTGTCAGGGGTGTCATTAGTCTGAAAATAAAATTCTAATTCCTTAACTACCTCTCTGTGGATCTCTTCGTCTTGTAGGAGACTTTCATTCAGTCTCCATGTCCGCGTTCTAGAAGTAAGGCTATCAGTTAGGGCATACGTCATTATAACAGGGGCGTGGTCAGACCAAGTGATGGAACCAATCGAGGAACTTTGGATGGCATGCAGTTGGGCATGAGGGACTAGGAAATAATCAATCCTAGAGTAATGTTTGTGTGGATTAGAGTAAAAGGTGTAGTCTCGTTCTGACGGATGAAGGAGTCTCCACACGTCAATCAGTTGTGTTTTGTGTAGAGAACGGGCTATACGTTTCCTCACTGCTGGTGTAACCGATGAGCACCCCGAGGAAGTGTCTTCGGCTGGGATCAGTGGAACATTAAAATCTCCCCCCAGGATCAATTGGCCTCTAGTAAACCCCTCCAGTATGTCTAGTGTCTTAGAGATAAACTGATCTTGGTGGCTGTTAGGTGCGTAAATGTTCGCCAACGTCACTTCCATACCCCCGATGTCTCCTCTGAGGAACAAATATCGGCCCTCCGGATCCGCTTTCACTTCTGTGCACTTCCAAGGGACAGACCGTGAAATCAGTATAGACACACCCCGAGACTTAACAGCACCATACATAGAGTGGTACACCGTTGGGTAGTATCTGCTCCTCAGTATTGGCAGATTACCTTCTTTAAAGTGGGTTTCCTGTATAAAAGCCAAATTGGCCTTGTGGCGCTGGAGATCATTCAGCATCATGCGCCGTTTTTCCGGTACATTTAGGCCTTTCACATTTAAGGACAACACAGTCACCGCCTACATGGCCCCCCGGTGAAATGAGAGTAACTTAAATAGAGAGGGTAGATTGGGGAATGAGGTAAGAAAAGAAGAAGAGGAGAGAGAAGGGTATAGAAGACAGAAGAAAAAGGAGGTAGAATAAGAGAGATAAGAGTGGTAGTCTAAGTATGTAGCACTAGAGTGCTAGAACGCTCACTAGTAGAAAACCAGTAATCGAGCGCAGGCCTATGTGGAGACGAGGAAAGGAACAACCAGTGGGGAGGCCCCCGGTTCCCCCAAACCCATTCCGCATGTAAATATAATTTGCTGAAAATAATAACGGTTAGAATTCACATTTGAAACGAAAAAATTTTTTTAGTGAGAAAACAAATAAACTTCAGTCAGAGGTTTACAATACAGAAAAACCAACTTGTAAGGTATGCATTCCCTACAATCCCCGAGCCTGATCATGAGAACAATTGAACACATGCTGACCAATTGCCTACTTTGCTCTAGAGCTGAATTGCCCCAGGTCCTCTAACTATAAGCACATGGTCTCCACCTGGCTGTCAGCACGGTGTGGCTCATCTCCCCCACCTCCCCCCAGTCGGATCCTCATTTCGCAAAATCCTTAGACTAAGAAAAGGGGGTGAGAGGCTGTAAAGGAGAGCCCTCGCAGGTCTCCCTCTAATATTGGGACTATGGAGCTCTCAAAGTCCCAGGGGACCATTTGTATCTACCTGACCTTCCAGGGTGGTCTGAAAGGCCGGGGACCGCCCAGAAAGAGCCCGGTCCGCCACTGAGCCCTTGTGAACCATCGTGACCAGGTCACCCCTACCCCCAGCAACAGGCAATAAACAAATCGGAACACTTGCCCCCCTCTCATCTTAAGTCCATTCCCCAATGGTAAAATACCAGTACTTGCGGTTATTAATACATGGTGACTCAGAATGTCTCCCTGAGTGTGGGCGAAAGCAGGCGAAGACACCCTCTCTGCTCCCCTAGAGAAGCAGTACAGGCGTCTGTGTCCTTGCAGCTGTGTCCATGATGGTCTTAAGTATGATTCATCTCAATGCCAGAAGTTCTGTAACGTGTGCACATACCTAGAGGGCGAAGTGTAAGCGTCCCTGAACTTTAGCCCAGTCCCATGTCACGCTCCATATCTCCCAGATGCTGTCAAATGGTATAGATTAGAGGTTGTAGTTAGGTGGAATAATGTGTCCCATTCTCTAACCTAGAGCCTGCTTCTCAGTTAGGAGATGGAAGTCTCATGTGCTATGCTTACAGAACGGCAAGTAACAAAAAGGGGGGAGCAAATAGTCAGCAGAAATCAAGGAGGCAACTAGAGTTAAACTCGATCAGGCTTCAGACGTTTGCTAAAGGGTAGAGAAGTCATGACTCACGTGGCCCCTCAGCCGAGGGGGTCCGCTGTCTCCTTCTTGAACGCTGCTGGCGGGGGGCTGGTAAGCCCGCTGGGTAAAGGAACCTAAGCGGCCCATCGGACGCGGGACCAGTGCAAGCCAGTTTGGGACCGGGATCGGTTCCACACTGAGAAATGTAAAGAAGGCTGGTAGCTCTGCCTGTGTACGTAGGGTAAAGGAGGTATTCCAGTTTCTGAAGGTAACCGCCAGAGGGTAACCCCATCTATATGTGCAACCCTGTCTCCTGGCAAGCTCCAGAATGGGCTTCAGCATCGCTCTTCTCTGTAAGGTGGCCCTGGATAAATCTGGCAGTATCTTGATAGCAGCACCGTCGAAATCCACCTCCCCATGTTCCCATGCCTTCCTAAGTATCAGCTCCTTTTGGGTGTAGCGATGAATCCTGCATAGCACATCTCGGGGTCTCTCAGGGTCTGCCAATCGTGGACCCAGGGTTCTATGGACCCGGTCTAGTTCTATTGTACGCGGGGGTGCATCCAGGACCCTCCGGAAGATCGCCACCACCGTTTCTTCCAGATCCTCCGCGGCTGTTGCCTCAGGGAGGCCCCGCAGTCGCAAATTGTTGCGGCGACTGCGGTCCTCCAAATCTTCCAAATGGAGCTGAAGCTCCACCGCCGTGGCCGCCTGTGAGTCCCGGGACTGCTCCAGTTCTGTCACTCTCTGTGTGAGAGAGGAGATTGAAGCCTCTCCCACCCCCATCCGATCCGAGATCGATTGGATCTCAGCCCTGACCTCCTGGATATCTCTGGTGTGCGCTTCTTCCACCCGGAGTATAAGGGTTTCAATGTCCATTTTGGATGGGAGCGCCTCGATATCCGCCTTCGTGGGAAGGGCCTGTAAGATGGCGCGGAGGTCGTCTGGCAGTCCGCTCTGGTGTTGGTATGAGCTCGCCATCTCTGACTGGAATATAGCCGGTGATGGTGAGAAGTCTTCAGAAGCAGTGGACGATCCCGGGGAGGCAGGTAAGTCCAGTGTGTCGGCCTCTACACGATGCAGGGCTCGCGGCGCTGTTGCGATGGCGCCCGGTGATCTCTGTTGTGAGTCACGGAAATATCTCCGAATCCCGTTCTGTGAAGACGGTGGCTGACTCCCGCTGACCGATGCTCTTGTTCTGTATCTCTTGGAAGCTATCATGCCTCACTTTCCTGTGAATAAACCGTATGCTGAGCCGTTGGGAGAAGGGTAAACCAGGAGCTCTCAAAAAACACCTCCTCACTCAGCCATTGCTAAGCCACGCCCCCCTCAATCCCTACATTTACCAGATTCTATCAAGTAGATGTAAAAGGTCATGAGGATATCGCCTTTGGGCGCAGTGTACTGCAGGCTGCAGTATAAGTCCTCTAGTCTCTTGGTGCCCTACTTTTGTTGTGTCTCCCTCCCTTCAGTTGGCATTGCTATGGGACATCCCACATAGTAACTACTATGGCTCTGTGTCCCCTGATGTATGAAAAGAAAATAGGATTTTTTTAAACAGCTTACCTGTAAAATCCTTTTCTTTGAAGTACATCAGGGGGCACAGAGGTCCCTCCCTTCTTGGTATACACACGTATTGCTTTGCTACAAAACTGAGGTACTCCCAGTAGTGGGAGGGGTTATATAGGGAGTGCACTTTTTGTCTTAGGGTGTGCCAGTGTCCATCACCTGAAGGTGGCCTATAACCCACATAGTAACTACTATGGCTCTGTGTCCCCTGATGTACTTCAAAGAAAAGGATTTTACAGGTAAGCTGTTGAAAAAATCCTATTTTTCTGGTGGTGTACACAGTACACAATACATACAGTGTACCCATAGCTGTTATTAAACTTCTGTTGGTGTACACTGTACCGTGCACCCCTAGTGCAGTTGCTACTACTTTCCTGGTGGTGTACACAATACATACAGTGCACCCATAGTTGTTATTACACTTCTGTTGGTGTACACAGTACCGTGCACCCCTAGTGCAGTTACTACTACTTTTCTGGTGGTGTACACAATACAGTACACCCATAGTTGGTATTACACTTCTGTTGGTGTACACAGTACCGTGCACCTCTAGTGCAGTTGCTACTACTTTTCTGGTGGTGTACACAGTACACCATACAGTACACCCATAGTTGTTATTACACTTCTGTTGGTGTACACAGTACTGTGCACCCATAGTGCAGTTGCTACTACTTTTCTGGTGGTGTACACAGTACACAATACATACAGTGCACCCATAGTTGCTATTAGACTTCTGGTGGTGTACACAATACCGTGAACCCCTAGTGCAGTTGCTACTACTTTTCTGGTGGTGGACACAGTATACAATACATACATACAGTGCACCTATAGTTGCTATTAGACTTCTTGTGGTGTACACAATACCGTGCACCCCTAGTGCAATTGCTACTACTTTTCTGGTGGTGTACACAATTCAGTACACCCATAGTTGTTATTACATTTCTGTTAGTGTGCACTGTACCGTGCACCCCTAGTGCAGTTGCTACTACTTCTCTGGTGGTATATACAGTACACAATACAGTGTAGTGTGGTTTTACTAAACAAAATTTACAGCATGTCTGGAAGGCCACCAAGGAGAGGCAGACGCTCACAGGCCACTAAAAGTGGGTAAGCAGGCTCTGTGTCTACAGTTGACAGTGCTGATCGTGGACACAGTTCATCCTCAGCACGTGACCGTGGGGCACACCTGTCCTTTTTTTCTGCAGTTGGCCGTGTTATTGAGCCACAGCATGCAGAAGAGTTGGTGGAACGGATAACAAAGCCCTCCTCATTCTCCTCATCCTCTGTCACCCAGACTCAGAGTAGTTTGCCTGCCAATGCAGCTGCCAAAGCGGCCTATTCCATCGGCTCCATGTCAACAGTCACTCCTTCCCTAGCCCCACCATCATGCAAGGAGGAGTCCCCCAAACCATTCGACCACAGTGTCGGGTACATCCTGCAGGAGGATGCGCAGGGATTTGAAGGCTCCGATGATGGTACCCAGGTTGAGGAAGGGAGTAACGTGAGCCTAGAGAGAGGGGGTGCCCAAGAAGGTCAAGAAAATGGCAGTCATGTTCCCCGAGCTGCTGCATACTGCAAAGTTTGCTCCAGTGATGAGGAGGGAGGGGATGATGAGGTCACTGACTTTACTTGGGTGCCTGATAGAAGAGAGGAGGAGGCACATCTCCAACGAGGCAGGATGCCCTCCAGGGGGCAGCTTAAGGGCAGTCACCCTATTGCATCACACCGCAGAGCTAAGCAGGTGCAGGGCACTGCTGACTCCCCACATATTTTGAAAAGTTCTTTGGTGTGGGCCTTTTTTGACACGTGTGCAGCAGATCGCACTGTTGCGGTTTGCAACATATGTCTGAAGCGTATCAAGCGTGGCCAAAACAGCAGCCGCTTGGGCACCACATGCTTGACCAGACATATGACGACCTCCCATGCAGTCCGTTGGCAACAGCACTTAAAAGACCCACGTCAAAGAACAAGGCGGACCTCTCCTTGCTCCTCATTAGATGGGATCTCCAACCTCCCTATACCTCCAGTCCTCTCAGAAACCTGCACTGAGAGGAATGAAGGTATAGAAATAAGTGTCCCAAGTACTTGTGGCCAATCTGCTAGCGGTACACCAACATCAGATTTTAGCAGACAAATTTCCCTACCCCAGGTGCTAAACCATCAAAAGAAATTCGGTCCCAGCCATTTACATGCTCAGCGTCTGAATGCTAGCTTGGCCAAATTGCTGGCACTGCAACTGCTGCCTTTTCAGCTGGTAGACTCTCCCCCCTTTCGTGAATTTGTGGAATGTGCGGTACCTCAGTGGCAGGTTCCCAAAAACCATTTCTTTTCACGGAAGGCCATCCCGGCTCTCTACCAGCATGTGGAAGGCAATGTCTTGGCCTTGTTGGACAGGGCAGTCAGCAGTAAGGCGCATATAACTGTTGACTCATGGTCCAGCAGGCATGGACAGGGACGTTACCTTTCTTTCATGGCGCACTGGGTAACTCTGCTGGCAGCTGGGAAGGATGCAGGACAGAGTTCAGTATTGTTGGAGCTTGTTCCGCCACCATGCCTCCAAAATGCTAGTGGTGATTCTGCCACAGCTCTCTCCTCCACCCTTCCTCCTCTTCTTCCTCTATGGCCTCTTCCTCTGCAGATTTCTCCTCTGAACTAAGCACTCAGGCAAAAAGACGCCTTGCGGTGCTTGAGTTGGTCTGCTTAGGGGACAGGAGCCACACTGGGGCTGAGATTCTGTCAGCTCTGCAGGGGCAGGACCAGAGGTGGTTGACACCACGCCAGCTTCAGCCAGGAATGGTTGTATGGGACATTGGCACCAACCTCCTCTCCGCCCTCCAACAGGGACACTTGACCCATGTTCCCTGTTTGGCTCACGTCCTGAATTTGGTGGTGCAGCGGTTCTTGAGCAAGTACCCTGGCTTACAGGGTCTCCTGAGGCAAGCCAGAAAAGTCTGCGGTCATTTCCACCGGTCATATAATGCCAGTGCTTGGCTGGCTGACATTCAAAGAGAATGCAAACTGCCCAAGAACTGCCTCATTGGGGGGGTGGCCTAGCGCGGCATGTGAACAGACCTGTTCACCGGAGCTCCCGCTGTTGATCCTGAGACCGATCCTTTCCTCGCCTATTCGGACGCCCTAAAGTTACGGTACCGGTACCTACAGCCTCCCTGACATCCCAGGCCACAGTAACAACACCATACTGGGGCATGATGACCCGAGGGAACCGTGGAGAACATGCGGCCTCCGCCGCAGCAGACTTCCTAGATGGCGCCTGGTCATCTCAGCCTCAGAGAACACCACGAGGCCAGGAGAAGAAAACGGAGCAGGGGGGTAAGTCACAGAAACCCCCTAAGAATAAAGATCAGCCCAGGGACATGCTCTACTATGCCCAGAAGCTAGCGGGATCAGCAGAACACACACAGAGCAGCACACAGCTTCCCACAGCCTCTGGGGAACAGGCAGATAGGAGGGACACAGACAGACCTGAAGACACTGACACCATGGAGTCTGTACCAGATCCTATGCCAGGCCTGTTTGATATGCAGGTGGAGGACACCCCCCAGCACACGCTGAGTGAAATACTCCATGCAGTCCACAGATGCACCGCTTCCGTGGATGACCTTAAGGAGAAGTTTGGAGGGCTGAAAGAGACTGTCTCCCTCCTCCGCCAGGACATCCAGAAAATCAGGGAGAGAACCACGGCAGTGGAAGGGAGAGTCAGTGATATAGAAGACCAGATGCCCCACCTGAACAGGGAAGTGAGGGGAGCTGCACAGAATGCACGCCAGGCCTTTGAAAAGACAGATGACATCGAGAACCGTCTGAGACGCAACAACGTTCGCATAGTCGGGTTACCGGAGAAAGTTGAGGGCAGAGACCCCACGGTGTTCGTTGAGGACTGGTTGCAGAACATATTCGGCAAAGAGGCATTTTCGCCATTGTATGCGGTGGAAAGGGCGCACCGGGTGCCACCAAGACCTCTCCCTCCTGGCAATCCCCCCAGAGCGATGCTGGCCAGGCTCCTCAATTATAGGGACCGTGAAGTGGTTCTAAGGCTAGCCAGGGAAAAAGGGACTGTGCAATTCAACGGTACCAAAGTGTCCTTCTATCCGGACTTCTCAGCAGAGGTGCAGCGCAGAAGAGCTAAATTTGCTGACGTCAAGAAAAGGTTACAACGACTGCAACTCAAATATGCAATGCTGTTCCCCGCTAAGCTGAGAGTCACAGCCGGAGACCAAAACCACTTTTTTGAAACCGCACAGGATGCAGCAGAATGGCTAGACCAAAACGAACAAGACCTACAACGCCGCAGACGTGCAAACGAGGAGGGCTGATCTCACCCTACCATCTTACTTCATACACAAGAAAGGGCACCTACATTCCACTTCTTATATGGCTCCTTACATAGAGGACGTTTCCTTATCACCCACTGACAGCGACTGAACACCAAGTTTTACAGAGTTCGGCACATCTTTGTGGGGTTTTTTTGCCTAACCGACCGGGTGGGCTGTGAATGTGCCTCACCCCTGTACAATACAAGTTGCCATTCTTGCCATTGTTGATATGGCTTGAGTTAGTATGCCCAGTTGGCACGGTTTGGGCTCATGGAGCCCCACAATTTCTGAAGCCTTTCCGCTGGGCAATGACAGCGAGACCTGTTTTGCAAGGTTTACTTTGTTTATGGATCCGCAGAATGATTTATGCCATCATACAGCTGAGCTGGCCTATCGACTACAGAGAACTGCTGCCTCTTCATTGCACACTATGCCTCGTTGACCCGCCTCACGCCCCACTCACCGTAATGGTCAGTATACTTACCAGTGGACTGCATCTTGGAAGACACTGGCTGCAACACCGAATGATACAGGACAGGGACATACTTATCAGGAATGGTTCATACCCTCGCTATGTCTGATACACCAATAGTGTCCAGGAACGTGCGGGGCGTAAATGACCCATTAAAAAGGTCCATGATCTCGGCTGGGTTGCGGAAGTTTCATCCGGCCATAATAGGCCTGCAGGAAACCCACTTGAAGAGTGACACAGTAAATTTTTTGCAATATGCTTGGGTAGGTAAAGCCTATCACTCCACTTACTCTGCATTTTCGCGTGGAGTAAGTGTTTTGATACACAAAGCCCTGGTGTACCAGGAACTTGACTCATTGATAGATATTTCAGGAAGATTTGTGTTTTTGCACTGTAAATTGTACACATTTACACTGATACTAGCCTTTGTATATGTGCCCCCTCCGTTCTCCAGAGAGGTTCTGCAGCTATTAATCTCATACCTAGTTAACAAACCGGATATTCCGGTACTGATCATGGGTGACTTTAATTGTTATCTGGATCCTAAACTAGACAGGCACCCCCCTGTACGACCTCCTGGGGGCGGACGAGGTACAGCCCTGAGCCGCTTACTCACAGAGATAGGATGGTTGGATATGTGGCGTAACAGAAATCCAAACAATAAGCAATTTTCTTGTTTCTCCAAGACCCATGGGTCGCTATCTCGCATTGATCTATGTATAGGCACCCCAAACTTGATTGGTAGTATATCTAAAATAAAATATTTCCCACGAGGTGTTTCGGACCACTCCCCACTAGCTATATGGCTAACTACTAGGCCCTCTGCTAACCTACCCAGAGCCCCTTGGAAGTTAAATGCTTTTTGGTTAAAACTATTTACTTCGCAAGATAGAATAGCTGCCCAGATCCAAGCTTTCTTTAAAATGGATCGGTATTTAACTAACGCTCATTTGAAATGGGAAACCTTTAAAGCCCACCTAAGAGGCACATTTATTCAGGAAATACAGAAGGTCAAATACAACTCCTCGGCCCTGTTAGAACAGGCTGGGGACTTGGTGCGACAACTGGAATTAACCTATGTCACCAGCGCCACTGACTCCGCCAGGGAGGCATGGATGTCGGCCCAGGATTCCCTGGACCGGCTGAGATCCTCCACAGCGGAGAGAAAGAGATTTTTCTCGAAACTGGCGTTCTATGAGGAGGGGGAAAAGACAGGCCGATTACTTGCAAAAATCGCACGATCCCAACAGCAGTCACCAGCCATCGGGGCTATTAGAGCAGCCAATGGGAAAATAGTTAATGCTCCAGGGGTCGTTATATCTGAGCTGGCATCTTTCTATGGCGACTTGTATAAGTCGAGGGATGCCTACTCGGATGCTGACCTAAATGGGTATATGTCCACAATAGACCTACCCTCGTTGACGGTGACAGCTCGAAATCAATTGGATGCTCCCATAACTTTAGAGGAGCTGCAGACTGCGGCCTGCTCTTTTCCCACATGTAAGGCCCCGGGAGAAGATGGCCTCCCTATGGAGGTGTTCAAAGAATATGGTGAGCAGATACTCCCTGAACTGTTAAAGGTTTTTAATGCATGTTTAGACTTGGGTAGACTTCCTGAATCCATGACGAGGGCCAACGTAATCCTACTACTCAAACAGGGGAAGGACCCGGTTGATCCCGGCTCCTACAGGCCTATATCGTTACTCCAGAGTGACGTGAAGATCCTAGCAAAGGTCCTGGCGCTCCGGGTCAACGGGGTCATCTCCTCAATTATACACCAGGATCAGGCAGGTTTTATGCCACAAAAGTCAACGGCCACTAATCTTAGGAGACTGTACCTGAATATGCAGTTGCAGGCGGATAACGGGGGGCAGAGGGCATTGTTATCACTTGATGCCAACAAGGCCTTTGACAGCGTTAGCTGGAGATACTTATGGGCAGTCTTGATAAAGTTTGGCTTTGGTGCAAGATTTATAGCTTGGGTCAGGTTGCTGTATGCGTCCCCTCAGGCCAATATTAGAGTGACAGACAGGGTTTCACACGCTTTCGAACTGGGCAGGGGGACAAGGCAGGGCTGCCCTCTGTCCCCCCTGCTCTTTGCGATTGCGATAGAGCCTCTAGCAGCCCTGATCAGAGACAATACCCAGATCCAGGGATTCCAATACGGTAGCATACATGAAAAAATAATGTTGTACGCTGATGACATGCTACTCTTCCTAGGAGATACTAGTCACTCGCTAGCTGAGGTGATGTCCGTAATAAAAACATTTGGTCACTATTCCGGGTTAACCATCAACTGGTCCAAGTCGGCTCTGATGTTGTTGGAGGGAGATCACAGGGTTGCACTTCCGAACAACTGCCCCATCCCCCTTGTTACTGGTTTCAAATACCTGGGCATACAAGTGGCGCCCAGGATTGGAGACTATTGCGCCCTAAACATCTACCCCTTGCTTTCTAGGTTCCGAGACAAAATAAATACCTGAAACAACCTGAAGATGTCCCTGGCAGGCAAGGCCAATCTAATTAAAATGATCCTAATGCCACAGCTGTTATATTTTCTACATAACACCCCGGTAGTGGTCCCACTAAAAATTTTCAGAATAGTAAACACGCTTTTTAGGCGACTATTATGGAACAATAAAAACCCTAGAATTAAGCTAGAACAGCTGCAGCAATCAAAGGACAACGGGGGGTTGGCAATTCCCAACCCCTGGTTGTACTACATAGCGTCCCAACTGCAGCAACTGGTTGGCTCTATGACGCCAGATCCAAAAGGCTCGTCGGCACGGCTGATGTTGTTAGCGACGGGGGCAGAGACCATACCCATGGGCCTTGAGGCGCAGCTATTTGCAAAATCCAATAAACAAACGCCAACACTATCGCTGGTCCAAAAAATTTGGAACAAGGTCCGACAGCTCCAGGGGGTGCAAGGCTTCACGGATTTTAGCCCAATATGGGGCAACCGCTCATATACTGAGCTGGACAAATTACTACAAGGGCCAAGATGGCGTAAATATGGGATCAAACTACTACCACAAATATTCGCAAACGGTAAATTGCTCCCCTTTACAGAACTGCAGGATAAATTTAACTTTCCAGACAACATGTTCTATTCCTACCTTCAGCTGCGACACACAATTCACACACAAGGAGACGCGGGTGGTTGGACACTGTCGCCCACACCTGTATTTCATGTGTTGCAATCCAGTAGTGAGACCAGGGGAATTATATCCCAATGCTACCAGATGCTATTAGTGAGGCACCTGCGAGCATACCCGTGCAAAGCAAGGACGGCTTGGGAGGGGGACCTTGGTCGGATTACAGAGGAGCAATGGGAGGAGGCCTTGCAATCTATACCCACGTGCTCCCTTAACGTGGCACAGAAGGTTTCCCAATTGTTCATAACGTTAAGAGTGCACTACACCCCAAAAAAACTATTTAAAATGGACAGGACGTTAGACCCTTTGTGTGCCCGGTGTCGCCAGCACGACGGAGACCTTATCCATCTCCTGTGGAGATGCCCGAAGCTCCATCGATACTGGAGGGAGGTGATGGGCACACTCAATGAGGTATTTCAAACAAACGTCCCCATGGACCCCATGTGCTGCCTACTGGGGGTCCTGGAGGACGAGATCCCCGAAGAATTGGTTAGGGTTGCGTTCTCCAGAGCTTTATTTCAGGCCAGGAAATTCATACTTATGGGATGGAAATCTGTGGCGCCGCCAACTAGGAGGGCTTGGGTGGAACATATGGGGCACACCCTCATAAGGGAGAAGTATATCTTTCAACATAGAGGGTGTCCCACCAGGTTTGAGCGAATTTGGTCCAAATGGCTGGACACGCCGGGGATAAGCCCGAAAGAACTAGTGATGTCCAGACTTTTACAAACTCTATAAACAAAATCAGGGAACGCAGGATGGTTTATACATCATGAATGGTGTGGGCGGGGGGGGGGGGCGAGGGTAGAGGTGTATTTTGGTCTGCAGGAGGTGACGCAGTGAGATGGCGAGCTCAGTGGCAATAAACAATGTATGTAAGAACCTGAAAATTATCTGCTATAACAAATCTTATGTATTTGTAAAACCGATGATATTACATGATGGAAAATATGTGAATGTTCAATAAAACCTTTTCTGATTTAAAAAAGAACTGCCTCATTTGTGACATGCGCACCAGGTGGAACTCAACATTGGCAATGCTGCAGTGGCTGCACACGCAGCAGAGGGGCCATCAATGAGTACCTGTGTGAGTATGGCACCAGGACAGGGACAGGGTCAGGGGAACTTGGCTTTTTTTCGCCATGCCAGTGGCTACTGATCAAGGATGCATGCACTGTCCTGTCACCATTTGAGGAGGCCACAAGGAGGGTTAGCAGTGACAGTGCATGCATCAGTGATACTGTCCCACTTGTCTTCCTGTTGGAGCACAAGCTTCGTGGAATAATGGACAGGGCACTTAAGGCAGAACAGTGGGAGGAAGAGGAGGACTTCCTTACCTCTCAAGGCCCCCTTTATCCAGATACTAGTATTCCTGCAGGCCCGCCAATCACACAGGAAGAAGAAGAGGACGGAGGAGGAGGATTGTGTCAGCATGGAGGTGGAGGATGACACTCAGCATCAGCAGCAGTCTTCAAGGGATCGTTTGCAGTCCCCAGAAACCCATGGAGTTGTACGTGGCTTGGAGGAGGTGGTTGATGATCATGTGATCCTTAGTGACCCAGAGGACTCAGGATTCAATGCCTCTGCAAACTTATGCTGCATGGCCTCCCTGATCCTGCAAAGCCTGCGAAAGGACCCTAGGATTTGTGGTATCAAGGAGAGGGATCATTACTGGCTGGCAACCCTTTTTGATCCATCTTAATCCACCTTGATCCACCTTACCTTAAGGGTAAGGTTGCAAAACTTATCCAGCCTTCGCAGAGGGAGCAGGGGATGAAACATCTTGGGGAGGCCTTGCAGAAAGGTTTGTGCAATGCGTTTCCAGAGCCTGGGAGGTTACAATTTCCTGGTGCTGGACAACGTGTTGCTGAGGCTTCGTTCAGTCACAGAAAGAGCGGTGGAGAAGGTGGCCGGCTGACCGATGCCTTCAGACAATTCTTCAGTCCCCAGGGCCCAGGTCTGATCGGTTCCAGCAATCATCACCAGCGTCCAAATTACATGGTGCAGGAATATCTAGGGGCAAGATCAGACTTGGAGACCTTTCCACCAGAACATCCACTGTGTTACTGGGTCTTGAGGATGCACCACTGGCCAGAGCTTGCACAGTATGCAATTGAGCTACTGGCCTGTCCTGCATCCAGTGTTTAGTGCTGCTGGAGGCTTTGTAACCGATCAGAGTGCGCCTGTCTTGGATCACCAACTACCAAGCACCTGATGCCGATGTAACCGATTGATTTTTCTATGGATGTGGGATCCCTTGAAGATTGCATATGCTGAGTGACTATCCTATTCCTCCTCAATCTTCATGATGATAGCTTCTAGGAATATTTTCAGTTCAGGGCACCACCACCACTGCCTAAGGCCAAATTTTTCTGCCCCTGTTTAACAGGGGCGTGTAATTACAATTTTTGATCTTATATTTTCACAGCAGGGCCTGTTCCTGCGCTCAACAAAAGTATCTGTGAGGCTTTACAGTGTTGTGCCACTACCACAGGCCCAATTTTTCTGCCCCTGTTTAACAGGGCACGTAATTACAATTTTTGATCCAAAATTTCACAGGAGGGCCTGTTCCTGCGCTCAACAAAAGTATCTGTGAGGCTTTACAGTGTTGTGCCACTACCACCACCTAAGAACCAATTTTACTGCCCCTGTTTAACAGGGGTGCGTAATTACAATTCTTGATATAATATTTCACAGCAGGGCCTGTTCCTGCACTCAACAAATATATCTGTGAGGCTTTTTTAGTTTTGTGTCACCACCACCACCACCGCCTAAGGCCCAATTTTTATGCCCCTGTTTAACTTCCATGACTTCCCCTAATAAAAGCACCCCCCACAGTACATATAAGCACTGGTAATAAGGAGAGCCAGCAAAACTGTAATCCTTGAAGTGTCGTTTATTGGTACATCAGAGTGACATCTCTACAAAATTGGCCTATCAGGTTAGTGTCACAGAAAATTAACATATTTGATTGATACCACCAATTATTCAAATGGTTAGTGACTACACCTGTTTTTAGCCAGCATGAGAAAAGGGAGAGGAAAGAAAGGCAATATAAAAAGTTATTTTGTTGAGCCAAAAAGAAGTGTGTAGAAAAAATGCTACATGAGATATTAGGACCTCATTACTCCAAGGGAGAAATATATTCCTTAAAAGAAGGGAAAATGTTCAAAATGTTCAAATAAAATACTTTGTGGTAGCAACAGAATCTAAAGTCAAGATTAATGGCAGGATCAAAAGAAGAAAAAAAAGGGGGGGGGGTGTTCAATTTATGGCGGGATCAAAAAAGAAGGATACAATTTATGGCAGGATCAAAAAAGAGGGGGATTAAATTGATGACAGAATCACAAAAAAAAAAATAAAAATTAATGAAAAAAGAGGGATGGAATTTATGGCAGGATTAAGGAAGAGGGATGCAATTTATGGCAGGATCAAAAAAGAGGGGATTAAATTTATGGCAGAATCCCAAAAAAGGGGGATTGAATTTATGGCAGGATCAAAAAACAAAGATACAATTCATGAGAAAAGAGGGATGCAATAATGGCAGCATCAACCAAAAAAAAAAAAAAAATTTTTTATAACAGAATCAGAAAAGAGGGATTCAATTTATAACAGGATAAAAAAGGGATTCAGTTTATAGCAGGAACAAAGAAAAAATGTACAATTAATAAAAAAAGAGGGATGCAATTTGTGGCAGGATCAAAAAAAAAAAGAAAAAATGTATTTCCTTTTTTTCCCCCTTTCTTCTTTCCTTTCTCCTTCCTCTTTCCCTTCCCCTCTCCCCTCCATCAATCCTAAAGTATATAAATGAAGTACAATGGGCAGAGCATTTTTTGTGGGTTACTTTAGATGTTAAGCCTCTCTATTCATGCATACCACATCATCTTGCTCTAGATGCACTACAATATCACTTGTCCAAATATAGCTTTTATGATCCTCAGCTCAAAGAATTCATCATTATGGCTGTTACCTTTTTATTACAACACAATTACTTCTTCTTTCACGATTCCTTCTATGTACAATGCTGTGGAGCCTCCATGGGGGCAACATTTTCTCCATCATTAGCTAATTTATACATGGGATGGTGGGAAGAATGTTTTCTTTTTTCACATCTCAATATCTATGCACGGCACATCCATTGGTATGGGCGATACATAGATAATCTGATCTTAATTTGGAACCACACTGATTCCTCTTTAACTTCTTTTGTTTCATACCTCAACAATAACAGCCTTAATCTTGAATTCTCTTATGTGAGCAATAAGATCATGATTGATTTTCTAGATATCACACTCAGGGGTGACCCCAGCACTGGTCTTATAAATACTGGAACCTTCCGCAAACCTACTGCCGGAAATTCCTTACTTCTGGCCTCCAGCTGCCATCCACCCCATACTATTCGTTCCATCCTGATGGGTGAGTTTATTAGAGCTAAGCGAAACTGCTCCACCCTGGAAAGTTTTCAGCTAGAATGCTCTAACATCTCAAAACGATTAAGCGCTAGAGGCTATTAGAAGTGGCATATTAATAGAGCCATTTCCATAGCCTCAGAGAAGGACAGACACAATCTATTGCACAACAAAGAGAAATCCCCTTGCTCTTCAAAATATACACAACATAAAACTCAAAAGAACAAGGACAAGAGTTCCCTTACCTTTGTCACCACTTTCTCCAGAGAGTTTAATCAGATCAAACAGATTGTAAATAAACATCTTCCCATTCTTTATCGTGACAAGGACCTAATAGGTGTGCTTTCTACAGCATATAGTAATGAGAGAAGTTTATCCAATGTATCTAAACACTTTAAATTTATACATGATGGTAACATAGATTCCTTCTCTTTCTCTGCAGTTCAAAAAGTCGATACATGGAGGAGACAGGCACAGAAGGCTAGTGGAACAGGAAGTTAAGTGGATTTTCCTGTTGGGGACACGCATCCCCACAGGCATGAACCACAGATGGGATGTGGATCTATTTCTCCAATGACATCATCCAATCCCATCTTCAGTTTGATTGTCACTTGCTTCAGTATTTGTCTTTTTGTCCCAGTATGTTCCTTCTGTGCTTGTTTTCTGCCCTCTATATATTTTATTTTTTCCTCCTTCCCAGCAAAGGGAAGGGGAAAGGAAAAGGAGAGGGAAGGGAAAGAGGAAGGAGTAAGGAAAGAAGAAAAGGGAAAAAAAAAATTATTATTTTTTTTGATCCTGCCACAAATTGCATCCCTCTTTTTTCATTATTGTACCTTTTTTCTTTGTTTCTGCTATAAACTGAATCCCTTTTTTTTTATCCTGTTATAAATTGAATTCCTTTTTTCTGATTCTGTTATAAAATTTGTTTTTTTTTTTTTTTTTTTTGATCATGCCATTATTGCATCCCTCTTTTTTCATGAATTGTATCTCTGTTTTTTGATCCTGCCATAAATTCAATCCCCATTTTTTGCGATTCTGCCATAAATTTAATTCCCCCTTTTTTGATCCTGCCATAAATTGCACCCCTCTTCCTTAATCCTGCCATAAATTCCATCCCTCATCCATCCCTTCATTAATTATATTTTATTTTTTGATTCTGCCATAGATTCCATCCCCTTTTTTGTGATCCTGTCATAAATTTAATCCCCCTCTTTTTTGATCCTGCCATAAATTGTATCCTTTTTTGATCCCGCCATAAATTGAACCCCCCCTTTTTTTTTCTTCTTTTGATCATGCCATTAATCTTGACTTTAGATTCTGTTGCTACCACAAAGTATTTTATTTGAACATTTTCCCTTCTTTTAAGGAATATATTTCTCCCTTGGTGTAATGAGGTCCTAATATCTCATGTAGCATTTTTTCTACACACCTTTTTGGCTCAACAAAATAACTTTTTATATTGCCTTTCTTTCCTCTCCCTTTTCTCATGCTGGCTAAAAACAGGTGTAGTCACTAACCATTTGAATAATTGGTGGCATCAATCAAATATGTTAATTTTCTGTGACACTAACCTGATAGGCCAATTTTGTAGAGATGGAGTTTGCCTGTGTGTATGTGAGTATATATATATTTTGCCATATGTTTCAAACTAGCTACGACTAAGGCTATTGCCGAAACGTGTCAGCTTTATTGTCACTCTGATGTACCAACAAACGACACTTCAAGGATTACAGTTTTGCCGGCTCTCCTTATTACTGTTGCATTGGAGTGTGTTGGGACACATCGAGCCTCGGCTCCTGTGAGTGGACCTGGTGTATGGATTGAGTTGTCCCTGCAGAGAGCGCTGTTACCTTTCTTCTTTTACATATAAGCACTGGTTAGGCACACAGTTAACCCTTTGATCACCCCTGATGTTAACCCCCTCCAAGCCAGTGTCATTAGTACAGTGAAAAATGTAATTAATAAGTAAGGGTCTCTTACTTATTGATTAAATTTTTCTACCCCGTCACAGTTTCTAGTTACCATCTAGTATTATGTTGTGCACGCCCCCATTTTAGCCTTTCATCACCTCTTGGGTTGGTGCTCCACACTCTACCGCATTGGTCCAATCGGCATGGAATTGTTTGATTTTGCAATATCTGGCATCTTTTCAGATGCCAGTCTCTAGGGTTTTATGTACTAATTATATGTTATGTATCTTGTCAGCCACAATACATCTTTTTCGCTCTTGAAGAAGCGTGAAGACACGCGAAACATGTTGAGCATTGAATATCTACATGACACGAGTTAATCTATTGCGGACTTGCTATCCAGCCATCTTTTCGGACCAATTGATACCTGGAATGATTATCCTCACGTCCGAACAACTACATATTTAGATGGTTTTGTATAGCTATCGCTTCATTATACTTCGATGTATATTTATATGATTTGTGGTTTTAATCAATGTCCTATTTGTATGTATTTTTCAATAAACTGATTCTTTTATAGATACTTGTTGTAGTGGTGCCTAAAAAGTCCAAAAGTCCCTCTTTTCTAAATTTCGAGTATTAATATAAATTCTTGAAGTAATTCGATTTTTTCCATTTTTTTATTGGATAGGTTTCATAGCAGAAATTAAAAAATATTGTTTTTTTTTTTTCAAAATCGCCAGTCTTTTTTTGTTTATAGAGCAAAAAAGTAAAAAACGCAGAGGTGATCAAATACCACCAAAAGAAAGCTCTATTTGTGGGAAAAAAAAGGACATACATTTTATTTGGGTACAGTGTCGCACAACTGCGCAATTGTCAGTTAATGTAACATAGTGCCATATCACAAAAAATGGCCTGGTCATGAAGGGGGTAAATCTTCTGGGGGTCAAGTGGTTAGTTTGCAGGGATTGCTTTCTTGCTTTGGCTATGGGACACAGATGACAAAAAAAACAGACTGATGGGGGTTATAACCCTCCCTTACTGTATCTAAAACGAAAAATAAAAATGTTTTGCCCATATTTTAACTTTAACTGTATGCTTTGCCATCATTTGAGGATCCTGTTGTAACATGAATGTGATTTCCCTTAGTGTAATCTGTAATCACATACTTTGCTTAAATCGGACCTTCTGACATTTTTTTCAACTTTTCATCTATTAAATCTTCTGCCCTTGTTTTTTACTTTGGACCGTAAAACATTTTCTTTTCTGCCAGTAAAATTATATATATATATATATATATATATATATATATATATATATAATATATATTTATTTATATATTTATTATGTGTGTGTGTGTGTGCGCCTCTGTGTAAATCCAGGAAGTGAACAGGCAGCAGCTTCAGATGCCCACAGTTAAAATGGCTGCAGCCAGACTTAGTGGAGGGAGATTTATGCTGCATATTTGGCAAGTACAGAATCACAGTATATATAAAATAATATGCAAAGTGTTTGGATAGAAGCTTCAGCTGAAAGACAACTACAGCCCGGCTTGTTAACTCTGGGAGGGTGTACTATGACGTCCTCCCAGAATTGGGCGTGCACATGAGACTATCCGTGCTCGCCAGGTTCACGGGACTCGGCGCAATCCAGATCCCGGTAAAGGGCCAGTAATAGTGGCCCTTTACCACGTGATCGCTCTGTCCAATGACAGAGTGCTCACAATGTAAACAAGCCGGGGTCATCCAGGGGTTCAACGCTCTCCTCTCCTCACACCGATACAGCATGAGTGGAGAGGAGAGCGACTATGTGCCCTGCACTGAGTTTCCCTATTGTTTATGTGCCCAGCAGTGCCCAAAAGTGCTACATCAGTGCCTGAAGAGTAATTCTCTCCAGTGGCTCTCTCCTCCATGTGAGTGTACAAAAATAATTATGTACTATAGCGAAAATGACCTGTCAACTGAAGGGCGACTCCACAAAGTGAATTACTCTTCTTGAATAAGTATTCAAATGGGTAGCTTGTACCTGTCCCCGTGATCACATTTACAAGGAAGTAAAGGTATATGCTTGGCCTCTGATCTATATTGTATAACGTACTAATATGACTATATATCTTTTATATTGTGAAAAGGCGCTGTTTGTCACCTGAAGAGTGACTCTCTCCAGTAGCTCACTCCTCAACGTGAGTGTACAAGACTAAATAGTTTGTTGCTATAGAGAGAATGTGTTCCGTCACCTGAAGGGCGACTCCACCAAATGAGTTACTCTTCCTAGGTGAATATGCAAAGGGTAGCCTGTACCTATCCCTGTGTTCATTTTTACAATAAAGTAAAAGGTATATATTTAATCACTTCCGGACCGCCCACCGTCATTATACGTCGGTACTTTGGAGGATATCGTTGATATGGCAGCAGCTAGTTAGTATCCTCTCCTTCAGTAAGCGGTCTGGTTTAAGATAAAAGTGGTCTCTGTGGCGGATTCCCTGCAAGATCACTTTTATCGGCGGCGGGAGAGGGGGACCCCCCTCCTGCCGCGATCCGATGCTCTCCTTCCTGTGGCCTGACATGGAGACGAGTGAGGGGAAGATGGACCCCACCCGTCTCAATATCATTGCAGGGCGGAAGCAACGTCAAAACATCACTTCCGCCCATAGCTCTTAAAAAGGGCCTTTTTTTTTCCATTTTTTAAATGACAATTTTTTTTTATTGCATTTCAGTGTAAATATGAGATCTGAGATCTTTTTGACCCCAGGTCTCATATTTAAGAGGTCCTGTCATGCTTTTTTTTCTATTACAAGGGATGTTTACATTCCTTGTAATAGGAATAAAAGTGACACAATTTAAAAAAAACAAAAAAAACATTATAAAAATAAAAAAGGTAAAATAAATAAGAATACATTTTTTTTTTAAACGTGTCCCTGTCCGCTCGCGTGCAGAAGCGAACGCATACGTGAGTAGCACCCGCATATGAAAATGGTATTCAAACCACACATGTGAGGTATCGCCACGATCGGTAGAGCGAGAGCAATAATTCTAGCCCTAGGCCTCCTCTAACTTAAAACATGCAACCTGTAGAATTTTTTTTTAAACGTAGCCTCTGGAGATTTTTAAGGGTAAAAGTTTGTCGCCAGTCCACGAGCGGGCGCAATTTTGAAGCGTGACATGTTGGGTATCAATTTACTCGGCGTAGCATTATCTTTCACAATATTAAAAAAAAATTGGGCTAACTTTGTTGTCTTATTTTTTTAATTAAAACAAGTGTATTTTTTCAACCACCATTTTATTCTCTAGGGTGTTAGAAAAAAATGTATAATGTTTGGAGGTTCTAAGTAATTTTCTAGCAAAAAAATAATGTTTTTAACTTGTCAACAAATCTCAGAAAGGGGCTCGGTCCTTAAGTGGTTAACCTCTGATCTATATTGGATAACGTGTTAATGTAACTAAAATTCTTAAATGTTATTTAAATCCACCACCTAAGGGGTACGTGCCAAAAGTGATATTTACCTCATTAATTCATCTGATATAAACCATATTCATTCATAGAGACATAATTGTGCAAATTCAAATGTGATAAATGAATTAATAAAACATAGTCCAACAAGTGTGTCAAAAGTGAAAAATAATTAGTAAAAATAAAGATTGTTAAAAAAGCGAAAAAAATAAAGTCCAGTCTTTGTATAGTGCAAAAAAATATAAAAAACAAAACAAAAAAGAAACCCCATAAAAAAGCAGATAAAAAGGTGACTTGTGCTTTTCCAAAGTGTTTTCTCAATTCCCAGATTAGGCTTCAAAGAGATTGGGTGGGAGAAGCCTCTACCCCTTTCCCCATGTTCCTGCTTAATACCAGGATTGGCAATATCTCTACCTGCACTGACCCTGGACTGTATCCCTGCCTGTACTGACTATGAACAATATTCCTGCCTGCTACCTGGACAATTCCATTTACTGTCACTGACCACGTCCCTGCTTGCTGTCTGCATCAGGGCTCTCCTCCTGTGGACAACTGCACTACTAAAACCGCAGGTAATCTTTTGTTTACCCTTTGCTCAGTAGAATGTATTTTGGGGTGTAATTTTTGGTATGTACATGCTATGTGTTAGAAATATAAAAGGCCTTCAAAAATGTGATAGGTTGTCAGGAAATTAGATGCATAATTTATGTACCAAGAACACCTGATGGTGCTCATTGGATATTGGGCCTCTGTATGTGGACAGGCTGTTTAAAAGTCTCACCTGTGGGATCGCCATACTCAGGAGGAGTAGCAAAATGTATTTTGGGGTGTCATTTTTGCTATGTACATGCTATGTGTTGGAAATATCATATAAATGGACAACTTTGTGTAAAAAAAAAAAAAAATTAAAAAAAAAAAAAAAAGTGTTTTCATTTTTTTTCCCACGTTTTCCGAAAACTTCTGGAAAAAAAAATGAACCATTCAAAAGACTCATTATGCCTCAGATTATAAATTGGGGTTTTTGCTTTCGAAAATGGGGCAATTTTGTGGGAGTTTCCATTGTCCTGGTGCTCCAGGACCTTCAAAATTGAGATGGTTGTCATGAAATTATGTGTGTAATTTTGCTCCTAGAACGCCAGGAATTGCAACTTGGATGTTTGGCCTCTGTATGTGGCCAGGCTGTTTAAAAGTCTCACATATGTGGTATCGCTATACTCAGGAGTAGCAAAATGTATTTTGGGGTGCCATTTTTGCTATGTGTTGGAAATATCTTCTAAATGGACAACTTCACATAAAAAAAAATGCATTTTAATTTTTTTTCCATGTTTTCCAAAAACTTCTGGAAAAAAATAATGAAACGTCCAAAAGACTCATTATGCCTCATAGATTATACGTTGGGGTGTTTGCTTTTCAAAATAGGGTAATTTTTGTGGGAATTTCCATTGTCCTGGTGCTCCAGGGCCTTCAAAAGTGTTATAGGTGGTTTAGAAATGAGATGTGTAATTTATGCTCCTAGAACACCTAAAGGTGCTACTTCAATGTTGTGTAAAAGTGTCATATTGGCATACTCAGGAGTAGCAGAATGTATTTTGGGGGTGTAATTTGTGGTATGCGCATGCCATGTGAGAGAAATAACTTACGACAATTTTGTGAGAACAAAAAAAAATAAATCTTCATTTTGCAAAAAATTGTGGCAGAAAACGACAACTTCAAAAAACTAACCATGCCTTTTACTAAATACCTTGGAATGTCTACTTTCCAAAAAGGTGTCATTTGGAAGGGGGGGGGGGTTATTTGTACTTTCCTGGCTTGTTAGGGTCTCAAGAAATGAGACAGGCCTTCAGTACATCAGGTGTGATCAATTTTCAATAATTGCCACCATAGCTTGTAGACTCTATAACGTTGACAAAGACCACATAATTTACACTGATTTGGATTATTTTTACCAAAGATATGTAGCAGTATAAATTTTGGCCAAAATTTATAAAGAAAACTTACTAATTTGCAAAACTTTATAACAGAAATGAAGAAAAATGCATTTATTTTACAACATTTTCAGTCTTTTTTCATTTGTAGCACAAAGAATAAAATATCCAGGAGATGATCAAATACCACCAAAAAAAGCTCTATTTGTGTGAAAAAAAGGACAACAATTTCATATGGGTACAATGTTGCATGACGGAGTAATTGTCATTCAAAATGTGAGAGCACCGAAAGCTGAAAATTGGTCTGGTTAGGAAGGGGGTTTAAGTGCCCAGTGGTTAAGTGGTTAAATAAAAAGACTTGTGAAGCAAGAAACAGTACAATATTTATTTAACATAGTATAGATATTCTGGATGATTTGGAAATTTGTACATCTCTATTTACAATGAATTAAAATATTTCTTTTATTCTCTGGTAGATATTTACATTTGTTAACAGCAACTAAGTTTCACATTTCAACAACAGTGAACAGCATTTACCAGCTTCCAGTAAGACAGTTATAAATATTGTCTAACATGCACCGATAATATGATCTTCAATAGGTTTTATTCCTTCTGCACTTTACAGAAATAACAAAAGTACACTGGTCCCAAGAGGCAGGAGTAAACTGCTTAATCCCAGACAATGTGGAAAGACGCAGCTTACTTGTCACCATAGAGATCAGTGAGCCTGCAAAAGTGTGCAAGCCCAGAAAGCAGCAGTGCTCCTCTTAGCACATAAACTAAACTTTGTTTTACACTAGCATACCACTGAATGCCTTCATGCAGGCAAAGGGGCACCAGTTAGCTCACCAGCTTTGAGTGATAGCAAATCAACAGATATAAAAAGAAAGCTTATAATAAAAAACAGTAATGGAAATTATATAAATAAGCTGCTGCAGATGCTCTTCGAAGGTAGTACTCTGCTTCTCCAAATTGTTTGTCAGACTGATCATTTTTTTGGCAAGCTTTAGAGGAGAAAGGGGAAGTCAATGAAATGAGTTAAATATTATCCTGGCTCCAAAAACACAATTCACATATTTGAAAGCCTTTCACTGTCATTTTTAAACTGGTGAAATGTGCTAACAGGGCAACACATACCTACAACCAACCCCTTTTCCCCAATACACTAGGGTGAACATGTCCTTCAAGGATAGAAATATAGCTGCCCTTTGAAATGTAATAGCTCTCAGAATGAATAACTACAGTTTCAGTAACCGTTTTATAGAGCAAGAGAAATTGAATAAAATAGAACGGCATAATTTAAAGCGAACCTTTGCTCAAACTATGGACACTCACACATGTATTTATATACTCTAAACAAGCAGTAAAAGCTCTTTATTCACCTCTCTAGCCTTTGACATTACAGAAAAATGAACCTTCAAATTTCAGAACACAGGCACATTAATCAGATTTTTCCTAATATTTTCTATTGCACCAGAATCTTGTCTGACTGCCAGGCCTCTAACACAACAGGTTCTTCCAAGTTGTTTAAAATTTGGTCTCAGTCAATAGCTGAGTCTTTGTTGTCACCTTTGAGAATGAATAACTTTACGGCCCTATTGGGGTTGGTTTAGCCCCCCTGTCCCTTCTATATTGAACTGTATTGTAATTGTGCTGTTCCCCCTCCAATTGAAAAGCGCTGTGCAAACTGTTGGCGCTATATAAATACTGTATAATAATAATAAAATCAGAGAGTGCAAAACCTGGTGCAGCTGTGCATGGTAGCCAATCAGCTTCTAACTTCAGCTTGTTCAATTAAGCTTTGACAAAAAAAAAAAAAAAAACTGGAAGCAGATTGGTTTCTTTGCAGGGCTGCACCCGATTCTGCACTCTCCAGTTTTAGTATATCAACTTCCATGCACCAAAGGACAAATGCAAGAATCCAACCTAGTGCATGGAGCACTTACTTCCATTCTTACCTGGGGCCCTGTTACTGAGGAGTGTGGTTGGACAGTTTGTCCCCCTTCCCCCCACTCAGTTAAGCTGCTAGCAAGGAGACATGTTATTTGGGGAGGCAGACAGGCACAGAGAGGGAAGAGGTGGCAGTGACAGCTTACACTGAATTGAGGGGGTATTGACAGTGCACACAGGGCAGAGGGGCACACATCTGTAGCTATGTGCCTCCTCTCCTCTGCCTCGTAACTGAGGAAATACTATAAAGCTCTGACCTGCCTGCTTGCTATTGCAGCTAGAGTGACTACAGTAGTATTATATGCCAGCTTGTGTTTGAATGGCAGTGGCTGCAGATGAGCGTGGTCATTCATAAAAATACAAGTCAAGCTGCCAGCTGGTACTCGTCCCTGCAAGTTGGCAGATCTGGGCTCCATTGCCAGAGAGTAAAAGCTGCCAGTTTGGGTTGTGGCTTGTGTTATTATAATTAACCATGCTGGTCTGCAGCCACTGTCATTCTCTCTTGCTTTTCCCTCCAGCCTGATACTGCCAATGCGTGAGGATAGAGGAATCTTGGTGCAGGGGATGACACAGAAGAGGGAGCTTCCCCCAAAAAGTGTTTCAGGATGATATTAATATTCATTAAACAGAAGAATGAAGAGGGTGTGGGGGTTAGAGCTGGCTGTAACTCTCCCAAACCCCTATAAATTGGGCTTCAGACTGGGGTAGAACTACAGCAAGCATAAACAGAAAAAAAAGATTGTTTTTTATAGTACAATGCAGCCATGAATCCGTAAGGGAACAAGTGCTTCTTGTACTTGGTCACCTGGGAGATACAACAATAATTTAAAAAACAATGGTGATCATTCTTCTTTAAAGAGCTTTTATTGTTTCTTAAAAATATATAAACTTTAATGTCACTAGTCTAGGCACAGGTGAACTTTAAAATAATTCACCACCTAATATGAAATACCAGTGAAATACAACTAACTTTTCTATAGCCCGCAAAAGATTGCTAAATACGAGTTGTTTCTATTGATGGCTGCTGAATTGATGTAGCTAACTATTCAAATAGGATGCAGTTTGAATCCTTACTACATCAACATATTTGGGCCATGTACAGTTTGCTTTCACAGCAAGCTATGAAAGGGAAGCCATTGGTAGCACTGTGTGTTATTGGCTCATGGAAATGACTCCAAGTATTTCACTATGTAGAACCTAAAAGGCAGTAAGTAGTCAATGCTTTGGTGTGGTGGTGAAATTAACCAACATTTTTTGATCGGTGGATTTATATATGGAGTAGTACTCTGAAAAAACGGTATGTTATATGTAAAGCCATGACGTACTAGGGTCCCGTAACCCTCTCTACATACAGCAGCACAAGCTTCTTTTATTTCTCAAGTTGTTAGGTTTGGAACTTTACTTATTATGCATTTCACTGCATAATAAATATCAGATTTGGGGCTTATTTTCTAGAATGAGAAAACGTGAAAATTTAACTGCGTGCAACCATCTCTAGTGAGATTACAAAAGGTCCAACCCTGAGTTATAGCATAGAATAAAAAAATGTAAGCAAGAAGACAATACGATATTGAAATAATAATAATAATAAAAAAAAACTTGAGACATTAAAACCTAATTCACAAATCTGCTCATAAACCTCGTAAAAGTACCCAAATGGTGGGAATTATTTGAGTAACGTGTTTTTTTGACCAAGCCCTTTAAGATATTGCCTTGCCACTGGGAAAACAAATCTAGGCAATGCTAGTAAACAGCCTAGATGGATTTGTGATTTTAGTAAGTTTGTTCAAACAGCAAGATTGTCATCAATCAAGCAATCAAATATTAATTTCTTGCCCATGGGCTGCCAATTGATTTATACATAAAAGGACAGTAATGAACTTTGCACATTATAACTTTTATTACAAAGCTTTTCTTAAAGTAACTCTGTCACTAAAATAAAGGTTAAAAAGTGACCCTGCAAAGAAGACATTGAATACTAACTCAGCTTACCTGCTGTCGATCTCTAAAATAGTTAAAGTAAAACACAGGCTAAAGATCCTATAGGATCTAAATTTCCAGGATTGTTAATTTGCTTGTCATCGCTCTTCTTCACCACTGCAAAGACTGGCAGTGTGGGCATCAGGATAAGTATTTCATGTCTTCTTTGTAGGGTATATTGAACCTTTATTTTAGTGATATACTGTAGTTACGTTAATTTAAAAAAAAAAAAAAAAAAGTATTTATGTTTTAATAAAATGTGATGTTATTTATGGATTATCTCTGTGGATAACTTTTGGCTAACTGTTCTAGGAAACAAAGTATCCATTATTGCTGACAGATTAAGGAGGTCAATTTGTTAGTCCTAAATAGAATGGAATAGAAATGGAAAGAAACTAACAGAAAGTAGGGTAAAATTGCTTTCAGTATATAAAATTACTTTTGTAATTTGTAGACAACTTTCTGTGATATGCAAAACATACTCCAAGTTGTGTGTTGCAGCACTGTATGAAAATTACCAAGACATTTATTGGCATGTGGATGCGTTGACAAACTACTGTAGAGAGAGTTGTATAACCAACAACATTCAAAGGTGCCAAAAAGTCCTACTTTTCATGAAAACAGCAACAAAAAAAAAAAAGTAGTAAAATCTAATATATATGAAAAAATTAGAATAGAATGGAAGCCCAGTTAACAGGTCAGAAAACATGTTCTACCACACCTTCCAACGTGATTTTGTTTTGGGACCCACAAAGTGACTATTTAATAATATATCAAAATCAGGGATTTTAGGACTTGAAACAGAACCCCAGCACCCAAGCCTGTACATCTATCTTAGATAATTACATTTCAAAAATGTCATGTCATGTAAAAGAAATACTTGAATAGTACAAGATTAGAATGTTTAGAAGTCTTGCAAACATTAAAAAACAAACTTAAAATGTTCTCATATACAAATATATATAACAAACAGAACTAAAACACTCATACATACAGCATAATAACTCCTGAACACTAAGCAATAACTCCTGAACACAAAGTATTCTATGCTTTGATTTACATACCAAATGATTGTCAATAAAATTCCTAAAAGAAATTTGAAAGCAATATCCTGTAAAAGCAAAAGAAAGAAAACTAGACTGGAATCTTTTGTAATGAAATACATGTAGAAATCCTGAGAATACTGGACCGATACTATTAAAGCGGAATTAAAGTTCCATTGTTATTCACTGCGAACGGGCAGCCTTTTTATTGCAGAAGAAACATGCAATGTCTCTTCTGCAATAAGATGCACCCACCCTCTACCAGCGTGTAAACTGAGCTGCGCTTGAGCAGCTCAGCTTACAGCTCTGACTTGATCCCTGTGTGCTGGGATGACCGACTACTGTGCATGGAACCGTTAGCGGAAAGGTTGAGTATAGCTCCCTTAGTTCTGTGGCTGTGCAAATTTTGGACAGGTCTAACAAAATATTGCTGCACATTTTCTATCATCACATTGTGCATCTTAGCTCTATCAACAGTTTTCCTTACATAGGAATCATTTTATTTATTTATATAGTGGAGGGTACATCTGTGACAAATTTCCATGGACCAACTTTGGCCATCGCATTAATAAGAACTGTTCTATGATTTCCCATAATCCCTTCCTGCCCCATACACACACTGACTTGGGGAAAAAAAAAAAACTAAGAAACAGACATTTTTTACAAGACAATATTTAGTACTGACTATGCCAAGGACACAAAATAGAACTTGAAACTACCCCTAAAAGCTTTCCGTGGGACTGTTGCGAAAGGTTAAGTGGCAAAAATCTCTTGGAAATACTGTGCTTGTTTAGCAATATTTCTATAGGATCCTGCTAAAATGACACATTTCAAAATGTATACCAAAAATAAACATTTTCCATCTTCAATGATATAAAAATACTCCAATGTGCTCCATATGTTCTCAATACCATTACATTAACAGATACACAGTCCATGCATGGCAATATCCTGTTATTTTCTTTACTAGGATGATAATAAATAAGTACCACAAAATCCAGCAAATTCATACTTTAAAGAGATCTCTCTACCACTAAACCGTAACATTGCAGAAAAAATGTCACATATTTATAATGTAGACCCTTATGCTTGCATCGGCTTTAGAACTATAGCTTCTGTCCAATGACAAATGCTCAAATTCTACTTGTTCTTTTAAAGGTACTATAGACACAACAACAGTCTACAACAAGTCTCTCAGAGTTACAGCTTGGATGCTGCAGAAACATATAACATAGGGTAACAAAGTAATTAATATTGTGATTTATAACGGATTGATTTTCCACTTCCTTACAGTATTACATTTGCCAGAACATGAAATTGTGCTTTAAGTCGACAATTTTAGCTGAAATTCAGACACGAAAAAAGCTTCCCACCATTCAATCAGTTATATATTCTGTTCCCTAAACTGCCACTGTCCATTTTAGTTTTTGTGGAGGTGATTGGGCTCTAAAGTTACCATATATATGAGCTACCAGCACAAATGTATTTGACTGAGTGAGCTATACGAAGTTTGTAGGCCTCAAACACACAGGTACTGTTTAATTTAAGCCTGTAAATGCTGGAGTGAGAAGTGACATTTTCAAAACCATTCCAAAGCATTTAACAAGCATTTAGGAGATTTTCTGAACCCCTTTAAGTACGACTGAGCTTTCGCTAAAAATTATACATTTGTACCAGCAGCTTCCGAAAAATGCCAATATGATGTGTTCTCTTTTCTGATGAGGAGTCCTCCATAATATTGTGAGACCTCCTGGCTCTTCGTACACCCGGCTCTGAAATATCCTTACATCTAGTAGTGGCCAGAAGCAACTTTTTTCCTACAAAGATGGATACAAACACATGACCAGGCAATGACGCTGGAAAAGTGGTATATCTTTAGTAAAGTCAACCTATCATATTGCCATTTCTACATTAGCTGCAGGAACAAGTACACATGTATAATGTTTATTAAAAGTGCAGCTGGACCTAAAAGCACCATTTAAATGCAGTTTAGGAGTGCTGAATACAGATTTTAATTGGACTGCTGTCTGTAGCATTAAATAAACTCTAAAGGATAAGTTCACCTTCGGGGACACACTACATGTTCCGCCCGTTTTTAGGGTAACATGTTTCTGATCCTGCAGCAGCTCCCAGTGACAGCAGGATGGGTATCTTCTCTCTGTACCTGCTGAATGAATGATGCCTACAAGGCCATGTCATTCACTCACAGAGTTCTGTGAATGAGTGAACTACAAGTACCGACAGCCTTTGCGGGTGTCGGCTTGTAGTTTTCAATGAACTACCAGAGTGCTGTTGAGCGCTCTGGTAGTTCATTGATTTTTTTTCCTGTCTTTGTGAAACTGCCTGTCCGTACGCAGCTTACACAGACTGTAGGAGTCCTGCATGGCACCTGTGATCTGCTGATCGCGGGTGCAATATTATCAAGGCACATTTATTCATCCTTTAAGCAAGGTTCAAGCTGTGCTACCATCAACAGCCACAACTTTTTTTTTTTTTTTTATAGGTAAGGATCAAAACTTCTGTCAGGTTATTGTTGCAGTCTGTGTTTCTCCTGATGAGATTTTACTTCACTTCCTGCCCTGGCAAGAGTAGGTAGGTACAAAGGCAGGAAAAAATGCAGGCTAAACTTGATGCTCTTTAGATCAGTTTTAAAAGTTATGTAAGACAATGCTCCCATGTATGATGGTTTAAAGTAAAAATGTACAAAGATCAGGTCTGTGTATCATTTAAAGCAAGGAGGACATTACTTTTACCTGCCGCTGCAGCCTTGATTCACAAATCCGCTGCTTTAAACAGCAAATCTTTTATCTTTTAGCCATAGCATTCTACCCTGATCTTCCAGAGTCGCTGGATTTCCTCACAGCCTTCTATGGGCCCTGGAAATAGCATAAGAAAACAAATAGACGCAGCAACCAGAGTCACTCTGAAACCAGCACTTTGGAGTTACAGGTTGGAGGACATGGCTAACAGAAGTGGGCAGAATTAACATCCTACACCCACCTTAACCCAATTCACAACCAGGACATTGAGGAACACTGCCTTAACATAAACTTGCCACAAAGTTTGGCAATTCAGAGTATATAATGGGAAAAAAAAAATCAGAGGTTACTACATTAAAAATTATAGATATATCCTATTAAAGTCAAGGTCTGCCCCCTCATCTTTAGAGGTTTCCCATTGGTCAATGATCACTCCTTATCACTTTAACTAATCAATTGAGAGGATCCTGGGGAGAGAGAGAAGGTTGCCAAGCTTAACATTTGCATGAAAAGATGAGATTTGCATGTGCATACATCTGCAGTTTGCACGGAGGTTATCCTCTGCTTAGGTACTTTTTGATCATATGACCAGCTTGAATTGCCAATCTTTGTAATGGTTTGCATTTAGATATAATTCTAGTGATATATACATTTTAATGCACAGGAAGTAATGCTTTTAGTTGCGGGTTTAATAGCTGTAGATTCACTTACAAAAATATATGCTTGCCTATTTTACATCAACATATATTAACAATTGCTATTCATTAAAATGGGTTGATTGTAAAGGGTCACTATAGCCAAATCATTTACTGTTGTTACATGGATTTATATAAATATGATTTTAATAACATTAATGAATATTGTGCATACGTTTCTGGAGGCTATCAAAAGGTAAAATATTTAAAGCCGCCATTGCAAAGCAGGAAGTGATATCATCCAATGCACAGTTGATTTGCTGTCCTTTAAAATGGTTCTCAAGTCTAAACATTACCTTAATGCATTCCTTGTTTAGGCATCGGTTTTGGCCTCGCTTCCCCCCCCCCCCCCTTTCAAACCAGTGTTGTGCACGTCTGCAGCTCTTCTCTCCTCTTGCTTCTGTGTCTCACAGCCTTTGAGTGACAACACTAGAAGCCAATGGCTTTTGCTGCCTCAGCAAAGCAAGTGACGAGGGGGCGGGGGTCAAGTTCCGCTGTCTGTGTCAATAGACACAGCAGCAGGGCTCAGGAGCGAGCACGCACAAGTGCCCCCATGGGAAGCGACTTCCCTTGGGGGCACTGGACAGAGGAGGAGCCAGGAGTGCCAGCGGGGGGGGACCTGAGAATACGAGGTTCTGGGCCGCTCTGTGCAATTCCATCGCACAGAGCAAGAAAGTATAGAGATGTTTGTGTTATTTTTTTACATTTCCTTTACACCCCTTTAACTTTCTTGTAGAACACGATCAGATGTCATTTTGGTGCATCTTTTTGGCCTCAAACATTAGCTTAAAACAAGCAATAGGCCACACAGCAAAGTTTTATAAATTTATCTTAGTTTTGGTACAGTTAGGAACTTTTAATCCTAATGTTATGGTATTGTTTTATGGTATAGTAGGACTTTAAAATATACCAGTAACTTATATACAGATATGGAGTCATCTTGGCACAGTATCTGTAAGAATGCAGCTCATATGCAAATAGAATCATTTCTGTATTACCAAGTGTTGGGAAAGAAATAGAGTAACTGCGGCTGTTATTGTTGGCAAATAGAGGGTCAGAGGTCACTTGCCTCACCTCATACAATGTCTCCAATCTTCTCAGTGTGCAATGTGGGAGGTCAGGTGGTTGAAGAGCAGCAACTGTTCCCAAAACTCTAATTTAGAGCTACAATTACCTTTAAATCTACCAACTACTATGTTGGTTTAAGGGCTGCCTTGCTGGATAAAAAGTGATTGAATATTTTGTAATGTAATGAAGCAACACAGCTCTTAGGTACTTACATTACAAAACACAACAATGCACAGCAACACAAATTGTAGTGCACTGTATGGGAAAAAATGCTGCATGTCTGTTTTTGGTCCTTTCCTGTGCGCTGGCAGCCAATGCAACATTTTAAGAAGCAGATATATTAGCCTATACTTCCACTTTAAGCTACACACATTATAATCGGAATATACAATCTTCTTTAGGCCCCTTTCACACGAGGCGGACTCCGTTTCTACGGAGCCCGCCTCGGTCCGCCGGCTCAGCGGGAGATCAGTCCGTTGATCTCCGCTGAGCTGGCGGATGACAGGTCCCTCTCTGCTCACTGAGCGGGGAGGGGCTTGTCAGGCGCCGCTGCCGCCTATGGAGGGATCGGACGAAAACGGACAGCGTGTCCGTTTTCGTCAGATGTCACCCGATCCGATAGCGACGGACCTGGACGTAGAGCCATCCGTCTGCTTTTAGCGGATCGGATGGGGTCGGATGTCAGCGGACATGTCTCCGCTGACATCCGACGCTCCATAGGCTAACATGGATCGCCCGTTCAGGTCCGCCGTCAAAACTGACAGGCGGACCTGAACGGTCCGATCATGTGAAAGGGGCCTTAGTTGTACTACAAACTAGGTAGTTCAAGGGTCTGCTTGATTGGATACAACATGAAATTATGCTTTTGGCAAGTCCTCACACTACACAGTTTTAATACATCAAAAATGAGATTGTACAAATATTATACTGTTAGATTGTAACTTATGGTAAAGCTTGAGGCCCCTTTTACACGACTGCTCCGATCAGATCTGCCTGATCAGGTGGACCTGTTCGGACCCTCCACTCCCCCTATGGACTGGTGGGTGGAAACGGACTTCTGTCCATTTCCACCTACCTACCTCCAATCCGATCCACTAAAAACAAAACAAAAAAAATGGAAAGGGATCAGTTCTCCTTCGTGTAGGTGGATCAGAAAGTAGTCAGGTGTACACAGACAGCAGAGTCTGTTTACACGCAGCTGCCCAAACAGAGAATAGCGGGCTCTATCCACGTTCGCTCTGCATAAACGGAGTGGACACAGACCTGCCCTACTCTGATCAGCTGAGGATCCGCGGACAGATCCACTGCTGATCAAAAACGGAAATTGTCCATGTGCAAGGGGCCTAAAGCAAACCTTCACCCACAAGATGCACTAGGGCATCACTGCTTTCCCCCTTACAAATCTAAAAAAGCAATTATTTTTTCTTTTGTGTGCCCAGTCGCCCAAACGATATTAAAGCCTAGGTGAAAATGACATCTCTAGCACTATGAAGCTTCCTGGGAAATGCATGTCATACCCCAGAATGCTCCAAGTTGCATTCATGTGGCTGGAAGTGGGTCGGCCCGTCAGTGCATCATCAGGGGTCTGAGCTACCTGAATCAGGAAAAGGCAGCCAGTACCCGATGACTTCAGCAACAAGAATGGCAACGCAAGACCTGGCTTGTGACAGCAGTTCAAAGTATAACACTGGATTCACTGGCTGGTTGAGTATGTGAATTGTGTAGTGGCAAAAAGTTAAAGGGGGAGAAAGTGAAGTTCCTCTTTAGGAGAGTGGTCCAGTAGAAGCTTTACTGGTATGCCAAGGGCTCACACAGTAAGCACCTTGTGATGTTTGCTCTTAGGAAGGTCTTTTAGTTGAAAATATTCAATAATTATATTTTGTAAGCTGTACTGTAAACTAGATGAGCTACTAAATAGCACAAATGAACGAATCTCCTGCTGTGGCTATTGAATGCAGACTGCGACCACCATGGGCTGTCAGAATAGCTTAACAGCGCGTGCATCTGACTGGATGTAGGTGCTATTTGGCTGCCAATTTTCTGCCTTGCTCCTTTAGTTTTTCATTTAAAGCATGTTGGGTGGAGTGGCTCCAACAGGGCTACCCCACCGATCAAATTTCAGCCAGTAGGAAAAGGTCAATATTCATTCAGTGTATGGCCAGTTTTATTTAGAACACCCATTTAAATTTTACATTGCTGTAATATGATAAGTAACATATTAATTCTGAAGGTTTTCTACTCACATTGTTCATTTACTATTTAAATAAGCCTGATCAATGCAGCCTAGTAAATCTTACAAAGACTCTCACTGCATGTATAACATTAACTCTGCCCCATTCTAGAAAATGTCAGAAGAGATTTTACAATAAAAGGAAAGTAACATATGGAAGCTACTGCTTCATCAGCTCAGCCAAATCAACACGGACCTTGACGCTGAGCCAAACACTGCATCAGCTGTCTTCAGCAAAAGAAATAAGTCTGCATATACACAATATAATTGTTTATATTATTATTGCCACGTCCATAGCAGCAGCCCAGCAGACAGGACTTACAGCCAGCATTACATCCACTTGTTAATACAGTATACTGGTCCCTTCTGAACTTCTTTTAGGGGTGCCAGTTAGCAGCTACTTTTTCCAAGCTTCATTTGATTGAGAGCTGCAAGTTAGGCTGTTGCTATTCTGAGTTATCCAGCATGAAGAAGACATTATAATCTCTCTTAGCATACGTCAAAACACAAAAGTATGTCACTTTACAGCAAGCACACAGCATGACACAGCACATCTGTGCGCACCAGTAACCAGCTATTATTTTTATAGGGCAAGAAGACAGGCCTTATCAGAACGAATAGCTAGTACGCAATACAATGTCAAGTCTTGGTTGTTAGCATCTGCAGCTAACAATAACTTAGTTGCCCAAAACAAATGACAGAATTTTGTCATTTAGACAGTAACAGTGTAAACATCTAAAAGCTAAGGGACACTAGCAGGCTAGTACTGCTCCAAATAAGCGAGCTACTGGACAGAAAAATAACATCTTCAACCACACAGTACTCTAATGGATAATGTAACTAGTTTCCAAATGCTGCCATTGAACAACCCAATACATTTACAGCTAGATTAGCAGAAGGAAAGCTAAAACATTTAATCTTGCTTTGGTGGGTTGTTGGTGATTGTGGGAGTCACACAGCACTAATCAGCACACCCACTATCCCCACCCTTCCAGAATCGTGTAAGTCTAGGGATGTTATCACAACTTACAAAACAAATGATCAAATACCAATGGCAGTGTGGTCAAGAGGCTTACCAAAAGAACAGAGAACATAATATCATTTTGTACAACAGCAATTCCAGCAGGCTGTATGACACTCCCTGATGTGTTCTCATAACTGGCCTGGCTGGATTGGAACAAACATTGTGAGTGGGTTTGAGATCTAAATAGATATTGGGAAAAGGGGATTTAGGGGAGCAGCTGAGAGGGCTCTTCGGCTGATTGCAAATCGAAAGACAGCCTATAGAGTCCCTCCTTTTACCCGACATTGAACTTGACATCCAACTGCAAGCATTGGCCAGTAGGTAAAGTGAACATCCTAAAGAGACAATCTGGTTTTCATTTAGTTTTTTTTTTGTCCAAGTTTAAATCCTTAGGTCAGACAAACCCCACATAGGGAGGGAAGACGCATATTTTGGGAAATTAAAAATGAAGCAAACCAAAATTAAAACGCTGTCAACAGATGATAAATGTCATCTATTGGAGTACATGTTTGTCAAAGATTACCAGAAATGAGCAGTAAATGGGATTGTCCAAAGTCACAGTAAACAGACGGATGTAACTCAAAGATCCAATGACACTTAAAGTAGGTAACATGGATATGTGGTAGATGAAGACATTGTGTAACTTGAGTGCAAGCTACAAGCACATTCCCAACACTTCCTTGAAGTTGACCACCTTTTTGGTGAAAATCCATTGCAAACTCACAGTAATGAAATGGGATTTTTTTTTCTAAATTGCACTTCACCCAGGAAAGGGAAGAAAATGGTGGGAGTTTTGGACAAGAAAAACTGCATGTATGTAGAATAGGGATCAGGAATTTGGGGACAGTAATTTGTATTGCTCTAGCTTTGCATGAACACAATTCTATGATAGAAATCAATAGGATTTGGAACTAAATAACAGAACTTTCTCTTCCTATGCAAAGTTGCACAGTTTCTAAAAGACAGCAGGGGAATCTACACTTGGGAAATTAACTGCATATTGAAACTTGGGGATCGAGATTGTTTGGTCAAGGGGGCACCAGCAGATAATAGGTCTTTGCCCTCTCCTGCTTGGCCTAATCGGTCCTCTTGTAAGCTTATTGTTGAAAAGCGGTTGGTGTTGCAAGTGGAAAGGTTTGTCACTCCATCTATCCCACCACTTCCACCAGCCTGACTGCCATTAACATAGTCAAAAGATTTACTGGATGAAGTGCTGGAGGTTCGGATCAGGCTGAGACTATTTGCCTTTGGCACCACGTGGCCTGCTGGAAGGCTTAGGTGCTTTTTCATAGGTGATAGCTCAATCGCTTCAAGTGAAGTATCTGCAGCTGTGGGAACAGGCTGTTTTCTAGGTGTGCTCTCTCGACTTTCATTAGGCTTGGATGGACTAGGTTGTTCTCTCTCTTTGACTGATCGCACGCTGCCACCTTTTCTTGAACCACTTCTTTGAGATGAAGATGAAGTTGGTTTGGCTCCAACTGGCTGGCTGCTAACGGAGGCCCCTGACGAAAAACCTTCATCTGCATCATTAAGATTAATAGAGTCCTCTCCAGTAAAGGTGCCTTCAGGTCCTAAAATATAAAAACAATGTCAATTAATCTCATTGCAGCACATGTTTCATTCATGTTAAAGTGAACCTCTTTATTCTCCAAGCATACAAAATATAGTACTACATTCATAAATCTACTCCATAAATGGTTTTAAGTGCACCAATTACCCAAAATGTGCAACCTAAAAAAAGCTAGGCAGCATACACAGTATATATGCAAGTTTAGACATTTTGTCAAAGGTCAACAACTAAGCTCTCATCACCATCTGGAACCTCTTCCCCTGAATGTATGCAGGGACACTCAGGGCTTCACCTTCTCTATGCTGCAAAAGATGACAATACCTGACAGGGAATAGCAGAGTCTCTGGGAACATTTTTGGGCAGAGTTTGCATTCATTGATTATACACCAGTGAGTTTTTAAAGCTTAAAGTTCATACTTGGCAGCAGTTTCTAGAAACTGCAAAGGAAGAGGTTCTCTATGAATTATTTTATTTTCCGAATTGGTCTTATAAAATACAAATAAGGGAAGACACTTTAATTTGCTTAATTTGTAAAACTGTTTAAGGCATAAAGGTTTGTCTACACTGCTTCTTCTCTTCATAACACAGTATGGTTACAGGTGTAAAATGTCCCAGCTGCTTTCATGGTACAGTTGGCAGTAATCCTCTCCTCCTTGTTGATCTGTCTCAGCTGAAATCAGTGAGCAGGAAAAAAACAAACAAACATAGTAAACAGGGTTGAAAAGGGTCAGTCTATTCTAATATCTTCTGATATTGTTAATGTGGATCCCAAGAAAGGCAAAAATCCTAATGCACTAAAATTATCCTCACACTGAAGGAAAAATACTTTATTAACTAGAAATAACAACGATAATTTCTAACTAGAGCTGGAGCTTTTTTCCCCCCAATAAAAATGCATAGAATCTCTAATGCCGCGTACACACGGTCGGACTTTTCGTCTACAAAAGTCCGACAGACTTTCGACTGACTTTTGGCGGACTTGCGGCAGACTTTCTAACGAACGGACTTGCCTACATACGATCACACAAAAGTCTGACGGATTCGTACGTGATGACGTACACCGGACTAAAATAAGGAAGTTGATAGGCAGTAGCCAATAGCTGCCCTAGCGTGGGTTTTTGTCCGTCGGACTAGCATACAGACGAGCGGATTTCTGGGTCCGGCGTAGTTACGACGTAAAGATTTGAAGCATGTTTCAAATCTAAAGTCCGTAAGATTTGCGGCTGGAAAAGTCTGCTGAAAGTCCGGGGAAGCCCACACACGATCGGATTTTGTACGTCTGACTTTTGTAGACGAAAAGTCCGACCGTGTGTACGCGGCATAACTGAAGCAACCCTGATTCTTATCCAAACAAAATCAAACTGAAAGTACCCTGCAGAACAAGAGGAGCGATATTCACCTACCAGGTGAATATCGCTCCTCTTGAATCTTCACCTTCTTGCACAACCTCAAGCACCGCTGCTATCTGACAATTCTGGGTGTGTCTGCGTGTCCACCAATGATCCCCAAGGTTCCTCCTTCCACTGACCTCTATGTCACTACTGTATCCTATAATCATGTATGGGGTTGGCAGAAGGTACTACAGCAACCAGTAGGGGACAAGCTATCTGGCACACCTGGAAGATTAAACATTACACCGGAATGAAATACTCCTCCGCTTCTCTTACAGGGTACTTTATATTAGAATTAGTCAGACAGGTGACAGAGTTGCTTTAAATTCACTTGTACTGTTGGCCATCATTCTTTGACAAAAACGTTTAAGGTAAGCCCATCACAGATCTGGGCAATTCAAACTGTTTAAGCACACAATGAAAGATGAATAGGTGGAGTTCAACTTCAGAAAATTAATGAAAAGTAAAAATATTCGGAATACCCAGCATACACTGAAGTTGTGCGCCAATTTTGATACAGCAAATCAAAGAATAGACTCCTTGTGGATCACATCAAACTAAGCCTTTACTCTTCTTAGTGCAAGAAAAATACACAATTTTCTTTAGGCAACATGTTTACCTACCTTCCCATCCAGTCTAAGAGATGTTAACATGCTAGCCAAGCCCTGATATCCTAAAGTTCCCATAGCATTATGCAAGAAAGGGGGGCATTCCTACAGTAATATGGAAGCAAAGACTAGCCACATTGGTCCAAAAGCAAACAGATGCCCTGTAGACTTCGAGTGCAGTGTATATTATAAACACTGCATTATAAAGAAAACACAAGCTTATGATTAGCAGGGCAATTAAAATGAGCATGTTCAAAAATTGGAATAAATGAAATGAAGTATGCAGCTGAGCATAAACATTTTTGTTGGTGTAGACCTCCACCCAAAACTCTAATTTTTGGTGTATGGAAGCTTGAGTTCAAAATTATATTTACCATAACAGTCCAAATGTTTAAATTCTTTGCGTTTAGTGAAGTTTGTCTAGTGACCTATTGTACTCACTGCCCCTGCTGCCTTATTGTTTTTGAAGGACTCCCTTTCGAAGCCAAAAAACTGACAGGGAGGCAGCAGCATGTTCAGTGAGTAGATGAGAGCACTAAGAGAATATCACTGGATTGCCACATCGCAAACTGCCAGTACCCTCTACCAGAAGCAAAAGTAAACATTTTCCAGACAGGCCTTAAAGTAAAACTAAAATGTTAGCTGTAACAAATAATACTATAAGATCAAATATAGCACATTTTTATATTAAACAATGCATCAAAAGACTGGAAGCCTCACCTACCTGTTTAAGTTCTACAATGGCCAGCAGTTCCCTAAGAGATCGCTCCTCTGATGGAAGTGCAGGCATAAGGATTTAGTGCAGGCACATATACACACAGAGCTTTAAATGTTTTAGCAATGATCCCATGCAGACCCATGCAAGCCAGTAACTAAATCAAACATGCAACAGGGATTTTCAAACTAGGGGAACTGTATCGAATACAGCATAATTGAACATCTGAAAAAGATCAGTATGTAACCTTTAAGGTACTGATCTTTATACCACTGATTAGCGATTCTTTTATGACCACTGACAGTTTAAGTGAATAACATGAATATCTTATTACAATGGGATCTGAAAGTAGGTGGAATATATTAGGCAGCAAGTAAACATGTTGTCCCCGAAGCTGATGTGTTGAAGGCAGAAAAAAAATGGGCATCACAGTTTTTTGTGTATGGGGCTACGTAGCCGCAGACCGGGGGGGTCTCCCATGCTGACCCATGTCCACTGCCAAAAACACTTACAATGGCCATGGAGCAATAGAAGAAAATGACAGGTCTGATTAATCGCATTTTCTTTTACAACATGGCACCATAATGCAGTATAGGAAGAAGGCAAGCCGGCAGAGGCAGTGTGATGTGTTGGGCAATGTTCTACTGGGAAACCTTGGGTTCTGCCATTCATGTGGATTTTACTTGACCTGCACCAACTACCAAAACATTGTAGCTACCCAAGTACACTCCTTCACAGAAATGGTATTCCCTGATGGCAATGACCTATTTCAGCAAGATAATGACGAGTTTGAGGTATTAACTTGGCTTCCATTCTCCAGATCTCAATCCAATCAAACATCTGTGGGATGTGCTGGAAAAAGTCTGATCCATGAAGGCCCCACCTCTCAACTTACAAAACCTAAAGGATCTGCCAATGATGGTTTGGTGCCAGATATCACAGCATACCTTCAGAGGCCTAGTGGCGTGCATGCCTCATCGGGTCCGGATAGTTTTTGGTTGTAAGAGGGGGACCTACTTAATATTTGGTGGGTGGTCATAAAGTTATGGCTGATCTGTGTATACAGTATATGTGAAAGCTCTGCTATGCTAAGCGTAGCATTGGCAAGCACCCAAACTCTAGGTATGAGGCACAAAATGCAGAAGTTTGAAAAACCTTGTAATAGATCATTCATTTCCAACCAGCATGAAACATTTATGGATGTAAAGTAGGCACTGAGAGATAAAGAACTATGATTAAACTTAGACCGAAATCATGTTCTTTGTCTCTGTATCCATACAGATCCAATCCTTCTACCATCAATAATACATAGCAAAAAAGGCAACAGATGAAACTTTTCTCTCAGCTATAGCTCTCTGCTACAAACCATAATACAGTAATGCGAGTACATTATCCTCCTCCATGATTGTGTTTAGCTTCTACTTTAAGAGAGCGTGTTTTTCTACATTAGTAATAGCATACGTTAATCATATATGTGTGGTCCATATATACATTTGTGCTCATAAGTTTACATACCCTGGCAGAATTTATGATTTCTTGGCCATTTTTCAGAGAATATGAATGAGAACACAAAAACTTTTATTTCACTCATGGTTAGTGTTTGGCTGAAGCCATTTATTATCAATAAACTGTGTTTACTATTTTTAAATCATAATGACAACAGAAACTAGCCAAATTACCCTGATCAAAAGTTTACATACCCAAGTTCTTAATACCGTGTATTGCCCCCTTTAACATCAATGACAGCTTGAAGTCTTTTTTGGTATTTGTTGATTAGGCTCTTTATCTTCTCAGATGGTAAAGCTGCCCATTCCTCTTGGCAAAAAGCCTCCACTTCCTGTAAATTCTTGGGCTGTCTTGCATGAACTGCACGTTTGAGATCTCCCCAGAGTGGCTCAATGATATTGAGGTCAGGAGACTGAGATGGCCACTCCAGAACCTCCACTTTATTCTGCTGTAGCCAATGACAGTTCGACTTGGCCTTGTGTTTTGGATCATTATCATGTTGGAATGTCCAAGTACGTCCCATGCGCAGCTTCCTGGCTGATGAATGCAAATGTTCCTCCAGTATTTTTTGATAACATAGGCATTCACCTTGGCATCAAATCTGACCAAATTTCCTGTGCCTTTGTAGCTCACACATCCCCAAAACATCAGTGATCCACCTCCATGTTTCACAGTAGGAATGGTGTACCTTTCATCATAGGCCTTGTTGACTCCTATCCAAATGTAGTGTTTATGGTTGTGGCCAAAAAGCTCAATTTTGGTCTCATCACTCAAAATGACTTTGTGCCAGAAGGTTTGAGGCATGTCTCTGTGCTGTTTGGCGTATTGTAAGCAGGATACTTTGTGGCATTTGCATAGTAATGGCTTTCTTCTGGCGACTCGACCACGCAGCCCATCTTTCTTCAAGTGCCTCCTTATTGTGCATCTTGAAACAGTCATACCACATGTTTTCAGAGAGTCCTGTATTTCACCTGAAGTTATTTGTGCGTTTTTCTTTGCATCCCAAACAATTTTCCTGGCAGTTGTGGCTGAAATTTTTGTTGGTCTACCTGACAGTGGTTTGGTTTCAACAGAACCCCTCATTTTCCACTTCTTGATTAGAGTTTGAACACTGCTGATTGGCATTCTCAATTCCTTTGATATCTTTTTATATTCCTTTCCTGTTTTATACAGTTTACTGTAACTACCCTTTCCCGCATATCCTTTGACAACTCTTGCTTTCCCCATGACTCAGAATCCAGAAACATCAGCGCAGCACTGGATTAAAGATGCAAGGGTCCGTCAGGAGTCCAGAAACTCATTGACCTTTTATATACACACTAATTACAAGCAAACAGACCACACGTGAGAATGGTTACCTTTGATAGCCATTCAAACCCTTTTGTGTCAACTTGTGTGCATGTTATCAAGCCAAATTCACCAGGGTATGTAAACACTTGATCAGGGTCATTTGGGTAATTTCTGAATATGATTAAAAAAACACAGTTGATTAATAATAAATGGCTTCGGCCAAACACTAACCGTGAAAGAAATTTTTTTGTGTTATCATTCATATTCTCTGAAAAATGGCCAAGAAATTATAAATTCTGCCAGGGTACATAAACTTATGAGCACAACGGTATGTGCTCCATACTCACATGTTGCCATATTAGGAGGGAGGAAGGTCTCTTCCATTTGGCTAGATTCATACACAAGAGCAGAAAATTGCCCCAAGGGATTCCGCTAACTGCTTTTTTTTTTTTTTTACATCCGGAGCCATTAAAATAAGGCTACTTTCACATTGGGGAGTTGGAGGTGTTGGCAGTAAAGCGCTGCTATTTTTAGCGGCACTTTACCGTGATTTTTGTGGCCCTTTTCGGCCGCTAGCGGGGCGCTTTTAACCCCCGCCGAAAAAGGGTTAAAAGTGCCCGCAAAGTGCCGCTACAGCGGCGCTGCCCATTATTTTCAATCGGCAGGGGTGCTTTAGGAGCAGTGTATACTCCGCTCCTACAGCGCCTCAAAGATGCTGCTTGCAGGACTTTTTTTAGCGTCCTGCCAGTGCACCGCTCCAGTGTGAAAGCACTCAGGCTTTCACACTGGAGTGAGAGGAGAGGCTCTTTACTGGTGCTATAGCGCCTGTAAAGCGCCTCAGTGTGAAAGCAGCCTAATGGTATAAACTAAAAATCTTGCGAGCTACCAAAAAGTATTGAATCTGAGACTAGATATTCAGCTGCTGGTATTGCTCACATCCCATACATCCGTGCTAAACAATTTAAATATATGAAAATACCGTGCTAAGCTAGTGTCAATAAGTAATAACAAATAAAAATAAACAGTATTGACTGTGCTAAATATAATGCAAAAAAATTATAATAAGACATAAATCGATCAAATCAATATAAAATAATGTGCCAAAGTGACATAATTAATTTGGTTATTGATTTTCACAAGCACTATAGCACTTTATCATGACAGCAAAATTTGAAGCATGTTATATGGACTTTAATACAATTTTTGGTTTGTTTTATTGTATTAATTGATTATGTCACTTAGCACTTTATTTTAAATTGATTTGATTGATTTATGTCATGATTGATTTTTTGGCATTATATTTAACACAGTCAATATTGTTTATTTTTATTTATTATTGCTTATTGACACTAGCTTAGCGCGGCATTTTCATACACCGTATTTATCGGCGTATAACACGCACCCCCAATTTAAGAGGGAAGTTTCAGGGAAAAAAACTTTTTTTTTTAAAATAAACCCCTTTGAAGCAAAATAATGGTCAGTGAGCATCAATGCAGCCTGATTAGTGCCCATCTGCAGCCTAATCAGTGCCCACCGGCAGCATTGCTCAGTGTCCATCTGCAACCTTGCTGTTATATATGCTGCAATCGAGGGATAGGTGGGGACGAGCGCCGCCGAAATAGAGCCGGATCTCCTGTGTACTCGGCTCGGCGTCACGCCCAGATCCTATGATAGACATAACGGCGGTCCAATGCTGGGACGTCCATGCTAGGAGCCGTCCAGGGGGTGGGACTGAATGTGACTGCGAGCCAAGCCGAGTACACAGGAGGTCCGGCTCTACTCTATTTTGGCAGCGCTCGTCCCCTCCTTCCCCTTGGCGGTAGCCTATATCGGCGTATAACACGCACACATGATTTTCCCCCTATTTTAAGGGGGGAAAGTGCGTGTTATACGCCGATAAATACGGTATTTAAATTCATTAGAATAATGGTGTTTGGGATTTTTGATGTACCATGTTTATTGAACTAAGAGTCCTTGACTAAAGACATAGTATCTTCAATTCTATGTAATTGAGAGAAGCGAAAACACACCTTTTATTAGAAAACTGCAGTGTAATGACAGGGATTTTATTCTCATTTGCATGGTACACATTGGTAAATTAAAACATTTCAGATTATTGGACCTTTATGCAATACTGCAGGGAGTCCATTGTGCTTTGTAGGAAGTGTGCCATCATGAGAGGATAAAAGAATAAAAATGGTTATACCTTTCAAGGCTTCAAATTTACTAGTACAATTAACTGCATCATGCAGAGAATGAATCTTAAAGCAGACCGCCGGGATTTTCAAAAAATGCCCCATTAGTACACCCCCCACACAAAACACTAAAAAGGTACACTACATTTGTGAAATCTCTTACCGTTTAAGAGATATGTGTGATTGAATTTTCAGGAAGTCAGCTTTGTGAATGCATCATCTTTTCTGGCAGGGAGGATCTCTTAGAACAGGGATTGTATCATATCCTCTCCTCTCTCTCTAACTGTAATCAGCCTACATTTCCCATGAATCCTTGGGATGGGAGTGAATGTGGGAGGTACACTAGGCTTGTACATGTAAGTGTGAACTCACCCACTTCAACATAAATCACACCCCTCATTCTGCAGCCATACATAACACACGGTATGATAGATTACAGCCTTATAAATACAAAGCATTTTAATATAAATGCAAACAAATGCAATGTGTCAGGGAACACCACCAGTGCCTGAATGCCAGGGACCACCACCAGTGCCTGAATGCCAGGGACCACCACCAGTGCCTCAATGCCAGGGACCACCACCAGTGCCTGAATGCCAGGGACCACCACCAGTGCCTGAATGCCAGGGACCACCACCAGTGCAGAGCAGGGACTATTATTAGAAATCAGTTGTATGACACAGCGGGGATCTACTGTGGTGTCAGGTATTGTTCTATGAGAACACCGATCGCTGATGTCCCCCGCCTCCCGCCGTTATTATGATTGACAGCGCACTGTGCCAATAACGGCGGGAGGCGGACATGAGCGATCAGGGACATCCCCGCTGTGTCATACAACTGATTTCTAATAATAATCCCCGCTCTGCGCAGAGAGAACAGGCTGGGGGGCGGTGTGGCGGGGACAGTGGAGGGCGGACTGCTGGCAGGGAGGAGGAGGCAGGAGGAGAGAGGAGAAGGACACCTCTTCCATGGGCGGCACAGACCGGGGGCTGTGAGACCCCATCCGCCCACTACATCTCTGCTTCCTTCCTGCTTGTTTTCAGAGGACTACAAGCTGGGGCCAAGGGTCTGGCTGCTGGAGCTGGGCTGCTGGTCCTGGAGTCTGACTGCTGGAGTTGGGCTGCTGGTCTTACAAACAGGATATCACCAGGCAATAACGGTTTTTCAGCAAGTTCAGCAGCCTATTGCAGCGGAACTACAGAGCTCAGAAGAACATGGATGGCAAAGTTGGTGAAGGTAGGAGATCAGCAACAAGGACATGGAAAAAATGTTTTGCCCGGAGTTCTGCATTAAACTAGGAATGTAAATGTAACATTTGATGACAAAGACAATTTTAGTGAATGTATGGAAGGAAGTCCAAGTTTCAGCCTTGTAGATCTGAGCCAAGGAGGCCTGCTGAAGCACTGCCTATGAAGCACTGAAGTTTTCTCAAATGAAAACCATGAGCCTGAACAATAACCTGCCAAATCTACTTAGAGATTTCGACGCTGCCTGGCCCTTTCTAGGACCTTCCGGCAGCACAAACAAAGCATCAGCTTTTCATATCAGAGCAATCGCTTTCAGATAGACCTTGACTGCTCTTACTACATCAAGAGAGTGTAGCCAACTTTCTTCCGCAGAATGCAGACCCGTACAAGGACGGTAGGACAACATTTTGGTTCAGATGAAATCCTGATACCACCTTAGGTAGCAAAAAGCTGTTAATTCTGATACCCCTCTAGCAGAGGATATGACAACCAGAAACTCAATCTTCTGGTCAAAAGAATCAAAGGAATATGGCGTATTGTTCAGAAGGCTGTTTTGTAAAAACAGACCATTCAAATCCCACAGGCACAAGGGAGACTCAACTGGCGGAATTAAACGCGACACCCCTTGGATAAAAAAGCCCGGACTAAGGAATGAGAGGTGAGTGGCCTCTGAAAAAAAAAAAAAATTGATGAGGCCGAGAACTGACCCTTGATGTGCTCAATCCCAGTTTCATTTCTACCCCTAACTGTAGAAAGGCGAGACTTCTGCCACTGGCATACCTTTGAGGATGCCAACCCCTGGATTCACGCCAGGAAACATACGCCTTCCAGGCTCTGTGATAGACGAGCCTGGAGGCCGGCCCCCTAGCATTAACCAGAGTAGAGAGAACTGGACCCGAAAGCCCACGATTTTTCAGGATGAGGTATCAACAGTCAAACCATCCAATTTAGATTCCGTAAGGAAGGATGGAAAACTAGTCCCTGCGAGGGCAGGTCTAGGCGTAGTGGAAGAATCCAGTCTTCCTAACGCCATCTTTACGATTCCTGTATACCAAGGCCTTCTGGGCCAGGCTGGAGCCACCAGAATAACCGGTTACTTCCCCGCCCCGATCCTGTGAAAAAGACGTCTGTTCCGCATGCTAGTGGACTCTTTGTTCTTGACAAAAAAATCGTCCGGCTTCATGTTGAACCTGGAGGCTAGAAGATCCATTCAGGGTACCGCATTTCTGGCATATAGCCTGAAATATATCGAGGGGTGTAGAGACCATTCTCCTGGAGGCTTAGATAATCCGCCTGCCAAATTTCCATCCTTGAAATGAAGGCTGCAAGGAACATGCCTCTGTCCAAACAAAGAATGTTTCACCTCCCTCTGGACATTCAGACTCCTGGTGCCTGCTTGATTGATATAGGTCACTGCTGTAGCATTGTCAGATTGTATCCGGACAGAACAGCCTTGTGACCTGTAAGTCCAGGCCCTGAGGGCCACTGAATCTCCAGAATACTGACAGGTAGGAACCTTTCGTTTGGACCACTTTCTTTGGAGCGAAAGCTCTTCTAGGACTGCACCCCAGCCTAAAAAGGCTGGTATCCGTAGATACCACTTTCCTGGTGACTGGAATAAAGGATTTTCCTGTAGACTTTTGGCTAGCAACCACCAACTGAGGCTCTTACGTACTTCTAATGTCAGGCGCCTGGGAAAAAATTAAGGCTTGGATCCTCTTGCTCCAAGCAGACAGTATGCTGTTTAGTAACGGCGTTGAGTGAAAACTGGGCGAAAGGAACAGCCTTAAATGAGGCTACCATCTTTCCGAACAACCTCATACAAAGGCAAATGGAAGGTCTATCCCTTGCTTTGCCCACTTAGGCCAAATCTTTATGTTCTTGGCCTTTGACTCAGGTAAAAGATACCCTGCTTTGGGCTATGTCCCCAAATACTCTAGCCTCCATAGGGGCTATAAAGACCATGCTGGACACACTTAGGTCCAGCCATGCTACCGACTGATCTATCGGCAGCAGACTGCCTTGGTATGCCAGTACAGCTATACCCTGAGCCCTTTAGACCCGCTAGAGGTGGGCCCTAGCAGTTTATAAAAGACTTGAGCATGGTGGCAAACCACAAGGGCAAGCCTACCAACCAGAAGAGGTGCTGTTTCCCTGTGAAATGCAGACAAGTTCTGAAAACACATATGCAAACAATTCTCCATATGTGTAAGTGGCAAGAGTTAATTCCATATGCCTCAAAAGAAGCGTGCGTTCATGGAAGCATGAATTTTCTACAATATGTTTAAAACATAGAAAGGGTGCGCTGAACACATGCATACCTATAGCACTGTGCTATGGAATGGGCACCTTGCAAGCAAGCATGCCTCTCTGAATGTGTAATGCAAGATTACACATCATGTATCCAGGCAGACAGGTATTCCTATGTGAACATAAGGAATCCTGTATAATTAAGGAGGCTAAATTAACATGCCTCGTTATGCAACCATGAAAATCTAGGTGATCATGCAACCTTAGGCGATCATGCATTCTTATGCAATTTAGCATCTTTTATGCGACCAAACATTCTATGCATTATAAGCACTACTGTGTGGACAATTACCCTTGTGAGACCAAGGACTCTTGTGTGATCAAGCACACCTGTGCGATCCTGCATCTTTATGCAATCCAGAATCTTTATGCGATTTAAGCATTTCTGGAAAAAAATTTGCTTCTCCGCATGACCAAGTATCCTTGAGTAATCAAGGACTCTTGTGAGATCAAGCACCCCTGTGCGATCCAGCATCTTTATGTGTTTTTAGGCATTTCTGTAAAAACAAGCCTCTCCGCATGACCAAGTATCCTTGGGTAATCAAGGACTCTTGTGAGGTCAAACACACTGGTGTGATCCCGCAACTTTATGCACCCAAGCATTCTTATGTGATTTTGCCATTTCAATGAAAACAAACCTTTCTGCGTGAGCAAATATCCCTGGGCAAACAAGGACTCTTGTGGGGTCAAGCACTCTTGTGCGACCCTGTATCTTTAAGCAAACAGGCATTTATGCGATTTTAGGCATTCATTCGATTTTTAGGCATTTTTAACGACCAAGCATTCTCATGCGACTATGTAAGTCCATCACAAACAGAAAAAAACATGTATCTCTATGTGCATTACATGTTCTGCCACATGCATCTTGTACATTCCAATACTCAGGTAATTTTTGCAAATATGTGTTCCCGCACTCATGCGTTTAGCTGTTTCTGTTAGCAACAATGTGCACAGACCCGTGTACAGCACCTGGTATTCCCAGATGGTCTCCTATCCAGGTACTAACCAGGCCCAACCCTGCTTAGTCTCTGAGATCAGACGAGATCGGGCATTTTCAGGGCGATGTGGCCGTAGGCATCTCAGCAGTTGTGCGTTTGGCTAGTTTGTAAGCAAGCACCTGCATGAGGACCTTGTGGAGGTTCTCCACCTCTTTGTAGTAATGGACGTTCTTGGAAAGGTACAAGAAGCCTATGGGAATTTAAGCAAAAAACCCAAGTAGGAGACAGAGGCTTCGGCCGTCTAGGCTGAGGGTAAGTTATACGCAGCCTGAATCTCTGTAAAAAATTGCAGCTACAACTCCAGAGCTTGTGAGGCCTCCGATACCTCCGCCTCGTCGGATTGCACCGGTTCCCTGTCCCCTGATGGTGATCTTTCATCATCAGATTTTTGATCCTTTTGATTGAGGATTTATGGCAGGGGAAAGGGAACTACCCCAATTTCTGCCCTCTTGTGAGAATTCTGCGATTAAGCAGCTAACTTCTCCTGTACACCACACACTGCAAATGCAAACAACCGTCTTTAAAAGACCTAAGCAGGGCTGCAATGTTGGGAGAGGCTGCAAGCCGGACAGGGGCAATGGCTCATCTTGTGCAGCTGCCTCCAGTCTTTCAGGGGGGATAGAGCCCTTAGATCTAGGCTTTTACCTGCCCCTGAAGCCCTCTTACGGGGAGACATAGTCCTAAGCTGACAAAAGCAGCGGTACTAGTATAAATGCAATCACTGTTGTGCCTAGTCTTACAATATTATTAGCTTAGTCTGCACAACCTGATGCCGAGTAGGTGTCTTAGATATGCCTGGATCCGAACCCCCTGAGATGCTTACTGCCCACAGCTCTGTGTCCCACCGCTCTGGCGTCATGGGCTTTTAAAAAACAGTGCACAGGCACAAGGCAGCTGATGCGCCGTGCACGGCACTAGCAACTACGCCCCCCCACCTTCCCCGCCGAATAAGTGCGTCCCCTGTGCGCACGTAGGATCGTCATGGCGGCGGCCAGGGACGAGGTGAGAGAAAGGAGACCACCTGAGGACTGCGCGGGACCCCCAGACTGTGTGGGATCCCCCCTTTCAGTTTATGTGGCAGAGTCTGCAGTGGAGGAGGTGAGCGGCTTCTCAGACCAGCTTCACTGAGCGTGTATCCTGGATGGCATGTAAGTATACACACCAGGTATATCTCTTACTCCCTCTAGTGGCTGAAACCAGGTAAGACATGCAAACTACTCAAAAGAAGATAATCCATAATGTGTATACTTTAGGATTGTCTTCACTTACCTTATCCCCGCCACAGGAACTGCTGAGAACAGACAGATCCAACCTTCACCCATCACGGCGGGTAGAGTTGTGCCAACCTTCAGGGTTCTGGGTTCCTACTAAAAGGATCCTCTTCCCTGAACCTGTAGAAGACTGCCAGAAACTTTTCGTGCAACTTAAATTTGTGCACCAAAGCGCCGGATCCCAGAGCCCAGTCCTCAAATAGAGACATTACAGGCAAAACCTCGTTTCTTCTTTCACGAGGCCCGGGTTCCATCTTAGGCCTTTTTATTGGCCCGAGGCATGGATCTGGTTTTAAAGCTCCTAGGCCCCCGCAGAGACCATCAAAACAGAGCTTTCTTCTTAGCACATCTTTAACGTGACCAACCACCTTAGACACTGGTGAAAAAACAGGTACTCTCCATATGGTAGAGGTTATATAGGGGAGGAACTTGCCTTGTAATTAGGGTTTGCCAGTGTCCAATCACCTGTTGGTGACTATCTAACCCACTAAGTAATAGAGCTCTGTGTCCCATGATGTATGAACAAGAAAGAGAGCTTCTGCATTGTGTATACTGATTTCCAGGTCAGGATCCGCTTTGCCAGCCAGCAAGAAGCCAGTCTGGTAGACAGCACACAGCATTCATATCACCAATGACCGATACAATGACATCAAATCTTAAGAAGCATTGTCTACCAACTTGGATGATTTTCATATTTAATTTGTATGTGGGGGGATGCATCAAATTGTCCATAGGGTACAAAACACAGTTCTTGTTTAAAGAGATTTTGAAGGCACTGGAACTGGTTTTAATGAAGGTGATTCAAGTGGAGTGCTGATGATGTCATCAAGAAAACTGCAATGCTGGTCTAGTTTGGCGAGTTGGGTCATTTGGAACAAAGATAAAGGGGAGTGCACAGTTGTAATGTCAAAAGGTAGGTGACTGAACAGAAATAAGGAGTTACAAGAAGTCAGAAAACACTGTTCATGTTAAGCCTCTGCATGTACAGTTGTGCTCATAAGTTTACATACCCTGGCAGAATTTATGATTTCTTAGCCATTTTTCAGAGAATATGAATAACACAAACTTTTCTTTCACTCATGGTTAGTGTTTGGCTGAAGCCATTAATTATCAATCAACTGTGTTTACTCTTTTTTTAAATCAAAATGGCAACAGAAACTTCCCAAATGACCCTGATCAAAAGTTTACATACCCTGGTGATTTTGGCCTGATAACATGCACACAAGTTGACACAAAGGGGTTTGAATGGCTATTAAAGGTAACCATCCTCACCTGTGATCTGTTTGCTTGTAATTAGTGTGTGTGTGTATAAAAGGTCAATAAGTTTCTCCTGACTCCTGACAGACCCTTGCATCTTTCATCCAGTGCTGCACTGACGTTTCTGGATTCTGAGTCATGGGGAACGCAAAAGAATTGTCAAAGGATCTGCGGAAAAAGGTAGTTAAACTGTATAAAACAGGAAAGGAATATAAAAAGATATCCAAGGAATTGAGAAAGCCAATCAGCAGTGTTCAAACTCTAATCAGGAAGTGGAAAATGAGGGGTTCTGTTGAAACCAAACCACGGTCGGGTAGACCAACTAAAATTTCAGCCACAACTGCCAGGAAAATTGTTTGGGATGTAAAGAAAAAAACCACAAAAAACTTCAGGTGAAATACAGGGCTCTCTGAAAACATGTGGTGTGGCTGTTTCAAGATGCACAATAAGGGGGCACTTGAAGAAGGATGGGCTGCATGATTGATTCACCAGAAGAAAGCCATTACTACACAAATGCCACAAAGTATCCCGCTTACTATACGCCAAACAGCAAAGAGACAAACCTCAAACCTTCTGGCACAGTCATTTGGAGTGATGAGACCAAAACTGAGCCACAACCATAAACCCTCATTTGGAGAGGCGTCAACAAGGCCTATGATGAAAGGTACACCATTCCTACTGTGAAACATGGAGGTGGATCGCAGATGTTTTGGGGATGTGTGAGCTATATAAGGCACAGGAAATTTGGTCTAAATTGATGGCAAGATGAACGCAGTATGTTATAAAAAAAAAAAAACACTGGATGAACATTTGCATTCATCAGCCAGGAAGCTGCGCATGGGACGTACTTGGACAGTCCAACATGACAATGATCCAAAACACAAGGCCAAGTTGGCCTGTCATTGGCTATAGCTGAATAAAGTGAAGGTTCTGGAGTGGCCATCTCAGTCTCCTGACCTCAATATCATTAAGCCACTCTGCGGAGATCTCAAAACGTGCAGTTCATGCAAGACAGCCCAAGAATTTACAGGAAGTGGAGGCTTTTTGCCAAGAGTAATGGGCAGCTTTACCTTCTGAAGATAAAGAGCCTCATCCACAAAAGACTTCAAACTGTCATTGATGTTAAAGGGGGCAATACACGGTATAAAGAACTGGGGTATGTAAACTTTTTATCAGTGTCATTTGGTTTCTGTTGCTATTACGATTTAAAAAGAGTAAACACAGTTAATTGATAACAAATGGCTTCAGCCAAACACTAACCATGAGTGAAAGAAAAGTTTGTGTTATTATTCATATTCTTTGAAAAATGGCCATGAAATAAAATTCTGCAAGGGTATGTAAACTTATGAGCACAACTGTATGTTACCTCTACACTGTTCTTGTGCACACCAAGCTCCGCTTTAAAGCAAAACAAACATATATTCTTTGAATATAACTTATGTCAGCTGTCATAATTTATAACTAAATAGAGTATCAGTGAGGGTTCCTCATTGTTCCATGAAGTGTGAAGGATGTTGTACTGGAACAACTCCATGAAAAGTTTAAGGATATTAGGAATTGGAAAAATTGGCTTCAAAAAGGGTCTGCTCAAAAGTTGAGGAGACGCAAATGTCAGGAGGCAAAGTACCAAATCTCCTTTGAGCTCTTCGTGCGCATGCAGCCAAATTAATTCTGTGCTACCGTTCTAGAATGATTGATAGGATTAGGAACAAGAAGTCTCATTTAAAATGCGTTATGGGATATCATTTTTTGCACGTGTTTGAAGGCATCATCACCATTACCAATAGGGTTGTGCTCCTTGTCAATTATAGAAAAAAACAAAAAAAAACAAAAAAAAAACAAAAAAGGGGTGGGGGGGTTGATTTACTAAAGGTTTTTTGATATAATCGTTTGAATCTGTGTTTATTGCAAACATCCAAACATGCTGGGAAAGTTCTTTTTTTTTCTTTCCTTGTTTAAATTCCAGTGCAAGTGACTGAATAAACCTTAAATTAGAATTTGTTTTATATGAAATTAATTAATGAGAATAAATAATGAGATCTGAACTTACAGTATCTCACAAAAGTGAGTACACCCCTCATATTTTTGTAAATATTTTATCATATCGTTTCATGTTACAACACTGAAGAAATGACACTTTGCTACAATGTAAAGTAGTGAGTGTACAGCTTGTATAACAGTGTAAATTTGCTGTTCCCTCAAAATAACACACAGACATTAAAGAGGGAGTCCACCTAAACCGCAAAAAAAAAAAAAAAAAAAAAAAAATTAAAAGCCAGCAGCTACAAATACTGCAGCTGCTGACCTTTAATAAATGGCCACTTACCTGTCCCAGGGTCCAGCGATGTCAGCAGGCGACGCCGAAAACCCGCTCGGTTCTCGGCAGCTGCCGCCGCCATCCTAGGTGAGGGAATCAGGAAGTGAAGCGTTGCGGCTTCACTTCCCGGTTCCCTACTGCGCATGCGCGAGTCGCGCTGAGCATCGTAACCGGTCCCCGCTATCTCCTGGGAGCTGTGTGTTTCCCAGGAGACAGCGCGGAGGGACAGGAAGAGGCATAGACTCCCATGAAAGTCTATGCCGGAAGTGGGTGCAAATACCTGTCTTAGACAGGTATCTGCGCACCCCCCTCCCCCCTGAAAGGTGCCAAATGTGACACCGGAGGGGGGGGGGGGGTTCCGAAAAGCGGAAGTTCCATTTTTGTGTGGAACTCCGCTTTAATGTCTAAACCGCTGGCAACAAAAGTGAGTACACCCCTAAGTGAAAATGTCCAAATTGGGCCCAAAGTGTCAAGATTTTGTGTGGACACCATTATTTTCCAGCACTGCACAGGTTGCCACTGGTGTTTTCTTTCACTTCTCCATGATGACATCACAGAGCTGGTGGGGGTTAGAGACCTTGCGCTCCTCCACCTTCTGTTTGAGGATGTCCCACAGATGCTCAATAGGGTTTAGGTCTGGAGACATGCTTGGCAAGTCCATCACCTTTACCCTCAGATTCTTTAGCCACTGTGCTGCAGCTCAGTTTCAGGGTCTTGGCAATCTTCTTATAACCTAGGCCATCTTTATGTAGAGCAACAATTCTTTTTTTCAGATCCTCAGAGAGTTCTTTGCCATGAGATGCCATGTTAAACTTCCAGTGACCAGTATGAGAGAGTAAGAGTGATAACACCAAATTTAACACACCTGCTCCCCATTCACACTTGAGACCTTGTAACACGAATGAGTCACATGACACTGGGGGGGGGGGGGGGCTAATTTTGCCCAATTTGGACATTTTTACTTGGGGGTGTACTCACTTTTGTTGCCAGCGGTTTAGACAGTAAAGGCTGTGTGTTGAGTTATTTTGAGGGGACACCAAATTTACACTGTTATACAAGCTGTACACTCGCTACTTTACATTGTAGCAAAGTGTAATTTCTGCAGTGTTGTCACATAAAAAGATTTTAATAAGGTATTTACAAAAATGTGAGGGGGCGTACTTACTTTTGTGAGATACTGTACGTAAAAGAATACCAGATTTCTGTCATGAAGTAAATCAGAGCTAGGACTAAAGACTATATGTTGATGCCAGTTAACATTAAAGGGCTACAGGTTTGCTGTACAGTTAGATTAATAGAAAAATAGATAGACTGGGCTTGTATGTCAATGCGAGGCTCATCAGTCTATAAAAGATATTTTCCCCAGGATGAAGACCTCATTAATTCTGTATTTTTGCTGCAAGCAAAGTCATTACATAACTAACAAATAATATGTTGCAGCCTGCTGCTCTCTAAATACAGCAAGTGAGAAAAATAAAAAAAATTACAGCTACGTGTATAGTCTTGAAAACTGTCACTAGTTTATTAAAATAGATTTTAATATTGGCCAGCAAGGTTTTCTGTATTTTATTCATATTCAATTTTGCACAAAAAGTGTATATTGGGGATAGAAGGCATCATATGAAAGATATATATGCAGATATTCTAACTCTTATGCCCCGTACACACGGTCGGACTTTGTTCGGACATTCCGACAACAAAATCCTAGGATTTTTTCCGACGGATGTTGGCTCAAACTTGTCTTGCATACACACAGTCACACAAAGTTGTCGGAAAATCCGATCATTCTAAACGCGGTGACGTAAAACACGTACGTCGGGACTATAAACGGGGCAGTGGCCAATAGCTTTCATCTCTTTATTTATTCTGAGCATGCGTGGCACTTTGTCCGTCAGATTTGTGTACACACGATCGGAATTTCCGACGACTGCTCTCAAACTTTGTGTGTCGGAAAATCCGATGGAAAATGTGTGATGGAGCCTACACACGGTCGGAATTTCCGACAACAAGGTCCTATCACACATTTTCTGTCGGAAAATCCGACCGTGTGTACGGGGCATTAGACCCGTTTCACACTGGGGCCGCCGAGCGTTAGCGGTAAAGCGTCGCTCATTTTAGCGGCACTCTACCGCTGTTTTAGTGACGCTTTTCGGCAGCTAGCAAGGCACTTTTAACCGAAAAAAGGGTTAAAAGTGCCCGTGTTGCTGCGTTTCTAAAGCATTTTTCAGATGCTTCATAAGCGCTGCCCACTCATTTCAATGGGCAAGGGGTTTTGGGAGCGCTGTATTCTGTGGCTGAATCTCACCACAGAATCTGCCTTCCTGCCTCATTGCGCCATCATCCTTGCACAAAAAGAACCAGTATTCCGTGTCTTACACTGATAACAGTCAATACATTTGACACAGCTGTTTGCATTATACTTAAGGCCTCATACACACTGGACGTTATAACGTTATAAAAATGCCAGTAGTTTTGCAGTGAGTTTTTAAAAGTTTTTCAGCATTTTTGCAATAGAAATTTTTAGCTTTTTTTTTTCAATGGGATAAAAAACAAGCGCTGGTGAGCCGCGTTTGAGAACCCACTAGCTTTGGGGGGGGGGGGGGATTTACAGCCAAAAATGCCCCAGCCAAAACAGTTTTGATAACAGCCTATGTGTACATGGACACATAGGAAAACATGCTGGAGAGTTTATTGACTGTAGAAAAAAAATGTCTGAAACCAAAAACATCCACAAACGTCCAGTGTGAATGAGGCCTAACTGTTTTGGTGTTATCAATAATGGCTGTGAGCGCTTAGAGAAACAGAGAAATAGTCTGCATGTCACCATTTACCATTTTATTAAAGTGTTACTAATCCCACAACAGTAAAATCAATCTGTATATGCAGTAAACCATGCTCGTTATACTCACTGTGGAACCTAAGGGGTTAATCCTGCTTATTGTGTAAAAAGGCTGTTTGATCCTGTCTTCTCTGATCCTCCCCCATTTCCACTGTTCCCAATCCATCTGACACTACAGAGCCTTTGGAGCACTCTGCCCATGCTCAGTTTGGTGTATATTGCTAGAGAGTTTTTCTTTTTTCTTGGGAGGGTGCATGTGATCAGAACAGGGACAATCAGCACTGTCCAGACAGAGGGTAAGGGGTCCTGCAGCCTCATAGGACAGTCAGAGTAGAATGAAAACTCCTCCTACAAGCTTTAACCAGACACGGATAGAAGTCATAAGACTGCTATATACTGCTGATGAGAAATGGTATTTAGCAGTTCACAGTTACTAATATAATTGCATTTCCATGTTCTGTGTACTGTTGGAGACCAGATATAGTGAATGCAGGCTCCTGGGTTTAGTAATACTTTAAAGCGTAACTCCACTTTTGTTGAGAAAAAAAAAATATTCCCCCCTGGGTGATCCAAGTACATTGCAAGGATAACAAACTTTGTTGCAGATTCCCACCTTTTGTTATTCTGAAGAAATCCATGCATGTTTCTCTGTGCCTCTGTTCTGAGTAGGTCTAATAGGAGTGGTTTCATAATTAACTGTCAGGTGTGGAGCTAGACGTGGTACTATTGAAAGTATCTCTCAAAAAATGACATTTTTGTTGCAAGGGATGCCTGAAATCTGACTTGTATCTTAGACAGACTTCTGGGAAAATTGGTGAGCCAATCACACAAGCAGGAAATGATGTTTCTGGGGAGTGGTTAGTACACATTCTGTGTACAGAAAACTCCAGGTAGTCATATTGCAATGTATTCTCAGAAAATTACATTGGCTGAAGATTGAAAAGGAAAGGTAATTTTTAACAACATTCAATTACAAAATGATTAGTGTCGCAATTCTATGTGCTATATTATTTTTTATTTGCTATTTTTTCCCCCCGGGAAAGTGGAATAAACCTGGATTTGTAGGTTTCCATCAACAAACCCTACAGTGAAAAATAGGTATCTCATTTTGGGTTTGTGATGACGTGGCAATATGAATTCCTGGTCTAAAAAGCAGACTACTATACTTTATGTTGGAGCAAAGGGATATTTTAATTGTGATGGGGGTTTGAAGTACTACCAAACTAAATGAAACTGTTAAAGCAGACATATCTTGCCTATCCTGTGCCGCGCACATTCGCCAATACAAGTGAATGGCTGTATGCGGCAATGCTCATGAAAACAGCTTCTGCATCAGTAGAGCCATTCACTTATATTGATGTGGCACATGTGGTTTTCAGGGGGCAGAAAGCACTGCAGTTTTTACTCCTCAGCAAACAGGAGCTGATAAATATTCGTGTTAACAAGGCCTATGGTAAAACGCTTTGTGGAACGGATATATAGAATGTAAATCAATGTACTGAAATGGTATCTTTGCTGGAGAAGATGCTGCTCCAGGCTCTTTAGTGCTTGCAACAAGTTTAAAATGCTAGCCATTTCTTTATGTGATCTCTGTTGTAGGAAGGGATTATGATTTAAATTAGACAGCACTGGAGACAGCCCAGATAAACCTTTTCTTTGGTAAGTTAAGCCCTGCTATTACCCCAACGTACCTATCCCTGGAAGATTAGCACAGTTTAAAGTCAAAACCTGAATATTTAAATTTCATTGTTATCTAACTTTTTATTCGTTTTTCCATATCTATATGTCTGTCTATATAAAACTGTGTATTTAATGGTAGAGATAAGGGATGGTATTAATCCACCTCTAAAATTTTGTTTCCCTAAAACACAATCACACTATAACTGCAGTAATATGATTGCGAAAACACGCCCAGTTTAACATTTTCTGAGTAGCAAATAAGTTCCAATTTATGTAAGAAACTTCAAGACAGTTTAAAACACTGGAAGAGAACATAAAACCATATTATTCCAGAACAAACATACTAAGAAATGGAAGTTCACTTTGGTAGCCTGCATGCTTCTTGAGCCTTCCTGCGTGCATATGTATTTGCTAGCCATGCCAAGCTGCTCGTGTGTAGGGGATGCTGCAATCAGGGTTATTGAACAGAATACCGGATACCTTATTATGAGCTTTAACCAGGAGGCATGGAGAATCTAGCACACTCAAGTTATTAAATGCTCTGCAGAGAAGCAGCCTATGCAAATAAAGAGAGCAATCGTTATCCTCTCTTGCTAACCCCCGCTTGAAGACATCTGGCCTACCCTCAGTAGCAGCATCTGGAGATGTGTCGGGTGTCAGGTACACAAGAACATCCCCCTCACGAGTGTCCCCTAGGCTTGGAATGATGTGCAAGATCGGGGAGCCCGGATTCGAGTCGCTTGTGAGGTCAAAACCATCTGGGATGCAACACAGGAACAATTTAGAGTTTGTACAAAGCGCCTGCTCCCTTTTATTCGCTGTGGCTTGTCCAAATAAAGTTAGGATAAAGAAAAAGCTTATATCGGGGACAGATAAGTACGTTTGCAAACAAAATCAAATCAAATGACCATTAAAAATGAAAGAATGATAAAAAAATTGAAATCATAATAGGGCCACTAGAGTCTTGAGAGACCATCTTTCATGGCGTTGAAAAGTAAGGTTACTTTAAAAAACAATAAAATAGTTACCAGGTGAGTTTTTAAAAAAAAAACAAAACAAAAAAAACCAACACAGACTATGACAAAAGGTACGATAGTTTAAAAATCACAAAAGGTAGAGGAGCGGTTATGCAAAAAACAGAGTTAAAGAACCAGATACATTTCCAATGGTCTACATAAGAAGGTCTTAAAGGCAAACATATAAAAGAACTACAAGGTTGGAAGGTCTGCTACAGTCGGAGAAACTAACAAAACTTTCACCCTTATAAATAAAATCACGGCAGACAGATTATGCACAAGAGAAGATAAAGACATACATGACAGAACAGAGATTCATGAAACAGTAAACTGATGCGGTCCATTAGCATTTGAACAAATGTAAGCATAACAAGCTGAAGGCCAAATAGGTGAAAAGACTTCACACAGATGTGGCTAGTATAATGGTTAAGCAAATGACAACACATTGCATTTATGATATTGGAGCAGAGATAGTGGCCAGCAGAATTGAAAGAAGTCGTGACAAATGCTACTTATTATTTTTCCAAAAGTAATTCTAAGGAAGGGCTTTTCACCTCTGAAAACCTTGTTTATGAGGTCTGTTCCCAAAATGTGGTCATCTGACAGTAACTGCAAGGCTGGACCACTTCATAACAAGGAAAAGACAAACTTTATTAATACAGTAACTATACAATACAGTAACTGATGAGGACTCTTTTTTAAAGATGAAAAAAAAAAAGAACTTTGACTCGCCTATAAAATTCTATATCTTGAAGTACTGTACAGGACTCAGGCAGAATATTCATACTCCATGGGTCACTGGCGTGTACCTTCAGATGATCGGACCCCGGAAAGCGTTAGAGGACACACGTCCTGGGTGCTTCCTCTATAACCTCACCCCGCTCCATGAGTCCTCAGTTTTGTGGCAAGCAATAGAGACTAAACTAAGGAATGGAAGGGAGGGTGGCCTGGGGGCTGTGTCAAGTACTGTATTCCAAGATATGGAATTAACAGATAAGTAAAAAATTCTCTTATCTTAACTGTACAGTACAGGAGACAGACTGAATATTTATACACCATGAGACATCCCCAATCAATGAATAGGAAGGGTGGGCAACAAGGAGGTAAACAGAAGTGTGCCAAAATACCCAACAACAGGGGTCAAAAGACCTAACCTCAGAGAGCCACCGCAGGAACCTTATGTACAAAAGCTGCATCAGCAAAAGATTGGATGTCCATCTGGCAAAGCTTTGAAAAAGGATGAACAGAAGACCAGGTGATGGTCTTACACAATTGGATCACCGAGGCTTTGTGCTGAAATACCCACAAAATACCACTGACCACTGGTGGAATGAATGCGCAGAAGCAGAGGAGGTTTCTCTTTAAGAATGTAAGCTCTTGCAATCAATTTTCCTATTCATGATGCAATGGTGGATTTTGAGGAGGAGTAGCCTTACGGTATACTCAAATGACTCGGAGTACATCTAGGCAATGCAGAGAGATTTCCTTTGGATGTTTAGGAGCAGGGCATAAGAATTGGAGGACAATGAGGTGGAATGCCGATACCTTTTTTAGAATAAATGACGGCCTTGGGCATAAGACAATCTTGTCATTGTGAAGAATGAGGAAAGGCACTTTACAGGAAAGAGCCACTAGTTCAGTAACCTGTCTGACAGATATGATAGCGACCAAAAATTCTACTTTGCAAGATAGATTCTCTGGATTCAAAGGGCAGAGAGGACCAAGTAATTTAGATCCCAAGTAAGCACAAGGTACAGCAAATTGGGGTGGGGGGTGTAGTGTTAATACGAGGTACACCTTGAAGAAATGTTTTTACAAGAGAGAGCGAAGCCTGGGTTCACACTATAGCGATGCGGGAACCAGAATGATTCCAGCACCGGTTCCCGCATCTCTCCCGCAGGCACTTCACACTGCCCTCTGCGAACCGCTGCGAGAGTCAATAAAATGTTAATGATACCCCCAGATTGGTTCACAGATCGCAGTGCGAACTGTGGATTCGTACAGGAATCAGATGGCATGGGTGGTAACACCCATACGAGCCGATTCCAGTGCGTGGAAAAAAAAAAAAGGCCCTGTGCCTTTCTTATGCAAATTCAATGTAAGTTCAGCCATACAACTGTATGGCTGAATTGCACTGCACAGACACAGAAAAGAGGCTTTTCATGCTTTTAGCAAGGTAGTAATCACAGACTCAGAGACCCCTCTATCCTTATACACCTGGGTTTCAACAGCCATGCCATTAAAGCCAGAGACTGGGAAGCAGGACAGAATAAAGGGCGTTGAGATAGTAGAGCTGGTCTCTTAGGAAGAGGACAGGAGTCATCTTTTTAGAAGTCTCAATATGTCTGTGTACAGAGCTCCTCTGGATTGGATGCAATTAAAATCATGGTTTTCCTCTGTTGCTCTTTTTCTTGAGCAGATATGGTAGAATTTGTACTAGAGGGAAGGCATAAATTAGCCTAACCTGAGACCAGGGGATGAAGAAGAGTCAATTTGCATAATGCCAAGACTTTTGAGGACAGAGGCTTTGAGCTTATCAAGGTTGGCAAGCATGCTGCCTGAAGCTCACCCCTTCCATATAGGGACGATCTGTGGGGGAAAAATCTTCCGCAGCTTCCTCTAGTATTTCCGCAATATCCTTTTCATTTTTTTTCGATGTCTGCGTCCTTTAGGGCTGACATATCAGAATCTAACTCCAGTTGAGAAATAGGAGATTAGGCATGGCATTTGTGAGCCCTGGATGAAGATGGCCGCATTAAGGTCATAGTTTGTTTGAGTAAATGTGACAAAGATGAAGAAAGTTCTAGGCTGCTTGTTTCATGCCTGAAATAGAACCAGAATTGGATGCTGAGACTTATTAGAACTGTTTTTTTCACAGGTACACATTGTCACTCTGAGGTTGCATGCTGTGCAGTACTTTGGCGGATTGAATATTCGCCTGCAATTTTACATTAACTCCCTGTTCGCTTGGACTGCGCCATTGCTACAAGTGAGGGTATTCCCCATGGGGTACTCACGGAATAGAGTGCAGAGTATAGGGCAGTGATGGCGAACCTTGGCACCCCGGATGTTTTGGAACTACGTTTCCCATGATGCTCAACTACACTGCAGAGTGCATGAGCATCATGGGAAATGTAGTTCCAAAAACATCTGGGGTGCCAAGGTTCACCATCACTGGTAAAGGGTAAGCATGTCAGTAAAGGAGTACGCAGTAACCCAAGTGTAAAGCCTCCTGTAACAAATTCTTTTCGTGAATCAGTGGGAGGAAGTGACCGAGTACCTTATAAAAGCTCTAAGCAGAAGTGTGTAACCAATAATATAATGTTGGCACATGGTCATCCACCTGAGACTGAGGTTTGAGTGGTTGAATTTTAGCACACGTGAAGTGAATACTTGCCAGACATAGCCTTGTTTTCTTCAGTAATGGTCAGAAATACAGGGCGACCATGTCTTACCTAATGCTGAATTTTAAATAAAAATCAGGCTTCGTCCATCACAGTAGGCATACCTCCCAAAGAGGTCCACAGGGACTGGGTTCAAAAGTGATGGGCCACAGTCCTGGACCTGTAGCGCACCCTGCGGCTAACTCTGTACTTTGTACCAAGTGAGAAGGTGAGGGTCCACGCAGGATCCAGTGCCTGAAGAAACATTACAGGCTGTCCTCACAGCATAGAGTCTGGGTGTACTACTCCCAAGGATTTACTGGGGTTGTGACAATCCAGATACAATGCTTCTATGCTGGCTTAAAAAATCAACACAAGAAGAACTTGAGTGAAGAATTGGAAGTTAAAATAATAGTGAAAAATAATACACTAGTTAAGCTAAGGGTGATCAAAGGTCCATCACAAATACTAAACTGAGGATTCACAACCTGAGGTAGTGTTATAGGGGAGGCACCCAGGGGCATGCCCTCTAAAGCTCTTCCATTGCCCAACCACCTGAGGGCACATACCAGCGTTTCTCAAACTTTTTTGTCTTGCGGCGCACCAAAAAGATATAAAGATTTTAACGCCACACCTGAAAAGATTTAACAATTTTTGTGGTCAGCAGTAAATACAATATACAGTGGGGACAGAAAGTATTCAGACCCCCTTAAATTTTTCCCTCTTTGTTATATTGCAGCCATTTGCTAAAATCATTTAAGTTCATTTTTTTTCCTCATTAATGTACACACAGCACCCCATATTGACAGAAAAACACAGAATTGTTGACATGTTTGCAGATTTATTAAAAAAGAAAAACTGAAATATCACATGGTCCTAAGTATTCAGACCATTTGCTCAGTATTTAGTAGAAGCACCATTTTGATCTAATACAGCCATGAGTCTTTTTGGGAAAGATGCAAGAAGTTTTTCACACCTGGATTTGGGGATCCCCCGCCATTCCTCCTTGCAGATCCTCTCCAGTTCTGTCAGATTGGATGGTAAACATTGGTGGACAGCCATTTTTAGGTCTCTCCAGAGATGCTCAATTGGGTTTAAGTCAGGGCTCTGGCCAGGCCATTCAAGAACAGTCACGGAGTTGTTGTGAAGCCACTACTTCGTTATTTTAGCTGTGTGCTTAGGGTCATTGTCTTGTTAGAAGGTAAACCTTTGGCCCAGTCTGAGGTCCTGAGCACTCTGGAGAAGGTTTTCATCTAGAATATCCCTGTACTTGGCCGCATTCATCTTTCCCTTGATTCCAACCAGTCGTCCTGTCCGTGCAGCTGAAAAACACCCCCACAGCATGCTGCTGCCACCACCATGCTTCACTGTTGGGACTGTATTGGACAGGTGATGAGCAGTGCCCGGTTTTCTCCACACATCCTGCTTAGAATTAAGGCCAAATTCCCTGAATTCCCTCCAGCTATGGGAGTTGCAAACTACTTAAAATGGAATAAAACCGAACATACAAGATTGGTACAAGTACTTGAGAAAGGGAGGCTACCCGGGCTGCGGGAAATGGGATTGGAAAATAATAAATGGCTACAATACAACCAAATACGGATATTTGTAGAGCCTAAATTACCCAAGATAAATAGACCATTAACCAAATTTGAAAAAATATTAGTGGAACAGCAAGCCCCAATTAAGAAAATATCAAAGATATACGACAAACTGCTTCCTTCTGGCCCCCTTAGAGAAATAACTAGTATTAAGAAATGGGAAATTCTTTATCAGAGGAAGAATGGGAAAAAATCTTTGAAATTATACATAGAACAACTATAGCAAATAGAAATCAGGAAAGAAATGATAAAATTGCAATGAGATGGTATAGAAGCCCAGTAACTTTAAATTTAATAAACAAAGAAAATACAGATTTATGTTGGAGATGTAAGGTAGAAAAAAGGAACGATGGAACACATATGGTACGGATGTCGTCTGGTGAGAGGATTCTGGAATAAGATATTCGAAATTTATGGTAAAGTATCGGGAGTAGAGGAGGGTTCAAGTATGGAAACCTTGTTATTATCTTTAACATCAAAATCATTAAAAACAATTAAGACAGATATCATCCACCACATGACATCTGCAGCCAGAACAATAATAGCAAGAAATTTGAAAGAAACAAGTAGCCCAACAATAGCGGAATGGATATGTGAAATGAATGAAATTCAGTATATGGCAAAACAGATAAGAGAAGAGGGGCTTATAACAAGCCATATACCAGAAATTTGGCAAAAATGGGATGAGGATGGGTCATCAGGAGAAATACTAGAATTTATATAAATAGAAGGAACGGGAACTTAGGGTTTTTTTTTTTTTTTTGGAATGGATGGATGTATGAATGAGGTTGTAATAGGGAAGGTAGAAAGGAAACAAAAACGTTTGAAGTCGTATGTTAATTAGAGGATAGGCATATTAAAATATTATAGACACTTTTTTTATATATTGGATACGATGTAAAGATGGGTATGTTCAATTGTTATATATTGGCAATTAATTACTGTTTTATAAAAATTTTGAGTGAAAACCTAATAAAGAAAGATTGAAAACAGAATTAAGGCCAGAAAGTTCTATCTTGGTCTCATCAGACCAAAGAATCTTATTTCTCACCATCTTGGAGTCCTTCGGGTGTTTTTTAGTAAACTCCATGTGGGCTTTCATGTGTCTTGCACTGAGGAAAGGCTTCCGTCGGGCCACTCTGCCATAAAGCCCCGACTGGTGGAGGGCTGCAGTGATGGTTGACTTTCTACAACTTTCTCCCATCTCCCGAATGCATCTCTGGAGCTCAGCCACAGTGATCTTTGGGTTCTTCTTTACCTCTCTCATCAAGGCTCTTCTCCCTCGATAGCTCAGTTTGGCCAGACGGCCAGCTCTAGGAAGGGTTCTGGTCGTCCCAAACGTCTTCCATTTAAGGATTATGGAGGCCACTGTGCTCTTAGGAACCTTAAGTGCAGCAGAAATTTTTTTGCAACTTTGGCCTGATCTGTGCCTTGCCACAATTATGTCTCCGAGCTCTTCAGGCAGTTCCTTTGACCTCATGATTCTCATTTGCTCTGACATGCACTGTGAGCTGTAAGGTCTTATATAGACAGGTGTGTGGCTTTCCTTATCAAATCAAATCAGTATAATCAAACACAGCTGGACTCAAATGAAGGTGTAGAACCATCTCAAGGATGATCAGTAGAAATGGACAGCACCTGAGTTAAATATATGAGTGTCACAGCAAAGGGTCTGAATACTTAGGACCATGTGATATTTCAGTTTTTCTTTTTTTTTAATAAATCTGCAAAAATGTCAAAATTCTGTGTTTTTCTGTCAATATAGGGTGCTGTGTGTACATTAATGAGGAAAAGAAATGAACTTAAATGATTTTAGCAAATGGCTGCAATATAACAAAGAGTAAAAAATGTAATACTTTCCGTCCCCACTGTATACAAAAGCAGCAGTCTTGTGTGATTCTCAATATTATATATTACTGATATATATTGGGGACCACACAAGACTGCTGCTTTTTGTATATATTATATTTTCCTGCTGATATAATATTGGGGATCACACAAGACTGCTGCTTATATTTACTGCCAATATAAAATCACACACTGGTCCGTCTGTCCCCATCTCTTCTTTCATCTTACCTTCTCAGCTCCACACCATGTGGGACAGCCAGGGACTGTGAGCTCCTCTGCTCTGTTGTGGGTGTGACTGAAGGAGGGATTGACCTCACATTGAGGCGTGCCGTGCTCAGCACCTCATTGGCTGGAAGCGCCCAGCACGGCACCTGTTCTGGCACACTGCTGGCAGCCAGGCCGCATCCTAATAGTTTTTATGATCCAGATTGGCAGGGTCTGGTGGTTGCGAACATCAACCAATCTAATTCGCACACAGGCTCAGGCAGCAGAGATGACCGTGTCCGTGTGAGGCCAGTAAGGGACAGTCAGCACTATGCTGGTGGAGCCTCACGGTGTGGCGCCAGTGTGGCGCCGGTGCGGCCACCGCCGGGCCCGGCGAACAACATGAATGATCCCACGCCACACCTGCAATTCTCCCGTGGCACACTGGTACATACCTATAACCCATGGTGTATGAATATTCTCCATGTCCTGTACTGTACAATTAGGATTTTAACTAGCGATGGAAACAAATTATATATACAGTATAGTCTTTTTTTCTACATAAAAGTCACCTGAAAATGCACATATGGCTTTTCATAATTCTGAAAAAGCATTTTTATTATATTTGTGTGTGTTTGCTGCAATTCCACCCCAAATCCTTAAGGTGGTTGTAAACCCCATTCATGAAATCTGACCTGGGCACATATACAGTATCTCACAAAAGTGAATTCACCCCTCATTTTTATAAATATTTTATTAAATCTTTTCATGTGACAACACTGAAGAAATTGCACTTTGCTACTATGTAAAGTAGTGAGTGTACAGCTTGTTTAACAGTGTAAATTTTCTGTCCCCTCAAAATAACTCAACTCACAGCCATTAATGTCTCAACTGCTGGCAACAAAAGGGAGTACCCCCCTAAGTGAAAATGTCCAAACTGGGCCCAAAGTGTCAATATTTTGTGTGGCCACCATTATTTTCCAGAACTGCCTTAACCCTCTTGGGCATGGAGTTCACCACTGGCAAATGAAGGAAAATGATAAATGGTTTTCAACAGTTTTTACACATAAATATCTGAAAAAAGTGTCGCATAGCTTTGTATTCAACCCCCCCACCCGAGTCAATAATTTGTAGAACCACCTTTCACTGCAATTACAGCTGGAAGTCTTTTTGGGTATGTCTCCAGCAGCTTTGCACACATAGGAGAGTGAAATTTTTGCCCTTTCTTCTTTGCAAAATAGCTCAAGCTCTGTCAGATTGGATTGAAAGCATCTGTGAACAGCAATTTTCAAGTCTTGCCACAGATTCTCAATTGGATTTAGGTCTGGACTTTGACTGGGCCATTCGAACACATGAATATTCTTTGATCTAAACCATTCCATTGTAGTTCTGGCTGTATGTTTAGGGTTGTTGTTCTAATGGAAGGTGGACCTCCTCACCAGTCTCAAGTCTTTTGCAGACTAGCAGGTTTTCGTCTAAGATTGCCCTGTATTTGGCTCCATCCATCTTCACATCAACTCTGACCAGCTTCCTGTCCCTGCTGAAGAAAAGCATCCCCGCAACATGATGCTGCCACCACCAGGTGGGGATGGTGTGTTCAGGTGAAAAAAGTTCAATTTCGGTGTCTTTATCTGACCAGAGCACCTTCTTCCACATGTTTGCTGTGTCCCCCACATGGCTTCTCGCAAACTGCAAACGGGACATCTTATGGCTTTCTTTCAACAATGGCTTTCTTCTTGCCACTCTTCCATAAAGGCCAGATTTATGGAGTGCACGACTAATAGTTGTCCTGTGGACAGATTTTCCCACCTGAGCTGTGGATCTCTGCAGCTCCTCCAGAGTTACCATGGGCTTCTTGGCTGCTTCTCTGATTAATGGCTCTCCTTGCCCAGTCTGTCAGTTTAGGTGGACGGCCATGTATTGGTAAGTTCGCAGTTGTGTCATACTCTTTCCATTTTCAGATGATGGACTGAACAGTGCTCCATGAGATGTTCAAAGCTTGGGATTTTTTTTTTTATAACCTAACCCTGCTTTAAACTTCTCCACAACGTTATCCCTGACCTATCTGGTGTGTTCCTTGGCCTTCATGATGCTGTTTGTTCACTAACAAACCTGAGGGCTTCACAGAACAGCTGTATTTATACTGAGCTTAAATTACACATGGGTGGACTCTATTTACTAGTTAGGTGATGTCTGAAGGCAATTGGTTCCACTAGATTTTAATTAGGGGCATCAGAAAAAACGGGATGGATACAAATGCACGCAACACTTTTCAGATATTTATTTCTAAAAAAAAATTCAAAACCATTTCTCATTTTCCTTCCACTTCACAATTATGTGCCACTTTGTGTTGGTCTTTTACATGACATCACAATAAAATACATTTACGTTTTTGGTTGTAACATGACAAAATGTGAACAATTTTAAGGGGTATGAGGGGAATTTAAGGGTCTGCCTCTCTTTTTTAAGGCACTGTAGATACCAACATGTCAATCTGCTTGAACCTGTGAAACAGTGGCAAACTGTGGTACCCTAAAATTTCTACAGGTGACGGTTTAAAAGCTTCTGCAGATCATCAGTTTAGAGTTAACCATGAATAATGGCCCTAGAATTAGAACTTTCACTCTGGCATACGTGGCAATATTTAAAATGTTTAGCGTAATCAATGTTTTCGTATGTAGGTGCCGTCAATGCGTGTATTTATATTCATATGTGCATGTATATGGGGATGGGCTCAAACTATTTTGGGAGGTGCAAGGTGGTTGTATGTGCTTAAAGCGGAGTTCCACACAAAAATGGAACTTCCGCTTTTCGGAACCCTCCCCCCCTCCGGTGTCACATTTGGCACCTTTCAGGGGGGAGGGAGGGGCAGATACCTGTCAAAGACAGGTATTTGCACCCACTTCCGGCATAGACTCCCATGGGAGTCTATGCCTCTTCCTGTCCCGACCTCGCTGTCTGCTGGGAACACACAGCTCCCAGCAGAGAGCGGGGACCACTAGGGACGCGCAGCGCGACTCGCGCATGCGCAGTAGGGAACAGGGAAGTGAAGCCGCAACGCTTCACTTCCTGATTCCCTCACCTACGATGGCGGCGGTAGCTGCCGAGAACCGAGCGGGTTCTCGGCGTCCCCTGCCGACATCGCTGGACCCCGGGACAGGTAAGTGCCAATGTATTAAAAGTCAGCAGCTGCAGTATTTGTAGCTGCTGGCTTTTAATATTTTTTTTTTTTTGGCGGCGTGGGTGAACCCCCGCTTTGAATAACTTGGTGAAAGTTTTTTTTTTTTTTTTTACACGATTTTTTCGCTCAATTTTTATTTATTATTTAATCACAAAGGGGGACAAAAGTCCCCTACGTGATACTTTTTTGTTGGGACAGGTTCTCTCTAATGAGCCATTTTACTTTCCCTCCACTTAAAGTGATTGTTACCCTAGAAATAAAAAATTGGATTCTGTTCCCTTATAGCATGTTACACAGCACAGTGCTTGTGCTGTGTAATTTGTCCCCTTGTATCACCTAAAATACCTGGCTGATCCTGCCTGGTGCTGCCCTTCTCTCTGTAAACTGACCACGGTTTATCATGGCTGATCACTCCCCTCTTGCAGCAAAAATGACTTCTTCCTATAATCCCCAGTGTTATATTACAGTATATAAAAAGGGAGTATGGGACTTTAAATGAGGCTTGTGGAGGTAGAGTATTGAGTACTATGTAATTATCAATGTGCACCTATCTTATAGCAGCTCTTTTGCATATGATGTACTAATGCCTGCCACTATGAAACTTCTTGTAGTATGTTTATTAACATTTGCTATCTTTTATGTATTGCCAAGCTAATGTATATGTATCCATTATGTTTATGCCATTGTGCATGTACATATATGAAAATACTTTTATACTATTGTCACAAATAAAAAATGATCACTATATACTCTACCTTCACAAGTCAATTGCCTCATTTAAAGTCCCACACTCCCTTTTTATGTACTTGAACCCGGGATGGAGGCACAAATATTGTGCCTCATTTAAAGTCCCACACTCCCCCCCTTTTTTGGCTATATTACAGTATATGCCCCAGTGTATGTTATTTATCAAAAAAATGCCACTTCTTACCTAATTTCAGAGCGCCAATCAGCCATTTTCAGCAGAGAGCGGGCTGGAGTCTGCTCTCTGCTGACATCACAGAGTCTGTCCAGGCTCCACGTCATCACGACCATGGAGTTGGGATCCACCTATATCCCTGGACGGACACCCGGCTCAGCCTCTCAGCGAGCTGCTGAGCCGGCCACTCCCGCCCCCTCTTCACAGCTCAGCGCTCCAGTGAGCGAGGAGGGGGCAGAGCAGAGAGTGGTGACTGACAGTCACCAGCTCTCTGCTCAGGGAACTGTGAGAACCGAGAGATCGGCAGTGTTCGATCGCTCGGTTCTCAGTATAGAGGCGCCGGGGGACAGATGCTGCATCCACCTAGGTAAGTATGAATAAAAAAAATTAAAAAAACCCATACCTTTCTTTTAAGCTATTGGAGAGCAGATGTAGGTCATGTCAGCAGTAGCAAAAGGGTTAAACAAGTTCTTGCGATTCAACCATACATTCATAAAAGTAAAATGCCAAGAAAACCCTCTGCAAAGGGTTTCAAAAACAATATACCCCAATTTGCAATGTGAAAACCACAAATAGATGATTATAATAAATACAACTTGGGCTACACACTTTTTGATTCTAGTTAGAACTTATTTTATTCAATCATTCTATCCTTCCATCTGAAGAAGAAAAAACATCCAGTAAGGTATCTATTAAAAACTGTTGTTACCTTCTCTCCTCCACCGATGTCTACGTATAGAGGCAGTGGTGATGGCCGTTCGAGAGATACGGGGGACTGTTGGAGTCACTTCAACCTTCAATACTTTCTGCCCTTGTTGCGATGAGTCAGGAGCATCAAACGGCAAGGAATTTTTCATAGCATTTGCAACCTGAACAGAGAAAAGACCAGTTTAGCAAAACATCATCTTTGAAACAGAATTGCCTGCAACACTGCTTACATGCTGCTTACTGGCTTGACAACCAACAATACTTCTACTTATCTTCTACCTTGCACAACAAGTATTGATCAGAGCACAGTAAATCATGAAGCAATGCACTTACCAATAGGGGCTGAGAGTAGAGCTCCAGTTGGGCTCGATATATGATGTCATCAAGAACCTCCTGTCCAAGCTCCCATTCTCCATTGTATCTGTACAAGTACAAAGCAGCTAATTACATACTTCGGTAAGAATAATTTACTAAAATAATATTTGCAGAAACACATGAGAATTAAAATCCTTTGACTTTATCATGCTTTCCAAGATCTTATGAATGACCACTATTGCATATAAAATCACAATGACGTTACTGGTCTAAGGTGAACTGAAGAACTTCATTCCCAATAAGAACACTTCAACCCTAGAATCCTTCTATAAAACCTCTGCATAACATAGTGTCTTATGAAAGTAGAGACCCACGGGAGCCAGTAAGAAGTCATGTCTTGGCAGATAGAAATCTGTCTGAGTGAAAACATATTGGTTATTATACCAGTTACTGCATTCTAGACGTTTTAAAAGAAGTATGGAATTCCTGTGACACGTTTTCAGCATCTCCTGCTGAAACCAGGTCACAGGAATGCAGAAAGAATTGCACTCCTGTGACCCATAGGAGAAGTACAGCCAAAAAAGCTTGGGCTATACTTCTCCTTTAATGTTAACTGCACAATCTTGATGAATAAGTACATTAGTCAAAGTTCATGCCACTGCTGGTAAAAAACTGGATCAAACGTTTTCCATACTGCTATTAAAAGCAAGTAAAATTAGCCCAATCAGAACAGGTTTTTATTAGTTCATAAGTGGAATGTGCCATGCCTGGAAAGGAGAAAACATGAAGTATGCATACATATACTGTCAACAATGGCATATTTGGAAAGTAAATTAAAGATTCTGAATGAGTACATTTCTCGTGTTTTGAGAAGACTTACATAGCATGATAGACACCAGTGAGAAGTTGGACCATGAAATCAGGATCAAGCACAACACGACCACACAGCTCTTTCCAGCGCTTCTCATGCTGTCGAGGAAAGCCACTAACACACAATCTGCAAAAAAGAAAGAACACAAAATACAATTTTTTTTATACAAATATCAAGGCGCGATGGACATCACCTGAAACCTCTCACATGCTAGCATGTCATCCTTAGCCCTTTCCTAGCACTACCTGTTTCTGAAGGGACCGGTAAAGGAAACCTGTACCTTAGAGCAATGGTCATCAACCCTGTCCTCAGGGCCCACTAACAGGCCAGGGTTTATGTATTACCTTGGGGAGATGCAGACTAGAATACTGCAATCACTGAGCAGCAAATGATATCACCTGTGATGTATTTCAGTTATCTTGCAAACCTGGCCTGTTAGTGGGCCCTGAGGACAGGGTTAATGACAACTGCCTTAGAGAATACTACAGGTTGCCATTACTGACCTCCTTTTTGAAAAAGTTAGTAACCTAGTTGCATTTAAAGCATATTGAAAAGTATGTCAACAGTTTTCGGTAATATCTGTTCACATTTTTACAAATCTATATTATATTTGTCTTAAAAAATGCTATGACTTACACTTAGAAACAAATAAATGAGGCAAACATTATGATCTGAAAATAAACAGGTTATCTATCTCAGTAAACGTTTTATTCAAACCTATACATGGGAAAAATACAGGACAGGAGCTTAATGGTTTCGTAAGTTGACACCCTCAGTGTCTGTGTGTCTGTGTCTTGGAGTCCCAAGTTTTAATGTTGTTATGATTAAAGGATCCTTAGATTTGTGGTTGTCAACTATCTGGAGACAATAGTACTCCCCCCCCCCCCCCCCCGCGACCCTAAAAGCCTGTTTCTTTTAATTAAGATGCTACATACTTCTAAGCTAGAGAACGATTCTATTGGCGGTACCCAGCTAAGTCTGGCCATACATTATACAATTTTCATGTCCAATTTTCCTTTAGATTTACCAAAACCGTATAGTATGAGGTCAAACCTAAACGCTTTCAAATTGTATGTAGTCAGGCAGGCCCTTGCACTAGATAGTTAAAGGTATATCTAAAGGAAATTGGAATCTAAAGAGAAACTAAAGAAAACTGTATAATGTATGACCAGCTTAACGCAAGTCTGGACTAAGATGAAGGAGATACAAGGATTTCAAGGACTATGCCACGTTTCCTGTAAATACTGGGCCTCCTCTGTTCTACAGTGTTCTTTGCTAGCCTCCAGATGGTCAAGCACAGACAACATGTAGTCATACTTTGGGCAGTCCCATCTACTATGGTTAGGTTTTCCTACTTACCTGGAACCCATTCTACATAGTGACTGGTAGGAGGAAGGTGGCATGTACACAATAGCAGAGTTGTAGCACAACATGAGAAAGCTCAGAACTTCAAACCTGCAAAAACATAAAAAATATAGTTTATGATTAACGTAACTAAAGCTGGCCAAAGACTGTTAGTTTTTCTCATTCATCCAGCGAGCAGAACAAAAAAAGAACTAATCGATTCCTTTATTCACATCCAGGAGATTATATTCTGACAGCAAGACTTACCGCTGTCATACAAAAGATTTCCAGCATGTCTGTTCCACAAAAGTCGATTAGTCAACTTCTGTCAAGCAGGGACAGCCAAGCATTAATTACATTTTGGCCAATCCTTGCTAAACTGGACAAATTTTGATCCTTCTATAGCCAGAAATCATCAGTTCAGCAAGTCCTCTTCTCACTAGTCCTTCTTACCTGTTTTGTGCTGTAAAGGTTTCCCTCTGGGGGTGCAGATCACTGTAAACAACCCTGATGAGATCATGCTGACTCAAAGCTCCCTCCGTCAAAGCCATAGACCCTAATGATGATGGCTAACCAAACCAATGGAATCATGAATGAGAAGAAGATGCACAATGGAAAGAGAAAGAGAACATAACATAAAATATGAGGGTGAAAACATACATGAATTATCCATTAAGCCAAATGTAAATGATGCACTCTATCAAAAGATATTATACAGAATACAATAAAAAAAAAAAAAAGGAATTTTGACTTATCTGTATTCCATATGTTGAAGTACAGTAAAGGACACAGACAATTTATTCATACACCATGGTTTATAAGCTCATACCTTTTGGTAGGTCTCTTTGTGAAGGCACATGGTGAGACGGAGGAGAGTTAATTTGCACAGTGCCATGGCTTTTGCAGACTGAGACAATGAGCTTCTAAATGTTAGCAAGCATGTTGCGTGATGCTCCCTATTCAATATAGTGACAATATGGGGGAGAAGTTATTTCAATGGCTTCCTCCAACACTACCTCAACGTTCTCTTCATTGCCTTCTGATTCTGCATTCTCTAGGACTGGCATTTCAGGGTCTGCTTCTGGTTAAGAAACAGGAGTAAGAGAAAGGAGACGGGGCTTTTCTGAGCCCTGGACAAAGATGGTTGTATTAAGGCCATAATCTGACCAAGAAATTGTGACATGAACGCAGAAAATTCTGCTTTTGTCAAGTTGACTGCTTATTGCATACCTAAAATAGAGCTAGAATCAGATTCTGAGGCCAGTGTTAGACTTGTTATTGCTTTGGTGCAAGGGTCGCATTGCCACTCCAAGAATGAGTGTTGTGTGGGTTTTTGGCTAAACAAATGTTTGCATGCTGTTTTGAATTGGCACCCTTTCGCCTGGTCTCCATCATAGTCACAAGGGGAGGGGGGGGGGGGGTACTCCCCAGGGGTACTTACAGAGAAGAGTTTTCAGAGATAAGGTAAGAGTGCCCAGAAGGAGTACACGATAACCCAAGTAACCATCCTGCAACAAATCCTCGTGGCAAAAAGGCAGGGGGAAGCACACGAGTACCTTATGAGGGCTATAGGTGAAACTGGCATTAAAGTGTGTGACCCATGGTGTGATGCAACACCTGGTCATCCATCTGGGACTGAGCTCTGAGTGGTTAAAGTTTAGTGAAAGTTTTAGTAAAAGTAAGGTTGAAAAGTTTGCACTGTGAAATGAATCCAATCATAGTCCTGTTTATACAGTAACGATCAGAGATGCAGGGTGACCCTGTCCACAACACTGGCCTGCATATAAAGTTCCGGCTTTGTCCTTCACACTGGGAACACCTCTAAAGGGGTCTTCGGGGACTGGGTTCCATGATGATGGAGCACGGGCATGGACCTATATATCACCCTCCAGCTCTCAACATATCGCAACAAGTGCCAAGGTGAGCAACTCACACAAGATTCAGTGCCCAAAGCAACATTACAAATGTCCTCACTACATGAGGAGCAGCTTGCATCAATCCAGATACACTGCTTTTGTGTAGGTCTTAGAAGACAGTGAGGGTTGAGTGAATAATTCCATAAAAGTAACAAAGAAAAAAAGAATAAACGACTGAAGCGGATTTCTCTGCGAAGAAGAAGAGGTCCATCACCTTCAGACACTAGCAAAAACCGTGGAGTGGGGTAGGGCTGGGTGACCCAGGGTGTCTGTCCTTAAAAGATTGCCAATCTTTTAAGGACAGACAATGCCAATTGTCAAATCGCCAAGCCTAAAACCCATTGTTTATAAGTAAGTTTCCATAGTTACATAAGGGTGAAAAAGGTGGTGAAAGTCCATCTAGTTTAAACAAAAAAAAAAAAAAAAAAAAACACAGGCGTGCACAAACAGAAAACCTCCATATACACAATTCTAAAATCACAGTTGATTCCCCAAGAGGCAATCAGATATTTCCTGGATCATCTACCCCTGGTATTGTCTAAAAATATTAGTATCCAGGCCTTTTTTAAAACAATCTATGGAGCCGGAGAGAACCAATTCTATTCTACATTTTCACAGCTCTTACTGTGAAGAAGCCTTTCTGTATTTGGAGGTTAAATCTCTTTTCACCAGGCATAGTGTCTCCTTGTCCTTTGTGATAACCTTAAAAGCGAATAACACCAAGTTCACTATATTAACCTCTTATGTATTTACACATGTTGATCATATCCACCCTCACTTGCCTCATTTCAATAGAGAATAAATTCAGTTCAGCTAATCTTTCCTCATAGCTGAGCTCCTCCGTGCCTCTTGCCCGTTTGGTTGCCCTTCTTTGCACTTTCTCCAGTTTCCCAATATCCTTTTTGTGAACTGGTGCCCAAAACTGAACTGCATATTCCAGATGGGGTCTTACTAATGATTTGTTCAGGGGAAAAATAGTATTTTTTAACAGCTTACCTGTAAAATCCTTTTCTTTTGAAATCCATCACGGGGCACAGAGCCATAGTAATCACTATGTGGGTTATGGGCCACCTTCAGGTGCTGGACACTGGCAAAACCCTAAACAGGAAATTGCCTCCCTATATAACCCCTCCCATACCGGGAGTACCTCAGTTTTGTAGCAAAGCAATACACGTGTATACTAGAAAGAGGGGCGGGACCTCTGTGTCCCGTGATGTACTTCAAAAGAAAAGGATTTTACAGCTAAGCTGTTATAAAAATCCTATTTTCTTTAATTGTACATCACGGGACACAGAGACATAGTAATCACTATGTGGGATGTCCTATAGCAATGCCAACTGAGGGGAAGGAGACACAACAGAATTAGGGCAACACGAGACTAGAGGAGTTATACTGATGCCTGCAGCACACTATGCCCAAAGGCGATATCCCCATGCCTTTTTACATTCACCTGATAGAATCTGGTAAATGTATGGACTGAAGACCAAGTTGCGGCCTTGCAGGTTTGAGCCATGGAGGCTTAGTGATGCACTGGCCGCGGAGCACTAACAGCCCTAGAGGAGTGCGTTTTGATTTGAGAAGGTGGAATCTACCCTCTTTAAACCATAAGCTTGAACGATTACTTGCTGAATCCATTTAGAAATAGTAGATTTTGATACTGCCTGTGCTTTTTTAGGACCTTCAGGCAATACGAATAAAACGTCCATTTTCCGAATCTGATCAGTCGCCTTTAAGTAGACTTTGACTGCTCTCACCACATCAAGAGACTGTAGTGATTTTTCTTCCATAGAAAAAAATGAAGGTAGAACAATATCCTGGTTTAGATAAAAACCTTATACAGGCAGTCCCGAGTTACGAACCTCCGACTTGCGAACGACTCCTACTTACGAACGGGAGGCAGCGTGACGTTCTGTGCATGCGCGGTCACCTCGAAAAACGACGTCTGCGCATGACCAGCTAACGAACATATCCGACTTAAGAACAAACCGGCAGTCCCTAACCCGTTCTTAACTTGGGGACTGCCTGTACTACCTTCAGTAAAAAGTTAGGATGAGGACGCAATACTGCCTTATCCTTGTGAATAATAATAATATGGTTCTTTACAAGAAAGAGCAGCCAACTCTGATACCCTTCTGGCAGAAGGTATGGTTACTAGAAAAACTAGTTTCCTTGTCAAAAAAAAGGACCAAGGAAATATGTCGTAACGGCTAAAAAAAAAAGCTGTTTTTGTAATGTCAAAAGAACTAAATTCAAGTCCCAAGGGTTCAGGGGTGACCTAACAGGAGGATTAAGCCACGTTACTCCCTGAATAAAGCTACGAACCAGAGAATGTGAAGCAAGTGGTCGTTGAAAAAATACAGATAAGGCAAAGATCTGTCCTTTGAAAGAACTCAAGGCCAGCTTTATTTCTAATCCCATCTGCAGAAGGTCAAAGATTCTACCTATGACCTATTTCCTGGGGTGCCAACCCCTGGTTTTATACCAGGAGACATATGCTTTCCAGACTCCATAATATATGATTATGGAGGCAGGCTTCCTTGCATTAATCAAGGTAGATGCCACTGAACCTGACAGCCCACGTTTCCTCAGATTGTGGGTCTCAATAGCCAAACCAATTAAATTTAGCATTTGAAAGGTAAGATGGAATACTGGACCTTGCGAGAGAAGGTCTGGACGTGGTGGTAGGGTCCATGGGACCCCTACCGCCAACCTTACGATCTCTGCATACCAAGATCTTCTGGGCCACAAGAATCAATGACTTCCCTTCCTGCTTGATCCTGCGAAGAAGTCGTGGATGCAGGCAGAAAAGGAGGGAATGCATAAAGCAGTAAACTGATTCCACGGGAACACCAAGGCACCTGTTCTGCATGCTAGCGGATCCTTTGTTATTAACACAATGACAATCTCTTTGTTGAACCTGGACACAAACAGATCTACGTCTGGAATCCCCCATCTTTGACCTATTGTCAGAAGATATCGGGGTGAAGGAACCATTCTTCTGGAAACAACTGCTGGCGACTCAAATGGACCGCCTGCCAATTTTCTATTCCTAGAATGAAAAACTGCCAATAGGCAAGGTACATTGTTTTCTGCCCAAGATAGGATAGGATTCACCTCTCTCTGGGCCGCACAACTTCTGTGCCCCCTTGGTGGTTGATATAGGCCACTGCTGTGGCATTGTCAGATTGGATCCTGACAGGACAGTTCCGCAAATTAAACGTCCAGGACCTCAGGACCAAGCGCTCTGCCCGAATCTGTAGAATGTTAATGGGCAAGGTATTTTCTGATCTGGACCACTTCTCTTGGACAGTAATCTCTTTCAGGACTGCTCCCCAATCTAAAAAAAGGTTGGCGTATATTGTTACCACTTCCCAGGTAACTGTAGGATACATTTTTTCCTTTGCAATTTTTTGGTTATTAACCATAAACCGAGGCTCCGGCGCACCTTTGGAGTCAGACACATTGGAAAGTCTAGAGCTTAAACCCTCTTGTTCCAAGCCAATAAGATACCATTTTGCAGCAGTCTCGAATCAAACTGAGCATAAAGAACGGCCTCGAATGAAGCCACCATCTTCCCCTCATGCAAGCTGAATAGAAGGATTCATCTTGCCTCGACCACTTTAATCAGTTCCTTTATAGCGCTGATCTTTGCCTGGGGCAAGAATACCCTTTTCTGCGTGTATCTATGAACAGACCCAAGTATTTTAAACTCCTTAATGGTTTTAAGGAAGATTTATCTAGGTTGAGAATCCAACCTAGGAATTCCAGGTAGTTGAATGTGGTGACCATACTTTGGTCTAAACGGGCTACCGACTGGTCTATCAAGAGACGATCGTCTAGTTAAACTATAATCGTTATACCTTGGGCCCTTAGTCTGGCTAAGGGAGGAGCCAAAACCTTTGTAAACATGGTGCAGTAGCTAGACCGAAAGCAGAGCTACAAACTGAAAATGAAGATTTTCTACCTTAAAAAGTAAGTATTTCTAGTGAGTGGGGAAATATGCCCATGGAGGTATGCACCCTTGACGTCGATCGACGTAAAAAGTTCTCCTTGTAAGACGGAGACAACTGATTGGATTGATTCCATTGGCTCTTTCATGGGGACCAGCATGACCACTCTTTGCTAAAGTATGGTCCAATGCTGGAAGAGAGTCTTCTTTTTCTCTGGATCTTAGGAATGTTTGATCTGAGAAAACGATGAGGTGGGAACTCTTGAAACCCCAGATTGTACTCTAGAGCTTTTGAAGAAGCCACCCATCTGTCTTGACATTCTTTCTGCCAGACCCTTGAGAACTGCAGAAGTCTTTCCCCTCTGAGTGAGCGGGGCCGCCCCCTCATAAGGAGGCTTTAGTATCTTGTTTGTAGGTTTCTCTTGTCCCTGAGGATTACCTCTTGAACTTGACAGTGGAAGCCGTCGTGACAGCCTGGAGGCTAATGCCCCTTGGCACTGGAGAAGCAGCTTGTTTAAATGAAATACATTTACTCCTTTTCTTAAATGGATGAATTAGCCAAGATATCCCAAACAGCTGTTCACCGCAAAAAGGAAAACCAGCCAGGAGTTTTTTTTTTTTTTTTATATGACGCTTCGGCTGACCAATTTTTCAACCATAGTATTCTATACATATGTACCAGCCCAGCGAAAGTCGTGAGGCCTGAAGATAGAATCTCTCACAGCGTCTATTGCCAACGTAAAGCTACTAGGAGCTTGCCAGAACCTGGGCCTGCTGAACAGGGATAACTTTGAGCACCTGTTTAAAACTGACCTCTCAAGGATTTGACATAGGAATTCTAACTCTTTATCCGTTGGATCCCTAAGTATTTGAGCATTGTCTGCCGGACAAGTCACACTTTTAATCAGAAGATATAGCAGTGTCAATTGCTAGTATCCTCCACCTTTAGAAAGATTTTTCCTTCATAGGATAAAGTGATAAAGTGTGAAAAACTTTTTAGGAGGGAAAAAGAGCTTATCTGGGTGATCCTACTCAGAATACATGAACTTTCCCAACAATGAATGGACAGGAAAGGCATGCACAGCTTTGAGGAGGCTTTAGCGAACCCAAAACAAGAAGAGGACACTCAGTTAAGGGTAGCATAAAATGTGGAGCGGACCAATTCAGTAAGAAATTGCACCCCCCTCAGAAGAGGAGTCATCAGCCTCTTCACGGTCCTCTGAGAGAAAACATCTTCTCCTGCACCCAGATCCTCAGTTTGAGGGTCCTAGAGTAATGGAATGGAATTGGTTGCATTTTATCCTAATCTGGGATGCGATTAAAGTCGCTAAACTTTTTCCCATCCTATCATGGCTGAAAAAAAAATCTTTTTGGAAATATAGGCAGGGGCTGCAGTGTTGTAAACAGTTGCAAACATTCCATGGCCTCTGAAGGCTCACTCTGACCAGCCACCCCCTCTCAGGGGAGGATGCCATTGCAGAGATAAGTTTTAAACAAAAAAGATAAATGGCGCAAGAACACACATCAAGCTTGAATGAAGTAATTCACATTAGCATAGAGAATCCAGGATAAAACAGGGAATGTGACTTAAATATGCAAGATCAGAAAATAGTAAAAATATATATAAAAAAGGACTCTGCCACAACCGTCCAGAGAATAAAAATAGTAGCCAATAAAAAATAAGTATATGTCTATATAATAGTCAATGAAAATATGTAGGTCTTAGGAATCTGATACTATGCACCAGCGGCAGCTCACTTGAGAGTGGAAGCAAACAACTCTGAAAAGATAATGTGAAAAAAAGGCAAGAAGCGCCAATCTGAGTGCAGCATCATTAAAACTTTAATTAGGTTATATAAAAGAACAACAGCCAAATGGCTACTCACAAGGATAGGGTTAATAAAAGCAAGGACAAGTAGTGGGTCCAGGGACGTCCTCCTCAGATGTTGTAAAGGTGCCGGGTGTAGGTTCACGTGGAGGCGCTGTCAGCGCTGTGATGTAAGGGTGGTCCGTGGGGTCTCTGCTATGGGTGCTGGGCTGCAATGGAGATGGAAGTGTCCGCAGGGAGAGCCGGCATCTACCAGGACATGAGGAGCCAGAGCCGTTGCAGTAGACCAGAACCGGATGGAGACAGGCGTGGAACGCAAACACTGATCCAGGAACCAAGGGGCGGAAGTGACGTGTAGACGTGTCAGATGACGCGTTTCAATGCTTCCGCATTTTCTTCAGATCTAACAGGCATTCCAGTTGACAGGTGTGGAAAGCTTTCCACACCTGTCAACTGGAATGCCTCCTATTAGCCCAGGTGGGGGGTGTCTGGTGGAAGCAAAAACCCCCCAAACTCACCGGAGGTCTGAGCTATTCGCCGGAGGAAAAGAGTCTGCCGCTGCCTGACACAGCGTGATCTCTGAGGAAAGCATGAGAAGGTACGTGTTCCATACAGCCCCCAGTGGTGACACTTAGGCATGACAACACTTTTTTTTTTTTTTTTTTAAGGCGACATTTCATAAGAAAAAAGTAAAACATTTCTTAGAAAAACACCACTACACCTTTCCCGCCGCAGGGTTTTCTGTGGTAAAACCAACAGACCCAATCTTCACCCTTCACGGTGGGTTCCGTTAACAAACCTTCAGGAACCAGGGACCCTCAGGGAACCCACACTCTTGGACCTGTAATAGCACCCCGCCAGTAAAACTTTATGGCTTAAAATACCAAAGTACTGGATCCCGGGGTCTCTAGAAAGAAGCGTTACAGGCAAAACCTTGTTTCTTCCGCCATGAGGCCATTCAATTCAGCCTAAAAGACACTTTGAATGGATCCGGCTGCATAGCCAGCCCCAGCAAGGATTGCTCCAGTGGAGCTCAGCACAGCTTCACTCGTGACCAACACCTTAGACACTGGCGAAAAAACTGAGGTACTCCCGGTATGGGAGGGGTTATATAGGGAGGCAACTTCCTGTTTAGGGTGTGCCAGTGTCCAGCACCTGAAGGTGGCCTATAACCCACATAGTGATTACTATGGCTCTGTCCGTGATGTACGATTAAACAAATTTTATCTCACTGAAGTCTATACCTCTTTAAATACAAGAAAGCATTTTGCTTGCTTTAGGAACTGCAGCTTGACACGTATGCAGGTTATCACATTTATGATCTACCAGAACACCCAGATCCTTCCCCACTACTGATTCGGCTGTATTATGCATGTTTTTAGCCCCCCAAGTGCATAACTTTACATTTATTAACATTAAACCCCGTTTGCACAGTTGTGCAACTAGTGCATTGAGGTCTGCTTTTAAGTTGGAGACATCCTGTATGGACATTATTCCATTACATAGCTTGGTGTCATCTGCAAATACTGAAATGGTACTTTTAATCCCAAACACTCAAACATTTATGAATATATTAAAAAGTAAGGGATCCAGCATTAAACCTTGGGATACACAACTAATAACCTTAGACCATTCGGAGTATGACTCGTAAGCCACTAATCTCCAAATAGGGTCTTTTAGCCAGTTTTCTGTCCATTTACAATTAGAATTTTCCAAGCCTGTAGACTTTACTTTACATATTAGCCATGTGTGGGGAACTGTGTCAAATGCTATTGCAAAATCAAAAAGTATTCTATATCAACAGCCACTCCTTTGTCTAAGTTGGTGCTTACTTCTTCATAGAAAAAAAAATCTGATTTGTTTGACAACTTCTGTCTTTTGTTAATCTATGCCAACTATTGCTTAAGATATTATTTTCCAGCAAAAACTCTATGAGGTCTGAAAGGTCTTGGTTACCTACATTAGTGCTTCACCTTGATTCCCAGCCCTTGCTATTACAATGCCAAATACAGCAAAAGTAAAAAAAGCAAAAAAAAAAAAAAATCACATTGCAAAAGGAAATACATTTGCAAACATACACTGAGCAAAATTATAAAACACAACACTTTTGTGTTTTCCCCTATTTATCATGAGCTGAACTCAAAGATCTACAACTTTTTCTATGTACACAAAAGGCCTATTTCTCTCAAATATTGTTCAAAAACCTGTCTAAATCTGTGTTAGTGAGCACTTCTCCTTTGCCGAGATGAGCCATCCACTTCACAGGTGTGGCATATCAAGATGCTGATTAGACAGCGTGATTATTGCACAGGTGTGCCTTAGGTTGGCCACAATAAAAGGGCACTCTAAAATGTTTTATCACACAGTACAATGCCACAGACGTTGCAAGTTTTGAGGGAGCATGCAATTTGCAGGAATGTCCACCAGATCTGTTGCCCTTGAATTGAATGTTCATTTCTCTACCATAAGCCATCTCCAAAGGCATTTTAGAGAATTTGGCAGTACATGCAACCAGCCTCCCAACCGCAGACCATGTGTAACTGGACCAGCCCAGGATCTCCTCATCCAGCATTTTCACCTCTAAGATCGTCTGACATCAGCCCCCCGGACAGCTGCTCAACAATCGGTTTGCATAGCCAAAGAATTTCTGCACAAACTGTCAGAAACCGTCTCAGAGAAGCTCATCTTTATGCTCGTTGTCCTCATAGGGGTCTCGATCTGACTGCAGTTCGTCGTCGTAACAGACTTGAGTGGGCACTTTGGAGAGGTGTTCTCTTCACGGATGAATCCCAGTTTTCACTGTACTGGGCAGATGGCAGACAGCATGTATGGCAGCATGTGGGTGAGTGATTTGCTGATGTCAATGTTGTGGATCAAGTGGCCCATGGTGGCAGTGGGTTTATGGTATGGGCAGGCATATGCTAGACAATGAACACAGGTGCATTTTATTGATGGCATTTTGAATACACAGGGATACCGTGACGAGAGCCTGAAGCCCATTGTTGTGCCATTCATCTACGACTATCACCTCATGTTGCAGCATGATAATGCTCCGCCCAATGTTGTAAGGATCTGTACACAATTCCTGGAAGCTGAAAACATCCCAGTTCTTGCATGGCCTGCATACTCACCGGACATGTCACCCATAGAGCATGTTTGGGATGCTCTGGATCGGCGTATACGACAGCGTGTTCCAATTCCTACCAATATTCAGCAACTTTGCACAGCCATTTAAAGAGGAATGGACCAACATTCCACAGGCCACAATCAACAACCTGATTAACTCTATGCAAAGGAGATGTGCTGCACTGTGTGAGGCAAATGGTGGTCACACCAGACACTGACTGGTTTCCAGACCCCCCCGACCCCCCAATACAGTATAACTGCACATTTTAGAGTGGCCTTTTACTGTAGCCAGCCTAAGGCACACCTGTGCAATAATCGTGCTGTCTAATCAGCATCTTGATATGCAACACCTGTGAGGTGGATGGATTATAAAATCGGCAAAGGAGAAGAGCTCACCAACACAGATTTGGACAGATTTGTGAACGATATTTGAGAGAAATGGGTCTTTTGTGTACATAAAAAAGGTTGTAGATCTTTAGGTTCAGCTCATGATAAATTGGGGCAAACACAAAAGTGTGGTGTTTTATAATTTAGCTCAGTGTACATCAAACTGCAATTAAAGTTGCATAATTTAACAGTGGAGGTTTGTGATAAGTGGATCATTATATAAAAACCTTTCCAGACACCAATTTGACCAAGAATAGTTTTGTTTTTCATGGAGGATCAATGAACCCTTTTAAGAAGAAGTTTTTGTTGTTCTCCCCTTATCTCCTACTACTCTAAGGTGGATGCAGTAAAAGCCAATTTTAGCAATCTTTTTCTTTAATCACTAACTGCCCAAGCCAATTCTAACACTTTTCTCATACATGTAAAAAAATCAAAACATTTTTTTACTAGATAAATACTTAGAACCCCCAAACATTATATATTTTCTGAAAGCAAACACCCGGGAGAAAATGTTAGCAGTTGCAATTTTTTATGATATGATATTTCCGCTGAGCTTTTTAAACACTTTTTTTAATAATAAAAATACACACAATATAATACCCATTCTAGTGTAAAATATAAAAAAGATGATCTTGCATCAAGTAAATAGATACCCATGTCACGCTTTAAAATTGCATATGCCCGTAGAATGGTGACAAACTACGGTATTTAAAAATCATCTACACAGACAATGCTTTGAAAGCCTTTACAGGTTACCAGTTTAGAGTTGCATATGAGGTCTGGCGGCAGAATTATTGCTCTCGCCATGACATTCACGACAATACCTCACATGTATGGTGCGATTACTATATATATATATATATATATATATATATATATATATATATATATATATATATATGTGCGGGGCTGACTTTTGAGTTTGTCTTTGTGCATGAGCAAAGGGGGACGTGGGCGCTTTAACATTTTTTTAGTTATTTAATTTTAATTTTATTTTTTTACACTTTCTCTGTCATTTTTTGTTACCAATTTTATTGCTATCACAAGGGATAAACATCCCTTCTGCCACATGTAAAAGCCATCCAGCAGCTCTATATCTGCTTGGATGGCTTTTACATTTTTCAGAATCGCAGGCTGAAAAAAAGTTAAATAAAAAAGATAGCGGGGTCATGACTGCAGCCACGACTCTGGTATAACCAATGAAATCTGAGGACGTACAGGTATGTCCTAAATGCAGGAAGTGGTTAATCAGCAGATGTTTTTTTAGAGATGGGGTGTTGCACTCCTATGGAAGAGGGCAGGGGCAAGGCGCAGACATCATGGCTCTGTCACGAGTGATGCGCAGTTTCACCGACGCAGTTATCAATTTTGATCATGTCTTCTCTGCTCTTTTACAGGTAAACATCTATCCATCTGTACATCTCTACTGAACTGACTTTGCAGTAACATTTTTGGTAAATGTCTCCTGCTGCCATATCTTTAAACTTCTATATTTAATGCTAGCTCTAAACCAATCCCACTGCAATAGTAATATTACTGGTGATTGATTCTCAACCCCATTTGGCTTGAGTGATCAAGAGAGGCAATTAGCTTTACGACCCTAACCTGTGTCTGTAGCTGGTCTGGTATTGGCCATCCCCTCTCTCATATTCAGGTGTCTCAAATCAGACCCAATAATGACCAACTAAGAAAAGCATGCTTGCTTAGTCTTCCTAAAAAATTTAAAGCATCCTATGGGGTGGCGCAGACATCATGGCTCTGTCACGAGTGATGCGCAGTTTCACCGACGCAGTTATCAATTTTGATCATGTCTTCTCTGCTCTTTTACAGGTAAACATCTATCCATCTGTACATCTCTACTGAACTGACTTTGCAGTAACATTTTTGGTAAATGTCTCCTGCTGCCATATCTTTAAACTTCTATATTTAATGCTAGCTCTAAACCAATCCCACTGCAATAGTAATATTACTGGTGATTGATTCTCAACCCCATTTGGCTTGAGTGATCAAGAGAGGCAATTAGCTTTACGACCCTAACCTGTGTCTGTAGCTGGTCTGGTATTGGCCATCCCCTCTCTCATATTCAGGTGTCTCAAATCAGACCCAATAATGACCAACTAAGAAAAGCATGCTTGCTTAGTCTTCCTAAAAAATTTAAAGCATCCTATGGGGTGGCGCAGACATCATGGCTCTGTCACGAGTGATGCGCAGTTTCACTGACGCAGTTTAACGAAAGCAGGATAACTAAAGCTGGATGAAGATACAACAAGAACTCTGCTCCACTCTGCAAGACGACACGCAAACCAGCTTTTGACATTTAATTTATATTTTAGATAAAGTCTGTTTCCCACTCTCTATTCACCAACATGCTCCTTATTCTCTTCCTTCTCACATTGGTGTCTTCTATCCTCAAATTACCTTTACTCTACTACTCCTCTCTTCCCTGCAGCATACACATATCACCCTTACTCCTACCCTCTCCCTACTATGGCACCCATCATCTCCTGCATTTGCTGCATCCACATGCTGACATAAACACCAGGGACACTAGACACGTGCGCTCATGCACATCCCACTCCCATCATACCCTCCTCCTTCTCCTAGTCTCAGGTGACATTTCTCCTAATCCTGGTGCGCCATTTTCCAACTGCTAGCCACATATCCAATACCCCTCTGGCAACCACCGCAATCCACTCAGTTTAATTTCTTTCCCCCTGCTTCCTCAAAGCAGCCCACCAATCTCATGGGCCCTTTGGAACGCCGGCTCCATCTGTAACAAGCTAACATCTGTACATGACCTCTTCATCTCTCATGGCTTTAACATACTCGCCATAACAGAAACCTGGCTTCACATTTTTGACTCAGCTTCTCCTGCTGCCCTCTCCCATGGTGGTCTCCATTGGACTCACTCCCCCAGACCCAACAGACAGAAAGGAGGTGGAGTTGGCTTCCTTCTATCCCCACAAAGCACCTTCCAAGTCCTTCCTGTCCCTCCCTCTCTTCTTTCAAGATGCACTGTATTCATCTGTTTTCTCCCATTTCGCTGAGGATTGCAGCAATTTATCGGACTCCTGGGCAAGTATCGCGCTTTCTTGATGACTTTGCTGCCTGGCTACCCTACTTTCTCTCCTCTGAAATACACACTATCATTCTTGGGGACTTCAACATTCTTGTTAATGTTAACAGCCCAACTACAGCTAAACTTCTCGACTTAACCTCATCTTTTGACCTAACCCAATGGACACATACTTCCACTCACTCCAATGGTAATGGTAATCTCTGCAAACCTGGCAACCTCACCAACACCCCCTTTCCTCTCTCTGATCACAACCTCATTACTTTCACTGTATCCTTGCCTCCAACCACCCATCCCTCCAAGCAGCAAACAATTACTTGTAGAAACCTTCGCCCCTTTAACCCTTCTCTTCTCTATTCTGCTACTGACCACCTATATGACAATCTCTCCCCTGTCCTGTCCTGACCACCTGTCTACAACAGTTCACTCTCATCATCACTAGATGCACTTGCTCCTCTAACCACACGCAGAATCAGGCCACGACCGTTACAACCCTGGCAAACTGACAATACTAGAAATTTCAAGAGACATTGCCGTGCTCTTGAACGACTGTGGCGTAAAACCAAATGCCTGCAAGACTTCACCCTATATAAATCTGCCCTTCTAAAATACAATTCATGCCTCCATGCTGCCAAACAAGCCTACTTTGTCTCTCTTTTTAATTCCTTGTCATCCAGTCCCCGTCGGCTCTTCTCAACCTTTAACTCTCTGCTTCGTCCCCCATCTCCTCTACCCACTAACTCACTCACTGCCCAAGAGATTGCCAATCACTTCAAAGACAAGATTGATGCAATTTGTGAGGATACCTCCACTGTGCGTACATCTTCCCCACCCAACATACCTTGCCTAACAGCACATTCAACACTCTCCTCTTTTGAATTGGCTACTACTAAAGAGGTTACAAAACTTTTCTCAGATGCCCACTTAACCAATTGTCCCCTGGATCCTGTTCCCTCATAACTACTACAGTCACCCTCTTCTTCTATCCTATGCTCCCTCACTCACATCTTCAATCTCTCCCTCTCTAGTGGCACCTTCCCCTGCCCTCTAAAACATGCGCAGATCACTCCCATACTTAAAAAGCCCTCACTGGACCCCACCAACCTGAACAACTTAAGACCCATCTCATTGCTCGCATTCACCTCTAAACTTCTAGAACGCTTAGTCTACAACCGTCTTAGCTCCTACCTCAGTGAAAATAACCTTCTTGACCCTTTACAGGCTGGCTTTTGCTCACAGCACTCCACAGAAACTGCCTTACTAAAACTCACTAACGATTTACTAACTGCTAAAACCAACAGCCAGTACTCCATACTCCTACTACTTGACCTCTCTGCGGCCTTTGATACTGTTGACCACCCACTCCTTCTCAATAATCTACATTCCCTTGGCCTCCGAGATTCTGCTCTATCCTGGTTCTCTGCCTATTTATCACAGCGCTCCTTCAGTGTCACCTACAACTCTGTCTCCTCCTCTCCATTGCCCCTTTCTGTGAGGGTCCCCCAAGGCTCTGTTCTTGGACCCCTTCTCTTCTCTATCTACACCTCCTCCCTTGGTCACTTGATAACCGCCCACGGCTTCTAATACCATTTATACGCTGATGACACCCAAATCTATCTGTCTACTCCTCACCTCACTCCTTCAGTCTCCTCTCGCATTACTAACTTACTAACTGACATATCAGCATGGATGTCGCACCACTTCCTTAAACTAAATCTCTCTAAAACTGAGCTATTAATATTCCCCCCCGCCCGTGCCCCCCTCCACGACTTTTCCATCAAAATCAACAATGCAACCATCAGTCCCTCCCCTCAAGCCAGGGTACTCTGTGTAATCCTAGACTCTGACTTGTCAATTCAGCCTCAAATCCAATCGTTGTCAAAAGTTTGTAGAATTCACCTCTGTAACATCTCTAAAATTCGCCCCTTTTTAACAAATGAAACTACCAAGCTCCTCATTCACTCCCTTGTTATCTCTCGCCTTGACTATTGCAACTCCCTTCCCATTGGCCTGCCTCTCCATAGGCTATCCCCTCTTCAGTCTATCATGAATGCTGCTGCCAGACTTATCCACCTTACCAACCGCTCAGTGTCTGCCAACCCTCTCCTCCAATCCCTACACTGGCTCCCAATCACCCAGCGAATTAAATTCAAAATACTAACCACAACATACAAAGCCATTCACAACTCTGCCCCAAGCTACATCACCAATCTTGTCTCCAAATATCACCCAAATCGTCCTCTCCGTTCTTCTCAAGACCTCCTACTCTCAAGCTCTCTCGTCTCCTCATCTCATGCTCATCTCCAGGATTTCTCCAGAGCCTCTCCCATCCTTTGGAACTCGCTACCTCTACCTGTCCGGTTATCCCCTACTCTTGCTACCTTCAGGCGATCCCTGAAAACTCAAAACTCATCTCTTCAGGAAAGCCTATAACGTCTCTAACTAATCTTTTACCACTTCCATGAGCTCATTCCCCACAGTTACAACCTTTTTTACCACCTGCCCCAACCTATTAGATTGTAAGCTCTTCTGAGCAGGGCCCTCTTAATCCTCCTTAATCTTATCGTATTAGAACTGTATTGTCTCCCCTTTATATTGTAAAGCGCTGCGTAAACTGTTGGCGCTATATAAATCCTGTATAATAATAATAATAATAATAATAACAGAAAATATGAACAAACATCAAAATTGTATATAGGTGTTAAAAAAAGTCAAGTGACATAAATCATCACTAAACAGACAAGGGGGACACACAAAGATATTCAGAAAAGGGCAAGTTGAAAAAATATCTATGAAAAAAAGCATCTTGGGCCAAGTGGGGCCTTAGTCAAACGTCTGGGCTCATTAAAGTGCCAGGCCTAGATGACCACAGTATTTGGCGGTTGGCATTTGCGCACTTTTTTCATTCATTTCCCAACATTTTTCACTTCTTGCAGAACAAAGAGACTGACTGAGGTCTGAACGTTAAAGGGGAATTGCTTTTACTTATTGATGCGGTCATCATTCACTACTCTTTGTGAAGATGCTCTTCTAAATAAAGCTATTTGGTTACGTAGAATCTGTCTAGTGTTTGAAGTGGCTAGTTTTTAGTGGACTGGTGCATGCTAGTCCACTCATCATTCTATATGACTGACAAGCTCCCAAAAGGTATCACTTAAGAGTAGTAATTCAATCACCGTCTGTAGCACCGTCTCTTCGACACAACAGCTGATCGTAAACGTATTGTTCTGTGCGGCGCATGTACCGTTCGTCCCAGGCACTTCGATAGAACACCGGCTCCCCACTGCATGCGCAAAAAAAAAAATACTTCCAATGATGGCAGAGGAGGTGGGTGGGGGGAGAAGAATGAGTGGAACTTTCACTTTTAAATGAATTTCCGCTTTAAATTTTCCTTTCCCATTGACTCCAATCCATTTTGCTGAAATTTGCAGGAATTAATACACTTGATTTCACTCACCCCCACTTGGGAGTTAATTTGTACAATACCTGATTATAATAAGTAATACTCAAATCAGTTGCATTGATTGTGATTCGCACCAAAGATGCGGAATGTAGGATTTTGGGTGCACTTTTAGAAAACTCGCAACCTAAGAGAAGTCAAAGCAACCACGGCTAAAAACGAGTGTAAAATGCACTTAGACTGCATATATACTGTGGCCAAAACACAGCACACCAGTGTGGGCCTGGCCTAAGATAGTAGATGTACTACAAAATAACAAATCAGATCCTGGCTGTGGTGTCAATAACACTTCTGAATAAACTTAACACACAAAAACAGACAGTGTGAATGTTTCTCTTATTTACGGTAATTTAAATATATAAACAGCGGATATGCTTTGTCACACAGAACAGATATATATTACTCTTCCCTACTTACCTCATGATATATTGAAGGCTTTGATAATGATGGTATAGTAAATGACAGTACTTTATTGTTTCCATCTTTGTCAGCAATTTCCTATAAATCAGGAAAGCAAGGTCGTTACTTACAATTAACAAGTAAGCATTGAAACATATGTATGTGCTGTATTTATTGTTATGGGGCAATAAGACTGGCCTTACATTATGTAAATGTGTAGACTGCATATTTAATGTGCTTTTTGCACAACACACAAACACAGAATTTTTAAAGTGACCCTGTCATGAGAGACATGCGCTGCTATTACAAACCCCCCTCCAGAAAATGCTTGTTGCGTGATGTCAGTGCTTCTAGAATAAATCTGCTGTAAACAAATATCAGAAGGTGATGAATTCCTTATTTCTATACTTGTTCCAGGTAGGTGACCCAGGAAATTCTGAAGCCAATCCATTGGCTAACAACCAGGAAACTGGCATTTTCAGGAGAAATATTTTAATATATGTACAATCTTAGACACGGTTTATGGCACGTATTTTTATTATATTATTATTATTATTAAACAGGATTTATATAGCGGCAACAGTTTGCGCAGTGCTTTACAACATGAGGGCAGACAGTACACTTACAATACAAATCAATACAGGAGGAATCAGAGGGCCTTGCTCGTTAGAGCTTACAATCTAGAGGTAGTATTACATGATATTGGAACACTTTTAAATGATAAGTTCACCTGTCTACAAATAATAATAAATGCACATCTTTTTGCCGTTAAAAAAAAAGGTGCATTTATTATTTTTTGTATTAGGAGCCTGTAAAGCTTGCACCAGCGATCAACAGATCGCTAATGCCTAGCAGGTCTCCTGCACACGGTCAGTGTATCTGTTTGCCTATGCATCTTGTACAGTGCTGAATGTGTTTTTTTTTTTGTTTGTTTTTTTCTATCTTGTTTTAGTGTTTGGTATATTTATATTGTAGATTTTTTACTTGTATAAAAATGATTTAAGATGTTATTTGGATAATTATATTTCTGGAAGGTTTAAAATTATATTGACATTTAACTGTAAATAAAAGATTGGATTGCACGATTGTTGGTGATGTAAAAGAAATGTCTAAAATCTAGTAAAAATGATTGCAGAAACAAAACACAAAGGATTTCCTGAATAGGTTATCAATTGGGCAAGATAAATGCCATAAGCATAAAAAGTGATATTTATCTCAAAAAGGTCCTTACCAGATTGTAAATTCCCAACAAAAGAGCTTCAATACAACCATTGCTCTGCCGATCGCGGCTGGCAGTGAGGCGTAAGTAGATGGAAACCAACTCTGGCAGGAATTGCATGGTAAACCTCTTCAGTCGCACTTCTGAGCTGCGATAGAGCTCAAAAAGCTGGTGGCAGATTGGTTCCAGAAGCTGACAAAATAAAACAAAAAAAAAAAACAAAAGAAAATTTGTGATACAATCAACATCTGATATAACAAAAGGAAAGTGTAGAACAGAGAAAAAAAAATACAAGCAGTGCACCGAAACCCCAGCTACAGATTCTACAGAAGGGAGAAAAACACTGGATACTGCCAAATGTTGCTAACAAGCAAAAATAAGACCCCTTTCACACATAAAGCGCTTTTCAGGCATTTCAGCGCTAAAAATAGCACCTGTAAAGCGCCTCTCAAGCCTCCCCAGCGTGAAAGCCCGAGTGCTTTCACGCTGGGGTGGTGCGCTTGCAGGACGGAAAAAAGTTCTGCAAGCAACGTCTATGGGCCAGTGCAGGAGCGGAGTGTGCAGGAGCGGAGTATACACCGCTTCTAAACCGCCCGCCATTGAAATCAATGGGCAGCGCTACCGAAGCGCCTGCAAAGGGCTTTGGCAGCGGCACTTTTAACCCCTCTTTGGAGTTAAAAGCGCCCCGCTCCTGCCCGCACAGCGCCGCTAAAACTAGCGGCACTTTACCATTAACGTGGCCGCGCTACCAGTGTAAAAGGGGTCTTAAATAAAAGGTAAAGAATTTCACCACTCTTTTCCAATATAGGACTATAAAGTGTATCTACAGCAAACATTTTTTGTAGTTTAATTTAAAGCTGTCCACACTGGGAAGATTTGTCCTAATAACCACTGTCCCTTAGCCTGAAAGTAAAAATCCCAAATTTTGGAGTTAGAGCAGGAATATCTTCGAATGGATCTAGTTTACAGGGTGTCTTCCTCATCCTGGCTTCACTATATAGCAAATCACTAATAACATTGGATCATCATAGATGCCAACATTCTGAAAAAAAAATAATAGGGACACTGTTTTTGTATGTAGGCGGAGTTTTATTTTAATTAGGAGCATTATTTTGAAGGTGCGTCTTAGAGAGAAAAAAATGTTGCACCGTGGCAAAATGGTTGTGGCTTAAACTAGATTTTGGGCGTGGCTACAATGGGATGTGGTTAGAGTCTGAGATGAAAGAGGGATGGAGGGAGAAGGAAGAGAGGGAGAAAGAGGCAGAGAGAAAAAGGGAGATGGTCAGAGACTGCAGACACGATACAAGAGATGGTCAGAGACTGCAGACACGATACAGGAGAGGGGGAGAGGGTGAGAGGGTGCGGCCGTGCTACAGGAGAGGGTGAGGCCGTGGTACAGGAGAGGGTGAGGCCGTGGTACAGGAGAGGGTGAGGGGGTGCAGCCATGGTACAGGAGAGGGTGAGAGGGTACAGGCATGGTACAGGACTTCACTTGATGTGCACTTCAAACACAGCACCCCCCCCCCCACCCCCCAACACACAGACCATCCAGCAGATCACCCCATGATGACCACTCACTTGCAACATCCTGGTGCCTGCAGAATCTCCCCCTGCATCTCTGCTGGCTGTCAGCTCACTAAGAGGGGGGCAGATGGCAGCTCTGTGGTGCCCATAGGATCTCTTTCCGGTTAGAAGGTCTCTTCCGTGTGTACAGTGAGGGGGGGGGGCCTCTGACCCAGACAACTAACCGACATCAGTGTACAAGTTAATTGCTCTGCGTGTACACTAAAGAGAAAAGCTGATTAGTTGCCCGGGTCGGAGGCCCCTCTGCACTGTACACATGGAAGAACCCTGCTAGCCGCATGGAGATCCCCGCGGCCATGTCTTCACAGCCGGGAGCTGCAGTCGGCCAGTGACGGGTTGCCGGGACAACGCCAAATTCCCATGATTTTTCCCGGGACAGGGGGTCTAAAAACCGTGAAAGTCCCCAGGAAAATGGGGACTGTTGGCAGCTATGCAACATGCATGCACACAGTGAAGTGTGAGAATCTCAGGGTGATGGGCAGGGGTAAGGAGGAAACCGATATAAATCAATAATGAATTCTCCCCATATTTAAACCACCAATCATGCAAACAAGAACATGTATATATATTCCAGGAGGGAATGCCAAGCTTAAACCGCTTTAAGCAGACAAGGCCAGCAAAAAACATTAGGGAGGACCTGTCGCTAGACCATTCATTTTAAAAACAGTCCTATCCTTCCCATAGGATTATATATGCATTTAACATAGTTCAGGCATGTTATTTACCTGTAAAGGCCTCCCTTATGTAAACATCCAAGAGCCTTGAGCCTGCTACTATGTGCCGCCATCTTGGATGCGACATCAGAAGTCTCAGCAGAGCTGAGGGGTGGAGGAGCTGGGTCAGCAAATTGATAAAATGAAACAGTCTCAGCAGAGGAGAGGGATATGACATTACAGGAGGGAGAGGCTTGTACTGGGTAACAGATTAGCCCAACTTGCTAGCAAGTTTAGAGGCACCTTAAGACCTCATTCACACTGGACGTTAAAATAACGTTATAAAAAACGCCAGTAGCTTTGCAGTGAGTTTTTCAACGTTTTTGCAATAGCGTTTATTAGCGTTTTTATTGATTTTCCGCTTTAGCGTTTTTCTTTTTCCAATGGATCAAAAAACGCCAAAAACCACTGGCGAGCCGTTTTTGAGCGTTTATCCGCATTTATCAGCGTTTGACATTGGAGCGTTTTTACAGCTGAAAGACTCTTCTCAGAACCCACTGTTTTTCGTTTTTTTTTAAAAGCCAAAAAACGCCCCAGCCAAAAACTTCTGATAGCCTATGTGTGCATAGACACACAGGATAACATGACGGGGAGTTTATTGACTGTAGTAAAAAAGTTTGAAGCCAAAAACAGCTGCTGTAAAAACATCCAAAAACATGCAGAGTGCATGAGGCCTTAGGCCCCTTTCACACAGGGCTGTCCGTTTTCACTACTCCGCTTGCTCAGCGGGGATCGCTCCATTGATCCCCGCTGAGCCGGCGGATGACAAGTCCGTCTCTGCACTCTGTGTAGGGACGGACCTGTCAGAGAGTCTGCTCTGCCCTATGGGGGGGATCGGATGATTACGGACCGCCTATCCGTTTTCATCCGATCCGATAGACGGATGGAAAATAGGACATCCATCCGTCTGGATTTTGCGGGGCGGATCGGATGTCAGCGGACATGGCACCACTGACATCCGATGCTCCATACAGCTGTATGGAGCGACTGTTCAGATCCGCCTGAAAAAACTGACAGGCGGATCTGAACGGTCCACCTGTGTGAAAGGGGCCTTAAGGTTAATAAAAAAATTGTAAATGAAAAGGAAAAAAAGTCTTGTTTTTTTCTTTAAATGTCTTGTTAGGCACATTAGGTTATTCAAGTGTTTGTTACCCCTACACTTCATATTCCTGATATGTGCCCTGCTGTACAATGTACTTGTATGAGAAAAACAGGATTTTTAAAACAGCTTACCTGTAAAATCCTTTTCTTTGAGGTACATCAGGGAACACAGAGCCATAGTAATTACTATGTGGGTTATAGGCCACCTTCAGGTGATGGACACTGGCATGCCCTAAATTAAGAAGTGTACTCCCTATATAACCCCTCCCACTACTGGGAGTATTCAGTTTTGTAGCCAAGCAATACACGTGTATACCAAAGAAGGGAGGGACCTCTGTGTCCCCTGATGTACCTCAAAGAAAAGGATTTTACAGGTAAGCGGTTTTAAAAATCCTGTTTTCTTTTCATACATCAGGGGACACAGAGTCATAGTAATTACTATGTGGGATGTCCCATAGCAATGGCAACTGAAGGGAGGGAGACACAACAAAAAAGGTAGGGCATCAAGAGGCTAGGGGACTTATACTGCAGCCTGCAGTACACTATGCCCAAAGGCAATATCCTCGTGACCTTTAACATCTATTTGATAGAATCTGGTAAATGTATGGACTGAAGACCAGGTTGCGGCCTTGCAGATCTGAGCCATAGAGGCCTGGTGATGCACCGCCCAAGAGGCACTAACAGCCCTGGTGGAATGCGCTTTGACATGAAAAGGAGGAATTTTCTTCTTTAGACCATAAGCTTGAACAAGGACTTGACGAATGAATTTGGAAATAGTAGATTTCGAAGCCGATTGTCCTCTATTAGGACCTTCTGGCAGTACAAACAAAATATCTGTTTTGCGAACCTGAGCAGTCGCCTTTAAATATATTTTAACCGCTCTTACTACATCAAGGGAATGTAGTGCCTTCTCTTCCCTAGATCGAGGCTTTGGGAAGAAAGAAAGCACAATAATATCCTGGTTCAAATGAAAACCTGTCACCACTTTCGGTAGAAATTCAGGATGAGGCCGCAATACCACTTTATCCTTATGCATGCCTAAATATGGCTCCTTAAAAAGACAGAGCCGCCAATTCCGATACTCTTCTGGCAGAAGATATGGCGACCAAAAAGACTATTTTCCTTGTCAAAAGAACTAAGGGAATTTCCTGTATAGGTTCAAAAGGCTGAGTTTGTAAAGCCGATAAGACTAGATTTAAATCCCAAGGAATTAGAGGTGCCCTGACAGGAGGATTAATTCTTGTTACCCCCTGAATAAAACTACGCACCAGAGAGTGAGAAGCAAGAGGCCGTTGAAAAAATACTGCTAAGGCCGAGATCTGGCCCTTGATAGTACTCAAAGCCAGCTTCATCTCTAATCCCATTTGCAGGAATTCAAGGATCCTACCTATGACATACTTCCTGGGGTGCCACCCCCTGGATCCACACCAGGAAACATATGCCTTCCAGACTCTATAATAAATGACTCTGGAGGCTGGCTTCCTAGCATTAACCAAAGTAGTCACTACTGAAGGAGATAACCCACGATCCCTTAGAATGTGGGTTTCAATAGCCAAACCGTTAAATTTAGCGTTTGTAAGGTAGGATGGTATACCGGACCTTGAGCAAGAAGGTCTGGCCACAAAGGCAGGGTCCAAGGGACTCCTATCGCCATCTTTATGATCTCAGCAAACAAAGATCTTCTGGGCCACGCTGGGGCCACCAGAATCACCTCTTTCTGTTCCTGCTTGATCCTGCGGAGAAGGCGTGGAAGTAGCAGAACTGGAGGAAATGCATAGATTAGTGAAAACTGATCCCATGGGAAGACCAAGGCGTCTGTTCCGCACGCTAGCGGGTCCTTCATCCTTGACACAAAGCTGTCGACTTTGCTGTTGATTCTGGATGCGAACAGATCTACGTCCGGGACACCCCATCTCTGACATATCGACAGGAAGATGTCGGGGTGAAGAGACCATTCTCCCGTTAACAACTGCTGGCGACTCAAGTAGTCCGCCTGCCAATTCTCTATCCCCGGAATAAAAACCGCTGATAGACCAGGGATGTTGCTTTCTGCCCAAGCTAGAACATGATTCACCTCTTTTTGGGCTGCACGACTTCTCGTGCCGCCCTGGTGATTGATGTAGGCCACCGCTGTGGCATTGTCAGATTGAATCCTGACAGGACAATTCCGCAGCCTGAACGTCCAGGATTCTAGGGCCAGACGTACTGCCCAAATCTCTAGAATGTTGATGGATAAGGTCCTCTCTGACTTGGACCATCTCCCCTGGACAGAAGCTTCTTCCAGGACGGCTCCCCAACCTAGAAGGCTGGCATCCGTTGTTACCACTTTCCAGGATACTGGTAAAAAAAAAGACTTCCTCTTTTGGAGGTTGCTGGATATCAACCACCAATTGAGGCTCAGACGCACCTGGGGGGATAAAAGCATTGGAAAGTCCAAGGCCTGAACCTTCTTGTTCCAGGCCGACAGGATGGCGTTTTGTAGCAGTCTTGAATGAAACTGCGCATAAGGGATGGCCTCGAAGGAGGCCACCATCTTCCCTAACAACTTCATGCACATCCGAATGGAAGGATTTCTCTTTGTTCCGACAAGATGAATTAGTTCCTTTATGGAAGTGATTCTTGCCTGGGGTAGGAATACCTTCTTTTGCACAGTATCTATGATTAGCCCCATGTACTGTAATCTCTTTGATGGTGTCAAGGAAGACTTCTCTAGGTTGAGTATCCAACCTAGGCTTTCCAGGTAGCTTACAGCTGAGATTAGATTTTGGTTTAGACCAGAAACTGATTGATCTATTAAAAGCAGATCGTCTAAATAGGCTAGGACCGTTATGCCCTGGGCCCTTAACCTGGCTAAGGGAGGTGCCAGGATTTTTGTGAACACCTGTGGTGCAGTGGCTAGACCAAATGGCGATTTTCTACCACGAAGCGCAGAAATTTCTGATGAGCGGGAAATATCGGCACGTGGAGATATGCATCTTTGATATGCCAAAAACTCTCCTCCTTGTAAAATGGAAACAACCGATCGGATTGACTCCATGCGAAAGGATCGGATATTTACGTTCAGATCTTTGAGTTCTAAAATGGGTCTTACCTCCCCGTTTGGTTTTGGAACCGTGAAAAGGTTTGAATAAAACCCTGAACCCTGTTCCTCTAAAGGAACCTCTGATATCACTTTTTGGGATAAGAGATAATCCAGAGCTAAAAGGAGAGATTTTTTTTTTTTTCTGGATCTTTGGGAATACTTGATTTTAGATAACGAGGAGGCGGGAATTCTCGGAACTCTAGTTTGTAACCTAGAGAAACTGAGGAAGCCACCCATCTGTCTTGGCATTGTTGCTGCCAGATCCTTGAAAACTGCAGAAGCCTTCCCCCCACCCGAGTGAGCGCCCCTTCATAAGGAGGCCTTAGTATTTTGTTTTGCAGGCTTTCTGCCCCAAGACCTCTTTGGGCCCTGGAACTGCCCCTGAGGTCTACCTCTTGAGCTTGATGGTGGAGGCCGTCGAGACTGCCTAGAGGCAGACGTTCCTGGAACTGGAGAAGAAGCACGCTTAAAAGGAGAAATGTTTGAATTTCTTCTTTACCGGTAAAAGAGAACTTTTCCCATTAGAAATCCTTTGGATATATTTATCTAGATCGTCTCCAAACAACTGTTCCCCATGAAAAGGGAAACTGGCTAGAAGCTTTTTACATGGTGCTTCCGCTGACCAATTTTTCAGGCATAGGCTTGAATGATAGAATCTTTCATAGCATCCACCGTAAAACATAGTGCATCTGATACGCCAGCCCATTGCTGGGCCTGCTGATTAGGAAGAATCTTAAGAATCTCCACAAACTGATCCTTTATGGACTGAGATACAGCAATTTCCGCAAGAACCGGCTGCACTACTGAACCTGCCAGAGACATGTTGTTCTTAAAAAGAAGTTCCAATTTTTTATCTGTTGGATCTTTTAACATTTGTGCATTGTCTACCGGACAAGTGAGATTTTTTATTCACCGAGGCGATTGCAGCATCAATTGCTGGAACCCCCCATTTCTTATAGAATTCCTCCTCCATAGGATATAGTGTAGAAAATTTCCTTGGGAGGAAAAAAACAGCTTATCCGGGTGTTCCCATTCCGAATACATCAGCTTTTTTAGCCAAGAATGGATAGGAAAAGCATCCCCCGACCGGCGTGGCTTTAGTGATCCCAAACCAGAGGTGGGCTCATCACTAGACTGCGCTACAGGCAGCAAAAAGGTTGAGCAAACCAATTTAGTAAGGCAGTGTACCAGCAAACTGTCTTGTGAGATTACTCCCTCCCCACTAACATCCTCAGAAGAGGATATATTAGTGCCTTCCAGGTCTTTTGGAAGACCTTCCTGATCCCCTGCTCCTTGTACCTCAAAAAAAGGATCCTGAGCACTAGATGGGGATCTGCTACGCTTAGACCCGCTATGGAGAGTGATCATTGCATCAATCTTCTTTTCCAAACTTGAAATGGTAGAAGAAAAAAACTCCTGTGTGATATAAATAGGGGCTGAAGTGTCCAGCACTGCTGCAACACCAGTCCCCCCTGACGGCTCATTCTGACCGACCACATCACTCTCAGAGGAGGATGACATTATTTTGGTCATGGATTTAGGTTGTTGTAAAACACTCTGACCCTTCGAACCCTTTGAGGAGTTCCTGGTCCCTCTTCCACTCATAGCCTTAATGTACAAAAACAGAGGCGATACCAAAAAGAATGCATACACTGCTAGGTTATAGTCCAGCAATATGAATATGCTGCTAATAATGCCCAGCCTGAAGCAATAATAATGTGTCAAGGGAAATGCCTGTGTCACCAAACCTGAAGCAATGCCACCTCTTTGCTCTTGTGTCCCTCCTCAGCCAGCAGCAGCACACAGTGTGCTTTTAAACACTTCCTGCACATGTTCCTGGCTTCTGAGAACGCCAACGCCGTTAGCCCTGCCCCCCCGCGTTGCCTACAGCTCTGCCCTCCCTTCAAACAAGGACGGGATTTCCCGCGCAAGCGGCGGACTACAGGTACCTTCGGACCTAGAGCCAGACCGGCGAGGGGGGGTAAAAAAGCCGCCAGGCGGCCACAGCATTTTTTTTTTGTTTTCTTTTTTTTTTTTTAATTGTATCCGGGCTTAAAACCACCCTGAGGGGGGAATCCCAGCATAGGGGCCACTGACGGGGAGACAATTCACCCCTTTTCTTACCGGAGGATCTGCTCTTTTGGCCGGAGGAGAAGGAGGAAGTGTTCGGCTCCTGACACCGTGCTGTTTCCAGCAAGAGGCGGTGAGTGCTCAACACAGCCCCCAGTGGTGACACATAGGCATGACAACATTATTCAGTTAAAGGAGACTTTACATGAAAAATTTCAGAAAAAAATCTCCACTTACCTTTTCCCCGCCGCAGGGTTATCTGTGGTAAAACCATCAGACCCAATCTTCACCCTTCACGGTGGGCTCCGTAAAACCTTCAGGAACAGGGGAACCTTGAGGTATCCCACAATCCTGGACCTGCAATAGCACCCTACCAGTAAAACTTTATTGGCCTTACTACCAAAAGTACTGGATCTCAAGGTCCAGCTCTCTAGAAAGAGAAGCATTTGCAAGCACAAAACCCCGTTTCTTCTGATACGAGGCCCGGGTACCATTCAACCTGGTCTAAAAGACACTCTGAATGGATCCGTCAGCATGGCTAGCCACAGCAAGTATTGTTCCAGTGGAGCTCAGCACAGCACATCTTTACTCGTGACCAACACCTTAGACACTGGCGAAAAAACTGAATACTCCCAGTAGTGGGAGGGGTTATATAGGGAGTACACTTCTTAATTTAGGGCATGCCCGTGTCCATCACCTGAAGGTGGCCTATAACCCACATAGTAATTACTATGGCTCTGTGTCCCCTGATGTATAAAAATTAGGATTTTTTATAACAGCTTACCTGTAAAATCCTTTTCTTTCGATGGACATCACGGGACACAGAGCCACAGTAATAACTGATGGGTTATGTAGGTACCTTTAGGTATTGGACACTGGTCACACCCTAAGCAGGAAGTTCAACCCCCTATATAATCCCTCCCCTTCCAGGGATACCTCAGTTTTGTAGCAAAGCAATATAAGTGTATTAGAAGAGGGGGGGGACCTCTGTGTCCCGTGATGTCCATCGAAAGAAAAGGATTTTACAGGTAAGCTGTTATAAAAAATCCTATTTTCTTTCTCGAACATCACAGGACACAGAGCCACAGTAATGACTGATGGGATGTCCCAAAGCAATGCCAACTGAGGGGGGGGGGGGGAAGCACAACCAAGTAGGGTGCAATCAGACCTGAGGACCCTGTACCGATGTCTGCAGCACACTACGCCCAAAGGCGATATCCTTATGCCTTCTCACATCCACCTGATAGAATCTGGTGAATGTATGGACTGAAGACCAGGTTGCGGCCTTGCAGATCTGAGCCATAGAGGCCTGGTGATGCACTGCCCAAGAAGCACCAATAGCCCTTGTGGAATGTGCCTTGATCTGAAACGGAGGAATCTTCTGTTTCAAACCGTAAGCCTGAATAATCAATTGTCGAATCCATTTAGAAATGGTAGCTTTTGACGCTGCCTGTCCTCTATTGGGACCCTCTGGCAGCACGAACAAAACATCAGTTTTGCGAATCCGAGCAGTTGCTTCCAGATAGGTCTTGACTGCTCTTACTACATCCAAAGAATGTAGTGACCTCTCTTCCGGAGAACAGGGATCTGGAAAAAAGGAAGGCAGAACAATGTCTTGGTTTAGAAGAAAATCTGAAACCACCTTCGGTAAAAAACTAGGATGAGGGCGCAATACCACTCTATCCTTGTGTACAATCAAATAAGGCTCCTTACAGGAAAGGGCTGCTAATTCTGATACTCTTCTAGCAGAAGAGATGGCTACCAGAAAAATTAGTTTCCTCGTCAGCAAGACCAAAGGAATCTGACGTATTGGTTCAAAAGGCTGTTTCTGTAACACCGACAGAACAAAGTTCAAGTCCCAGGGCTTTAGGGGCGCCCTAAGCGGAGGATTAAGACGCATCACCCCCTGCATAAAGTTCCGGACCAAAGAATGCAAAGCAAGTGGCCGTTAAAACAGTACTGATAAGGCCGAGACCTGGCCCTTGATGGTACTCAAGGCCAGCTTCATCTCTAATCCTAATTGTAGAAAACCAAGAATTCTACCCATCACATATTTTCTGGGATGCCAACCCCTGGATTCACACCAGGATACATAAGCTTTCCAGACTCTATGATAAATCATTCTGGAAGCTGGTTTCCTTGCATTGATCAAGGTAGATATGACAGGACCTGAAAGCCCACGACTCTTCAGAACGTGGGTCTCAATAGCCAAACCGTCAAATTTAGCGTTTGTAAGGCAGGATGGAACACTGGACCTTGAGATAACAGGTCTGGGCGTACCGGTAGGGTCCACGGGGAACCCACCGTCATCCTTACTATTTCTGCATACCAAGTCCTTCTGGGCCAAGCAGGGGCCACCAGAAGTACTGACATCCTTTCCTGCCTGATCCTGCGAAGGAGTCGTGGCAGTAGCAGAATAGGCGGGAATGCATAAATCAGTCAGAACCGATGCCACGGAATCACCAACGCATCCGTCCCGCATGCAAGAGGATCCCTTGTCCTTGCCACAAATCTGTCTATCTTTTTGTTGAATCGGGATGCAAAGAGATTTACATCTGGGACCCCCCCATCTTTGGCATATGGCAGAAAAGACGTCGGGAGGCAGAGACCATTCCCCTGGTAGTAACTGCTGGCGACTTAGATAGTCCACCTGCCAGTTCTCTATCCCTGGAATGAAAACTGCCGATATGCATGGCACATGCATCTCTGCCCAGACTAAGATCTGGTTCACCTCCTTTTGGAGCAGCTCGGCTCCTGATGCCTCACTGATGATTGACATAAGCCACGGCTGTGGCATTGTCGGACTAGATCCTGACCGGGCAACCCTGTAGTCTGATAGTCCAGGCTTTTAGGGCTAGGTATACTGCCCGGATCTCCAGAATGTTGATGGGTAAGGTCCTCTCGGTCTTGGACCATAGCCCCTGGATTGCAGACTGTTCCAGAACTGCTCCCCAACCCGACAGACTGGCATCTGTTGTTACCACCGTCCAGGTAACCGGTAGAAAGGATTTCCCCTTCTGCAGGTTTTCGGGTATTAGCCACCAATTGAGGCTCTGACGCACCGCATGCGACAGGTACATCGGAAAGTCTAATGCCTGAACCTTCTTGTTCCAGGCCGACAGAATACTGTGTTGCAGTAGTCTTGAATGGAACTGAGCATAAGGAACTGCTTCGAATGAAGACACCATCTTTCCTAGCAGCCTCATACAAAAGGTGGACCGAAGGCCCCTTCTTGGTCCTGACTGTCAGAATCAGCTTCCTTAAAGCAGTGATCTTTGCCTGAGGAATAAATACTTTCTCCTGGCTTGCATCTATGATCAGACCCAAATACTCCAGTCTTCTTACTGGTTTTAGGAAAGATTTTTCTAGGTTGAGGATCCAACCTAGATGTTCCAGATACTTGACCGTGATCCTCAAGTTCCTGTTCAAGGAGGCTACCGACCAGTCTATCAAGAGCAGGTCGTCTAGGTATGCTATGACAGTTATACCCTGAGCCCTTAATCTGGCCAGAGAAGGAGCCAAGATCTTCGTGAACACTCGAGGTGCAGTGGCTATCCCGAAAGGCAGAGCCACGAACTGGAAATGGCGCCCTCCTATCTCGAAGCGCCGAAACTTCTGATGAGCAGGAAAAATGGGCACATGTAGGTATGCATCTCTGATGTCTATCAATGCCAAAAATTCTCCTCCCTGCAGGATGGAGACTACTGTCCGAATTGATTCCATGCGGAAGGACTGTATCCTTAGGAATCGATTCAGATCCCTTAAATCCAGAATGAGTCTGACATCCCCATTTGGTTTTTGGACCGTAAAAAGGTTGGAATAGAAGCCCAATCCTTGATCCTTTGTGGGAACCACCATAATGACCTCTTGCGACAAAAGTCGCTCTAACGCTAGAAGGAGCGACTGCTTCGTCTCTGGGAACACTTGATCTGAGGAAAAGAGGAGAGGGAAATTCTTGGAACTCCAGCCTGTACCCTAAGGTTACCGTGGAGATTACCCATCTGTCCAGAAGTCCTCCTGCCAGAGACTTGAGAACTGTAGCAGTCTTCCCCCCACTCGAGCGAGCGGGGGCGCCCCTTCATGAAGAGGCCTTAGTGTCTTGTCTAGAAGACTTCTTCCCCCAGGACTTCTTTTGTCCCTGGGGTTGACTCTTGTTTCTTGCCCCAGACGGAGGAGGCCGTCGTGACTGCCTGGAGGCTGATGCCCCTGGCGCTCGGGAAAGAGTCCATTTGAATGAGGGACCTTTACTCTTTTTCTTAACAGGTAAGAGTGCTTTTCCCACATGAGATTCTCTTGATATAGTTATCCAAGTCTTCTCCAAACAACCTTGCACCACGAAAAGGAAACCTAGCCAAGAGCTTATTACATGGTGCTTCGGCTGACCAATTTTTCAACCATAAGATTCTACGCATATGCACCAACCCAAGTGAAAGGCAAGAGGTTTGCATGATAGAATCTCTGATGGCGTCAACAACATAACCAAGGCCGCTGGAAGGTTAGCAAACCCCTGGGCCTGTTGTTCAGGTAAAACTTTGATGACCTGCTTAACATGGTCTCTTAAGTATTGACAGACTCCAATCGCTGCTACTGCAGGTTGGGCTAATCCTGCTAAGGAAAAAACATCCTTTAATAAGGATTCCATCTTTTTATCCACAGGATCCCTGCGCATCTGAGCGTTGTCTACAGGACAAGTCAGACTATTATTTACAGAGGAAATGGCCACATCAATGGCCGGCATTCCCTACATCTTAATACATTTTTCTTCCATAGGATAAAGTGTTGAAAACTTTTTCGGCGGAAGAAATCGATCGCTTATCTGGGTGATCCCACTCAGAATAAAGGAGCTTTTCAAGCAAATTATGAACAGGAAAAGCATGTGCTGTTTGAGAAGGTTTCAGCGACCCCAAAGAAGAAGAAGAGGATTCCTTAACAGATTCAGGTACGGGCAACTTAAATGTGGAGCGGACCAATCCAGTAAGGATCTGTACTAAGACTTTCTCCTCTTGGGAAGCCGAAGAGGGTCCCTCTCCACCCGATTCCTCAGAAGAGGAATCATCTGTCCCATCCTGATCCTCTGAAAGGGATTCATCTCCTTTATCCCAGAGCTCCTCTGCCTGAGGGTCTTGGGAAACAGAGGAAGGCCTAGTACGTTTTCTTCCACTGAAGCTGTAATCACGGCCATTAATCTTTCCTCTAACCCAGTAATGGTTGAGGAAAAAACCTCTTGTGTAATGTATACAGGGGCTGAAGAGCCGGAAGCAGGTACAGCCCCTGACCCCAACGGCTCTCCCTGGCCAGCCGTCCCTGGCCCCTCAGGGGGGGAGGATGTAGCAGACAGGGGGTCCTCAGAACCTGAACGAGATCCCCTAGTGTCTCTGGTTCTGGGGGTACTTGAACCTCTTCTACCCATAGTGCAAAGCAACAAGGTGTGAGGTATCCAAAATGAACACTGACTGCTGAGCGATGTAGTCTGGCAAAAGCCTTGCTACCAAATGCCCAGTCTGGTGTTACCTTAGTAAATGCAGCCTAGGAGAATGCCTGTGTCCCACCTTACATGCGCCTGTCAGCTCTGTGTCCCTAAAAAGGCTCAGAGCACCTGTAAAGTGTGCTTTAAATAGAAATGCTTCTGGCACTGTGGGCGTCTGAGCACGCTGACGCCCCGCCCCCCCCTTCGGTTTTTTTTTCGAAAACATGCGCTTCACGCGCAAGCCTGACCCTTCCGGAATAAGCATGGAGGAAGGCTGAGGGTGGAGGAGAAAGGAGAGAGGCCGGCAGCGATGGGGCCTGCATACATTCAATGGCGGCCTGGCGGCGGCAGTGGCGGCGGTGACAGCGAGGTGTAAAACCGCCTTACAGCCCACTTGCGGCCTCCCCCTAGCCTGGGGGGAATATCCCAGAGGAGAAAACCCCCCATCCCATCCTACCTGGAGTCGGTCGGAGGAGCTTGTACAGCGTCGAACGCTGAGACAGCAATCAGCATGAGAAGGTATCTGCTCTTGGCAGCCCCCGGTGGTCACAATAGGCATAGCATTAATTTTTAAAGTATAAATGAATGCTAATAAAGTGTTAACGACCCTTTTCTGATATGCGGGGTCCAGCTCTCTAAATAGAGAAGCGTTACAGGTAAAACCTTGTTTCTTCGGACACGAGGTCCGGGTACCATCCAATTCGGCCATGAAAGGATACTTTGAATGGATACGGTTTGCCTGGCTTGCCCCAGTATAGGATATCAGGATATTCCCTTTGGAGCTTCAGCACAGGACATCTTTACACGTCCAACACCTAAGACACTGGCGTAAAAATGGTATCCCAGGAAGGGGAGGGATTATATAGGGGGTTGAACTTCCTGCTTAGGGTGTGACCAGTGTCCAATACCTAAAGGTACCTACATAACCCATCAGTTATTACTGTGGCTCTGTGTCCCGTGATGTTCGAGAAAGAAAGAAATATTTATTCTCTTTGTATTGCTTCCTTAATGTGAAATCCCTGGTGTTCCTGCCAGTCCCTCTGCTTTTCTAGTAAAAGCTGACCACACTAGACAGGAGAGCACAACATAGTCAGTTCTCTAATTATGCTGGGAACTCAGTGTACTCTCCTCCAATGATCAGATTTGTCCTGACACGCCCCCCACTGCACAGCCATTCACTGGGAAGCTCAGTGTGTTGCTGCTTTTCCTCCCCCCAGCTCCTATGCAGCTGAGAACAAAGGGAATGTGATCACTAAAAAAAGGGGAAAAATGTATTTCTAATGTATTTTATATCTATACAAAAATGTTTTGCCTTTCATTTCTATTTTAAACTGAATGGGTTGTTTTACAAGGTAACATTTACAATCAATCACTGTAATGCTACTTAGAAAATTAGTTTGCCGAACTGCCTCACAAACCAATTTATGTAAAAATGCATGCCAAAGATGGGATTTAAAAATTGTACAATCCAAACAAAACTATATAATAGATTCACATTATGCACTATCCATGCTATGTGCTAGGAATCTGTGTCAGCCAATATCTTTCTGTGAACAGGTCAATTTAAATTATATCCACAGTGCACTCCAATGTAAGGGAACTGATAGAAGCAATTATGTTGGAGTGTAATTAGCTGTCTGTGTACAAAGTTGCCTGCTTCATCCTCAGCTTCATTGGTAAAATATCAAAGCTCTTTCATTGTCTCTGTTAATGACCCATGATCCCCCACAGGGCATCTGCAGTAGCATGTTAGATGTACAATTAATGTAGGCTGTACGGGAGCGATCGTTTTGCAATATTCTTGTCTGCTCCTAACCCACCATCACTTCAGTTCAGTGAAGATACTAGAATAACCCCCTTTAAGAGATTATATTCAGTGTGGATGCTGGAATATTCCCACCTACGAGTTAAAATTTAGGTATGAAATATCCCCTGCACATCCAAACAACAAAATGTATTGTAGTTATACTCTATTAAGAGTAACAGAGAAAAAATTGAGAAACAAGCATGAAGATGTAGAGAAAAACAGGCCTCTGAAGGCAATACCCCAGGACATGAGTTGGTCATTGTTAGGAGTAGTAATGCATGTCATCAGAGCAAACTATCCTAAATGTGGAAGATCACATTTTAACTGAAGTAGTAGAGCATGTTCATGTTGTAAACTTAATTTTCACGTAGCATAATGAATAAGGTAAACCTAAGTGAACAATCACTTTAATTATTAACTAGAAAATTCATTTCCTGGAGAAAATGAGTGGGAATGCTGAATAGCTAAAGCTAACTGGATGAATAGCTTACATCCGTAAGAAAAAGTTGAAAAAGTGAGAATAGATGGAAAAGTAGGAATGGTTTTAAAATAAACATGAATTTCATTTAAAAAAGTTTAACGCCACTAATGTATATACTATGAGGAATATTTAAAGGTTTTTTGAAAAGCTTTTTGATCATTAATCCCCGCACCTAATGAGTGAGAGACAGTGTGAGAGAACCCTTCAAACAAGCCTTAATAAATCCACAACAGTACATGCTATTGAAACAGCGACTTCACCTTTAGAGACACACGGTCTTTTTGAACGTATCAGTATAAAATATATGTTGATAAACTTAAAAATGTGGGCATGTCAGCGATTTAAAAAAGAAGTTGGCTGTGCGTTTCGCTGGGAAATGTGAAAAATTTTGTACAGGACAGTCAATGGAAGAAAGTGTAGAACTCTTGTCATTTGAAAGCTCAACCAGCCACAAGTAAAATGTGTATTACAAAACTGAGCACATTGCCTGAAACTAGACAAAAATACCTACGTTTTGATGTATAAATTGTGTATGACAAGTAGATGTTGTGGGCGTGAGAGCAATTTATAGAGAAGGAAGATAATTTTTTTAAGGCTCTGTGCTCTAGCTATGACATCATCCACTCTAAGCAGCCCAATACACTCGGTTTAATCGATAAAATTTCCTGAAATGATCACTAAACTTAAACAGCTTTTTTACAAAAACTGTAAAAGATATCAAACTGAAAAGATATAGCCAGATAGCTGAATATAGGTGAAAGTATGAAGGAGCTGAAACTTTTGGGAGTGGAAGAAGATTTTAAGGATTTTAAGCATGCTCTCATTTACTTCAATGTTAAAAAAAAAGTGTTAAAAAAAGCTTAATATTTTAAATAGTATAAATAGTAGAAAAAAAAAAAGTTGAAGTCCCATCATTAGCTGAAAGATCTGAACATTTTAAAAGTTGAATGGTTTTAATAGCTAAAAGTATGCAGAAGTTACGCAGAGTCAAAAAACGTGCGGAATAATAATAACGTTAAAAATAAAAAAAACGAACAACAATAGTGGGACTGCTGAAGCATTCCCACTAATTAAAATACTGTAACATGTTCAGCAGAATAAAAAAAAAAAAATAGGATTTTGCTGGCACATGATTGAATGAAGTCAGAAGTTTCACTGCATTCACTAAACTAGAGAATTCACTTTGCAAAATGCTCTACTCACTTAGTGAATCAACCCCACTGTGTTATTGCTCAATGACTTTGTATTCAGGGGTAGACAAAATCTACCCAGAGATGCCATTCTGAGTAAAACATTAAAAAAAAAAAATCAAGTTAGACTTACCGGTAACTTGTTTTCCTTGAGTCTTTCAGGACAGCACCTTGAGAGCGTGGCTCCACCCACTTGACAGGAAACACACCTCCACCAAACTTTAAAAGGAGGCTCCTTCCCACTTATCATTAGTAGTAGTAGAGAACCTCCGGCCCAAGCTGGAACACATAATCAGAATATGGTTAGTCACAGCATAGTAATTTAATACAATAAGGGCGGGTTGCTGCTGTCCTGAAAGACTCAAGGAAAACAAGTTACCGGTAAGTCTAACTTGATTTTTCCCTTATCGTCTTTCAGGACAGCACCTTGAGAGGATAACAGAGACTTACCCACTTAGGGAGGGACCACAGCCTGCAGGACCTTTCTGCCAAAAGCCTGTTCACTGGCTGACAGAAGATCCAGTCTGTAATGACGGACAAACGTAAGGTAACTTGACCACGTAGCCGCCCTACAAATCTGATCTGGGGTGGCACCAGCCATTTCTGCCCATGTAGAGGCCTGAGCCCTGGTAGAATGCGCTTTAATTCCCAGCGGGGGAGATAGCCCCGACTGAGAGTAGGCTGCTAGAATAGCTGATTTAAGCCATCTAGCTATAGACCCCTTAGAAGCTTGTTGGCCCTTCTTTTTACCTGAAAAAAGTATAAATAGAGAATCCGAGGATCTAAAGTTACTTGTTACCTCCAGATACTGTAATAAAGTCCTTCTTACATCCAAATTATGGAATTTGCCTTCTTTTTCCCCCGAAGGGTTAGAGCAAAAGGTTGGCAGGATGATTTCCTGCGACCTATTGTGTGCTGACGCTACCTTTGGCAAAAAACCTGGATCGGTTTTCAGTATAATCCTATCTGTGTAGATGGTTAAAAAGGGTCTCTTAACCGATAGGGCGTGCAGCTCACCAATTCTCCTTGCTGACGTTATTGCAACTAAGAACAAGGTCTTAAGAGTAAGATTCCTTAGAGAGATTCCTTGTAGTGGTTCAAAAGGTTCCTTTGTAAGGGCTTGCAGGACCACTGATAGATCCCAATTGGGAAAGTGCTTAGCCGGAGCTGGTCTAGATCTGGTAAGTGCCTTGAAAAATCTTATAACCAAAGGCTCAGAAGAGATTGGTCTTTCTAGAAATACTCCCAAAGCAGCTACTTGAACTTTAAGGGTGCTGACTGACAATCCCTTGTCTGCCCCTTCTTGAAGAAATTCCAAAATTGACACTAAATTTTTAACTTTTCTCTTAGTCAAATGACAAAAAGAGTTGAAGACCTTCCAATATTTAGCATAGATTTTTCTGGTTACTATTTTCCTACTGGAAAGTAAGGTAGTTACCAAGGGTTGTGACAGACCTTTGTCTCTTAACAACTGCTCCTCAGAAACCAGGCCGTGAGGCTTAGACTGGCCACTCCCGGATGCTGTATTGGACCCTGTAGGAGCAGGTCCTGCCGGAGAGGCAGCCGCCAAAATGGTTTGACTGCCATCTGTAGAATGGTGGAAAACCATGCCCTCTTTGGCCAAAATGGAGTAATTAGGATTACTGCCACCTTCTCCCTCTGTATCTTCCTTAACACCAACGGGATAAGTTGGAAAGGAGGAAATGCGTAACCCAGATGGAAGTTCCAGGGCTGGATTAACGCATCTGTCCCCTGGGCCTTGTCGTTTCTGTGAATAGAGAAAAATACTGGGAGTTGTGTATTTTCCTGTGATGCAAATAGGTCTATTTGCGGTTGACCCCAGGCCCTGGTAATCATTGCAAAGATTTCCGGATTCAGGCTCCATTCTGACTCCTGAATCCGCCTTCTGCTTAGATAATCTGCCACTACATTTAAGGTGCCTTTGAGGTGGACTGCTGATAAGGACCGAACATGCTTTTCTGCCCAAACCAGGATCTTTGAAGCTAGCAACTGAAGTGTTTTGCTTCTTGTACCCCCCTGTTTGTTTAGGTAGGCTATGGTAGTGGCGTTGTCTGAGAGGACCCGGACATGAGAACCTTGAAGGATGGGGGAGAAGGCATCTAAAGCTAAGGCGACTGCCTTTAGTTCCCTCCAATTTGAGGACCTCCTTGCCTCTGTCCGAGACCACATTCCTTGCGCGAAGTCTTGGTCTAAGTGAGCTCCCCAACCCCATACACTGGCATCTGTCGTTACCACTTTTTCTATTGGAAATGACCAGAGCAGGCCTTCTGACAGATTCTCCTGTCTTCTCCACCACCAAAGTGATCTCTTGACTTTGGTGGGTATCTTTACCTTTGCTTCCAGAGATTCTGACCTGTGATTCCATATTCTCAGGAGAAAGCTCTGGAGAGGCCTGAAATGTAACCTTGCCCATTGAATGGCTGGTATGGTTGCGGTTAGGGTTCCTAGGGATGACATCACTTGTCGGACTGATAATTGCTGGCTTGCCTGCAAGGACGCTACCACCTTCAGGACCTTCCCCTTCTTCTCTTCTGGGAGAAAAATCTTTTGTTCCCTTGAACAGATCTGATACCCCAGGAATAGTATTTTCTGGGCTGGATTGAAATTTGACTTCTGCATATTTATGATCCAACCCAGGGTTTCTAGATGACCTCGGGTCCTTCCGAGGTTGTCTAGCAGTCTTTCCCTGGAGGGGGCAAAAAGGAGTAGGTCGTCCAAGTACGGAATTACCGCAATCCCCTGCATGCGAAGAGGAGCAAGCGCTTCTGCCATTATTTTTGTGAAAATTCGTGGGGCAGAAGACAGGCCAAAGGGGAGGGCCCTGAATTGCAAGTGCAGAACCTCTTTTCCCAAATTTATCGCCAATCTTAGGAATTTTTGGGACTGCGGGGCTATAGGGATATGCAGATAGGCATCTCGAAGGTCTATTGATGCCATAAAGCATTCCCTCGTCAATAGATTCTTGACCGTGAAGATGGAGTCCATACGAAACCTCTTGTATTGGACTGATCTGTTCAGCGGTTTCAGGTTTAGGATTAACCGAAAATCTCCGGATGGTTTCTTTATCAGGAATATACGGGAATAAAATCCCTGATAAAGCTCCCCCTGTGGGACATAAGTTATAACCCCCTGATCTATCAGATCCTTTAATAGGCTCTTCATTGCCAGGGATTTTGTTACATCTTCTGGAAGATTTGTCACCAAGTACCTTTCTAGGGGGAGATCTGAGAATTCTATATTGTAACCCTGGGCTAGCATATTCAGAATGTACTGGTTTTCTGTTATGCTTGCCCAATAAGGGAGAAAGTCTTGTAGTCTTCCCCCTACTTGTAACCGACTGTCATTGCGTCTTGCTGGCTGACGCAGGAGGATGGAAAAGGACATTTCCTCTGCCCTTACCCCTCTGCCCTGACCAGCTTTTCTTTTTCTCTTGAGACTTGTTCTGTTCCTGAGCCCTTTGAGGACGAAAAAACCGTTTGACTGGTTGTTTCTTCTTTTTGACAGGAAAAGATTTCTTTTTATCTGGAGTCCTGTCCAGAACTGAATCCAAATCAGGGCCGAACAATAAGTCTCCTAGAAAAGGGACCCCGCATAACTTGTTTTTAGATGCTGTGTCCCCTTGCCAAGTCTTCAGCCATAAAGCCCGTCTAACCGAATTAGCAAGGGCTGCCGCCTTAGCTGTCATCCTGATAGACTCTGCTGAGGCATCAGAGACATAGGCTACTGCTGCTGAGAGGGTAGAAAAGGAGTCAAGGATTTCTTGCTTAGGGGAATCTGCTATTATATGAGCTTTAAGCTGATTTACCCAATACTCCAAGTTCCTGGAGATGCAAGTAGTTGCCATTGCTGGCTTAAGGTTGCCCATAATGGATTGCCAAGTCCGCTTGAGCTGTTGATCCATTTTTTTATCCATGGGGTCTTTTAAGATCCCCATGTCCTCAAATGCTAGATCAGTAGATCTTGACACCTGAGAAAAGGCTGCATCAAGTTTTGGAACCTTATTCCAAAGAGCTGCTGGGTCTTCATCAAAAGGGAACCTTCTCTTATGAGCCCTAGAGAAAAATGGTTTCCTATCAGGGTCAGCCCATTCTTTTCTGATTGTTTCAGAAATCACTGCATGGACTGGAAAGGTACGGGACTTAGACTCACTAAGCCCTGCATACATCTTGTCATGTAAAGACATCTCTTTATGCTCTTCCTCAAGGCCTAGAGTAGCATAAATAGCCTTTAAAAGGCCATCCACCTGATCCAAAGACAATTTATACTTGGAAGACATATTTTCCAGCTCATCACTATCCTCATTCGATTCATTAGAATGGGATGGGGAAAGCCCTTCCCGGTTCAGAGGACCCATTTCCGCCTCTACTGCCGGGACTAACAGTGAGCCTTGAGAGGACTGTGAGGTACTGGGCTGACTTGCAGATGGATAGGTGAGTGAGGATCTGAAGGATTGAATGGTAGCATCCAATTCCTTTTTGGCAGATGCAATTAGATCACTGCATGCGGAAGTGGTTTCTTCCCTCACCAAGGAGTCAATACATGCTTGACATAAAGCCTTTTTCCAGCCTTCATTTAACTTAATTTTGCATGAAGGGCATTTCTTTCTAATCCCAGGGTCAGAGCTCTTGGCCTGCCATGATAAGGGAAAAAAGAGAGAGAAAAAAGACAAACCATCTTTTAGAGTCAGCCTGATTACTCAAGGTTGCTCACCACAGGTGCACAGTGAGAAAAGCTATCAGACTCATGTGCCCTGACAGGCCCCTCCGCCACCAGGGGGAAAAAATACCCTCAAACTTCACTAACGTTTAGAGAGAAGAGGGCTAGAGAGAGACCCCACAGTAAAGCTGAGCAGAAACTACAGTCTGCTCCTTACCTGGGCCTTGCTGGTGCCTGTGCCTGTTCCACTCGCTGCGGTTCCTGAATCCATGCTGAGGCAGCAGCGTGATGCTTGTGGCGAAAACGCCGGTTCCGGACTCCAATAGCACCTGTGCGCCGGACCGGAACCGGCAATAAATAGGCACCAGACCTATTCCTCCCTCCTCCCCCTGCGCTTCCGGCGGAAATGACGCCTGGCGCCTGCTCCATGGATGCCGCCCCACTTCCGGATACCTCACATCCGGCGGATGCAGTCCTCTGACTGCCCTTCCCAAGATGGCGGCGGCGTCAGGGAAAAAACATGTGCAGGCAAGAAAAAACAAACAGACATGCCTGACATGCCTGACGCCTCCGCCTGGGAGCAGCAATACCCGGAGCAGTCCTGGCTCTCCCCGAGCACTGACGAGGGAGAAGGAGCCCATCCACCCGGCACCCGTAAGCCTGTGGAAAATGGGAGGAATCGGCTCTCCTGAGGTAGGTAAAAATAGTGGAGTAGGGAGCCTGTTCTCTCAGGACAGAACCTTGAGAGCTCCAAACTCCCACATGTGTTCCCGCCGGAGGAAACACATAAACTGATAAGTGGGAAGTAGCCTCCTTTTAAAGTTTGGTGGAGGTGTGTTTCCTGTCAAGTGGGTGGAGCCACGCTCTCAAGGTGCTGTCCTGAAAGACGATAAGGGAAAAAGTGTCTTTTACCATGTAATGAACTTCATATTTCTAAGGGCACACGTACACACAGACTAGGTTGACCGCCGGCTGCGGGAAAACGCAAAACGCCGCAAAATCGCAGAGCGATTTGCGGCCTGTGGTCAAACCGTTCCTATCCTGAATGCGATTCTTCTGCGTTCAGGAGAGGGTGGTTGAACCTCAACTAACTGCAGCAGCTTCTAAACTCTTCTAAAAGCCCATGTGTACAATGACACATAGGGGTTGATTTACTAAAGGCATATAAACAGTTCACTTTGCAAACTGCATTTTCACTCTACAAGTGCAGTTGCTTTAGAGCTTATTAAATGAGCAGAAGCTCTGCTGACTTCCATCATCCAATCATGTGCAAACAAAAATGCTGTTTTTTTATTTTCCTTGCATGTGATTGGGTATTCTTTGCAAAGTGAACCTTCATCGCATTTACCAAGCTCTGGAGCAATTGCACTTGCAGAGTGCAACTGCACTTTGCAAGGTGCACAGTATATTTGCCTTTAGAAAATCAGCCTCATAGGCTTTTATGGAGTTGAGTTTAGGAGCTTTGGCAAAAAAACTCCAAAAGCTCCTAAACTAAAGTTTAGAAGCTGTAGTGTACATGAGCCCTAAGTTTATGAAGCCTGATAAACGATTAATTGGGAGTTGGTACTGGCCTGTGCAGGGTCTAGGCATTACATGGTTAGTTGCATTTACTCTATTTTATATTACTCTACATTTACTTTCTTTTTAAGCATAGACAACACCACAGATTTCTGACACAGACGTTAGATAATCAGGCAGCATCACCAAATATTCAAACAAGTTTAATTTTGATTACAACCTATAGAAGACAGAGGTAAACTGTGGAACAAGTCATTCAATGGAGAGGGTTTTATTTAAAGAAGCTGTAAAGGCAGAATGTTTTTTTATCTTAAGGCATTCTATGCCTTAAGATAAAAAATCTTTTGTGTGTGGCAGCCTCCCCAGCACCCCCCTAATTACTTATCTGAGCCCCATCTCTCTCCAGAGATGTCCACGAATGTCTAAGGCTGTCCTGATTGGCTGACACATATCAGTAGAGCCACTGGCTCCTGCGGCTGTCAAAGTCGGTCAGCCAATCAGGGGAGAGAGGGCGGGACTCAATGTCTGAATGGACACACGGAGCTGTGACTTAGCTCCAGTGCCCCCATAGGAAGCTACTGACTGTTGGGGCACTCGAAAGGAGGGAGGGGCCAGGAGCAGCAAAGAGGAACCCAAGAAGAGGAGGATCTGGGTTGCAAGTGCACAGAGATGGTAAGTATAACATGTTTGTTATTTATAAAAAAAAAAAGAGAGACTTTAGAATCACTTTAAATGGAAAGCAATATATGTTTTGGGTACATGACAGTTCACTGTTCTAACAAACATGTTAATCCAACTACAGGAACACTAGCTAAACTAGCTTGTTTCTTCTGTATTGTGGAATTGCTGGCACGGGTAATTTCACAGAAGAGTTATATCTGCAATAGTACATAATATATTGGAACACACTGTGCTTTTTTCAGCAGCAATTAAGTTATTTGAACTACAAAACTGCTGAATGCTTATTATCTGTTCAATCTGACAGCAATTTAATCATAAACATATGCTGCAACTCAGGGTGGCAGATGTCAAGCATTTGGATATTCCTCTACTTGTCAGGCTCTTCCACCATTTAATGCATTATCATTAGAGATTTTTTTTTTTTTTTTAGAAAACGGTTATCTAAATGTATTAAAGAAACAAAAAAAAATAAATTAAGCTGACACTGAAGAGCCATTTTATGCTACATGAATATATGGCAAAGTAAAATGTAAATGTAATAAATTGTAAAATCAGACATTAAAAAACTAGGTAAAGTGAGCATTACTACAAAATGCAACCACCTAACATCTTCACACATTATCAAGCTTGCCCTGGGACCTTGGCAGTGTAAAAGCCAACCCAACAGCCTCTCTGCCTTTCATATCAAGCCTGCCTGTATTACTAATTGTTTAATTGAGAGTTGCAGAAGGTGGAATATAGCGGGCTGAAATCAAAACTACTAGGAAATTTGCAAATGCGAGTCCCCCAGGGTTTCAGGTGGGCTCTCGGGACAAGCTTTTGAGGGAGCATGTAAAAATGTATTCTACAAGCTTTCCAAGTGTTTTTTTCCCTTGATAACCAGTAGTTTTTCTGACATAGTTATGTTATATGGCCACCTTCAGAAACTATATACTGATAAACAAAATAGTCATTGGACCCCAAGTTGAGCTGATGTTGGGATGTCCCAACCATATCAGGATGACTGATTTTATGTCCCTTAATGAAGAGTGAAGAAAACAGGCCTTTTACACTTACTGTAAAATCCATTTCATTAAGGGACACAAGTTCCACCCCTCTGTTTTGATCCACTTCTAAGTATTGTGATTCCTGGCTGGCAATCCCATTTTGTTTCCCAGTGTCCAATTATTCCTCAGGGTGGCGGTATAATCCAACTGTATCAAACGAACTACTGATCTTGTGTTCCTTCGTGAACTCCAAGAAACAATTTTTTTTCGGTAAATACAAAATCCTGTCACAAAGCAAGGTCTGTAAAGCCAGTCCTTCTTGTCCAACATCAGCCTGAACTCACAAAATGCACTTCTGGAAGAATGGTCAAACATTCCCATAGACACACTCCAAAACTTTGTGGACAGCCTTCCCAGAAGAGTTGAAGCATTATAGCTGCAAAGGGTGGACCAACTCAATATTGAACCCTATGGACTAAGACTGGGATGCCACTAACATTTGTGTGTGTGTGAGTGAGAGTGTATGAGAGTATGTATAATTTTTATTTTAATATATATATATATATATATATATATATATATATATATATATATATATATATATATATATATATATATAAGAAAAAGTATGAGAATTAAACAACTGGCAACTATGTCCAATACTAAGAAAAGAAAAAGTAGCATAGTACAAAATGAAAAAATGAAAAGCATACATGAATAGGGATAAACAGGAAAGAGAAGCCACAAAAAGCCCATTATAAATGAAGAAAAATCCATTCTGCACATTTGCATTTATTGTCTTGAGGAGGGTGCACAGCCCTCAGAAATCACATGAAAATCCAAAATGATAAAAATGCCCAGCAAAGCAAAAAATAAAGACTTTAAAGTATAACTAAGGGCAATTTTTTTTTTTTTTTTTTTTTTAAATTTTTGAATCGAGTGCAGAGGGATTAGAAAGTCTGTTTTTATTGCTGTCTGTGCCCCCCTGTTAAGGAGATTCACCCTCTCTATTTTTCCTGTTTGCCATTATTATTGAAAGTAAAAGAAAATCCCAATTTTTGGGTTGTCCCCAGAAAAGTAAGAGAGGAGAAATCTTCCAATGTGGACTCTAGTCCTGGTGACCTGGGGGTCCCCAGGGAATTCCCTTAATTTTCAGGGATTTCCTCTCACTTCCTGCGTGGCTATGGGACAGGAAGTGAAGGTAATCTCCCCAATGGGATACAGATGGTGAAAAAAAATCTGACAGGGATTATAACCCTCCCTTTATCTAAAATGGAAAAAAAAGGTTTTGCCTATAGTTCTACTTTAAGTCTTTACTAAGATGTCTGCTGTAATATAGCGTGTGCAATATAAAACCATCAGCATTTTGGAGACGCTATTGTCTCCTTTCTTAAGGTGATAGACAAATGAAAACATGCCATTTTACAGAAAATATTACTTTGGAGGTATGTAGGCAGAATCAGAAGACAGAAAATCTATCACATTTCATTGCAGACAAAGCAAACTCACCTCATTATTTGGGTCTTGAATGACTTTATACAGAGCAGAGACTAGAGTTTTCTTACGATGAAGAGTTGCAGCATACGCGGTGAGCTGAGTTTCAGGTAATACCTGTAAAATTAGTAATAATATAAGTAATTTTGCTATAGTCAACAATACAAGCAGAAGCTGTTGCCAACTAGCTACTGTATAATTTACCCCCTGCAGTTTGAGATTGTGTACATACCAATTGGTGTCCTCTATGGAGCATGCTCAGTTTCAAATCCCTTCTAAACTGTTAATTTCCTCCTTTTTCTTATCTGCACAGACCACATGACTATAGAGTCACACATGTGGGTGTATGCACAGTGGTAAATGACACTCCCCTCCCTCCTCTTACTAAACACTATGGAGATGGGATATAGTATGGTGGTTGATTAAATTGACTAAGAAACTCACAAAAACTAGTCGTTTTAATATAAATCATTATTAAATATATCACTTGTAATTGCCAATACCTTTAAAAAAATAAAAAAATAAAGAGCCTCGGATGTCAATGCCATCTGAACAAAATGAAAGCTAGGGTCAATCATCTTTGTCTCTACTGACTCTACTGTAATTCTACTGAACTGGTGTTAATGATCAGCAAGATAACATGTAAGGTAGAGGTCAGCCGATAGGCATCGGCTGATTGTGCTGATAAAAAAAAGCCGATTCAGGGGGACTTGCAAATGACTTCTGTAATATAAGTCAATGCAAGTTGTCTGAAGTTTTCTTCTCTCCTCCTCTGGGCAGCCTGCCAAGTCTGATAAGAAGATACATTGTATCTCTTTCAGGTTCTTTTATCAATAGACTGAACTCCGTGGAGAAGTTTTCAGTTTAACCACTTAAAGACTAAATCTTTTCTGACACTTGTTGCTTACAAGTAAAAATCCTGTATTTTCTGCTATAAAATCACTTAGAACCCCCAAACATTATATATATTTTTTTTAGCAGAGACCCTAGGGAATAAAATAGCGGTTGTTGCAATATTTTATGTCACACGGTATTTGCGCAGCGGTCTTTCAAACGCAATTTAAAAAAAAAAAAATACACTAATGAAATTAAAAAAAAAAAAAAAAAGCAGTAAAGTTAGCCCATTTTTTTTCGTCCAAAAGTTTTGATTACCTGTTTTTGTGTATTTAATATTCAAGATATAGTTATTTTGTTTTAATCTAAATTATACATACAAGTGAACTGATTGGAGGTTTGTTTTGTTTAATAAATGTTTAAATATAAAAAATTTTCTGTATCACTTATTACTTAAGGCTGCTTTCACACTGGAGCGGGCAGGCGTTGACGGTAAAACGCTGTTAATTTTAGCGGCGCTTTACCGTCATTTTAGCAGCGCTATTCGGCTGCTAGCGGTGCGCTTATAACTCAGCTAGCGGCCGAAGAAGGGGTTAAATGCGCCCCTGAATCGCTGCTGCCGAAACGCTTTGTAGGTGCTTCGGCAGCGGTGCGCATTCATTTCAATGGGCGTGGAGTGGTGGAGGAGGGGTATACACCGCTCCAAAGATGCTGCTTGCAGGACTTTTTTTTAACATCCTGCCAGCGCATCGCCTTAGTGTGAAAGCACTCGGGCTTTCACACAGACTGCAGGGGAGCAGTTTTACAGGCGCTATTTTTAGCCCAAAAGCGCCTGAAAAACGCCCCAGTGTGAAAGGGGTCTAAGAGCCCTTGCACACTGGGGCGGTTTGCAGGCGCTATTGCGCTAATAATAGCGCCTGCAAACCGCCCCGAAAGTGCCGCTCCTTGCATTCCAGTGTGAAAGCCCCGAGGGCTTGCACACTGGAGCGTTGCGCTGGCAGGACGGTAAAAAAAGTCCTGCTAGCCGCATCTTCGGAGCGGTGAAGGAGCGGTGTGTATACCGCTCCTGCCCATTGAAATCAATGGGACGGCGCGGCTATACCGCCCTCAATGCGCCTCTGCAGAGGCGCTTTGCGGTGGTATTTAACCCCTTCTCGGCCGCTAGTGGGGGGTAAAACCGCCCCGCTAGCGGCCGCATACCGACGGTAAAACGCCGCTAATAATAGCGGCGTTTTACCGCCGATGCCGCCCCCCGCCCCAGTGTGCAAGGGCTCTAACTGTTAGATTTTATGAGATGAAGGGGAAAAAAAAAAAAAAAAAAAAATCGGCCTAATATATCGGCCTAAAAAAAAATCGCCATCATATATCGGCCATCGGCCACCGCGATTTCTAAATATCGGCTTTGGCATCGGCCAGAGAAAAACCCACATCGGTCGACCTCTAATGTAAGGCAATTATTATTATTGAATAAAACAGAATGTAGGAAGAATTACCTGGGGACAAGACATGCTCTATGGTTCTATGTAACAAAAAAAATCTCATACAAAAGGTAAGACACAGTACCAAGACACAGAGTGACCTTATTGCATGAACAAGGTCCCTCACATGCAAGAATTTAAAGAAAGGCTTTTCCAAATGTGTTGTCCAGGTACTTGAAGCACAAATAAACAGGCAAAAGGAGAATTCTGGTTTGAGGTTGTGCAATGTATTATGTCGCTCACAACGATACATATACAACCTCCATAGAAATCTGCTGAGTCTGGTTGACTCCCTAGCTCCTACAAAGGTGATACGTACTTTGCTTACTTTATTATTTTTTTATGCTAGAAAGGTTATTCTTTCATGAAAAAAAACAAAAAAAACCCAGTGCCCTCTTTGTCAGCCTGGAAAGGGTTAACGTTACCTTTATACAAGGACCCATATGCCAGCAGAGGGGTGCCAGCAAAATTTTAAAGGTATGGGGGGGGGGGGGGGCTGATGCTTTGTTGATGGTGTCTGAATAAATATTCTGGTTGCTTTGGAATTATTGGCTGCAACATTAGGTTGTGATCACTGGGCTCTGCGTCTGATCCTTAGTCCCCTACAGGGGTGTCCAAAGTTTTTTCAAAGAGGGCGAGATTTGATGAAGTAAACATGCGTGAGGGCCGATCATTTTGCCCGACATTCTTTGAACCATTAAAATGAAATGCAAATTAACTAATACACTACCCAACAAGAATTCTCTTGCCTTTGTGGCTGTGTGTGGTGAAGAGTCTAAGGATGAGCTTGGGCATGTTATGTGGATATACTGAATTTATCGGCGTATAACAGGCACAGGTGTATAACACGCACCTTCACTTTTAGCGGGAAGTTTCAGGAAAAAAATTAAATTTTAAATAAAGAACTGTGAAGCAAAATAAGGGTCAGTGCCCATCAATGCAGCTTAATCAGTACCCATTTACAGCCTCACCATTGTCATGTAACAGCCTCTGAATCCAGCCTTGCCATTGACATGAATGCAGCCTCATCATTACCACAAATGCAGCCTCACCACTGCCACGAATGAAGCCTCACCACTGCCACGAATGGAGCCTCACCACTACCACGAATGGAGCGTCACCACTGCCACGAATGGAGCCTCACCACTGCCACGAATGGAGCCGCACTCACTATTGCCACGAATGCAGCCTCACCATTGCCACGAATGCAGCCTCACCATTGCCACGATTGCAGCCTCTAAATGCAGCCTCATAAGTGCCATCAGTGCTGCCTGAACCATGCCCATCTGCAGCCTCGAAGGGAGCAGAGAGGGGGCGGGACGAGCATCAGATTACATACAGGAGAATCTCCTGTTTACTCTGCGGCCTCTTTAATACAAAGTCCCGTCTCCTATGATAGACAGAACAGTCATCCAATGCCAGCCCAGGAGACGGGACCTTCCTATTACAAAGGCCGCTGAGTAAACAGAAGATTCTCCTGTATGTAATCTGACAGCACTCGTCCCGCCCCTCTGAGGAACGATGAATACGGTATATATCTTTTGTGGCTCCCCAACGAATCCCTGAGCGTTGCGCGGGGATAGTGAATGAGTATGGGGTACATTATACCCTAATCCATCCACCTGAAAAAAAAAAGTGTCAAAAATAAAAAACACAGTACAAAGGTTTTTAAAGTAATTTATTAAGCAGCTCTGTCGTCTCTTCTCCCCTCTCCAGCTCTTCTGTCTCCTACGCTGACGTCTTCTGCCCAGTTCTTCTCTGCTGATGTCTTCTAGTCCTCTCCGGTTCTTCACCCTCTGTCCATTGTCTTCTGCCTCTGTTGGGTCTTCTGCGCTATCCTCTCACTCTTTTGCTGGGTCTTCTCCGCTGTCTTCTCCCTCTGTTCTTCTTCCGATGTCGACTCAATGCTCTCTCTCGCACTAATGCAGAGTGTGTGCGGTGTGCCACTACTTATATAGGCATGGGCGGGGTCACCAGAGACCTGCCCCTTATGACGTCACCGCCCATCATGCCCCAGGCAGTAATGTCATAAGGGGTGGGGCCTCCGGATAACGTCATACTGTGACCCCGCCCCATGCCTATATAAGTTGTGGCACCCGGCATTAGAGTGGGAGAGAGCGTCGAGTCAACATCGGAAGAACAGAGAGAATAGAGTGGAGAAGACCAGGCAAAAGAGCAAGCAAAAGAGCGAGAAGACAGCGGACAGAGTGAGAAGAACTGGAGAGGGATCGAAGAAGAACCGGAGAGGGGAGAAAAAACTGGCAGAGGCAGAAGACATCATCGGAGGAGGCAAAAGAGCCGGAGAGGGGAGAAGAAGTCGGAAGAGATGCCAGAGCTGCCTTAATAAATTACCTAAAAATTAAACACAGTACAAGGGTTTTCAGACACTTTTTTCAGTTGAATAGGTAGGGGTACAATGTACCCCATACTCATTCACATAGGGTGGGGGGCCAGGATTGTTAAAGGGGGCTTCCAGATTCTGATAAGCCCCCCCGCCCGCAGACCCTGACAACCAACGGCCAGGGCTGTCGGGAAGAGGCCCTTGTCCTCAACATGAGGACAAGGTGCTTTGGGGTAGGGGGGCGCAGGGGCACTCACCCCCTCATGTTGAGGGCATGCGGCCTGGTACGGTTGTCCCCACCCCCTTTCCTGACCTGCCAGGCTGTGCGCTTGGATAGGGGTCTGGTATGGATTTTGGGGGACCCCCATGCTGTTTTTCTCGGCGTGGGGGGGTTCCCCTTAAATTCCATACCAGACCAAAGGGCCTGGTATGCTCTTGGAGGGGGAACCCATGGCGGTTTTATTTTTTAAATTTGGCGTGGAGTTCCCCTTCAAGATCATCACAGCAAAAGTTGCATGCCAAAGTCGGATCAGTCAAGACGGTGATGCGACTTTAGTCATATTCAATGGGCTGAAGTAGGATCAATGTCGGACCAAAGTAGTGCAGGGAGAATTTTCAAAGTCGGACTGACTTGTGTTCTGTTTTTCTGTTCAAGCACTTTGTGGGTAAATAAAGGATTATAGAAAACTACAAGATAAATAGAAAACTACAAGATAAATAGTAGCTAATAAAATGTGTGTTCAAAAATCTAGAGTAAGCAGTAAACTGCAGGAAAAGAACAGTACTTGTCTTATAGTAGCCCTTCTAGCAAATTTATCACTGGAGCACCAACCTATTTAAAGTGGATGTAAACCTGATTCATGAAATTGGACCGAAGCACATATATCTGTAGTGTTTTCTTATCTTTCTCCAAAGCCCTGCGTCCCCTTGTCTTTCTGCTGCTCCATTCTTCTGTTATCAGCATGATAGCTTCTGACAAGTTCTCCAACAACCAAGATTAAAAAAACACCCGGAAATTTGTGTCAGAATGGGTGCTATAAATAGATTAGCAGAGAGCTGATCTATTCACAGCACAGCTCTGCACATGCGTGCAGGGTGTGTTTCTTTCCTCCAATCAGCTATCATACAGTGTATGCCAAGAATCCACACCCACTGCTGAACAGAAAGAGAAAATCTCTAACACGATGTGCACTTTCTAAAGAATATAGCAAGCTGAAGACAGGAGATATACTTATGTAGGGAGATTTGTTACATCTCCATTAGAACAGCACGATTAATTGTTAAAAAAAAAAAAAAAATCGATTCAACCCCCCCCTCACGATCTTAAAACAGCATTTCTACGTTTCAGTGCAGAGTCGTTCTCTGTTCACAGCTGCCAAAAAAGGCAGCAAGTTTATCACATTTCTCAGGTGGAAATAAAGAGAAACATTGTAACATTAAAGTGGAGGACCACCCTAAAAAAATGACATTTATATTCTTTAAAAAATCTGGAAAAAAAAAATCTGAGAAAAAAAAAAAAATTTTTACTCACCAGAAACCCCTGTTGCTAGGCAGTCTTCCTAATCTGCCTCTTCCTATTCCGCAGCGCTGTTTCTTCGGTTTCCTCCTCCTCGGCAAGCGGCCCCATTGTCTTCTGGGACATGTGTGTGTCCCAGAAAAAGACGGGGCCATTCACAAAGCACCGCGCGGATCACGCATGCGCAGTAGGAAATGGGCAGTGAAGCCGCAAGGCTCCACTGCCTGTTTCCTTTAGTTAGGATGGCGGCGCCGGCAGGATCGGCCTCGAGGGGGGGGGGGGACATTGCGGGCTCGCTTGACAGGTAAGTGTCCTTATTAAAAGTCAGCAGCTACAGTGTTTGTAGCTGCTGGACTTTAAAAAAAAACAGCCGGAACACCCCGTTAAGTTCTTTTAGATCAAAGGGATAAACATTAGTGTGTAAATAAGGTTATGTTTTTTGTAAATTTTGTAAATTGTAAATTATGTGTATAATTTATTTTTTTAGCAGAGACCCTAAACAATAAAATGGCGGCTGTTGCAATATTTTATGTCACACTGTATTTGTGAAGTGGTCTTTCAAACGCAATTTTTTGGGGAAAGATACACTTTATCGAATTAAAAAAAACAAAACCGAAGGCTGTTCACTTCACTGGGTATATGTGAAGGTTTACCTGTACATCCACTTTAAAAGTCAACATCAGTCAGCGCAAAACTCTACAGTTGTTCATACATTTCAACAAATTGTTTCCACTTTGTATCTCTTTGTGTTATATATGACCAACAGAGGTACACTACTTGAAGAGAAAAACTCCAATATCTCCATTTTCTACTATGTACTAATAATTACTAACATCTATTTTGGATAGGGCTAAGTGTTGCTCAGATCATTGATATCATAGACCTAAAATACACAGAAGAATGCAATGCAATAGTGGAAAAATTGGCAACAACTTACCACTGCCTAGCTATCTGGAAGACGGAGGCATCACTTCCTCACTGGCAATGGAAATTCTGTAGCATTTCAGTTAGTGGGGGACTAATCTCTACCTGTTGCAGCCAACAAGAATGCCATAGAAGCAGGTAACTAGAAACACTAGTCGAACAATTCCTAAATCCACCAACCAATATCAGCCTCAGAATTCATCTTATACTGGTCTGACTACAGCGGGGCAAAATCTGATGCATTCAAGAATTAGCACTGATAACTGTTTTTTGAATAAGATTTTTTTTTTTCAGTTTTAAAAGCGACAGTCTCATGAAACATCTTCCAAGACTGAAATAAATCACCTTGTATTCCGACAGCCATTCTTCCACTACTCCACGTTCAGATCCCAGCATCTTCTTACCACGTCCACTGCTCTCTCACTACAAAAAGACCACATATCTGGTTACTGGATAGTAATACATTAGGTCCACAGTAAATAAACTACTCCGAAATGACTAGCCAATTCTTAGAATACACAGATTAATGAGAGGATTTAGTGATTCTAATTCAAGAGGGAATTTTAATCATGGGTTAAAACAAATAAAATGATTCTAAAGGTAATGTTTTCTAAAAAGGACAAACATGTTATACTTATCTGCACTGTGTAATGGTTTTGTAGAGTTACCCCGATCCTCCTCTTCTTGGGTCCACCACTGACAATCCTGGCTCCTCCCCCCACCGAGTGACCCCATAGTAAGCCACTTGCTCTGAGAGAACTTGTGCATGTTCACTCCTGACCCAGCTCTGAGTGTTTGACACAGAGCATGACTCGGCCCCACCCCCTGCTCCCTCCTTACTGGGTGTTATTGACAGCAGCAGGAGCCAATGGTTCCCCCCCTGCTGCCTCTCTGTCCAGTGAGGAGAGAGAGAGAGTCAAGAGAGCTGCTGCTCTCATGCACATTGCTCAGTTGAGATCGGGCTCAGGTAAGTATAAGGGTGGCTGAGCTGCATCTAGGTTTTATACCTTAATGCATAGAATGGCAGCCTGGGAGCAGGGACACTGGCTGTACAGAGGTAGCCTGAAAATGGAACCACAAGAAACAAAAACAGTGTGAACTTAGGTAAGTTGCTGCCAATCACTGGTAAGAGAAGGGAGAGCAGCAGAGGCATGCTTTAGTGTTCTCCGGCTGCCTGTGCATGTCAATGCAAGCAGTGTCCTGACAACCACCCCAAAACTAGTAAGCAGGGGAAATGACCAGCTACTGAAAGCAACTGAAACTGGGAGAAAGGCAAGATTTAAAAAAATGAAGATGCAGCATGCAAGGTAAGCATGACTTCAACAGCTGAAATTTAGAAAACTTTAGGGTTTACCATCACTTTAATATTTTTTTATTTAAATAGTTATATGAAAGAAAATGAATGTTACAATATTGTCAGTGTATTTATAATACTTTTCCATCAATTTAATCCTACCTTGGCTAAGAAAAAAGCAACAGTTTCTAGAGATAGATTGGATGGGTAGAATTACTGTCACAAAAAAAAAATTGCTTTGCTACCAAAAGTACTGAATTATTTCAGAATTCTACCCATCAATGTTACCTCTTCTGATCTGCAAAAAAAAATGTTATTTTCGTATCCTAAAATTTTGTCTGGGGTCTCTAGGGGATGCAGATTTTATATAACCTCAAATCCTCAGAATGATTTGGGGTCTCATGCCTCGAAAAATATTTTAGGGCAACCCAACTGCTAAATATGTATTCCACTACTTATAACCCAGACTGGATAAACAATAAATCTTGGGTGGATGCTCCTCATCCCATAGACCTAATGTGATTCTCACATTTAAAAAAAAAAAAAAAAAAAAAAAAAAAAAAAAACAGCAATTTTATGCCTCAAATCCTTACACTTATAGGATACGTCCGGCACGCTATTTGTTCTGAAATCCCTACTTACTCCACTACTCAATAACCCAGCATTTGCACCAGAACTGCAATCCCAATAGCTTAAATGGCATATGGAAAAACCTTTATATAGTGGTTCTCAACCAGCGCTCTGTGGCCTTCTGCCAGGCCACAGCTTTCTGTCTGCTAACAGCTACTGTCACACCATATTTGGCATAGGAAAACAGCTGTAATACCAGTCTGTAGCCACTAGATGGTACTGTCCTCACTAATGAAGTGCTTGTCTCTACACTTGATTACAGTTATTGCTCTGACTTTGCCATCTGCTGTCAAAGCTCATCTCATGCCAGTTTAAATACTTGGCAAATGCTGGAATGGGGCCATGACTGCAGAAGGCAGGGTGAAGTAGACTGTGAGGGAGATGGACTTCTAGATGGGTAGGGCATCTCACACAGGACAGCCTGTAACCATTGTTAGTGCTGTGGAAATACAAGTTTCAGTGTGTCATAACCTAATGGTAGTATTCCTAAAATGTAAGAGCTAACCTGTATGCAGTACATGATTACTTTAGGGGCCTGTTCACACCACATGCAGTGCTTTTTTTCTGCAACAAAGAAGCATGGAAAGTAGGTTATATGAGTTACAATGGCATAGTTCACACCTGTATAGTGCATTCCAATGCTTTTCAGTTCCAGAAGTTAATCAATAATTAATAAAGCGTTAAAAATGTGCATACACATCTGGAACAGATCTGGAGGACGTTTTTGTGGTGTGAACGGGCCAGGCTGAGCAGCAGACACCTATCACCTATCGTGTGTAACAAAAGGGTGGGTGGAGAGAACAGAAAGAAAGAAGAAGAAGAAGAAGAAGAAGAAGAAGAAAGAGAAAACGTACAAAGGGAAAAGGGAAGGAGATAGATGGAGAGGGAGAGAAAGAAGGGAGGAGGGAAAAATGAAAGCGCAAAAAAACAAACAGGGAGAGTGAGAGCACCAAAGAAAAAGAAAATAAAAGCATAGAAAAGACAAAATGAGAGTGGGAGAGAATGGAGGAGGACAATAAAAGAGAGCGAGAATGAAAACAAACCAAAAAAAAAAGCTGCAAAAACTCATATTTTCAACTGGTTCCTCCCCTTAAAATACATTTTAAATACAAATTTTGTATTGCCATACTTCTACTGTACGAGTATAAACATTTTTTTTTACTGTTGGGGCATGGAAAGTTTTGGAAGGATTTACCAGGTCTTGCTCTCATCTAGGTTTAGAACCACTGGCATAGCACACTACCAAGGGGAGTTTCTATTAGACCCCTTTCACACCGAGCCGTCCATAGCATCGGCGGTAAAACGCCGCTATTTTTAGCGGCGTTTTATCGTCGCATTTACGGCGCATTTCGGCCGCTAGCAGGGCGCTTTTACCCCCCGCTAGTGGCCAAGAAAGGGTTAAAACCGCCCGCAATGCGCCGCAATAGCGGCGTCTTGCCGGCGGTATCGTAGCGCTGCCCCACTGCTTTCAATGGGGAGCAGCGGCGGAGGAGCGGTAAACACACCGCTCCAAAGAAGCTGCTGGCAGGACTTTTACTGACATCCTGCCAGCGCACCGCTCCAGTGTGAAAGCCCTCGGGCTTTCACACTGAAGACAATGGAGCAGCTGTTTGAGGGCAGATTGCAGGCTCTTTTTTTAACACTATAGTGCCTGCAAAACGCCCTCGGTTTGAAAGGGGTCTTAACGCTTGTAATGGAACCCATTGGGAAGGAGAGGAGGGGACATGGGGTGGGCCCCTTGCTAAGGGAAAGGTTTGCTTACTACTTTCTTTTCTTTGTATCATTATTTACTTTAACTGCTTACTTATCTCAGAGTTTTGTCCCCTTTATGGTTCTGCATGAATAACAGTTTAAATAGCAGAAGTACTTTTATGTAGCTTCTTCTGGACAGGACACCAAGTCCATGAGAATTACCCAGATTACCAAGTCCCATCATGCCTAGATTTTGTTTGACGAGTAATGAGCTGACACATGCGGACTAGCTGTAAATGTGTTTATCTCTGTTAAACACATATACAGTGCATCCGGACCTTCAATGCTGCAGAAATTTTTCTGTACCCTTCCCCAGATCTGTGCCTCGATACAATCCTGTTTCAGAGGTCTATAGACAATTCCTTGAACTTTGTGCCTTGATTTGTGCTCTGACATGCACTGTTAACTGTGGGACCTTATATAGAGGTGTGTGCCTTTCCAAATCATGTCCAATCAACTGAATTTACCACAGGTGGACTCCAATCAAGTTGTAGAAACATCTCAGGCTGGGTTCACACTGGTGCGACACAACAGCCGTCCTACTTTGGATCCGACTTTGCCCTGCGACATGAAGCCGGCATGTGTCCGACTTTCAATGAACGGGGATCCGACTTGGATCCCCGCCAATGCCCGGCACTGTGTTTGGTATGAATCTTTAGGGGGAACTCTGCGCCAAATTTTAAATAAAAAACCGGCATGGGTTCCCCCTCCAAGAGCATACCAGGCCCTTGGGTCTGGTATGGACCTTAAGGGGAACCCCCTACGCCGAAAAAAACGGCGTGGGGTCCCCCCCAATCCATACCAGACCCTTATCCGAGCACGCAGCCCGGCTGGACACGAATGGGGGTGGGGACAAGCGCCCCCCCTCCCGAACCGTACCAAGCCGCATGCCCTCAACATGGGGGGGTTGGTGCCTTGGGGGAGAGGGGCGCGTTGCGGGCCCCCCCACCCCAAAGCACCTTGTCCCCATGTTGATGAGGACAAGGGCCTCTTCCCAACAACCCTGGCCGTTGGTTGTCGGGGTCTGCGGGCGGAGGGCTTATCAGAATCCGGGAGCCCCCTATAATAAGAGGGCCCCCAGATCCCGGCCCCCCACCCTATGTGAATGAGTATGGGGTACATGGTACCCCTACCCATTCACCTAGGGAAAAGTGTCAATAAAAAAAACACAGTACACAGGTTTCAAGATTAATTTATTGGGCAGCTCCGGGATCTTCTTCCGACTTCGGGGGGGAGGGGGTGTCTTCTTCCGACTTCTCCCGGTGTTCCGCCTCTTCTCCCGGGCCCCGCCGCTATCTTCTTCCAGCTCTATTGCCAGCGAGGGGTCCGGTCTGCTGCGGCTGTCTTGTCGCCGCTGTCTCGCCGCTTCTTCTCTTCATCTCTTCTTCTGATGTTGACACAACGCTCTCTCCGGCTAGAATGCTCTCTGTGCGCTCTGCTCTGACTTATATAGGCGGTGACCCCGCCCCCTTATGCCGTCACAGTCCCTGGGCATGCTGGGACTGTGACGGCATAAGGGGGCGTGGTCATCGGGTGATGACCACGTTCCCTAAAACGTCACAGTCACAGCATGCCCAGGGACTGTGACAACATAAGGGGGCGGGGTCACCGCCTATATAAGTCAGAGCGGAGCGCCCAGAGTGCATTCCAGCCCCAGAGAGCGTCGTGTCAACATCAGGAGAAGAGGGCAGAAGGCAGAAGATTGAAGACCGGGCTCCTCCGCTTTAGCAAAAGAGCGGCAAAAGAGCAGAAAATAGCGGAGGAGCCCGGCAGAAGATCCGGAGAGCGCGGAGAAGAACCAGAGAGACCCTCGAAGTAAAGAAGGCAGCAGACCGGGCTCCTCTGCTATAGCAAAAGAGCGGCAAAAGAGCAGAAGATAGCAGAGGAGCCCGGCAGAAGACCCGGAGAGCGCGGAGAAGAACCGGAGAGACCCCCGAAGTCGGAAGAAGACCCCCGGAGCTGTCTAATAAATTACTTTAAAAATCTGTGTAGTGTTTTTTTTTTAATTGACACTTTTTCCCTAGGTGAATGGGTAGGGGTACGATGTACCCCATACTCATTCACATAGGGTGGGGGGCCGGGATCTGGGGGCCCCCACCACAAGCTGTCAAGACACCAACCCCCCCATGTTGAGGGCATGCGGCCTGGTACGGTTCAGGGGGGGGGCGCTCGCTCGTGCCCACCCCCATTCCTGTCCGGCCGGGCTGCGTGCTCGGATAAGGGTCTGGTATGGATTGGGGGGGCCCCCACGCCGTTTTTTGGTCGTAGGGGGTTCCCCTCAAGGTCCATACCAGACCTAAGGGCCTGGTATGCTCTTGGGGGGGGACCCATGCCGGTTTTTTATTTAAAATTTGGCGCGGAGTTCCCCCTCAAGATCATCTGAGCACAAGTCGCGTGACGAAGTCGGATCATGCAGGACGGCGATCCGACTTTGATCCGACTTCAATGATAGTCAATGATAGTCAATAGGCTGAAGTAGGATCAAAGTCGGATCAAAGTAGTACAGGGAGCATTTCTAAAGTCGGAACGACTTGTGTCGGACCAGTTAGGACGGCTCCCATAGGGAAACATTGGATTTCACACGTCATGCGACATGAGCTCCCAATGTCAGATCGTTTGTCGGACCAGTGTGAACCCAGCCTCAAGGATGATCAGTAGAAACAGTATGCACCTGAGATCAATTTTGAGTGTCATGGCAAAGGCTGTGAATACTTATGAACACAGGATTTTTATGATTTTTTTTTTTTTTTTAATAAATTTGCAAAGATTTCAAACAAACTTCTTTCACATTGTCATTATTTTGAGTAAATGAATGAATTTAATCCATTTGGGAATAAGGCTGTACCATAACAAAATGTGGAAAAAGTGAAGCGCTGTGAATACTTTCCGGATGTACTATATGATATACATGTACTGTACCTATGAAATGTCAGAGATGGAAAACAACAGGTTTGTGAAATTTACTTCACTTGTGAGATCCACACATGCCTTGCCTGCCACACTGCATAGCCAGACTTCTGATGTCACTTTTTCATTTCAGCAAGGAATCGTTCTATCCAATGAGTAGGGAAGTAACCAAGGATGTTGCACAAATGAGCAAGGAAATGACAAAGTCTCCTTGGCTTTGGAGTATGACAGAGGTATGTGAAATGTGAGCTGTATGCTTTACTCAAATCCGAATGTGGCAGCAGTCTTGTTTCACAGGTGTGTATAGGGTCAACAGGGAGCCTTTAACGCAATAGTCCTTTGCATACACAGGCAAATGGACTACTTCAAAGAGGATAAAACAATTCTAGGCAATGTCATTTCTTGTTTAGATAAATAACAAGGGGTTGTAATAAATAATCTACTTTACTGTGGGAAGTACAGCTACAAGCTCCCTCCAGTACAAAGGCACAGGTATTTAGTGATGTCATCTCTGCTGCAAGAGGATCAGCCAAACTCTAAAACTGGCCATACACACCTCGATGTGGATGCTGGAATCCCTCTTGCTGTGTTATTGTATTCTGACAGCAGGGAGACGCCCCCACTGTCAGAATACGGCACTGATCAAACTGAGAAAATCATCGATAGGACGGTTGAACAGAAATCAATCAGTAGATTGACTTCTGTTCAACCTCAGTGGCCACACATGGTCCGAAATTTGACCGGCGTCTGCTGAACCAGCTGAATTTTGATCCATGTATGGCCAGCTTAAGTAGAAGCAATAAATCAGACAAACGCCCTTCCTTATTGTGTTAGAATATACAAAGTGGCAGAAAATGTTTATCTTCTAAGCAACAGGATAGAGAGCTGTATGTGAGGACATTGCCAATATTGTACAGCATATCCGTCAAGATTATTGGAGGAAGTTGATAAAATATTGCATGTTTCCCATTATATGAGTAGCAGAAACAGAAAATTAAAGCAGACTGTCTTTTCATTATGCATCACATGTATTTTGTGTCAATGTGCTGCATCAGTATCCATGCAGATTTAAAAGACTGCTGAGAAAAAAAAAAAATGTAAAGTCACCCATGGTATTAACAGACATAATAAAATGTATTTTCCAAAATGTTGCACATGTTCCAAAAGGATATGGACACCGGGGAGTCTCAGCACACAAGTTCAAAAGCATCTAATAGACTACAATAAGAAACATGTCTATATTTTTAAAATACATAGCATAAAAACAAATCATATGTCCAGAGTCACCTACATTTAGGACTTGGCTTTCAGCACAAACCTTAAAGATCAATGTTTTGCAAACTCCCTAGGAAAGAAAGAAAAGAAAAAGAAACAAGAAAAGAAAAAACAGGCAGCATGCATTTTTTTGCACCGCAATGTAGGTAAACACTGTGGATTCTTTATATAAATACTTGAAGACCAGGCCTATTCTGACACTTTTTGTTTACAAAGTGAAAAGCAGCATTTTTTTTGCTAGAAATATACTTAGAACCCCCAAACACTAACTATACAGTCATGCTCATAAGTTTACATACCCTGGCAGAATTTATGATTTCTTGGCCATTTTTCAGAGAATATGAATGAACACAAAAACTTTTCTTTCACTCATGGTTAGCGTTTGGCTGAAGCCATTATCAATCAACTGTGTTTACTCTTTTTAAATCATAATTGCAACAGAAACTACCCAAATGACCCTGATCAAAAGTCTACAAACCCCAGTTCTTAATACCGTGTTTTGCCCCCTTTAACATCAATGACAGCTTGAAGTCTTTTGTGGTATTTGTGGATGAGGCTCTTTATCTTCTCAGATGGTAAAGCTGCCCATTCCTCTTCCTCTAGTTCCTGTAAATTGTTGGGCTGTCTTGCATGAACTGCACGTTTGAGATCTCCCCAGAGTGGCTCAATGATATTGAGGTAAGGAGACTGAGATGGCCACTGCAGAACCTTCATTTTATTCTGCTGTAGCCAATGACAGGTCGACGATGCCTTGTGTTTTGGATCATTGTCATGTTGGAATGTCCAAGTACGTCCCATGCGCAGCTTCCTGGATGATGAATGCAAATGTTCCTCCAGTATTTTTTGATAACATACTGCATTCATCTTGCCATCAATTTTGACCAAATTCCCTGTGCCTTTTGTAGCTCACACATCCCCAAAACATCAGCGATCCACCTCAGTGTTTCACAGTAGGAATGGTGTACCTTTCATCATAGCCCTTGCTGACTCCTCTCCAAATGTAGCATTTATGGTTGAGGCCAAAAAGCAAAATTTTGGTCTCATCACTCCAAATGACTTGGTGCAGGAAGGTTTGAAGCTTGTCTCTATGTTGTTTGACGGATTGTAAGCAGAATACTTTGGCAGAATACTGTGGCATTTGCATAGCAATGGCTTTCTTCTGGCGACTCGACCATGCAGCCCATCTTTCTTCAAGTGCCTCCTTATTGTGAACCTTGAAACAGCCACACCACATGTTTTCAGAAAGTCCTGTATTTCACCTGAAGTTATTTGTGTGTTTTTCTTTGCATCCCGAACAATTTTCCTGGCAGTTGTGGCTGAAAGTTTAGTTGGTCTACCTGACCGTGGTTTGGTTTCAACAGAAACCCTTATTTGCCACTTCTTGATTAGAGTTTGAACACTGCCGATTGGCATTCTCAATTCCTTGGATATCTTTTTATATCCCTTTCCTGTTATATACAGTTCAACTACCCCTTTCCCGTAGATCCTTTGACAATTCTTTTGCTTTCCCCATGACTCAGAATCCAGAAACGTCAGTGCATGGATGAAAGATGCAAGGGTCTGTCAGGAGTTCAGAAACTCATTGACCTTTTATATATACACACACACACACACTCTAATTACAAGAAAACAGATCACAGGTGAGGAT